>OY987298.1:95540118-96966908 GCA_963920635.1 Pseudeuparius sepicola | reverse complement strand
ATTCTAAAATATAATAATATGCAGGGTGTTACATTAAAAAAAATCATATCATTTGTCACCTCACTTTTGTGGTACATCCTGTATAACTGAAAATAATTTTAAAATATGGTTTTTCGGTTCCCCTAATACCTCAGATTTTTTTTCTTTAATTAGGCCAATTTTGGTACTTCCACACACTATTGCCCCACTCTGGATGAATTATATGAAAACTTAATATTATCGAATAAAGTACATAGTTGGCCATAGTTTCTATTGTTTTTGTTACTTTTAATCCCAAGGGACTAAAATTTTTAAATACCTTGAGACTAAAATATTTTAGTCTCAAAGTGACCACAAAAGTTAATTTACATAAGATTTGCAGCTACAATTATTCACGGAAATAAAAATTCGATAAGGGTGCAACGTTTTAACCTTTTTTTGTCGGACTGGCAATCTGATCCACTATTTTTATCGGAGAGTGCTATATTTGGTTAAAAAATGCACCAATCTATCACGTGTGATTTTTGTCCCAAATTTTGTAATCGTAAAACGGAACCTGCCATAACTGACATACTCAGGTTGTCGGACTGAAGAAACGAGGCTGAAAATTTGTCAGGCAAGTTATTGACTATCTTTTTTAGGCAATTATGAGCAATTTCAATTAAAATTTAGGTGTTGTGCAATAAAAAAACGGTACCGCGCTAGAGTGGCATGTTGCAAGTGTCGGACTCGACGATTGCGCCCTCTTTTTCTTCGGACAACAAAAATAAAAAATCGTAACCACGCTAGAATTACAGGTTTACATTGTGGTAGACTTGTTAAAATAAAGCCCCTATATCATTTTTACGACTTTTGTAATAATGATGAAAAAAGGATGCTGTACTGGGACTAAAAGATGGACCTTCACATCAGGTTAGTAAATATTGTCACGGACGCTATAAAAAAGTCAAAGGGCTTGATAGAAAAAAACCAAAGTTACCAAGGTGACCACTTATTGTGAAGAGTGTGAGGGCAAACTTCATTTTTGTTTAGATTAAAAAATATTCTACAAGTTCTTTACTATAACTTCTAAAAATAAAGCAATTCAAAAAATCATGATTATACAGTGTGTCCCCCAATTGTTTGGTCGACTCTTGTAAAAGACAAAAAATTTTCGAGTTGAGTTTTGAGCTTCTGGGGAAATTTTGCGCTTTTACTATTTTTTCATTCTGAACAACTTTTCTTAATAACATTTTTGCGTATCTCGTCTCTAAAGGGCACTTTACTGGTGAGAAAAAAAGATTTTTCGAACATTTCAAAGGCACCCTTGATTTTTCGAAATGCAAACTTTTTATCAAGAATGACTTTTTGACGAAAAATGCAAAACATTTTTTTTACAAAAGTCTAGACGTTTAACCCAGTACGGGGACACAATATAAAATCGGAGTTCCTCAGTACCTATGTAATACAGCGTGATCAGTTAAGGGCGGCCCTCGGCTGTTTCTTGGGAACTATGCAAGCTAGAAAGATGCGGTAAAAAAATTGTTAATAAAAGTGACCCAAATAATTTCAATGAAAATGTTCATTCAAGTTCCTTCGTTTGCCGCCAGGGGGCGAATTCGCCATGTTGTTGTATAAAACTGTCCTTTCCTCCACAAATCGCCTACCTTATCTGGATCTGAAATAGTAAACGAACGGCAAACGAATTAACTTGAAATCATTTTCATTGAAATTATGTGGGTCACTTTTATTAATTTTTTACCGCATCTTTCTAGCTTGCATAGTTCCCGAGAAATGGCCGAGGGCCGCCCTTCACTGATCACGCTGTATATACCAAGTCGATAGATAATTTAAGTCTGATCAAATACGTTGTGTAAATTTTTAAAATTATTTAAAAAGGCACTAAGTGGGAAAATATGGTATAAAAATATTTCATTTTACTTTCTTATTACAATGCAGTTAAGTAATTTATCCGACTGAATATTATAGGCTAGGCCAACCTATTATAATATTCTTTTTCCCAAACACCAATGAGAAGTTATACTAGATATTATCTACAATTTTTTTTTTCAAATAATAGGTAATGGATAGTGTCCATAATAATAAGGTAGTGAATGTCTATTACGTCCCTGCTGTATAATATTTTCGGTAATCAGACTATAATACATGAACAGAAACAAAAACATAAAATCTTGCACTTTTTAGAAACACACTAAAGAGAAACGTCACATAAAGGGCTTCATAATGAAAAAGCCGTACTTGCATATTTTTACTGCGTTCTTCATCAGAACTTAAAGATACCACAATTATGATTAGAAATCGGATCCATTTTCAAACAAACGGCATTTTTGCTTATGCATTTTCATGCGATATTTGGAGCATACTATAATTTCACAAAGGAGACATCTAAGTTAGTGTATTTATAGGCTGTATGATGTTGTAAGTCAAACTTTTAAATTTTTGAACATACTGTGTTTTTCCTTATGAAGGCAGTATAGTCGGCACCATCGCAATGGCAAGGCCCGGCAGCTGAAAGCGATGAGTCATCCAAGAGAGGTGGGCTAAGGTGCCAAAATCAAATTTCAAGATGACAACTTGGTAAATTTGGTAAAAAAAACAATTTAAAATCATTCTTTACATACATAGCTCATGGTTTTGCAACACGGATAATAATCTACGAGTGAAAGATAGATATCTAATGGTAAAATTTTCGTAAATGCCAATTATTTCTTATTTGCGTGCCTAGATACAACTAAATTTGAATGAATAAAACGATAAAACTTCCCGATTTCGAGGTGGTTACTTTTAATCACGTAAAATTGTTAGGTATAGTAAAACATAGGAGAGAACGCTAGAGACGCAGGGGGGAAGTAAAATAAAAAATGCGTGAATAGGCCATAAAATTGCTGCCGCCACAGGCGTCGGTAATAACGGCGGTGAAAATTTTCTTTGTAAAGGTAATTTGAAAGCGTTATTAGTTGCCTCCTCATCGCAAACCCTTATTACGTTTGCGATAATTTCCCTGGCTTCGCTATGTATGGTCTTTCCGCGGACACTGGTCATTATCCAACCACTACTAACACTGTAAAACTCAAATTGTTTCCCTTCGCGCATGGCTATGAGGCGAAGACTAGTGTACGTGACTTGCTCTAAGAAATATTCAGCTTGGGGTACTGATTGCAGGGTGAATTTTTACTGCGCTTGCTAGGCATTGCCGGATTGCAAAAAACGTGTACAATTCTGGTGCACTAGCATAATGGCTTTGGTTTATTATATTTCCTAAGGAGGATTATATTTCGAAGTTTGGCAACATTTGAAATTTTTTACTCGCATTCTTGAGGCTCGTATTCTCTCGTAAGGTGGACTATATAACACTCTCCAACAGTCCAAACCAAAACCATGGAAGACTGTGTATAGGAACAAAATCTCTTTTGATGGCCTTACTTACTTTTCCCTTAAAACAGGGTCTTTAGAGAGGAAAAAGCGGACACTTTAGGACTGGCGGTCCTAAAGTGTCCGGTGAAACAAACCTTGTAGAGAAACATGTGCTTCTTTCTGTAAATATTTTCTAATATATATAAGGTGGTCCAACACCCTGTATTTTATTACATTTTTGGAAAGCCTTTGAGCAGTAGATTCTTTCAATATAGGTTATTAAGGGTCTAAATTTAAAGTTTAGGGAGTTATTTCCATTTTATTCTAAGAAAAGGCCTCAAAAGGGCAGATTCCCTTAGTAAGGTGACAAAATACCGCTGTTTAAAAATACTATTTCCAATACACCAAGAATTAACAAGAACATGTCTTTTTATTTTTTACAGCTTAACAATATTTTCCAAGAGGTGCTTAGTTTAATAAAATATAAATAACAACCCTATTTGACAACATACAAATCCGTTAATTACACATTTTTTCAAGTTAAAGTTATGTGCATGGAAACAATTCACCTAAAAATGAAGTGCAATTTATATCTTAACGTTGGTGCCATTGTGTATGCACCCCAAATTGTGAAGTTCGAATTCAAATGCGTTAAACTATACCGACCTTCCGCAACAAGACAGTCATGTTGCGAAAGCCAGCCATGACCTTTCCCATTGACAGTCTCATTGGGCCATTGGGCAGCCATGTTGCCGGACTTGGTGCTACCCATAAGCATCTGGGGTAGAAAATGTGCTAGGTCATTCAGTTTCAAATATCCGCAAATGTACATACAATGTAGTTGTTTAAGTGCAGTATATATTTTTCCCCCAGAACAATCCTAGACAAAAAAAGGAGTTGTGAGGCTGTTTAATAGAGTACAATTGTACTGAAGTTCATAGCTAGCAAATCAAGCACACCATTACCTAAATTGCAGAAATAGTTTACTATATCAAAGGGATTTTTGATTAATCTATCCATTACCATTATCAGTATTTTTTTTGATTTTCCTAAATTTCAATTTACAATTTGGTAAGTATACTCTTTGTGAAATTTTCAGAGTTGATTATTTTTTGTTGGTAGATTGTTACATGTTCAGGACACACATGGAAGGAAAAAAATATTATAATTTCTGCAATGAATGTATAGTCCTCCTTACGGCAGAATGCGTGCGACGTAAGGGGGAAGAACTCGCAAATATTATAGAATTAGTCACAGTTCAGGGGCGTAGCTCAATTTTGTGTAACTCACTGACTTAATTTTCATATAATTGTTATTTAATTTATTGTTAATATTATTCTTAACAGTGATGCCTTAGACTATGGAGGAAAGCAAACCCTTATAACATTGGCAATTATTTCTCGTGCTTGAGAATGCAACGTTCTTCCCTGTTTACTCATTTTGCATACGTTAACTCCCGAACATAAGAAACGCCACTAAGCTCTCTGAGCCGGCGGAAAATTTGCCAGCAGCCTAAAAAATGTGGTCTGTGTGGAAGATCAAATACGCAGTTAACTTTACGTACTATAGAAACAGGCACAAAACGCGTTGGCTAACTGCTTTTATCACACCGCGTTAAAAATAAATGATAAAAAAAAATTAGTAAGTGGTCCCGTGATGCGAGCTTTATTTTTTCGGTATAACAGAGTTCAGAAATCCGGCTTCAATATGATAAAACTTGTATTCGCCAATAAATAACGACTACTCGTATAGGAAATCTCGCAACGCTGCCCATATTCTTTAGAAACGTTTTCTTTTGTGTTTGGACTATATGAGTTCAAAGCATAATATTTAGTCTCATATTGTAAACATAAAACTTGGTTTTTGCACCTAGGTTTCCACTTTCCGTATGACGATTAATATTTAAGTGACCGCATTTTATTTAAAGGCAGAGAATTTTGATGGTGTGCCATCTGATTTTGACCTATCATCAATATGTTTTACAGCAAACCTGGATTCATTCTGATTTTTTCACTTATACCTCTGAGAAACTGCACAGATTTTATTTTTTAGTATACTTATTTGAATCTATTCTCACTTGGGAAAATGAGCGAGCATTATAGGAGGATATAACAAAGAATAGTTATAAAACAAAGCAAGCAATACTAATAACTAGAGAAGTAAAACCTAACGGGAAGTGCTCAAGAAATCACCTCACTGGTTAATAACTCATGCTTACATCATTTTCTCTCATACAGCAGCATATTCTCTTTAGTCTTTTTTAGTTTACTTTACACTTTACTGTTCTCTATCCACCTTAACCCTTTCGGGACTGCGGCCGCCTGAGGATCTGTGCCCAGTGGACCACAGCAGGAAGCGCATGCGTGTTAGTACGGTTCCGGTCCTTAATTGCAAAACAGTCATTACATAACAACAGATCTTTTCACAATATAAATCATTTTTTGCATGCACCCACATGCCAATGAGCTTGTGTTCGAATTTATTGATGTATTTAAGTGCACAAGTAAGTTTTTTTTTACGAGAAGGACCACAAAACTAGATGCCATTACTAGAAAATCAGCCAATGACATTAATTGGGGGCATGACCAATGTAAAGTAGGCGGTCCAATGTATCCGTAGTCAACGCGTGTCCGTCCGGTTCCAGTCCTTTCTCATGCCTCCCTGCTTGCGTTTATAGTCGGTTCCGGTCCCACTGACTCAACTTTTATATGCGTGTTCGTCCGGGTCCGGTCCCGAAAGGGTTAAACTAGTCATATAATAATTTTGCTTTTAAGTAGTTTTAATATTTTTTGTCATAAAAATATGAACCTTTCACAGATATTGTTAAGTATGTAGGTATTAAAACACTAAAATCCAAGAAGGAAAAATTGTAAATTGTCCCTAGGCAAGGTATTTACGGAACGCTTATTGTCCCGTTTTTGGCAATTTATACGAAGATTAAAAATTTTAACCTAACAATTTAACCAACAGCACAAAACTATGAATATGAAACGCTTTTGAAGAAATGCCTTTCTAGTTTCTTTAGATGAATTTGATGATGTTGAACCGGCACGCCAATGCCAATCGGCGGCATACGGGTGGAATCATGTGGCTCTCGTGTCACGCTCACAGTGCTTACTAGTCACAACCTACTCTTTATATTTTGAGGTAGTCACCACCACCGCATGTGTGTTGTTCTAAAATAGGAAACGATAAAGATATCCTTAAAGCTGTTCGGTCGTCAATTAAATATTTAGACTTACTGATATACGTAAATTACATTTGTTTTATTTTTTATATTTTATCTTATTTTAATAATTTATTATATACTTAATACTTATTTTAATAATTTACACTCTTTCTTTGCCCCATATTTTTTTCTCTTTTATTAGCTCCAGTACAGTTTTCATTTAAAACAAATCTGGTAACTCTTCTTCATATTCATGAAAAAAAGCGTAGTTCTGGTTTTAACCACTTCTTAAAATCCATCTATGAGCAGAATTTCAACTTCTAACATGCTTTTCTTTATTTACACCTTAGGCATGGGACACAATACATGTATTCATAAATCCATACTGTATAAAACTTTTTATCATAACCTATTATTCTATGAATAGTGTCACTGCTAGTATTTTATTTACCTTGGTCCTTTTCTTTGTTTTTGATATTTTATTTTGAAATAAACATAAATGCAATATTAATTTTTTGATAATTTTGGTCTGTCAACCTAACAAAACAAAGATTACCTAAAAGTTATCAAATCCTATTAAAACTGCTTTTATTTACCAAATATGTCTCAGTGTTGAGTTAGGGGAGCAACACAATTTTTCCTCCAAAACATTTGGGTAACCAGAATACCCCAAGCAAGAATTTAAATTACATTACTGATATTTTTTCAACACATTTGTGGGGAAATGATTGACAACCATATCTTTCATTTAACAGTTACAAACTTTTGTCATTATTCTGATTTTATAATTTTACTTCTCTTGCGCCAAAGGAGTCTCACGCATGCAGCGCACACAATATTTTTTCTACATACATTCTAAGAACTCATAAAAAATTAAGTTTGCACTGGCACTGAGTAAAATATTATAGCATAAGGGACACACCAGCTGTCAAATTTTTCAGTTCAAGCAGCCTGTCGCCATCTTTTTAAGAAAAAAATAGTTAAAACAATGAAAAATTCATTGTTGTCAATATTTTGTTCGATGATAGACAGCTTGATGGTAACATTATATTGGCACAAATGTACTGACAAATTTGCATCATATGTTTCTTCTCTTTACATGTAATTTATAAGTTGTTTCTTCTCATACTTTATAATATTACTCGATGATAACCGTTTAAGACATTTAAACTTGAAAGTAGTAATGATGGAAAGTTTGGGTCGTTTTTGGGCTAAAGCAACGCACAAAATGGGTTGCCAAAAGATCTACTATTAATTTGTTCTTGCAGCTCCGGGATCTCGAATAACTCCAAATGGATCTACAAGCAATACCAATGGCAATGCGGCTGAAGTAAATCTAAACCATGGAGAATCACCACAGAGGCGAGCAAGGCTGATGTCAACATCAAGCATGAAAAGTATTCGTTCTTTTTACAGCACAAAGTCAGGGGATGATGGAGACTTTTACAGTATTTGCAGCCAGGAATCCTATAGAAGCACTTAGGGTTTATGCATTAAAATTTATATTGATATTTTATTAATTTTATTAGATTTTAGTTTTTTTAGAAAAAAAAACAATGTTATCTCATTTTAAGGTGTAATTGTATTTATCAAATGTCAGTATGTGTAAACATGAAATATTTTGTTGAAGTTGCGCTAGACACTTTAAGAATTTGTTTGTAAGTTGAAACTAAGAATATAAGACACAGAACTAATTAATGCAGAATATAAACGGCTACCAATGGCACCACTACTTCAATAACGCTCTTTTTAAATCCATTATTTAATATTGCACAGAGATCCCACAATATACTGACATACTTTCCCTTTTTAGCATAGACGTAACTAGGTCGTATTTTTAGGGGGGGCTGATCAGGACCGGCTCAAGATTTTGCCGGGCCGGGTGCCGCATGAAAATAAATAAATAAATAAATAAATAAATAAATAAATAAATAAATAAATAAATAAATAAATAAGCTTTATTGTCTAACAGAAGGGCATTCCATCTAAAAGACAATATGCAAAAAAATTACAGAAATACACTATTGTTTAATTAATTTGATTTGGGTATAGATGTCCTCTTATTACATGAAGCAGGTAAAAATTAGGTAAAAATGAGTCCCCTGACTATCCTTTTAAAATTGAGAAAACTATATTGTGACAAATCAAGTTCAGAAAACTCATTTGCTAGCCTATACATATTGTATATAGGAGATTTTAGCAACATATTAGTGTTAGCTCTATCCAAGTAAAACATATTGCTGGATCTTGTATTAGATGGAATATGAAAATTGAGGAATGCTAGCAACTCTGCACCATCAATTAAGCCCACCACTATTTTGAATAGAACTTAAAGTGCCAGGACATTGTGCCTGTCAATCAATGCAGGGACCTCAAACCTCGCCAGCAACTCCGATTGAGGAACACCTCTGGGTGGATATACACAACTTTAGAAACTTTCGCTGGATATTTTCAAGTTGACTGATATATTCATTATAATATGGACACCACACAATTGAGCAATACTCGAGTTTAGAGCGGACAAAGCTAAAATAAAGTGACTTTAAGGCATTTATATTATTGAAGTCTGTACTAAGTCTGAATATGAAGCCTAGTGTTTTCAATGAGTATGTTGTAACATTTGTTATGTGATTAAAATGCGGGGCCCTGACAAGAAATTATTTAATCCATTAAGAAGAAATTTTTGAAAGTCGGTACGCAACTTACAAAGGTATATTTTTTACATGTCCTGTAAAATGGTAGGCCGGAGCTACGAGTTTGGATCACTTCTGTGACGTATATAGGAATTAATTTCGAGTGGTGGAGGGACAAATTTTGTGTCTTTTTTTTAAACAAGGGCATTTAAAATAATTCTAAAAAATGCGCCACAGGCAAAATTTGAAGAAAAATTACATAAAATTAGTCTTGGGAAATCCCAATATCTTCAAATTTACAAGCTGGAGTGAATATTTTCAAATTCCGAAATGGGTTCGGTCCCGCCCTTCTAAATACGATTGGATCACCTGTACCACCCTTGAGGTGCCACACCCAAAAACGTTAATTTTAAGGCTTCAAAAAATAATGTATAGGCCTATCTACTGGTAATTTTGAATCATCTTTAATTCATTTAAGAAAAAACATTATGAAAAAGTAGAGGTTTCCGAGTAGAAACCAGAGAAAAAATGTTGGGAATGTCTGCTATTTTGTGATGCAAGATTATTTACATAGTACATATTATAACAAAACAACAATACACTGGATGAATAACAAAATAAAAGTCTGGAGTCTGGCACAGCAAAAGTACATTCTTCGACGCCCGTCTCGTCTCTCTTTCTCTCGGCAGCAGGCACGGTGTGTTCGCTCTCGCTTGCGCATTTAAATTTCAGTCGGATTTTGTGGGGGCGCAAGATTCCGCAAGAGCAAGCGATTCGTCGAAACTGGTGAATTTAAAATGGCGCGTGTGGTGTTTGCCGTGTTGCGTAACGTTGCGTTGTCAGAATGTTAGATCTATTCTGTTTACGAGAAGCATATCTTCGCACATCCTTTACATTTTAGGGAGGGCTAATAGAAATGTATGGAGGGCTAAGCCCCCTAGCCCCCCCCTAGTTACGTCTATGCTTTTTAGACTCCAACCCCCTAGTAACCATTTACTTTGTTTCTGCAAAATGATGACAATGCCTTAACACCAAAAACATAGGAAACGGCATAACTCGCTCAATTTTCACCTCTTTGCACCCCTCTTAACCACCCCCTTTTTATAATTAAGTCAAAATGCCCTCTGGTGACAATTGCTATTGTACTCGATGCCCTAGGGTTACTATTAGTGAACAAAAACTACGAAACAAAAATTGACGTACGTGCTTCAAATGGGACAACTTAAGCTCACTTTTGCACTGAAAACATTGCTTTTGGAAAGTTATTACTAGATAAGTCATATTGACCTACATCTTTGGGTTGAGAAGAACATGAGAAGAATTATTGAACGTTTTAGAAGTTGCTAAAACTTCCTTATTATCTTATTATAGGAAAAAAAGAAGTAAACTGTTTATTTTAAAAATTATATTTCTCCTGCCTTGTTCTCGTTCAATAATTCTTCTCATGTTTTTTCTCAACCCAAAGACATAGATCAATACGATAATACGTTTCGAAATCTCTAAAACTTCCTTATTGTCATATAGAAAACAGAAGTCAACCTTTGTTAAAAGTAACATTTCTCCTGCCTGGTTTTCATTCAATATTTTTTTCTATAATATGACAATAAGGAAGTTTTATAAATTTCTAAAACTTGCTTATTGTCATATTATAGAAAAGAAGTGAAACCTCTCAGTGTTTAAAAAAATAATGTACCAGAATAGACATAACATCACAAAACAATAATTGTTTTCACTCAGGTTTATGTCAATTTTAATTTTGCTAACATTAGTAAAGAGACAAATAAACACAAAAGATTGGCTCTTGAAAATAATACTAATATTCAATTATCTACATCCTTCTTTGTTTCACAGTTCTTAACCCCTCTCTCTCAACCTAGTGTTTAATTTCAATTCTACATATTAGATGAAGTACATGTTTCAACCTTGTGTTGAAACTTCTCTATCTTGTTTGTTAAATTGTTCCGTTCCGCATTAATACGTGAAGACAATCTATATAGAATAAATGTAGTTTTCCGTACCATGAAGACACAATATTTTAATTCAGTTTTACATCTCTGGATCTGTTGGTAAGTCCACTTTCATGATTACATACATTCCTTCTTGCGTCCTTCTTAATTGTACTCAATTTTAGTTATACATTAAACGCATTTTGTCTCCTTTTTTTCTCATTCACAATGTGTATACTTCTAAAAAGTTTGCATCATGTTATGGCCTTCATCACCATCTTAAGAAGTGATCTTTTTAACTTTATAGCTTTAAACGAACAAAAAAAAAACATTTAATTATATAGTTTGTTTAAAATACTGTTTTTACCATCAATTGTTTGTGTTAATTATATCTAAATTTGTAGCCTGATGATGACAACAATTAAGGTTGAAACGTCGTGTTAATAAATTGATTTGAGCTATATGAGGATAACTTACTTTGATTATTCACAAAAGTGGCAACGAGGACAAAATAATAGTAATTGCCCTTCTCCCCCGCACAAGCATTTAGTTGCTTCTGGGGTACTCCTAGTTTGAAGTGTTGTGAGAGTGAGAATCATCATCATCATTATTATTATTATTATCGACTTAGCCAAAAGGCATTCGCACTCCCTCTACGGGGAACATTTACTCAGATCCCGGGTATCCCGGATACCATAAGGATCGGGCCCTAGGTGACATTGATGTTGTTGGACGCTCCTGCACTCCCCATGAACTTCCTGACGGTTCGGGCTGTCGCAAGTAGTACCGCTTTCTGCATGGACCTGTAAAGATTATCAGTTAGACCCAGCTCTTTGATGTTTCTCAGCAAACTTTTTGGTATAACACCAGTTGTTGACACGATGATTGGAATCATCTGGACGCTGTACATTTCCCATTGCCTTCTAATTCGTTCTTCTAAGTCTCTGTACTTCGCGATCTTCTCGACTTGCTTCACACGCAGGTTGTTGTTGTTCGGGATGGCCACATCAATGAGAGTTGTCTTCCTAGAAATTTTATCAACTATTATAAGGTCCGGTCTGTTATGGGCAACTCGTTGATCTGTCAGAACTGTACGATCCCAGTACATCTTGTAGTTGCTGTTCTCAAGAACAGGCTCAGGTGTGTAGCTGTAATATGGGATCCTCTCTGCCTGCACAAGCAGCAGCTTTTCCGCCAGTTCCTGGTGCAAGATCTTGGCAACCGAATCGTGTAGTTCCTTATATTCCGTTGATGCGAACATCTGACATCCTCCTGTTATGTGCTGGATTGTTTCTGAAGTTGGGCACCCGTATCTGCATCTGTCATCCACTAGTTGCGAGTTGGTATAACCTGATCTTGTATGGCCAGTAGGAAGCCTTCCGTCTCGGGGAACATTCGTCCCAAGTGTAATAATTCTATACTTTATTAGTAATAGAACAGTATTTTATTAGTTTCTCAAAATACAAAATTATGTCAATGCTGACAAATATATGTTATTATATTTCTAGGCGATGGCCAGGTATAGGTAAGTATTATTAGTAGGTACAGAAGGTACTAAACTAATATCACACGCCCTTCTTTTCAAAGGTTAAGTCTTTCAGGCTTCTTTACTTCTCTTGCACTTCTTCTTATTGACTGTTGCTCATCTTCTTCCTTTCTCTACCAGTCTTGATCGTTGGAGCTTGGTACTTCGTCTTCAATGATATTGCTCTTCTCTTGCACTTCTTCTTGTTTATTTTCACAATGATATTCTGAAGACTTCAGAAGCGGGCAAAATGGAAAATCATCGTCATCTTGAAAATTGTTAGTTAAGATTTCTTGATTATCTTTTACTATTTTAAAAAATTATCTATTTCTTCTAAATCTTCTTCCATATTCATCTTCAATAATATAATCACGATGATTTAAGCATTTTATAATAACGGCATTACTCCATTCTTTATTTTCGTTTTGCATTAATATTTTTTGTCCCACATGAAGATCTTTAAGGTTTTTTGTATTTTTATCAAAATAATATTTTTGGACGTTCTGATTATGTTTCAAAGTAGTTTTTATTTGTTCTAGGTTTATAGGAATTGGATGTAAAAGTTCAACGGGAACTGGTGCAGGTAAATTGTTTTTGGGTGTGTTATTATAGTACATTATTCCAAGTAGTAGGTCTTTGTTTTCTTGTATTATTTTTTGAAATAATTGCTTTACTATCTGTATATGTCTTTCGACCATCCCATTTGATCTTGGATAATGGGGGCTTGAAGTAGTTAGTTCTATATTATAATATTTTGCAAACGTTTTAAAATCGTGAGAAATAAATGGTTGTCCATTGTCAGAAAAAATTTCACTAGGAAGTCCAAACGAACAAAAAATATTTTTCAGTGTAGATATTACGACAGAAGATGATTTATTGGGAATTTTGTTAACAATCAAATATTTACTAAAATAATCAACAATTACAATAAAATTGATTCCATTAAAAAATTTGAAATCGATTCCAATTTTTTTCCAAGGATATTCTGGTATTTCATGAGAAAGCATTGGTTGCTTAGGGTTACTTTTAGAATGCTTTTGGCAAATATGACATGAAAGTACAAACTTTTCTATATCTGCCATCATTTTTGGCCAATAAAAAGCATCTCTCGCAATGTTTTGACATGAATTTACTCCTTGGTGGGCTTTATGTATAAGTTCCAAAAACTCTTGTCTCATAGCGGTCGGAATAATTAAACGTTTTTTAAAATAAAGTAAATTATTTGATTAAAAAATGTCATGACGTATTGTCCAATAATCCTTAAGTTCGGAATTAATTTTTAATTTGTGTTCTGGTCAATTATTTAAAACAAAATATTTTATTTGCTTTAAAACATTATCGTTCGAAGTTGCCTCTGTTATGCGTTTGATATTATCATCAGATGTAATTATTATCGAATGAACATTTAAATTATACTCTAAATCTTCTGTGTCAAAAGAGTCATTATTTGGCTCTCTACTTAAAGTATCTGCAATTTGCATTTTTTTCCAGGAACATAATTCAAATGAATGTCATAACGTAACAAATGCATCATAAGCCTTTGAATCCGTGGTGATAAGTCTTCTATTGGTTTCTTCACTATGCCAAGTAAAGGCTGATGATCCGTTTGGACAGAAAAAGTACGACCAAATAAATAATAATTAAAACGTTTGCAGCCAAACAATAGCTAAAAGCTCTTTCTCAATTTGGCTATACTTTTTCTGTGCACTGTTAAGTGAAACAGAAGCAAACTCCACTGGATGATCATCCTGTAGAATGACTGCTCCCATTCCATATTCGCTAGAATCTACAGACAAAATAATGTCTTTATTTGGATTGTAATATGATAAAACAGGAGTTTTAGTTACAAGTTCTTTTAAATATACAAAACAACTTTCTTGTTCAAAATCCCAAATCCACTCATTTTTATCACTCAGTAACTTTCTCAAGGGATATGTTAATTGTGAAAGGTTTGAAATAAATTTTGCTAAATAATTAATCATACCCAAAAATCTCTGTAACTCTTTTTTATTTTTTGGGTTATCCATTAATGTTATAGCCTTTATTTTATTTTCATCAGCTTTTATGCCCTTAGCATTTATATGACCCAAAAATTTTACCTCTTGTAATCCAAATTTAGATTTTTCCTTATTTATTGTTATACCTTCATCGGATAACCTTTTTAGCACTTTTTCTAAATTGGTATTGTGATTACTCTCATTTTTTCCAAAAATTAGTATATCGTCAAAATATACTATTATGCCAGTCATATTTTCTAAAATGGATGAAATAATTCTTTGAAAAACTTCTGGTGCATTAGAAATACCAAAAGGCATTCTTAAATATTTATACCTACCAAAAGGCGTGGCTATTGTGCAAAGATCTGAACTGTTCTTATCCAGAGGAATTTGAGAAAAAGCTGAAGAACAATCCAAAATTGAATAAAATTTTGAGTTATTTAATTTAGAGAATAGATTATTAAAATCAGGAATTTGATAATATTCTCGCATAATATATTTATTTAAAGGTCTAGGATCCATACAAACTCTAATATCACCATTCGATTTGTTAATTATTACTATAGGATGCACCCATTCTGTAGGTTTTATAATTTTTTTGATTATTCCTTGAGATTCCATTTCATCTAGTTTTTGTTTTAACTTATCTTTAATTGAATATGGAATTTTACGGGCTGAACTTATTTTTGGAGTAGCATTTTCAGATAAACTAATTTTACATTTCCAATTTTTTACTTTTCCTAAACCTTCAAACATGTGTTTATATTGCATTAAAATTTGGGTTAATTTTTCGTTTTCTGATAATTCAACATCATGAATTTGATTTGGTTTAATTAGGTACACCGAATATTGGATACGATATTAACATTGCTAAACTATTTTTTGGAGTGCTTTTGTAAGACAATTTATTAAAATCAGTATGATTTAATATATTAACGTCACTACCTGTGTCTACTTTTAATTTAATGGACGTACCATTTATGAAAACATCTATTTGCCATGTTACTGCATGTATATTTTGTCTTACAAATGTCCAGACAATACCACTAATATTATTATATTCCTCATCATTTTTATATACATTTACTGAACATATCTATTTACGTTCATTTTGATTGTTATCATTGATAACAAGAACTTGATTTTCTTGTTCATTAACTTCATGAATCTGAATTCGTTTTTTACAAAAATTATAAAAATGTCCTCTCTGTCCACAATTATTACAGAATTTCATAAAAGCTGGACAACAATTAGATATATGTAATTTTGCACAATTGAGACAACTAATGTTTGATTGAGGTAAATGTCGAGATACATTTGGCCTAAAATTATTAATATTCGATTGTGGAAAATATGAAGACTTAACAGTGGAAGATACATTTGATTTAAAACTGTTGCCTTTTTTATGAAAATTTTGATTAGAAATAGTAATATACTATGCAAATCATCATTTATAATTTTTTGTGTTCTTTGGCTAATTTCTAAATTTCTACAAATATCAATGGATTCTATCAAAGAGAGATTAGGTTTTTGTAACAAAGAAGCTTGTACTTTCCTATCATAAATACCTAATATGATCCTATCTCTCAAAAGTATATCATTATCTTTAAATTCACAAGGTAAAATTAAAGTTTTAAGATCTGTCAAAAATTCATCAAACGTTTCTGAAGAGGATTGATTCCTGCTGAAAAATTTGAAATGTAAAAAAACACTATTTTTAACCGGTGAACAAAATGATGAAAATTTTTTGAAAATTACCTCGTAACTTATTAGCATCTTCCAAATTATCGTACTCAAAGGTATTATAGATCCTCAAGCCCTCATCCCCAATCAGGTTCAATAACATCGCAATTTTAACTTCATCTTCTTTTTTATCAGCACCACTGGCTTTTATAAAAATATCAAATTTCTGGCTCCACAGTTTCCAATTTTCTGCCACATTATCTTGGAAATTACACTGCCACCATGTAACAATTCTATACTTTAATAGTAATAGAACAGTATTTTATTAGTTTCTCAAAATACTAAATTATGTCAATGCTGACAAATATATGTTATTATATTTCTAGGCGATGGCCAGGTAAAGGTAAGTATTATTAGTAGGTACAGAAGGTACTAAACTAATATCACACCGAGGTCAGCCAATAGTACGACGGTTTCTCTAACCACCTCTGTAGTTTATTGTTGTCGGTTCGGTGGTGATTTTTATGCTCGTGTTCCATCAGACGTAGCGGTGTTGAGACGTCTGCTCCGCATATAGCTTTATGTAGTGTCGAGCTGTTGGCCTGTCTGTGGAAATAATTACGCAGATTTAATATTTGTTGGTCCAATTGCTTGCTGAGGTCTGCCAATCATCTTCCTCCTTGTTGACGTGGCAGAGTTGTTCTTTCCACGGCGCTACGGGGATGATGTTTATGAGCTTTTGTCAGTAGTGTCCTAACTTTTCGTTGCAAGTTGTTGATGTTCGTGTTGGTCCAATTCACTATTTCGAAGGAATAGCTGAGTACAGAGCACGCATACGTGCATACGTACGTATTATTATTATTATTATTATATCGACTTAGCCAAAAGGCATTCGCACTCCCTCTCCGGGGAACATTCACTCAGATCCCAGGTATCCCGGATACCATAAGGATCTGGCCATGTTATCGGGCCCTAGGTGACATTGATGTTGTTGGACGTTCCTGCATTTCCCATGAATTTCCTGACGGTTCGGGCTGTCGCAAGTAGTACCGCTTTCTGCATGGACCTATAAAGATTATCAGTTAGACCCAGCTCTTTGATGTTTCTCACCAAACTTTTTGGTATAACACCAGTTGTTGACACGATGATTGGAATCGTCTGGACGCTGTACATTTCCCATTGCCTTCTAATTCGTTCTTCTAAGTCTCTGTACTTCGTGATCTTCTCGACTTGCTTCACACGCAGGTTGTTGTTGTTCGGGATGGCCACATCAATGAGAGTTGTCTTCCTAGAAATTTTATCAACTATTATAAGGTCCGGTCTGTTATGGGCAACTCGTTGATCTGTCAGAACTGTACGATCCCAGTACATCTTGTAGTTGCTGTTCTCAAGAACAAGCTCCGGTGTGTAGCTGTAATATGGGACCCTCTCTGCCTGCATAAGCAGCAGCTTTTCCGCCAGTTTCTGGTGCAAGATCTTGGCAACCGAATCGTGTCGTTCCTTATATTCCGTTGATGCGAACATCTGACATCCTCCTGTTATGTGCTGGATTGTTTCTGAAGTTGGGCACCCGTATCTCCATCTGTCATCCACTACCGATGCATCTCCTACAATGAATTTTAGGTAGTTGCGAGTTGATATAACCTGATCTTGTATGGCCAGTAAGAAGCCTTCCGTCTCGGGGAACATTCGTCCCGAGGTCAGCCCATAGTTCGACGCTAACTTGTCGACATGTTCCTGGTTAATCTCATTTGGATGCCTCCCGTGCAGCGGCTTCTCCAACCACCTCAGTAGTTTATCGTTGTCGGTTCGGTGGTGATTTTGATGCTCGTGTTCCGTCAGACGTAGCGGTGTTGAGACGTCTGCTCCGCATATAGCCCTATGTAGTGTGGAGCTGTTGACTTGCCTGTAGAAATAATTACGCAGATTTAATATTTGTTGGTCCAATTGCTTACTGAGTTCTGCCAGTCCTCTTCCTCCTAGTTGACGTAGCAGAGTTGTTCTTTCTACGGCGCTATGGGGATGATGTTTATGAGCTTTTGTCAGTAATGTCCTAACTTTTCGTTGCAAGTTGTTGATATCCGTGTTGGTCCAATTCACTATTCCAAACGAATAGCTGAGTACAGAGCACGCATATTTAGGGCCTTAAACAAATTCCTGCTGTTAAGATCAGTTCGCACTACTTGTCTTACTCTCTTGATGAATTATTATTATTATTATTAAAATAGTTTGCAATGAGAATTCAACATCCCAAATATTGCAATACTTTGAAGACCATCCGAGAAACTCCATTAGACAAGGAAGTAGCGAGTTAAATTCATTCAAAGATTTTTAAGTTGTAATAAGTTTCATGATTTTAAATTGTATAACCTGGAACATTTAATTGTACATATAGAAAAGGCTCGATTTTATCACTCAAATTATGGTACTTGTGCTTTTCAATCACATTCTTTGGACAGATAAAAGTCGCTTTGAGAGTAATGGGTCGGTGACTCAATACATAAGGACGCACGCGAGGAAAATATACGAGACTATTATACCCAATCACCCAAACAGACTACTCACGGACGCATGTACATATGAAATCGACCATAGACTACCTCACAAAAGACCTAGACATTTTATAGAAGCTAATGACGAAGATGAATGACACTGATGTAAACCCACAACAACAAATTTAACAGTAGTTTAGATTATTTTAATATTTTAAATTTTTTAATTAATTAATTAATCCTTAATTAATTAATTAATTACTATTTTAAATATTGTTAAAAAGCACACGCAAAAATTTCTGATAGGAGAATAACTCTCCAAGCACTGACCACCTACTTACAGAGGTATATACTGTACAGGGTGATTCAGTTCTAATCTGCAACACTTCAACAGGAGATAGAAAACCAAAAAATAACTGCACTTTCTTCTATAAACTATATCATTTTAAGGCCTTATAAAAAAGTTACAGGGTGTTAAAGTTGCAAGAAATATATGGAATTTATTGAATATTTTACAAACTAGTTGAGATATTTAAGTCATATTTGGTACACGTTATAACGGCATGGGTTAGCATAAAACCTGTTAATATCAACCATCTTGAACAACCAGTGGCGTAGAAATGGGTAATTAGTATAATTTATTTTAGAAAAAAAAATAGAACCACCTTGTATAGCAACAAAATGTATTCAAATTCTTATGTAAATTTTTATTGTAAACAAAAACGTTCTCTTAGCATTTTTTCATATGTGTCATGGTTTCATATCAAATTTGATTTTTTCGTATTATTTCGAGGTATTTCTGAAAATTTAACTTAAAACTGTTCTCCATAAGTAACACTCAAAGTAGAAAAAAATGTGTTTTTTACTTTAAATACAGTAACTTTTCCCAATAAACTTACCCATTCAAGGTTTTACTTTTCAAGATACAGAGCGTAACATTAATTGTATCTTCCTTAAATGTTTTAGACCCTGTATCTTCAAAAGTATAGCCTTAAATAGGTGAGTTTATTGGAAAAAGTTACTTTATTTCAGGTAGCAAACACATTTGTTCTACTTTAAGTGTTACTTATGGAGAAAAATTTTAAGTTAATTTTTCAGAAGTAAGTACCCCGAAATAATACTAAAAAATCAAATTTGCTATGAAACCATGACACATATGAAAAAATGCTAAGAGAACGTTTTTGTTTACAATAAAAAATTACATAAGAATTTGAATACATTTTATTGCTATACAAGGTGGTTCTATTTTTTTTCTAAAATAAATTATACTAATTACCCATTTCTACGCCACTGGTTGTTCAAGATGTTTGATATTAACAGGTTTTATGCTAACCCATGCCGTTATAACGTGTACCAAATATGACTTAAATATCTCAACTAATTTGTAAAATATTCAATAAATTCCACATATTTCTTGCAACTTTAACACCCTGTAACTTTTTTATAAGGCCTTAAAATGATATAGTTTATAGAAGAAAGTGCGGTTATTTTTTGGTTTTCTATCACCTGTTGAAGTGTTGCAGATTAAAACTGAATCACCCTGTATATTATTACTTGGGGAACACGCCGACCTTAATAGAGCAAAAGTAAAAAACGGAAAAACGGTTGCCCAACAAAATAAATGAACATTATTGGTCAACTGAAAGCCTTGATTTTGTTCCATTTTGTTTTTAATTGGGTTTTTTCACCACAGAACCTGAAGCAACTGAATAAAAAAGAACTTTTTCAAGTTGACGGGACAATTCATAAATGGTTAACAGTAAATGAATGAAACTTTGAACATTTATGTCAACAAGTAACTTCAACAACTTTGTTTTCTGAGCTTTCGGAGAATGAATCTTACTCCTTTCTCAAAGATAATGCCATGTCAATGTGAAATGACAGAATAATAAATGTCAAGTTAAAGTGTCATGACACCAAAATCAATAGCTTAGCAACCTGTCTGATATTGTACCCTATGCTCTATCCTGGACATAGCACTATTTCAAGCGATCGCCACTGGAACCACACAAAGAAAGAAATCGACTGGATGAATTAATGTTAAAAACGCCATTGTTGCAGATTTTTTTATAAAATGATAAAATCAAATGAGTGTTACAACGAATTTAACATCCAAAATAAAATAAAATGCTTGTTTGTTATGTTCCTTTAATTTGACAAGCTTACATGGCATACATTCGTAATTTTAGTAAGAAAAGGGAGTCTAAAAAGCAAGCAAGAGTATTCTAGTACCTTTTGGTTTGAAATAAAGTCCATGGCTATTTGTAGTGTAAGTAAGTAAAAGAACGCATTAGATTTTTCAGTTTCTTCTTATATAGTGGACCATTTGTTGGGGCTATACACAAAATTTTCTATTTTCATTCTTGCATACTGTTAATCCCTTAATTCCAAAATAGTGTTGGTCAAAAATAATATTATTATTAAGAAATAACAGCAATTATATCACTTAAATCAGATAGAATAATTAAGATATCACCAGCAGATAACAGAAATGCAAATGGTGTTTTAGAGAAAACTATGTATGATAAACAAAATATCCTTCAACTTCTTATAAACTAAAATATACAAAACACTCTATAAATACCGTGAACAAATGACAAAGACAAAGGACACTCTTAACTCCGCAAACAGTTTCTTCTTATACCGTACTTTCACCGTTTTAGTAGACATTGCCATGGCTGGGCGGCGCGCCGCCGTGTATTCGGCTAGGTTCGTCAGTCGTTGGAGGGGGGCGGGCCGTGTTTTTTGCTCGCAAAACTCGACTGATAGGCGGTGCGGGACTACTGTGTACTCCCCCCGCCAACGACTGACAAACCTAGCTGGACTCACGGCGACGCGCGGCCTATTCCCCTATGTCTACCAAAACGGTGAAAGTACGGTATAGTGGACCATTGGTTTGCTTTGGGGCTATACACAAAATTTTTTATTTTCAGTCTTGCATACATTACAAAATACTGTTCCAAAATATAATATCCAGAATTCTAGCTTCTTCAACTGGTTGAAGAGATCATCCCTTAATTCCAAAATAGTGTTTATTCTTCTGCAATTCACATAAAGGTCTGTGCATACGATTTTCTTCATGAGCATGGAAATTTCACATGTTATCACTAACAAATCTACCTATCAAAGCTCTGTTAATATGACAAAACTGCGAAATATTGAACTCAAATAGAATTCGTGACCATAAAAAGGATGGAAATGGTAATAAAGTCGGATATTTAAAGAATGGAACAGTCAAAACGTCAGAATATGACATACCTATAACCACAGAATACCCCTGTTATAACCTATAAGTGGCAATATTTTTCGTCGAGTTGCGCCACCCCAGTCCGCGAACAACAATGCAATATGACGTCATGCTCGAGTCTTTAATATAGTATCGGACAGCTCTATCCAATTACCTATACTAACTTCTCTTTGAATAACTGGCAATAATATTTTACTGAATTCCACTGAACATTCAGCAACACAGTTGTCTGTATTTCCTAGAATAAATGCGCTGATTGCTTAATTTTTCGCCTATTTCCTACTTCTTTGAGAATTGGTTAGGACCTGTCCCACAAAATTCTATGATTATTATTAAAAGTGTTCACATATTTTTGACTTTGAAATTTGATTTTGCCTGATATAATTTTTATATTCTTTAAACAAACTTTAAATGGCCTACAAATCTTCAACATACGAGTAGAACTGTCCACATTGAGAACAAATTTTATAAATGCAATTTTTTTGTACTTGACATTTAAAAAATTGCCTATGTGCTTTAGCTTATCTGATAGTCCAGTAATATAAGAAATAATAATTAAATTTACTGGTCGGTCCACCAGATTTACTTCTCTAATTCTATGAGCATTGTTATTTTGTTGGCAATCCTGAAAAACTTGGTCACGAAATTCAATAGGATAATTATTCTTCCTAAGAACATGTTTTATATAGTTAATTTCCTCCTCAAATTTTGTGTTATTAGAACAAACCGTTTTAGCCATGTCATAAAAACTGTTAATTACTCCATTTTTTAGAGATATCTATTAGTATGTGAGACCATACTAGAAGGTTCTTGTGAGTTTATAAAATTTAATAATGAATTTAATTCATCTACTCCATGTCCCCTGATATATATATAATAAATATATTATCATCTACAAATCTAGACAATTCATTTTATGCAAAATCTTCCATGAATAAATTTCTTACGAATAAAGGAGACCCCATAGCTATTCCAAATTATTGCTGGTAAAATTCATTTCCTAGTTGAACATAAGTGGTTTTGCCAAATAATGGGGTTAATTCTAATATTGCATATATACTCAAATTTGTCCTTTCTATTAAAGTCTGATCATTTTCTAACTTTCTGCGTCAACAGGGACATTTGTAAAAAGACTGACCACATTAAAACTAGGTAATATATAATGATTCGTAAATTGATGTTCCCTAATTTTTTCTAAAAAATGATTAGGTACTGTTTCTGATAAATGAATCTGAGTTTCCTACTAACGGATTAACAATTTTAGGTAAATATGTTGCTAATGAATGACATTGTGAATTCATTGAACTTACAATAGGATGAAGAGGAATGTTAGTTTTATCCATTGAATTAATTGGGTTTTTCGCCACCAAAGTGGTTAAAAGATTGTTAGTTTTGTTTATTTTTTACTTACAATTTCAGAAAAGTTAGTTTTGGCAAAGGGGTTACATTTTTCTGTTATCGACAACAAAATTTCTAATTTTGACATAGTAGCGTTGGTAGAGCAAACAGCTCAGGCATTACCTGAGGAACTAGGTTAAGAATTTAAAGTCAGGTCAAACATAATTAAAAAAAAATATATATTTCAAATGAAGAAAAAGCAGCAATTATATCACTTAAATCAAATAGAATAATTAAGATATGACCAACAGATAAGAGAAATGCAATTGTTATTTTAGAGAAAAACTATGTATGACAAACAAAATATCCTTCAACTTCTTATAAACTAAAATATACAAAACACTCCATAAATACCGTGGACAAAGGACATAAAGACAAAGGACACTCTTAACTCTTCATCATTCAAAACCTCCACACTTATATGGTTTACCCAAAATACACAAAACTAATATTCCTCTCCACCCTAGTTCAATAAATTCACCATGACATTCGATAGCAAAATATTTACTTAAAATTGTTAATCCGTTAGTAGGCAACTTAAATTCGTTTATCAGAAACAGTGATCATTTTCTATAAAAAATTAGAGAACATCAAATTCTGAATCATTATATATTAGCTAGCTTTGATGTGGTCAGTATTTTTACAAATGTCCCTGTTGAAAAATCATTGCATATTTTACACAGAAAATGATCAGACTTTAACACATTCGCAGACAAGACGTCCTATAAGATGTCCGATTTGCAAGGATACCACTCTGCATAATGTAAAAAAAATCCTATTTACTGGGACACATCACAAAAAAAATATATTTTTCTTGAAATCGGCATTAAAATGTCCCAAAATCGTCATTAAAAGCACAGAAATCGTACAATAATGTAGCCCATTATTGTACGATTTTTTCAATAAGTAGGCCTTGGCGAGATGTAAACATCAAACGCCAAGACGCGGAGAAATCGCCCGTCAAAAGTGACCAAATATTCAAAACCCGGCCAATAAAGGCTCATTTAACTTTTCGTACACATTGCGAAATTGTTTCCTATAGAAGCACAATCCTTCAGTATACATATTTTAGTAAATTTGAAAATCAATAGATTTGTTGTGTAGGCTGCACAAGAAGCAGCAGTTTGGTTTTTCTGTCAGAAGGTGCCGTACATCATTATACTTGTCCTAGGTAGAGCGATCGGTAAAGTCAAGCAACGCCGCGCGTAGTCGGTTCGTGGACGGGTGATCCCTTATTATTATTTTCTTGCCTAATAAAACATTTTTTTTTCGATTTCAAGAAAAATATAATATGTACCTCGGCACTGAAGTTCTTTTAATGACTCATGTGGTTTATTTGCCTCGGCCAGAGGCCTCAGCAACTAAACTCCACTTGAGTCATAAAAAGTTGAACTTCAGTGCCTTGGTACATAAATAATTATTTTCTTACTGGGACAGTAAATTCCAGTCAACACAAAGTTATATGGGTCACGCGACATCTATAGACGTCTTGCAATTAAGAATGGCTTGGCCATAGGATGTGTAATGACGCCCTGTGCCTGCATATTTGACGTCTTATGACATTGTGTAGAAAGGACAAACTAGGAAATGAATTTTACCACCAAGAATTTGGAATGGCTATGGGGTCTCCTTTATCACCATTCATAAGCAATTTATTCATGGAAGATTTTGAACAAAAATAGTTGACTCAATATGTTCATCAACCTAATGTCTGGTGGATATACATATGTAGATGACATATTTGTCATATGGGAACATAACTTCATTATTATATTTTATAAACTCCAATCATCATATTAGTGTTAAAAAGGGGTAATTAGTTTGTATGACAGGGTTAAAACGATTTGTTCTAATAACACAAAATTTGAGGAGGAAATTAAACATATAAAACATGTTCTTACGAAGAATGATTATCCTATTGAATTTGCTGAGCAAGTTTTTCAGGATTGCCAACAAAACAACAATGCTAATAGAATTAGAGAAGTAAATCTGGTGGACCAACCAGTAAATTTAATTATTCCTTATATTCCTGGATTATCAGATGAGCTAAAGCACATAGGCAATTTTTTTGTTGTCAGAACCATGTTTAAACCCAAATATACATTGAGATTTAAGCTAGCTAAAAAGAAACCATTTAATGAGGTACAAATTACCAAAAAATTGCATTTATAAAATTCCTTGTGACTGTGGACAGTTCTCCGTTGGGGAGACTTGTAGGCAATTTAAAGTTCGCTTAAAAGAACATACAAATTATATCGGGCAAAATCAAATTTCAAATTCAAAAATATGTGAAGTCTTTTAATAATAATCATAGAATTTTGTGGATAGGTCCCAACTAATTCACAAAAAAGAAGTAGGAAATAGGAAAATTAAGGAATCTGCATTTATTCTAGGAAATACGGACAACTGTGTTTTGTGTGCTGAATGTTCAATGGAATTCATTAAAATATTATTGCCAGTTATTCAAAGAGAAGTTAGTACAGATAATAATTAGATAGAACACAGGGTACAATATCACACAGGTGGCTAAGCTCTTTTTTTGTTGTTGTCATGACACTTTAACTAGACATTTATTATTCTCTCATTTCACTTTGACATGGCAATGACTACGTTTATCTCGACTCGTTCGATGTGATTGAGAGAGGTTTGAATTCACTGGAGCGGACTCAAATAGATGACGTAAACCCTACAGATTGAAATTCAATCATATTTAAAATTTCAAGGCAAGCCGCTATTTCCAAACAGAAGTTGGCCAGAATGTGCACCAACCTATTGTGGAATAACTATAATAAGTTAATGTCCCTAGAGAGGATTGAAAACCGTAGGATTCAATACTGATGATGTAAACGTAGAATTATAAAAGATTTGACAAAACTCAATCGGATTCATTTCAATCCGATCGAGTTGTCACGAGATAAACGTAGTCATTATCTTCGAGAAAGGAGGAAGATTTATTTTCCACAAGCTCAGAAAACAAAGTTGTTGAAGTTATTTGGTTCCTCCTTGTGTAGCTTTAAGAAAGACTTATATTAGTTTCCTACTCCAAAAGTAAACAAAATTTGTTTAAATGACGTAAGTAATGTGCTATTTATTCTAATAAGTATTTAGTTCTCGTCAGTTGTATTAACTGTTGTAAATCTGTATCGATTGCATATTTATTTAGTATTATAATGTATGTCATGAATTGTTACTATAGTAAATTTTAGACGAGGTGGAAGAAAGCAATTTGCTAACCTCGCCCTTTTGCACTTTCACAATAAAGATTATTATTTTTATGAAGGAGTGTTGGATGGAAGAAGACATTTGCGTTTTTTGCAAGAACTTCCAATTAGTCCTGAAAATGTGCCTTTGCAGCTGATAACTATGTAGTTTCAGCTCGATGGAGCTCCCCTTATAAAGTACATAATATTGTCCGTGATTTTTTGAATGAGAGATATGATATTGTGGATAAACAGTCCCATAAGGTGTCCATAAAAATCACCAGACCTTACCTCCTTAGATTTTTGTTTATGGGGTCTCCTGAAATTAAAGTTTACAGATCTCCGTCTCAAAATGTTACCATTTAAAAGAAAAAAATAGTATTGTGTCACCCCTGATATTTTAAACAAAGGCTACTAAATTAGAAGTCAGGCACCGATTAGATTTATGTCTAGCAGAAGGCAGTGGTCATTTTGAAAATAAATTATAAATACCTAATTAATTAAATACCTAAATTGTTTTTGTTTTGTTTGATTGTGCTAGTTAGGTATTTCCTTACTTAGATACATATTACAGCCGTAATGGATATTGTTCCATATTTTAGTATTAAGACTAATAATAATTGAGAAAGCTCTACCAACCGAACTATCAATTGATAGATAGATAGATGAACTTTATTGTCAAAGATGACTCTTATAGACAAAGTTAACTACACTAAATTTTTTACAAGTTGCTTAGTAAGCTACTTAACACTACAAAACAAATCAGAAAACATCCGCAAAAACTCATCCAGTGTATAGTAGGCTTTGAACAGGAGAAGATTTTTAGTTGCCCTCCTAAATTCCTTACTTGAATTGGTATTTGTCAGAAAGGCGATTGAACATCTTCCTGGATGTATAGAGCAACGATTCTTCACGCATGTAGAGTGATGAACAGGCAAGCGTATATCTCGAGCACGTCTCGTGCAGCAACCTAACCTCTCTGACAACACCGTGGTATGGTTATTATATTTCGCAAACGTCATACAGACTGTCTCCAGTTGTTTTTTGTGGATGTCTAATAAAGTCATGGCTAACTCGATTTTCACCGACAAAATTTATACCAGGCCACTTCCATGTTTTGGCTTGTAACTTTTTAATGAAAAGATATAATATAAAGAACTCCTTTAGCAAAAGTTATCGGAAATACACGGTCTTTCTAAATATCCAATAAAGTATGTATGTTTCTGTCAAAAATATTTTTTGACATATCTGGGTTTTTGATTTCTCCAAAACCAATGTTTTCGGTATAAAAGTGAGCTTAAGTTGTCCCATTTGTAGCCCATTTGTCAATTTTTGTTTGTACTTTTTGTTCGTACATAGTACCTAACCCTGGGGCATTGATTTTTTTTGTGATTTTAGAGATATGCTTATACCACGTGTCCCGGATAGGTGAAATGACTCTTGTAAAGACAAAAAAAATTAGTTGAAATATGAGCTTCTGGAGTTCAGCATTGCTTGTTTCAAAACTAATTTGTAACACAATTTTAGTTTCCAAAAATCACAACATATTGTCATAAAACCTACAGAAAGGTCACATTAATGGTGTAAAAAATTAGTTTTTCAAAATTTCAAAGGCATACATTATTTTCCTACACTGTACAGTGTCCTCCAAAAAGTTCGCATCAATCATAGGGGGAAAGTTTTTAATTAATGATTTATTTTGAAATTCAACTTTGGGGTTAATTAATTTAAAACACAGGTATGAACAAAAGCTGCAACGAAATGTCGGCCCCAAAATTTGTGATGGAAGGGTGCCGACCTTTCCGCAGTTTAGTCCATTTCAATAAAAACTTGCTGCTTCCATTAAGTAGAATTTATTGATCGAAATTTTAGTTACAATTTAATTTAAGTTATGATTTAATTTTAGTTACAATTTAAAAATGATAGTTATGAACAGAATATTAGTTAATTCAGCATACAATTATATTTTTACAACTATTTGATTACAATAAAAAAAAAGTTAAATGTGAAAGTTAAGAATTGTTTTTAATGCAACAATGACAAACTATCTTTATCAAAACTCTGACTGTTCTGCTATAATACTTTTAAACTTCCGCTCAGACGAGGTTCGAGTAGGTGTGGAGGCGAGGCTAGGGCTTCTTCTGGTCCTCTTCTGCTCGTGGTGACGCTATTGTTATGGCTAGCAAATATCTTAGGGGTTTCTCCGAAGTAGAGCTGACCAAGATGTCACACCTATGCCTACGCAACTCCTTCCACGTTGTTTGTGGTTGAAATTCTCTCGTCGAATTGTCCTCGGTCAAGTGTTGCAAGCATGAACAAATCGGAAAGAAAATAGCATTAGACAAGGTCTAAGCATTTTACAAAATTATAAACCGTTAGGTTACGATTACTATTTAAAATTCAATTATCATACCAAAGTTATTTAATAACAACAAGATAATTATGAAAATTTAAATATTAAAAACTATACCTACATAGCTTTTAGAATTCTTAGAAATAATTTAACTGACCGGAATAGCAAATAATATTGAAAGAGAAAAAAATATATGAGAATGCAGTCCCAATTAAATGAAAATCACAAGATTTTAAATCAAATTTAACGGAAAAAGTTAATTTGAGACTAGCTTGGTAAGTATAAAATTTTTTAAAAAGCAGGATGAGTCAGAAATAACTGGCATCCTTTTTTTGGGTAATAGAGATGGTCATTCTGAACCACTTTTCTTAATAAATTTTTTTCCTAGCGCCGAGATTTTTCTATAATTCATCCCCTCAAAATCCCTCCTCTATGAAAACACGGCACTGGCGCCCTGCCAACAACCGAGTAGAAAATGGTAAATCATCAACTAGTGTATTTTGAGACCGAGTTTACGCTATTCTATCCGCTTTGTATGAAATAAATGTTGGTAAATTTTAAAAATAATCGTAAAATAAACCCTTTTTAACAACAATACAGTACTATTGCAGTCGCAAGAAAGGAAAATCTCATAGCATCAGCAACGGAAAAAATTGAAATGTCGCATAACCTTCAAAAATTAGAACAATAACAAGAATGACCATAATTTATTGTTATTAGCTATTAACTACAGTTTACTTACATTATTTATTCCATTCCCGTAGGACAAGAACATAACAGAGAACGCCGATCGGGCGTATTTCCAATACACAACACCTCGCACAAAACTAGCAAATCACAATCAAATAAAAGTTAATTCCGAACAATCTAAAGGCACGACCCGACGGCACGATTTGTTAACGCATTTATTTCGTTTTATTTTTCTTAAAATTGAAATAATAAATCGCAGACATGACCGACAAAACAGGATAATGATAAACACAGAACTCTCAAATACTCGGGCAACCGGGACAACTGGGGCACTTCTTCTTCCAATCAAAATGAAAACGTATTTCTGCGATATGTATCTAAAACCAGACACGCTCATGACGCGATGTCACGCCTTCTGCCAGAATAGTTAGTGCCGTGTCTTCATAGGGGGGCATTTTAGGTGGGTAAATTACAGAAAAATTTTGGCGATAAGAAAAAAAATTATTAAGAAAAGTTGTTCAGAATGACCATCTCTCTTACTCAAAAAACTGATGCCAGTTATTTCAGACTCACCCATATATGAATTTATTCGAAAAATTGAGTTTATCGGTGTTGTGATTTATTTGAGTGGCCTGGTATTACGGAATGGAGACTTAACCTGAAAAAATTTGTGACCAACGTAACCAAAAACTAGAGAACCAATGAACCAACCACCAATTGCTAGTTGTGTCCTGAGTTTCATTCGCCATGCAGTGAAAAAAAAATGCCTCGTGCAAGCGCCGTTGCCTCACGATGCCATGCACATGAAAAAATATCCAAAAAAATTAATCACACCTACGGTTCCTGGATAGGGAGAGTTGGGACAATAAAGTCATTAGTGTCATTATTCGCTGATTTTGGGGATTATAGAGATAGTTAGATTATTTTCTATCTTTTGTCCCCGCAAAAATTTTAGATTTCCATAGAAACTATGTCAAATTATAGCTTTTTTATGGGAACTCATGAGCGGAGTGCTTCTTTTTAATAGGAAACTGGAACAGTGTAAGTCTGGTTGCGCTCGATAAGAAAACTTATTAGGCGCAAATATGAATAGCATTATCGAATAGTTTAAGATTTGAGTTGACTAAAATAGCAGCCCTAAAAGAATGACACTGTCATTTCAACTTTAAAATAAGAAAATGTAAAATATTGCACATAAGTTGCAGCCTATCTACGGTTGCAGCTGCCCAATTATTAGAAATAACCAAATACCAATACCTAGCATGGTGAAAATAATGTGCATTTAGCGCGCATGCTAGCAAGAAGTGTAAAAGCTCTGGGAATTACTTCAAATGACTCCAATATCACAAAATGTTCTGCATATCATTGCGACGGTGCCGGATAGGCAGCACCACTGTCATGGGTCCGTCGTTCCACCGATCAGGTTCTAGCATAAAAAGCATTTATTAAACTAAACCGAGTTTATATTCAAATTAGGTGTCAAAAGTACCGAAAAATCGGTTAATTCACAGAACCGATTTTTAATCACATACCTGCTGATAAATAAATACACAATTCGCACTTGGTTTTCGCATCAATATTGAGGACAGATTGGTGTATACATCACGCACAGTGGCATTATCATTGTCATTATTCCGAAATTTGTGAATTATTCGAAATAATTCAAGTTTTAAAATTTAATAATCGTAATAGATTTTAAGATTACAGAAAAGTAAATTTAGTTATTAAATTTGAGATTTATGTTCGAAAATAATGACTTTATGTTAATAGAAAAATATAAAACGAGTAACGGATTTAGAAATAAAAAATCTGTTACTAAGCTTATTGAGCGATTTTGTTTTGTGACAAAACAGAAATGGAGAAGTTGGAGAAGCATATTCAGAAACTGCACTTACGTCCCTTGCTATAGAGAATACTATTTTTTTGTATGGTTTAAATGAATCATTCCTTACAATCACTGTTAATTTTATGCATTTTTTTATTCTCGTAAAATCTTCATTAATTAGTAGTACAGATTATTTATTTACAATTGATTGGCTGACAGAACATAGTTTTGTTAAAATAAAACTTTAAAAAAGTATAGTCACAATCTCTTCCAGTTTTTAGGATTTAAGAAGGGAGTCTAATAGCCTCCATGTGGGATTTTGTTTTTGCAATGTACCGCTTAATACTGAATTTTAAACTTCGAAAAAACTGTCTGCCTCCCATGTAAATGAGAATCTGCTTTCTTATTTTCCCAAAAAATGCAGTTTTTCTGCAAGTTAAAAAAGTAACAATTATTTTTGTAAAAAGTGGAATCCAACATGGAGACTACTATAGTAGACATCATTCTATTAAAAAAATATACATATTATTTTTATGTTCTTGTTCTATTAATTTAAGTAAATATTGTTTAATATAAAAATCTTCCAAGCATTTTTTTGTCCATATTTATCTAAAATAAATACAGCTTCTTTTAAAGGCCAAATACTAAGGAAACATTAGACTTTTTTCGTGATGTAGGTCTCCTTGCAATTGGTGATGATGATGTGATTATTACGCATACCTTTAATTACAATTTCCCTATTATCATTAAAAAAGAATTATATTTGTCACTATTTGTCAGTTTTTCTGACAAATTGTCATTTTGATAGATATACACTATACTATTGACGGAGGGCCACTTGTAAATATCTTGACAAATATGCATTTTTCAGAAAACTTTTATTTCAAAGAAAAAGTTGCCTTGATAGCTTTGTGTAAAAACAAGTTTGAGATCCATGACCTTCTTTCCGAGATATTTTTGAAAAAAAAAGCCGAGACTTCTTCAGATTGTAACATTTTTATTTCGAGAGTTACCGAAAAAATTCTTAATAAAATCTCTGGGAAAAACTGATTTCTTTAAGCCTACTCTATCAGACTTTGGAAAAATGCCGCAGTTTAGTTGGTATGACAATTAATTTCCCGGAAAAATTTTATTTACAAAACAAAAGTTATTTATCAGCAACATCAAGTTTGTGCCCTTCAAAATACTCCCCCCTAGCTTTTATACACTTCGCCATACGATGTTTCCATTGCTTTCCATTCACAAATCGTTTTCAAGGCATCGGTCGCATTCTTCTGAATGTTCTCTAACATCTCTCAAGGGGCGAGATCCGGAGAATAAGGCGGATGATCAATTAAGTTGACTCGATTTTTGAATGCTGGGGTCTGCTGAGGCACAAATTCTCTGTGTATGATACCTTTATGGTAAAAACGATGATCATCGTCTTCACTTGCGATCTGGACATCCGCCCTTCTTTTGGGCCTTGGCCCACCTTCGCGGACCCATTGCATGTTCTGCTGCTTTGTTTCTGGGTCATATATTTGAATATCCATTACTAATCACACGTGAAGATTTGCTCCAGAATGTTTTCGGATTCAGGCGCAGCCAGCCAATTGCTGCAAACATTAAGCCGGCGCTGCTTCTGTTCAGCCGACAGGATTGTCTAAACAAGTTTCACACACAGCTTCCGCAACTGCAATTTCTCCTTCACAATCAAACACACAGTGTCGCGATTGATAGACAGTGTGTCAGCAACATCTCTAATGGACAAACAGTGGTCAGAATCGAGCAAATTATGCACTCGTTCAACAATAGAGAGCGTGCGTATTTCGATGTGCTGGCCCCATCATTGTTCAGATCTTCTCTACCGGCTTTAAAACGCCCTATCCACTCATACACGCAATTTTCAACTGACGGCACTTGCACTGTTTTAATCAACACATTCATGTTCAAAACACACTACACCGATCTGCATGAAAATTGTAACAGTACCTGGTGAATATCTACATTTTCACATGTCAACACTGACGGGTCGCCAGTGTTGCCAATTGTCACGTTTAAAGCCTTTTCCGGCTAATTAATTGTCATACCTAATAATAATGATATTTATTTGCCAAACAACACACATTAAAAATACAAATACAAGTAATGCAGAGATAACAAATAAATAAACAAAAAGATACCATCGAAGCAACTTCCAAGTTGCTTGTTTGGGATAGACAACATCTGTTGAATAACCACTACACCTGCAAGTACATACAGGCTACAGTGGAGGTAATGTCACAATTGAGAATATGAGTCATAACCGGGAGTAGCAGTTGATCGTCATAAGCCAAAAAAAAAGGTAAGCACAATATCACAATTCTAATTAATTAAGAAGTAATAGTATTATTTATTATATTATGTATTTCGGCTCATTCTTTTCTTTTTAATAGTTTCAATATTTTTCTTTCGAATAGACAGATGCACAATTGCATAAAATTTTGCAGATAGGTATAGACCACTTCTTTGCCCAATGCTTTTGTAACATCTCGGTGTTAGAAACATGCTTTGTTCCCCCTGGAATAATGGTGATCGTTTTCTGTTAAAGGGATTTTCTCCTGATATATGTGAAGAATAACTTTTAAGCAAAATATCAAAAATATGACTGTCTGTGAAAAGTTTATGGTCAAATCATACACTTTCTCTTTAAAGTATTTATCTTCATTTAGGGGCTCGATAAACTCTTTGGAGAAGCCAATTTTATTGCTAAAATGTATATTTTTTGAAGCAGTAACTTTTTTTTGTCCTTTGGTTAACTGCTGCTTTTCAATGGCCGAAAAAGGTTTTGGAGCAGTTCTTACGGGAACAATTTTTAATTTTGGCATGTTTTAAGAACACTCTTTGTCCGTAATTGATATATTGTAGATATCCAATTGCCAGTGAGAATATGGTGATATTTCAGTCCTCTGGGACAAATACAACGAGAGGGAACAATTTCCCAGGTTTTATTTAAGCAATGGTCAGATAATTAATGCATGTGTAACTGGAATTTGACTAAGTGCTAAAATGGCCTTGCCCAATAAACCTGCTATGAAGAAAATGATAAGAAGTGTGAGGAACCGAATAAATCAAGTACCGTCTTCTCCACTTACTGCTGAAGAACAAATTATATCAGACAAATTTAACATACACACCTGACAACAACGTAGAAGAATTTCTTTTAAGTGACAGTAGACCTTCAGCAATAAGAATTTTAATTTTTGGTCATCGTCAGAACTTAATAATTGCCAGAGACTCCAAGTACTGGTTTTAAACCAACACCCGCAATCTTTTACCAATTTTATGTTGTGATGGCTAAACTATTTGGGGGAATTCACCATATCGTATAATCCTTTTACCTAATAAGACATAAGCTACATACTTCAGAATGATTAGCATGAACTGGGTGCGATAAATGCATTCAAAGCAGCTTATCCAAATGTACATCTGTTGGGTTGCTTCTTTCACTAAAGGTACAAGAACGACTCCAACTTCAGTCTCCAAGCTCGGATGGTAACATCTCTAGCATTTATCCCTGAAGATATGGACAGTGCAGTAGACCAGGTTTTGGGTGAATTGTGTCGAGAGATGCAGCCAGTACTGGAATGGTTTGAAGACATTTATTTATTATTATTCTCCCATTTACTCTGGTCTGTCTAACAATATGTTTGAGATAGGACAAATAACCATGCAGAAGCAGCCCACCAACGATTACAAAATGAAACGTACATGGATCATCCCACAATTTGGCCTACAGGGTCTCTTCGTCTAAATGGCCTCACGTCAACCCGTCTTGCTGTCAAATCGGCCATGGAAATGGCCGCGTCAAAATGTCCTAGACAGAGACTGAACACGGACATTTATGCATTGGCATTTGGTAGTGCTCAATATGTTTGCTCATTTGTGAACCTGGGTTAACATGAATCTGGTCTGGTATTTGCATGTTCCAAAACATTATCAATACTATATTTAATATTTTAAAATGAGAATACTGATATGGAATTTTTTTCTGTTCATGTTACCTAATTTACTTAAAAAATAATTGGGCCTTTTTCCCAAGAACTGGCGAAAGAGGCACCTCTCCTCCAAATTGACACAGTTGTAAAGAAGTGGTAGAATAATAGTAGGTAATTAAATTTATTAAATATATAAAATGTTTCATTACAGTAATCAATGAATTGCACAATTTATCTTTGGCCTAACACCTGTCCCTGACCCCAATCATGTCCCCTAAACATACCAGGCCCCCTCGGTGCTCCAGGGGGTCTCTGTGGTGGCGCCCCAAACCCATGCACTCCCCCAACTTCGTCGGGGAAGAACTGTTTCAGGAATGTGGGTGTTTGAAGCAAGGCAGGGCCACCCAACTCTTGAGGGTATTTGAACATCAAAAAGAAGTACAAATGACCAACTAAGATGCCAACAAGTTCCATGACGCCCCCTCCGCTGATGACTAGGTTGAACGCTAACAGCACCCATGGTAGGTAGATGGCCTTGAAACGGGTACCAAACCAAAAAGTCACTATAGTGTCCTTGTTCAGTTGACACCAGATGTATAGTACTGACAGTACCATAGGGTCCATTAGCAACTAAAATAAAACATATATAGCTTTTATTGTTCCTGGCTTTGAAGGAAGTGAAATTTTAATAAACATATTAATATTGTGCATGTGCAATCTTTAAAAATAAAAAGGGAACTTGATTTTCAGCTGGATGGTTTAAATAAAATTCTGTCTTATGCTCCCTTAAAAAGTTACATTCCCGCACAAGGTGTCAGTAAAGTGCCATTTTAATTTGTTTTCCCGAGAACAACCAAACCAATTTGAATGAAACTTTGTAGCTGGTTAGTTTTACTTGCAAATTCTAATTGTATTTTGTGTTTCAAGGTTATGTTTTTATACGCCCTCTTTGATCTCACTGCACATATAGCTGCCTGCACTTTTTGTTTGCTGGTCCATACACATAGCTCAAACCCAAAACATAAATTTAATAATTTGCCACCTCCAAACTACCCCAGTATACCAAAACCAGACGCCAGCACTTTATTTTTTAAAACGAAGGGTATGACTTATAGCACAGACTAACGAGTAATACAGACAATTCCTTAGCGACATGTGTCAAAAGGAGACTCGCTTTTTAGCGAAATATCTTCTAAAGACATGAATAATATACATTTTATTCGATTTTACGTTAATCTACATAACAAAGAGATTGTATTAGAACCAAATTTATGCTTAAAATACGGTCTGTCTTTCTATAAATTGAAATGGAGACTCGCTTATTTTTGACACATGTCCGTAAGGAGGCTTCTGTTGCAAAGCTATTTATTCTGTGCTTATAGTTTCAGCTCCACAAACACAATTTATTAAGGCGCTACGATACCCCCCATTTTCAAGGGTTTCGTAGTTTACATCTCCTACTTGCATTTCTTAATATTTTCACTTGATTTTTTTTTGTGGCTTAGATAAAACTATGAAGAATTGTCGTTGTGTATCACGAACTGTGCAGGACTAATGTGACACTGTTAAAAAAAATGCCAAACATACCCGAAATTCGACTATATTCGGTTAAGAATTTCGAGTATTTCCGCCGCTCAAAAATAATTCGAAAGACACAACGACGATTGAGGCATTCGATAACATTATTTTAAGACTACTTTCAAGTCGATACGTTTGTTTGTTTGGCTATGATTTGAAAACTACGAACCCATTGCCCGGCAATAAAATGATCCGTGAATTGGCCATCCGAGCAGGAATTAGACGTACGGAGATAGACGGGCGGGCGGGCGTTCGCTGGAACTTGTGGTTCCCCTACTCCCCCTACTTCGGCCTACCTCACCGGGCTCGGGAACCACGTCAGGGGAACTTTCAATCGATATCAGATGTTTCATTTTTCATTTTATTAGTCTTAGTCTCCCTTATTTGTGTTTCGCTTGTTTTGAATGTTAGAATATTACATTATGTATGTCGACTGGCATATAATAATACTCATTATTATTATTCCTCCAGGAATAATAAATAAATAATTATTATTTACAAAGTACTTTTTGCTTTTGTGTAAAATGGTTTAATCCCTAGGGCATAAAATGGCCTGGTCGTGCAAAAAGAGTGAATTTAAATTCTAGACCAAATTGTGCGCTTGATTTTTACTTTAAAAATGTGATAGGTACAAGTAATATTTCTGTCAAATAAATGGGTCATATGAAGCATTTTTTGAAAGCGAATAATATCCTATGTAATATGATTATTGTGTCAAATCGCTGCATGATTAAAGCTAATTTATATACTTTCCAGAGGGAACGATAATAATTCTGACATCCGGTCAGTTTTAGAAACTTCTTCGTTAGAAGATTATTCAAAAGTCATTTGAGTTGAAAATCGGGCGAAATAAAAATAGAAGGTACATTTTATTGTTCCAGTCTGTCGAATTTATGACATTTTAATACATTTTCTAGGATGTTCGATAATTCAGATTTGTCAGAAGGTTCTGAAACTGAACGGCAGTCAGGGCAAGAATACCTATAATGTTTGATAATAATGTCGCAACAGTCACAGTGAAACCAATAGGAGTAATTTGTGGGCTCGTGTGCTTTTATTCCCGTACCTAATATGGTTCCCAAAATTTGAGAGAGGGGTACTAGGGTAGGTACTAACACATATTTTGCATTTTGCACACTTATTATTCGGATTTAGGTATAAGTGCAGGTGCATAGGGTTTGAGAAACAAACTTTCTGGGAAAAACAGGGCTTTGAATGAAACATTTACAAGGGATTAGAAATTAATAGCTCCTATTATCTCAAAACTATTACTTTATTTAAAAACGGAGACCGGTTTCGCAACTCTATAAATTTACCTACATCCCCAGGGCAGGTAGTAGGTATATATGTATAAATAAATAAAGAACCTTCACTTACCTAGGCATTATATATTTGAAATATATACATTCAGCCACAAGTCAAAGTTGAAACAATTAAAAACATTTACATAATTATAATCTTATTTCAAGTATCTCCTTCAAATTTCCTGCAAGCTCTTGGACTATAAGTGATTATCCTTTATTTATTTACTTTTTAAATCTTATATTGTTGTCCTTGATGATGTAATTTTATAGATTAACGAAACCGCTTACTGTTTTTAAATAAACAAATCATAGTTTTGATATAATATTATACCTACGGCCTATTCACTCTAATCCCTCTAAAGTGAACTCTTACCAAAGTCTATAGAAAGTATATCTCTGGACGCTGCTCTTACGGTGTAGAAAGTTTTCAGTTAGAATTATTTATTATTACACAAATATAAATCTGGAATACTAGGTATATAAAACATTTTATAGAAGTAGACTTTAGACGCACTTTTTTAGTCGTAACAACACTATTATGCAGAACAATAATTATCCAATCAAACATTGATAGATGTTCAACTGACCCTAACGTGGTGCAAGAAGAATTCGGTAATCGAATCGTTAATTTAGATTTTATAATTGAGCAATTACAGAAGTTTTTTATACACGAACTCTTCATAGTACCTATATGCACCTTTGCTGATATGAAAAATAATAGTAAAATTGCTTCGACGCCAAAAAGCTATGCAGTGTGTTGCCAACGAAAAGTGAACGCCCTCTATAACTCCCAAAAAATATCATTTTTGCAATAAAGCAACCAGGCCACCGCCGTTTTTTAAATATATAATATATTCGCGCTTCTTCGTCGGCATCGGCGAGACTCGTGTGACCCGTCGGCGGTGGCCGGCACCTGACTTATTATTTCATATTATCTACACAGGAAAAAAAGACTGTTGTGATTTTAGTTAGTTCGTGTATATAGTCACTTTTCTAATCTAATCTATACTTTTGACGTAATTGCAGATGAACCAATAAGTTTAAAATAGTTTAAATTTCCGTTAAGAAGACGTATTGCCACTTCGATACTAAAATTGGCATACTACAATGAAAGCATAACCTCGGTTTTAAAATGTCTCATGTTTTATTTAAACAATTAAATTTATTTTATTTAAATAATAATAATTCTCACCCTCAGACTACTCCAAACTATCTAAGAGTACCCCAGAAGCAACTGAAAAAACATTATAATTCATTGGATGAACAAAACAACTTAATTGCAACTTTTATAGGTATTCATCAATATAATCAGTAAATCATGTTTTTCAATTTTTATGGTATTCAAGAAATTCTTAGAATTTTCATATTAGAATCCATGTCAAATACAAGTTAGATTGAATCAAGTACTTTTTACTCGACTGAACTAATATCCTATTACAAACACGTTAGTAAAAGAAGCTGTGACCTTGACTGAGTAATTTACCAAAATCAATGATATCGCAAAGGTTTTGAATCAACCCTACATTTTATATCGTTCGTAGTCATAATGAACACTGTGCAAGTGAATGGCTATTAACAAACTGGGGGTTACTAGAACTTGTATCCACTAAAATTAAATGTTATTAATTTATTGATCTCATCTGATACATTTCTGTTTTGTCAATTATAAGTTGCTACACTAGCAACTTGATTTGCATTTTACACATCATTTGCTTATTATTTAGGCAATAATATGATATATTACTAATAATTATAGTACCCACAATTATTACAAATCCAGCAAAAATTCAGTGACAGTAGTTGTAATTTCAGTATAATGAACAGTTAAATGTACCCCTATTCAATACAACACCATGAAACGTTACCTATGTTATGTCGTTCTGACAAAAGAATGTGCTTAGAAAAGAAGTATTATGGAATCAATTCCAGAACATGCTACCTATTTATCGAAATAAAATATTACATTTAAATTATTCATTAGAATTCAATATCAATTGTCGTTGAATTGATTATTGTTAGTTACAAAAAAGCTTCTGCTTGAGTTTGAGGAATAATATCTCATATTGAATTAAAGATGTTTTTTTTTTACAAAGTGACAGATTTTTCTCAGTGTAGTAACTACGGCCGGCTGCCCCTCAATCGTAGCACTATGAAGGGGTAAGCTGGAGTGGGGAGTCGTGGGGACTAGAGGAAGGAAAAGGATAGGCATATCTAATCGAGCGACGTTTGTCCTGAATTGAGTCGGGCACATCAGGCGGATTTCATAAGTATCGTAGCCTCTTAACAGGAAAAACAGTACATATGTTTCGACCCACCTAGGGGGTGGGTATCTTTAGCAGTAAAACATTTTGGTAACCCAACAAAGCTAGAAATTCAGATAACAAACTAGTCTGTGAAATAGAAAAGAACTGGTATAAAACGAGACTTACCTTCCTAGACATAGTCTTAACTCAGTATATGGCTGTGGAAAAAGGTGACCTCAAAAGGAGGCGTTTGAACGTATCAAGTAAATACAATTTTTATTTAAAATGTCGGCATCTAAAAGGGGAGCTCGAAATGTGGTAAATAGGCAGAAAATGGAAGTGATAACTACTACCTAAAGTCTATCCAAGTTACAGAGGCAGTGGATCAAAACATTGGCCACCACGTGACCCATTCTCTTATTGGTCTGGCCGTCATAAAATGTCAAGTGTTTACGCGGCGAGCAGAATGCAGGCTCTTCCCTCAGTCGACTTTCCTGCATATTTTAGATTGGATCGCGAGCAGTATATTCTGTACATTTATTTTGATACTTAATTTAAGGAAATTTATAGATCCACGAAAGGTAAAAACACAATTTTTAGATCTTCTAAAAGAATTAGTACAGAATTACAAGCCACTGGGAATCTCATATTAGTCAGACCCTGGTAATCGATCGCAATGCGGTCATGTGACTTTGTTTATATCTACTGCCGCTGTAACTTGGATAGACTTTAGATGATAAGCCATGTAAGCCAAAGCCGTTGTGGCGAAAAAGTCAGAAAGTCAAAACCTTGTAAAAAATTACACTACAAGGTTTTATTTTATAAAAAAAATTTATTTAACTGATCCGTTCCAAACCTCCATTTCAGGTTACCTTTTTCAACAACCACATACCGAGTTAAAACTATGCCTAGAAAGATACGTTTCCTTTTATAGCACCTCTTTTCTATTGTACGGAATAGTTTGTTCATACAGGGTGGTCCAAACCTTTACCTGCATAACTTCCAGAATCGTTAGATAATGTCAAAATAAGTAGATTTTTTCATATAAACATGTATGTATTCAAGTTTTCTTTTATTTTTCCTAATGGAAGACAGCTAAGGCAAACATATTTGTTACAGTTTAGACACACATTAAATACTGTAAACTAAAAATAATTCGGCTTATCTACTTCCACCGGTGCCGGAGACGAGGAGGTCAACCATCTTTTTTTTATATAAAAAATGATACGCCACTGGAGAAGTAATCTTTTTTTGCCTTCACTAAGTTTCCCAATCAATTAAAAGAAAAATGTACAGTTCTTGAAAAATTGATTTTTATGTCTTTTAATTTTTTTCACGGATGCAAATCAAAGTAGGTCTAGGCTTTTGAAATTTTACACACCTACTCAGTTTTTGATTGTGAACAACTTTATAATTAACTCATTTAAATATTTACCTTTGTCAAATATTTCCCATGCCTTATTTCTCATTTTAAATTTCGCGCCTAACAATAGAGATAGGTATTTGTCTGCATAGAGCGGATGAAAGAAGTTAGACCATTGAGTAAATTATATCCTTTACTCAATGGTTAGACATAATAGCCCGCTTTCGATTACACATGTCGATAGCCCCTTGTTTAGACGTAATCAATTTACTGAATTATTTTTCTTTAAATTAAATAATTGGTAAGTACTGTACAATTATTCAGTTAATCAAATGAAATATTTGAATTGTTAGAATCATTTGAAAACGCCTTTGTAAGTTAATAATAATAATAGTATGCCACGAGCATAATTATAATGATGGTTGTTATTCACGAAGATGAAGTTTACGACACGAGTCCTAATTCATTTGAGTGAATAATAGCCATATTATATGCGAGTAGAATACTGTACTTTGTCCACGACTATTACCTACACATTTCTTTATTAAAAATGTTATTGAGAAAATCAGCTCCTTGTTAAGTAAATTATTATGTACAATTAATATGTTGTCCATGTTCGACACTCAAGCCTTTTGTTATACAGGATGATGTTTTTAGGTCTACCACCGCGATTTTCTCGCTCATTTTGCGGCCTACAAAAAAAAACGTAAGAAACAAAAATGTGGCAATTTTGGACAGCTAAGTGGTGCTGCAAAAGAAATCGGCATCCATGGCCAACTTGTCTCGCAATGTTAAAAAAACCTCAAATTGAGCAAAACTATTAATGGCTGTGGAATGTTTATTTTAAGAGACAGAGAAAAACTTTTATATTGAAAATTGATGGCTTGGTGGCAATTTGCATACAATTTTCCTGCAACTTTCCAACGCAAGTCTTCGTTCCGTCCACATCCGACAGTCATGCCAATTTTATTATAATATTTAACACATCATTCAGAGGCTTGCATAGAAAAATAACCTAAAAATTGAAAAAAAATCCGTTACAATTTCTGACCTCAAAATGTACTTATCCATTCGCGCCACTCAAGCCAATATGTTTTTCAAACTAGTCACGATGTACGTTTTCATACATTTGATGGGCTTGTGTGGAAAAATTGGTCAAAATCTCAATTTTTCATTACAAGATTACACCCTTATTTCAACCCTTTGCCACCTGCAACACTCAATCCTTTGTTTTTCCGAAGCCAGCTTCTATTAATTAATCAGTTAGTGAACATGGGTTGCGGGAAAAAAATGGGCAACAGACACCTTTTATTTCTGTTATGGAAAATAGAATTTTCCATACGTTATCCCCAGTGGCCATTCTTAAATTTCCCTTCATTCTACTCAACATCAATGTACTTTTCCACCCTCTTCGAGGCTTGTATGCGAAAATGAGGCACCTAAATTTGCCACTATCTGACGACCTATTATTCCATTTGCAAAAAAAAAAACAACCTGTGCCCCATGGCTTATGCAGGGTACTTTGGAAGTTTTTTAAAATTTCGGCCCCACTTTGTGAACGCGTATAACTTAAGAGTATTGGCATAATGTACTGGAGGCTTTACGCTATGGCCAATTTGATGGCACTATCCATTTTGTTCTTAAAAGAATGCCTAATATGATATTCTGAAAATTGGTAATTTAAAAAAATCACGGAATAATCGCCCAATAAAAATAGTAGTGTCTGTGTGTGAGATATCTTCCATTAGGTGAATCTAAAAAATATATTATATAATGCCAAATTTTACTCGGCCCTTCATAGATTTCTAAAGTGTTCACAAGCAAAGCAGAGAAACTGTAAATTAATAAGTACTTCGGGAGACCTTCAAACAATGCTTTTAATTCAAATTCTATATACGGCCTTTGTGGTATTTTAATATATTATTTTTAATAATTTTGGTCTTGAAATGGTTACAAATTACTTAGATTAAGAATTGTATTGAACAAAAGTTTAAAATTATGCGTGTTGATCCCAACAGATCAAAGTCATGTTATGGGTCAGAATATTAAATCACCACATAGGTATATGCCTCACATTTGAACATTTGCTCTGAACATTAATATGGTACAAACCTTACAGAATACAGCTATAAAAAACACATATTCATTACCAATGAGATACCACACAAAAGATATTTATGATAATTATAAATTATAAAAGTCACAGTATAAATAATGTATCAGATTTGTGTGTTCATTCATGGCATTATCTGTAAGGAGAAGCACTCCTCAATATGACCTTATATAAGAAGTCAAATACCTAAATCAGTATGGTACCCGAAAAGTGAAAGAGTTATGTGTACCAAACATACATACAAGGAAATATGGGTGGTCCAACTTTTATGGGCCAAACTCCAAGAAACTATAGAAAACTCCAAAATAAATAGATTCTTTTTCATACAAACATATCGAAATACGGTTTTAATTAGTGAATTTTTTTAAGATTTTTTTTTGCTAAAGGAAAACAGTTAAGGCAAACATATTTGGTACAGTTTAGGCACATGTTAAATGCAATAAATTAAAAATAATTGGGCCTGTCTACTTCCACCAGTGCCGGAGAGGTGGGGATCAACCATTATATCTTCTATTTAAAAAAAATGACGAAGATATAATTTAAAGTCTTGAACCACAATAATATAATCTAGTATATAAAATTGTATAAAGTAGGTAACTAGTTTCGGCTTTAAGCCATCATCAGACCTGAAATATTAAAATAACAAGAATCTATGTTATTATAGTTATACAATGTAAGTGATTACCTTATTTTTATATGGTTCACAAATAAAATGAAGTTGTAAAGTCAATATAATATTAATAAATTTGACTTTTTGAAAGACATTTGGTAGAAAGTGTAAATAAAGGTAATAATTTGGTAATCTAATAGTTGTGGATGTTAGAAATTTCTAACCAGATCTAGGAAAATATTAAATTCAAAATTAACGTTATTGTTTAGACAAGTAATATTAGAATTATTTACAGCTTTATAAATTTCTAAAATTTCAAATAAATCCAGACGTTTTCCTTTATTGCAAATGTGTAAAGCTCTGAAATTATTATTAATATCAAATTTATGATTTGTCTCATTTGAAAAATGAGAATTAGTGAGTGCCAAAAAATTGTTTTTTTTTTCAATAAATTTAACATGATCATTAATTCTAGTTCCAAAACTTCTACCAGTTTGACCAATATAAATTGAATTACAGTTGTTGCAAGATAAACAATAAACTCCAGATTTAGACATCAGTGGTATTTTATTTTTTGTGTTTATAAGTCTTTTTAGCTGTCACTTCTGCCACTGCCTTCCGATCGATCGAGCGGTGTGACGTCACAACCATTCCAGCGCTTTTCGTGTCGTTTCAAATGAATAGCTTGCGGTCACAACTTTAATTATTTATTGCAAGTTAAATATTGCGATTTGAGGGCTGATATTTGGTATGTGCTCTTTCTATAGGTAGGCAAATACATTAAAGAAATAAAAAAAATGTTCAAGTTCCCCATTATTGTTGAATTAGATATTTTACTTATTAATAAATTGTTATTGATATGGTAGTGTCATGTTCCACAATATACTGTATTATGAAGAATGCCAAAATAGGGCAATATAACATGCGGCCTAAATTTTAAAATGAATTTTTAAAAAATGGTACATATTTCGAAAAAAGTCAATAGGTTCTTAGAATTAATTGGTAAATTTAGTGAAGGCAAAAAATATTACTTTCCCAGTGGCGTTCAGTGTACCATTTTTAATTAAAAAAATATTATGGTGGACCCCCTCTTCTCTGGCACTGGTGGTAGTAGACAGGCCGAATTTTTTTTTTAATTTATAGAATTTAATGTGTCTGAACTGTACCAAATATGTTTGCTTTAGCTGTCTTCCTTTATGAAAAATAAAAGGAAACTTGAAAAAAATATCAACTTTGACGCCCTGTATAACGAAAACCATTTAATTTCAAATATGTTTATATGAAATAATCGACTTATTTTTACGTTTTCTAAAAACACTTTCTTGTTTCGAATGTATTCTAAGTGTAATGTATACTTGCAAAGAAACTTCTAATTTCACAATGTAATTATCATATGTAATATCACAAGTGCCGGAAATGTTATCGATAATTTTTTCGAAAGCGCTCTTTTGCCTAGAAAGATCGCGAGTATAAATTGATTTTTTATTTTATCTCTGAAAATAAAAGCCCAATTTGTACGAGTGGTTTTGCTAATGGGCAAAATAAGGCTTCAGAATAAAATTTTATAGAAAAATTTCCGGCACAAGTGATAATTTGCACAAGTGCAATTACCGCGATAATTTGCACAAGTGCAATTATCGCTAGCAGAGGCATATGATTGGTTGGATTTTTATGGAAGGAGCTACCTTATTGGATGCAAGCAGTATGAGGGAAATAATCTCTGAAAAGTTGTAAAAATTGTAATATTGTGATTGCCTAGTGTAAGATTATTAACAGATTGTAAATTATTTCTGTAAAATTTAAAATTGTAAAAATTTTAGAAACCGTTAAACCACCTTTGTTATAATAACTCTCCAGGTAGATATTTAACTCTCTATAAACAATGTCATGTTTCTTTTAATATATTATTCTTATTTGTTGCTTACAGGATAAGCCACTTTAGGATACGATAAGTGGCTATTTATACCTCCGACAATATATGAAAGTCGGTAGGTATACATGATACAACCAACAAAGATAAGATATTGCGCATGATGGGCGGAGCCTAAGTGGGGAGAACTACGTCACCCGCAGCGTTTAATCAGCTGTCGGTACTGACAGGCACCGACACAGTCGTTTTCGCCATTCTAATTACTTGCAGTAGCTGCATTTTTGGTAGTTTTTAAGTGTTTTTAGAGAATTTTGGAGTGTTCTTCGGGTGTTTCAAGGGTTTTCGAGTTTTTCCGAGTTATTTTCTATAGATTTTTGAGTGTTAATTATCATATAATACAATAAATTTCGTCATTACAACGTGCAGTGATCCCATTTGCGAGTGTTTTTCGTTTTTTTTTTGCTTTTTAATGATCAAAAAACAATGCGTTGTGCAGTGTAGGGATGCAATTCTCACAACGAGTCGAAAAAAAAAAAACCGTGCCCCAACGTAAAGTTTTTCCGTTTCCCAAAAACAGTTGTTGATATTATTTATTATATGCAAAAATGGATTCATGCTACAGGGAGAAAGGACAAGTTCAACGTTAAAATATGCTATGTTTGTTCCAAGCACTTTGCTGAAAGTGCGACATAGAAAGTGTATAAACAAAAATAAAACATTGAAATCGACCGGCAATTTTTGTTCTTATTTTCATGTCTATTGGGTAATTTTATATATTTATTTTATTATATTTATAATATTTTGGGTTGTTAAAGATATACAGGGACACAAAAATTTAATATTTTTAAACTCTGATTTCGATTAATTTAAATTTCGAGCTACTAATCGAATAAAATTAAAGTTTAGTAGCAAATTCATGTGTTATCCGATGATAAGTTGCGCTTGCGGTATTTTGTTTTTTTGTAATACACAGGGTGGTAGAAAAATACAAAAAAAGTTAAATTTCTTTTTTTTGACTAGGTGGCTGTGACTTTAAATCTGGCATCCACCTTTGATTCCAAACAACTTTTGTAGGTAACTTTTTACCGTATTTTAAAAAATAAGGGTACTTTACTCTTGAGTTATTTTGACATTTTTGAATCTACCTCGTATCCAAAAAGAGATATGTAAATTTTGATATGTGCGTTTTGAGTTTATAATGATGCTCCAACTTTTATCAAGAATAAAATTTTCTGAGAAATTGATAATAAAAAAGTTTTCCATTTGTGTCAAACTTTCTGCCGGTCACTGTATATTGTTAATAACAATGTGTTCCTAAAATACAAAATCACGCAGAGCATCAAAAATATGAAAACGTAGAGCCAAACAGTAAACAGTGTAAACACTATTAAGCGAATTTAAATAAGACGCTGCGAGTGACGTCACATGCGCGAAGCGGACGAGTTTTGGTTAGGTACATGAATAGCGTCCCCTGGTAGGTATATGCCTTGCGCTCTCATTGGCGAGTTGAGTTACGTATACATATGCATTTAACCCCATACATCGGAAGTGCATTTATATAAATTCCTGTATTGCCTCATTTTTTCATACGGCAGCTTATATCGCCAAAAAAGGAGGGCATGCTTGAGAAAAATTGCACTTGACAACATTGCCTAGTAAACAAGTCAGCGCACCTGCAATAGCCGCTGAAAAACATCATGGCTGGTTTTGTACGTATTATTGTCTCTAGATTTCAATATTTTTTTCGGGACACTTCCGGTCATTAGCGCAACATATGAAAGTGGTTTCCGTGTTTCTGGGATTAGGTACAACACAAAGGTAATTTTAGTTTTTCTCTAACCCAAAAGTGGATAAACTAGAAAATGACCGAAATTTTGGCAGGCCTTAAAAGATTTTAGTATAATTTCAGGACCCTCTCCCCATCACTGAGATATGACGAAACAATAACCACAGAAATTTCATTTAAATTCCCCTCTCCCAAGATTCTTCTTTGATGTACACAGTACACACTTTTACCACTTAGCGACCGAACGCAAGCCAACGCCAATGATCACCTAGGAAAGCATTGGAAATTGTTGGGTTCTGTTGAGTGAAGTTGTACACACCAATTCCAACACTTTCCAATACCTCTCCACATGTGCCTTGGTTTGGGCTGAAATATCGGTCATAACAAGGCCTTTACACGGGCTAATAGACCTGATAAGGTACTTACAGGCATATCTGCGATTAGTCCTAAAATCACACAACACAACCAGTTAAAAATGAGTAAAAACGCATAATCAGCAGGTTTTCCAGCATAAACTCCTAAAACAAAATTCTGTAACATGAAGGCTGTTTCAAATATTACTCATCATCACCTACCTTCCTCTAATCTCCGTGAATAGTTGTAAAGAAAATATAAATTTATCAAAAAATGAAATCCTGTTTGAGGGTTTATTGGATAATAGAGTACAGCGGTGAGTAACCGCCATATCTGAAATCGCTTCAGTGGTTCGTACAACAATATAAGGTTTACAGGGGATACGAAACCAAATCGTCCCAACAGCGAAAGTGTTACTGTACTTGCCAACCAATATCTAGTAAATTTGGGTATAATTCGAAACCAATCACCAAAGTCTGACATGGTCACTTAAACAAAAAAATGGTAATGTGTAAATGTTCATTACAGGCTAAAAAATATTATTTTTATTTTGATTTAAAAAAATAACCTATTAAGTATTAAGTAAGTATTTACCAGAGAATCAAAATATTACGTATACTGGAAAAACAAATATCAGCTTTAAAAAAAGGTTGTAAAAATGTGATTCAATGGATTCAATTTCTTTTCTAATATTTTATTCTTATTATATTAATTATAATTTTAACAAAAAGTTTCCAGGCCTAGGCCAAATTTGTGAAAACAAAAAAACCACATCATTTTTACCACCACAAAATGTGAAGGTAAGGTTAATCATCGTTTTGCTCCATTGAGGTAGTATGTGGGGGAGGCGCCATAAGAATCCTTTGTCCCATATAGCAAACGGGTTCAGGGGGTGTGGCTAAGTGGGTTATCAATATGGCTGACACGACAGGGTCTGATTAAACAGTATTCCTAGTAAAATTATAAAAAATGTAAAAAAACGAAAACTAACAACGACGAAATCAAAAGCTGGGTTTAGTCAGTCAGTAAGTCAGTCAAATACATACCTAGAGTAGTTATAAATGTAATACTTTTCTTTTCATAAAGTACCAAAGTGGATATTATAAATTATATTGATACGGCTCTGTCTATTGTTTACAATACCTGTGAAATGTAATTCCTGTGAATTTCTTTTTGTCCACGTTAGAATTGCTGCTGCAACAACGTACAGAACATGACATATTTATTTCCAGAGATGAATAGATCGCAATAACAAGGAAAACTGCACTTTTAGACACTTTTAATGCACTTTTAGCACTGAGTCAACAAATTGACGTTGTTCGGGTAATCTATGACGTAGGTGAACCCGTTTTGGGTCACGTGACAGCTTCTCCCCTGGCATTTGCGCAATAAGCCTAAGAACTGCCATTGCGATAAATATTTCTAAATAATTTTTGTCTCAAAATGTGAGTAATTACTTAGATTAAAATTTGTATTGACCAAAAATTTAAAATTATGCGTGTTGCTCGCTACAGATCGAAAAAAGCCATTTTATGGGTCAAAATGTTGAATCACCACCCACGTGGTGTACATTCAGTCTTAACACAAACGTCAGACGCGGAGCCATCGCCCTTCAAAAGTGACCAAATATTCAATACCCGGCCAATAAAGGCCCATTTAACTTTTCGTACACTGCGAAATTGTTATCTATAGCAGCGCAATCTTTCAGGATAAATATTTTAGTAGGTTTGAATATCAATAGATTTGTTATGGAGGCTGCACAACAAGCAGCAGTTTGGTTTTTCTGTTCGAAGGCGCCGTACGTCATTATACTTGACCTACGTAGAGCGATCGTCAAAGTCAAGCAACGCCACGCGCAGTTGGTTCATGGACGGGTGATCCCGTATGATTGTTTTCTTGCCTAATAAATCTTTTTTTTCCGATTTCAAAAAAAATATAATATTGTACCATAGACAAACCCAAATAAAAGACGCTCCGAAAGGCCCAGTAATTAGGGAAGCATGTTAGTGCGCAACCCAGATAAATATTGCCATTCTTGTTAATGTCAACGATGTCATCTGACTTTTCCTTGCACAGAAATAGATGTCAACGATGTCATCTGACTTTTCCTTGCACAGAAACAGAAGTTAATTTCTGTTTACTTGTCGTAAGTTCCAAATAATTCTAATTTTAATCTCTGCATTCTGTGTTTTAAAATAACAACAAACAACATGTGTTTGATGTGCAAGGGTGAAACCATGTTTGATCTGTGAGTGAAACAGAATGGTGTTCCCGACGTGAAACCCGCATTAAAACACACAGAGAGAGACTGAAAACTGAAATTAATAAGGATTTTACAACAGATAATAGGTAGGTATATTAATGTAAAATACTACCTTAATAACATTGATTGTGCCTGCTCTTGTACTTGCACTTGCTGAAAGCCCAGGAATTACTTGCATATATTGCATAGTTTAATACTTAATACTTTATAACTTTTTTTAGCTTATATGTGATGGGCAACTCGATGTCCCAAATACCGGGTTAACTCAAGACGAGGTTAATAATAAGAGGTTCCACTTAATTCAGAGATCGCAATAGATGCATAGCAAGATGTAGCTGCCACTGCTAAATAATATTAGTATCATTTGTATACTAACGGTGAGTACCTACCTCTGCAATAAACTTTCAACAAAGCATTCAAGTCAAATCCTTTTTATAGGAAGTTATTGTTTTCCTATCTTACTGAGCCTTTCAGGTATCAACTCGAAAGCCCCTGTAAGCAATGGTTGTTGCAAGTTTTAAGCAATTCATTATGTGCATTATTGTGTACATTTTTAGGTATTTTTTGGATCATTAACAATATTGTACCTAGGGCGAATGCCGATAGGAGAACTGTTACCTGTGCTCACCTCAACCCTACTGAGATATCGACCTAGTGATGCAAGTAGATACCTAATAGATTTGCACACCTAGTCTTGTACCTAAGATTTTATATTTTTAGGTATTTTTTTGGATCATTAACAATATTGTACCATAGGGCGAATGCCTATAGGAGAACTGTTACCTGTGCTCACCTCAACCCAACTGTGATATCGACCTAGTGATCCAAGTAGATACTTAATAGATTTGCACCCCTAGTCTTGTACCTAAGATTTTATACTTTTAGGTATTTTTTTGGATCATTAACAATATAATATTGTACCATAGGGCGAATGCCGATAGGAGAACTGTTACCTGTGCTCACCTCAACCCTACTGTGATATCGACCTAGTGATGCAAGTAGATACCTAGTAGATTTGCACCCCTAGATTTTATATTTTAGGTATTTTTTTGGATTATTGACAATATAATATTGTACCATAGGGCGAATGCCTGTAGGAGAACTGTTACCTGTGCTCACCTCAACCCTACTGTGATATCGACCTAGTGATGCAAGTAGATACCTAATAGATTTGCACCCCTAGTCATGTACCTAAGATTTTATAAAATGCTGTAAATGTGTGGCCCAATATGTCTTCCCCAGAGGCATATAAGTACAGATGTGCAGCTTTACATTGTAAAAACGTTTACTATTGGCCAGTGACAAACATATCTTACAGAAATAAAAGATTTTTCACTTTTCCGGCTAATACAGATAGGAGGAGGCTGTGGTGTGATATCATGCATTTAAACTATTCTGATAAAAAAAATTATGTCTGTGAAGAACATTTCCATATGGAAAGTTTTACCAGCTCTGATAAAGTAAGACTCCAGGTGAGACTTGTTAGATTTGCAAAACCATTTTTTGAAAACCTAGATTTACTAGCATCGGCATCCTCTCATAATGAACATTCTTATGCAGAAATAATTCATTCTAAATCTAACTTAAGTTCTCAGGATTCAAACATAAATAAAGACACTGTCGTAGAAACAATTATAGAAATACAGTAATCCCCGGTTTCTTTTCAACCAGCCCCTTTTTTATTTTTAAGAGATCTCTTGTTTACAAGAGTTTATTTTTACAAGAGTTCTTTTTTTTTGTTTATTTTATTGAATGTATTAAAGTGTTCAGAAGCTACAATTTTGTTTTCCTCTTTAGTTTAAGTACCTAGTTATCTTTTATTTTAAAGTTTTGCCTTAACTTTTAAAGGTTTTTAAAGAAAAACTAATATGTCGTTTATTCGTAAAACTATTAATACTGTTTTGTGGTGAACGACCCATTTGTTTTTGTTTTAAATTTTTAAAGAAGGTAAAACTTTAAAATAAAGGCTCATAAATCAACCAGTCTCTCAAAAAATATTTAAAATTCCCGCCTCCCTAAAAATAGTTCACCCAGATGCTAGCGGCGGCGCCACTGGCGCCTATTGTGCCAACTTCACACTAGGGATTCCGGATGTCTTCTCTTTGGGTTTGTCTATGATATTGTACCATAGACAAACCCAAATAAAAGGTTTGTCTATGTATTGTACCTTCGTACCTTGGCACTTAAGTTCTTTTTATGACTCGTGGTTTATTTTATAACTATTTTTCATTGATATTATCTAATTTCTTGCTTATTTTAGGTTTTCAAGGGAAAAAACTAAATTTAGAAAGTGGCTTAGTACTCTAGGTGTCATCGACAATAATATTCTCTGCGGAAGGACTCTATGTATGCATGTCCTATTCATTTTGATGAACAGGATTTTTTTAATGCAACACGAAGTAACGCGAAAAGTGGGGCTTCTACCATCTACAAAACAAAGTGAAGAAGCAGTGGCGTCAAAATTGGTAAGACCACCAAAGAAATTCATTCCGGTTCAAGAAGTAGGTAACTCATAGAGATGAGGAAAATGGAGACATTGTAATTCTCGAATAAATGCAAACAGCAGCAGGCAGCAGCAAGTAAACCTGTTACCTGAAGATCACCGCCAGCAAAAATATTGAAGCTTATCAAAGAAGAGCCTAATTATAAATCGCTTGACCTGCATTTTTTAAACAAAGATTAAAGTGGTAGAAGTTGAAGTTACAAAGTTTTCTTTTGCTTGTATTTTTTAAACAAACAAAAAGAAAAAGTTCTAAGGAATAAAACTAGATGCCTAAAAATTCAGAAATAGATATGTTCCTGGAAAATAGGTTATCGTTATCATTATTAAAAGTAATAAAATAAATAATTATCCCAAGTAATATTGTATGAAAATGTTAGGTAATAAATAGTTATTTAAGTACCAAGGCACTGAAGTTCAACTTTTTATGACTCATGTGGAATTTAGCTGCTGAGGCCTCTGGCTGAGGCAAATAAACCACATGAGTCATATAAAAAGAACTTCAGTGCCGAGGTACATATATATTTTTTTTTTAAATCGGAAAAAAAAATGTTTTATTAGGCGAAAAGATAATCATAAGGGATCACCCGTCCATGAACCGACTACGCGCGGCGTTGCTTGACTTTGACAATCGCTCTAACTAGGTCAAGTATGATGAGACACGGCACTTTATGACAGAAAAACCAAACTGCCGCTTCTTGTGCAGCCTCCATAACAAATGTATCTATTGATATTCAAACCTACCAAAATATGTATACTGAAAGATTGTGCTGCTATAGATAGGAATTTATTGGCCGGGTTTTGAATTTATTGTCTTTTGTCTTTTGATGGGCCATGGCTCCGCGTCTGACGTTTGATGTTTACATCTCGCCAAAGCCTACTTATTGAAAAAATTGTACACTAAGGGCTACTTCAGTGCCGATTTCTGAGCTTTTAATTACGATTTTGAGACACTTTACTGCCGATTTGAAGAAAAAATATTTATTTTATTATTTTAAATATGTTTTTTATAAGTAATTATTTAGGGGAGTATACAGGGTGTAAATGAATAAATGCAAAAAAAATCAAGTGGTGAATCTTTGAGTGATTCTAAGACGAAAAGTTTATATAAACATAGGTCCGGTAATGCTTCCTTTTCAAGATACAGGGTGTAAAACTCTTATCCTTAAAAAATCGCTTTTTCGTAAATATCTTAATAATCCCTTAGCCGATTTTGTTGAAATTTGGCAGTGTTATTTATGGTAGAAAGAAGCTAATTTAGCCCCTACTAGATTAAAATTATTACAGTGGCCAATTTTGTTAAAAAAATGTGCGCCACAGACTTTTTTTAAAACTTTTTCGCATTAAGCAACTAAAAATACAACTTTTTTGTCTCTTGAATTATTCTCGTATTTTGCTTCGTTTTTGAGAAAAAATAAAAATCACTTTATTGCATGTCTCCGGGACAACATAATAAAAAATTAAAACTACCAATTAACAAAAACTAGGGTACCTATACCCGATATTTTTTCCATATTAATAGTTTATTCTAGTCTTAAAAATTGCTATAAACCGTAATGCTAGCTAGAAAAAAATTTTGTTTTATTATAATAATTGGTAAAAAATGTTTGACACCCTGTATTTTGAAAACGAAGCATTAGCGGACCTATGTTTATATAGACTTTTGGTCTTAGAATCACTCAAAGATTCACCAATCGAATTTTTTCGCACTTATTCATTTACACCCTATATAATGTAGCTATTGTATAAGGTATAATGTACAATAATAATAATTAAATTAGTTATCTTTATGATTATTAAAATAGGTATGTTGTTTTGATTAAGTTGTATAATTTCTCAACCTACAAAACCAAAACCAACAAAAATCTTGGACCTATGACTACGTATACGCGAAGCTCCTATGCTGTAGTTTGAACTAAAATAATTTCTATTTTACACAAAACGACAACAAAGACATTCCATTATTTATGGAACCCACCCATATATATTTTTTTCAAATTTCCCGCCTCATTTAAGGTTAAAATAGCCGCCAAATTATTCCCCCGGTCGGACGGCTCTCTTGGGCGGTCTAGGTTGCTATAGGTATATGATGTCAATGCAACGCCATAATTTGGTGCCAAACATCGTGTGTGACAGCAGGATTAGTTTTGGTGATTTTGTGCTCATACGGACTGAAGACTATTTGTTATTTTTGTGGCATCATAATGGTGTTTTGTTCAGCTTTTGATTGCAAAACATGAACAGAAAGTATCAGGAATAACCTTTCATAGGTAAATATTTATAGTTAGAAAAATAGTTTCAAGGAAAAAAGACATTGTATTATTTGTATACCGTCTATCTCAAACAACTAAAATTTTTTTTGGTCGAAATTTGGTCCCTTTACAAACCAACAGAAATGCTTTATAGGCATTTTTTATTCTTTACCAGTCCCACGCGATACGCCACTGGTGGTACCGAACTGGGAACACTCAATTTGGATGGATTTTGCGTTCTCTCTCCGCTCCCTTGTCTAAGGTCAAAACCATTAAAATAGGATGGCGCTATGCTGTTGACACCGCGGGTACCAATTTAAAAAAGCGCCAAAAGTTGCTAGTGTCATTAGACAAGGAAAGGTTAACATACGCCTTCTAAAGACGCCATTTTTAAAGCATCGTGTAAATAATATTTTTAATTGATAATAAAATTAATATGTTTCTGATAATTAGTTTGATCTGGACCAACACACTATATTAAAGACGTTTGCATAGCGCTGTTTCAAGCGATCGCCACTGGCGCCACACGACGAAATTTACACAGTGGTTTAATGTTAAAGCACCATTGTTGCAGAACCTTTTATAAAATAAAAACGTGCAAATGTGTTTGTTACAACGAATTTAATATCCAAAATAAAATATTTGTTTGTTATGTCCCTCTAATTTGACAAGTTCACATGTCATATTTCCATACATTTTCTTAAGAAAAGCGAATCTAAAAAGCAAGCAAGACCCATATAGCAAAATCACATTGGCGGAATATTCTGATAATATTTTTTCAGAGAACATGCATATTGTAGGAATATCCATAAAAACTATAGAAACATTATCTGAACATTCAGGCAACATTCAGGTGTTCGCCTTTTGAAGGTACTATTTTACGTATTATAAACATTCACAAATATATTGAATGCACGTTCCACAAATATTCAATGTATGTTCTATGTATAACCATTTAATATTCACATGTACATTATAAAATAAAAAAAATCCGCCAGCACCAGTTTCTGGGTTTGAACCTACGACCATCGATTTACAAGTTGACGCTCTAACCAACTGAGCCATCGAGGTACTTGGAAATATTATCTAAAAATAGTGTAAGCTAGAATTTCTGTGACGTCACAAGACTAGGAATAAGTACCGTTTGTGAACATTCATAAGATATTTGCTATATGAATATACTTTTTAGCATGTTCCAGCAATATTCCAAATTGCACGTTCCTAAGGTGAACGTGCCTGTAATGTACTTAAGTTAAATGTTCAATTTGTAAATATTTATAGAACCACTAAGTTAGGAATATGTTACACAAGATATTGTGGAAATATCCCTTCTTATTCAAAACAAACATATACATCATTTGTACATTCATCTAACATATTATATTTCTATCTGCATTAACAAATATCTTGGGTATATGCAGTTACTGAACATATTTCGTAAAATATTGTAACAATGTTTTATAAATATGGGGATTATTTTTTTGCACATTAGGAACTTATTTTATTCAAAAAATATTAAATGCTACATGGGGAGTATTTGGTACTTTTTGGTTTGCAATGAAGTCCATGGCTGTTGTAGTGTAAAGTGTAAGTAAGCATAAAACGCATTAGATTTTTCAGTTTCTTCTTTATATGGAGGACTATTGGTCGCTTTTGAGCTATAAACAAAATTTTCTATTTCCATTCTTGCATACGTTACAAAATGCTCTTCCAAAATAATATCTAGAATGTTCGCTTCTTCAGCTGGTTGATCAGATCATCCCATAATTCCAAAATAGTGTTTATTCTTCTGCAATTCACCTAACGGTCTGTGCAGTGTGCATACCATTTTCTTCATGTGCATGGAAATTTCATGTTATCATAAACAAATCTATCTATAAAAGCTGTGTTAATAGGATAAAACTGCTAAATTCTGGACGCAAAGACAATTCGTTACCGTAAAAAGAAGGCAAATCGTAATAAAGCTGAAGCTGAAGAAATAAAAAAGAAATGCAAATAATAGGATGCAAAGAACATAACAAAGAGTTGACAAAGAAAATCATTGATTTCTATATTGTAATGAGGGCACATTTTTTGGCAAAAGCCGAAAATAAAAGATATGATACTACCAAAGTAAAATCAAAAATGTACCGAAAAAATGCCAAATTATTAACTTAAGCTTGTTTTATCTATTAAGTGTTATTATTACATACTTAAAACTATGTTAAGTGTTAATATTTTTGATATATTTTAGCTGAATGTTAATTTTATCGACTAGTGTCTGTTGTTTTGTTTGAAAATAAATAAAAATAATAAAGTTTTTTGTTATCGCTTGTAACTATCAAACCTTCCAGAACAAAATTTAGAACTTTTGAAATATGCTGATTTATAGATATCTTGTAAAATCATTATTTTTTTATTTACAAAGCTTGCAAATCAAAAAATATATTAAGACCTTCAATTTTTATTTTTCTAAACTCACAAAAAATTCGATTTTTTTAATTTGTTGCCTACACATCTTTTATGATTATTGTGAAATTACCACAAAACTAAAAAAAACAAAGTTTCTAATTTTTTAAACTTTCACAAAAAAATTCCAACTTTTGAAATTTGTTTTGTTCCTCAAAAATCTTAGAAAAGTGAAATTTTTCAAATTTAAATGAAGCTTACAGACCAAAACCATTTTAAATTGTTAATTTTTATTTAATTCACCGCAAATCAAATTTATATTAAATATATATTTATTTTAATAAAATATCTAATTTACCAACTAACCATCATCAAACCTGGACCGACACTATAGCCGAATTCGAGCGGATGACCAGGTTGAACCAGGTTATAAAATTTAAATTTTGAGTAAATTTTACAAATTTATTTATTTGATCAAGTGCCAGATTATATAGTTTTAAGGCACTGTGAACACACCAGATTTTTTTATTATCATCAAAAATTATTTTAATGTTCAATTTCTTATAATCTAACCTAACTTTTTATAACCTGGTTAAAATCGGTCATCCGCTCGAATTCGGCTTATATATTTGAGTGTGGGTCCAGATCAAAGGCATCGTATCAATAACAGGATGACCCATAACATTAGCATGGCCCAAGGTTTCTAGATCTATTCAATAGACCTTGAACATGGCCGATATTTTTCCTTCTCCTCTATAATATGTATATACTTGACGCCCATTTTCCCTACATTGATATACGCCATTGAATATAAGAAATACGCCCCTATAGGCTCAATGCTAAACTAGTCTATGGGCAATGCCAACAATAAACAACAACAAAGAACAACGCAGTGTAGACCCGGTGGCTAGCAGCGTTCCCATGGTGACGATGGCACATATCAGGATACACTTACCCATGGTATGTCATTGCGCATCCATATGCCTATCTCTGTCGCACCTTGTGACGTCAGTTGCAAATTGGAACTTAAATTGCTCCATATGTTTTACACAGCAATATATACTTTTTTATGGGTTTTTGCTTATTTTAAACGTTTTCTTTTAAATAAATGTTGTTAAAAATATGTAGATTATATTACTAGATAAATGAATGAATATTCTGTTGATAAAAACACATTTAATTTGATAATTATAATTTTACAAATAATTTGTTTTCTTTGCGTTTTAGTTAATCGTATGCATGCAAATAAAATTGATGTATATTTTGTTAAATTACCAGGATTTTTCTTTTCAAAGACCGTATATTGGTAGACAATAAAAAATATCATATAGGTATCTAAATAATACATTTATTGTAAGTAAGGTAATCCTGAACTAAGTTTTGGCTTCTATCGACACAAAATCCCCATCGAAAAAAGTATTTTACAGATGACTTGTTATAGGCAAAGATATTGATAAATAAAATTCAAAGCCTTACCAAAAATATAACTTTTTCCTTCCAGTGTGTATGTCGGTTTATGTCAATTAAAGCCTTATTTACCAATTAATGCACACAAGCCTCCACACAAGCACAACCTGCACAACTAATGATTAGTTTATACAGTGGCGGATTTAGACTGTTTGGGGCCCTGGGCGTTATTTTTATGAGGGGCCCTGTATAGTCATGTGGCGCCCGTGAAAAATATTCATTGAAATGACAAGTAGATGGAAGGAGTGTAGAGAGAGAAACTGGCAGCCAAACTTGAGTAAGTGAAATAGTAAATAAATCAGCTGATTCCGGCAAAAACCACATAACACAAAAGAGGTGTTTGTCCTAACTTTCTATTTTTTCAATTGCTTCAAACGAGTTCCGTTGTCAAACGTCATTTTCCTTCTGTCCCAAGACCCAATTCGAATAGGAGTAATAATTATTGTATTATTTATATTTGATTTGAGTTCGTGTCGTGGTGGCAGTTTCGTATAAAACGGCGTTGAGTTTTCTTAGTTGGTGTTTGGTTTAATATTATATTTTTAGATCGGAGAGAAACTTTAATTTAGCTATGTGGCTATATTCTTTCTGTTTAAGTTGTAAATTACAAAAAAGAGGGTCAACTCCTGTTGTGTATTTGGATGTACCAAACGGGGCGGAAAGAATAAGAATAGTGGGGTTTCTTTTCATTCGTAAGTCTTAAAAATCTTTGCTAATAACTTTGCAGTTTTCCAAGAGATAAGGTGATATTAGAGTAAAGTGGATTGCAGCAATAAAATGGAATTTACTTCCATTTGTAGTCAACAATTTATTGAGAGCAATTTCATAGAGAATTTTGGGCAGCGCAAACTTAAAAAGTATGTAATTACTACAGTTTTTTATTTTTCAATAGATTTCATGATAGAAACTATCCTATCAAGGGAAAAACTGGCAAAATATTATGCTAATGAACCTAGCTCTTCGTAGTCAAAGATGGAATTAATCTTGAGGTTCTGGTCCCTTTAATAAGGTAATTATTTGTAATTCTTTTTGTTAGATGCCTAAACATTAAAAATTATATAAAAAATAAAAATATGTAAAAGCTACCTGCCTTACATGCTTTTCCTATTAAATTGAATTTTAAAATTAATAAATCAATTAAGATAAGTAAGTAAAGTTGAAAATGTATACCTTATCCTAGATATTTTGTCGCCTTTATTTTAAAATAAACTTTTATTTTGTAATTTGTATTTTATTTGTCTCAATTTACTTCCAGGTACATAAAATTGCCATGTAGGTAATTTTTTTTTAATCAATTCACTACTTTTTTCTGTGCAATATTTACATAATTGTGGTTATATAGAAAAATTCTCATTCCTACAAACAAGCCCCGAATTTCGGAATACAGATCATACAATAAAGATAATTACGGAACATGCCCAATAAGTTCGCCCATTAATATGTAACATCCTTATATACCTCCTTTGCCTGAATCAGCTGACACGTTCATTAGGCGTCCTTGTCTTACTTATTGCCATTTGAAACCTATCTCCCTCTAGAGTTGGCTGTCCCAAACAACAATGAAAGTGGTACCTGTGCGACTTCCATTGTACTTATCAATTCGATGAAAATATTCGACGAGCAAGACAATCTATAAGGGGGGGGGGGGTAGAGTAAACCATCAATTCTATTTTGCACTCTTTTATAAAGTTTAAAATGACAACAAAAATAAAATTGTCCTTTAATCTCAAAATAGAAACGTAAACCAATTATACAGTGTCTGTATAGTGCAAACTTTTATGGGTGGCACTTTACAACATTAGAAATATGCTCTACATACATGTCTATAATTTTTAATATTAAAAATGTTTCTATCTTGCTTTTTCGGATGCAAATTTGTCGATAATCTCTTCGGTGTTTAGATTATCCATCTCCGCACTTTCAATTTGTAAAATGTTTAGCGCACTTAGTCTATCCTCGGTCATTTTATTGCGAAGGTATTTTTCACCCTCCTCAAAACGGAAAATGATCTCTCTCCAATTTCCAGTTGCGTTTGCAATTGGAATGGTTAAAAATATTTTTAATAGAGTTTGAACGTTAATAGGACATGTGGATTTCAAACCTTCATTTATATATTTGTACATTTCTATTGGTGATTCTATATTTTCACACTTCGTGTAGTTTAAGAATTGAATTGACTCGTCTTCTAACATATCAGGATGTATATCCTCATTATATATATATATATATATATATATATATATATATATATATATATATATATATATATATATATATATATATATATATAAGAAAAGGTGATAATGGGCAAACACTCAAAGTTAACAAAAAGAAAAAACTAGTAACATAAGTATGTTGTTAACTTTGAGTGTTTGCCCATTATCACCTTTTCTTGTAATTGTTACATTTACACTCGCTAATCTTACATCCTTATTATATATATATATATATATATATATATATACATGTTCTTTAAATGCTCAATACCTTCAGAGCAAATTTTGTTAAGTCTAGAGAAAATTATTTTAAAAATTGCATCCTCGTAGTTCTCTTGATATGAATTCATACGTTTTTGAAGTTCCGAAACTAAATTATCATAAATCACGTAAAAAGTTAGGTACCTACCGGTTCTCCGGGGTCCCGAGTGTCTCGACATCTTGTTACGTGTTTTGAGCAGATACTAGAGGGCGCTTATAGTCCACTATACGGTCTAACCAGGGACTCAAGGGGACCCAGCATTATACTTTCCAAATTGAGGCCTATTAGGCAGGGGGCTGGCGTCAAAATTTCATGGGTCATTTCAGCATAATTTTTCTTCATTCTGTACGGTACTTTTTACTTGATAAATAAGTAAGGTTAGTGTCAGCTGGCTCACCCCCGTGGCTAAAGGGCACTAAGGGACTGCGAAAGTAGTAAAAATTTTTTTTTCCGGGTCATTTTAGCAAAGTTGGAAATTTGAGGATTACTTTTTAATGATGTTTCCATGAAAAAAAAGTGTCAGCTGCCTGCGGTGAGGGGCAAAACTTGTCAGCTGCGCATGTGAACATGCAAGAAAGTTGAAAAAATCCGATGATTTCAGCAAAGCTGAAAATTATTTCGGGGTGTCCTGTAAGTATGGGGCAATCTCACAAGAGCAGGTAGGGGACGTCAAAATATTACGATTGAGCTTACAACTACGGGACAGATCACAATAGTTACTGAGATACAGGGCGTTGTAACTCTTTTTTCAAATTGAATTATGGCAATATCTCCCAAACTAATCAAGCTGCTGAACTGAAATTTGGCACTGCTGTGTTTTTGGCGATGGAGAATAAGATGAAAATGCCAATTTCGCCGTATCTCACAGATGGCGCCACTTGCGCTGTCCTTGGATCGTGCTTTTACTCGTAACTTTTTTGAGGTTATCTTGTTGGTCCTGTAGGTCTATCATTTTAGTGCATCTTTTCATTTTGCAAGAAAAAGGTACTCTTGTTTCATAACGATCAAATCAACCGTTTGCGTTGAAATCGACAAAATGTGCCCCAAAACAACTCTTGATTTCAATATTCGAAACATAAAATTTTCACCTACTGCTTTCAAGTGTTACAGATGAAAAAAAAAGTGAAAAAAAGTGAAAAAAAAGTGAAAAAAAAATCCCTATGAACAATGTAGAGTAAAGATCAAACTTTGATCTTTGCAATGTTTATTCCCAACGAAAATCGAGGGCCAATGGTGTAGTTCAATGCTGGTAGGGGTATTAGCCCTCGGAGTAGTTGTTTCTGTTGGTTCTATCTTTCGAATGTAGAGTAAGTTCGGGGAATATGGAATAGTCCGGGTAATATGGAATAGCTGCTTATTTCTATGTAGGTGGCGACATCTGGATTTCTATAGCTAAACTAACCTTATTCTTTCTCTAAACTATTATTAACGTCAGCAGGTTTCAAAGGTTGCCGTTCTGTAGATCACAAAACGTCATCAGCCATTATTCGTGTTTGTAGAGTTTTGCAGTTGTGATTTTTAAATTAATATAGTGGTGGTACATGTACAAAATTATCGCTCATTCTGGCAGGTAAGTATATCCTAATGTTGAGCTACTTTCTTAAAGTGTTTTCAGTACATTATTCTTAAAAACATATTTTCGGCATGTTTTTTTCCTTCGGTGGGAGTAGTTCGGGTATTATTGGATATTCTATATTTCCCTACCCATAGGTATCCCATATTACCCGATAGTGATTTAATCACTCATAAAGATACTAATAAGTGGCTAATTAACGACAAAACATAAAACGTTCTGTGTTCTGTTTAAAAGACAACTTATTTTTGCAGATACCATGTCGTCAAACTCTTCAAAGAAAAGAACGAAATGGCAGTCCGATAATATGCGACAAGCAATTGAAGCAGTTAGAAGCCAAACTTTGGGCTATTTGTCCGCTGCAAAGCGTTATAACGTCCCTCGTGCTACACTTTCATTTTTTGTTGAATTGTTCAATATTAAGAATCAAACTTATTTTCGTTTCGTTCTTCCTATGATTTACTCTATCCCATATTACCCTATATACCTATTCCATATTACTTTTGTTCTGCACATAAAAATGACTGATTCCAGATTTTTTTTTCTAAGCTGAAACGGTGTTTTTTTAATCAAAACTGATTATAAGCTACGTATATGTAATGCTCTGACCCTTTCATTTGCCCAATTTCAGAGTGAAAAGTGCATTATTTTTCCGGTTATTCGGCAAAACAAAAATGGTATTCCATATTCACCGAACTTACTCTACCAAAAATTATTCGCTTTCAAAATGGAAAGGATTGAATTTGACAAAATTTGGATACTCTAATTCAAGAAAACCAATGCTGTTTTGACCAATGCCCATTTGGCATTTTTTTCGTCACTTTAAATGTACAGTTGATCTGTAACATTTGAAAGCGGTAGGTGAAAATTTTATGTTTTGAATATTGAAGTCAACAGGTGTTTTGGTGCACATTTTGTCGATTTCAACGCAAACGGTTGATTTGATCAAGAGTACCTTTTTCTTGCAAAATGAAAAGATGCACTAAAATGATAGACCTACAGGACCAACAAGATAACCTCAAAAAAGTTACGAGTAAAAGCACGATCCAAGAACAGCGCAAGTGGCGCCATCTGTGAGATACGGCGAAATTGACATTTTCATCTTATTCTCCATCGCCACAAACACAACAGTGCCAAATTTCAGTCCAGCAGCTTGATTAGTTTGGGAGATATTGCCTTAATTCAATTTGAAAAAAGGGTTACAACGCCCTGTATCTCAGTAACTATTGTGATCTGTCCCGTAGTTGTAAGCTCAATCGTAATATTTTGACGTCCCCTACCTGCTCTTGTGAGATTGCCCCATACTTACAGGACACCACGAAATAATTTTCAGCTTTGCTGAAATCATCGGATTTTTTCAACTTTCTTGCATGTTCACATGCGCAGCTGACAAGTTTTGCCCCTCACCGCAGGCAGCTGACACTTTTTTTTTCATGGAAACATCATTAAAAAGTAATCCTCAAATTTCCAACTTTGCTAAAATGACCCGAAAAAAATATTTTTGTACTACTTTCGCAGTCCCTTAGTGCCCTTTAGACACTAACCTTACTTATTTATCAAGTAAAAACTACCGTACAGAATGAATGACCCATGAAATTTTGACGCCAGTCCCCTGGCTATATTCTTTCCTCATTCTAATGGTATCAGTGATGCTAAGTATGCCATTTTATTGGAGAATCTATGAATATAACAGGTACTTTGATTGGTAGTAAAAATTAATAATGGTTTCTAAAGATTAGACTTGACAATGTTGTGTATATGTTGTACGCAATTGCCGAAGTCGCCCATTGGCCGAAATTTATACCCGCGACGCGTTGTGGAGACCGCTGTATGATCAGGCCGCGCTGTGGGTAAAGCTTTCATCGTTATTTCGTCCACTGAGCGAAGCCTCATACCGTCTAATACTCACAATGCGTTGTGGGCAAATTAACAAAATCCACTACACGATATGACGATATGCGTTGTGGGAAACCTATAGTAAGTTCCCTCAATACACATACCGAGACCCGGCTGGAGTGAATTTTTTTCAATTGATATCATTTACCTGATATGCCACTAAAACATCCTTTATTATTTGATTTGCACTTCTCTAAATACTTCGATTTGTAAACTAACCTCTTGATGATCTTCATTTTGTCTTGTTTCCACTTCTCCAAATTCGTCTATTCTATTTGTGAACTAATCTGATGATCTTCATTTTGTCTGGTTTCCACTTTTTCCAGTTCTTCTTCGCTTTGTATGTTAACCTCTTGATAATCTTCATTTTCTCTGTGTTTCATGATTTCTTCCAAGTCTTCTTCGTTTTGTAGGTTGACCAGAATATCATTTGGTAAATCTGCATCACCTAAACCGTGTATCTGTCTTGTACCAAACATGGCTTCGTAGAGACTTCTACCGATTCCTCTATGAAATGATCTATTTTTTCTTGACTGTATGAATCTCAACCCCTCAGACCATTTTGTGTTGTTATTTTCTTCAACCCAGGTAACTAACATATCACGGATGTTCTGATTTGCTCTTTCAACAGAGCCTTGGCTCTGTGAATGTCTTGGACGACCGCATGAACAATTTTAAGACCGGGCCAAAGAGTAGCAAGTTCAGTTATAACTGATCTTTATTAAGAGCTTCAATATTCTCACCCATTTTTTCACTAGCAAAACCGCGCCGATATTAAATATAGGTTAGAATACTGCCTTATATTCCAATTTGCATTGTGGGTGCTTCAATACGTTACCCACAACGCGATGAACTTCGTGTATGTTCGATTTTTGTCATCGTATCGTGTAGTGGATTTTGTTAATTTGCCCACAACGCATTGCGAGTATAAGACGGTCCGAGACTTCGCTCAGTGGACGAAATAACTATGAAAGCTTTACCCACAACGCGACCTGATCATACAGCTGTCTCCACAACGCGTCGCGGGTATAAATTTCGGCCAATGGGCGACTTCGGCAATTGCGTACAACATATACAAGTGCGGAATATGGCAACTGTCAAATGAAACAAATTTATTTTATAGTTAAAATTGATTTCCAGCAATTAATTCCACGAATTTAAGTAATGAGTATGGTAAGTCAGTAGTGCCGATTTTGCTTATTTAAGAATTTGTCGCTATTGCACCTTGTTACCAGGTTCTTCAATCCGCATTTTTAATATGTATACTTGAACTTTCTTCCCTTGTTGAATGTATCTACCCAAAGAACGTTCACATATTTCGGGATGGACTAATAAGATTAGGTCTAGTATTAGTTCTAATGATGTAGTTTTCTCGGTGTTCATTACAAAATTTTTGTAATTTTATTTCTCTCACAAGGTGCCTCACAAACTTAAAATAAACTTGTAGTCGTAGATAAAAACTCTTTAAAAAAATACCTGACTGAAGCTACCTACTTAATAATTTAAAATTTAGGAAATACGATTTTTGTTTAGAACTACCTACTTATACGTAATGCCCAAGTAATGGGAATTGTAGGAATACTAAAGGTGATACAGGAAAAATCTGGTTGCAATTATAGGGACTACTACAGGCACAGGCGGCCGCATTACCTTTAATTGACATATCTGAGTAAGTATCTGGAAGTAAGAAAACTTAAAAATTGTGAATTATGATGGGAAATATTTCACCTCCTTTAGAATATATGACACTGGCATGTCACATAAAACCTGATGTCAGTTGGACACTGACATAATATAACATAACCTTGTATCAGCCCCCTTGTGGTCTCCTTGGAGTGGACAGGTAACAAAACTTCCCCTCATGGCTTCACTTTTCCTATGTGATAGACTGTGACATGCTGGGTCCCCATCTTTTAAAGAGTCTCTGGGTCTAACTATTGCCAAATTTGAGGGGCCGAACCGTGCAGGGAATCGGAGCAGGTCGAAGCTCGGGGCCCCCAAATGAAGGAGGCCCCGGGCGGGCGCCCATTGCGCCCATTGGTAAATCCGCTACTGAGTTTATAATTAAACAACAAACAAAATAACATAATAAATAGTGAGTAAAATAGGGATCAAATAATGATTCCCTTTAACCATAAGAAGGCTATATTTTTATTGCATATTCTATTTTATTTGCTGTATAAACCAGGCATAAACTCTGTTGAGTCCCCTATTTGTAATGCTCTGTTCTATAAATAATCTGTTTCCTTACCAGATTATTGTCCTTGGGAAATCTATAATACCTAATTTCCGTTCCCTTACTGTTAAATGTATTTCTTGTAATAAAATAAAAGATTAAAGTTGTGTTGAAGTTTACTTTTATTTTATTGTATGACAACTGATTATCCTGTCTCCTAACAACCTACAAATACAGTGTGTCCCCGGATAGGTGTAACTATACTTGTAAACTTTTTTATTTTTAATTTTTCGGCAAAAGTCAAAAAGTTTTGCTTATTTTGAAACTAGGAAATCCAATACCAGATTTTTGAAAAGTTATACAGGACGTCCGAAAAGTTCAAAATACTAAAATCGTGTCAAGAGTAAAGTGCTCTTTTTTCAAAGCTAGCAGAAAATGTTATTCGAGAAAGTAGTTTCTAATAAAACAAAGGGCCCAAATCTCAGATATTAATAGATTCTAATAAAATTCACGAAATAGTCGATTTTTTAAAATGTGGTTCAAGATATTAAGAGCAATAATGTGTTATTACGGTTTATCCAGGAAGCATTGGAAAACAAGTAAACATGTAAGCCCTGAAGTGTTTGAGGCGTACCATAGACAGGTCCATCCACTCTGGGTCTGTTTACAAAAAAAGAAACGTCAAAAAGTTAAAAATATAATATTTCTTGAAGTTTATTAGAATCTATTAATATCGAAGATTTAGACCTTTTGTTGTATTAGGATCCACTTTCTCAAATAACATTTCTCGCTAACTTTGAAAAAAAAATAGCACTTTATTCCTGACACGATTTTAGTATTTTGAACTTTTCGGACGGCCTGTATAACTTTTAGAAAATCTGATATTGGATTTCCCAGTTTCAAAACAAGCAAAACTTTTGATAAAGAATGACTTTTTGCCGAAAAATGAAAAATAAAAAAGTTTACAAGTATAGTTACACCTATCCGGGGACACACTGTATACAACTGGTGCATACAATAACATTACCTAACACTTACTTTATCTTGGTTTACACTTTATTCTTGATACACTAAACTGTATAAACTATACAAAATCGTAAAACACAACCGCAGCTGGCATTAAACACCATGCATTATTTAGAATTCGTGATTCGCAACTGACATAGATGCGCATAGTTGCCTTGTTTTCGGATTCGTTAGTGACATACCGTGGGTAAGTGTATCGTGGATCGTAGCCCATATATTAGTTCGCATAGTCCCGTCGGGGCGTTGGCATCTTAAATTCAGTCGCGCATATCATGTGGTCTCAACCTCAGACTACTGAATAAAGGGGACACCGCAATAATTCCGTCGTTAAACAGATGTAAACAGTAAGCTGAACCCTCTCACTTTATGAAAGAGATAAATGTATTTGCAAACACTACCTATGGAACGAAATATTCTCTTTATACACTTTAGACGAAAGACACTTGCACTTTATGCACCTTTTTACCATTTTTTAATATATTAAACTTGGAACCGCACGAAAAACTCGATTTTAGCGTTTGTTCTCTGGTAAAACTAAGCAAATACCGAAGCACACACCAAAACAAACAAAATGGAAAACAAACAAGTTGAGCAAGCCCTAACTTTGGTCCCTGTCAAACTGCCGCAACGTTGCCGATTAGTGCGAAGAATAATGGGTGTTCTCTACTATAACTATTTTGTCAATAATAAAAAATAAAACAACTACATAATCTTTCTTGAACACGAAAAGATTGTTTTACTTTACTGTTCCGTCTGAATTTTATAAGTCGGGGCAAATTTACGTTCAATGCATCTACTAAAGAAATTGCCTATTTTATTTATGATATTCCTAGTTATTATTTCTCTTAAATGTGACAACATGTTTGGGGTAGGTCAGTAAAGGACCAATATTTGCAAACATGGGGATAGTATTAAATAACTCCTGTCAACAATTCACTTAAATGTTCAAACAAGAGCGCCCCCTTTATCCATAAGTCGTAGGTCTCAACTGATGTTTTATTACCTCTATGGTCTGATCATCTCAGCTGTTTTATGTCATGTTCTTTAGAAAAACAGGGCCATTTTTTATTATGGTATAATCTCAGACTAATGAATAAAGGTATAATCCAAACATCAAACAACTCTTCTGTCATCATTTTGAGAAGAGGAAAATAGCCTTCTCTATTATTTATTATTATATCTATCCTGTTAAATTTAATAACAAAAAATATACAAAGAGTACAAGTAATTTTCGAGCTCAAGCAAGAAAGAATTTCTATGTAGACATAATATTGGGATCTAAATGGATTTAAGCCGCGATTTAAATGGAAATATTAAACAAGTGGTTCATCTTCAATGGCTATTTTTGAGCAAGAAACTAGTCGTAAAGCTGTGTTAGACGACACAGAACCATTATCATGTATAATTGAAAATTGGAGGAACGTTGATGGTCACACGGTAAAATAATTGGCGTACCTACTTTTTGCTCAGCCTCTAGACGATGGATATTTTTAGGAATTTGTAATTAAAGTGCAAAGAGGCCCTTTTTCCGACCAAACTTGGAGGGTTTATAAAAGATACAATGACTTCTACAAACTTCATACTTGTTTGCAATCTTCTGGGATTCCCCTGGACTTACCACCAAAGAAATTTATTGGCAATATGGACCCTTTATTTATTAGTGAAAGGCAACAAGGTTTACAGGTATGGATATGCCTGGTTTGAACCAAAGGTTTTTTAGTGGCAGGTATTTACTGTTGATCGATGACAGAAATTTTCTAGTTTTGTTTAAGATAAGTTTCTATTCTAAAAAAATGTGTCCCATTAAGTACTTTAATTTTGAATAGCGTGCCATGGCAAACTATCAAATGTTTAATCAGCCATATTTGGTACGTGTTTTACAGAAACTTTGACCCTTGACTGACGTATTAATAAAGACTGCTCACGGTTGTCATGTTTGACAGTTCTCTGGCTCACCATGCGCTTCCCGGAGACAAAATACAATGCAAAATACATTGTTAACCATAGGCGCCATCTGTTTTCCAGGATATGAAGCTATAGCCCTCAGAAGTCTTATTAATACGTCAGTCAATGCTTTGACATTTACGAAAATGCCGTGTTACACTCTTGAGGAATGTTTATTAATTGTTGTATCGGGTGTTCACATATAAACCACAACTACCTTATACTTTTCTTATTTTGTGTGATATAAGAAAAGGTTTAGATAAAAGTTAAGTGTACCATAGTGTATTTTGTGTTGTTGATCACAAATTTAACTTAACTTTTTGGTGCGACTACCTATATATCTTTTCATCTAAATAACGCTTAATTTGGAACAAATTATTTGCTTATAGATAAGGAAGTGGCTATTTATACGTCCGACATATTATATAAAAGTCGGTATACGTCTTGCGCTCTCATTGTTGGATTGAGTCACGTGACACATAACCTTATTTCTACCGTCCGATGGATGATGAATCGGTTTGTTTACTAAGTCGATTGGATGATGTCCGAGATTATTCAGATGTATTTTGTCTCATATTTTATATTGCATATATGTCCTCCTTTTTTGGCGATGGGTGCTGCGGTATGAAAAATGAAGTGTTAATTATTACCAATGGTGTAAGCCACCCCCGATTTTCTTGAAATTTTGGCTACCCGCCGACATTCGGCGCCGCGCCGCGCCGAATGTCGGGGGATAGCCAAAATTTCAAGAAAATCGAAGGTGGGTTACAACGCCGAACGTCGGGCGAAAATAGTGGGTACCTAGCCAAAATTTCAAGAAAATCAGGGGTGGGTTACACCTTACATCATTGGAAATGATTACCATTTCTTTTTCATACAGGTTTTTTTCTTTTTCGGGTCATCTCAAAATGCTGAATTTTTATGAAAGTTTATACGGGTCAACAGTGCTGTGGAATTATTGAAAAAACCAGAACTTGCATACTTCTCATTGGCAGCCTGTTCAGAAACGTGGAAAAATTAATTATTAAAATACAAGATCACGTGGCAATAATACCCCTTGGACCCACCCTAACGGTATGCCTATGATTTTCTGAGGAATTTTCTATTTTGAACTTCATTGTAAAACACATGGCAGCCTGTATAAAATCATATCAAAACGCATATTTTTCGAATAATTGAAAACTCAGTTTTTCACATGAAGGAAGAACCCAGGATGACTCTCTGATTCATACCTTATTATTGTGAGAATATGTGCCACATAATGCCCTTTGCAAGGCATACTGAGTAAAATCACGTCCAAAAATCTGTCACTATCTCCCGGTCCAATACAGGGTGAGTCAGACTGTATAGTAAATACTTTAAAAGGGTGTTCGACAGGTGGTTTTAAGGGGGGGTCTTTCATATAAAATTTTTCGATTTGGGCATTCTTTGCCAATTTATTCGGGTCTACAGGGGGACCCAAAAGTATTTTTTTTATTTATATCCATAACGGCGCTACTTAAAAATTTGAAATTTGGTATGTGTATCTAATTACTGAAAGACGCCTTAGGGTAGTTTATTCATTTACACAGTGTCCTTAAAAAGGATAAAAGCTAACAACCCCTATTAATTTTTTTGCTCAAACTTTTTTGAGGTTATCTTTTTGGTCTTACAGGTCCATTATTTCAGTGTATCTTTTCCACTTTGCAACAATAGTGTACTCTTGTTTCATAAAGATAAAAGCAACCGTTTGCGTTGAAATTCAAAACATAAAATTTTTACCTACCTCTTTTAAACGTTACAGATCGACTGTACATTCAAAATAAGTAAAAAAATACCAAATAGATATTGGTCAAAGATGCATTGGTTTTCTTGAAAAATAGGGTGTTCAAATTTTGTTAAATTCAATCCTTTCCATTTTGAAAGCTAATAAGTTTTGGTACATTGTTAATAGGAATTTTTTTCTCAGTTTAACTGGTACAGTCGATATGTAACTATTGAAAGCGGTAGATAAAAATTTTATGTTTAGAATGTTGAAGTTAACAGGTGTTTTGGGGCACGTTTTGCCAATTTCAACGCAAACGGTTGATTTTATCGTTATGAAACAAGAATACACTTTTGTTGCAAAATGAAAAGATACACTGTAATGATGGACTTGCAAGACCAAAAAGATAACCTCAAAAAAGTTTGAGCAAAAAAATAGAATTAGAAATTACATTTTATACCCACTAAATTATTTTTAACACCTAAATTATTTTAACAATATCAACCCCTGAATAACATTTGTTATAAATGCATAAACTGACATTTATGCAAGCCATTGTTTTTCCACGGCTGCCTGCGACGGCAGCTAGCTCTCTTGGGTATCAAATGGCATAACATTTGTACTGTACAGCAATACTGAGAAGAGAAACCGACTACAGTTTCCGATCAGGTTTATTACTATTGTCCCCTGTGGACCTCTTTTTACCATTTTCACTTGTTTCCATAGCCACCTTAATAGCTGAACTCAAATTGAAATTTTGATTTTTTGCAATTGTGATGCAGTGTAAAAAGTATAATTATTTATGGGAATAATTTCTTGAAATTTGGTATCTAGGGTTTTCAAGGGCTCTGATTAACGCCACGTTATCAGATTTCCGATAAAAAAATCGCTGATACCTTAACTCGAAAATTTGGGTCAAACATTTTTTAATCCGGCCCTGTAATAATCGTATGGTCATTGAAAAGTGTGTTTAGTAGCAAATTCATGTGTTATACGATGATAAGTTGTGCTTGCGGTATTTTGTTTTTTGTAATACACAGGGTGGTCGAAAAAAATACAAAAAAGTTAAATTTCTTTTTTTTTTACTAGGTGGCTGTGACTTTAAATCTGACATCCACCTTTGATTCCAAACAACTTTTGTAAGTAACTTTTTACTGTATTTTAAAAAATAAGGGTACTTTACTCTTGAGTTATTTTGACATATTTGAATCTACCTCGTATCCAAAAAGAGATATTTAAATTTTGATATGTGCGTTTTGAGTTTAAAATGATGCAACAACTTTTATCAAGAATAACATTTTCTGATAAATTAATAATAAAAAAGTTTTCCATTTGTGTCCAACTTTTTGCCGGTCACTGTATAAATAAAAAAAAAATCTTTTGGGTCACCTTGTAGACCCGAATAACTTGGCAAGGAAAGCCCAAATCGAAAAATTTTATATGAAAGACCCCCTTAAAACCACCTGGCGAACACTCCTTTAAAGTATTTACTATACATTCTGACTCATCCTGTATAATACATTTTCTGTGTGTTTCATGTTGTGGCACACCAGCCACCTTAATTAATATGGACTTACTGACAGGCAGTCTGCTGTATTTTTACATTTAGTTCGTTCATAGTGTCTGGAGCGGTTTTGATATACTCGATTTTTGATCTGCCAGCGGATAAACCAACAATGCTTTTTTGGTTAGCACATTCAGTTTGGAACAAAAAGTGCCTGTTGGTATTTTTTTTATATTTGGTACAGTTTTTTCGTAATTTCGGATTTTTTAAACTACTGCAAAGGCGATTAGGAACACTTGTCAAGTGAAAAGAAATCAGCTTCAAGTAAATACGAATAGAGCAAATTAAAGTTATCTATTCTTTCAAAAACAGGAATAGTCGGATTAGGACAAAAAACAACCAGATAGAAACTTGCCAACGTTTCGCCTTTTATTAAAAGCTTCTTCAGGGCTACAGTGATATTAAAATGACAACAAGAACTAAAAATCCAAAAACAAGCAGGCACAAACAAATTATCACTCACCTTGTTTCTAATTATCGATGTAATAGTAACATCACAGTCAACATATAAAATTCAAAAGATAAAAACAGAATTAAAAGCATTATAAGAACAAAATGCAGAACAACATATATTCAAAAGTTCTATTTCACCAGAGAAATGTTAATTGGAAGGTTTGATTGACTTTCATCACTATAAGAAAATGTATGTAAAAACTAATACCTCAATTAAAATACCTATACCTTAACTTAGTATTGATTCCTGAGAATTGCAGGACATTAAAATTTATCTGTTTTAGTTTGTTTTCGTTCTTAAATTAAAGTTTCTTAAATCTATATTTAAGTATACCTATTCAAATACCTATTCAAGGACACACTGTATAATACTAAAAAGTTAGAAATTAGTGTGTCCTAAATTTGTTTTCTTTTTCAGAAATATTTAAACAGCATCCTAATGAATCCCATACTGGTTTCATCACTTCCAGCAAGATCATTTGTAGATCCGGCAAACTACTGCCAGCCATTTGGAGGTAGGAATATGTATTTTAGTAATAAGTGTACAGAGTATGTCAATGACTATGTAAATGATCAAAGTCTGTTTTATATTTGTTTAGCACATGATGTAGAGAAGGACAGTGGTCTCACTTGGCCATTGTTAGTTACTATGCAAACCTGATGACTCAAAGCTGGTATTCCTAAGTTCCTTAATTGGACTCTTTGGATTCTTTTGTTTTATGTTTAGTATAAAAAAATATGACCTAGTGAAATTACTTTTCTTCCCTACCTCATTGTTTTGTGGTTCCAAAACAAACATTTGATCCCCAGCCTTGTGACGAGACTCCCTGAGACAATATTCATTTGTATAGTCCAAAGCACGAAAGAAAGTGGGCAGCGTTGCGAGATTTTCTATACGAGTAGTCGTTATTTATTGGCGAATACAAGTTTTATCATATTGAAGCCGAATTTCTGAACTCTGTTATACTGAAAAAATAAAACTCGCATCACGGGACCACTTACCCATTTTTGTTTATCATTTATTTTTAACGCGGTGTGATAAAACACCTATTGTATTTTTTCAACATCGTCGAGTCTACCATCGCCTTTGAAATACGGCAACACAGCACTTCTACCAAGCAGTCGGCTGACAAAAGCAGTCAGCTAACGCGTTTTGTGCCTGTTTCTATAGTACGTAAAGTTAACTGCGTATTTGGTCTACCACACAGACCTCATTTTTTAGGCCGTTGGCAAGTTTTTTCCGCCGGCTCGGTAGTGATACAAAGGGGTTTCTGGGACACAAAATGGCCGCCGCTTCCCAAGGTCAAGGGAGTTGGGCTTAGAGGTCAAGGTTTCCGAGTGATACAAAGGGGTTTCTGGGACAAAATGGCCGCCAAGGTCAAGGTCGTTGTTGCGAAGTCGCGATGGGGTGTTCAAGGTCGGCGTGGCTAGACTTCAAGGTTTCCGCGCTTCAAGGTTTCTGGTAATTGGAGGTCAAGGGGCGTGGCTAGACTTCAAGGTTTCGGCGCTTCAAGGTTAATTTCTGGGAATCACTTCAAGGGGGCTTAGAGGTCAAAGGTCAAAGTGTACCAGAGTGGCTTCTGGGAATTTTAGTGGGCGGGGTTTCAAAGTCATTTCCATTAGGTCCCCCCCCACCCCTCTAGCTTTGATAAAAGACAGAGTTTGCTGTTTGGAGTTCAGTAGCCGAGTTGAGATGGCTTGCAGCAAAGAAATGGATTTGGAAACCATCAACAAAGTTGGTTGCTTGTCTCAGAAACCGACGGTAAAGTTGCCGGAATTGGGTGAAGGTGTGCCGATGAAAATTCTCTCTGGCAAGGTGGTGCAAACGACGTTCGGGGAGACCGTTTTGCTTGAGTTGGAGCATGATGTCATTTTCCTGCCAAACAGAGTGACGGAGGTGTTCAAGCCGTGCATCGAACATTTTTCCAGTGGAAAATACTCGCTGGTTTACAAAGGACAAGTGGATATGGGGAAAAACAAGGCCAATCAGTTCGAAATAGTGGAAAATGTCTCCATGGGGGAATAGAAAATTAACATGGGGAATTCTTCAAATAGCTTGTTGTAATTTGTGTTATATTAATATGTTTTAGTCATAAAACGTGCTTAATAAAGGAATAGAATGTGTACTTCAAATAGTCTTGTTGTAATTTGTGTTTTAATCTGTAGAAAAATCTTGTGAATCCAAGGTCCCTAAAACTGAGGGTCCTTAAAAATATCTCAATTCTTAGAAATAGTACTTGTAATCATTGGAATAGAAAACATATTTAAATGTTAAAATGTCGTAATTCTTTTAATAAAGGAACAAACCCAAGTACTTTATTATGAGCAACGTAGTAGTAAAATACGTAATCCTCCAAATCTCAAACTTTACTGTAAATTAAACAAAAATGAGGGCCCTTGAAAAAAACTGAGGGCTCTTAAAAAAAAAACTGAGGGCCCTTAAAAAAAACTGAGGGCCCTTAAAAAAACTGAGGGCCCTTTAAAAACTGAGGGCTCTTAAAAAACTGAGGGCCCTTAAAAAACTGAGGGCCCTTAAAAAACTGACTGCCCTTAAAAAACTGAGGGCCCTTAAAAAAACTGAGGGTCCTAAAACTGAGGGTCCTTAAAACAAGGATTCTAGAATTAGAAAATCATCTCAAGGAAATGGACCCAGTAGAGTAACTGTTGTAAAACAAATAATTCGATTTCCAAATTTTTATTTGCTATGACAACGGTATGACTCACAGCTGGATCAAGCGATCCATAATTCGATAGCAATGACAGCAACGTGCTCGGTTGTGAAATAACCCATTCATAAATAGCGGTTATGAGTCATCAGTTGCAAGGTCTAAATTTAAAATATTTATGCTAAACGAAGGAGTTTTAAAATTCAGAGCGCAGGCATCGTGATCCAATGTTTGGCGGTGAATTAAAGCGGATCTGCAATAAAGACGTTTGTAGTAATGTTCTAGCGAGGCATAAAAAACAATCACATATTTATATAAAATTACACAAACGGGAGGTGAGCCAATGACAACGTAGGTGTGCTTGTGAAACCAACGACGGGTGGTTCAGGTTGTCCACAAAGATTCGTTTGTAGTTCTAAGGTTTAATAAAGGACTAGAATATTAAAATCATCTTGAATAAACTTGTTTGGTGTTTTATTAGCATTAACATGCTTTCAACGCCCCCCATATCAACATACGAATATTTTAATAGATTGAAACAATTATTGAATCTTTTATTCATTATTTACAAGAACTATTTGTAACTGTTTAAAAGCCTGTACCACTGTTGTGCTTTATTACGAATTGAAACCTACCGCTCATCTTAAATGGAAGTTAGTCTAATTAAAACTTCTTAGAATTGTCTAACGAACGCTACAGTATATACATAATACAACAGCTATCAAAAACAGCAACGTAGCAACAACTCCTAAATGTGATATACATAACATAGGCTCTGAGACACATCCCACTGTATGACTGAAAGTCTGAATTGAAGTAACTCCTATTAGAGTTGTTTATATCCCGTGCTGGTATCGATGATAAGTTTCTATGTATAGTTGGTGGCAAATTAAAGCAAGTGGACCTGCGGCAAAGGCTAAATATTTACATGTGAAAATGCTAAAGTAAAAGACCCATACGGAACCTGAACGAGTGTTTGTTTTATTCTTGGGTTACATATGACTGACCTCAAGGAATTTTGGGTGGCATAATTATCCGCGTGGCAATATATGCAAAGTCCTCACATTACGCAATCTCGACCTTGTAAAAACCGTTGCTGGACAACAACATAAATTGTTGCTGTTAATGTGTCAGCGTTGGATAATTTATCAAGTTCATTTCTATAGCACCATTAAGTGAGCCAACTTCAATTTTGGCCGGTACCCTATCCCAACATCGGTGTACCGACAAAAGATCTCATAATATGTTTGTTTATACAGGCTATATACATTTGCGCTCGGAAGGCAGGCAGGCGGACCCAAATTATGTGCGGTCGACCTTATATCTCGCGGTCCCTGACATTTATTTTTATTTTATAAGCTATTCACATCTCAGAATGATTATGAATAACACTGAGAGAGAGAGAGTTCCATCGCGACACTTTGTGAATCATCAATTGAATCTGTATAATTTAAACCACTTTAAAATATTTATGCTTTTAGGTACAAACTTTATTTAAAACTCAGAACTGTTAAGATTTGAATGTCGACATCGAGCAAAAAATGTTTATATAAGTGACGACAATTTACCTCAAGTAACAAAAGTTTAAAGCATTGATAAATAACTTCCTATACACGCGCCCATTCATTGGGCCGCCTTAGCTCAACAAACAGGGGTCATAATATATGAAATCTTCCTAAACATTGATATATGACACATTCGAATTCAGAATAATTCACGCGCCTTATATACCGATGTGGTCACCGTAATTTGAACTTTACTTAAGAGAGCAATCATGAAACATGTTCAGAATTGATGAAATTTAAAAATTAAGTATGAAATATGATTCCATTATAGAGTAAAATACATACTGTGTTAATTGGTGACAAGAAATTTGAAGTGTTTAAGTATGAAGTACTAAAATAACCAATTATATAATACATCTCAAGTTGATGGATGTTATTTTCTGAAAAAAGGTTTTGACTTTATTAGTGCTATATTTGAATCATAATTAATACATCCTCGTTTTACAAAAAGTTTTTTCTCTCAGTTTTTTTAAAAGAAATGGCTCGTGACATATGGAACAGTTTTTGCCTTTGGTTGAACGAATAAGACACAAAAGTTAAAAAGTTTTTACCTATCCATTCATCGTAAAATAGCTCACTGTTTTTTATTTTCACACAAATTTCTACTGTGACCTAGAGGTGGTTACTTGAATCTTTATCAGTCCTAAATACCCATTTTGGTTTCGAAGCATTTTACCTCACGTGGTTTTCTCTTTGAAAAAGGTAGGGCTAAATAAAACAATATTATTGTATCTTTTATTTACCTATTTCAGCCAATAAGAACTATTTAAACATAGCCTATATATACAATAAAAGTAGTAGTTTTCTATAGTACATGCATAGTAACAATGCTTTGGAAAGGACTCAGTGCAACATTATGAAAGTGCATTGGGTACTGGCTTTTTTATTTTTACAATCATCAAAGTAATACCAAATGCGTACTGAATTTTACTTTTTAAAGAACCTCGGTAAGAATACAAAGCCATCCTCAAACAAAATGATTCATACATTGCTTTTTCATAAGCTATCCGTATAAAGAAGTGTGATTTATAAACACATACGAGTAGGCATGCAGATTACTTTTAAACCGCGGCACAAGCAACTGTTTATTCTGAGACATGAAGAACAAATTTCTGTTTAAATATATGATACCCATTCACTGTGCAAGTCACATCGCGCTATCGCGGTAAAGTTCCATATAATTGAGATATGCTAAATTAGTTTACGAAGTACGGCTGTAAGCTAAATGGTGTTCGCGATGACGGAAAGCGAAGTCTGTTTATATTAGTTCCTTGCTACGGCAACTCTCAAAGAATAAATATGAGAATAAGCTCATGTGGGTAAAATAAATTAGGACTACCGTTTGAATATTTCCAAAGTAAATATTTTTGACGTACTCGCAAAAATCTATCGAAAACTAAACACCTGTTGATACTTATAATGTGTATGCTATTTTTCAGACTTACTATTTATTGCTGAAGTATTAAACAAAAACATTCGTTGGTAAGAGGGATAAAAACACAAGTTTCAGAAAATTAACAATTTGGTGAATGAAGGCTTTGTGGATTCTGAAAGTCATAAAATACATGTAAATGATAAAATTCTCACCTTTATTTGCTGTTGGGTAAAACCACAAGTTTCAGAAAATTATGAATAATTTCTCCTAAAAATGTTCTAGAAAAGTTATAAGACGTACTATAATTGTCGCCTTTATTTACTAGTTGGGTAAAATCATCAGTTTCAGAACGTGTACTTTTCAACAATCTGTAATGTCTTAATAAAACAATATAATGAACAGCACCCCGTATTTCATGGATAAATTTATATAATGTGGATGTGGCTTGCGTTCCGACGCAGGCTAGTTGTTTATTTTAACATTTCGAGACGGAGCCCGTTGAAACAACGTGCTATTTAATTGCCCTGACTTGTTTTCCAGCAACACTTAATAGCAACAGATTATTTTGCACCGCGGTTCGCTGGCAAACTAACCGCGTGGGAATCAAGCGACCTTCGGTACTTGAAATAGTAGAGATTATACAAGGCGGGTGGAAGATTATTGAAATTAATGCTTGAAAGCCAGGAGAACGGCTACTAGAACAGCTACTGAAAACTCAATATGCTTGTAAACAATGATTTTCTGCAATTCTCCCCTTAAACATTTTTATCTAAACACAATATTTATAATAAAATTTTTAACCATCTGAAAATTAAACAGAAACTTCAAAACTAGTCTCTCAACAAACAAGGTATATAGACAATAAAGTCATACAAATTAAAAATCGTAATAATAATTTTCCTGAGAAAATATGTTGGCATTAGGTGAAAAGTTAAACTTATCGTATTCTCAAACCATTCGTAACAACTCATTATAGATGTTATGAATGTATTATTGAATATGATAAAAGAAGATTCAAAATAGAAAAAGAAACAAAGTAGTTAACACATTAACAAATTTGTTGCAATCCAAAAACTCTCTAACAGCAGTAAAATTATGTATATTAAGAATTAAAAGAAACGTCCCATTTTTTTTAAAATGTAACCCTGAGATACTTATTCTCAAGGTAGACAAAAGGTAATACTACAGTTGCAATGAACAAGTGGAATATTTCAAAAAAGACTCTAAACTACTATAACAATTACAATGACCTTAGTAAAATGATTGAGTGTACTTGTAAGAAGAAGGAAAACAATTGAAATGTACAAATGGTATTTTTCCTAAGATGTATTTTCAAGCTAATATGTACATAGAAAAATCTGTTTTCAAATAAAAATTTTAATTTTCTTAAAAATATAATATCCAATTCAAAATTAATAATATCAACCTAAAGCAAAACGACATCTCATTGAAATATTATAAAATTTTCACGGGATGTTCTCAATTCAAGAATCAGTTTGATTGACTGGAAACTACACTGAACTAATCTTGAATAATTTCTCTAATCACACTTTGAAATGCTCATAGCTTCAAGAATAACATCCAACACCTAAATTGAGAATAGTGTTATATTCATTTACCCATAATCCAAATTTGATAATAACATTATATACAAATAGAACTAATAAATACGTATAGCTAGTTCTTGAATCAAACAGTTTCAAGAATTGAAATATTAGCGGCATTGTCTTAAAAGAAACTGTTATTGTTAGTTTATACTATATCCAAGTACATCATTCATATTAAGGAAATGAAATTATGGAAGTATTCAACCAATAATTTTAGTTAGAGCGCGCTGCTACACCCAACACCTCGCATTGAAGTTCACATTTGGGCAAGTGATGCCATTCCGTATACAGTAGATAGTTGTTTTTATTTTACGCATTCTGCAGCACTGTGGCTTCGCGCTAACCATCGTGATAAAAAACACAAACATTTCCAAAGGTCGACTAGTTCATGATGCGTTGGTTATATTATGTGACACTAATATCCCATATTTCCATTTTTTGTGAGATAGTAAGTTCTCTGTTTTGATTATCTAAAAAATTTTCATTTTGTTTTCTTTTTTTCGGTGCTCACACTTAAATAGTCGCTCTGTACATACAACGGTTACATTTATGACATATATGTTATGTTTATATTATTCTTATTATAATTCCTAATATGATCCTTATTCCCCATTCCACCTGTATATGGTAATACATAAGTAGGTACCTAGGTATAGCTTCTTAATGTTACAGATTGAATAATTATAATGTATTGTCCTATATTTTTAACACAAAATTTTATGTATGTAAAAACTCTTTATTTCGTTTAGATATTGTCTTCTATACCTACCTGTTAAAATAGTTTGAAGAAGTGTCTATAAGTTTACGTAAAATACAGTTGGGATCAATAGTATAGGCAAAATTTGCAAATTTCGGTTGCAACATTAAACCCTTTGAGAATTTTAATATGTTCGTTTTAGGACCTGATGTTAACAAAATTATTGAAATTATAACCGTTCACTGTAAAATTAAGATATTTTTGCTCATATGGGGAATTAAGTGCCTTTAAGACAAATAGTTAGCTTTGTTAGTTCACCAGTCTACAATTTAACAAAATATTTATCATAGATAATAAAGAACGCTTTCATAAAAAAAAGAATATTATACAAAGGTCTCTTTTGAAATAATGACACTTCTACAAGACACCACAAGACTATGTTTTGATGTCTCTAGATGTAATATGCCTTTTTCATCAACATCCTCGTTGACTTAACTATTCAACTTATTAGTAACAGATGACATCTAATAGAAAGACTTTTGTAGGTTTAATCTGAAGTCTCTGGTCTAGGTATGACAACTGCCTATTTCCTATGATATTATGTTCGAATTACAAAAATAAATGTGTACTTGTTTACAAAATAGACAATTTGATACTTTCAATAACTTTCATCCAAAATTATTATTTATACCATATAAATTGAAAACCAAATTAGATATATGTCTTGTCAGAACTAACAATATCATAAAACAGATTGGTACCGCCAATCTTCTCAGAAAGATTTTTAAACTTCCTGGCATTTCAACAAAAGTTCAATATCATGCGATAATCACACAACCCTTAAATAGTCCCACAATGATTTTCATAAAAACAGACCTTTTAAAAACAATTATCCAAAAAATTAATCAATGAAATACTTCAAAACAAAGTAACCAAAAACAACCAAAATTCAAAAAATGGTCAATGAATTAAACAGCAAAGAAATTCTCTACAAAGCTAAAAAATACATAATGACAAAGTTATTTAATAAACAAAATTCCTTGTTCCGACTAAAATCAAATATATAGGTCAGACAGGTAGATAAGAAAACTAGAATTATAGTTGAATACAAAAGAAGAATCAATCCTATACCAATAAAACAGAATTAGCACATCACTGAAAACTCATTAGGTACATAATTTTAATTTTGAGAACAATTCCATGATTTCAAGTAAAAAAAATACAAAAAGACCTATCAATCCTATAAGAGATACTAATAAAACCTGAAAACTTACTACATAGTTTTAATTTGAGAAGACTTCCATAATTTCAATATAAAAATTACAAAAGACTAATTAATTGAAATCAACAAAAACAATATAAACAAAAAGTGTGAAAAAGACGATTGGAGTTCAACTATATATTTGAGTTACCTAACGCTCTTAGGGTTATACTTGCTTCATCTTCCCCGCTTACACTGACCTGTTCCAACTTGTTGTAATTTTTACTTTAAATCGTTTCAAATGACTCATGTTAGATTGTAATTTAGGGGACTGTGATTACAATCAACCTTTTTCAATGCACTAGTCGAATGTTTACATTTCCAGTCTGATTCTGTTGACAATTTTGTAAGTATGAAAAAGCATAACCAAGGTTGCAATTAAGTGGATGTCTCAAGCTAGCGTTATGTATGTGCTATAACCGTTGATTGTTCCTTCTTCCATCGACGCTATAACTAAATCGGGGCAGTTGAAAGCCAAGCTGGAAGTGCTAAAATAATAAACACACCAAGAGTGTCGGTATTTACATTTGCACAGCAAAGACAAATGCTACACATGGAGCGATGCCTAATGAATCACTGAATCGGCTATCAACCGGTTGAAAATTATATACTTAAGAGGGCAAACACTTGTTAATACATAGAGGACCAAGTTCAAGAAAATAAACATTTCAATGAATTGATTTTTCTAGGGTATAAACTAACCGATAAAATTCTATTATTATATTAATATGTCACAAAGCACACTATTTTATAGTTATTTAAACACAAACACATTTTTTCATATTTTCTGTCATTTCTTCATGATGTTTTACAAACATATGGGATTTTTTAGGTAGATATATCAAGAAATTGTCTCTCTCAAACGTTAATGATGGTAACATTTGAAGAAATAACTTAAAATACCAACCGTAAAAGTTTTTATACACAAAAGACCTAAAAAATTGGAAATGTCACTTTTATGTAAAATTTGTTAACAGAAAAATATAGAAACTTTGTTGGTGACATCTAGTATTTTGTATAGAGTGTTTTGGGAATACTTTATGGGTTGAAATATTCGACTAAAAATGTAGAGGCAAACCAGTGTTACTCAAGTCGTTATCATGATTATGTATCTGACAGTAAAAATTGTTAACCATGAAAGAAAATATCAACCTTTAATATAAGAAATACACCTCTGAAATCATAAAAACAAAATAAGTTTTAATTCATACTTATAGTTTGTAGAAATGTACCTAATAGAAATTTGAATATTTTTCATAATGATTACCTATACGAGCTAATATGTTTCAAATAAACACACAAATTTGACATAAAATTGTATTTTCCCATATTATTCGAGGAGCTTTAAATAATATATATATGAATGTCATAGTCAGCTATCTTGGAAATAAAAAGAGTTTTCTACATACTTGTCAACTTTTCATAGTTGTTTGTTATTTTAAAAACCTTCATAGACGTTAATCACAAGCTTAGTCATAAACTTTGAAACGTTCATCTGCAAAGGTACTAAAAAATAGAATGTACAAGATAATAATTCATAATGTGTCTAAAGAAAGGACTTTAAAAGTGGGGTATAACAGAGTAATATTTTGATAATAAAATATAGGGAGAAACCAAAATTGCTCACTAACCAAAGGGGTTCTATATGTTTCTCTTAGCTAATTTTAATGAATCGTATTTGGTGATATATGTCTAACCTGGACGCTGATTATATTAAAGACCCGAGCATGACGTCATATTTCATTATTGTTTACAGACTGAAGTGATGCTACTCGATAAAAAATGGCAACTTATTATAGTTTATAGGGGGTATTCTGTGGTTATTGGTATGTCAGTTTCTGACGTTTAAAATATTCAAAATTTTAAATATCCACCTTTATTACTATTTACCTTCTTTTTACGGTAACTAATCGTCTTTGCGTATAGTATTTAGCAGTTTTATCCTATTAATTTTATAGGTAGATTTGTGATAACATGAAATTTAAATGCACATGAAGAAAATGGTAATATACACTAAGAATACAAAATTGTCAGTATTAATTTTATACAGAAAATGCAAAATAAAAATTTATGAGTAATACGTCTTTTTTAAGTGAAAGGTGCTAGTGTTTCCTTTTTAAATTTGAGAGAATATTTTCTAGATTCTAGATTTGTTTGTGATAACATGAAATTTAAATGCATATGAAGAAAATGGTATATACACTACACAGATCATTAGATGAATTGTAGAATAATAAACAATATTTTAGAATTATGGGATGATCAACCGACTGCGAAAATTCTAGACATTATTTTGGAAGAGAATTTTGTAACGTATGTAAGAATGAAAATAGAAAATTTTTAGCTCCAAAGCGAACCACATACCATATAAAGAAAAAACTGAAAAATCTAATGCGTTTTTGCTTACACTACAACTAGCCATGAACTTCATTTCGAACCAAGAGGTATACCAAATATAATAATAATAATAATGCTTTTTTAGACTCGCTTTTCTTAGGAAAATGTATGGAAATATGTCATGTGAACATATCAGATTAGAGAGACCTAACAAAGAAATATTTTATTTTGAATATACAGATAACAGATTTACATGTTTTTATTTTATAGAAGATTCTGCAACAATGGTAACATTAATCCACTGTGTAAATTTGTTTCATCGTGTGGCATCAGTGGCGATCGTTTGAAACAGCGCTATACATAGGTTTTTAATATAGTGTATATAACTTTTTTATTCAAAGTATTAATAGTTTAAATTTCATGTAATTTACTACACTCTGTGTATTACTCTGGTAAAAATATAATTTTATATGGTGCTACCAAGTACCTTTTTCTCAATTTTTTCATTTATAACTAGCTTTTCTCTCTCAAATTATATCAGTTATTATTTATTCTATTTGAATTTATAATTTAATAAGTACTAGGTATATTTTCCACAGGTAACTGCAAATTAACCATTTTACATTGTTCTTATTTAAAAATATGTTCCCATATACAGGTTAGCTAGCAACTTATTTCTATTAAAATGAGTTCAAAATACATCTATATTGTAATCAATGTCTTAAATCCAAAATTAGATTGATCGGGGTTTAAAACATAATTGCACTTCAGAAAATTAAAATTTACTCACATAAAGACCTGTCATTTTGCATAAACTTCCAAATTTCCCCAAACTTATGATATAACTCTTAATTCGAAGGAAAAAATATATTGTACACTATAGGTGATTTTTTGAGGGCTTAATACTGTTAAAACATGGGGAATGGATCTCCCTCTTTGCTGACATGAGGTTTTTTCATAATGTTCTTTATTTACAACGTCTTATGCTCCTGCGATCTCTCCCAAATCAAATTGTTGATTATATTCAACATAGAAAAAATTTTCAACTCGCACGTGCCTCTTATTTAAATTGTTAAGAGACAACCGAGCTATAACCATATGCATCACTTTAATTTTGTCAATTCCTTGAGATAAAACTCATTTACTAGCTTAAATAAACTGGAGGTACTGCACGGTATTTATATCCTGTTTATACTATATAGAGACTGCAAACAAGCGATCGTTATCTGAAAACCCGTACTGTCACTGTTTAATTTCTCATAGCAGCAGTGTTCATTTAACTGTTTTTAATGTGAGCACTGAATTGACCGAGCTAAGCTTGTGACGTATATGTTTCGAAAGCCGACAAAAACTTTCTACTGCGGCAGCAGATTTAACAGGTCGCTGAAAGTTTCAATTTATTTATACAGTTACCCGGAGGCAACGCTATATTTATAAACAAGAAAATACTATTCAGTGAACAACAAAGTAGGAGCTGAGGCCTTGTAAAAGCCTTGATTATGTACCGGGGCTTTGAATTGTATAATTTTAAAAGTGTAGATTCTGAGTGTTAGATAGACATTTTTTCTCGAAACTATAATAGCTATAAAATAAAACACATTTCAGAGCAACATAAAATATTTAGCAATCGTTCGAAGACTGCAAAGCGTTAGGTTTTAAGGTTTGCAAAATGTTTTTTGTACAATAACAATACAATGTGCAGTAATTTCGCAATATTACCACCAGAGAGACCCCAGTACTAGTGGATAAAAAAGCATCATTTTAGTTAAGTTTTGGAGCCTTCATTTTGTTTTTATTTGTCTATTAATATTTCTGCCTATGGTCATAACTTGAATTATTTAAGATACATATTTAATAATAATTGATAGGTTTTAAAATATAGCTAATAATTCATAAATCCTCTACTATGTACTAGAATTTATTTTTGTAAATAAATCAAATCCTCTATAGAGACAAGTTTTTATATAGGTAAATATTGGTAAATATTTTTAAAAATCAAAACTCTGGGTTTCACTAGTTTCTTGGTTCGGTGGATTGTTACATTATGATTGTTATAAAAGAGCTGTCCTGTCAACCCTGAATTTCTATAAAACATGTATGTCTTATGCTTTTTCGCAGAAACTAAACTCATAATACGTCCAGTCCAGATAGAACTGCTATTAGTATATATGGTTACGATTGTATAGTCATTTGTGCTCCGACTGTTCTCGAGGATAAAAGTTCCCTTGAATTATCAAAGTTAAATAATGTGGAGTTGTTAATGTCACAAATTTTCTGAATACGTGGTTATTGCAAAACAGGTTGTTTGAATTTCCTGAAAAAGATAATTCAACGTAGGAATGGAGACAGTTAAAAATACCAACAACGTGGAGATCAGATTCTTTTTTGGTGGACAAGCAGTAAACAAAATAAGACAAGTTGTTGTGAGAAATTATATTGCAAAAAACATGTTCGAGCAATGGAGTCAAGATAGGAAAATATCATGCTATATATTGTATGTTAATGCTAAGCCTGTTTCATTTGCCCTAATGTCAAAAATGGATTTTGATCCTTTAAAAAAACACACCAACCCAAAAAATCTTAATTTGGTTTTTACGCATGAAGAATATCGTCGAAAAGGATATGCATCAAGACTAGTGGATTATATTAAGAAAAATAATCAATTTACGGCTTTCTGTTATGACACCAATTCAGAACAACTTTTAAAAAAATGTAATTGTATTTGTTATGGAGAAATAAATTATAACAATATGTATAGATACCCTTAATAAAATGTTTGCGTTGTTTTTCCTACAAAATTTTATTTGAACCCAACACAACCATCTCAAAAATATGGATTCATTGCCATAATCCTCTAACATTAATCATATAGTAAAAAATTAGACGACATACGATGTTAGATACATATAAACATAATAGACATGACAAGAGAAATCTACATTTTACGTAGGCAACCCCACTCAATTCCTTCTATTTGTTGCTATGGGTAATATTTTAAATAAAAGACTTAACTTTTTCAAAAGTGTTTTATTTGCTCACTGTACACAGCTACTACAAAATTCTACAGTTTTTCCATACGTTTATCAAACAGAACACGAATACATTTTTTTATTTTCTTAATTCTAAAGGTAAAAATTGTTGTATACCATCTAAGTAGATTTCCAAATCATATTTTAATAATAAGTTACACAGTTTATTTATCAAAATGTTCCCATTCAGGTAACTTCTGCAGGCTGTTAACCCATTTTTATATTTTTCATAATGTTGACGATGTGATTCTATATCGTCATGCACTCTTTGGGTTAACTCTAGTAGGGCATCTATAGTACAAGCTTGTAGTTCATCTCTTAGGATCTGAATACTTGAAGCTAAATCTGTCGGGTTTGTCCATCTTTTTACATTGGTAATATAAAGCTGTTCAAACATGTTGCTATGTTAAAGACGGATGGCTTTCTAATTTAATTTACTAAAAACGGGTTAGTTTTATACTTCTCTCAATTTTCAGCGTAAAAGTTATAAAATTCTGTGTAGTTGGGTCATCGTCCACCAGTTGTTATTTTTAGTCATTAAATCGTATAATATAATGGCTATGTACATCAGGCAAAATTATCTCTACCCTGTCACGGAAGATAGTCGTTGCTCTCACCAACCGTGTTATTCATTTGTTTTTAAATTTATATGTATATTTAGACTTGTAATTAATATTTAAGAACAATACCCCAAATTTATGGTAGAAATGAGACTTTTTTCTTAACATGTTTCATGTTTATATTCAAATATGACAAATTATTTGTGTAAAAAAATAAAAACACATTATGTATTATAAACTTAGAGGCATGTTATAACTTAAAATTAACTATGATTTTAGTAGTCCTGTTACCTAGTATTGCTGTTTGATTCATCCAGAAAAGTAATCTAGCATTATACCTACTGCTAATTAAGTCTATTAATCAAGGTTACCTTATCAGATATTCTGTGATACTAAACCGTTGCATTTTTGTTTTTTCGCTCCTGCTTTCTAGGCACTAGCACTTAAAATATTGAAGTCTTCTTATATTTTAACGTTTTGTTCCTCATAAGAAACCAACTTACATCATATTATTCAAACATGGTCTAAGGTTGATCTTGTTTAGTTTATATTAAGAAAGTTCCAAAAGTCTTCAAAAATTCATTGAAACATTGATTTGGAATTCAAGTTATACATTTTCCCCATTTCAGGTCAGATACAACCTTTTAACTAAATTTTTTTAACATACAACTATTAAAATCAACTACATCAACTGTTTTATAATGTAGTTACAACAGTTTACCTTAATATAGTGTCACATAAACCACGTCCTAAACTCAATTTATGCTTACAAGCGCTGTGAATATGAAATAAAGCACAGCATCAGTTTTGTTTAAAATCAGGTTGCGCTCGGCGAGAATATATTTATATAGATCCAACCACTGCATTGCCGCCTCCAGCCTTACAAAAGCCGTTGTTGGACAACAACATAATTTGTTGCTGTTTGTGTTGAATGTTTCGGCGTTGGATATAGCTTTATATATCCGCTTCTGTAGCGCCTAGTATTAATCGTAAGCCAAACTTCCATTAGACTGGTGTCTCGATCCCCGCCGGTAAAAGATCTAATGACTGCACATGTTTTTGTTTATAGGAGCGGGCCAAATACCCGCTAAGATATAAATTATTTCGTTCGATGCTACGTTATTCATAATCAAATAAGGGCAATAATTTTATTTAGAGATTGTTGAAAAGTACAAGTTCTCTACAAGTACGTCTTATAACTTTTCTAGAACATTTTTATGAGAAATTATTCATAATTTTCTGAAACTTGTGGTTTTAACCAACAGTAAATAAAGGTGAGAATTTTATCGTTACGTGCATTTTATGAATTTAAATTTTTTTTAACTCTATGGCTTTATTTGCCAAAATTGTGAATTTTCGGAAACTTGTGGTTTTATCCTTCTTATTAGCAAGTGTTTAATTTTGTTCAATATTTCAGCAGTGAATAAGGAACCTGTAAAATAGTATACATATTTTAAGTGTTAACAGGTGTTTAGTTTTCAATAGATTTTTACGAGAACATAAAAATATTTACTTTGGAAATATTTGAACGGCAGTCGTTCCTCTAATTTATTTCCCCACACTCGTTTATTTACATATTCGTTAACTGAGGTTTGCCGTATCCACTAGTTTATACGCAGACTTAGATTTCAGATGCTGCAATAAACAGTTAGTTTACATTAAGATTTTAGTAAGCTGGACCTCGACGTTTAAAGTGAAGTCTGTTACCTAATAATTTCTCGAAACCCATTGCTGACTGGTTCTATTCATATAAACTTTAAATTTAAGCAACTCTAAGAGTTTATAAAAATTCATGTATGAAATACGAGTGGGTTTCAATTCGTAATGAAACACCGACATATGTTTTATTTGCAACAACTGTAAAAGCTTTCTATTGAAAGTGATCTGGCGGTTAGAAAACGTCTCAAAATGCCTCGCACCAACTTTGCAGCAAATTTGTTCTGGGTTTTTGCCATCAAATATGAAAACGATTCAAATGCTCTTCTCGGTTAGGAAAGTGGCCCCTGCTGTAGAAACTGATCATCTGCGCAAGTAGATGATTATACAAAGACAATTTTATTATTAAATAACCTTGTAGTTAATACTTTTTAAAAATAAAACTACTTTTAGCCTACTGTATTTGTTTTATTTACTTAAAACGAGATATGTATATTCTTTGTCTATGTACAGTACTTAACACACTATGTAAAGTTTGATCCATTAATTTTATTCTATCTTTGAATCGTGTTTGATCCAAAATGTTGTCTTCTGGTTTTCTAGCCTCTTGATACGTGAAGGACCATGCAACCATAATATGTCTTTGATTTCTAGTTTCATCAAAAGTTACATGTTTCATGATTGCTCTCTTAACTAAAGTTAAAATTATGGTGACTAAGTTGTGATATTTAACGCTGAATTCAATAGCATTCAGTTGTATCACATTTGCTCTGTTTGTTTAGCTAAGGTGGTTCCCGATGAATGCAAGCGTGAAGGTTTTGCAGTGGTCGGGTCCAGCTTACTAAAATCTCAATGCAAATTTCTCTTATACCTATTATATAAACATTTTTGTTCCATCAACATTCAAATCTTATCAACTGTGAGTTTTAATTTAAAGTTTAAAACACTTTCGCATGTAACCCATAAATATTAAGTTAGTTTATACTGGACTTGCAGCGGTCGCTCGATGATTCATAAAAGTGCTGCGACTAAATTGAGTGTTAGTTCACATCACATTTAAACATAGTACGTTGCTTTAATTCAAGCTATAGAATTACGTAACGCGAATATAAGCGATCCAAACATACGTGTTTATGAATAACTTAGTTTACAAAAGGTAATCATAAAGCGGGCTTGCATTAACACCAGTTATTATAATATAATACTGGCCGCTCGTAATGTGAGTCACACAGTGCCTATGTTAGACATACCACATTTAGGAGTTGTTGATACGTTGCCGTTTTTCAGAGCTGTCGTATTATGTATATACTATAACGTTCACCACCGCAGAATAATAAAACAACTCTAATCGATGATTATAAAACATTAATTTTCATGCATATTACTGTGTTCTAATTCGTAATAAAGCAATTTGTTTGGTGATTGTTTTTTATACCTTGCTAGAATATTACTACATTTTTAGAAAAAAAAACAAACAACTTTAATTTTCTGAAACTGTTTTTTGAACAGTAAATAAAGGACATTACAAGTTTTATGACACAAATCGAATTATGGATCGCTTGATCCAGTTGTGAGTCATACCGTTGTCATAGCAAATAAAAATTTGTAAATCGAATTATTTGTTTTACAACAGTTACTCCACTGGGTCCATTTCCTTGAAATGATTTTCTAATTCTAGAATCCTTGTTTTAAGGACCCTCAGTTTTAGGACCCTCAGTTTTTTTAAGAGCCCTCAGTTTTTTTAAGGGCCCTCAGTTTTGAAGGGCCCTCAGTTTTTTAAGGGCCCTCAGTTTTTTAAGAGCCCTCAGTTTTTTAAGGGCCCTCAGTTTTTTTTAAGGGCCCTCAGTTTTGTTTAATTTGCAGTAAAGTTTGAGATTTGGAGGATGACGTATTTTACTACTACGTTGCTCATAATAAAGTACTTGGGTTTGTTCCTTTATTAAAAGAATTACGACATTTTAACATTTAAATATGTTTTCTATTCCAATGATTACAAGTACTATTTCTAAGAATTGAGATATTTTTAAGGACCCTCAGTTTTAGGGACCTTGGATTCACATGATTTTTCTACAGATTAAAACACAAATTACAACAAGACTATTTGAAGTACACATTCTATTCCTTTATTAAGCACGTTTTATTACTAAAACATATTAATATAACACAAATTACAACAAGCTATTTGAAGAATTCCCCATGTTAATTTTCTATTCCCCCATGGAGACATTTTCCACTATTTCGAACTGATTGGCCTTGTTTTTCCCCATATCCACTTGTCCTTTGTAAACCAGCGAGTATTTTCCACTGGAAAAATGTTCGATGCACGGCTTGAACACCTCCGTCCCTCTGTTTGGCAGGAAAATGACATCATGCTCCAACTCAAGCAAAACGGTCTCCCCGAACGTCGTTTGCACCACCTTGCCAGAGAGAATTTTCATCGGCACACCTTCACCCAATTCCGGCAACTTTACCGTCGGTTTCTGAGACAAGCAACCAACTTTGTTGATGGTTTCCAAATCCATTTCTTTGCTGCAAGCCATCTTCGGCTACTGAACTCCAAACAGCAAACTCTGTCTTTTATCAACGCTAGAGGGGTGGGGTGGGACCTAATGGAAATGACTTTGAAACCCCGCCCACTAAAATTCCCAGAAGCCACTCTGGTACACTTTGACCTTTGACCTCTAAGCCCCCTTGAAGCGATTCCCAGAAAGTAACCTTGAAGCGCGGAAACCTTGAAGTCTAGCCACGCCCCTTGACCTTGAACACCAATTCCCAGAAACCTTGAAGCGCGGAAACCTTGAAGCCACGCCGACCTTGAACACCCCATCGCGACTTCGCAACAACGACCTTGACCTTGGCGGCCATTTTGTCCCAGAAACCCCTTTGTATCACTACTCGGCTCAGAGAGCTCAGTGGCGTTTCGTATGTTCGGGAGTTAACGTGTGCAAAATGAGTAAACAGGGAAGAACGTTGCATTCTCAAGCACGAGAAATAATTGCCAATGTTATAAGGGTTTGCCTTCCTCCATAGTCTAAGGCAACACCGTTAAGAATAATATTAACAATAAATTAAATAACAATTATATGAAAATTAATTCAGTGAGTTACACAAAATTGAGCTGCGCCCCTGAACTGTGACTAATTCTATAATATTTGCGAGTTCTTTCCCCTTACGTCGCACGCATTCTGCCGTAAGGAGGACTATAGTGTGCACAGTTCAATTGTCGAATTGGAACACAACTACCCTGTTAGAGCAAATGCTTCTATCTGAGCTAAGGATTCAAAGTATGTGTTTTATTAGGGATTTAGTAAAAACTGTGTTACTTATCCCAGCTTTTGAAAATATTTCCTTTAATAAGGCTACATTATTGGCAGCCAGCATGTGTCATAAGGTGAGTTGCTCATATAAACAAAGGGCCTAAAGTTCCTCATTTCTGAGATACACGGGCATTGTAGTACTCTTTTTAAAATTTAATAGTGTACACACATGTGTCACCTATACTAAAAATAAATGTATTATGGTATACTTCATATTTTTAAGATAATATTCTTAATATAATATAATGGTTACCTATTACCAATAAATTGCATTTTGCAATTAAAATTCAAATTATTTCAAGCGACACGAACAACACTCGAACGATGCCGAGAAATCCGGAAGTCTGCGTTACGTCACTGTATTTGTTTATGTCTGGCCGTTGTCGTATTTGCGTCTACCACAGAATACCATTATTTGGGATATTTTAAAAGTTTATGAAGGTGATCATTATCCTCTAGTCCTAGTTGTATGTCTTGAGTGTAGAGTGAGAGGGTGTGAAGAAATTGCAGAAAATAACTTTGTGGGCGAAGGGGTTATCTCCCCAAAGTGAGAATTTTTGAGATTCAATGATTGTTTTAATGCAGCTGAAATTCGAGGAGTTAAAGCACTACGTAAGTATATTTTTAATTAATAAATTAATATTAAGATAAAGATATTTTCAAAAAACTTAGGCTACGTCAGGGTAAAAATACCCAGAATAAAAGCGTTTATTCTGTGTATGACAAGAACTTTTATGTTATTAAAAATATTAGTAAGAAATTATGGTTTTAGATGTAGCTAGTATTTATGATTTAAGATGTACTTAAATGGTTTATTTTTATTTTCAGCTCGATGCGAATTAATTACATCAACAGTGCAGTAGGATACGTTCAAGTGGAAACATACAATGCATACTAAAATGTGAAATATATCCAGAACATAAGGTGTGAGCAAAAAATTACAGGTAATGATCGTAGACGAAGAACAACATGGAAAGTGTGAAGTGTCTCAGTTGTGCTGCTTCCGAAGGAAGTTGCAAACATATGTTTCCTTTCAATCAGCGGGAAGAAGGGGTTATGAAGACTTTTTAATGTTTGCCAGAGAGAAAATAACAGACAAACTGTGTCAAAAGATAAAAGAAACAAAAGGGCAGAGTTCTAGTTCATTGTGGTTTGAACTGGAAGATTGATGGCGTCAAAAATATTTAGTGCAGCGCACATGAAAAAAAAGATGGAACCTTTGTAAATGCGGTAATGGGAGCATACAAAGTGAACCAGACACCCAGCTATGGAGCGTGGATTGCTTTTAGAAAAAAAATGTTCTAAAAGAAGTTGAGCGGAAATTAGTCAAAAAATAGAAAGTCTCGGACTAATATTAAATAAGTTGTATCCAGAAATTGGTCTTGTGAGGGTGTCTGCAAGGATTTTGTTATAGAAATAAAGTGCCCCAGTTCTGAGAAAACATATAAACAATACATTTTAGTTAGGTTATTTTGTGTAACTGATCTTGACTTTGAAAACAATAAAGTAACGATATTAGAAGCAGAATATGATGAAATATTTTTGAAAACTATATTAAACGAAGCTAGACATTTCTGAAAAAATGTAATTTTCTCATGGTTTTTACAAACTGTGTAATTTTTTTATGTACAGGGTGGGCCAACTTTGACACTTAAAGGGAAACGCCTATTTTTTTTACAGAGATAGACGACAACTGATATCGGTATCTGAGGCTCTATTTATCTATCTATCTTGTGCAGGGGGTGGCCGCCTTAGATCGGCCCGGCACGTAGGCCACAGTGGGCCCATTGTGCCCCCACAGGCCAGCGTCACACGGCAGCCAGCATGCCGGCCCTCTTGATGAAGGCCCGCAGCTCACCCACCCCGACACCATACACATCCTCTGCGCTCAGCTTAGCTGAGCCGAAGGACTCAAATCTGACCCTGTCAAGTGCAGGGCACTCGGTGACCAAGTGGTACGGGGTCTCCTCATCCTCTTGACACCATCTGCACTCAGGCTCCCCTCCTACTCCCATAAGGTGCAGGTGGCGAGCCAGGCAGCAGTGTCCGGTGAGGACCCTCACCACTCCCCTTAACTCTGACCTTGGCAGATGCAGCAGCTCCCTAGACAGGGCGGTCGACGGCCCACGAATCATGAGCCTAGACTGCCTCATCCCCAGAGCCCGGCGCCACTCCTCAACGAACCTGCCCTGTAGCCATTCGTCCAGGGCTCCAATTGCGACCCGTGGCACAATCCCCAATATTGGTTCTGGCCCCACTGGTCTTCCCATGGATCCCTCTCTAGCCAGTAGGTCCGCAGTCTCGTTCCCCGCTATGCCCGCATGACCAGACACCCACGATAGAACAACCCTGTTCCCTTCGGCCACCAACCTGAGCAAGCTCGATCTACAGTCCTCCACCAATGGGGACCAGGTACGGTTTGCTCTCAGCGCCTGTAAAGCCACTTTACTGTCAGAGCAGAAGGTCAGCTTCCGGCCCTTAACTCTGAGCCTGAGCGATTCCTCTGCCCCCATCATGAGATGGCGAACACCTCCGCCTGGAACACGGTGGTGTGCTCCCCAAGGGAGGTAGTCAACCTCCTAGCCAGTTCCTGACAAAAGGCACCGGCCCCCGTTCCCGTCCCCATCTTGGACCCGTCTGTGAACCAGACGAGCCCGCCTTGGGGGTTGCTGTTCCCCTCGGCCCACTCCTCCCTGTCTGGAAAGACAAAGCCGAGCCGGCCATGGAAGCCGATGGAAGGCGTCTGCACATCCCTTCTGTCTGAGGCTCATTTTGTGTGGTAAACTTAATGGCGAAAACTGCAAATCGATATCTGTGACCGTTCTTGAGTTACAGGGCATTTTTAGAAAATCTGCATTCTCGAAAAGTGGCTGTAACTTTTTTCACGGCACTATATGCATAAACGATTAATTTGATATTACGGCAATAAAAACAAAGTAAAACATATTGTGTGATACATCATTTTAACCAGAAAAAATCCTCTTTTCAAAAATGCAAAAATCTAATATGGCGCCCATAAGAAAAATAAAATTGATCGTCATATCTTTGTCCAGGGAGGCGGCAAAAAAAGCGATTCCTTGTAAAAAAGTGCCTTAATAATGATTAACTTAGAAATGTCCAGCCCCCTCGTTTTCGTTCAAAAATAAAAACGAAAACGACAATATTCAGTTTTTTGCATTATTTTCTAGACGAGAAGGGCCAGCCAAATTTTTTTTACCATGTTACTCTGCATCAAATTCTGCAACTTTGCCCCAATTTAACCGACCTCGTATCTCTTAAGATAACCAAGATCCCCATGCCTAGACTCGAAATACCCTGTATATATTTCTTAAGCGGGAGGGGGTATATTTTTCCAATAAATAAACAATAAAATATGTCTTCTGGTATCCCTAAGTAAAACTTACACTTGTGCAAAATAGTTGGAACGTTCAATCGAAAAAGGATTTAATTTTTTCAATTCTATAACTTGCAGCATCACTGTGTAAGCTGCTAAGGCCACAATTACCTGACAGTAATAAAGTAGAATCACTTTTGAAAGCATAACTAATGTCTGATATTTGGCTTAACATGCCGTTTGAACTTTTTGAAGGTGAAGCGACATTCTTAAATAGTATGGATTTAAATGGTGAACAAGCTACATTAACTGCCCTGGTAACTCTCCTTACTTCCTTATCTGTCATGGTTTGTACAAATCTGCTGTGGTAGTGCGGTCCATACTGCGTTGAGACAAGGGAGGGGAGAGGACGCGTAACGTGTATATATATGGACCATAGCAAAGAGTGTGCCCCAAAGGCATCGTATCACTAGACCCCTTTATTTACCTATTTCGTGCTTCCAAGATATGCCTCACATCCTAAACCTCTGGTGGTACTAACTTGTGCATGTTGCCAAATCGCTTTCAAGTGTTACAGATCAACTGTCAAATCAAAATTCCTATGAGAACCAAAAATTATTCGCTTTCAAAATGGAATAAGGATTGAATTTGACAAAATTTGAATACCCTATTTCAAGAAAACCACTGGTGTTTTGACCAGTGTCCACTTGGCATTTGAAAGCGGTAGGTGAAAATTTTATCTTTCGAATGTTGGAGTTAACAGGTGTTTTGGGGCACATTTTGAAAATTCCAACACCTTCTGTGAGATATGTAGAAATTGGCATTTTCAGCTTATTTTCCATCCCCAAAAATACAGCAGATAAATTTGATTTCAGCGGCTTGATTGTTTTGGGAGATATTGCCATAATTCAATTTCAAAAAAAGAACTACAATGCCCTGTATCTCGGACACGAAAAGCTATGTTTATATAAGCAACCCACCTTGCAATGAATTTTTCTACAAAATATCAGAGTCCTGATCAAAAAACCTGGGGCACCCTGCATTGATACAGACTTGGATGATCATATTTTAATAGACAAAAAAAATAGTGATTTTTGCTGATGATACATCTGTGGGTATATCGACCTCCTCCGAATCAGAGTTGGAAGCCAAATCTAACCTTATCCTCTCACAATTTTATACATGGTGCAAAAAAATCGACTCGTCATTAATATGGCCAAAACCAGTTATAAAACACCTAATACATGCAGCATCTAAACTAAATTTTGCATATTACATTATTAGAAAACTTAAATGTCAATAGCGTAAATGCACAAAGTAGGGCATCTCTCCCGATGAGGCAACTAACCCGGAATTACCTTACATTTATTCCACGTTTATGAAAATCAATTTGCTAGATTTATTTACAATTTACATACAAGTCAAGCTAATAAAAGCACGTTAAAAATTAATCACTCGATAAAATACTAAAAACTAGATAATAGCGACCAATTTGTTTTCTGCCTGTAAAAAGTTCAAGTAATATGCCGCATCGTGGAACTGGGCTAGGAGAGCAAGACTCCTTTTCGGAGTTCAGAAATTTAACATGTAATTGGTTGTATGCTTCATCTTCTTTGACAACTCTTATCCTGGACTTATCCTATTATTAATAAAAAGTAACTAAATAAATATAAAGGGTGAGTCACATCTAAAGGCAGAGCCGAAAACAAGTAGAACTCGCTAAAATAAGCACATATGCTTAATAAACATTAGCTCAAAAACGCTTGGTTCTCCATATACAGCGTGTTGAAAATTTTCCAAAAATAACATATTTTTGAAATTTTTTTCGAGTCCGTTTAAGAATTTCAACCAAATTTGATACACATTATGCATCGGTATGTTGCCATTTTGTGCAATAATTTGGCCCCATTCAGATGACCAGCGGCGTAGATACAAATAGTTACTCTAAATAATTGTAAACAAAAAGGAATACGGTTCTGTGCAAAACCAAAAATTTTGCCTTTTTTGGATAGCCCATTTAATTTGGCGCCTCTTGGTATTTTTTTATTTCTGGTACAGTTTCTTCGTTATTTCGGATTTTTTAAACTAGTGCCAAGGTGATTATCCAGGCATTTAAAATAAAATTATTTGTATCTACGCCACTGCTCATCTGAACAGGGCCAAATTATTACACAAAATGACAACCCATAATATGTATCAAATTTTGTTGTAATTCCTAAACAGGCTCGAAAGAAATTAAAAAATATATGTTAAAAGTTTCAACACGCTGTATATGGAGAACCAAGAGTTTTGGAGCTAATATTTATTAAGCATATGTGCTTATTTTAGCGAATTCTACCTTGTGTTTTCGGCTCTGCCTTTAGATGTGACTCTCCCTGTATGATGTGACTAAATGCAGGTCATCATTAATCCGGACTGTAGTTATGGAAATGTTAATAATAAAACAGGTACTTTATTAAAATTATGGAAATGTTAATAATAAAACAGGTACTTTATATCATTATTGATTTGCATAGGAATTTCATAAAAAAAGAATCGTTATGAGAAGGACCATTCCTCTTTTTATTCAAAATAAAATTGAATGCTTAATTTTTTATGGCTATATGATAAGTAAACTGGTTCAGGTAAGCTGACTAGGTGTGTCGTATGTTTGTTGATTAATTGTTGTGTGTATGTTTTATTCTGTTCAAGTGTTACAATGGCATGTACATAAATTTAAAAAAGAATTAAAAAATTTTAGCCCTGAAGAAGACGCAAAATAAATGTCGAAATATCGGCACAATCTGAATATACAGATATCGTTACTTGTCCTCATCCCGCTATCCTCCATCCAATTAATTTGAAGGACGTTAAATTTAGTACCATAAGTAAATAAGTAAAACCCTTATTTAGCTTATAGTTCGTACCACAAATCTTGGTGCTCAGACATTCTTTCTCTATTCAGTTAAGAGAGTATGACTCAATTTGCTTTTAATCCTTGGTTGTAGAAATTGCCCTACAGCATGTCTCGCTAGCTCTACGAGGAGAAGTAGGGTGGGAGGTGGTCAGCCCTGTAGCTGATATGGGCTGGAGATTACGCAAGCATTACTACCAGCTAAAATGCAAGTCATTGCCAAACGAGGAGTTGTTGGGGAGTTGGACTGATTATGGGCCAGATCGGTACCTGAATGACAGGGATATGCACTCAGTATTCAAGAGTCTGTGCCAAATACAGGTAAACACAATCTTAAAATACTTAAGAAGCAATTATCATTCAGTGTATTGTTTTAGCATCCGTTTATTCAGTCTATAGAATTATCGCTCTGTACTGATGTAGGAGCACTGGTAGTCCAAAGTTTTAATAAAAATGGATCTCTGCGAGACATAATATGCGGATCAAAACCGAAACAATCATTTCTTAAAAAATATGGCAACCCCAAGGGACACAAGCCACTCACGATGGACCAAATATCACTTTACGGAAGGCAAATTTTGGAGGCTTTGAAGTTTTTACATGATAAAGGCTTTCCATACGGTATGCAAATACAGGTTGATTCAGTTTTATTTCCACAAACTTGGAAGCTTGCTAGAAAAATAATACTTATACACTCTCTTACTGAAAACAACTAATAACATCTAGTTAAAAGAATTTGTCTTACAATATAATTTTGATATTATCATAGACCGGGAGATAGTGACAGATGTTTGGACGTGACTTTACTCGGTATGCCTTTCAAAGGGCATTATGATGTGTATATTCTCACAATAATAAGGTATGAATCAGAGAGAGAGTCATCCTGGGTTCTTCATATAAAAACTGAGTTTTCATTTATTCGAAAAATATGCGTTTTGATATGATTTTAGTCAGGCTGTCATGTGTTTTATAATGAAGTTCAAAACTGAAAATTTCTCGAAAAACCATAGGCATACCGTTAGAGTGGGCCCAAAGGGCTATTATTTTCACGTAAACTTGTATTTTAATAATTAACTTTTCCACGTTTCTGAACAAGCTGCCAATGAGAAGTTTTCAAGTTGTTGTTTGAAACTGCTGAAAAAAAGGATGGCAAACCATTTGCGCATGTCCAAGAACAGTTTACATTGAATTCTTTTGTTTTATTAATATCCTGGGTACTCTACCAAAGTGTATTCAAATACGACAAGCAAAAATTTTCTCATAATTTTTCTTGTACAACGTACGTTTCGGCAATTTACGCCATCCTCAGGTACATATTAAAATTTTTTTGAGTCTAATTTTTTTTTAATTTGTATAAACGTATAATAATATGTGAAAGGTAAAATATAAATGTTAAAATTAACTACAAAATTACTTACATTTTTGATGCATAACAATTTCTTGAAAATTATGTTCTAAATACGGTTCTATCTCGTCAACTTCAATATGAACACATATTCATTAAAGTCAAAGAAAATTAAAAGGTGAATCTATAAAAATGTTGTGGAGGATGTAATTTTTCAGTATATCTTAAAAGAGATGTTTCATAGGAGGCTACATATTAGCAAATGGTCCGAAATGTGTTCAGGTACGATGCGCATTAAAATATTTTATTCATATAAAAAAGGTGGAAGTGATATGTAGTGGGCTTTTTTTAAACAGATTTCGGAAATATACAATGTCAATAATAATTTTAAATTTTTAACATTTTTAACAATTTGTGTTGGTGAGACCCAAAAAACGAAATACAAGAACGATCAAAACGAAAATAGTTTAAGTAATCAGATTATTATATATATGTGAGAGACCTTCTGTGTCAGTTCTAAAGTTTACACAATTTTGTTGTCTTTTTATGTGGATCATTTCAAAAACATTTCTTTTTAACTGGTCATTTTCTTTACAAACGACAACGGGGTTATGGAAATTATCTAGTGCATGTTTACAAAGGACAGTTGAATTTAAATTTTTATTTCTTACATCATATTATTGTCTATAAATTCTTTTGTGTAGATACTGTTTTGTTTGGCCGATGTAAGAAGCCTGACAATCCAAGCAGTTAATCTTATAAATAAAATTTGTTAGGATATTAGTATTAATATTTTTTAGAATTATTTTGTGTTTTATGCGCAACAGAAACATTAAATTCTTTGAAGATTTTTGCGATTGGTTCAGACACACCTTTTACATATGGCATAGAGAAATATTTTTTGTTGTTAGTCTTATCTACGGAAGTTTTGTTGTTATTATAAATTTTATGCATAGGCTTTTTAATTATAGCGTTGAAAAAAGATCTAGGATAACTATTTTTAGACACTACGTGTTTGATTTTATTTAAATTTTTATAAGATAAGATGATGGCACGATCTGTGAGACAGTTAATATCACTTTTTTTTTATAAGAATTAGGTACGTTTAATTCGAAATTCAAGTATCTTTCGGACCAAATATTTTTATTATACCAATTTGTAATGATGTTACCCTCATTATTATATCTGAGAGTGATATCTAAAAAGTTTAAACATTTATCAGTTTCATTTTCAAATGTGAATTGTAAACGATTTTTTTAATTTAATTTCTGTCAATACAAAGAATGCAATCGTCAACATATCTTTTATAGAAAAGTGTTTTTTTAATGTAACTTATTTAAAACTTGTGTTTCTAATTCTTCCATTACAAGATTAGCAACCATAGAAGAAAGAGGTGATCCCATTGCAGTACCGCAAATTTGAGAGTAAAAGTTTACATTGAGAGTAAAAGTTTACATTGAACGTTCTTTAACCATTTAAAAGATTTATTTGGTGTAAATGTACTTGGACATGCGCAAACGGTATGCCATATTTTCTTCTGCAGTTTGATGACAAGAACTTACATACTTATCATTGGCGGCTTGTTCAGAAACGTGGAAAAATTAAGTATTAAAATACAAGTTCACATGACAATAAAAGCCCTTTGGGCCCATGTTAACGGTATCACTCAAATCACTCAAATAAAATTTAGGTGTGCTACTCAGGGTTAGAGGAGAGCTTGGGTTATTCGCAGGTTCGTTAAAATTTATAATAGGTATATTTATTTATTTTTTAGTTGGAAATAGGGCGTCACCTACTTTTGAAATTTTTCTTATATCAAATTTACTTCTTAAAGTAGGAAATAAAAGTAAAGATTGTTAATAGAAAAACCCTGAATCTCTGTATACCCTGCAATGAAAATTAATTAGAAAGAAAGGTCTAGTTTAATCCTTTATTCAAACTCTACCTTTTTCACAAATAAAAATCACAAATGCGTGGAGACATTTATTAGTTTTTCTTTAGTTTACATTTACTGTGAAGCAACCATTTGCTTATAATGTAATTGTCAAAATGACAGACATCTTTCCAAGATATAATTAAATTTAAAATCAAATTTTAGGTTACATATTTGCATCTACGAAACGGTTTCGAAACTCTTCGTTTACAATTACCATAATGATAAACTTATTATCCTTACTTGATCATAAATTTGGAAAGTTGATTTAAATTTTTACGACTATTGGCAATTATAATTTTAAGGTTAAGTTTATACTACAAAAAAATCATTACAAAGTTCATGTACCTCAAATCGTAAAATCACTGTTATAAAATTAGCAGAATCACAAGTCAAATAAACTTAATACAGATAAGGGTTGATCCTACCTCAACGACGTAGACGGTGTCCAGATGCTGCGAACCATTATATACAATCAAATAAACCCCATGACTGTTACTCGGAAGCAGACATTCCTAGTATCCTTCAGTTGACGAACGTACATGTGTGATTATTTCTGCATGTATCTTTCTTATTTTCCAGAATCTAACCTCATGACAGCAAACTTCAAAAAATTTACAAGCTTCCAGAAATTTTAGCCTCTCAGGAACATTAGTCTCTCATGAATTGTAGCCTCTGACAAAATTTAGCATCTCAGAAACTTTCCTGAATTCTCGGAAATTCCCTACAAAAAGTTACCTGTTTTTTCCTCTTTTCTTCAAAAATTTAAGGGTATACTCACCACTATTGGGTGGGAATCCTTTTTAAATAAACCAAAGAAAAGGAGTCAAATAGGCTTCACATAACGCATCAAAATTTAACGAAATTAGCTGTAGGATGACAGGGGTCAGAAAACATAATCAATGGGAGTATTTCCACTTACAGGAACTTTACAAATCACTCGCCATTGAACTTCGACATGATCTCCAATCAAACCAACATAGACTTTGTTGAAAAGTTTCTTTAGAATCTAAAATTTGTGCCGAAAATGTTTGTCCTTGTCTCCATTGCCAGAATAAATAATAAAAATCAACAAAAACAAAAACAACAACCGTTCAATTTCGGTGGTAACGAGATAACTAAACAAATGCGTTGCCAGCGCCGTCTGTACGCGACTAACGGAAAGTACCAGAAAGTTCTGGAAGGTGCTAGAGAAAACGCTCGCGAACGGCGTGTCAGTGGTATTTAGCAAAGATGGGCGGAAGATCACTTCTCACCACTACCACTAGGTGGCATCACTTGTTCAATTTATATTTCTGTAAGAGATGGGAATTTGCAAATGCTACACAAAACACATAGTAGCCTGACTAAAATCATATCAAACCACATATTTTTCAAATGAATGAAATTACTTTTTCATATGAAGAACCCAGAATTTTTTCCTTCATTTTGAATGTACATACAGTTGATTTGTAACATTTGAAAGTGAAAGGTGAAAATTTTATGTTTTGAATGTTGGGAGTTTACAGGTGTTTAAGGCACATTTTAACAATTTCAACGCAAACGGTTGATTTTATCCTTATGAAAGCACTATCTAAAACCAGTGCAAGTGGTGCCCTCTCTGAGATACGTATAAATTGACATCTTCAGCTTGTTCTCCAAAAACATAACAGTGCCAAATTTCGGTTCAGCAGCTTGATTATTTTGGGAGATGTAGCCATAATTCAATTTCAAAAAAACCTACTTCAACTTCTCAGTATCCAATGAGATTTGACCGGTAGTTGTTAAGCTCAATCATAATATTTTGGTACAAAATATATGAAGTTGCTCTATGTACCAATATTAAGAGTGCACAACTCGACGGCCGCTCTAGAAATCACAGTCATATAGCTATGTGTGGAAGAGTATTGGGGACAGGTTCCATATTCTGCCCAGCCAGGCCTAACGTCACAAAAAGTATCTTGCTAAATCGATTTTCGTACGATACCGATAAAATAAAAAAAATTAAAATAAAAATATCGACCGTCCCGGCACTTTTTTGGGTAATATATTTACCGATAAAATACAAAAGATCCAATGGTATAGACCATCCCCACACTTTTTCGGACGATATCAAACATTTTTCTAGGTAAGATTAGCTACGTATGATATAATTTGAACTATGATTATTTATATTATTGTAATAATATTATTTAATCAATAATCCCTTCGAATGTTATCAACAATAAAGTAACACACATTTTATAATAGTGTTTTCAACACCCTGTATATCAAGGACTTCACGATTGGATAATTGATTTTTTCTGAATCATTTTGAACCATCAAAATCGCCTACACTAGCGAAAAAAGGCTTATGAATCACCCTGTAAAGAATTATTAAAATTACAATAATTGGTATGTATTGACAAAATTTGAAAATAGTTTTCTTGCTATGGTGTTTACACTGTTGTATGTGAAGTATGTGGCAGAACTTTCCGTATATCAAAACTGTTTTTCATAACATTTATTGCATTTTCTGAATGTAGGGTAAGAACCTATTGCCTATAAATAATAGTTTTGAATAAAACTTTGGAATTTTTTCAATTTTTCTCAAGCATAAACAATACGTTTTGTCTGGCTGCAACTAAATATCACTACACGATAACACTTGAGGGCATTCCTGACAAAGTAAGGGTTATTTTATTACTCAACTACCAACTACCAACTAATCAAATACAAAATTAATAAAGTATACCTACCTACCCCTAGACATCAGTTACAAAATAGTTATTTAGGTACCAAGGCACTGAAGTTAAACTTTTTTTGACTCGTGGAATTTAATTATATTTTTTTAAATTGGAAAAAAATGTTTTTTTAGGCAAAAAAAATAATCAAAGGGGATCACCCGTCCATGAACCGACTGCACGCGGCGTTGCTTCACTTTGACGATCGCTCTACCTAGGTCAAGTATTACGAGACATGGCGCTCTCCGAGAGAAAATCCAATCTGCTGCCTGATGTGCAGCCTCCGTGGAAAATAGATTCATATTCAAACCTACTAAAATATTTATATTGAAAGATTGCGCTGCTATAGGATTTTCGCAATGTGTACGAAAAGGTTAATGGGCCTTCATTGGCCAGGTTGTGAATATTTGGTCACTTTTGACGGACAATGGTCTGATATTTGATGTTTACATCTCGCCAAGGCATACCTACATATTGAAAAAAATGTACAATAATGGGCTACTTCAGTGCCAATTTCTGAGCTTTTAATGATGATTTTGAGACACTTCACTACCGATTTCAAGAAAAAGCCATTTTTAAATATTAAATAATTATACAACTTAAAAAAGAGTCAGCAGGGCTAAAATTTATTTTATTGTCAAATACTAATTAATGTATACGCTACTGATCAGTGTTTTGAGAGAGGGAGCACCATTCTCATAAGGCGGAGTCAGCTCCCAACAATTTCAAACCTACCTGAATTCTTATTATGCATTTTCATTTTTTGTCTAAGATAATGCAAATTACTTCCGAATCTTCAGCTTAATATGCTTTGTACAATTTCAGAAAACTTTCTTGTGAGCTACTTTGTGACTAATAATAAATAACCGGCTTTTTAGCCATGTGACATGGATGCGCGCCATCTATCGGAACCTTCAGAATTAAAATGAAATCCGTCCTATTTTGGGTGGTTTTATTATTAATTTTGCAGAGTAGTCGCAACATATTTTCTTATTTGCGTTGTATTTCTCATATGCCAGTACATTAAAAATACTTTCTTGTGAGCTACATTTTCAATTTATGTTTAAACAAAGGCAGGAACAACAGATTTGTTAAGCAGTGTCCGGGAAATATTTGACAAATTCGCCGAGGTTGCTCAGCCTTAACGGGACAGCCTGTATATTCTGAAGGATGTCAAAATTCGGCCCTTGTTTACCTGCTTAAGAGAAAAATAGGGAATATACAATTTATGTTCATTTTTGGTAGTATAACTATTGACATCACCACATGTTTTAAATCCCTGCAGATTCATATACAGGGTGTCCCAGTATAAGTGAAACAAGAGGTGTAAAAGAACAAAGTAATTTGAGTTCCAATTTGGACATTTTCAAAATAATTGGTCCACTTTGATTTTTGTCCATTTTATTTCTTATAGATAGGTTAAAGATAACAATTTTACTGCTAATTTGATTAAGAGAGTCTCCACATGTACGTCCCACGAGAGGGTAGAGTCTACGTCTAGGGTAGAATCCTCTGATTTGGTAAGAGTACTGCTGGTTCCATTCTGCCATTTTTGGTTGAAAACGAAGTGAAATTTGTCTTTGTTGTGGAGCAATTAACATAATACCCTCAAAATTTGGGGCACCTAAATCTGCCACTATTTGATGGTCGGTTATCAAGTGGAAGGGAATTTACTTCTTTTATTCAAAGACCGCAGAGACATTTTTGCTTCAGTACAAACTAACAGTGGAACAAGCGATGCCTTTTTTTAAATGCATATGCCAAATTTAAGCAATCAAAACATGTTTTTCGTGCTGAACAAATATAGTGTAAGAATAAAAGAATCGAAATGGAAAAACTTGCAGTCTCCACTAGGTTATATTTCCCCATTATACCACGAGTTTTATGGCAGTATTCACCACAAAAAAAATCAACGAAAAAATAAAGAAAAAAGAGTTCGACTAATAAGGCTAATACAAGTGATGGAAACAGAAAATCGGTAGAGAAGCCAGAAGAAGTACAGTTACCAGAGGAAAATGCAGAAGAAGAGGATAGCGAAGGTCACAAAGAGGTGAATTTTTTTTATTGTATTCAGATGATGAATAGTGTTTGGATTAATGCTATACGTTGTAGTACAAATATTTCTATGGTATGAGCGGCTAAGGCGGCCCTCAGATTAGAGGGACTTAACATCTGGGCTACTGGGAGCTCACTTTGGTCAGAGCTAAAGGAGGCGCTTCCCGTCCTGGAAATGAGAAGGGACGTGAAGGTGCCCTCTATTGGCTTCCACGACAGACTCCACTTCTGGTATACAGACGGGTCTAAGATGGGGAAGGGGACTGGGGCTGGTGCCTACTGCAAGGCACTGGCCAGTAAACTTACAGCCTCCCTCGGAGAACAAACTACGGTGTTCCAGGCGGAGATGTTTGCTAACATGTCGGGGGGCGGAGGAATCACTCAACTCCGGGTGAGGGGGCGCGAGATGACCTTCTACTCCGACAGCAAAGCAGCTCTGCAAGCGCTGTGAGCAAACCTCCCCTCTGGTGGAGGAATGTAGAGCGAGTCTGCTCAAACTGGTGGCCGAAGAGAATAAGGTGGCTCTGTCCTGGGTGTCTGGACATTTGGGCATCGAGGGAAATGAGACCGCCGCCCTCTTGGCCAGGGAGGGATCCATGAGCAGGTCGATGGGACTGGAACCCCTTCTGGGGATCGCACCTCGGGAATCAATTGCAGTCCTGTATGAGTGGTTGCAGGGCAAATGTAAAACCGGCCGTGGGGGCACAATGGGCCCATGGTGGCCTGCGTGCCAGGCCGATCTGAGGCAGCCACCCTTACCAAGATAGATAGATAGATAGATCATCAGGTTTTGCTTGCTCTAGAACCAAAATTGACAATCAAATGTTGAGACGTAGTCTTTTTTATATGTCAAATTTGACATTAATGAAAAAAATGTCAGAAAAATGGGCTTATTTAACCGAATTTCGAAAAAGTCATAAGAAAAATATGTTTCTTTCGCAATTTTATACTCCTGTGCAAAATTTCAAGACCCTACTATGATTTTCATATTTTGCCCTTTGTTGCCCTTTTCCGTATTTGTTAATCCATAAAAGTCAATCCTATGTAATTTAAAACACTCATTGACTGAATATATACTGCACAATACTTAGTTTATGGTCTAAATATCCTTCTTTTCCTTTTTTGCAAAAAAATTAAAATGAGAGCTTGTTGAAGAAGCACGCTTGGTGCAAAACTGATCTCATTTTTACAGATAAACACATAAATTCGATTTACAAACTTCTTTCTGTAGCAAATGGTTGTAAAAACCTACAAATATTTCTGTCATGCTGATCTGATCAGAAATATCTAGAAAATTTAAAAATATTATGTCCAATAATATCCAACAAAGGGCAAAATATGAAAATCGTAGTAGGCTCTTGAAATTTTGCATAGGGGTATGAAATTGCGAAAGAAACATATTTTCCTTATGACTCTTTTCGGAATTCGGTTAAATAAGCCCATTTTTCGGACATTTTTTTCATTAATGTCAAATTTGACATATAAAAGAGACTACGTCACAACATTTAATTATGTCAATTTTGGTTCTAGAGCAAGCAAAACCTGATGCCGCAAACAAATTTTCCGTAAGTTATTTACTAAAAATTTTTCCCATATGGTGCAGACTTTTTGGCGGGCACTGTATAACTCGACCAAAAGTCCATGTAATTATGGTAGGTCTCCAGATGGTTGTTACCATTGAAATCCAAACTCAGCCGTTCAAATGGAGTGCAGAATTCGTCAAGTACTTGCGGTGGTAGCAACATAATAATAATAATAATAAAAACCTGCTTTATTGTCTGAAGAATAACAATGATTCTCATTGACATATCATCCAACCTAACAATTAAAATACAAAAAAGAAATGGCCCGTGGCATATGGGACAAAATGCTTTGGTAATTGGCAACACCAGTTTCCAATATCTAATGGAAATTATGTATGGGTCTTTCATATTTTAATGCTTTCATATATTATGGACTTTTTTGTAAGAGAGCTTAGGTATGGGCAGACATATATTATTAGTATTAAGAGTGTCATAAGCATGGTTACAAGATCTATTATCAAACTTTTTAAAAACTAATGACACTGTTTCTAAAATAATTAGTCCAGTAAGAGTTAATATTTTTTCTTTATCTCCCAAAATAATCAAGCTGTTGATCTGAAATTTGGCACTGCTGTTTTTGGATCATGCTTTTAATCTTTTTGGTCTTGCAGGTCCATCATTTTAGTGCATCTTTTCATTTTGCAAGAAAAATGTACTCTTGTTAACAAGGGCCTACCGGCTCCGCCGGACCCATAGAACCTTGTTTTGGCTCCCACTGCTGGGTAATAATAGGTGTACCTACTTTATCGTGTAGAGGTCGCAGTTTTCGATTTTTCGAGCCCAAATTTGGCGTACGGTCGACCGAGCTGATGGGCAAGAAGGCTTTTGATGGGCGTCCGAATCAGAAGAGCCGTTCGGCCCCCGGAAAATCTTTTTCCCATTTTTTCGATTTTTTCGGGAAATATGGCTAGGGATTGGAACGGAGAGCGCCGGTCGAGTTCAATTTTCGTGTCGGGCCGCCGAGGGATATGGGCCTCCCGCCTGCGAGAGAGCCCCCCCCCGATCGACAAAGCCATTTGGCTTGACATTTGGTATTGTTTTGATGTGAAGAATTTCCAAATTTGGTACCGATTTCGGATTTTGGGGGTTCGCAGAGGCCCATCTGTTATTCCATATGTGACTTTTTTCAGGTACGGGCGCGCTGTATTTTATGTAAAATCTCGAATATTTTAGGAAACGCCACGCGAGACCATATATCCTTTATTATAGGGCTGTACGGTTCGTATCAAGCATTTGTGGCGCAGTGGAAGCATGCTGGGCTCATATCTTGAAGATCCGGGGTTCGAAAACACGCTCTGGGACAAGTTTTTTTATTTGTTTATTTTTTATTTTTCAAGTATTTAAAAAAAATATGTATTGTTAAATATTGTACGGTGTACGGAACCCTTCTTGTGCGAGTTCGACTCACACTTGGCCGATTTTTAACTTTATACCTACTCACTTGTGTATTGTTATAGAGAGTTGCAGTATTTGGCATTGCAGGAGCATGCCGCAGATACGAGTTACAGAAATTACCATTAAACAATATTAACGACATGGATTCTATCATAACTGTAAAAATTCCCGATAGCAAGATAAACAAACCTTGATCATTTGTAATAAGCGGAAAAATTAGAAGTTTTAATTTTGTTGAAATGTATCGCAAATATGCATCCCTTCCTCCCCAGTCTACCGGTCACACTAGATTTTTTATAAGATATTAGGTATAACGGAAAATGCTCCGTTCAACCTGTTCGAGTAAATACTTTTAGTAAAATTCCAAGTGATATTGCAAAATCCTTAAAGATTGAAAACCCAATGCAATACATAGGACACTGTTTTCGCAGATCTTCTGCAACATTGCTTGTGGAATCTGGGGCAGACCTGTTACATTAGTCATTAAAACGCCATGGAGGATGGAAATCTTCAACTGTAGCTGAGGGCTATATTTTGGGGAGTCAATTTATAAAAAAAAACTGAAATAGGTGCTCAAATTCTGGAAGATGAACCAAGTACGAGTACAGGAAACTTCACAACAATTCTAAAAAGAGTTTTAAGCGAAGAACCTGAGACCTTCACAGGCAATGAAGAAAACAAAATTAAAAAAATTACTGGAAATGAAGTTTGTCCATCAGTTACCTCGACTTCATGCCTCGTGCAACAAATATGCACTTTTTGCACTATATAGTTACACAAATAACTATTTTTCTAAGAATTATAGAATTGTGTTTTTCGCATTGCAAAAAGAGAAACTTTTTCAGGGAACCTATATTAGGTTCTCAAATAAAGCCTGATTATATCGTTAGTTTTTTAAATAAAAATACTAGCTTAAAACCAGGATGATGCAGTTTTCTTTGGAGAATCCGAATCTAGCTTCAGAATTGATATACAGGGTGTTCTCGAAAAGTTAAGAACAAAAATACAGGGTTTCTATTCAAGAAGGGCCACTCGAGAAAATCTGGACAAATATTCATTTTTCTGAGAACTTTATTTGAAGAAAAAAAGTTTTTTATGAGCTAACTTTGCGTAAAAACACACTTGAGATCCATGGCCTACTTTCCGAGATATTTTTCAAAATCCCGAAAATCAACGAAATTTCTTCGGCATGTAACTTTTTTGTTTCAAGGATTACCGAAAAAATTTCATAATGAAATTTGTGGGCAAAACTGATTGCTTTAAACCTAGTTTTTCAGAATTTGGAAAAAAACATGGTTTGTTGTGTGCTCTCTTAACACTTAATTTTTTTTTATTTATAACTGTCATGCATACCTACTAGAAAATTTTAAAAATGTGGAAAATGGGCAAGATACCGATACCTCGCAAGAAAATTTCAAGATTTCCAATATAGTATGTTGGGAAAAAAATACATAAAACATGAAGGTACAGGATTCGAGGCCACGGCTCGCTACAATAAAATGGGCACATTTTTCGGTGGGTATACTAAGCTAGCACCCATTAAACCGTGGCATTGTTTTCAATTCTGATAAAGTAGGCTTAAAGCAATTAGTTTTGCCCGCAAATGTCATTGGGGAAAATTTTTCGGTAACTCTTGAAACAAAAAAGTTACAACGAAGAAATTCTGGCAGTTTTCGGGTTTTTCAAAAATATCTCTGAAAGTAGGCCATGGATCTCAAATGTTACACAAAGTTACCCTATCAAAAAGCCATCATTTATTTCAAATGAAGTCCTCGGAAAAATAAATTGTAATATATATTGGGGGATTTGTTGGGCAAAAATTGTTATTTGTCAAACAGGCTTAATAAATGGAGTATTATGCGTAGGCACTTGTAAGTCTGCCGTGGTTTCAGCACGGCCACAACTGGGCACTCCTCAAGTTGGTGGCGCTCCGAGGTCTGTGCTTGTTTTTAATCTTGAAATGTGCCCCAAAATAACTCCAAAATATAAAAATACAATTTTCACCTGCCTCATTTCATTATTACAGATGAATTAATTTTGTACATTCAAAACTAAGAAAAAATTGTCAAATGGGCATTGGGTGAAACATTATTGGTTTCTTGAAATAGGGTGGGTGTCAACATTTTGTTGAGTTAAATAAGTACCATTTTGAAAGCCGCAAATTTTTGGTAGGTACAGGGTGTTCACGAAATATTGGAGACCCCCTTAACTTTCTTATTTTTGACCAGAGGGAAAAGTGTTTTATATGAAAGTTGTAGAAACTTTTCTCAACTTTCCGACGCTGTTTTCAGAAAGAAAATCGAACGTCGCGTTTTCAAGATACAGACCTAAGTTATGTTTTTTTAAATGGAACACCCTGTATGTTATTGAATTTTTAGATTCTACACTTCATTCCGATTACAACGATATATATATTTAATATATTTTATATACATTTTGTCATAGAAAATTGCATTTTAACACAGGATTGCACAAAAACTAAGGTGGCCATGAAACAAGAACTAACACATTTAGGAATATTTTTGATTTGTTCCAGGAGAAAAAATCATAAAAACATTAATTATTGTAAACAAAAATTATCTCTAGATAGATATTTATTAATATCGGTTACTGTTTGTGGTGACAAATTTAATTTTGGATACTTAACTCGTTTGAAATTGCCACTATTTCTTTAAATTTAGTGAGTCAGTTATCCATATTTCCATCACCAGGGGCGGTCCTGACCGTTTAGGCGTGCAAAATAAAATTTGGCGCCCCCCCCCCCATCCCTTAAAAAACGTTAGTACAAAAATAGTAATTTTTTATTTTGTAGCAATACAAATTTAAAATGCAATATAAAAACAAAAATATATTTCTAAAAAATAATAAAAAAAAATACAAAGAAAAGTAAAAAATATAAAAATAATTAAAAAATATCACAAACCTCAAAATGTCATATCTACGAAAATCACAAATTAAAGTATAAGGTGCTGACCGCGTGTACGTTTTGCTCTCAATGCGCTCTCGCATTGAAACCCGCGTATCTCCATATTTTAAAATATATTGGTAGTAATTAAACCAGTTTGCATCAAAAATACTGAATACCGATAAATTTCAAAGCTAAGTAATTAAATTAGAACTAATTTTTTAATCAGTTAGATCTTTTGTGATTCGACCTTTTTCGATCTTTTGATTATTCCACCTTTTCTGCTTTCGACATTTTTTAAAAAATTCGACCTTTTGTTTCGACCTTTTCTCCGTCAATCATATAGCTTGCAATCACGAAATGTGCTTTGAGAAATTCTGGTATTTCCGCGGCATCGAATCCTTCGTGTGCGACGTTTGCCAAAGATAAATAAATAATAATGCGGACAATTTAAAAAGTTGCTCACTTCAGTCTATTGTGATTTTTAATAAAAAATGAAATGCGCAGATAATTTAAAAATTCGTTGATTTAGCTTTGAAATTTATCGGTAATCAGTATTTTTGATGCAAACTGGTTTAATTATTACAAATATATTTTAAAATATAGAGATATGCGGGTTTCAATGCGAGAGCGCATTGAGAGCAAAACGTACGCGCGGTCATCACCTTATTGGCAATCCGTACTGTTATTCAGCACTGACCAATGAGAACCGTTCATAACAGCGTAGGTGCCCGGGCCATGTACGTTTTGCTTAAATGCGTCCTGGCAACCCTAAAAACGAAAGCGGCATTGGGCAGTAGCCGCGCACACACTTGCGCTAATGAAAAATGTGACAACACGACAACACGATTGATTTCGGCTTTACGGACTGCACTTTCAGGGGTATGATTTTTCTACTTTGTGCCTGTATATTTAGCGCCCCCTTTTGGCGCCCCCTTTTCGTGGCGCCTGCGTGCGGCGCACGCGTTTGCCCCCCGCTAGGACCGCCCCTGTTCATCACTGATTGCATAAGTGACTTAATCTTTCCTCATGATATGACAATCTATGTAGGCATACTTTATACCAAATTTGGTTAAAATACAATTGCTGCTTGAGAAATTATAAAATAGAACAATATTTAAAAAAAAACCTGTAACTCCCTCTAACTGGAAATGAAGCTTTTCTGGAGAAAACACTGTTACATATTGTCGAGTCGGAGGATACAAAAGGCTCACCCTGTGTAAGGAAAGATTGAATAATGGTGTGACTGGTATTTTGTATCTGAAGATGACATTATTATTTTATAATAATTATGAGCAAACTATAACTAAACAAACATTTTATTGAAGTTAAAAAAAAAGATAAAATAGCATTTTACCGTTTCCTGAATTGAACTGCCACAGGCTCATTATCTTTTAGCACAGACTGATGAGAACTACAGACAACTCCCTAGTGACATATGTCAAAAGAGACTCGCTTTTAGGTGAAAGATCTTCTAAAGAGATAAACATTGTGTTTTATTTGAGTTTAAATTAATCTACATAGGAAAGGGATTGTATGATAATCAAATTTTTGTTTAAAAGACTGGCTATTTTTCGGTAAATTAAAACGGAGACTGGCTTATTTTTTACATATGTTGTTAACGTTGCGAAGCTATTTATTCTGTGCTTTTAGGCAAACGGAAAATTTAAAAAGAGAATTCGTGAAGTACCAATTTTATTCGGTACTTATTCTTTAAAAATTGCTTGGTTTTTACACTTTTTACACATTATTTACCTCACTACACACACACAGTAGTTTCACTAATAGTGAATAAATGAATTAACTGTCACTGCATTCACTGTGACACCTAATGATCTGTATACCTAGATCCATAATCCAATACACAACTTCGTCCTCAACATTTTGGTATTTATTTACAAACTTTTCTGCAGAGTTGCAACTTCCCTAATGTGACAAATAATGAAAGCACTTATGGTTTCTTACAATGTATATGTCGTAGGCATTGGGCGTAATACGTCATTTCGCGGAAAGCGTAGTCATTACAGGTATTGCCGGCAAAAGCTTGTAATAAAATAAATATTACCTCATTTGACTCAAATTATGCGTCATTTCAGGGATTGCCCTTGCCCTTGTGAGTCAAACAGAGTAATCGGTCGAACCTTGAACGTTACAGCGTCTGACTGCCGTTTGTTCAGTCATTTGTTGAAAATTTGTAGAATTTGACTGAACAAATGGCAGTCAGATGCTGTAACTGCCGATTAGTCTGTTTGACTAACAAGGGCAAGGGCAATCCTTGAAATGACGCAAAATTTGATTCAAACAAGGTAATAGTTATTTTATTACAGCTTTTGCCGGCAATACGTGTATATTATCTCTTTATTATACAGGGTGTTCCTAAATTATGGTGCCAACGTAATATGACAGATAGAAAATGTCATTTTGAACAAAAAGTTTCCTATAAACATGGGTCCTAAAATGCATAATAAAAAATTTACGGGGTGATAAAAGTACAGTTTAAAGAACATATTTTTGGCATAACTTCTACAAAAGTTGTACAATTGAAATGAAACTTGGTGCAGATCTTTAGTAACTGAAGTGCAACAATTTTGTTTATATATGATTTATTCCCATCGACCAGAGGAGGATAATTAAGTCTTAATCGATTAAGACTTAATCATCTCCTGGTGATGATAACATGGTTATCGAAACGCGCGTCGAGTGCAAAAAACAAAGTTTTGTTGTGTGGAGTTAAGCAAAAGAAGTATCATTATTATTATAAAACTCATTAGCAATAGCTAATATATTTGCTGGAGTAGCTAAGCAATTAAATTACCATAAGGATGTAAGATTAGCGAGTGTAAATGTAATAATTACAAGAAAAGGTGATAATGGGCAAACACTCAAAGTTAACAAAAAGAAAAAACTAGTAACCGCTGAAGCTGCAAATGTGCTGTTGGCTCCTGCCTGGACTTCATTTGTTGCTTCCCAAATCATGCCTATCTTTTGATTTGGTTAATGTTACACTGTACTGATGATTGCCAAATAGCATGAAACACGTGTATGCGGTTACTAGTTTTTTCTTTTTGTTAACTTTGAGTGTTTGCCCATTATCACCTTTTCTTGTAACAATTAAATTACCATTACTTAATCATGATTAAGACTTAATCATCTCCTGTTTTTTTTGCACGTCGAGTGCAAAAAAACAAAGTTTTGGTGTGTGGAGTTAAGCAAAAGAAGTGCCAAAGGTTGCTGATTCCCAACTTAGTTAATAATAATGATGCCTTTATTTAGATCATTTCAAATTACATTATAAGCATGCATACACAATGCGTTTGCATTTAATATGCAAGTGCAAGGTATTGATTATTATGCCCCTACACGTTTTTTTTTTTAATTTTTTGAACTAAGTATACTTTTATAATTAAAAAATGATAAAATTATGAAAGTTTATCATTAAATCTTAAAAAAAGACAAATAAGAATAAATACCGGTGTAACAGCGTCTTTTTAAAATTTTATGATAAAACTAAATTTTCTTTCTTTGATATTTTCAGCTAGGAATAGGATATCGAGATACGGTTTTCACTAGCCTATTTAGGTATCATTTCACTACATTTTTATGAAAAAAAAAAAGTAATATTATTGCATTTAATTTTTTCGAGAATTTTGCAGTTTTCTGTTATTATATCGAAAACGCGCTCTAGCGGCATCACTGAGACTTAGACATATCACGGGTAAGATGGGTTTGATGGACCAATAAATGCTTTTTTCAACGAGACCAAGTTTGTTAAAATCCGTTCAGTCATTTAGGAGTTACAGCTGTTTATTTAAAAAAAGACATTGAATCACTCCCCACCACTTTATTTTAATAGATATGTCAAAAAGTGTTAAACAAAATTACTCGAATAAAGCTTACCTTTAAGAAACATATATTATTTTGGTAACATTACTAGGTGGATTTCAGTGAAAAATCACTTTAAAAGTTTAAGATGGCGGGTACGCCCCCTGGTGACTATCTTGGAAATCTGAAAATAATTTCCAGGTTTTTCTCTTGGCCACTTTATTCTAAAAAATTTTTACCGCAAGTCTCTACGACGAATAGTTTCCGAGATACAGCACTTTGCATTCTTATCTGACCACCCTGTATAAGTGTAGATAATATTATATAGGTACATCAATTTTAAATTTTACATTCATCACTACAATCTGTGCTACAAAACAAGGTCCCGTTTTCTAGCTGCCCCAATTAAGTTGGGTGCAGATTATGTATAATATAATGATAATGTGCTATATCTTAATTTTTACTTATCCTCAAAGATGGCAATGTAATGTCCCAACCCCCATAATTCTACACTGAAAGAATTCCGCCAAGTGAGTTACTTTGCTAAGATTTTTTTGCTGCGGTAAATAGATATTATGCTGTCATAGCAAAAAAAAATTGCTGTGGCAAGTAAACCTGTTTTGCTAAAATTTCTTTGCTACCACAGCAAAATTTTTACTTGCGGTTAAAGGATAGGTCACTAGAAATTCCTTTTAGTGAGCCCACTTACTTACATGAAGCCAGTCGTTTTGTTACTACAGGTGAGTGCAGTCTGCTGCAATGCACTCAGCTGTGGTAATTCATTTGTGGCTAGCGAGCCCTCACTTACAAGTGAGTTGCTTTGCTAAAATTAATGGTGAGTTCCAAATGCACTTGTGCCAGCTGGCAAGCCTGAGCCCGCCAGGCAGCTCCGCCGCAGTCGTCGCGCAGTTGTTGGTCTGTGTTGATCGTACTGATCGTCTAGACCTAGACATCTCTAGCATCATTGTTTTCCGGGAACATTGCCGTCTTTGAAGGTACGTAAAAATTAATATTTTCATACTTAATGTCCGCTTGGTAGCACATTATCATTATATTATACATAATCTGGCATCCTGTCAAAAGTATAAAACATAGCGCAGCCAGATTTTTTGTTTTTCCTGTAGTTTTCCCATTTCATGTTTTCTTTATAACAAGTTGAGTCATTCACTACAAATCCCTAATATTTTCTTATTACTTGGCCGTCTCAATCTCAAGATATTTTTTGGGGACACGTAGGGTGTGGAAGGCTAGGTGTAGAAGAAACCTGTAGGGTTGCCGCGTGAACAACATGTTATTAAAAAAACATGAAATGGGAAAACTACAGGAAAAACAAAAAATCTGGCTGCGCTATGTTTTACACTTTTGACAGTATGCAGATTATGTATAATATAATGATAATGTGCAACCAAGCGGACATTAAGTCTGAAGATATTAATTTTTACGTACCTTTAAAGACGCCGGCAACAAATAAATTTTTTGCTATGGTAGTTAAGCAACTCACTTGTGGCTAGTGGGCAGCTTAATTGTCATTAATGAGCTGATTCAATTACAGCAACAAAACCTACATAACCACAACCAAATTATTTGCTATGGTAGCTAAGCAACTCACTTGTGGTTAGTGAGCTGACTCGCTTGCCTTAATACAAGGGTTGAATTATCACAGCATAGTGATTTTCAACAAATCTGCTTACTTACTGCAATTGAGTTGTCTTTAGCAAAGCGTGCTTTGCTGCGGTAGCAAAGTAACTCACTCGGCGCCTATTTAATGCAGATATTTTGCCGCGGTAATTGAGTTCTTACTAACCGTAGCAAAGTAATTCTTTCAGTGTATTAATAGTAATTTAAATTGGGCCATTTTCCGTCGCTTACAACACGAAAAACAACAAAGCCACGGCCTTCTAGGTCTAGATGATCAGTACGATTAACACGGACCAACGACTATGCGATGACTGCGGCGGGGCCACCTAGCAAGCACTGGCTTGCCGGCTAGCGCAAGCGCACTTACAACTTACCGTTATTTTCAGCAAAGCAATTCACTTGTTGTAAGTGAGGGCTCGCTAGCCGCAAATGAGTAGTTGAATTACCACAGCTGAGTGCATTTTAGCAGACTGCACTCACCTGTGGTAACTAAAGGACAGGCTTCAGATAAAAGACATTTCTAATGACCCATCCACATAACCGCAAGTAAAAATTTTGCTGAGGCAGCAAAGAAGTCTTAGCAAAACATGTTTACTTGCCACAGCAATTTTTTACAGCAGCAAAAAAATCTTAGCAAAACAACTCACTTGGCGGAATTCTTTCAGTGTACCTGTCATAATACGTTGGCACCATAATTTAGAAACACCCTGTATAATATATAATATTATAATTGGTAATATTAAAATACACATGTTGAAAATATATTAAATTATGTACTAAGCCTGGATGCATAGAAGGAAAACTGGGGGCAGCGCAAGAGATTTGGCAACGACGTGGCAGGGCCAAGCGTCTGTTTCTTTACGGTTTGTCCAGCTGATGCCTTGTTGTACGACAGGTGGAGGTTATAAATGCTAATAAACTCTTTCTATTATAGTGATTAGTGTTGGGGCGCTTAAAATGCGTCGTGTGTGGAGCCAGAAATACTGGATCAAACCGAACTTTCCACTGGTCGGCGATATATTTACTGGTCAGCTGTGCACCACTACAGGGCAAAGTGTTGTATTTGTTTTGATATTTTATTGTATATCAAGGTGGATTACAATGCCATTTGAATGGGTCATCTAGGTATACAGATCATTGGTGACGCCAATAAAGTCTACTGCTATTTTATGTTTTTAATTTGAAACAAAAACTTCCTGCTGATCGTTTTTGCTGTGTCGTGGTTTCAAGGCTAATTTGATATTTTTAAATTATATCAGGATATTTCTGAAAAATCAGATGTAATGTTTGCTCCATAAATAAAACTCAGTCTTGGAAAAGTCATTAAGCAGGGTTCGGAGCGACCGGGAAAACTGGGAAATCCGGGAAAAGTCAGGGAAATTTAAAATTACTCAAAAAGTCGGGGAAAAATTAAAGTTTAAAGAAATGTCAGGGAATTTTTATTTTATCTGGAATTTGTCATTATGCGAGTAAATTGATATTTTAATTAATTAAAAATCAATTAAAATAATTTTTTTGCAAATTAAAAAAATACTATAAAGCCTATCCTGTGGTACATATTAAATCGGGCCAGTCCAACCCAGTCTCTTGCCCCCTCCCCCGTTGCGCTGTGCGCTAGGCGCAAGGTCACGCTCGTGCCTAACCTTAATTTCCAAAACCAAGACAGTTTTGATTTGCACATATTTACGATTTTTTCTTCATTTCTGCATATTATATAGTCGGTCATCGTGTCGGTCAGTGTTTCAGTAAAAGTGGTAACCAAAGAAAATAATTATGACTCCGAAAAAAACAATATTTAGAGGCGTGTATTCACTTGCAACACTATGCTCCAAACGTGCAGAACACGCCGCGCGCTGCGCAGAATGCAACAAACATTTTAGCGCAAAGTTTGTGCTGTTTGGAGTGTTCGCTGTGTTCGCCGCATTCCTGGCAGCCGTTGTAGTAGTAATTGTGATGGTCCGCGCGTTCTTCAGAGAGATGGGCGCAGATGATAACGTGGTAGTGGCTGCCGGTGCTCTTTTGATTATAGATGCTTTAACTAGCAATAAAAAAGAGATAAAAGAAAAATCCGAGAAAAAAGAAAAGCATGGACAAGACCTATTTTTTTTACAACATAAAAATATGGCACTGCTCCGGGGTATGGATATCATCTACACTTGCAGAATTTTATGAGGATGGCTGCAGAAGATTGTGATAAGTTGATGTGTTTAGTTGTATGTTTTGAAACAATAAGCGCTGCGAACAGGGCAAACGTTGCGAACAGAGCAAATGCTGCAAACACCCGTACCCACTGCGCATCAGCGAACAACTAATTCCCTTTGTGCAAATCCGGTTTACCGACAAGCCTCGGAAAATGTTTTGCGCATTCGTGCGCGTTTGGCGCTGCGTACTCACTAGCGAATTGTAACGATATTTATTGTTGTCTCAAAAATGTATAGATTACCTACCATTTTAAACAGTGAAGACGGGCGTGGGTATAAAGATGACGGGGAAGGCGCCACTTAGTTTGTTATCACCCCTCACTCTATGTAAGTGAGAAACAAACCAAGAAAATTCTCGGTAGGTATTTTTGCCAAACTCGAAATTCAATTTAAATAATAATAAAAATAAAATAAAACAAGATTTCGGACTGTATACTAAATTTACTAAACTTACTAGGGTTTGGACAAACAGTAAACATTGGCTGTCAACAGACAAACAAAGTTGTAATTATTCTCTTTTGGTGCTCTACACCACTATCCAAAATAACACAACTGTCTAGGTCTTCCTAGATTCACCGACAAGTTATTCTTACAGAGATTTTAAAATAAATTGATGTTATTAATAATAATACTCAATGAATGTGATACTACAAGTTGGTTTGTATCCCCACACGTGTACACGTGCAGTTCACACAACGATCGCATAAGATCAGTAACATACGCAGCAAGATCATAACCTATACGCAAAAGTGCAACACGACGAACGCTATTGTTCATAACAAATAAACGCAAAAACGTCACGACGTATGCAGAAAGGAGCTGTGATAGCATACGCTCTCCCTTATTCACATGATAAATGTTTTTTATATATAAAAGGAAAATGATCATGCAACACTTAGCTGTTGGTGACCCTTCAATGCGGCGAGGTCCTCAGATGAAGGTCCTCTTAGCCATCCACAGAGCGATCAGGTGGTAACAAAGTGCACTCCGTCACTCAGGCGCCTCAAGGGACAATGTACGTACACCCGGATCTTGTAGTCGAAACCAAAATTCAAAACTTGTAGTCCAATGAAAACAAATCAGCTCCAGCAGAAAAAACTAGGCTGGACCCAAAAACCCTCCAAACGAGGGTTTTTTTCAGTTCAAATTCTTCCAAAATAACCTTGAATTTACCGTTGGAAATTCAGTGAGTCGACACCAATTTTTTTATGAATCCGAACAATGGTTCAGCAGGTATTATTACTCCCAAGATGGAATGGGGTTCTTTCACAAAAGCGGATAGAGGACCAATAACCATCAATCACAACCACAATCGGTATTGGACCTCCAGTTACACGTGCAGGCAGCCGAAATAATCCTTGAAGTACACAAGACGAGCCAGAAACTACACTCGTAATCGACTAATCTGCCGCCGGAAAAACATCCCTATTTGCCGTGCTTCAAACGGAACACCAGAACTCGAAGTGCCAAATTACTGGCAAAAACTAAATCCGTTGGCGATCACAAAAAAAAACAACCCATATCCAATAAATCGTGATGCGAAGGACATCTACACTCTGCCTATGAAAACAAATATAGAATCTGTCGAAATCCACGAACATAGGAGAAACTTCACGCCGACACCGACAGATGGCGCGACAACTCGACAGATGTCTATGCCAGCCTGCTCTTTGCTCCCGTTGTTAGGTGGCTCAATGACAAGCAATGCGATCAACTTGTGGCACTGTCCAACAGGTGTCACTGCAGCCGCAAGGATGTGAACGTCACTTGGCAATTTATTTTGTGGAACAAAAGATTGTATATCATTAAACTACGGAATGTACGGAACATCAGCAACATCAGTAAGTAGAACAGCAAATAATATTCGATAATCCGTGGACAAGTATTTCGAAAATAAATCCAAGAAGAAATCAAAACAACCTAAAAAAACTTGTCGTACGTCTTTTATTCTTCTAATAACTAACGATATTCCTTTTTATTTGAGGTCCCACAAGCTAGTAACAAACCGCGAAGGCTCTGAGAACTGCTAAAACCACAAACAATCTGAACAAAAGCAAAATATTGTTCGCTCGACAGATCTCGAAGACCAACCACAGAAGGTAAGTTCACAACAAAACCACTTGCACTACGACTCATCAACAGCAAAGAGCACCTAGGTACATTCCTAACTCACTATTTTTCAGGAAACAAATTACTACAAAGCCAAGAAACATCCATGCAAACCTAGCGTAAACATCTTCCGAAAGCTAAGAGGGTTTATTCGACGAAAATCTCTTCGACCAAGTGAGACTACTAATAAAAATGGTATTGTGAATAAATTAAATAAACTATTCGAAGTTTTTACCCGTTTATTTATTCCAACTACCACGAATTGATTTTTCTAAACAAAACCATTTCTTTCACAAGCAGTAAACCCAGATGATCCAACAAAATTTCAAAAGAACTACCTATTTGATGAGAGCTGTCTTTTTACCTTTACAGAATTTTGTGCAGCGCGCGCGGCGCGGTCTGCGCGTTCGGAGGAATTTGTTGCAAGTGAATACGCGCCTTAACCCATATTGGATAAACCCATCAATTAATAATGAAAGGGCAAGATCTTATGATTAAAATGAAGACAGAGATGTTTGTACTAAATTTTTGCCAGGTAAAATGTTATTAGATTTTATGCTATACAACTTAAAAAAATACGAAATCTAACGTCACTTTCGCTGTCGGCAACCCCCTCTTAAAACTATTCATAGAAGGTGATCAAATACATATTACTGCCAACTGATGTTTGTCCTCCATTTGTGAACATCAATGATGATATTAACTGATCAGTTAAAATAAATGCAACTGCTGTCCTTGTTGCAATAAATACATCTATGATTTCAGGGCATTTACACAGTGGAAACATATTAATAAAGAATGACAGGGTAAAACTATTAGACATTGAAAATGGAGTGTTGGGAGTTCCATCATTCTACAGGCCATACTTTATGCAACATAAAAGAATAAACACTCTTCAAGCTATAGATGTGTATTGTTTTGGGCATGTTATGTATGAGATGATGTTCGGGTCGCCCTTACATGAAAGTGTTAAAGATGACATGCCAGAGTGTCCAGCTTCTATAAGTAAGTTAAACTATACGAATAAGTAATTTAAATTTATAAAGGTTGTTCTACATCAGATTTAGTAATATTTATTGTTATGTTACGTTACTGACTTGTTCAATTATGAAAAAATAATATGATTTTCAGCTGGCAATGACTAGTTGTTTTGTGATAGGTATGCTAAAAGGTAGTCATTGTGATTCCCTTTAAAATAAAAAATGAAGGCACTAGAAATTATAGCAGTTTTTATCTAAGTTGCCAATTTATCATAGGGGACAAGTTACATAGTATAAAATAGTATAGCTATTGTTGACTTTTAAAAATACATCCAATGACCCGGCAATGCCAGCATATTTTTTTATCTATACTACCATGCTAGTTACTTCGTTTACTTAACGAGATCACTAAGGTTTTCTAGCATTTTTTAAATACTATCTGCTGTACTAATTTGTGGGATTTTCACCCTACTCACGCACCTTTTCTCGTCAATACCTATGCTTAAATTGGTGATTGATTAAACAATATTAAAACTGGTAACATGTGCCTTGCTTAAGAAAATGGCTTCACATTATGATGTTTGCTTTTTACCCCAAATTGATCATACTTTGACTTAATATCTGACATATGACCATGTCCAAAAATATCGTGTCTTCACGTCCGTTTTCGCTCCATGTTTGCACTGATGCCACTTGACATTTCTGGTAGCCTTTACTGACACTGTTGGTACAGGTTACGGAAACGTTGTACAGTTATACATCTATTGATGGGCAGAAAACTTCTAGCGAACCTCTTCTTAACACTGACTGGGCGTGGAGCAATTTTTATGACATATAATAACTAGTTTTGAAACGAGAACTAATATCTGCAATAAAATATTTATCTGTATTCCCATTTTAGGAACACTACTAGATTCTATACTTTCATCAGAAGCATGCAAAGCGGGACTCCCCACTATCGAAAAGTTGTTGGGAGATTCCTTATTATGTCAGTTCCCCTTGAATTTGCTGCCAACAGACAAAGCTCATTTTAAAATACCCAGCGTAGTCAAGGATCATTTGAAATCGGTCGTTGTCAAAATGGAAGAACGGTTGAAGGACGAACAAAAAATGGTACGAAGCCAGAAACGACTGGTTAAAGTTCAGGAAAAGATGAGCTGTGAAGAAGAAAAGAAGAAGCTGAGGCAGAAATTTGTAAGTAGTCATTCTTGCCTATGGAAAAATTAGGCTTTATTTAGATTTTACTAAAAAATACTGAATCTAAAATGTGGATACCTGTTTTCGGTTATTATATATTAATTGATCTGTTCGCGTTCAATTTTAAGAATCGTTCCAAAACGGTTCTTGTACCGTCATTGGTCTAAAACAGTCCCGGGGATTTTAATTTAGTAATGACAGTACGAGAATCGTTTTGGGGCAGTTCTTAAAATTGAACCCGAACAGAGCTAATAATTGTTATTGTTATTATTGTTATAGAGACAAGAGCGCCACTTATCTAAAGAACATTCAAAGCAAAATGATAAAGCAAATGGCAAAGTGGACCATGGCATGGAAAGGTCAGACAGTGTTACAAGCAGCACTACAACATCACTTGGGACATCCACACCTCCATCCATGACAGGTACAACTGTCGCTGTGATGACAATTCTACATAATTTGTCCCAAATAATAATCTACCAATTGAAATATAAGTTTCACAATATTACGAAACAAATTATAATCAAATTCCAATAAAATAGAAAGTAGGCATAGAATTCTATACCTATCTTCATCTTAACAAAGACAACAGCTAACACTGGCGTCCGCATATTGTTTTCAATTCCTTGATAATTATTGCTTTATAGTCAAAGTAAAGTAATAATACTGAGAAAAAAATTATATGCTTTTCAAAATTTAGCATCACCTCTCAGAAGGGCTGTCAAGTTCCCACCCCTATTGTGGATGGCACATACCCTTTGTGGTGAAGAACCACCTGCAGAATGTACAGGGTGTCCCATTTTCGACACCTTTGCAGGCTATCTCCTTTATTTTCAGAGATAGACTTGCGGTTTTCGCGACACTGGGCTACTTTTTTATGAAATGAAAGATGCCTCAAACAAAATTTTCAGAGCCACCTTCGTTTTTAAGATACAGGGTGAAATTGAAAATTGGCAGTTTCTTGTTATCACCCGTATCTCAATTACCTTTTCACATATAGGAAAAGTAAAAACGCGGTTTTATATAACTTTTGCCTAGAATCTAGTGGCGTAGTCAGGTTTTTGCTAGCTTTATCCCTTTCAGAGATATAAAGCAAACTTACGTTTTTTTAATGGGAAACTCTGTATTTGTATAGATATTTGATTTCAGCTTGTTTTCAGCTTTTCAGAAATATATAATAGTAAATACTTATTTTAAACAATAAACGAATTCCTTACAATTTTCTCAAATTGTATGTGTGACTTTATAATAGGCCATGGCGTTGGTTGACATATAAAACAATATTATATTTTAGTACTGGTCACCTGTCATCTCGCTTGTAAAGACTTCTTACATGAATTATGATTACATAGTTTTAAGTTTGTTATATAACTTTGCTTTATTTTGTGAAAAATGGCCAAAATGAGAGTTTATCAGCATTTTGAAAAGTATGATATGTTAATTTACCATATTGAGTTATATGAAAAGTCCCGTGAAGCCGCCGAACTATATTTTAACAGGTACCTATTACATTGTTAATTCAATTATTATATTATTTTATTATCGCCTCAATTGTCTGTCTTGTGTTTTTATACCAAGACTATTTTGGAAATAGTACTATTATAAAGATATCCATGCACTCGACGAGGTTAATGTTTTGCAGAGGCAACTCCTTCAACATCGTGCAGGGCTATTGAAGAAAGAAGTTGGAGTATCGAAGACTAGAGCTCAATTGATATTAAAAAAAAAACATAAATTTAAACCCTATAAAATAAAGATTGCCCAACAATATTTTCATCCTGGAGATGCGGAGTGTCGTTTACTTTTCTGCAGTTGGTATTTCCAGCAAATTCGATCAAATATAAATTTTGCCAGATCGGTGATATGGAGTGATGAGGCATATTGCTCAAGTGCTGGTATTTTCAATAGGCAAAATGCTAGAACATTGAGAAAACCCCCTTAATATATTTGAGCGAGAAAGACAGGGTAGATTCAGCTTCAGCCTAAAGGGCACACGAAAGTTAATAGAAGTTACTTCGAACAATTTTTTCCAGCCTTCTTCATTTTGGGGCGACAAATAGCTTTTGGAATTTATAGAGGGAATCTTTCACCTGTAGCTACCTGAATATTTTGCAAGAAGTTATACCAGAATTGCTAGACAACATTACCTTGGGTCACTTAAATAATATTTATTTTCAGCAGGACGGTGCACCTGCTCATAATGCATGTCCTTTTTTGGAAAATCATTTCCATGCAAAATATATAGGAACTAATGGACCTATAAGGTGGCCACCAAGGTACCACGATCTTGCCATTCTTGATTTCTTTTTGTGGGGTTATTTACAAAATATATTTATAGCACTCGACATCGCAACGTAGAAGAACTACGTGAGGTTACCACACTCTCATTACAATGTCTTCAGAGACGATCAATAATAGTTTTAAATGCACTGCGGCGAATAACAAAAAGTTGCAAATTTTGTGTTAGAGAAAATGGTAATCATTTTGAGTAACATTTGTAATCATTATTAAAAAAGACCGGGGAGTATGTGTTACAGAAAAAGTTGAATTATTTTGGTTGTTAATATCATACTTAATATTATTATGGTTATGATGATATTGTTCCTTTATTTCATGGCCTACTATAAAGTGTCTTGCATACAATTTGAGAAAATTGTAATTAATTCGTTTATTGTTTAAAATAAGTTATTTCTGAAAAGCTAAAAGCAAGCTGAATTCAAATAACTAAATACAGGGTGTTCCATTTGAAAACATAAGTTTGCTTGCCAATTTTCAATTTCGCCCTGTATCATAAAAAAGTAGCAAAGTGTCGCGAAAACTGCAAGTCTCTATCTCTAAAAATAAGGGAGATAGCCTGCAAAAGTGTCGAAAACGGGACACCCTGTACTTGATGGTGTTTTTGTTTCTATCACGGGTCTACTTTCTTTAACCTAATTTATTTGAAAAGGCTAACCTTTTTGCTTCTTTTCACTAATTTTTTCACTAACTAGTTCACTGATAATCCTTTTTACTGCACCGATATGCTCTTAGAGTAAGTGGTTGTGTTCTGTGGGTGTTCCGCTTCTTCTGAAATAAGAACGTCAACATTAGCTAACATCTTGGGGGTCTAGTTGCTTAAAATGACCACTTCCACTTAGGTCATTACCAACACCGACAGACTTTCTCATTCCTTTCTCGTTATGTTTGCGTTTCGTAGATAGGGATCCATATTTGCAATAGAATCGTCGCGGTGGGGGTGGTCCTCTCCTGTGTTATCGGTTTAGTCTTGTCATGTACTTGAATCTTTCCAGTCTTTTCCTTTCAATCTTTCTAGCTTTTATTATTTTCTTTTCCTGCTGAGTTAGGGGTGATGGGTTGCTAAGTCCCTAGCTTTCTTGACTTCTGTTTATCTCTGCCCTTGTCTTGCAGTCGTTACGAATGTCTGTATAGATCGAAGTCCTGAAAAGGGGCCTGTAAAAAAGCAAAAATGTTGCACAAAGAGTACTGAATAAACAGAAAATAGACAACTGACGTACGTGGTGATATCTGTTAGAAAGGTTAGCTAGTTACCAAGTCATAAAGTGCATGCCGTAAACGGTCAGTTTTGAACATGCTCAGAGCTCAGAGGTCTACAGAAATCTTTAGTTTAATTACATAAATGCGATGATGTTAATAACAATTATGATAGATGGTGCGAAATAGAAACAGGCGGCAGTTCCTTGACAAGTTGTAAAGTGTGGATGCGATGCGCGTGTTGTTTTACTTGCTCATGGATCCCTCCCTGGCCAGAAGGTCGGCAGTCTGATTTCCCTCGATGCCCGAATGCTCAGGCACCCAGGACAGAGTCACCTTATTCCCTTCGGCCACCAGTTTGAGCAGACTCGCCCTACATTCCTCCACCAGAGGAGATGTGGCGAGGTTTGCTCGCAGCGCTTGAAGAGCTGCTTTGTAGAAGGTCATCTCGCTCCTCCTAACCCGGAGTTTGAGTGAATCCTGCCCCCAACATAATCAGGGTGTCTACCAACCTGGAAATGTCAGGGAATTATCTTTGGTCAGGGAAATCAGGGAAATCCATCAAATACATGGAAATTTGTGGTTTAATAGATATAAAAGTAGGAAATCTTTAATTCTTACAAAAACCAATCAAAATTATACCTTATATTCATTTTGACTCTACTCCACAGAGATCACATATTGTTATTTATTTATATGTGATCCCTGTGGTCTACTATACTCCAAAGATGATCTAACCAAATAAGATTTTACGAAGCTATTTATTTTTGTTTTGAAGATGTTTATTTTTTTATATATTTTTTTATTTTGGAGAATGTGTAACAGATATTTGTTTGTTTTATAAGTGATTTTATATTTTTAATTTTTACAATAAATCTGGCATCTTTATTTTTTTTAATACCTATGTGTACTTTATTAACCCCGTTAGCAACAGTTTCTGTCAAAAAAGTTGAAATTCCAAGCCACTTTATAACTTTCTCCGAAAACATAATAGGACTTAATTTGCACATTTATTTAATTAATGTCAGGTGACATCACTAAAATTAATAGTCCGATTTTGAATTTTTTTGTTAGTAAGCACGATCGTTCAGAGTAATTTCATCCTAGCGGATTTGTTGACTCTTCTATTTTATCTCTGCCTGGAACACTGTAGTGTGTTCTCCTAGGGAGGATGTAAGTTTACAGACCAGTTCCTTGCATTAGGCGCCGGCCCCAGTTCCCTTCCCCATCTTGGACCCGTCTGTGTACCAGACTAGTCCCTTCCGGGTACTAGTATTCCCTTCCGTCCACTCTTTCCTTTTTGGGAAGAAGAAGTGGAGTCTGTCCTAGAAGCCAATAGAAGGCTTCTGATGCCCACAAAGTGACCTCCCAGAAGCCCAGATGTTAAGTCCCTCTAATCAGAGGGCCGCCTTAGCCGCCTCATACTCCACCTCGGCACCCAATGGGGGGAGACCCTCCAGGGCCCGAGAGGGGTCAGTCCCGAGGGCCCCCGTGATGCAGAGGCAGGCTAAGGCATTGTATCTTATCAAGCGCCGTCTTTGGTCTGGTCCTGCAAGCGCCTGACCACCAAACGACAGCCCCATGCATGATCATGGATAGAATCATTGCCTTATAAATCCAAAGCATGATCTTCGGACTCAGTCCCTACGAAGTTCCCACAGCTCTGCGGCACGCCCACGTTTGTGAGTATGTGTTCCTCGTAAGTCAGTCTGGAGTCTAACCAGACTTCCATATATTTGACCTTCTTTATTTCTAGTTGGGTCCCTTGAAGCTCTAAAAGAGGGCTGGGGACCACTTTTCTTTTCCTGGTAAATAATACCAACTCAACCTTATTAGGGTTGACACTTAATCCATTAGAGGTGCACCATTGAGAGAACTTCTCCAGAGCTCCATTGAGGAGCTCCTCTAAAAGCTCTATCTCTGTGCCCTGCACTAGGATCACAACATTGTCCGCATATGCCTGTACGAAGACACCCTGCTCCTCCTGTAAGATTCGCAGCAGTTCATCAACCACTCTCCTCACAGTCCTACAGATCGAGTCCACTGCCGTATTGTCAAAGGCACTCCAAAAATACCCTCTCCGACACCAGCCCGCTCTCGTGCCCCCCATCCAACCTTGCGACAAGCTGGTGAAGGGCCGAATCCACAGACCTGCCCATTTGGTAGGCGTGCTGCCTGGAACTCAGTGGTGCCTTGAGATCAAGTTGCTCCCCAAGATGTCTGTCCACCAGTCTCTCCAGCTTCTTCATCAAGAAGCTAGTGAGACTGATGTGTCTATAGACCTTGGCTTCAGTGTAGTCACTGCGTTCAGGCTGGCAATGGATACTCAGAACACGCCTACTAGTGGTCAGGTGAGTACCCCCCCTGTCTCTCTGAAGGAGAGCCGGGAAGATCCCATCCAGCCCGGCCGCCTTATGCGGGGAGAAGGACTCAATGGCCCATCTGATCCTTTCATAGTTGACTATCCTTGTGGCAAGGCCATAGTCATTTGTCACCGTGTTGCTGGCCTCCACCTCTCCCTGTCCCAATGTCGAGCCTGGGTGTCAGACGGTCTTGCAAGTTCAAATTGGCCGCGAGTGAGACATAGGTGTAAAAGACAACAAAATTTCGAGTTCAAATTTGATCGTTTGAGGTTCTTACCTGCTTGACTGGAAACTAATTTCTAGCATATTTTCGTTCTCGAAATATCAAGATGGCGTCGACAGCGACCATTTATTTATTTTGATTGTAGGTGAAGTGCCTTTTCCTTTAAAGATAGCGAAAATTTTCATTAAAAAAAGTTGTTATAAACAGAAATATGTAATTATTATGAACAGGACTCATAAAAGATTTGGTTACCTGCTTATCTGAACCCTAACTTAAAGCAATTTTTTTTGTATCTACTTAACAACAGTATTGTTATCATTACTTGTTCTATATTTTATGACCTAGCTTAGCACATTATTATCATACATCAAAGTGATCTTCACAACAGTAATATCCTTGTTGATGACCCTAGTTAGCCAATGTCTGATGGTGACATAAGGATATGACAAAAATACTGTAGATACACGGGACAGAGTTTGCTTCTAGCTTTCTTAGATGGAGCAAGTTACAGTGCCAAAACACTATTGGGAGTACCATAAATGTGCTTTAAGTAGTCAAAATAATAGAAAAATTGTAAAACCAAATTGTAGCTCATTTACCCCTCCAACTTTTATTCAGGTCATTTTTTTAAAATGTTTACAAGACCAGTCCTGTGGTAAACGAATTTTTTGTCATAATGCCCTGTAAATCATTAAGTATTAGAGACACAAAATTTTTTTATAGAATAAAGTTGTCCAGAAGTTCATCCTCCGAAACTTTTATTAAAGTATTTTTTTTGAAAAATAAAAATATTTACAGAACCACCCCTGCAGCTTGCGAAATTGTTGTGGTATAAGTAATGGCTATAACTCATTATGTATTAGAGACACAAAAAAAAATATGAGGAAAAGTTGTTCATATTTTGATCCCCTACAACTTTTATTAGGGTCATTTTGCTTTAAAAATATTTTTAGGAAACCACCTCTATTGTGTAGGAAATCACCCTATAGTGCAATTCGTACCAGGAGTTCGAGTGTGATCTTTTGATTGGAAATTTAGGAGGCAGTCCCCAAGCACCCCTGAAAAAATCATCCTGTTTGGATTTTTTTTTGCGACCCCTATAAGCTGAGCACAACTTTACTGGACTACAGTTTCTTGTAAAATGTGTTCTCGTGCCGTGTCAACTTCTCCTGACAGGCCTGGTAGCCTTTACCTATAATATACTAGTAGCACAATATCTATCTCCCGCATCAGACTTACCCAAGGTCATTTTATATCAGGTACCATAAGATCTTACAGGACCGTATTTGATAATTTTACTTTTTATTGGGCAATATCCGTTGGAATTCGAAAAAGCTAATGCACAATTCATTGAATTGTTTATGCAGCCCTTGGCCACGCTTCGTCTCGTAACACTCATTTTGTAACTATGTAGGTACTACTAAAGCATATACGGGTATGACTCTGTTCATGACAATGTGAAAGAGCAAAACAATCAGTTACAACAGAGCCCTCTGTGAGGGCCAAGTCAAAATTCGCCAAAGTGTGGGAGTCTGAAAATAATTGAGAGTGTCGGGCTAGTCGATTATACTGTTACTTTTCTAACAATATTTATCCAGGTTAGGGAAACGTAGTTATCAGTTATACATACACTCACCGGCACGAAACATGGAGCACTTACAATTTTTATATAAAAAAGTGAAATTTTAATACGTGGTGATGGATACACAAAACATGTTTTAAGTAATTTCTAACAAGAATTGAATGTTTATTTGAAAAGAAAGAGTGTTTTGTCACAATTTAAAAAAACAAGGATGAAAAACCCAAATTGGTTTTGTGGCAAAATGTCGTTAAATTAATCAAAACTGAAACTAATTTCTAGCAAAAACTGTAGAGCGTATTTTTAATAACTGGCGATACCCCCATGTGCTCAAATTATTGCATGCATTCTCCGTGACATGCCTAAAATCAAATGGCGAATGTCATCTTAAGGAATAAGTTCCCATTTCTCTAAAAGGGCATGTTGCAACTGATTTAGGGTTTAAAGAGCAGGAACACGACTTGGCATTTTTCAGCCAAGTATGTTCTAAACCTGTTCATCTGGACTTAAGGCTGGCCACTCCAAAACAGGAATGTTTACATCGTTTAAGTACTGTTGGGTGATTCTCGTGGTATGTGGTGTGGCATTATCATGCATCAGAAGAAAGTAATTTTCAATAAAATCAACATAAGGGATAACAAAATCTTGTAAAATTTCATCAATGTACCTGGCAGCAGTTAAGGAGCCTCTTGGAACGATGTATGTGTGTGTGCCTCCAGAGAAATTCTAGCCCACACCATAACTGAACCTCCTTGGTAGCCTACCTTGGGATTAAAGGTACATTCTGCAAAACATTCTTGTGGTCTTCGCCATACTCTCTCGCAACCATCTGGAGACCGCAGGATAAACCTGGACCCATCGGTAAATAAAATGCGCCCTCATTCATTTTCACCCCAGTGCTCATGATTTCTGGCAAAGTGAAGTCGCGCAATATGATGAAGCCTAAGAAGCTGTGGACCTGCTGCAGGTCTACGACTGGTAAAATTGGCTTCTCCAAGTCTTCGTCTGTTTGTTCGCATATAGGTATTGGTATTCTGAACGCGATGAAGTCTACTTCTGATTTCTACAGCTGTAGCATGACTATTTCTTAGACTTTGCGAGATGATAAAGCGATCATCATGAGCCAGTTCCAGGTCATCTGGGCTAAGCTCCGGTTTCCAAAAAAAAAGTATAAATTGGGTGCACAGTGCTATTGGATGCGGGATATTGTTGAGCAATGTACTGCTCACTTTTTATATATATTGAAGCAACACAACAATAGCAGCCGCTGTTTCAGGATTAACAGCCATAATTTTTAGCTTAAATAAACGCAGCACATCTTTAGACTGTTTCCCTTCTTAAAAGTCAACTTTCTCGAAACAATAAAAACAAAAGAAAACCCATGGTGAACTATGCATTTTTAAGTGATAAGATATGTGCAATGTTTGATTTTGGGAGTATTAAAATTTCACTTTTTTTGTTACAAAAATTGCAAGTACCCCGTTTTGCATACCAATGAGTGTATAAAAATGGTGCAGTAAATACTTTGGGAACACATCCTTCGACAGGTTGATCAAATTTTATGAAACTCTTAAGAAGGCTCCACAGCAGAGCCTTTGCAATGTTTCTAACCTCACAAATTTTTTGTCTGTGACAATTTTTGTAAATTTAAAGATGTTTCTTACATTCACAGAATCATTTTTGAGATTACATTGATAGGGAGGTCTATTTTATATTAAGTTGGGGAAATTTTGTGGTACTTGAGTAAATATTGTGTAGTAAATTCAGTTTCAAGGTGCAGTGCATATAAACTAACAATACATGCGTCACCGCAGCTGCTGTTGGCTTGTCGTTTCGCCTCTCTCTCTTGAGCCGGCAAGCCAATAGCAAGTTTAGCTCTGGCCGGTGGAGCACGTAACAGTGTTTACATGTACTGCACCTTGAAATTGAATAAGGTACGGTTAGATTCATTGTGAAATAATATATTGAACACTCCAAAAAGATTATGGAAGTTTAAGTAGCGTACCATGTGTATAAATAATTTTATTTTGTCAACAAGGTTGTGCGGTGCCACCTCTGCCGCCACCACCACCGCCTCCGCCACCGCCAGCAAGTGCGGCACCTCTGCCCCCGCCAGCTGATAATCGGGTTTTGGTGCCTGTAGAACCGACCAAAGATCGATCAGCATTATTGGGAGCAATTTGTAACTTTAATAAATCAAGCCTCAAAAAGACCAAAGTAAATTAGATTGCTTATGAAGAAGAAGTTCTGATTCTAGCAGGTTATGCCATCGTTTCCTTATAAAAGTTTATGGCTTTAAATTGGCGATGTTGGTTTTAATGCTGAAGATAAGCATCCTAACTGTTATTTTTATTTTGTTTATGTGTTTATGTACACACAAATGTTTATAAAGTGATATGATGGAAATATGAAAATACCTGCATAATCTGCGATGCGTTATTAACTGAGACACATAATATAGTAGTTATACACTGTTCGTACAAGTACATCTTGGGTTCTGATTTCTGTGTAAGGGAAAAGGTACGGGATATCGATAACAAAACACTATAGTCGAGGAACAGAGATTTTTGAATAGGGATGGCCGATCCAATCAGTAATGGCTTATGTTCCCCCAGGTCCAATTCAGGTGTCTTTGGATCTTCTTTCTTGGTAGTGGGTGACTCCATTTCCCTGCTCCAGCCCACTGCTGAGGGCATCGGAAATCTAAACTTTTCATATTTGTCTTTAATAATAATAATTATTATTATTAATAATATTGGGCAACAAGTTAAGCAACGAGGCATATTGCACGTAAGTGCCTTCAAGTGCAAGAGCATGCAATATCCCTTGCTTAACGAGTTGTACTCTATACCTTGAAAGATTTGAAAAAATTTAAATTTAAAAAATGTTCATGCCTGCATTGCTCTTGCTGCTATTGACATTACTGGACACAACAATGTAATAGCTTCAAAATCCACTAGTGCGCAATGCAATGTCCAATTGTTCCTCGACAGTCAAAGCCACCCATTGTAAAACTATCGACTATGACAACATTGCGTTAGGCCGTGCACAAATATGTATTATAAAAATCTTATCCAATACACGGAAATTATTATAGACCCAAGATCTGCAGATGTTGATGATGTATGAAACTGTATAAGAGAAACTTCCTGGGATTCTACCATATATATTGACATCTAGTTTAACTTCTTACAATAACGACGTACGTTTCGGCCCTTTAACGGCCGTCATCAGGTTACAAAACAATTAGTATTATTAAGATTTAATTTCTTTAAGGAACGGTAAAACAATTGTTTTTGTGTGAGAAAGTGAACCATATTTTTATGAGTTGAGAATACTGACATTAGCAAAAATACATTAAACAGTATTAGTCATTTACTTGTTAATGTGTATAATATGGTCATGGGTGTGGTTTGGGTGGTAGGGCATTTGCCCCCCCCCCCCCCCCCGGAAGTTAACACAAATGCATTTCCCATCCCATCTATATTATGTGTTCCTAGCATAACATACAGCAGTTTAAGCTTGCTGCCAGCTAACGGCATTGCACAACAATAAATATCATATTCTCTATTGCAAAAACCCAAACAGAAAATTTTTTGTTAACATTCTTCTGTTTACAAAAATTCACGTCGCAAAGAGGGGAGGACTATTAGGAAATTAAGTTGCAATAAATATGCGAAAGACCATTGATGATTTTTAATATGTAACAGTAACAATTGTAATATGTTTCATTTATAGAAATCCTTTTCCTTGCATAATATTTCAGCATTATTAAAATCAAAACTGTGCGTGTTTTCAATTGCATCTTTCCAAAGGGCAGTAGCTGCTGTTGGAATAATCATTGAAAGGTATTCACGTACATTTATTATTTATTATTATTATAAATATAATAATAAACCATGTTATACAAGTAAATGACTAGTATTGTTTCATGTATAGTTTTTGCTTAATATAAGTATTCTCAAATCATAAGAATAGGTTTATTTTCACACATTAACAACATTGCCTTTTTATTTGTAAAATGTTTTCCTGGAAAAAAAACTAATTGTATGAAATTTTATGATTTTTTTACTCGTATTTTCTTGCTTTTAGGTTCATTATTTTACAGTTTCTTAACGAGACTAAATCTTAATAATACTAATTGTTTTGTAACCTGATGATGGTTATTAAAAGAGCCGAAACATACGTCGTTATTGTAAGAACTTAAACTAGATGTCAATATGTGTATATGGTAGAATTCCAGGAAGTTTATATTATTCAACTGAAAAAATCTACTGGGAATAACACCTCGCTGAGCTTACAACAATGCTTTTGCATGTCTGAAAGTGATGTCAACCTTGTTACTTATTGTTTTTACATTAACATTATAATGATTCTTTGCCCATGATTATTAATTGATGGTATAAACTTCAATTTCAGAAGCTTACTAAAAATTGTCAGTAAGTAGTAATCAGTATTTGCTCAGATAAATAAATAATGGTCATAAATTTACCCACATTACATATTTTTCCAATCTTAGATACCTATACAGGGTGTAACTTTGATTAATACAAAAATTTTAACTGGTGATAGGAGAAAATGTGCTTGTTACAAATCTGCAATTAGTTTTTGTATTAACGTCTGAAATATATATTTTTTTAAACTCTATTGATACCCCTAATCTCAACGCCTGTTGCCACAACTCCATGCGTTGCCCCGTCACAACGTGGTATGTTAGGAGTTTCTCCTCGATTCTCCTGTGCAGCGTTGCCATCATTGTTTGGCCTTCGTGTTTTCGCGGTATTTAAAAAAATCATCTTCAAATAGTGGCCTTAATGGTTCTTTAGCAAAGAGCATGGATAATGCCTACTTTTCAGATGCACCGATAAAATGTGGATGTCATACCTGCTCCTTTCTTGTCTTTATTCTTCAAAAATCCCCACAAGCACTGCGATGCTTCTTTTCTTTTTCTCGAAAATACTATCAAAACACTTGTAAATAACAAGTGTTTTGTTCGTGTGGTGAAATACACTGTGCACTTGAAGCAGTGATAACAACGGGGTACTCAGCCCTGTGACGAGGCAGACTATGGTACTGCAGGCAGGCAAAATACCAAGTTTTCTAGAGTGAGCTTTGTACGATATGTGCATGGGCAAATTGGAGATGGCGCGCCAATCAGGAGCCACCGGTGAATCCATGTTGCTGGCTATGGCAGAAAAGGTTGAATTCATTGATTATAGTAGTTATTCCCCATGGTATATCTCATCCCCGATTTTCTTGAAATTTTGGCTACACCTCTATTTTCGAGGTCCCTGAACATGAATCTGACCCTAGTTTCTGGCCGTCAGACATAGTTTTCGAGAAAATGAATTTTAAATTTCTTTTTGACAACTCACTTTTCATGACAATATTTGCGGTTATAATAGGGATAAATTTTTAATGTACACACCTCAAACTAATCTCCACAAAATGTTTTGTACCTTTTGCAAGATCTAAACTCTGTGCGCTGAATGTGGGAGAAAATAGCGTACGTAAATACTGCATAAATTCTTGAAAATTCATCCCCATTACAACCACAAATATTGCTGGTGACATAAACCAAGGTAAGATTAGTGTTCAGGGACCTCACAAATAGGGGGTAGTCACAATTTCAAGAAAATTGGGAGTGGGTTACACCAATGGAAATTTTTAGCAATTATTTTAAGAAAATAAAGCAACAGTTAATTAGGGTTTTACTAGATTTCTTTAAATTTTCCCTGCCGAGGTACTTCAAATATTGGTAAAGTGTTAAATTATTTATGCTGGCACATGAAGACAGCAATAACTAGTTCGTGGGATAGCAATAAGATAAAAAAATGTGAAAAACAACCAGAATTTTTGAAGGTACCTACCTAAAAACATTTTCATTTCACTTTGAAAGGCGACGTCATGTCCTTGCTTTTCTTAATGGAGGAGAAATTGCTTCGGGAGTGCAGGTGGTGCCTGGAGAATGGGGAGACTCCTCACCACCTAGTCACAGAGTGCCCTGCGCTTGACAGGGTAAGGATGTACGAGTATATGGTGTCAGGATAGGGGAGCTGTGGGCCTTCATTGATCCTTTCGGGACTGCGGCCGCCTGAGGATCTGTGCCCAGTGGACCACAGCAGGAAGCGCATGCGTGTATGTACGGTTCCGGTCCCTAATTGCAAAACAGTCATTACATAACAGACCTTTTCACAATATAAATCATTTTTTGCATGCACCCACATGCCAATGAGCTTGTGTTCATATTTATTGATGTATTTAAGTGCACTGAGTAAGTTTTTTTACGAGAAGGACCACCCAACTAGATGCCATTACTAGAAAATCGGCCAATGACATTAATTGGGGGCATGACCAATGTAAAGTTGGCATTCCAATATATCCGTAGTCAACGCGTGTCCGTCCGGTTCCTGTCCTTTCTCATGCCTCCCTGCTTGCGTTTATAGTCGGTTCCGGTCCTACTGACCCAACTTTTATACGCGTGTTCGTCTGGGTCCGGTCCCGAAAGGGTTAAGAAGGCTGGCATGATGGCTGCCCTGTGATGCAGGCTATGGGCGCACAATGGGCCCATAGAGGCCTACGTGCTGGGCCGATCTCAGGCGGCCACCTCGGACCCCTAGATAGACAGATAGATGGCTTCGGGAGAGGGAAGACGGCTTTGGACAGAGCTGGTGGTTAATCCAGCGGTGGTTACATTACACTGGGGCTAAAACTGATTTGCCCTATTTTCTAAGAGCAATTTTTTGTTATTTCCAGCTTTATGGGGCTAAAAATTCTGTACCAATCAAAGTTACACCTTGTTTTGACAGAACACTAGTTACAAAAATTAAAAATAGCAAACTAGAACAAAATTAACATTATTTTATTAATATTTTATCCATTGGAACAAACGTTATTGTTGTAAGGGAAGCAGATTGTCCATAACTAATTAAAAGCAATTATCTCATACTATATTTTGTTAGCTTCAACTTCAGAAGTTGAAAATGCCACCAGTTCAAATATTTATGTATATAAATAAAAAATACTCTGTACACTGTTCACTTTGAATCAAACAGAAAAAGACGTTCCTTAAATATAAAATATATGTCTCAGAAATATATGTTAAGCATAACCTATTAGATTATATTATTATGTATACTTGTAAATAAAATACTCCATGTGATATAACTAAGTGTGTAGTGTCTGCTAAATAGAATATGTTAGAGGCCCTATACAACACGGAAATGGAATATGTTTCTTTTTTAAGTTGTAAACACTTTGTAATAACCTTCATACAGCCCATCTGAATTAAGGTCATTTACCATTCTTAATTATGATTTATAATTTCTGCAAAAATATTTTCACCATAATTTTTTCTAATATTTAAAGAATCAAAATATCACAGTACCACGGGCGTGCAGTCCATGGAAGCAAGGGAAGCAGTGCTTCCCCTAAACCAAAACAATGTAAAATGATAAAATGTAATTTTTGAATTTTTAAACAGGAAGCGATTAGTTTAGTTACCTAGGTATATCAAAAACGCTAAAAATTATCTTATATATCATATATCAAACCTACAATATGTTATGCCTCTAGCAAATGCGGCGTTGACTCTGACTGCGCCCATCCTACCGAGCGACAGTACAATGTAAGCTATGCCGGCCGCTAGCATTTCTGTAGCGTTCGAGAGTCGAGAGGTTATCGAACTTTCCAGCTCCACCGCACTGGCTGACGCGAATGAGAACGCGTGTTTTAAGCGTGCGTGGAAGCTATCTTTGCAGTAGGTTCTTTGTTTAGTTTAGTTGGTTTTGATATCTGCGTTGGTGCGTCGCGTGCGTCGTGTCTTGGGCGATATGGAAGACAATACGGACATGGACATGCAAACACCGTCAACTTCGGCTGTCGGGAATGACGTTGAAAATGTTAAGGTTGGAGAATTAAGTAAGAGTGTGTGTGAATGTGTAGTGTGTGCCTTAATACTTAATAAAGGGATTTTCAACATTAAACTTTGCGGATAAGCTTCAATTAATTACTAACTGAAGGGCAAAACCCCCTATGAAAAATTTAACCGCAAAAATGAATGAATGACTTTCACAGATATCGCTGTTGTCTATTGAGAATATACTTCTCCAGAACATGTTAGAGCATCGACGTTTATATGATGACGTCATTGACGAATTCGCAAAAAGTGATCGAAGAATCGAATTAGGTCACTCAGGGGGTTTCTGGTCGAGAAGTTACCTAGAACTACATTAACTGTACAGTTTCTGACTAATTTGTGACGCCATTTTGTCCGTGCATTCTGTCTTAAATGCGAATGTTGGTAATATGTTTCCATATGTATTTGTTATTATGTAAATGTTCAATGTGACGGATCCTATACAATCCATGTATTGTCAATCTAGGAGTAAAGTGATAAATAAAAAAAAATCTACTTAGTCAAAAGTATAGATGGCAAATGTCCGAGCATTTATGATTTTGAGCACTTTTAAAAATGTCCGCCGAGGCCTCGAGCATTTATGGACATTTTTGAAAATGGTGCCATTCGATTGCTTGCGAAAAGACCTTTAAAACAAGGCCCCATATATATGACTTTTGATTAAAAAAAGTATAAAGTAAAACAAAAATAAAAAATTTTAAATATGTAAAGTTTTAAAAAAATGTTTCTAGTTACAGACTGAAGACAGATTTAGAAGACCCAACGCATGTAGGTTAGTTAGAAATACTTTTTACATACATTTTTGTTACTAAATCTAAATAACTTCTTTATCTGTACTGGAGCCTTTGAACATTGAATTAAATATTTTCTCATTCTTCCTGCATGGGCAAAATATTCAGCTTTACAAAATTCCCAAATAGCATATTTTAATTTTTGGTCACTTCTTTTCTTAGTAATTCTAGACTATTGAATTTTGTTTGACCATTTTGCAAAGTAGGTACACAGTTCGCAATATTCTAGGTTAGAATTAGAAACGGTTTTGTAGTTTTATAGGTTAGAAATGGATTTTTTTATAGATAAATGACCATAAATGCTCACAAGTGACCAGAAATTCTCATTAATTCTCTAACTGACGACATTTATATAAATGATCATAAATGCTCCAAAACTGCCGGACAGCGACCAAAAATGGCAAGACACTTTTAAAAATGTCCTGCTCATAAATGCTAATAAAATGCTCAAAATACTTCTGCTCATAAATGCTCCAGCCATCTATAGTCAAAAGTCTCCATTGTTTACGGATCATCGACATTTTTAATTTCCTAAAAATGGTATGTGCTCTTTCTTACCTTTACTGACACTTAAAATCAAATGTTGCCACATAATCGTTGACTGACATATTTATAAAGACTTCTCACGGCTATAGTTTTATGTCCTGGAAAACAGATGGCTCTGATGGCTAACAATGTATTCTGCATTGTATTTTATCTCCGGAAAGCGCATGGTGAGCCAAAAGTATGTAAGACGTGACAGCCGTGAGCAGTCTTTAATAATATATCATATATCAGTGAACGACATAATGCTGCTAGGGAAATGGAGTGAAAAAAATGTGTTTTTTTTTCTCGAAATTTATGTGACATGAAGAATAAAGCTTGTGCAAGAGAGAGAGAGAGACAGAGATAATTTGTAAATTGTCCAACCTTTGTTAAAAGGAATAAATGCCAATTTTCGTGCCATGCAGGACCTCTAGCAGACTCAGACTCAGATAAATAAACAAGTATAGATGTATCATAACATTTCAATGTTGGTTGCCAACATAACGTGCATTTTGGCTTGTTTACTTGTGTTAAAAATGAAAATTTGGACAGTAATTATTGTAAACATTTTTGATGGCTTGTATAAGTATAAAACTGACAAAAACACACACAAACATTATCCATATTCGTAGTTTTAACACACATGTAAATAAGCCAAAATGGTTGTGCTGTTGGTGGCAAACATTATTTATGTAGTGTTGTTTCTGTTTTGCTCTATATGTTTTTTATTTATATCATTGTTATTCATCAACAGAGAGTGTAAGTCTCAAAGTGGACTTTATAGCAGGAAACACTTGATTTTTTAGCAAAATAACATCTAAATAACTTAAAAACCTAAATTAATTAAATTAACTTTTTTCCAAAAGTTCTAAAAGCCAAAGTAGTCTGATGTCAGATGCCACTGCAAATTAAGGATTTAACATTATAAAACTATATGATTTCATTAAGTTAACTTTTATATCATCGGAGCAATTTTTGTGATTTGAAAATTAAAAGTTTTCCTCTTTTAAAGTCCATAGATACTATGTAGTAATAGTAGTAACTTTGTTTATGGATACTCTAGGTGGTCAGTGTGTGACATTGTCGAAAGAATATAACAAAAATAATATATTAAATATATTATAATATCTTATATAATATATTAAATAATATTGAATAATATTTTGTATACATTGTGACCCATTTGAAATAGAAGCACCTCCGTAAATTTTTCATTTTTCATCCGATTTTAGCCGTTTTTTTCTCTGAATATAGGTCCCAAAAAAACTCTTATTATTTTTTTCAAAATTTCAGGTCTAAATCTTAATTTTCAAGGCCTACTACGAATTTTTTTCTAGTAAAAAATGACGAAAGCAATTTTTTTATTTAACCTCTGACACCACAACATTAATCAGGATACCCTAAAAGCCCCGTATACCAAATTTGAACAAAAAATATACAGGGAGTTCCATTCTGCAGGGTGTCAAAGTTGAGCAAAATAGGAATTTGAACCTGGCACCTGGAGAGTCAAGTGTGCCATGGAATCCCCTCAAAACAGATTAATGATCAACAGGACTACTCAAAATGTTGATGTGCAAAGATTCAATACAAAAATGTACAGGGCCTTTTCTCTGCGCTATCTCAAAATGCAGGAGTATTCTGTCATCATTGAAAAAATATTAATAAACAAAAGTAATTTATTTCTTTACAAAATGTCAAGGAACAAATAAAAACAATTGAAAATGTTGGACCTTTATCAATAAGTCACTGTCTGAGATGATACATTTTCTGTGCGTTTCCTGTTGTGGCACACCAGCCACCTTAACTCATATGGACTTACTAACTCTCAGACTTCTGTATTTTTAGATTTAGTTCGTTTATAGTGTCTGGGGCGGTTTTGATATATATTTTCGATTTTTTACCACAAAAATTCATTACTTTGAGATACAGTGGCTTTATACGAGACAGTGGCGACAACCGTGGTCCGATTTTTGATTGGTTCCGCCATGTTTCGTCAAATTCTGTCATAATGGATCGACTTATTTGTATCGATTTCATAATGACGGCGTCATTCTACAGATCCGTCAATCGTGTTGTCCCTTATTATGGACGCTTTGTTTATGTGTGTATTATCATATTTCTGCGCTTTATCTGTGTTTTCTTTGAGAAAAGTAAAGTAAGGTGACTACAACGTAGATGGTTGTCATGCAAGAAATGTATAAAAGCGAGGGAAGGTTGCAAGAAGATGATGGTTATCCAGAAGAAGAACCCAATGAAGAAGTTGGAAAAAGCGGTACAGAAGGTCAAAAGAAGACTGATTAGCAGGATCATGAAGAAATGAAAATAATGGAGCTGAGGGACCGTAGAAAATTGCAAAACCAGCAAAATTTGAAAACTTTGTTATAAAAGCTGTTACAAATGTTTTAAAAATTAGTGGCCCTAATAACTATGAAGAAGCTGTAATGGATAAAGAAATGAAGTCATATGAATAAAACAAAAATGAGTTTTACAGAGACTTCCAGAAGACAAGAAAGCATGAGGTATAGTATCTTGTAAATGGATATACAAGGAGAGGATAATTCCGGATGGATCGATAGAAAAATACTAGGCGAGGTTGGTAATGAAAGGTTGTTCACAAAGAAAAGGAAGACTACGACCAAACGTTTAGCCCTGTAGTGAAATCTGGAATGATAAAAGGAATATTAAGCATATAGGTGCTGGTGAAAATGTTGAATTGACTCGATGGATGTCTCTACAGCATGCGCTTATATCGAAAAATCGATGAAGATCTTTATGTGAAACAACCAAAAGGTTATGAAGATTCAACCAATAAAGTTTTGTAGACTCCAGACAAGTTTTTATGGTCTCAATAATGGAGCAAATTGCGAACATTTTCATGAAAGCTTTACTTATTTAAACCAAAAATATTTTGAGAGGCTGTTATACTCCTGTAAAACAATGGGCTTAAGAAAAATCATCCAAAGTGAAGGATGTTGAAGATTGTAATATCACTTTTCATTTTTCTTATGGTGTATCCATGAAAATAAGTAAATAAAAAGTGTCAAAAACCAAAAATAAAAGCAATTATTCTTTGAGTTTTAGTCTCGTGTACCAAGTGCTTTAGGACTTCAACAGCTCTGAAGAAAATTGTTAATTCTAAAGTTTTCTGTATGTACATAATAACACCAATAAACACCGATTATAAATTGAACATGACTACGTTTGGAGTTGTTTTATTATAATGTAGTTATCATTACTTTATTTCCTAAGCTAAAAGTACCATATAATTATATTGTGTTTTCCCTATTTTATATTTTTAAAATTTTCTGTTTATTGCTACCTGCTCATTTCTAAACTTTTCAAAATACAAACACATGCTCAAAATTTGTTCGTCTATTCTAGACATGTCCAGTGAGAACCATTAAATATTAGCAGTATATAGTCGCACTGATATTAGTAATTAATTTTAAAATATAAACGAAACAGAACAGGTAGGTACGTTTTACCGGTTATTTCTCAAAAAATGTGCAATAAATTGATTTTATTTAATATATAATAGTCATATCAATAAAAAAAATCGATACTGGATCTGAATTCACAATATGGATATATTTTTTAAATAGTCCCACCTCTAATTTGACGAAACATGGCGGCCGTGTCGCCACTGTCTTGTATAAAGCCACTGTAGTCTGAGATAGCACAGAGAAAGGCACCCTTTATATGTTCTATTAGATCTTTACACACCAACATTTTGAGTGGTCCTGTTGACCATTCAACTGTTTTACAATTGACTCGCCTGATGCCTGTAAAAATTTCTATTTTCCTCAACTTTGACACCCTGCAGAATGGAATCCTGATTAACACTGAGGTGTCCGATTTGAAATAGAGAAATCACTAAATGGTTTTCATCATTTTTTACTGAAAAAAAAATTCGTAGTAGGCCTTGAAAATTGAGATTAAGACCTGAAATTTTGCATCAAAGTAAACCAGAGTTTTTCGTGACCTATCTATAGCAAAAAAAACGGCTAAAATCGGATAAAAAATAAAAGATTTATGGGGGTGCTTCCTTTTTAAATGGGTCACCCTGTACAGGGTGAGTTTTTTTCGATGGCCACTACGGGGATCTCGGAAACTAGCAGAGCTAGAACAAAGGTTAAATGGGGAAAGAATTGCAGTTTTGAATGCTCAATCTAATGCCCCTTTTGGATTTTTAAAAAAGTTCATGGCTCACTAGATATTTTGAAAAGAGTGATTTTTTGCTATTTTATCAGATATCTGTAGCTCCATTATTTCTGAATATACAGAAAAACTGTAGAAACAAAAATTGTAGATAATTTTGGGCTTGTTTGTGCTTTTTGAGATATGACATAAACTTGTGTTTTCAGCTTTCCAAAAATATAATACTCTGCATAGTTATTATAAAAAATTAAATAGCTATGGCTAATTTTCCGATTTTTTTAAATTTTCACATAGTCAGCCATGGAATATTTTCATAATTACGTTGTATTAAAACTTTCAAATATTTTATTTTAAGCTGGTAACAAAATGTAACAAAATAAAACAACAATTATCATGATGGAGCTCTACCACATAATTATTTGCCCGTAAGAAACTACCTAGATAAGCTCTATCCAAATAGTTGGATAGGGAGAAATAGACCTATTTCCTGGCAGCCCCGATCCCCCGATTTGTCTGCAATTGCCAGTACTGACAGGCGCTCTCTAAGAAAGGTGACAAATTCAGTTTTAAAAAGATGCAATATTTGCATAAATAATAATGGTGGATTGTTTGAACACCTTTTTTATTTTAAAAGGTGACCTTTTAAACTAATAATAATTTGAATGTGAATTTCTTTATTTTTGTTTTATTTTGTTACATTTTGTTACCAGCTAAAAACAAAATATTAGAAAGTTTGAAGTATGTCTAATTATAAAATAGAACGTAATTATGAAAATATTCCATGGCTGACTGTGTTAAAAATTAAAAAAAAAAACAGAAAATAGCCACAGCTCTTTTACTTCTTATAATAGCTATGCCGAGTATTATATCTTTGGAAAGCTCAAAAAATGGCCGATTTTATAATTATCTACAATTTTTGCCCCTACAGTTTTTCTGTATAATCAGAAATAACGGAGCTACAGAGATCTGATGAAATAGCAAAAAAATCACTCTTTTCAAAATATCTAGTGAGCCATGAACTTTTTTAAAAATACAAAAGGGCATTAGATTGAGCATTCAAAACTGCATTTAACCTTTGTTCTAGCTCTGCTAGTTTCCGAGATCCCCATAGTGGGCATAGAAAAAAACTCACCCTGTATATATATGTCACAGGTGTTCTCCTCTCTTCTGGGAACACCTGGCAGGGACTCAGTTTTGTATAAGGGTGGGGGGGGGGGCTAACGGAGGCAATCCAATTGAGGACCTTGTTTGACTTTCTTCAGTTGGAGAGTTCCCCCGGGATCATAACTGGTCAGACTATGTCCTGTAGCAAAAACGCTACCTTTCGGTCGATCGTTTAACCACACACCTGTTTTACTGAGTTAATACTCACAAAAGTAAATTGTGCAGTCCTGGACTTAGGAATGTTTTTGCTAAGGTTCAAAAAGCAACTTCCTAGTGTATGTGGGTGTTCTCTCGGCAAGCAAAACAGTTACAGAGGAGAGGAGCTAAATGCGTGAATTTGAATATATAGTACATACCACTATAAGTCTAAAAATTATTATTTATACTGTTTAGTCTAGAGCTTAGTAATTACACCAACATTTGTAACGCAAAAGTGGATATGGCTCCCCAGAATGTAGCAAGGCGTGTATTAGGGATGTACCGGATTGGGTATTTGGCCGATCCGGCCGGAACCGGAATTCCGGCCGCTAGCCGGACCGGACCACTGGAATTCCGGCCCGACCACGACCTATAGAAGTATTTCAAATTTCAACAACTAAACGATATTTTAAATTTTTTTCAAATTTCAAAAAAATTTGAAAATTTTGGAGTTCTATACCAAAATATTTATAAAACTAGCTACCTTTGCTCGACTCAGACATTTTAGATTTCATTCTGCTTTTGCACCATCGGAATGATGCCAGAAAAGTTTTTTATGGCTATTTATGGTCTACATAACCAAATTAAACAAGGTTTGGCTTTGCTCGATTTAGACATTTTTTTATTCTTTTTTGCAGTTTTTGAAGCCCTGTAGCGGAAAGTTGCACCGCTGAAAGCTAGCCAGAAAAGCATCTTCGTTTCCAGTAAGCTGGAGAATCCTCAAATCTGTCTGTCATATTATTTTTATTTATCAGACTATAACGTGTTATTTTATTAAACCTACGGTACGACTTTCATTAATTTTTTCAGTGCAGTGTAGTTGTGTGTTGTGTTGTTTCTGTCTAAGTAGTGTAAGTACCTTTACAATTACAAATTAACAGTACTAATTTAATTAAAACGAATAAAATATAAAAGTACCTACCTAATAAGATGGTTCCTTTTTGTAATAAGTACAGCTAATTATTGTTGTTTATACATGATCCTTGATGTACCTATTTGATACACAAGTAGCGTAGATGGTGCCGCTATTCTCCTGTTTTTATTCCACGACTGCTAGATGGAGCTAGCAACATATTGGCCAGATTTGTCTAGAAAAGTTTCAAATTGAAACTTTCAATGTAGAGGTTATGTTTGAGTTTATTTTTTGTTGTACATAATATTTTTTGATATTATACAGGTTCTAATCTAATTTAAAAATACCAAACATTTGGAAGTTTTTTTGAAGTTCATAAAGAGGACAAAAATAAAGTTTTTGCAATTTGTGTATTTAATTTTTACTTTTGTAAAATGCATTTGTTTAAAAAAGTAAGAAAAGAAAGTATGATTTGATAAAGTTTGATTTTTTTAACCTATATCAGAATTTTCGAAAATTCCGGCCGGATCGCTATAGTGATCCGGCCAGAACGGTAGTTCCGGCCTCTGGCCGGATGTAGTGGTACCGCTGGAATTCCGGTACATCCCTAGTTTGTATTTGTAACATATGACGCACTGCCAATGCTAAACAGGTGTGATTACATGAGTACAGATCTCGTTGGTATTGGTTTAAAAATAAAATAAGCTCGTCTCGTCAATAACCTAGTGTTTAATTGCCAGTTAGCTACTTGAGAAGTGTTTTAGTGCCACAATGGCTTCGGAAAGAGTAATGTTTTAGGTGAGAATTAACAAGACAAAAACACATACCCGGAGGGCTTTTACTTTGGTGATTCTTGGAATAATTGGAGGCAATTTGAAATCTCGTAAGTATCTGATTACAAATAAAATCGATTGAGTAACAGAAGATGTGTTTTCATTGGTAGTGAAAGAAATGAGAATCGTTTGGTTACTCGACGAGAACCGCAGTCGTGCATTATTCAAATAAAAATAAATGAAATGCAAGTTATTACACTGACCAGCAAAAAAAACCGGCCACTAAAAATTAGCCCCAATTTCAAAGTTGGATTTCTCGCGAACCGCTCATTCGATTTTGATGATTTTTTTTAATTGTAGATTAATTCTTCAGTTACGAATGCTATGTCAGAAATTTTTATTCGGAATTTAAGCATATACAGGGCGCAACAGTGGGACGATCTTTTTTCCGAAACTTGCAACACCCTGTGGGATGCAGCCGCAAAGTAGCTGTTGACAAGTGGAACCACACTATAGCCTCATCTTTTGTGAACATTTTGTTTTTTGAATCACGGCATTATCTCCGTTCTTGTCGGAGATATACTGTTTTGAAATGAACGCCTCGGAAAAAGGCTTTGCAGGCAGAAAATTCTACGTGTAAATAATCAAGGCGGCATAGGCGAAAATGCATGTCAGTTTTACAACGGTTGTCAAATGGGTGTTCAGTGTCTTCTAGGCCTGAGACAAAATATCGATAAAATCGAAAGTATCGATACTATCGATTTTATCGATACTCGATATTCAATTTCGATAAATCGAAATATCGATCTTATCGATATTTTCGATCTTTTCGATCTTATCGATTTTATCGATCTTTTCGATTTTATCGATCTTTTCGATTTTATCGATCTTTTCGATTTTATCGATTTTATCGATCTTTTCGACCTTTTCGATCTTTTCGATTTTATCGATCTTTCGATTTTATCGATATTTTCGATTTTATCGATATTTTCGATTTTATCGATCTTTTCGATTTTTTCGATATTTTCGATCTTTTCGATTTTATCGATCTTTTCGATTTTATCGATCTTTTCGATTTTATCGATATTTTTAATTTTATCGATCTTTCCAATTATATCTATCTTTTGAAATTGTTTGCGAAAATAAAGGAAATTGCTGCACCCATTGCGTCCAGACCGCGTCCGCAGCAAGCCGATCGGCCTTTTTTTGTTTAGCTTCTTAAATAAAATTGATTATATCGATTTTATCAATAAGATCAATTATATCGATAAGATCGATTTTATCGATAAGATCGATTTTATCAACATGATCGATAAGATCGATTGTATCGATAAGATCGATTTTATCGATAAGATCGATTTTATCGATAAGATCGATTATATCGATAAGATCGATTTTATCGATAAGATCGATTTTATCGATTTATCGATTTTATCGATACTTTTTCAGTATCGATTTCCGATACTGAAATTCGGAGATCGAACAGCCCTAGTGTCTTCCGTTTTCTTCCGGAACCCACTCGCCTGGTGAAATTACCCGTTTCCATATATCGATTCCAGACATCCTGGACTGTTGTTCAAGGTATACCAAAGGTATCAAACACGTAACGTTGACTTCGGCCATCCTCAATTAACGCTACAATACGAGCAACATCCGTCACAGATAATGGCATTTTGATTTGACACACTGAGTGCTGTGGAATCATTGAAAAAATATTGATAAACACGAATTTAATGTATTTCTTTACAACTATCAAAAAAAATTTAAATTATTGGACCTTACTCAACAAAGTCACTCTCTAAGATGATACATTTTCTGTGTGTTTCCTGTTGTGGCACACCAGCCACCTTAACTGATATGGACTTACTGACTGGCAGACTTCTGTATTTTTTAGATTTAGTTCGTTTATAGTGTGTGTAGCGGTTTTGATATACTCGATTTTTGACCAGTATAAAGTTCCAAAAATTCAGTAATTTGAGATGGCACAGATAACAACACTCTGTATATTTTGTATTGGACCTTTGCACACCAACACCTTGACTGGTCCTATTGACTATTCAACTGTTTTGAGGGGATTCCATGGCACTCTTGACTTGGCAGATGCCTTTAAAATTCCTTTTTTGCTCAACTTTGACACTCTGCAGAATGGAACTCCCTGTATATTTTTTATTCAAATTTGGCATATAGGTGTTTTGGGGTATTCTGATTAACGCTCTGGGGTCTGATTTTAAATAAAAAAATTGCTAAATGGTTTTCGTAAAAATCGGGGGTATAAAAGAAGGCCTTTTAAACAAAAAAAAGTTTAGGCAATTATCTCCAAAAATGAAGATTTTACGGATTTGTACAGTTTTAAAGTTGGACACCCTGTATACAATGTGTCCACGCAAAGCGGTATTATAGGTGTATATGACAATTTTTTTTGCATTACAAACACAATTTTTTGTATTCTGCTCTTGCTTCACCCAAAAACTATTTTTAGTGTCTTGGACTTTAAAAAATTTATAGAGGGCGCTCGCATCAGGTAAAGTGCCTTTTCTGTGCGAAATATTGAAAAATTTTATTAGAAAAACTTGCTCAGAATTAAAAAATATGACGTATTAATAAATAGCAATCAAGGGGCCGCGGAGGCGTCGCTCGTACCGGCGCTGACTTTTTAGACTGCATGTTTTTCTGCCTTCGATCGACCTTGGTTCGAGGCAGGCGCATGCACATATATCTTTAAAGAAAAACACCGCTATGTGGCCAAGAGCGCTGAACAAATGTGGGTTCACGGTATTGCTCCTAAATAGCTTTATCCTTGTGATTTACTAATTTTCCTACACTCACTGGGATTAATACGGTTTTCTAGGGTTTTCCGTAGTACTTGAGCGAATGCCATTCTAGTACTATCGGTAAAAATGTCGGCCCTAGCCGCAAATGGCAACGAAGACAAAATAATAGTAATTGCCCCCCTCCCCCGCACAAGCATGTGGTTGCTTCTGGGGTACTCCTAGTTTGGAGTATCGTGAGGGTGAGAATTATTATTATTATTATTTACAGAACTAAATAATTTTTTATTTATATATTTTTTTAAATATAAATGTAACCATAATTTAAATTTATTTATTCTACCCATGTTCCTCCAACAATAAATTATTCTAACACAAAGACGGATCACTTTTATTTTTGTATCCATGGCATACTCTTTTTAAAAAATTAAAATTACAAATGCTATAAATTCAATTGACCTTCAAGTCATTCATAATAGCTACAAAGAATTTAAGAACAGAGTTGTTTTTATCTGTGCCAACTCAAAGTGATAATTTTTTTAACTGTACCAGTAGGTAAGGCAGGTGTTGGGACCGTCCCCTCCATTTTCCTCCTAGGCCCCGCCCCCAGCCAATCGTAGCTAACCTCTGACGTCATGGCGCCAAATTCAAACCGTGGGAGATAATGGTCCATCATCTCAAGCATCTCATCTCGTGGTCCAGCATCTCCAGCATCTCATCTCGTGCTCTGACGTCACAAATTCTGAATATAAAAAAATCCGCCAGGGTTCGAACCTGCGACCATCGGTTTATAAAATCGGCGCTCTAACCAACTGAGCCATCGACGCATTTGAAAATAATACTTTAAAATGGTGTAAACTAGATTCTGGGTGACATCACAAAATTAAGAATAAATACAAGGTGTCTCAAAAGCAACTGATTAAAATTATATACAGGATGCGTTAAATCAAGGGAAAGTCAAAAGGGCCTAATTTCATTGCGTCACAGATTTTGTCTCGTAGAGGTGAACAAAAATATACAAGGTAGGTAAAAAACAGTTGATATGTAAAAAAAATCAAATATAGGGTGAGACAAAAATAAAAAAGGCCTATTTATATCACGTGACGTCTCAGACTTAAGAATAAGTAAAATACAGGGTGAATAAGAAACTGAAGCCAAAAGGACCTTAATAATTTATCGTCTCAGATTTTTTCAATTAGCATAAGTACAGGGTGGACAACAAAAATATACAATGTGTGACAAAAAAAAACGACCTGAATCAGCACGTGGCGTCTCAGACTTAAGAATAAGTTAAATACAGGGTGTCTCAAAATTCACATTTGTACAGTATGGGGTAATCTAAAAGGTCCTTAATCGATGCGAGATTTTTCTCAAATAGTTGGACAACAAAAATATACAGGGTGGGCAAAACAGCTGATAAAAGAATCATGTACAGGGTGTGACAAATGCCAAAAAGACCTAATTTCATCACAAGGCGTATCATAATTATTAAGAACAAGTAAAATCCAAGGTGTCGCAAAATTCATATTTATACAGGATAAGACAAAAATCAAAGCAAAGACGACGTTAATCTAAAGCAAAAAGGACCTTAATCATTGCGTTGCAGATTTTCTCAAATAGTACAGGGTCGGACAACAAAAATATTCAAGGTGGCATGAGAAAGCCAAAAGACCTTATCACCTGGCGTCTCAGAATTAAGAATAAGTAAAATCAGGGTATCTCAAAATTCAGGATAGTGTGCTATGGGTATTTGTCCTAATGATAAGATTATTTTTTATATATAGATTTGCCCGTGTTAGAATTTTTGAAGATATAAAACAAATAATATTGTGGTTATAAAAATAATTTTTGTAATTTTAACCACACGTTTTTTTGGGGTCTTCACTGCGTTTTGACGTTTACGTGGTGGCATTTGGCATTCATATAGACGACAAAAACCAATACCAAAACGGTCTTAGGCGCCTCAAGCAAAAAATATTTTATTGTTATAAGATTCAAAACAATTTTATGTTAAATCTACCAGCGCGAGACAATCTACGCAATAAATCTCCTGATGTCAAAACGGCCTTCTAAACACAGACGATTTTCAGCTTAATGACCTGAAGGTGAATAAAAAATTCGATGTAGGTACAGCGTGCATAAAAAACAAAAACCAAAAAGACATTACTCCACGCGAAATTCCGCAGCTACCAAAAATAGCATTTTTCCTAAAACGACATGTAGACTTACTCAAAAAGTATATTTAAAGAGAGGCAAAACTTTTCGCGAAATTAGTTTGTTATAAAAATTGGAATTATATTATGTGCATAAATGCATCGTAAAATAAGGTCAGCTACGAAAACGTTGGCCCGCCAACACGGACCACTGGTAATGGTATTTGTCATCATTTTTCCAACATACAAGGCAAATATTGCATCGTCAGCGAAATCAAAAATAAAAATGTAGGTTGCGGGCATCGACACAGGCGGATATCTACGTCTCGTAAAATATAAATTCCACACTTTTAAAATTAATAATTTCAGAAATTAGTAAATACGGCACTAGGATTCGAACCTACGACCACTGGAGAGACAAAAACTAAAAGGGCCTTAATAGTTTCAGCACGTGACCTCGTAGAACTAAGAATATAGGGTGTATCAAAATTCATGTACTTACAGGGTGTGACAAAAAAAAATCAAAGCCAAAATGTCCTTAATAATTTAACCTTGTGACATCGCTGAATTAATGGACCGTCTGTATAAAAATTCATATACCGAGACAAAAACATATATACGAAAAACAAATGTACTTTAATCGCGGCGTGACATTACAAAATTTTTCTCAGATGACGTACACACACAGAAATTACAGATATACATATGAACTCAAAATATACTTGCAAAAAAAAAAATAAAAACGGGGCTACTAACGCAAGAACAAAGTATATGCTAAACCCTCAGTCTCAAAACGACCTACAACCTTGACGAAAAAATCGTGGGTAAAAATATCTCTTTATTAGGTATAAATTAATTTTAGAAAAATGGGTCCAAATAAAATTACTACTACAAAACGACCGGCAAAAAATCGTAAAATTGGTCAAGATATTATGTAGGGTCATAAATCTTAATACGTAGTAACAGAGTGTACAAAGTACCCAACAACAGTTATAATATTATAAAAAATAATATACAGTGTACGTCAAAACACTGCACAAACGGAAAGCCAAAAGGGCCTTAATAATTTCATCACACCCCAGAATCTTTTTCAGACTGCATAAGTACAGGGTGGACAACAAAATACATGGGTGTGACAAAAGCCAAAAAGACCTAACTTCATCACGTGGCGTATCATAATTAATAAGGGAAATACAGGGTGTCTCAAAGAAAACTGTCAAAAATGTATATGTGTATGGATAAAAACATAAGAAAATTACATCTCAACACGTGACGTCACTGAATTTTTCAGACTGCATACAGGCCGGCCAAAAATCAATACAAGGTATATCAAAAATGTATATACAGTGGGAATAAAAACACATACAAAAATTCCGAACTATGGTATCTGACCAAATAACTGAACTACCAAAGCCAACGCGAGCAAAAATTACTCATTTAGAAAAATATATCCAAACAAAATTAATTATTGACGTCCTCTGCTGTATGCTACAAACCGGCCGACACAAACCGTAAAAATTGGGCAAAATATGCATACTTAATTCGTAGTAAGACAAGACTTTGAATATTTTTTCCTAATAATTACCTACACACAAGCCTGAAATATAATCTATAATCTTCAAATAAACACACAAAATATGACATAAAAATAGAACATCACATGAAGTCGCAGAATTAATGTATTGGTCGTATAAGAATTCAAAATTTCGCTATTTGTTCTGATAATACAAGAATTTTTAAACTAAAACGCAGGGACGGATGGCGTACTAAACCCCCTAATGTCAAAACGGTCCGTGAGATGGAAAAAAAAACGAAAACTTGATTTTTAAAAATGGCTCTTTTACCGGTGTTGTATCAAGTATAAATTAATTTCAGAAAAATTCGTACTCAAAGTACTTAACAATAGAAGCAAATATTTTTCGTTATACCTCTATACGACAAAAAATTGCATTCTTTGGTGTTTTTCGGGGTGTTTTAATAATTCACTCACATAGTCTGCTAATTGATTCCTGAAATAACAATCTTCTAAGTCGTTTGGTCGACGCACCGATTTTTTGGTTATTAGCATTAATATTTTGCAAAAATTATTATTCAGGGTGCGTATAGAAACGCGACGCAATAGGAAAGCCAAAAGGACCGTCGTACTCGTCTCCACAATCACGCAGAATTGCAAAGATTTAGAAAATTTCCCCTTGATGCAGATGCAAATAATTTAACTATATATGGACTTAATACAACATAAGATGTATTATAAAAATACGTAAGAGGTATATCGAAAGTAATAATTTTCAACATATTCCCCGAAAACGGGAACCTCGTGTATTGAAGAGAGACAGAACTTCCACAAGGTGTTAGCGGTCATGAACCCTGGGAGCCTATCGACAGGCAGGGACTTGTAGTAGGTAACCCTTTGTCAACGTTTTGGACTCGATGCAAAATAACGCAGAGATAACGGAAACAAAAATTGTCTACGTAACTGACCTCAATATCAAGTTGAAATTTTTCACCCAACGTTGCCAGTTAACACAATGTGCGTGTATTTCTCGGTTTTTTAGTAATTTCAAAGAATGAAACAGGATTTTGTTTGGAAAACATGGCAACGCTGGCGACATAAAGTTTTTAATAAAAAGTTATGTATTTCGTGCGCGGACCGCAGATTGTTTGTCGTCCGAAAACAAGCCTCAACGTAGATACCCACCACCAAGCGTCCAAGAACATACCTGAATAAGGAAGAAAACTCTAAGTAAGTACAACATATTGTTACTAAAATCTGTGTGCATTATGAAATTTCGAAGAGATGTAAAAAAATTGAATTTTACAAAAATATGAACAGGAATTTATTTTTGTTACAGATTACACCTCCGATCATCGCTACTGGCGGACTCCTGCTGCTACGGTTGTTTTTCGACTCGTCTTGCCACTTGAACGAAAAAATTTAAACCGTAAGTAAAAAATACCTCTTTTGCTAATGCATTATTAAGTATAAATTAATTTCAGAAAAAATGGATTTAAACAAAATCAATTCACGCTCTCTGCTACAGTCACAACAGGCTGTTAAACTGAACCAGTTGGATGAAGACGCACCGTTTCAAATCTTGGGTGGAAAAATCATCAAAGGAAAATTTGGAGAAAATGTACTGCTGCAGCTCGAGCAGGGTGCGGTGTTCCTACCAAATCGAGTGACGGAAGATTTCAGACCGCATCTGAGTGAGTTTGAGTCAACGAAATTTTCGATAATCTACAGAGGTGAACAAGATCTGGGGAAGAGTCATCCAGCAACAAAATTTGAAATTATAAAAAATTAGTTTTTGAGTAAAATATTTTCCCGAGTAAAAAGCTATTTTCAAAAATAGCAAAAATCGTAAAATATTTTTAACTGTATGATATGGATAAGAAAATAAACCCTTTAAAACATAGTGGTGTCTTTATTTGAGTAATAATAATTCAAAATAACCACAGTTTTTGAATTAACTTTATGAAGAAATTTTGTGACTTAAAATACCAGCTGCAAAGCTTCTTAGAGAGTGCACAAGAGTAATCCCCGACAATAGGACTTTGAAAATTGAGAATAACAAATACCTGTGTTGGAAGGTAATCTAGACTTTAGATATACACACATTATTTGACATAAATTGTATTTTTGCGAATTCTTCGAGGGGTTTTTAAATCATATGCATACCATTGCCAATCGTTAGTAGGTTAATCAGCTGTCTCTTCACCTTTCACGTCACTATTTTTCTAATTATAGTTAAATAATGTTTACTTGTAGAGAAAAAAAGACAAATTAACCGTTTTACACTGTTTTTATTTAAAAATATCTTCTCAGATAGCTAGCAGCTTGTTTCTATTAAAATGCAGGAGTTCAAAAATACAATATGTCTCTAACGTGAACGATGCCCTACATAAATCCAAAATTAAATCGATCGGGCTTAAAATATAATTATATATGATATATATTATATATGATATATCATTAATGCGACCCAGAAAATTATAATAAAATTCATCCATTTTTAATTGTAATAACAAGTTAATTTTTTGTGAAATAACCTTATCGATATAAAGTAATTCCATCACCTCAGAGTCCACAAAATATTGTTGAATGTTGCCACGTGAGAGCACAGTCATTCTAAGTCCGCCCAGTCCAATAACTATGTTCAGCTCCATATTTCCAAATTGCACGGGCGTCGGGGAATCACCATTGTCGGGGCTGCGGGAAAATTCTTCAACGATTTTATTCAGACGTAAAACTAACTCGGTCCATTCCATGTGGTCTAGAGAAATGCAGCTACGATCAAGAGTATCCAACCGGTTAATAATGTTTATGGTAGGTTTGAAGAATCTCTCCGGACTTAGACCACAATGTACTATGAAGTAGTTGCTGGTCTCCAACATGAAACACGTGTTTAAAACCAGATGTCTAACCAGATAACTAATTATACCATGTGTCGCTAGCGCACTCTTATACTTTTTAAAAAATCCCCTCCACTACTAACTTCTATAAATACTGACTTGACAGTTTTTGTATACACGTTCATAAATTGAGGAGCTTGTCTACAGGCATGGACTTGTAGTAGCTAACCCTTTGTCAGCGTTTTCGATACAAAATAAATACAACCCAAACAAACAAAAAAAATATCTATAACTGATCTCAAATTGAAATTTCTCCCCCAACGTTGCCGGATAACACAATGTTCATGTAGTTCTCGGTTTTTTGATACTTATATAAAATCCTAGTATCAGACTTATCAGTCTATTACTGGTGTATTTATGGGACAGACAGGTGTCGGAAACAGTACGATCCCGACCGGTAATAGAACAACCGGTTTGGAACAGCCCGTTTGGAACAGCCGGTGTGGAAGAGGCGATTTGGGACAAGCGGTTGATAACTACCTGTTAAGAACAGCCTGTTTCGACGTTGCCGGATAACACAATGTACATGTAGTTCTCGGTTTTTTGATACTTATATAAAAACCTAGTATCAGACTTATCAGTCTATTACTGGTGTATTTATGGGACAGACAGGTCTTTTCCACCCAAGATTTGAAACAGTGTGTCTTCATCCAACTGGTTCAGTTTAACAGCCTGTTGTGACTGTAGCAGAGAGCGTGAATTGATTTTGTTTAAATCCATTTTTTCTGAAATTAATTTATACTTAATAATGCATTAGCAAAAGAGGAATTTTTTACTTACGGTTTAAATTTTTTCGTTCAAGTGGCAAGACGAGTCGAAAAACAACCGTAGCAGCAGCAGCAGGAGTCCGCCAGTAGCGATGATCGGAGGTGTAATCTGTAACAAAAATAAATTCGTGTTCATATTTTTGTAAAATTCAATTTTTTTACATCTCTTCGAAATTTCATAATGCACACAGATTTTAGTAACAATATGTTGTACTTACTTAGAGTTTTCTTCCTTATTCAGGTATGTTCTTGGACGCTTGGTGGTGGGTATCTGTATTTGTTTTTATTCCCACTGTACCTATATACATTTTTGATATACCTTGTATTGATTTTTGGCCGGCCTGTATGCAGTCTGAAAAATTCAGTGACATCACGTGTTGAGATGTAATTTTTTTATGTTTTTATCCATACACATATACATTTTTGACAGTTTTCTTTGAGACACCCTGTATTTCCCTTGTTAATTATGATACGCCACGTGATGAAGTTAGGTCTTTTTGGCTTTTGTCACACCCATGTATTTTGTTGTCCACCCTGTACCTATGCAGTCTGAAAAAGATTCTGGGGTGTGATGAAATTATTAAGGCCCTTTTGGCTTTCCGTTTGTGCAGTGTTTTGACGTACACTGTATATTATTTTTTATAACATTATAACTGTTGTTGGGTACTTTGTACACTCTGTTACTACGAATTAAGATTTATGACCCTACATAATATCTTGACCAATTTTACGATTTTTTCTAAAATTAATTTATACCTAATAAAGAGATATTTTTACCCACGATTTTTTCGTCAAGGTTGTAGGTCGTTTTGAGACTGAGGGTTTAGCATATACTTTGTTCTTGCGTTAGTAGCCCGTTTTTATTTTTTTTTTGCAAGTATATTTTGAGTTCATATGTATATCTGTAATTTCTGTGTGTGTACGTCATCTGAGAAAAATTTTGTAATGTCACGCCGCGATTAAAGTACATTTGTTTTTCGTATATATGTTTTTGTCTCGGTATATGAATTTTTATACAGACGGTCCATTAATTCAGCGATGTCACAAGGTTAAATTATTAAGGACATTTTGGCTTTGATTTTTTTTGTCACACCCTGTAAGTACATGAATTTTGATACACCCTATATTCTTAGTTCTACGAGGTCACGTGCTGAAACTATTAAGGCCCTTTTAGTTTTTGTCTCTCCAGTGGTCGTAGGTTCGAATCCTAGTGCCGTATTTACTAATTTCTGAAATTATTAATTTTAAAAGTGTGGAATTTATATTTTACGAGACGTAGATATCCGCCTGTGTCGATGCCCGCAACCTAAGTTTTTATTTTTGATTTCGCTGACGATGCAATATTTGCCTTGTATGTTGGAAAAATGATGACAAATACCATTACCAGTGGTCCGTGTTGGCGGGCCAACGTTTTCGTAGCTGACCTTATTTTACGATGCATTTATGCACATAATATAATTCCAATTTTTATAACAAACTAATTTCACGAAAAGTTTTGCCTCTCTTTAAATATACTTTTTGAGTAAGTCTACATGTCGTTTTAGGAAAAATGCTATTTTTGGTAGCTGCGGAATTTCGCGTGGAGTAACGTCTTTTTGGTTTTTGTTTTTTATGCACGCTGTACCTACATCGAATTTTTTATTCACCTTCAGGTCATTAAGCTGAAAATCGTCTGTGTTTAGAAGGCCGTTTTGACATCAGGAGATTTATTACGTAGATTGTCTCGCGCTGGTAGATTTAACATAAAATTGTTTTGAATCTTATAACAATAAAATATTTTTTGCTTGAGGCGCCTAAGACCGTTTTGGTATTGGTTTTTGTCGTCTATATGAATGCCAAATGCCACCACGTAAACGTCAAAACGCAGTGAAGACCCCAAAAAAACGTGTGGTTAAAATTACAAAAATTATTTTTATACAACAAAAGAGAGATATGATATTGCGCAGGTTGGACACCATATTGGCGCGTCACGCGGTTATAAACAATTGTACAAGTTGTATCATCTGGTTATAAACAACCGAAACGTCAGAAACGTCTGAGTGTCATTGTAGTGTGTTCTCTGCATTTTCAGCCAATTTGCGGAAGTTTGCGTTGTAAAATTACTGTTAATTACTCTTTGGTCCATTTGTCCCTTTGTAAACTCAATCAGTGGACATACTGTAATACTTTGCATGTCATAAGTGGGCGGGAACTTACCGCGTGACGTAATTGCGCAGAAGGGAACGAAATTGAGGCGGCTAAATATCATATCTCTCTTTTGTTGTATCATGATGAAATTAGGTCTTTTTGGCATTTGTCACACCCTGTACATGATTCTTTTATCAGCTGTTTTGCCCACCCTGTATATTTTTGTTGTCCACCTATTTGAGAAAAATCTCGCATCGATTAAGGACCTTTTAGATTACCCCAGCCTGTACATGAATTTTGAGACACATATTAAATCTGCGTCCCCACGTGAAATTATACCTTTTTGGCTTTTGTCACACCCCGTACCTAGATATTATTAAGGTCCTTTTGGCTTTCTTATGCCAGCTTCTATATTTTTGTTGTCCACCACTGTACGAGAAAAATCTGTCACACAACGATTAAGGTCCTTTTGACTTTAGATTAACGCCATTTTATCTTTAGTTTTTGTTCTACCCTGTACAAATGTGAATTTTGAGACACCCTGTATTTAACTTATTCTTAAGTCTGAGACGCCACGTGCTGATTCCGGTAGTTTTTTTTTGTCACACATTGTATATTTTTGTTGTCCACCCTGTACTTATGCTAATTGAAAAAATCTGAGACGATAAATTATTAAGGTCCTTTTGGCTTTAGTTTCTGATTCACCCTGTATTTTACTTATTCTTAAGTCTGAGACGTCACGTGATATAAATAGGCCTTTTTTATTTTTGTCTCACCCTATATTTGATTTTTTTTACATATCAACTGTTTTTTACCTACCTTGTATATTTTTGTTCACCTCTACGAGAAAAAATCTGTGACGCAATGAAATTAGGCCCTTTTGACTTTCCCTTGATTTAACGCATCCTGTATATAATTTTAATCAGTTGCTTTTGAGACACCTTGTATTTAATCTTAATTTTGTGACGTCACCCAGAATCTAGTTTACACCATTTTAAAGTATTATTTTCAAATGCGTCGATGGCTCAGTTGGTTAGAGCGTCGATTTCGATGTCGCAGGTTCGAACCCTGGCGGATTTTTTTCTATTCAGAATTTGTGAGGTCAGAGCACGAGATGAGATGCTGGAGATGCTGGACCACGAGATGAGATGCTCGAGATGATGGACCATTATCTCCCACGGTTTGAATTTGGCGCCATGACGTCAGAGCTAGGTTAGCTACGATTGGCCGCCAGGAAAGGGGGCGGGGCCTAGGAGGAAAGTGGAGGGGACGGTCCCAACACCTGCCTTACCTACTTTTACCTATACAGATCAATATATGATAAATCAACACTCGAAGAAGTACACTTTTAAAAAAGGTGAAATGGTCCTGTTCTAATGTGTACACCTTTCTCAGGAAGTTTCTTAATAACAGAATAGACCTAAACCATTGAGTAAAAGAATATATATTTTAAAATATATTAATAATTAATATATTTTAAAATATATATTCTTTTACTCAATGCCTAAACTTAATTTGTTATTTTCTTAACGTATTGAGTGTGATGTCAAAAATATCAGTTCCCATAGGTACATGATGGTATGCTCAGCTTGCCGAATAAGCCAACCCCAGAATTGACATATTGGTAATTTAGTTCATACCAACTGACAATGTGGGGAAGTCAGGTCCGTATTTCATTTTTTGTTTACACCACAAGATTTTTGTCTAGGCCTCTAGACAGAAACAAGACAAAAATAATTGGGTTTAGTTCCGCTTGGACTTTTTGTACATGTCCGAAAATTCAGATTATTCAATATGCCCTAAAATATATGTAGGCAATGTAGGGAGTTTATCAAAAATGTCAAAGGAGTTGTAAACATCCGAATTATTTGGTGAGATGACTATAAGATGTCATACCAGCAATTTGCCACTATTGTCATACCAGCATATATGACCATTTGATAGAGGCTATTCAGGAGCCTTATGCTGTGGTTGTGGAACTATATTTTCTTTGCTAATATTCTCCATGATCAGTCAATAAAAAATTTAAAGGTTGGTGATACGAGGTAGTAATGAATAATTTCACAGAATAGTGCGAGTTAAGACATAATTTGCCATTTTGTTCCAACATTCCACCAACTACGGCGCGGTATGATGGATCCACGGATCAGCATTATGCAGTGCTGTATAGGTTTTGACCTCAGAGAAATAACCAAGGATAGAGGGAGTAAGAACAAAAAGTAAACAAAGCCAACATCTTTTTGAGTGATGCCGCGTACTCCATTGTTTACAGCATTTCATTTCAAAGGCACACCTCCCATAACGCTAAATTAACAAATGTAGTTATTAATTTCTTGTTTGTAACAATTTTAAACTAAAACTAAATTGCAGTGTAATTATAGTATCTAGTTATCACTTTAATAAAATCGTCACAGATACCTCAAACCGCCCGACATGGCAACGCTGCTTTTGCTGCTGCGGGCGCCGCGTCCGTTAACACAGCGATATTTGTTTTGTGTATGCCCAGCATGTCAAGTTTTCCGATTGTTTACGTATGGATTTTTCCCGTTTTTAATTGTTATTCTGTTAATTTAAAGGCTATTTATTAGTATTTAGGATATAGTGACTGATTTTGTATACAATGGGACGCAGAAAGTGTGTGGTATGTGGCTAAATTGATATTTCTCAGGACATAACCTATCTCAGGTAAAACGTTGTACACACGGGCCTAATGTTTGTTTACTTCGGTAAATTTGCCTAAGATGTTGGTTGACTACAAATGTATGTATTTTGAGGCTGTTGCTCTCTCTATCCTTGATTATTTCTCTGAGGTTTTGACTCTCTTGTTTAACTATATAATGCCCTCCACTAAATACGGAAAATATGTATTAGCTGAAACCTGACTGCCAGTCAGTCAACTATTTGGAAAATGAGAAAAAAGGTTCTCTACTACTGATGGCTTCTCTATAATTTGTATTCTTATGGGTAATACTTTTCTGGAAAACTAATCAGTTCCAGGCATAAAATTTTAATAATAATAAAATTTTATCCTCCAAATGTGCTCCTCCGTTTTGTAGAACGTTTTCTTTCGCTTCTTTTTAGTAATAATAAAGGCCAAAGCTCATCTAGCAGCTCACAACAATGGCTTATTACAAATGAAAGTTGGTCGTTTAATATACATAAGCTAGATAAATTTACACAATTGACAGATTGCCACCTCAACCTGTCGTACTGCAACATTTTTGGAGGAATGTTCCCTTAACTCACTTATTTTGTCAGAGTAAGCGTAAATTGGCATTTGGAAGTATCCAAAATAGGAGAACGACACTTTATCGACCTCAAAGCCAGTATTTCATCAGACATAAAAAAGTGATTTTTTAAAATAATAGATTTTTTAATTCCAAACCTCATTTATTTTTTAAACAAAATTTCAGAATATATCAGATCCTGTGGCTTTCATCAATTTATATTCATTTATACATGATCTCTTCAACTCCTCACAATCTGGGTTTTATATTAATCTAATACAAAAGACATAATACAATTAATGAATTAAAAAGATAACTTGAAATTTTATGCACATGTATTTTTCATTATTAATAATAATTATAAGTTAGCAATACAAAACAAAACTACACATAATATACAGTGTCTATATAATATGTGAATATTTATACAAATAGCATAGGTACACAAGATAATTTAGTAATTCATAAACTATCTATGTAAAATAAATCTTTGGGAAGTCCGCACACTGCCGCTGGCACCCTGCGATCCTTAACGTATCGTCTTACAGGTCGCAGAAGTTAGCAGAGGCCCAAAGGTCAGTCACATCAACTGCATGTCACAGGTAAGTCAATTTACCTATCTCGTTTGCTAAATCTAGTGTATACATACACAGGCAGAACTAGGTACACAGCAAGTGTTTCAGTACGAAATTGTCTCAATTCTAAGCCATATTTACATAACATAATTTCTAATTCAAACACAGGTGTCGGCTTTATAAAATGTAAATTGACCTCTTCTCGCAGCTTTTCTTGATCATAAACTTCGCCTAAACTGCCCCGTATTAGCATTACTTTATTTGTAGCAATAACTAGTTTAAAAATAATAAAATAATACAGTTTGAAAAAGGGTTTCTCTTTATACATAAATATAAAAAATGACAAAGGCAAATGAATACATTATTCTTAAAATTTTGGCAAACTAATACAATTGCACAACAATTGCACAATCTCCATACACAGAAACTAAAAAAAATGTAATTTTCTATAAATTGACATTTAATAATAGAAAAGCATTATTTTTTTACAGCTTGCTTTGCAAAATAAGAAGAATATAACGGTATCAATAGACCGCAAATTACATAAATGAAAAAGAAGATAAATAGAATACAAAATAATTTGCCATTTATATAAAGATACATTATAAGCTACCACTAACTAATAATAATTAGAAACAAAAACAAGTCTGTTGTAGAAAGGGCGAAGTTACGAGCAATTATAATTTAATAAGTTCGTTTAGTTTTGATTCCAGTACGAAGCCTGGTATGCTTGCTTTGCACCAGATTTGTTTTGGTTCGAGCCTTGCGAGCGTTGGCCAGTTGTATTTCCAGAATCCTGCAACCAAAAGAAATACATGTGCTACTGTTAAAATTTTTAGATTAATATTGTAAAAACATCATTTCTAATTCGTTCATTATCACTACAGGATGAATTTCTAAAATTCTAAAATTACAGAGCTCTTTCTCATGGAAATTCTAAACCTATGCCTTTCAAGCCTGCAGTAGCACATCATCATCAATACTTGGAATACCGCAGAAGCAACTGAATGCTTGTGCGGGGGGCTAATAATTAGAATCATCGTTCCAATCATACAGAACTTTCTAGTATCATCATATGTAGGGTGCCAAGATAATAAAAAAATCAAGGAATTCCTATGGCCCCGGAAACACAGAAGATAAAGGAATAGAGAGTTCATTGTGTAAAAACCTAAGCCCACTTTTTAGATTATATTTTTTAAAGTGACACAGGAAGTAGTTACACTCCCCGTTTTTCTCCATGGTTTGTGCAATGAAAATTTGAAATATTCATGGATTCACTAGTGTGGAAATACCCACTTTTTAGTATAATTTATTTTTAACCCTTTCGCTACCGACCCGCTTCAAACTTTAGTGTCACCATTCCTAGCCAATTTACATTGCTACAGACCCACCATTGTATATACACATACGTCAGCCATAAAAAAATGCAGAAAACTGCAGCTGATACTCTTTAAATATAAATTTTTTCGTTTGTATCTTTTTGAACAATTCATATTTTTTAACAAAGAAACTCCATTTGTGCATTACTCAACAACAGATAGGAGAGAAACACGACTGACGAAATCCAAGCAGCCTAGCAAGAGTGAGGGTTTCATCTGCTAGAGATGCTGGCTAAATGACATATGAATACAACACTGGGTGTGGAGGCTTTGTCGCAGTGATGGACATGTAGGGCACTGGTCTATAGGCACGTTAATGGTGTCTGATATTTACGGCAGTGAGTTTTCAAGCATGGCACTCTTCCTTCTGTCTTATATACAGTGTGTCCCGTTTTTCATGTTAACACCCCTGAAAATCTAAGTAGGCTGAAGGAATTGAACGGGGCAATTTTTTTATAGATATGTCCCTGAAAGGTCATCATTTGCGAAGTATTGGTTTGGCATTTCCGCGAAAGCCTGGCCTACTGCGATTTTTTAAAGGGGTGCGTTTTTCGAAAAACCATATTAGGCATTTTTTTATTTAAAATCTGACACCACAGCGTTAATCAGGACACACCGAAACCCCCATATACCAAATTTGAACAAAAAATATACAGGGAGTTCCATTCTGCAGGGTGTCAAAGTTGAGCAAAATAGAAATTTTAAACACATCTGGGGAGTCAAGTGTGCCATGGAATCCCTTCAAAACAGTTGAATGGTTAACAGGACCACTCAAGGTGTAGGTGTGCAAAAGTCCAATACGAAATATACAGAGTGTTCTTATCTGTGCCATCTCAAATTACTGAATTTTTGGAACTTTATACGGCTCAAAAATCGAGTATACCAAAACCGCCCCACACACTATAAACGAACTAAATCTAAAAAATACAGTCAGTAACTCCATATCCGTTAAGGTGGCTGGTGTGCCAGAACAGGAAACGCACAGAAAATGTATCATCTTAGACAGTGACTTTGTTGAGAAAGGTCCAATAATTTAAATTGTTTTTATTTGTAACTTATCATTTTGTACAGAAATACATTACTTTTGTGTTTATTAATATTTTTCCAATGATTCCAGAGCACTCCTGACCAGTATAAAGTTTAATAAAAATTCAGCATTTTGAGATGGTCTAGAGAAAAATACCCTGTGTATTTTTGTATCGAATCCTTGCACAGCCACAATTTGAGTCGTCCTATTGACCATTCAACTGTTTTGAGGTAATTCCATGGCACACTTGACTCGCCAGATGCCTTTAAAATTCCTATTTTGCTCAACTTTGACACCCTGCAAAATGGAACTTCCTGTATATTTTTTGTTCAAATTTGGTATATGGGGGTTTCGGTGTGTCCTGATTAACGCTGTAGTGTCAGATTTTAAATAAAAAAATGCCTAATATGGTTTTTCGAAAAACGCACCCCTTTAAAATCGCGGCAATGCCAAACCAATACTTCGCAAATGATGAACTTTTAGGGACATATCTATAAAAAAATTGTCCCGTTCAATTCCTTCAGCCTACTTAGATTTTCAGGGGTGTTAACATGAAAACCGGGACACACTGTATATTGGTGTTGGCAGCGAAAGGGTTAAATGGAATCCCTCAATTCTTATATTTTTTTGAATTCTGCTTAAAAATTCCCCCTAAATAAATTTTTAGCAATTTCTTAGCATGGCCATGAAATTAAAAAACAATACACCAGGGGTGTGTATTAAAATTGTGCTGGACATACAACTGATCAACCAACCATGTTTCAAAATTAGAGCATTTAGATATATTGTTGGACAAACAACCAAACATCCCGCTTTTAGAGGTAGATAAAATTTAACCGAATATTGGACAGCATCGACATAATTTTGAAACGCAATCCTGGTGAATAAAAATATTTAAAGACTTATTCTGGTCTGCTTGATCATATCAAGTTTTATTATGGACTAGGGATATTTTATTCAGTTTGTTCAAATCAAGACTTATTTTTCTATTATCGCCATAATTGAATTCGCCATTAAATTTGCTCTTTGTTGAAGTATTTACGTAAAATCCCGAGAGCTTCGTTCGCGACAGCTTCTCTCTTGGGATTTTATATATTATTTTTATTCCCGTGATCTTTCTAGCCAAAACAACGCTTTAGAAAAATTGATTGATAAATTTCCAGCATGTTCAGTGATTTTACATAATATGATAATAATAATTACATATGTGATAATAATTATTAATTAGTTTAAGTTTTCGCTAATTAAAGTTCTGATATTCAAAGTATGTTTAATGGCGTATGTTCCTCAATCACTGAACCATAGTGGAATAATAATTACAGTGAAACCTCTCCTAGCGGAAACTTCTCTTGAACGGACATCTCTCTTGAGCGGACATTTTTTCTAGAACCAAACACAGACATATGTTTTAGCACGTACAGAGTTCTCCCACGAGCGGACTCTCTATTGGACGGACGCGGACAGTGTAATTTTCCCAGAAATAGATTAAAGACTCTCATATGCGGACGCGAAACTCTAATGAATGGACTTATTTAATTCCGGAATATATTCAGAGCTGTATTTTCAGCTCGTGTGTGGAATAAAGTTGATGTAATATACGATTCATATTAAAGGATAAAGATGGAATGATACCCCTACTCAATATAGTGCAAGAAAATTATACATGGAGAAAAAAAATATAACCCCAAAAAATTACCATCGAAGTCGTGTCACGAACCCCGCAATAGGGGTGGTTTTGCAAACATTATTTTGCAATTTTTTTTCTTATGTGTACATTATTACATTCTCTACAACTTTCCTTTAAGAAGTTTTTTTAACTTCAATACTTCAGGAGATATAGGTAAAAAACCACCACTAGCTAAAGTGCTTTATAAGGGTGAAAAATTTTTTTTAAACAAGTTGATTTTTTTCAGGGTTAACTGAGGGTGCACTCCTAAGTACTTATACAAAAGATTACACGCAAATCAGCTTGTTTTAAAGAAAACTTTTTTCACCCTTAGGTATAAAGCACTTTAGCTAGTGGTGATCTATCTCGTGAAGTATTGAAGGTAAAAAAAAACTTCATAAGGGAAAGTTGTAGAGAATGTAATAATGTACACATAAGAAAAAAATCAAAAAAAAAAAAAGTTTGCAAAACCACCCCTATTGCGGGGTTCGTAACACGACTTCGATGGTGATTTTTTGGGATTATACTCAGGACGCTACCCACAACCAACCTTGAAAATATCTACCTCATAAGATTTTTTTTTCTCCATGTATAATTTTCTTGGACTATTCATATAAAAACACATTTTGTCATTATTTCGGTGAATTCTTTCAGTCAGCTTTTCCCATAAGCGGACACCTCCCACAAACGGACAATAAAGTTGGAACCATTGGTGTCCGCCTGTGGGAGGTTTCACTGTACTAGTATTAAGCACTGGTGGAATAATGGATCCGTTGCAATTTATTCATTTTATGTACTAAGGTATGTATAAGTAAAAGAAAAATAACTTAAATTGTGGAGTAGCATAGTTTTCGGCAATATCACAAGTAATACCTAAACAGTGAAACACCGACCTTTTTAGTGCAAATTTCTACAGGTTACAAGACATCTCACGGAAAGCGCATGGTGAGCCAAAAAAGTGTCAGACTTGACAACCGTGAGCAGTCTTTATTAATACGCCAGTCAATGGTAAAACAGTTTGAAATTTCACATTTTCATAGAGCGATTCAATTTTTGCCAGTGGCATTGGGGCTAAAAATGCTGTGACACTTTTCACAACCAAAGACACGCATGATTCTCAAAATGACCGACTGTAGCCCTCATAAGTCCACCAAATTTGTATAAAATATCCATGGTAAAGAACAACAATTTTTTTGTTGGGTCCACTCCCTAACCTTTAAAAAGGAAAAGTATATTGTTTCTTCCTTTTTAGTTTTTCTGTAGTTTGGTGAGGACGGACAAGCTTGAGGTACAAACTGTTATTGTTTCATTAGGATATGGACACTATAAATGAAATATCTATAAAAGGCTGTATTGGTGAGCACCAACGATATAAAGGAATAGATGACTCGCTCTAATACAAATAAATCAATTTTATTTTGCTTCTACATTAGCGGGTCAGGGGGAAGAAGACGAGGTAATTTGTTTACATTGGCATTTCTTACATTCAGTCTTTTCTGTTTTGTAATGCATAATAAATAGTTTTTTGATAGACTTGTATATCGTATATATGCTTTGAGATACTTATATTTACCAAATAACCTAAATCGTATTAAAAAACTGGAAAACTTGAATGTGCCAACAATAACATCTTTTCAATATAATGAAACAAAACAAGTTGCCTTTGGTAATGTATCTATACCTATATATCGTTGGTGAGCACAGACAAAGCTACATACAGACTGTCAGAACCATTGTTGTAATTTTCGCAAGGTACACCAAATATTTTGCATAAAATTTTGTAACTAATACCTCAATTAAAATGCCTGTACCATTTAGTATTGAGCCCTAAGAGTTGTAAGACGTTACAGTTTACTTGTTTTCATTTGTTTTTGAAAATTAATATTTGAAATATGATGTACTGGGATTTTTGCGGGCAAGTTGAACAATGCTTCTACCACAGCCGACTCTAGGAAAGCCCTGAAGTAGAGAAAACTGGCAAAAAGGGATACAGTTCTACGTCGCGTGCCCTGACACTGCCTGTCAGTTGATTGTATAAAAAAAATTACGACAATAAAAGTTTGTGTAATGTGGTGTATAGTGCGAGTGGTATCGTCCTGAGATTTATATGGCGTGACAGTGTGTTCCTGTATCCCAACAGACTTCTCGAAGCGCTGGCGACAGCTTTTTGAAAACTTTGTTTTGGATGTGCAAAACCGAAACATTCTCAAAAGTTCAAAGTGAAGAAGCGGTTAGTTCCTGGTTCCCTATACAATTTGAAGCTTCAAGATGCCAAGGAGCTGTTTTGTACCTGGTTGTAAGTCGAATTACAATAGCAACTTGTGTCAGCTTTTGGTTTCCCAAAGGACGAAAATTTAAGACTCAAATGGTTAAATGCGATTCCAAACTGTGTGAAAGATTCCCACAAAAATTCGACTTGCAACAAATGCGGTGCCCTGTATTTTCCCAAATTTGCTCCATTATTTATCGAAAAATGTAATAAGGCCAAGAAAAAAAACAGAACAGGGAAGAAAAGCATATCAAGAGCGAACTAATAAATTAAATAAAGCTTTTGAGAGATCAGATATTGAAAATTTCGAAGATTTTGTTTTAAATTATAAAAATAAAATTAATATATTTAACTCTTGGACAATCAAAGTTTCCAGTTCCAAAATATACTTATACCACCAATATTGACAGAAATACACATAATTACCTATAGCATGTATCAAGTTCCTTGAATGATACCGAAAAAGTTGTTGTTCTTTTAATTGATGAAGTATATATATCCGAAAGATTAGATTACAGGGGTAAAAACGTAATTGGAATATCTGCTAATGAAAATTCCGTTGCTACAACTATATTAATGTATATGATTTGTTCGGCTTTTGGAAATTTTTGTGAAGTGGTAAAATTATTACCGGTACATAATATCAAAGGTTGTGAAATGGAACCAATTACCAGAAACGTAATTAGCATGGTAGAAAAATGTGGGTTTAAGGTTTTAGATATAATAACAGACAATCATAGAATTAATAGAACAATGTTTGCAGCTTTGACTAATCAATTTATTTTTTTCTCAAATCCACACTTTCCTGACTGCAAAATATTTACGTTGAAGTTATGATTTTGTTCATATATTTAAAAATATAATCAATAATTGGAGAAATCTAAAAAAAGTGGACAACACATTTGTATATCCCGATTTCGAAAATCCTACGATACTAAGATATGCAAAGTTACAGGATGTAAAAAATGTTTATAATAAAGAAAAAGATATAGTAATAAAAAAAACCTTCAAACTCAATCACGAAGCACTTTATCCCAATAACCTCGAAGGACAAAAAGTCCATCTTGCAGACAACATATGTCACTATTCTACAATTGCTTCTTTATGAATTTGGCTTTTATAACACTTCCAAATTTTTAGAAGTAATAAGACATTGGTGGGATATTATGAACAATATGAGTGTTATCAAAGGAGATATCAAAAGAAATGAATGATGTAAACCTATTCCAGGACCCGATGATTTTAGAGTTAATTTCTTAAAGAAATTTATTTTATGGCTAAATAAGTGACAAAACTTCGACAATAACAACGGTCGGCTAACTAATGACACATTTTCTGCCCTTAGAAAAAGCACTTCTGTTTTATTAGAAATAGTTGATTATTCGTTTAAAAAGTTTTCGATATCATACATACTGGCGGGTAAATTTACTACTGAAAAATTGGAAAAACATTTTGGTAAATATAGGCCTTTAGGTGGGTGCAATTATAATGTCAGTTTTGATGAAATAATCAATGCTGAGAGAAAAATATGAATCAAACATATCTAGAAACGCATGGGGTAATACATTTTCTTTTTCCGAAATACAAAAACAAATAATAGAATATAGCTTCCAAGAATCTGATCTTGACTGGGTGATGGAAAACATTGACTCTAAAAACAGAAAGAGAAAACTTAATACCTTTATAGTCGAATTAAATTACGGACTTAAGCTTGCAAAAAATTGTAACACTATGTATTTTGAGGCGGTCTTTCCGAAAAAAGCAAAAAAAAAAATTAGCCCCGGGTCGAAATTGCCCAAATTTGGGGTTATGTTCATTTTTCAATTTTGCGCAGGCGTATCTTGGAAACAAATCAATATTTTGAAACGGGGTTTACACCATTTTAAAGCATAGGAAAAATGGCAATTTTCATGTCCCTTGAAAAATTTTGATCCGAGGCACCGTTCCCGAGATATAGACGATTGAAATGTATGTAGTATTTTGAGAAAAAATTGGGTGCTGAAGGCCGAAAATTTGAATGTTCTAAAGTTTTCATAACTTTGGTAAAAATTAAGATATTTGAAAAAACAAAAATGTGTTTTGAATGTAAGGGACGAGACTATTGATGTCCAGAGGGATGCAAGAAAAATCCCAAAATTGGGCATATGGCGGAGGGGAAAGTGTACCCATGACCTAATTTCATTGGTTGCCTGTAACAGGCAAACTATTTGAAATTTTTTAATGCCACTTACAGAGCTCTCTCTTGAATGTCGATTCTTATGTTTGTATGAGTTTTACCGAAATCGGACTATAATTGGCCATGATATCAAAGAATTAAAATAATTTTTTTCCCAAAAAAAATATATTTTTTTGAAAATCTGAAATGGCGCAAAAATGCCAAAAATGCACCCAATGACTAGATTTTTTTTTCAGTACCTCAATGTGTCTAGAATACCACTATGTTATAGAAAATTCGTCAAAAATATTTTGTCTATTTTTCTGACATTGTTCATTGTGTGAGTACCAAAAAAACATGGTTTTTGGGAAAAGTTGCCTAAAATTGGCAATTTTCAATTACTTGGTCTGAAAGGTGGGCAAACCTGAATTGGATGTCATGTGTACGAAGTTACAAGTCTGTATGTCTATTCTAAGTTGTAGAATTCTCCCGACAAAAGTCCCGTTACACGCGCTCCGCGGGATCCAAAAATCGTACAGTGTCACTATTGAAGTAGGCACCATAAGGGTTTTTTTTTATTTTTGGATAAAATGTTAATTTGACTTTGCCATCGATTTGTGCTTGTCAGAGGATGAAAATGACGTCACAAGAGTCGACCACGACTTGCGGTATCTGTCAAAATTGACATTTTTTTCAAAAATTATCCAAAATCGGCTTTATTTGACACATTTGCAATAAAAGTTATTAGAAAAAGTTGTTTCTTTTGCAATTTTTGGCCTACATACCAATTTTCAGAGACCCTTGATAACATTTAACTTTTTGCAAGTTTTTGTAAAAAAATTCCGAACATTTCAACTAAAATGTATTTATTGAAAGTAGTATTGTTACCTAACCTAACCAGTTGATTTCTTAGAAAAATCTCTATTTGGTTTAAAAAATTATGTCAAGCTTGGTGCAAAGTTGATTTAATTTCAAAGGTTTGATGAACACAAACCTAGTCTATTTTTCACGTCGTTAAATACTTTCATCTAAAAGGAGTTATGTAAAGAGAATACAAATAAATGAACACATTTGGTTCATTTGGAAATTAAATTAGCGGTTCCCGATGGAAATTTATCTATGATAACAGTTTAAGTAAAAAAAAATGAGTAGGCTATGGAGACAGTAACTATTGCCTACATAATTCCTTTTAGATGAATGTATTTAACGACGTGAAAAATAGACTAGGCTTGTGTTCATATTTGTCATCATTAAACATGTAATTGAATAAATTTTAAGCCTGTCAAACCAAAATAAGAAAATTAAAATTGGGTTTTCTTGCGATTCCCAATTTTAATGTTCTTACTTAAATTTATTATTTTTATTTATTTATTAAACTGTATTTTTAGTGATTCCTTATAATACTTCAATTTTGTGTGAAATATAGTTATAAAAATTATCGCATAATTAACCGCGCGTCGCATCAGGCATAGCCGTGGTCTCCGCCGAACTTAGTGTTTTGTTCGCTATTTGACGCGTTCAAACTTTAAATGTCCATATTAGTTTGACTTTTCAGTCGCTTGTTAGTGTTTATCGGCATAGATTTTTAATAAACGTGTATCCACGTGATTTTTCGGAGTTCTTGAACGGCTTATTGAGTAAGTGCGTTCCTAAATTTAAAGGATTCTATCTAAGCATCAAATTTTCCCCAAACCATACAGGTTTCTTTTTGCAGTTTGCAATGGATGGCCTGTGCCTATTGTGTCGTCAGACACTTGTAGAAAGCAAAGTTACCCATATTTCAGGACTGAAAGGTCTGCAGAAGGTTAGCAAAGATAGGGGGGATGATTTTTTCAATTCTGTAGAACCAGGATTTATATTGCATAAGAGGTGTCGCAAACACTACTTGGCTAGATGTTACGGAAAAGAGTTAATTTATAAAACTTGGGATAGGCATAAGAGACCAGCGAATGACGATGCCAAAAAAAAGGGGGATGGAGCATCAACTGAGAAAAAACCAGGACTTTTTTGATTTTGAGACTCTATGTTTCATTTGTGCACAGTATATTTCGGGTATTAGCAAAACTAAACCGCCAAGAAACTACGGCAAAATCACAACAGAAGTGGGTAGGGAGTCAATGTCAAAAACTTTGATTGAATGTACCACGAAGGAATACCCGGTTTACCAAGAAGCTGTCAACCGCCTTTTAGATGCTCGTTTGGATGAAGAAATTCCGAAATATCATTACAAATGTTTCCTTCAATGCAACCGGTACAGGATAGGTGTTGTTGTGAAGATTAGAACAAGAAAGCCTTGTTTAAAAAAGAAAATTTATTATTGTCAATGTCATATATATAAATAAAAAGAAAACTTCAAAAAAGGGATTTTCTTAATTTTCCGGATTCTTTCTAAAGTTCTCTGTTCACAACAGAAGTGACGACCGTGACAGGACCTGGGATGGAGACATTATCCATGGTAGAACAATTTTACAGAATTTGAACTACGAAGAACTTTTGACAGTACTTTGTGATTGCGAAGCTATAATAAATTCATGACCTTTGACATATATATCTGAAGACAATAAAGATTTATGTCCGATTACTCCTGCAATGTTTATTCAAGGTATTCCAAACTCCGAAGCTCCAGATGTAGATGAAGTTCACCGTACAAACATCAAAATAAGAATGAAATATATCCAGAAAATTAAAGATTCTTTACGGAACCGATTTAGAAACGAATATTTGTCCTTGCTAATTAATAAGGGACATCGAAAAAATGACATAATAAATATTGGTGATGTGGTGTTAATTCAAACAGAAAATATGAAAAGAGTTAGTTGGCCTATTGGAAGGGTAACTGAATTATATCCTGGAAAAGACAACATAGTAAGAGTGGTGAAGATAAAAACGAAACAGGGTACATTGATACGACCACTTCAAAGACTTTACAATCTAGAAATCACAGAGAATGACGGAAATATTTTGAGATCAGATACCAAACTCACAGACAAAGACACAAATGATAAAGAAATAGTTGATGACGTGAAGGGAGAAGAAACCAAGAAAGAAAAAGAAGAAACGACGAGGCAAGAAGATGTTGCTAAGAGGCAAGAAGAGGTTGCTTTAACACGTTCAGGGCGTATGTCAAAGAAGCCAAGACGTTATGGTGTAGAAGATTAAGATTTTGTTAGTTTTGCAGCACGCTCCATACTGCAAAAAGAAAATTTATTATTGTCAATGTCACATATATAAATAAAAAGAAAACTTCAAAAAGGGATTTTTGTTATTTAACACTATTGGTGTGGTACTTTTTCGGATATGGTAATAGAACAAGATGTAATGAGGTTAATAAAAGTTCAGGGGGGGCTCCCTATGCGACATTTCAGTGAGAGTACCACCACCCAGTTTATTTTGGGTATCCCTTACGTCCAAGAACTCATAGCACCTGTTGAAAAATTTGCTCGGGTCCACTTCGAATCTTTAGACCGGTATGTTGACGCTTCCGATTCTCGAATAAAGAGAGATTTTGAAGGTGTCGATAAAATGCGGGCATGGTTGAAAACGTATAATCCAGTCCCTTTTGATCCTCAAATTAAATCCATTTTTACCGGTGTGATTGGTAACGACAAAATTAATTGCTATGATGTCGCTGCTGTCGGCAATAAAAGTTTAGAATCTGTTATAGGATCTACTTTCGGAAAATTCAAAATAGAGACTTAAAAAAAAAATTGTTTCTCTAAAGTCGGCTACAAATACCGTTAAGGTTAACAATAAGGAAGTGGCGATTGATCCCATGCATTTATTTCAAAGATTATCTATCCATAATCAAGAGCAATATGATCTTGAAGAAGCTTTGAGATATGAGCTAACCCCTTATCCCCTATCTATTTTTGATAATGGTGCTCTCAGAAAGACAGACAAGTACCGACACGATTTTGATCTACCAAAAGATGACTGTTTTTTCACAATTGACGGGGGATGGCTTTTACATAGGGTTGTATGGCCGTCTGATGCATGCACTTTTCAAACTATCATCAGCAACTACGTAATTTATGTTCAAAAGTGGTTTGGCAGAAATGTTGTTATTGTTTTTGATGGTTATGGGAAGAATGCTAATTCTACCAAGAGCGGTGAGAGGTCAAAACGTTCCTTCAAAAACTCTTGCTCAGACATTGATTTCACAAAGGAAATTTCATACCTCAAGAAAAATTTCTCTCCAATAACCATAACAAAACACGTTTAATCGAATTCCTCATTAAGGAATTTACTACAGCCAATATATCTGTCAAACAGGCTGAAGATGATGCCGATGTATTAATTGTTAACACTGCTTTGACAAACCACTTTGAAACCCCAGTCGTAGTTGCCGATGATACAGATATCGCAGTTTTGATTGTTGGTTTAACTCCTCCTTTAACTGGTTTATTATACTCTTCAAAGAGTTTGGATGCTGATCCATTTATACGAGATAATATTCTCTTCTTCCATGCCGCTACTGGCTGTGACACTGTGTCATGTTATTTAAAAAAAGGAAAGAATGGCAGAAGTGTTCGGCCATTGGCTAATAAAGCCCAAAAAAATCCAAATTTAAAAAAGGCTATTGAGATGTTCAAAGTTCCCAGTCAGAATCAGGGTGATGTTACTAGAAACGGCGAAGAGTGTATTATGTCAATATATAATGCTCAGAACAAGGATAGAAATTTGAACAGCGTGAGGTTTTCATTGCTTTCAAAAGGATTAACAAAAACTAAGTCTGTTAATCTCGCCAGTTTGCCCCCAACAACCGACGCTGCCCAGTTTCATAGTATGCGTATATATTTGCAAATCCAGACTTGGCTATCGTACAATCTTGATCCATTACAATGGGGATGGACTCAGAGTCCGAGCCAAAATAGACTCGAACCTATACAAATGAGTCAAGCTATCGCCATTCAAAAATTGTTGAAACTAATATTTTGTAATTGTAAAAAACGTTGTAACGCAGGGTGTTCATGTAGGAAAGCAGGGTTGTATTGTTCTGAAATATGTGGATCTTGTAGGAGCTCAGGTAACTGTACAAATTCCGACAACACTGAGCTCGTAGAAGATACTCATAATTGAAGCGCACCCGAAGATCAGTCGATTAATACCGAACAGACTGAAATAGAGGACTCTGATAAAGAAAGTGAAGGCTTTGAAGAAAATGATTATGAGGACATAGATAATCCGCTTTATGAATTGTAAACCAATCGCTATGATGTTTTGATTAGATGTAAGTTGTAATTGTAAAACTGCTGCTAATGATAAATATAGAATCATTGATGTAATAACCAACTGTGATTTTCTTATGTAATTATGATGAGTATATGTTTAATAAAATTGCTTGTGGCTATTGTTATAAATGCAACGCATTCTAACCCGGCCTCCATTCCCCTCCAGTGGGATTCAAAAGAAACCGAGACAGAAATCTTGCATTCCATTTGCGCGCTTTGAGTGCCGAACATTGCCAGAGAAATGTATACAAAATGGCTTCTATTGACAATCATCCCAAAAGTCAATGTTCAGGTTCTCGTTGAGATAAAGGCCATTGCTTTCCAGATATTCTGCCGTCTTTTAAATGGAGAGAAATTTCGTTGAATCGAACAATGACTTGTCGATTTACTGAAAGAGAGAGAAAAAAATGGGGAAAAAATTCAGAAAAAACTTTTGGTCATGTTTTCGCATACTATTGCAGATTTGGGCATGCGACCTATCACATTCAAAATATATCCGAAAAATACTCATTTTTTGGTCTTAGGAAATTGCTCATAAAACAAAAGTGGTTTGTGGTTTCAATTTTTTCGAGTAAGAACAAGCACACTGTCGACCTTTTCTGTAATTTGGGCACCTTACAGACAATAGCGCAATTTCGTTTTGTTTCCATCTACAAGAGTGCCTGAAAATACATAATAATCAGTAGGTCAAAAAATGTATGTTTTGCAAATTTTTCGCAAAATATTACGACCTATCTCATTCGAAAGGTAACCAGAAAATACGCATTTTTTGTTTAGCATGCATATCTTCTCGTATTTCAAGTTTTTTTGGAAATCACGAAAAAACAGATTTTAGAGAACAAAAAACAAACTTATCACCAAGTTGGAACTTACACACAGGCTTAGGATTAATTTTCTAAAATTATTTACAGTATATTTTTTGTGTATTTTTTGCGCTCTTTCCGAAGGTGAAGTAAGCTTTCTACCAAAATTTTTTTTTATAGTCCCGGAAAACCGCGCCAAAATCGCACGAGAAAGAATTTCAAAAAAATTTCCCTTTCCGGTTTTTTGCAAATTTCCGAAAAACTATGGCAGATTTCACCGCGGGACCTATTTTGTTTGAAAGCCAAAAAAAAAAACAAAATCTCTCATAGGCACATCTTATGGCCTAACACTTATAGTTTCGCCACAAATTCAACGTGAATTTCGTGTTCATGGTTCTGATCAAAAAAACGAAAAAGGCAACTTTTTGGTATTAGCGCCTCTGGCGGCGAGAAATACGCCTTAAAAATATGGGTATATGAATTTCCGAACTATTTTTGCCTCCTCTTTCGACTGGTGCATTTATTTTTACCATGGGGGTAGTACTTTCCGAGATAATTAGCAATTTTCCATGGGAAAATCCGGAAAACACGGTTTTTCCCAATTTAGAAAATTTCGACCCGGGGCTACATTTTATTTTTTATTTTTTTGGACAGAGCGCATCAAAATACATAAGATACAATTTGTTTCATCCAGTTACAATTTAATGCAAGCTCGAGGGTTTTTTTTTCGTAATTTAATTAGACTATTAAGTAGATGTGCATTCGGTTTTGTCTAATAATAATAATTGTACCTGATGTGTTTGAATTTTAATAACTATGTAACATTTTAGCAATTATTTTATTTTATTAACTTTATATTCTTCCTGTATATTCAATATAATATGTTCTTAGATTTGCGACAATAAGGTATTTTATTATTATTACTAAATATATTACCTTCTTATACAGGGTGAAGGTTAAATGGGGAAAGAATTGCAGTTTTGAATGTTCAATCTAATGCCCCTTTTGGATTTCTAAAAAAGTTCATTTTTTTTAAATTTTCACATAGTCAGCCATGGAATATACTATTGTACAGTAAGACATACTTGAAACTTTCAAATATTTTATTTTTATCTGGTGACAAAATGTTACAAAATAAAACAAAAATTATCAAGATGAAGCTCCACCACATAATTATTTGCCCGTAAGAAATTACCTAGATCAGCTTAATCCAAATAGTTGGATAGGGAGAAATACACCTATTTCCTGGCAGCCCCGATCCCCCGATTTGTCTGTTTTGGATTTCTTTTTGTGGGGAACAGAACAGTACAAAATAAAGTATGAGACAGTTGTTGAATTAAGAGCAGCTGTTTTAGAAGCAATTGCCAGTATTGACAGGCGCTCTCTAAGAAAGGCGACAAATTCAGCTTTAAAAAGATGCAATATTTCCATAAATAATAATGGTGGATTGTTTGAAAATGTGACCTTTTAAAATAATAATAATTTGAGTTTTTTAATTTTTGTTTTATTTTGTTACATTTTGTTACCAGCTAAAAAGGGGCATTAGATTGAGCATTCAAAACTGCAATTCTTTCCCCATTTAACCTTTGTTCTAGCTCTAGATCCCCATAGTGGGCATCGACAAAAACTCACCCTGTATAAGGACACAGAAGGATCTGTAGATATATTTTTTCGTGCTTTCTTTGTTTTCTGGATTGTGATCAAACATATCCAATTATTGAATCGAAATTCACGAGCGTATCTAATTAGAATTCAAATAAAAGCGTTGAAAGTGTATCAGAACAGAGAAACTATAGCCAAAGTGCCGAAAAGTTCGTCACAAAAGGCCGATCTCTATTACCCCCGAATGGCTGCGCTGCGTAGACCCGTTGAACCGTCTGGCGGCGGTATTGCCACATGCTTGCACAGGGCTTGTAAGTTGGAGAAGGTTATGCTTTTACCTATCTACAGGGTGTCCAACTTTAAAACTGTACAAATCCGTAAAATCTTCATGTTTGGAGATAATCGCCTAAACTTTTTTTGTTTGAAAGGCCCCCGATTTTCACGAAAATTCTGAAATTTTATAAAATTTATACGGATCAAGATTGCTCTGGAATCATTGAAAAAATATTGATAAACACAAACATAATTTATTTCTTTACAAAATGCCTACCAACAAATAAAAACAATTTAAATTATTGGACCTATCTCAACAAAGTCACTGTCTAAGATGATACATTTTCTGTGCATTTCCTGTTGTGGCACACCAGCAACCTTAACTGAGATGGACTTACTGACTGGCAGGTTTCTGTATTTTTTAGATTTAGTTCGTTTATAGTGTGTGGAGCGGTTTTGATATACTCGATTTTTAACCCGTATAAAGTTCCAAAAATGCAGTAATTTGAGATGGCACAGATAAGAACACTCTGTATATTTTGTATTGGATCTTTGCACACCAACACCTTGAGTGGTCCTATTGACCATTCAACTGTTTTGCAGGTATTCCATGGCACACTTGACTCGGCAGATGCCTTTAAAATTCCTATTTTGTTCAACTTTGACATCCTCCAGGACGGAACTCCCCGTATATTTTTTGTTAAAATTTGGTATATGGGGATTTTGGGGTGTTCTGATTAACGCTGTGGAGTCAGATTTTAAATAAAAATATCGCTAAATGGTTTTCGTGAAAATCGGGGGTATAAAAAAATCGCAGCCGGCCCTGGATTTGCATTTTGAAAATGGTAGTTAAGTCAAAAGAAGCGGTTTTTGAAGGTCTTTCAAACAAAAAAAAGTTTAGGCGATTATCTCCAAAAATGAAGATTTTACGGATTTGTACAGTTTTAAAGTTGGACACCCTGTATGTCTCCTTAAACTACGTGGTGGGTTAATTAATATTACCTATATTTATTGAATGCAAATGTAATTTATTGGGTTTAAAAAAATAACATGGTCTATTTCGAATACAAAGCATTTTAAGGTACATTGCTTACATGACCTTTTTGTCATGAAATAATCCAACCTATAATCCCCTGAGGTTATGTGCCATGCCGAACTACCGAGTTTGTATGCCAAATTTGGCATGCACATATAATTTTTAATTCTGATCAAGTATGTTTTCATCTATTCTACAGAAAAAGCATTTTACCCACTTTATTTCTCATGCTTTTAATTCTTTAGTTGAGTGTACCTACAAGATTGACGAATCTTGGATTATCCCATATATCAGATGAGCCAAAATTTTTGCAATTTTTTGTTTTGGCCATATTTTTTTTGTTTATCAACTGATTTTAAATCATCTGCATCGTTGCTTGCAGATGATAGCAGACTATTCACAGAAATATTTAAAATAGCTTTTAAATCCCAACAATTAATTATTTTTGAAGAAAAAATGTCAGAATGATGCAACCAATAAGAAAAGGAAATAAAATTGGCCTTCCCCTTCATTTTAAGACCACTGCAAGGAAAATCAGTCCATAGGAGGAGAGCTATACGAAATAATAGAAAGTGCCACTTTCATCACTTTTTTATTTACTAACCGATTTTGATGAACATTGCACCTTTGCTTGAAGAAAACTGGTTTCCTTGGACTAATTATTTCTTAAGCAAAAATATCGGAATATGAAATGCAATGCAACCGATACAAAAAATCAATGGGTGCGTTCAATGCAGGCCGAACTTTTGTAATCGCTAGGTAGCGCTATCTGTCAACCTTTGACAGCGCTGTAATCGCTGCTGTGGTACGTTGAACGACCAATTTATAACTTGGTGTTGTCTGTCATCAGATTTTTTTTGTAGGTTATGTTTATTTATTTTCGTTATTTTCTATTTTCGTTTTTAAAATAACTTCATTTCCTGTGTCTATTTTTTACCATTTTGGCTAATTTTTATAATGACGACCAAAAAATAGTAAACAACTGCACAGAGTTGGTGATGCAAGAAGCAGTTATAACCACTTGTCCACAATTGTCTCTTACAATTTCCCAACCTTCCATTTTTTATTTATTTATTGCATGAATAATTATTCCTTTTTGGACAAATAAACAAAATTAACGATACCCCAACAAGAATTTCGAGGTTAGGTAAGCGTTTCAGAACAGAAAGAGCAGGAATGATAAAAAAAGGATAGAAACATGATAAGTCCGTTACCAAGAAAATCTAGCAAAAATGAAATCGCTGCAGAAGCGAGGGCAGCGATTTCTGTCATTTCTGCCCGTTCAATGCACAGATTTGGGATTTGGGAGTGCATTGAACACAACCAATAAAACAGGGCTTCCTCTACATTTTACGACCACTGTAAGGAAAATAGATCAATCGGAGGCGCAATAACCGAAAGCGTCATTTAAATCATTGTTATGACGTAATATTGAAACTGCCTTCATTCTATTGCCCAAATATTAAAAACTATGAATAAATCTGAGCCATGTGTCAATTTGACAGTCTTCCGCAACTTTTTTCGGAACCGGCTAATTTTTAGAAAGTAGATAAGGGATAGGGCAACGACCCTGAGGGGGTTTAAAGGTGGCGCATCATGGGCTAAGGGTTAAAAAATATTAAAAACTTTGAACAAATCGGAGCCGCGAGTTAAATTGACGTCAGTTTGACTGTCTCGCAACTTTTTTCGGAACCGGATAATTTTTAAAAAATATACAAGAGATAGGGCAACAACCCTGAGGGGTTTAAAGGTGGCACATCATGGGCTAAGGGTTGAAAAATATTAGTGTAGTGTAGTAAATTCACGTCAATTTGACCGTCTTCCGCAACTTTTTTCGGAACCGTATAATTTTTGGAAAGTAGACAAGAGACAGGGCAACGACCCTGAGGGCGATAAGGCGCCTGGGCTAGATGGGACCTTCCCGGCTCTCCTTCAGAGATGGATGCTTCAGAGATGGGCCACGAATAGGCGTGTTCCGAGCATCCATCGCCAGAGGGCACGTCCCTCGTCGCTGGCTGCAGATCAGAGTGATATTCATACCCAAGCCTGGATGCAGTGATTACACTGAAGCCAAGGCCTATAGACCCATCAGTCTCACCAGCTTCTTGATGAAGATACTGGAGAGACTGGTGGACAGACATCTTAGAGAGCAACTTGCCCTCAAGGCACCACTGAGTTCCAGGCAGCACGCCTACCAATTGGGCAGGTCTGTGGACTCGGCCCTTCACCAGCTGGTCACAAGGCGGGATGGGGGGGCAGGAGGGCGGACTGGTGTCGGTGGAGGTCTTTTTGGACATAGAGGGTGCCTTTGACAACACGGCAGTGGACTCGATCTGTAGGGCTGTGAAGAGGGTGGAAGCCGGGGACACCTTGGACAGGTGGATTCGATCCATGCTCACCGGCAGGCAGGTCGAGGCCGGGCTATGCAGTGAAACGGTGACCATCAATGCATCAAGTGGTTGTTCCCCAGGGGGGATTCTGTCCCCCCTCCTATGGTGCATGGTGGTGGATGAACTACTGCGAATCCTAGAGGAGGAGTAGGGTGTCTACAGGCATATGCGGACGATGTTGTGATCCTGGTGCAGGGCACAGAGATCGAGCTTTTAGAGGAGCTCCTAAATGGAGCTCTGGTGAAGTTCTCTCAGTGGTGCGCCGCTAACGGATTTAGTGTCAACCCTAATAAGGTTGAGCTGGTACTATTTACCAGAAAGAGAAAAGTGGTCCCCAGCCCTCTCGTAGAGCTTCAAGGGACCCAACTAGAAATAAAGAAGAAGGTCAAGTATCTGGGAGTCTGGCTAGACTCCAGACTGACCTACGAGGAACACATACTCACAAGGACCAAAAAGGCTTAATCGATGTAATTTGTGTCAGCGATAATTTAATTGTGGAGGATTGTGAGGTTGTAGACGAGTGTGGCGCGTCCGATCATATGTTGGTATATTGTAGTGTTAAGTTTGAGGGCAATGTGGTAAGTAATACAACTCAATATTTTCGGAACTTCAAAAACTTTAGTCTGGAAGACTTTTCGAAAGATGCCGGTTCTTTGCCTTGGGGGAATATTACATTAATCGATAACATCGATCGGAAGGTTGAATATATGAATGGTTTCATTGTTTCTCTTTTCGACGCGCATGCACCTGTGACGATGGTGAGCTGTAGTAACAATAAAAAAAAACCTCCTTATATCACATATAATATTAAAGAGATGATTAAAACCAAGAGTAAAGCCCATAAACAAATATCTAAAAACCAGAAGCCCTATTGATAGAGTAAGTTATGTTTGGATGAGAAATTATGTAAATGATGCTATAAAACGTGAAAAAGAGGCTTACAATAAGTTCTTACTAAACCAAAATAAAAATAATCAAAAAATGATGTGGCGGAGGCCTGAAGATTTAGGAATGAAATGTTCACGGCCTGAAAATAATGTCCCCGCAGAACTTCTGCAACCTGAACAAATCAATAATTTCTTTTTGAATGTGGCAGGACAATCAACTATTGATAACCAGGTACTCGATTTTTATTCAAATAACACTCTGGATAACAGTTTTGGGTTTTCATTTAGGGATGTCACGAGTGAAGATGTTCGAGCGGCTGTTAACTCAATGCATTCGCAGGCGATGGGTATAGACAATATTGATCTGAAAATGCTCACAATTGTTCTTCCTTTCTGTTTAAACGAGGTATGCCACATTTTTAACATGTCACTAAGTACGGGAATATTCCCTAAAATATGGAAAATTGTAAATGTAAAACCTATACCTAAGGTCTCCATTCCCAAGATTTATAATGATTTAAGACCAATATCTATTCTGCCTACATTTTCCAAATTATTTGAAAAAATTGTATCTATGCAGATTAAGGAATACTTAGATTCAAAAAATATCTTACCCCTACATCAATCTGGATTTCGGTGTGGGCACAGCACCCAAACAGCTCTATTTAAGATTCTTAATGATATAACAAGCCAAATGGATAACCACAAAAGCTCAATACTAGTTCTTCTTGACCAAAGTAAAGCCTTTGATCTTGTAAACTTTGATTTATTGATTGCAAAATTACAGTACGTGGGAGTCCAACAGCATAGTTTAAAGTGGATTCAAGATTATGTTCGGGGTAGATCACAAAGAGTGTTCATAGATAACATGAATTGTTCTTCCATCCAACAAATAAAAAGTGGTGTACCACAAGGGAGCATTCTGGGGCCTCTCCTATTTTCTTTGTACATTTTCGATCTTCCTTCAGCCATAGACTTTAGCCAAATTCATTTATATGCTGATGATGTTCAGTTGTACTACTCCTGTAGTAACAATGAAATCGACCTTGCTTTGGATTACGTCGAGGCAGATTTAAATAATATTACCGATTATTCGGAGAATCATGGATTACGATTAAACCCAAACAAAACTGTCGCAATGTTTATTCCTGGTAAAACTAAAAATTACTCAGCTCCTTCCTTTAATCTAAAAGTTAAAAACGAAAATATAAACTGGGTAGATTCTGCAAAAAATTTGGGGGAAATTATTGACAGCTCTCTATCGTTTCACGAGCATGTGCAAAACGTATTTAAAATGTCATTTTTTAAGTTAAGATCGCTGTACAAATTTAAAACTCAACTCTCTGAGCAGGTAAAATTAAGATTGGTGGTTAAAGCCCTAATTTTCCCACATATCGAGTACTGTTGTTCTGTCTATTATTATTTCCTTTCAACGCACCTCAGACAAAGACTGCAGCGAATTCAAAATGCATGTACTAGATTCATAACGTATGTTCCACCCAGATGCCACATAGCACCCTACTTAGTTAGGCTAAACGAATTAAACATAAGATATAGAGTCCAGTACACAATGTTTTTATTTAGATTGTTAAAAAACAATAACCCCACGTATCTAACCAGCCTTATTATAAGACGATCGGATATTCGGGACCGAACACTAATGCAGTCTAATATGATTAGTATGCCTAAACACAGAACATCAAAATACGAAGGCAACTTTTCCTATATGGCTGCATATTTGTTAAATCAGGTCCAAAATATACTTCATTGTAAACTTTATACGTTCCAAAATCATTTAAAGAAAAAAAATACAGCTCAGTTTTAATGGCACTTTGAACATCCAACGTTAGCCTGTTTTTTATGTTTCCTTTTCATTTTCGAGTGAATTCTTTTTTGTTAAGGTAGTATTATATTATTCATTTTAAGGAAGCATGGAAGATAGTCCTAGACTAATGCTCTCCTTTTGTGTATTTCATGTATATGTACACCTTATGCACAATAAATTTATTTATTATTATTTATTATTATACAACGCGCTGTGGGCGTGCCGCAGGGCCCTGGGAACTTTGTGGGGACTGAGTCCGAAGATCATGCTTTGGATTTACAAGGCAATGATTGTGCCCATGATCACACATGGGGCTGTCGTTTGGTGGTCAGGCGCTTGCAGGTCAGGAGGCGTGAGTTGACCTTCTACTCCGACAGCAAAGCGGCTCTCCAAGCGCTGCGAGCAAACCGCACCACATCTCCTCTGGTGGAGGAATGTAGAGTGAGTCTGCTTAAACTGGTGGCCGAAGGGAATAAGGTGACTCTGGCTGAGCGCAGAGGATGTGTATGGTGTCGGGGTGGGTGAGCTGCGGGCCTTCATTAAGAGGGCCGGCCTGCTGGCCGCCGTGTGACGCTGGCCGTGGGGGCACAACGGGCCCACTGTGGCCTACGTGCCGGGCCGATTTAAGGCGGCCGCCCCCTGCATAGGATAGGATAGGAAGGTGACTCTGTCCTGGGTGCCTGGGCATTCAGGCATCGAGGGAAATGAGACCGCCGACCTTTTGGCCAGGGAGGGATCCATGAGCAGGCCAATGGGACCGGAACCCCTTTTGGGGATCGCACCCCGGGTAGCGATTGGAGTCTTGGACGAGTGGCTACAGGGCAGATTCGTCGAGGAATGGCTCAGAGCTCCCCGGATGAGGCAGACGAGGATCATGATTCGTGGGCCATCGCCTGCCTTGTCCCAGGAATTGCTGGGTCTGCCACCTCATTGGGGTGGAAAAGCAGCGGCAGTGCAGATGGTGCCTGGAAGAAGACGAGACCCCCCCACCACCTAGTAACAGAGTGCCCCGTGCTCGACAGGGTCAGATTCGAGTCCTTCGGCATGGCTAGGCTGTGCGACGAGGACGTGTATGGTGTCAGGTTGGGGGGGCTGTGGGCCTTTATTAGGAAGGCCGGCATGCTGGAAGCCCTGTGATACCGGCCGTGGGGGCACAATGGGCCCATGGAGGCCTACGTGCCGGGCCGATCAGAGGCGGCCACCCCTTGTACTGATGATGATGATGACCCTGAGGGGGTTTAAAGGTGGCGCACTATGGGCTAATGGTTGAAAAATATTAAAAACTGAATAAATCGGAGGCGTGTAGTAAATTCTCGCCAATTTGGCAGGCTGCCGCAACTTTTTTCGGAACCGGATAATTTTTAGAAAGTAGACAAGAGATAGGGAAATGACCCTGAGAGGGTTTAAAGGTGGCGCACTATGGGCTAAGGATTGAAAAATATTAAAAACTATGAATAAATCGGAGCAGTGTAGTAAATTCGCGTCAATTTGACAGTCTTCCGCAACTTTTTTCGGCACCGGATAATTTTTAGAAAGTAGACAAGAGATAGGGCAACGACCCTGAGGGGGTTTAAAGGGGGGCCACCATATGTTAAGGGTTGAAAAATATTAAAAACTGTGAACAAATCTGCGCCGCGTGTTAAATTCACGTCAATTTGATATATCGGCTGAGGGAAACCAAGAGGTCACTAATGTTTGGAAAATCGCGCCGCTTCAAGGGTGCTGTGAAATAACGAGTGTTTTGTTTCTACTTATTTCCGTAAAAAAAGACAAAGCAGTGTTATACGTTCGCGGCCATCGTGTAAAAACAGTGAAGCTAGTTACCGCTAGTGTTTTTTGTGATCTTCGAGAGGATTACGACACCGCAAGGAAAATCATTCAGGATTGATCCAAAGATTAGTTTAAAGACTCAAATATTGTGAAAGAACTATACGTCTTGCAGTGGCAACGCTGTACAGGAAGCGAGTGAGGGGAAGCGACCTCGATGCCTGCGTTATGCCAGCTGATGTTGGGCTAGGTCATGGACTCCTGACTGTGGCGTCAGAATAAGGGGTTTTAGTAGCGTTTTTATACAAATTATTTCTGATGTTAATATGCACTTTAGAAAAATTTTAATTGCAGATTCGTAACAAGGGCATTTCTCCCTACCTGCCCTTAAAATTAATGTACTGATGACCGATACACCCTGTATATCGACAATATTCTCTCCGGCGCTCAAGATGTTAGTTCTGCTCAGTCTCTTCAGAAGGAACTTATCAAATTTTTACAATACGAAAAATTCAAATTATGCAAGTGGGCAAGTAACCATCCCTCAAGTTTTGTTCAACCCACTATCATTCATTTCTGGAAATGACCCTATTATTAAAATATTAGGCCTTCAGTAGCATCCCCTCTCACAATACATTTTATTATCAAGTCGACTTGCAGCAAAAAAAGTTGCACAAAGAGGACTCTTTTGTCCGAGCTTGCCAAAATTTTTGATCCGCTAAGTTTCTTAGCTCCACTTGCAGCTTTTATAAAGTTATTAATTCAAACCCTCTGGTGAGAATATCTCCTGCTGGAAACTGTACTTCCCTTTCTAGATTTTCTTTGCCTCGCCATGTAGTCAATAAAGATATAATTTTCTGTGAATTGCATGGTTTTGTGACAGCTCTGAAAAGGCATATTCCACTGTAATTTATTTTTGAATACTACAAAGTACTATTCGGCTTCCCGTCTTTCTCATTTGGCCAAGTCTAAGAGTCGCTCCACTCAAGAAACTTACTTTGCCCGAATTAGAACATTGTGCTGCAGTACTTCTCGCTGATTTAATTTTTGCTTCCCAAGTCATTTATAAAAATCTTGTATCTTTCTCACAAATGCGGGCTTGGACTGATTCCACTGTCGCTTTGTCCTGGATCCATTCCTCGCCTTATAAATGGTCTACTTTTGTAAGTAATCGTATTGCCAGGATCCAAGAAAAGGTTGACTCCTCACTTTGGTATCATGTACCATCTGAAGAAAACCCTGCCGATTGTGCCACTCGTGGCATATTACCAGACTTTTTTTGCAGGATTCGAAATGGTGGGCGGGAAGAGCAGGAAGAGTGAAAAAGTATTGTGCTAACTCAATAAAACATATTTGTCAAATTAATCGCTAGATTTTCTTCTCTACCAAAAATTAATTGTATTGTCACTTATATCCTACGTTTTCTAATACGAAGGACATCAGTCGAACCCTACTCAAAAGAATATTTTTCGGCTCTAGAATTAGAAAGGGCGTTAATTATCTTAATTAAAGGTGTACAAGCTCTTAGTTTCGAGTCTGAAATTTCGTTGTTAAAAAAGAAAAAAGGTTTGAACAAATCACTGAGAAAAGTCATCCCTTTTATCGACGAAGAGGGTGTTCTGACGGTGGACGATTGATCCATTCAAAACTTTCCTTTTCACAAAAATACCCGATCTTGCCTCCTAGTTCTTATAAGTTGGTTTATTTAATTATCGAATACACTCATAAAAAATATTTGCACCCTGGTTTGCAAATAATGCAAAATTTGTTACGGCAAAAATATTGGATTCTCTGTTCTAAGCAAACTATAAAAAAGGTCCTCTCGTCTTGTTCGACGTGTTTCAAATGTAATCCTCCTCTTTCTCAACCCATTATGGTCAATCTGCCTTTTGTGTGTGTTTGTCCGATAAAAAGTTTTAATAAATGTGGTGTCAATTTTGGTGGACCTTTTCTGGTAATTGGTAACATTTGGCAAACAACGAGGTGCTACATCTTATAAATCTTACATTTTTCTGTTTGTCTATCTTGCAAAGCAATTCACCTAGAATTGGTTACGGATCTTACCACTGAAACTTTTCTACCTGCACATATTGACATATTTAGTGATTGTGAGACCAATTTTAATGGGGCTGCTAAGCAGTTTTTAGCTTCCTCGCGATCTGAAAGTCAACAAGAAGGCATTAGATGACATTTCAACCCCTCTTCTGCAGGTATTTTGAGAGTGGCATTCGCTCTGTAAAAACTCACTTAACACGTGTAATTGGTAATCAAGCGTTAACTCACCAAGAATTTTATACGGTTTTAGTGACTATAGAGGGTATTTTAACCTCATGCTCTTTGTGCGAGATAAGTTCAGATCCACACGATTTAATTACTCTTACTCCAGGTCGTTTTTTAAATATGGACTTCATTTATTGAAAACGATCTAACGTTTGAAAAATTGGGACATTCTTAAGGTGGATGCTCCTTCAGCACATGCACCAGGATTTTTGGACACAATGGCACCAAGAATATTTACACAATCTGTTTCAAAGAACCAAATGGTATGATCCCTCAAATTCTATCTCAATAGGGACTCTGGTAATGTTGAGATATGAGCTTCTTCCACCTTTAAAATGGAATTTGGGGTGTGTGGTTGCTGTTCATCTGGGTGACAATGAAATAGTACGAGTCGTTAAGGTACAGACAAAAGGAGACGTCCGGTTTCAAAAATTTACTTGTTTCATAAATTCTACCTTTAATTTATTGTATATATATTTTGTTTCATAATTAGGTCATAATAATTCAAGTTTAACAGTGGTAAAGACCCTTTATTTCCTCATTTTAGTTTCTCTTTCCTTTGGGTAAAATATACCAATTTAGGTGGGCGGTATGTTCAAGCTTTCCATAATGTGTATTTGTATTTGTTCAAAAGCAAACTGAAATTATTAGTTTCATCTTAAGGTGTCGCAGAATTTATATTTTTTTCTGCGAGTACTAGAAGTGACAATCTCACTGGCTATACCTTTATGAAGAGGAAGCGCCCATGCCCACCAGGATTTTTTTGGTAAAACTCCGTTACTACGTTTTAAATAATTATTATCGACCTTCAACACATAATTTGAGTATTCTGTTTTGAAATCGCCAGTTCGAATTTGATTCAGTTGAATATCAGTTCAGTAAACTGTTTTGTGATATCGATTTTTGGTGTGACGTAGTGAATATGAAAACATCTGTTAAAATCCGAGGTACGTTGAACCTTAGAGTACACTGTAACATATGTGGTGAGTCGTTCGGCTTGGTTCGCCTAGATCTAGGTTAGTGCTTCGATTCTGGTGGTCTGTTCGGATACCCTGGGTTTGTTCCACTAACCAGTGTCCATCCGTGTATGCAGAATTTTAATTCAAAGATCCTAACCTTAACGAATATATTCTGTGAGACGCTATAAAAGCAAAGTGTCGACTGTCAAGCTCTCTCTCTATCTTTCCGATCTCCAAGGGGCAAGTGTCTGTCAGGTATAAAAATAACCTCAGGTGGTTTTTCAAGATTCTGTATCTAACTTTATCGCCTGCCTGAGGCTATTTTTAGATTCTATTATGTGCATTTGCTGTGTTGATTAATTTGCTGTACCCGATTAACGGTGTATTTTTCGTTTCATGTGAACGGCCGTCCCGCATTTTGGAATTTTCGAGGTTATAGCTGCAGACCCTTGGATAGGTCGCGATTGCAGCGTGGTGTGGGAATTTAGCATTTCCACTTTCTTGGAACGAGCACAGGACAGGAGTGGAGCACACGTTGCAGGTGAGTTTTTGAAATTATCTTGATATTTTTTTGGTTAAATCCATATTTAAAACTCACCTGTAGCTCACTCCGTTGCACGTGTATTTCTTGGCTAGAGTTAATCTCTACGCTTTCATAGCACCTTTACCCCAAGAAATAGACGTAGCTATCTTTGTCCTGACCTGTGTGGTTCAAGTTTGTGCCTTTTTGCAGTTTTCATTTGAGTTTGTCTTGTAGCAGTGCGGCGGTACCATTCACAGTCGATGCACATAGTGGGCCGATACCCGACAGAGGGCCTCTGTTTTTGTACTTTCTTTATTGTTCGGAGATCATTTTAGTCAAGATTAATATTGTGCATATTTTTATTAAGTTCACCGAGAGCAGCTTATTTTTTCGTGTAATTTAATGCGAATTTAAGTATCGTGACCTCATTTAGTTCAATTTTCTTGTCGTTTGCAACATTGCAATATTTTTTCATTAGTTTTGATTTTGAACTCGCAACTAGTCAAATCGAAGTTGTGTTTAATTAAGAATATTAGGGGGAGGATATTCATGAATATCGTTGAGGGTTATTAATATATATGGGATTTAACTTACTTGTATTTTTGAATTTATATAGTTCTTTATAAACTTTAAGTCAATTAATATTATCTGAATTTCTTTTGTCAATAAGCCGTGTACTGTATACGTAGAAGGTTTTAGCACTGCCTAATTCACTTGACTTTATTTCATGCACGATCTACACGAGCGAACACCAGTCGACTGACACGGTGAACACGTTCCTACGATCTGCCGACCACTGGCTGATACTGGGGCAGCTGACTTGGCAAGGACACTGAGCTAGCAACATCAAGGCCTGTATCATAGCTGTCAGGCAGTTCCGCTTGGTCGCAGTCATAGTTGCAACGTGGAGTTTCATCGGGAACTTCGAACGAACTTTGTCGAAACTACAACGGAAGGTTGGTCGAGGGCTGTTAGCACTCCCAAGGCTTCGAATATACATGTAAGGTGTTTCTCTGTTGAAGTGTTCCAAAAGTAAGATTAGACGTGCAGAACTTTGTCACTTTTGAGTTTGTCGAACTTTCACGTGGTCTCGTATCAGTATTTAGCTGCTTTGGACTTTCAATTCTCATAACGAATTTGTCTCAACTCTAATCTTGTAATCATTTAACTTAACAACTCCTCAAGGTTATAACAGCCTATTTAATGTCAGTTTTATATTGTTAACAAATATCAACTACTCATTTTTTTGTAAACCATTTTCACATTTCTCAAATAATAAACAACCCTTGTAATTTTTTTAAAACTGTGTCTTATTTCAAGTGTCCTAATTGAGCCAGATATAACCGGTTTCGATAGCCGGGCCGAAACTGCCGTTATAACGCTAAACATGTAACATTAATAATAAGTCATCCTATAACGTTAAAAAAAGAAGACAGATAAGAATAATAAGAAGGTAGCAGTTGACAAAAAAAGTCATTCGCTTCGCACACATTTTTTAATCTCTAAAATTACTCAATAAACACTTTTTGCGTGTGGTAATTCTGCAAGGAGAAAGCCTGAAGAAGAGACAAGATGTCTGAAGCAGACGGCGACCTGGCATGGTGACCATTCTGGCGAATTTGTGACATCCGACAAGCCATTTTCAGGGATTGTCACTGCCGTCAAAATAACTGGTTTATTTTAATTTTTTTATTATTACAGTCTATTTCTCATCCAAAATTGCATTCCCATTCAGCTCCCATTAATATGGAAGAAGGCAACAGATGTGCCTCTACTGAAGAAAAAACAAATCATTCTCTGATCTTAGAATCATTATCATCTTGACCCTGCTTCAACACTTTTTGAAAAAATTATTCTTAAACAAATTTTAGATTTTGTCATATCACACAAAATAGTTCCAGAAAATCAGTGTGGCTTCAGATCAGGATTTAGCATAGTGTCTGCCTTAGCTTAAATAACAAATGAAATTATTGAAGCTCATGACAAAGGTCAAGTTAGCATGCTCATGTTGCTTCATACTCAAAAGCTTTTGATACTATCAGCCACAAACTCCTACATGTTAAACTCAAATATTATGGCTTCGAATAATATATGATCAAACTTATGTCATCATTTGTCAGTTACAGAAACAACTCCTCAAAGGAACTTAATATTTTTTCTGATGTTCCTCAGGGCTCAATCATCTCTTCTTTTCATAATTTACACGGCAGATATTCTAAGAAGTATACGTCTATTTAAAATACAGGCATATATGCAGATGACACAGAGTTGTTAACAAATTTCAATATAAAAGAATGGATCATTGCTAGTAGTAATATAAACGGGGAACTAAAAATATATCAAATTAATATCTGAAGAAAATAATCTCAAATTAAATTCAGGCAAATAAAAAAATAAGCTTAACCTTTTTAGTGGGGGCTGATAAACTACAACTTGTGGGTTCTTAAAAAGTCTGGGTTGGCTGCTTCATAATAATCTCCGCTTTTCAAATCCTACTACCAATTTAAGAAAACTAGTATTTTCCAACTTACAATTCCTGTATAACAATTGTGATGTACAGACTGAGTCATTTTCGATGGTTTTATGGGGTATCTGCGTTATTTGTATAGATAGAAAAAAACAAGGTAGGTGTTCATGAGTAAATTTTTTGAGATATTTACGATGCTCAAAACAGATATCTGATATCTCCAATACTTTAGGAGATACAGGGCGTTTTTGAAATTTTTGCTATTTTTTATAATTATAGCTCATTTGTTTTTAAACCTATATATTTCGTTGAAAACGCTTTATACTCACTTTTTTACGTAGAATCCATTGGAGCAAACAGTTTTTCTAAAAAATAGTTATTTTACCTACCAAGGCACTGAAGTTCAACTTAATAATTCAACTTCAGTGCCTTGGTACATAAATAACTATTTTATAGAAAAACTGTTTACTCCAATGGATTCTACGTAAAAAAGTGCGTATAAAGCGTTTTCAACGAAATATATAGGTTTAAAAACAAATGAGCTATGATAATTGCAAAAATTTCAAAAACGCCCTGTATCTCCTAAAGTATTGGAGATATCAGTGATCTGTTTTGAGGATCGTAAATATCTCAAAAAATTAACTAATGAACACCTACCTTGTTTTTTTTTCTATCTATACAAATAACGGAGATACCCCATAAAACCATCGAAAATGACTCAGTCTGTACTATCTTTCAAACTAAAAACTGCAAAACTCTGGTTCTATCTCATTTTCTATCTCTCAATTTTGTTTACGTGCCTTACAAAAATCGATAGTAGGAGAATCCAACAAGTACAGAACACCTGTGCTCGTTTTGCCTTCAGTCTAAGGAAGCAGGATAACATCAGTCACAGAATCAACTCTGGGTTGGCTAAGAATGGAAAATAGATGGAAAGTGAATCTCTGTTCTTTTTTATACAACAATTTGACATCCCAGATGCTGCTGAGTTTAAGATACTAATTGAACACTCTAGCCACACTGTCCTTTCCGCGACTTCGTATGGCGATATACAGGCACTATTTTGTGTTATTGTCGCTGACAGCGATGTTGACACATTATCAGTATCAATAGCTTGTTTTGTTAAGTCCAGTTTCAGTGTATTTATAGAACCGTAATTACAAGAATGGAGAACTTACTGATTAAAAAGTGCATGAAATTTAGGTAAAGACAATGTCTCATATTGTCAGTGAATTGTGAAAACAACAATTTCCAATATCCTAATAAAAAAATACATGGAAATTGCATATACAAGTATTGACGGTCATGGTAGAAGTCCAGGGAGATCCCAAGATAAAAGTTTCACAAAGAAACTTAAGACTGCTGGTTAAAATTTGCAAGTGGGATGAAGAAATAGATTAATGGAAAAAAAGCCAAAACACAAAACGTACAAAATTTTAAAAAAATGTCGATTACAGAGAAGGTCAAAAAACAAAAGGTTGAAAAATGTCAAATACAGAGAAGGTCCAATAATCAAAAGATCAAAAAACAATAGGTGTAATTGATTAAAAAAGTAGTTCAAATTTTTAGTGAATAATTGAAAATAATGGTTGGCGGAAAAAAGACCAGACCAGAAATGAGCTTTACGTTTTTTTTTAGTCACCCTGTATATTTTGCAAAACTGCGGCAAAATATACAGGGTCTCAAAAATAGGTGAGGCCAAAAGTGGGAGTCTCAGTTTTTGAGACACCCTGAGTTTTTGCTGAAAATATACAGGGTGTCTCAAAAACCGTGACTCTCACTTCTGCTCTAAGCTGAAGTCAATAATGGGTACTTTCAATAATTTTAGTTTATATAAATGCAGCCTTTGGCATTGGCATATAGACAGCTGCAGTTTGCGTTTTTTGAGCTCAAAATGTAGGTACTTTTAATTGAAGGCTTATTTGTTAAATAATCTTCATTCCAGAGATTAAAAAATATATATATGAAAATGCTAACAAAAACTTGGCACAAATTTTCCTTAATCCGTTTTAGAAATATCTCCATTTTTGTTTGCCTTTTGGGCTCAAAATGTAGGACCTTTTGTGATTTGAATTTGCGCCATTTCTATAATAATAATAATTTATTCTTTAGATAAAATACACATAGTACATTAACAAAGAAAAGATAAAACACAAGCATTAATTTGTTTTCGACATTTTGTCTTGGGACCTTTTATTCCACCGACTGAAGAAATACACTACGAGGTTACAGCACAATGGAATCAAGAAACTGGGTTCAATCTTTCTAGAAAATACTGGTGAAAAGTTGGCCACAAATGATCTGCACTTCTATAAGGTATGGTTGATACTTACCAATATCTGACTGACTTATCTACACATGTGTTTTTGGCTCTTTATAGGCCAAAGAAACATTGTTAATGGAAACTCAAAAGGAAAATTGCTATGGACAAAATCTAAGCTTTTATGCTTCCTAGACATAATGGTTTTCCTTTTTTTCCTTTTGAGTTTCGGCGTTGAGTGAAGAATAATAAGAGGCGCTACCGTCACGTATAATAGCGAGTCCACAATCTCAATGGCGATAGATCCCGGTCAATTGTTTTAGGACGAATTGAAGCGGTTTCTCATCGATCGTGTCATTCTAAGGCGTCCCCTGGTACATAAATGTCAGTGCCGATAGGACGACTTGATGCGGTTTCTTGTTGATTAAGTCGCCCTGAAGCAGTTGGCCGGGGCGTAGAAATCTGGCTCAAAATCTCCGCATTAGATGCGTCTGTTTATTCCTTCACTCAACGGTTTCGGTCAACAACGGTTCGTTCCTCTTTAGTCTATCAGGAGTAAAAAACATATTTGTAGATATGTCAGTCAAATATTGAAAAATATCAATCATATTTTATAAAAGTGCATACCATATTTTGGGCATCTTTTCAGTAGCATTGACTAGATATGTTTTACCATTCCATCGTGCAGTAACCTATCATAGTATTTCTTTCGAGTTGAAAATTTTAACCAACAGTCAAATTTCTTTGAGAAACTATCTTGGGATCTCCTTGGACTTTCACCATGACCGTCAATATTTGCAGATTCAGTATATTTTTTTATTAGGATACTGGAAATTTTTGTTTTCTCTATAGTGAATTCTCTGGCAATATGAGATACTGTCGTGCCTTTATGGTATTGTTGGATAATAGGGCTTAACAAAACAAGCTATTTATACTGAGAATTCAACGCCTGCCAATATGAACCAATGAAATGACATAATTTGTGCAATATTAACCAATCAATATTTTCTTTTTTAGCCTCTTTAATTATTTTACTGTTAGATAATGTCAACAGTGACTAATTGTTAGTCATCAGTATTGATTTCCTTATCAATATCGCTATCGGTGGAATTGTTTTCTTTTATCTGATTATCGTTCTTCAAATTTACTTCACCCGTTTTTATTCTCATCTCAATGTTTTCATTGCCTGAGTTATTACTATGTTTTTCTAGAAAAACTTGCGATATCCGTCTTAATTTATTTATTACTTTGGAATAGGCATTTTCTTTCAGAACATGTCTTTCTTGTTTTGAGATTAATTTAAGCCTCCTCGTCTCTTTCATCTTTCTCTTTCATTATTTTTAGTATGCGGTCTGTTTATTTTCGCTTGTTTCCATGATATATGATATGCTAGAAGTAATAGTATACTTCGGTAATGCTATTAAAGAATTTATTTTAAATAGTAAATTTTTTAATCAATTAGGTATGATATAAAATAACTTATTTCAATAGGCACGGATATATTAATATCCAAGAATTTTTCCCGTCCAGCATTTAATTTGTGATAAATACAATCGTATAAAAATAGCTAAATATGCTCGGTTTAGTCAAACACTAATATTGATCCTTTATTTTCCGTTTAGTAATACTATTTCATAGTAGCTCGGAAATGAGTAGAGTGTGCGCTATAGGGGATCCAAGACATGTTATGACAGAGAAAAATGTTCATCTTAGGCACTGACCAGGACCAATGAAATCGGTCTCACTTGGCGCATATAGCACGTGGCCCGCATATTCCGAACTGGCATTTCTAATGGTGTCTGGCAAACGATGTGTAAGAATATATCCTTAATGAGAAACCAAATAAGTAGAAAAGGGTTAGGTATAAGTGCGAAGTTACCACTACTTAAATATTACAACCAGGGTAGGGAGAGGAACGAGCGAATAGCAAATGGAATGTGATTATAATAAAATATTATAATCAGGGAATGAAATAGGGTGAGGTGGTGGGGTAAAGCAGGGGAAATTGAATACTGTAAAAGTGGCGCCACGCCTCCACTGAGGGATTTCCCACCTAATCGATTAGTAGGGAGCATGATACCATAATCTCATGGTAGAGAACAAAAGTGGATATTCTTTTCAAGTTCCAGTTTGTTTCTTTTGCTGTATATTGTGTAGTTTGCTTTCACACCCACATATGTCTGCAAATGAGTGCATAGTGTGTGAACTTTTAGAGTGCAAAGATAAAATAAATTGTCACACGACAAACTTTTAGAATTTAAGAATTCGGACGTCCTATGCCTGAACTAACGATGAAACAAGTGACACAGGGCAAAAACAAAAGTGTAAATAGATATTGCAAGAAAGCAATGTGTGATTTATGTAACTTTATCTTCGTTGTAAGAAAACAGGGTTAGTGGTAAATATAAAATACCTACTTATTATTTTTGACTTTATAATATGACTTGATATTCAATATTTTACGATTTTAACTTTAACCAACTTCTCGTAGTAATCAATTTTGTTTTGACTTCGAATTTGACAAAATTTCAATATTGGTATTTTCTTTAAAAAGATGAAACTAAGCCCCGAGCTGCCACTGAGTGAGGTAAAGCTCTTAGAAATAGGAAGACTTTGCAAATGATGGCAGAAAGTTCATGAATGTCTAGAAAGCAAAAACAAAGCCATATTTTGCACTTACCAAATTCTGGTAAATTCACTTCGATATTAAAATACTTCGCACATGATTTTACACTAGAAAAGAACTCCATGAAATGCCGCGGAGCCAGTGGCATTCCTAGCAGCTATTAAAATATGTTGTAACGGTCACGAGTATCAATGGGATTAGGTGAATTTAAAATTGTGTATATTTAATATCTTATTGTAGAATACTTTTCTGTGATATTATTAAATTTCAGTCCTTGTTGTTAAATGAGTTAATTTGAGAAGCAAATATTCGTCTAATGCAAAAATTACGGCAGTGGAGAAGGTTTATCATATGGGTAGTTATGCATGACAGTCATGAGATTTCGAAGAAATATAAAAAATATGCTTCTTTCATTAGTTTTTTTTTTGTACTAGATATTGATACCGGAAATTGCGTGGCTATTTATTTATAAACAACTTTGTTTTAAAAATTAATAAAGCCAACCTTACAGTCGAAACTCGAGTTTTGACTGTAAGGTTGGCTTTATTAATTTTTATCACATTACTCCACTGTAAGAAGATGGACTATTTTTTCTATTTAACTTTGTTTTCATTTAATTTCCAATATTTTGTCTAAAATAATAATTGCACAGGGAGGTCCATTATAAATTGACACCCCCTTAACTTGTTGGTTTTTGAGGTTAAAAAAAAGTTTGATGCATAAGTTTTAGGTACCTACCAATATAAAGTTTTTATGGCATTATCAACCATTATACAATGTGTTCTATAAATATATGGCAGATATAACTTATGTTCTTTTAAATGGAAACCTATATATTTTTGGATTCTACACAATTTTCTGATTCCAACGATATACATGGTGATTCAGTTTCATAGGTTACTGAGGTATTTAAGAAAAATATAATTTTTGAATATTTTATTTTTTCTGGCGCCATTTGAGAAAATAATATTGAAAACAAATCAAACTTTACCATTGCAACTTCTTCTCGACTACACCATGGTTGTGTATAGATTTTTGGGCCGACATTTCATTTTTGAGATAGATGGTTCACCTTTTTTACATGGACCTGGATTTTTTATTGCATATTTGGCAATGAACCGATGTCCTAATACGACGATGTATCGCACATGGATCTGAATTTTTTATTGCATATTTGGCAATGACTCGATATCCTAATTCGACGATGTATCGCACATAAATATTTTCTCCCATTTTGGCTATCAAAATGCATATTTATCATAAATAAATTAAATGCAGCCTTGGACCTTGTTTTTTTTTGGCAAAAGCTTATAACACTCACTAACAGTTTCCTTTTGTTATACTAAAAGCAACTAAATTTTTTATTTTCATTTCATTTTTTGTTGCTGTTTAAATGGCAAAATTAGAAAAATACTTAGTTTTAATCAAAATGTACCATAAAAACGGCCTTTTATCCATTAATAATTATTAGTTAGTTAGGTACGTCTAATTAATATATTAGTTACACTCAACAATAATTATTAATTTGTAACGACTAAACTATTAAAAAATACTAGGTTCCAAGGTTAGTCTCGACGAGTTGGAAGAGAATAGATGATGGGAGGAGTGAGGGGATGAAAGGTTGTTCCAGTAGGCATTAAAATAATGATCACCTACCACAATAATTATTAGACCAACTTTGACATAAATACAACATTCACTGTTCTCGTCTGTATTCATTTATTTTTTCTTGGTAAATGTAAAAATAGCTCAGTTCGCGAAATGTGTAAATCAGCTTAAATAGAATCCGGATAGAACATTATATTTTGCAACCGGTCATTGGGCTTTTATTTGATCATATCGTGAACTGAGTATTTATTTTGGCAAGTGAGCAAATTCGGTATATGAGTCTAACATTTATATGAAAAAATCTACTTATTTTGACGTTTTTTTTTATAGATTTCTGAAGTTTTGCCCCAAAAAGTTGGACCCTGTATAAAGAATACCCGCAAAGGTTTCATTTTCATAATAATAAGCTTCAAATGTGCAAAATTGAAAGTTTCAAACAGATGGAGCAAATATGTAACATATATAGAGTGTGCCACTTAAAATTCTTCCGCACTATATCAGCAACAAAAAGAGGTTTTTTGAATCTGCTAATACCAGTGACCTTGTCGATGGCTTCCGAAAAGAGCTTAATTAGATTTTTTAGAAGCAGGTTGTAGAGGGCACTGATGTCGAAAAAAAATTTCAATGGTAGGAACTTTGTAAAGTGTTTTTCTGAACCTTTGTTCAATTCTAAAAAATTTTTGTCCTATAAATGGATTTAAAAAAAATTAATAGTTTCTGAAATTAGGCGAGGCCAAAATGTATTTTTTATATATATTTTTTATTTTCAGATTATTACCTTAAACAGTAAAACAACAATAATTATCCAAAACAATTTAACAATTTTATTAAGAAATAGTGAAGTAAGAATATATGAAAAAATATAAAAACCGAAGCTACAACAAATGTTCAAAAACCCCTTTTTCAGCTGATATATTTTGAGTCGAGTTTCCTGATTGCAAGAAGAGAGTAAAGGGCGACAGTTAATTAACTGCTCATCCAAAAAATGACTTTGGATGTAAAACAAAAGTTCATAATAGCAATCTTTGATTATATCAAAACAAACATATTGCTATGTGTCCCGCAGAACTACAAATTGTCAAAATTGCTAAATCTGTTTTAAAAGTTTTTCGAACTTTGGCTACTTCAAGTGAAAAATATGGTTCAAAGTTGAAAAATACGGTAGGTATGCTTGTCATTTATAGAGTGCAGAGAAAATTCCGGAGCTGCCATGAGATTGTATTCAGTTTAATTTCCAAACAGGGGATGTCCGGATATAGCATTTTAAATGTATGGATATCTCATTGGGTCTCTTTTTTTAAGGTCAATTACCTGGTGTGTGGTAGTTAAATGAACAAGAAGCAGTTGCAGATTCTTCTCTGTAAATGGTTCGGGAAAAAATGCGTCAATTAGGTGGCCAGCAAGATCGCCAGATTTAACACCCTCAGATGTTTTCTGTAGGGGACTTTTCAAAGATATGGTGTATGCTGAGCTGGTAGAAGATATGACGGACTAAATAAACAAAATGTATGCTAGTTGTGTCACAATTAATCGTGAAATATGTAGAACTAGCGAAAATGGAGATGTTTTTGGACATTTCATGTAGTTCGAGTTTTTATATTTTATGTATTTTTACATCACTATTTGATCGTGATAAACTGAAAAAAACTATGGCCTCACTAAATTTGACCGTTAATTACTGATGTTTTGACATCCATTTAGGTATAGGAAAAATTGTTTAAAATTTAAATTTAATTTAAAGATTAGGATAAAACATGTTACAAAGTTCCTACAATTGATTTTCTCGCTTTTCAAAAAAGCCTAGTTAATCTCTTTTGGGATGCCTTTGGCGAGTTCTATCAACTGACTTCTGCAAAATCAGAAGACCTCTCTTCGTTGTTGACATATGAGGCCGGGAACTTTAAAGTGGAACACCCTGTATATACTGTTGGAATCAGAAAAATGCGTAGAAACCAAATATCCAAAATTATACAGGGTGTTCTGTTAACAAAATACGAGATCACAGTAGAGGGGCTCTACTGCTTAATTATCCATGGCACGAACACTTTGGTCACTGCTGCCAAACCGCACAAAATATTTGCGCTGGCAAAATTTGAAAGCTGCTGAGTATGCTGGATTAACAGCGAACCAGGTCAGCAACTAGACATTGACTTTTCATTGTAAAATCAACATTTTTTTTTATCACATGGATACCTGAAAGGCAGTCGAATAAGCTAGGTAAATACTAATGAAACTAGACGATTTGGCTGCCGTCAGCAACCTACACTCTATTAAATCAAAATGCAAGTTGGGCGTAAACATTTACACGATGGAAACACGTGAACAATTCTGAGGACTAATACGGGGCAGGGCCACATTAAGGACGATCTCTATGAATTTTATAATATAAAATATTAAAATAATATGCCCCAGTATTAAGAACTTTAAAAACAAACTTTTATGGCACACCTAGTCATTCACTTACCTGCAAATTTCTACTATTAACACAAATCGTAGCTCCAACAATTAATAAACAGCGAAAGAATTATATCGGAAAAAATTAAAAGTCTGCAACTCAATACAACTCTGTAATAAATAATGACTCGCTGAACTCGCCCGCCTGGAAAAACTTTATTGCCGAATAGCCAATAGCAAGCTGATCACGTGCTAGCCATGCAACAACTTTTGTTTATCTTTCACTTGCGTTTAGTTTGAATAGAGTTTAGGTGTACCAAAGTTCAATGCAATGTTTACTTTGAGAGAAACAAGCGAAACTTCCTTAAAAAACATTTTATCACTATTTATATCAAAAACCTATAGCCTATATGAAAAAATAAGAATATTTTTTATTTTTTACTTTCTAGCTGCCACAAAATTATTGATATGTTTCTTCTGAAACACCCTGATTCTATAATGTTGCACATATTTATAGAAAAAGTTCAAATTTGCCACGTAATAAGTAAATGATAAAGTCTGCCTTTTCTACCACATCATGGGTGGAACTTAAGGCTCAACCCATAATTATAAGGTGTTCCCATTGTATTATACCACTCTGTAACATTTAATTTCCGGCTATATTGTTGATAACTTCCTCAAATTTTACAGTTCCCACTAGAAATTTCCTTAAAATTATTTGTGAGTTTCAAAGGTGTAAATTAGCATACCAATTAATCTGAGAATCTTTAGTACAGTTCAAGTTCACATTTAATTATATTTAACTATTTATGTTGAAAACCCAACATTAACAACATGCTATAGTCAGGGTGTTACAAAAATGTACGTCGATTCTTAAACCATTAAAAATCTTTTTTTAATTCAAGATTAGATCTTCAAGTTGAGGTGTTTTAATGAAAAATGGCAAAGGAAATACCCATTATTTTAGCACAAATAATCTGTGGTTGACATATTGACATACACCCTGTATAGAGACACCCATTGTGAGAAATTATTATAATGCAAATTCATATACTGAACACACTTTATATCAAATTTGAAAAAATGTTGCCAACACTAGGGATTTAAAAGAATGTTTTTATGACCTTTAAATTTTCGGTCCATATTCTACTGTATTCTAAAGGGACCAAAAAGATTGCCCGTTCATTTTTTCTCCTAATCACTAAAACATTCTTTTTAGGGGAACTTGGAGCACTTAATCCTTCCCGAACTCCACCATTCACAATAAAAATATGGTTGTTTGTTATATTACTTGGCATTGATTAATATTTGTGGTAAATGATGTGCAGGGCAGATTAGATGGACTTTTGTGCTATTGGTAATTAATGAATGAGAAGCGTGGTGTGTCCTGATGTGACTTACCACACGTCGGCCTTGGTGCCTGACATCCATCTACAAGCAAAACAAAATCTAAGTAATCATGCAGTCATTTTTAAGGCAACATACTCTATGTTATTATTTTAATTATTAGCCTTAATTTTCTAAAAAGTTAAAATCAGGAAACTAATATTAGATATCTTGACAGTCTACGAGTAAAAAAAAATATTCACAATATTGTGTTATAATAGTATATTACATAGCGAGAGTTGTAAACAGCTTATTACGTATGAGTGGATAAATTGCGCAAGAGCCGCGCAGCGGCGAGTGCTGTAATTCCACGAGTATGTAATAAGCTTACAACTCGAGTTTTGTACTATAATTTTTCTTCGACGAAAGAAAAACTATTATAATAGATAAACTATACTTCTGATTATCTGACAGGCAACAATTAGTATGTTGGTTGGTTGCTATGGTGGCGCGGATGCCGCGCTAACAAGGCACCCGTGATAATTGTGTTTTAATTAAGAACAGATATGTAATTTTTTTATTACGTGTCAGTCATTACATGTCAGTGTTTGTAACAATGGACTTACTTATAACCGAAACCGTTACTTAATAGGTATGTTACTAGTATAGGAGTAGAAAAACAGATTTATAGTCCCAAGTGGAAGTGCCGGAACATTTCTTAATTTCAATAATTATATATGCAGGGTGACTCAGTTTGAAATGAATAAAATCCTAGGATCAGAATATCAAAAAAATTTTGCCACTGTGTTTTAAAACCTTTTTTATTTTGAGGCCTTATGAAAAAGATACAGGGTGTTTTAAAGAAATATATGTGGACTGTACTGAATATCTACCAAACCAGATCAGAATTTAAGTCTTATCACCTTAACCAACCAGTGCTGGAGGGGAGTGAGAAGTGGGTACTTAGTACATTTGTTATAGAAAAAAATATTTTATATTTAATTATTTAAAAATCAACTGAAATATTTGCTCTATAAGTGAGACTCAAAGTAAAAAAAGTAGGTTTAGTTTAAACAAAGTAACTTTTTCCAATAAACTTACCCATTGAAGGATTTACATTTTAAGTTTCAGAGTGTATTTAACAAAAATTTTGTCCACTATCCTAAGTTTTTTAGGGTCTTTTAAAGACACAGGAAGTTCAAAAATATAATTTGTCATGTTATGTGATATCCAGAAGGCTGTTTTGGCATCCAACGTGTGGGGCAAGTAAATGTTCTTTGGCTGACAATCAAGCTTTGTTGTTCAGATTCTAAATACAATATTTTTAGAATGTTTTTTGAACACAGGGTCTTTTAAAGACACAGGAATAGGGTTTCCAATTTCCGGGATCGGTATCCCGTTTTGAGATCCCGGGATGAAAATCCAAATCCAGGGATCCCGTTTTGGATCCCGGGATCCAAAACCCAAATCTCGGGATCTGGGGATCCCGAGATCAATCCTAATAATATTTTTATTAAAATGCGTAATATTAGCAATAGCAAATAAAAATGCATACATACGAAAAAAATTATTAAAAAACATAAATAAAAAACATTTTGTATATATTTACCTACATAATATTGTATTAGGTAGGTATAGGTAAGTGACATGAAAAAGTGACTCTCCGCGGTTGTATCATAATAAGTAAATAAATAACTTGGGTAAAACTAAAAAAAAAAGCCGATAAAGTACAAAAAAATGCATTTTACACAAAAACCGTCGAGAACAGATTAAAGTTCAATCATTTAAAAAAAATCGGGATTTTCGGGACCACTATGTCTCAACCCGGGATTTTCGATACCCCACCGGCATCCCGGGATCTTGGAAATCCCGAGATCCCATCTAAAACCCCTCCGGGATCCCGGGATTTCGAGAGAAATAACTTTTTTAATATTATTGTTATGTTATGGTCGGACTGTCGTCTACGAGAAGCCACCACAATCTTATCTGCATTGCAGTATTTCTTTCAACATGAAATGTGCACCCGTACAGTGGATAACTTAAGTAGGAATTGCTGATGTGCAACCTTGCCTCTTGCAATGGCCGATGTCACAAGTGTCCTTTTGACTTTACTTCCACAATATTCAGTTCACCCAAGGGCTTCGCACAAATAAAACACTTTACCATGGTTCATGGAGGTGAACAGACAAGTACGCAAAAAGAAACAACAGCATTAACTGCAATGTCACTCGAACTTACTTTCCAATGTGACAACTGGCCACATTTAAATAGGGGTGAATTCAGTGGCGCACCCAGAAAATATGATTGGAGGGGGGGGGGCAACTTAAAAAGTTTGACGTATTGCATACAAAATATTTTATGATTACAAGAAATTTCCAGGCCAGGCCTCGGATTGGGAAAATAATTGCCGAGAGGGTCTGGGGGGGCCGAGGCCGCTTGGTCCCCCCCCCCCCCCCCCGGGTGCGCTACTGGGTAGATTATATTTAAATATTAAGAGAGTATGTTTTAAACATTGCTATATACAGTGTTATATATAACACTTTAAAAAAAAAAAACATGGTGAAAAAATAATAAAATTGACAAATTAAATTAAAAAAAAAAACAATTTAAAACCTCACAACAAGCACAATTTAATCATGACCAACACTTATATAAAACCTTATTCAGTAACATTAATATTAAAAAGTTATTTTCAAATAAACAATCCAACCCTTCAAACAGCTGTGGCGCAGACTTCTCAAAATTTGGCTGGGTGCCCAAGCTATACAACTCCCCCCCCCCCCAAATGTTATTTTAAAAAACATTTTTTTATTTATAAATATAAAATAAAAGCACATAACAAAAAACGAACAGTTATCACCCTGATGAAAAACAAAACGTAAATAGAATGTAATAAAATAAAGGTATCTCTATAAGAAAGGCCTCTTTATAAAATTCAGCGGACTCTCATCCTGATGAATCAGCTGGATATCTGTCTCTTACTTCCTCCAAAGGGAAACAAAATTTGTCTCATGTAATGAGAGGGAGATATTAGCTGATTCATCTTGATGAGAGTCCTCTGAATTTTAAGACGAGATCTTTAAAGAAAGACAAAAAGAAAACAAAAAAAAAACAAAAACAAAAAACAACTATACTAAAATCGAGCAACTCTTACGCCTGGCGTAAACAAGAGCACGTGCGTTGAAATATCTGCCATAGCCGCACGGAGGTACGACCTTTATTTAATTTTAGTCTTACAATTGTGTACATCAAAATATTTCAGACAAGAATTATTGGCTTAATTAAAATGGTTCAAAACATCGATAAAATTATTTGTGGCAGTGTCTAAATAGCTGAAAACAACAAGATAAAACCGAATATCTACACTTCTGACCAATCGCGGATCGTCATTGAACACGTGGTTTTATTTACGCCAGGCGTACGGATTGCTCGATTTTACTATAGTTACCTTACTTTGCGTAAATAACGCAAAAGTGCTTAGTCTTATGGACGATTTTTTTATAAACTCATCACATATCTCATCCAGGCTTATGATGTCTGCTAATTCTTTATAAATATCTGAAAGCATAATATCATTCAGATTCAGCCTTTTCTGATTCATTGTTGATCTTAAATATGATTGTCACCTTGTCACCTTTGCTTGAGCTTCCAACCTGGCCACACTTTTGGCCGGGTGCTCCGCACCCCGCCAAATTTTTGGCCGGGTGCTCGAGCCCCGGAGCACCCGCGGAGTCGGCGCCTATGGGCGCAGAACCCTCAAGGAATATATCCATGACTTTTTGGCTCAAAACTACTTTCCACCAACACTATCAAAGTTCCAGGTATCCGCGAATTTTTCAAAGTTCACCATTACAATATTTATAACTTTCCTGTGTTATGAGATTTTTGACGCTATAGGACAGCCACCAGTGCTGCCGAATGTTCAAAATACAGGATGCTTCAAAAAAAAAAACTGGTGTGTGGTTACCACATGCTAAAAATGTGAGTTTGTTTTATAACAATTTTCTCTTAGACATTTGTTGACTAAAATACAGGGCATTAAAGTTCTTTTCTTAAAATTTAATTATGGCAATACCTCCCAAAATAACCAAGCTGTTGATCTGAAATTAATTTGTGTTTTTGGATGGAGATGAAAATTTCAATTTCTACGTATCTCACAGAGGGCACCACTTGCGCTGTTTTTAGATCGTGATTTTACTCGTAACTTTTTTGAGGGTTATCTTTTATGTCTTGCAGGTGACATCATTTTAGTGAGGCTTTTCATTTTGCAACAAATGTGTACTCTTGTTTCATAACGATAAAATCAACCACTCAATTACACCCTGTATTTCAGTCAACAAGCAACAAGAGAAAAATGTTATAAGACAAACTCACATTTTTAGCACCAGGTATCCCCTCACGATTTTTTGAAGCATAAATGGGACACCCTGTGTGAGGGTTAAGTGCAAATTATACTGTCACCTCAGAATTTTCATAATTTAGACATGGATTATATTACAATGACAGCGTTCTGCCAAAGAAGCAGACAAATATGGCTATGTCTGCATGGTCCGCGTGGCTCTGCCCAGGATTGGGTGCAAATAAAAAATAGCAATTTTATCTCGTTTGAACATTTTAGGCAGAAATATTTAAAGCGTTACTGGAGCACATCAGATGAAAGGGGGCTATTCCAGAAAATTAAATTTGGGCATTAGAAAGGGGGTCTAAAATTGACTGATTGATTTGATTTCTCAAATTAGTAAAAGAGAAATAATACTTAAATGGCAGCCCTATCTGAAAACAAAATTGTTAAATTTGGGATTCAACACAGGTACCTCCAGAAATTAAGTGGGGAATTACCATCAGTGGAAGAAATTGATGTCTATTAAGAAATATTGATGAAACGTTTAATGATGTAAATATTAAATCCGCGTATAGGTAATTCTATTGTGCATGCATCCACAAGCAATCAAGCCAATTTCCCAATTGAAGTTATGAATGTGCCAGCTAGAAAGTAGCCGACTGGATGTGTTGACAGGGCCTGGGAAAAGACAGCTAATATATCGTCTTTAGTTATTTTAGATAATTTAGATGATTTAGTGAATGAAAATAGTTAGGATATAAAAGAAGTGGGAGTGAGGCTCAGCCAGCACTAACTGTAGTAGTGATAGACAGAAACAATAGATGCTAAGGGGCTAGTTGACAAGGAGAGTTAATAATTCATGCTTGTCCCAGAATTTATATGATTAGTTGTCCTGGACCTGTCAACAATTTGTGCTTTGGTTGCTGGGCGGACTGGGGAAGAGTTTGGAAAGGTTAGAAAGCAGTTGCTGCTAAAATTTATGCTTAACGACTGCTCGTTTGATTATCCTGTTCTAGAAATACCTAAGATCGAATATGACATGATTCTTGGTTCTGATTTCATTTTCCATTACAAGACAAAAATCGATTATGAGACTAGAAATGTCCTTATCCGAGTAGACGGGGAACAAAAGTCAATACCTTTATATAGGAATAAAGAAAAGACGGGCATATTTCCATCAATAATGAAAGATTTTCCTGTCAAATATAAAATTGGGCCAGAAAACTGAAATAGAAAAATTTTGCAAGAACTGGCCAATAGGTTCGATACTGAAAATAAAAATTGGGAAAGTTACTTTTGGAGTTCCAATCAATACTTTCCGATAAGCCGGGACGAACCCTTGTATATATCCTCACAAAACCGTGTTACGTGATTACATGCCATACTATATTAAATCTTACTCCATTGTGCAAGTGCACAGGGTCGAGATTAAAAGTCAGCTTCAGAAGATGCTAGATTGTGGTATAATAAAGTTAGCAGACCAGTCTGCTCGCGGTAATTTCTAAAAAAGACACTTCAATTTGCATGTGCATTGATACTAGGCATTTAAACAGTGGATTGATAGCAATAAAGAATTTAGTGTAATGGATTTAACTGCCAGCTACTGCAAAATTCCAATTATAGAAGCCCACCAAAAACATGCGGTATTTTCATACAAGAGTAAAACCTATTGTTTCCAGTTGCTCCCTTTTAGTTTCGCAACCTCAGTAGGTAGTTTTATAATTGCGTTGTATCAAATTTTAGTACCTGAGACTGAGTCCTTTGTCATTCCATATGTAGGACCATATTTTTATTCATTCAGACCAGCATTTACAACGATTGATAATAGCGTTTGAAAAATTTTAAAATGCAAATATCACAGTAAAGTTGAGTAAATCACATTTTACTTGTGGAGATGGCATCGATCCCACCTGTATCGAAGCTATTAAAAAAATTTGAAAACCATCTGTTTTCTTGGGAACCATATGAAGAGGAGAAGGCCAGAAGGCTCTCTGAACGGCTTGCTGTTCCTTCGTGAAGCATAGCATCGAATTCGAATTTGGCGATCCTTAGATGGTCTAAAGCCAAACGACGAGGGCAACAAGAAACTGGCGGCCCAGACATGGTTTGGTATAATGCAACATTGTGTGACGTACCTCCCGTGGTGTTCCTGCTGGCCGAATGAGCTCAGGAAACTCAGATAGTATGACTTGGGCTGGAGACAATGGAGAGAGGGCTTTGATGATGGGCTGTGTGATGTTGGCCAGCTGGCAGTGAACAACAAACTGTGTCTTACCGTCGATAAATAGTTTGTTCCGGCAATCTGGAAGAAGGAAGAAAAATGCAAAGAAATCAGAACCGATGATAGGTACGTCGACGTCTGCGACAACAAAAATCCAGGTGAAGGTGCGGCGCAGACCAAAATTGAGCTTGAGATGCAATGCACCATAGGTTTTGATTGGCAGCATGGAGCTCGTAGTCCACTGAGCACAGTCTTTAAGCTGTTTGCGGGGAAAACAACATACATCTGAACCAGTATCGATTAGAAACCTAAATTGCGTGTTTTTGTCTTGGATGAAAAAGCGGCTTCCACCCAGGCAGCATCTGGCCGCCGCTAATGCTGGCTGCCGTAGGAGTTTGACTGCCTGAAGTTACAAGGTGAGGTGCATTTCTGCGCTCTACTACCGTAGCGGCGATGGACCCAGCACACTTGTTCCTCAAGGAAGTTGCGACAGTTGCTTTCTGAACGGTCCCGGTTGTGCGACCTGGGGATGGTCGAGATCTGGGTACAGATGTCCTCAAGACGCTTGGCTAGACTACCCTCGACAGGTGGTCCAGTCTGCGTAGCGTTCTGTTGTTGAAGGAGTACCTGAAGGGCTTTGTTTTGCTCCTGTAATCTATGGAGCCTTTGTTGGAAGTCCTCCATGTTAGTTGTGGCTGTTGTCAGAAAACCTCTTGTGGTTGCAGGGCACTGTTCGCGGTAAAGCGCATGGTACACGTTCACTTTCGGGGTCACCAATATGGGAACAACAGTCCTTTTATAAAAATCTTTATTATTTCAGAAAAGTGAAAACAATCCTCAAAAATGTATCCGTTCCTTGGAAACCGGAGTTACAGGGTTGTCGCTACAAGGTTATTAAAAAAGGCTAGACCTGGTCATGGACTTCAACTGAACAACAGTAGTTTAGTAAAACCAAAGAAGCGAACTATCTTGCGGCATCCTAACTCTAACGAAAGATTTTTTATACAGACCGGATATCGTGATAGGAGAAATCAAATCATCAAATCATTTTTATTGATGAAATGCACACAGTGCCCATATGTCAATAGAGTAAGTACAACGTTAGGGCAAAATTTAAAACAGTTAAGACATATCAAAACCAAAACCTAAATACACTATTACATTTAACATCAAACATCATTGGCAAAACCAAAAAGATATTCCACTGTCCATTGAATTATAAAATTACAGAAAGATAGTTTAACCTACCAAACACAAGTTAAAAAGTCATTCACTGAGTAGAATGCCCCTTCAAGAAGAAAAGCTTTTACTTTTCTTTTGAACTGAATTTTATTGAACCAATACAATGAAGAAGGAAAACCTGGAGTGGTAGCCTATGGGAGTAGATCATTGAATAGCGGAAAACGGAGAAAGAAGCACTGCTTTACGTTAATGGCATATTTTTGTCTTAGGTTGGCCACTAACTACTGTAACCGATCATGAAGCCTTGTCGTTTAAAAAACGATATAGATTATTAAATGCGAGGTTAACTGGGTGGGTTCTCTTCATCCAAGAATATGATTTAAACATCGCATATTGTCAATATAGATTATTGAACATGAGGTTAACTAAAGTCTATCTAAGTTACAGAGGCAGTGGATCAAAACATTGGCCACCACGTGACCTATTCTCTTATTGGTCTGGCCGTCATAAAATATCAAGTGTTTACGCGGCGAGCAGAATGCAGGGCCGGCTCTTCCCTCAGTCGAGTTTCCTGCATATTTTAGATCGGATCGAGAGCAGTATATTCTGTAAATTTATTTTGGTACTTAATTTAAGGAAATTTATAAAGATCCACGAAAGGTAAAAACACAATTTTTAGAACTTCTAAAAGAATTAGTTCAGAATTACAAGCCACTGGGAATCTCATATTAGTCAGACCCTGGTAATCGATCGGAATGCGGTCATGTGACTTTGTTTACATCTACTGCCGCTGTAACTTGGATAGACTTTAGGTGGGTTCTCTTCATCCAAGAATATGATTTCGACATTAGATATTGTCGGGGTTCTGAAAATACTGTTGCGGATACACTGTCCTGTTTTCCTTGTGATGACGGAAAGATAAACTGGAAGCCGGGTTAATACAAATAAACTCCTTGGTGTCAGGTCTAGAGAAAGACCTCAAGAAAGATTTTAGAAATATAACGGAAAGCCAGGAAGGCGATGACTTTTGTAAAAAAATCTTAACAAATCTACCGGGCTTCAAAGAATTGATAATTGGTATCTGATCCATGAAAATAAGGTATTTTGAAGGGGTACCTTTGATAACTCTTGACTTGGTAAATAAAGAACAATGTGATGTGAACAGGCACTTTGGTGCAAAGAAACGTTGAATGTGGCTTCGTAGGTTCTATTACTTTCCGAAAATGCGGACAAAGATCTCCATCTGCTTAGTGGGCAAAATTACTTTCCGAAAATGCAGACAAAGATCTCCACCTGCTTAGTGGGCAAAATGAGTTCTGTATTGGTAGACACATCAGGAAAATAGTCCTGTCTAGACTTTATGAGCCCTTTGCCAAACCACATGGAGGGTTTACTTAACTCTTAGCAATCATTAAAGCTTTTAGAAAATACATAAATTTGTTTTCTTTGAAGAGGGCGCCTGGAATCGATCCTTGTTAAAAAGCGATTAAAAAAAATCTGCAGCAGAACGTCAAAGGAAAGCTGACAGTAAAATTAGTTACGATAAAGCAATACCTGGGGAGAAGGTGCTTGTTCATACACCCACAAAATACCAATATTTACTTTAATTTATTTTTATTTACTATTTTATATTTAATTTATTTGTGTCAGAAATACAAAATTTAAATAAATACAAATACATTACAATACTACAGCATATATGTAATATGTAATAAAACCAAACAGAAAAAAGAAGACCGACAGTTAGCATGGCATTTAAAAGGTTTAATAGAACAGTTATGCTATCGAATAAAATGCATTAGAGCACAACAAATTCTTTATTTTTTGTTTAAATTGGGATAGACCAAGTCGTTTATATTCTAATGGAAATTTGTTGCAGAAATTTCACGATACTCGTGATCTCTGCAAACGATGATTATGTATACATATGTCCTGTTGTGTTCATGAAATCCATTTTGCTAGCTGTAACGATCTTGGTTGCAATATGCATATACGAGAAACTCGAGAATATAGCTACATGGTATGGTGATTATGTTAAGGATGAAGGTATTCCTTACATCTCCCTGTATCCAAATCCTGATATAACTCTAACAGCTCTTCTCTGTATTGCAAAAATTCTTTGAGAAAGGGTAGAGTATGCTCAAACCAGAAGACGGGCAAATGACCGAAAAACACCACGAAAGGCCTACAATAATACATCTGGTGATACCACATCTCGCAGGCCTCATAACATAATGATATACTTGACCAGTCTCATTGCACTATTCTCATCATGCTTATCGAAGAGAAGTGCTGGATCCAGCAATATACCCAAACAAAAGGTCTCCATTGGATTATTTAATAGATCATGTTTCATTTAATTCCAATCTGAGTAAAACCACTGTCCCAGACTATCCATGTCATCAGTCACAGAGACCTCAAGCTGTTCTATACTGTTTTCTTCTGTATTATTTATAAAATTGGTATCACCAGCGTATGTGACAATCTTCATATCCGGAATTGCTGAACCTATCTTGTTTGCACATATGATAAAAAAATAATGGAGGCCAAACATAGACCCCTGGGAACCTCATTTCTAACAGCTGCGGCTTCAGAGAGACTTCCACTAAGGAGACATTTGTGCGCCCTAGTAAAAAATGGCGGCCATTTGTGAACTACTTAGTTCAATTTTTCAGCCTGAAAGGGCGCAACAATTACCTAACTTAATTTAAATCCAATTCGATATTTCTGCCAGTTCAGACCTTCATACACAGAGACTCGCATTTCCGTGTTGGCAGCGGTGTTGCCACCCATAGGTGTTTAAAAATAAAAACTAAACATTTTTGTCTTCTATTTTTAGTATTTTCTGACGAATGAATATCAATTTTGGGAAATTGGTCTCTATAGTCGGAAAAATTGGCGGACAGATGATATTTCTTGTTTTTTAGTATTTTATCAGTATCGAATGAATATCTTTTTTGGACAATTGTTCGATACCGTCTGAAAAAGTGCCGCGACAGACAATGTTTCTGGATTTTTGATACTTTGTCGATATCGAATGAAAATCTATTTTGGAAAATTGTTCGATATTGTCCGAAAAAGTGGCTGGAGGGACGATATTTGTGGACTTTTATTTATCGATATCAAGCGAATGCCGATTTTGGAATTTTAGTACTTTATCGATATCAAGCGATTTTGGAAAATTGTTCGATACAGTCCGAAAAAGGGGTGACGACAGATGATATTTCTGGATTTTTGGTACTTTGTCAGTATAGAATGAATATCGATTTTGGAAAATTTTTCCGATATTGTCCAAAAGTATAGAGAGCGGCCAATATTTCTCGATTCTTGGTATTTTATTGGTATTGAACAAATATTGATTTTGGAAAAGTGTTCAATGTCACCATTACCGCCTCTGCAACATTTTCTATTTAAGAATATTCAGAGTTACTTTTAGACGGAAAAACTTCATGAAAAAGTTTGATTAGATAAATTTCCTCAAAAGTGATGTAATGGATAGTGTCGAATTGGCCATAGTTCAAAACCCTTTGTACTCGTATATAATTTCAATACTCGAAAAAAATTGGGTTTTCCGGAGTACCCTCTGTAAAACATCATAATTTAGCTAAATAAGCATAATTTGTTGATCTTTTTTCAAGAATCGATTAAGTTTTGCCCAAGGTATTATTTTACATAGTATAGACAGCCTAGCTCATACAGGGTGTTTCGTAAAAAAATAAAATTTGATGAAGAAATCATTTATTTACAAAAATACATTTAAATAAAGAAATGTGATTTCATTTTAATATATCTTTACAATTGGAGGCATCATCCTCCATCCTTAATTAATTCTGCTTTATTCGACAAGTTGAAACATATCAATCAAATCAGGCATGTCATGAATGCCATGAAAACAAAAATGATATTGTTTACATATTTGTCAGCTACCTAGGCACCTAGCACCTAATGTGAAATCATGTTTTTTTCTTTAAACAATTTTTTAAATAAATGATTTTTTTACGAACACCCTGTATGAACTAGACTGGCTGTACTAATACAAAATTTTCTCGACTCAAAGTGAAACACACTGTATACCTAGACCAATAATACAAGATGATTCAGTTTGAAATACCGAAACTCCTAGGATCAGTAGAATATAGAAAAGTATTCCTATTTTTTTATTTGGAGGCCTTATAAGAAAACCACAGTGTCTTCAAATTAAAACATATCTATTTCGGGTTTACTGAATATTTACCAAACTAGTTGATATATTTAAGTAATATTATTTAGATTTAGTAAACAATATAGAGGCATGGGTTACGTTTTGCGTATGAATGCAAATCGAAGCTAATGTTGTTTGGTAAAAACGAGTGTGATCAGGGGGGAAGAGAAACGTTGCTCGCTTGACACTTTTTACATGACGGGGCGAGATTTAGTACGTCCAAACGAAGCAGTCTCGACGCCTATTCTTACACCTAACCCCAGATACCAGGTGACATATATAAATGCGATAAAGACCATCATTCCCACACTTACTTTTACCTACCCAACATTGTTCAATTTAAAAGAAAATCGAATAGCGACCTCACAGAATAAATGGTACGCTCTCCAATAAACCCAAAACAGGAACAGTAATTATCAGACATGTTGTTCAATCAGGTCCCAGTCTGCTCACTGAACAAAACTTCAAAAAGGTGCTTTCAAAATGTTTGTAGTGTGATATTGCTCACATCAAAAGGAAGATTGTTCATGCAGTTAGTTATGCAATATGAAAAAGACCGTCTAAACATAGCGGTTGCATGAAGTGGCGGCATTAGAGTTCCCCTGAATCTAATATTAATGTTAATAATAATAATAATATAGCATTTATTGCCCAACAGGTAACCCCCCTTTTACAGGACAAGTATATAATAACGAGTAAGAGAATCACATATGCATATTAGGTACTAATAAACTATACATAAAAGACTACATAAAGAAAGCAGGATAAAAAAGCAATATAAAAAAGTAATATAAAAACCCGGATATAAGTGACAAAACATTACAGTGAACAAAGGCAAATAATTATGGTGTATACACAGAACACAGAAAAAGTTTAAAAAGTGAAGTTGTCTAAATTATCAGCAGCCTCTCTTAGAATTACATTCAGATTATGAAAATTAATATCACAGTGTTCACTCAGCTTATTAAAGTTATCACACATTAAAAACAAAGGTGTTCTAAAAAATAAATTTGTTCTCGCTCTATCACAATAAAAAGTGTTTGAGTTGCGAGTTCTAATGATAGATGGAACATGAAATTTAATTTGAGAGACGAGATCACATGCATCTATCTCGTTATGCAGAATCTTATGCAAAAACTTCAGTGCTGCACATTTCCTTCTCAAATCTAAGGACTGAATCTGAAACCTAGTTGTTAGCTCAACATACGGAGTACCCATCGCGGGATATATTCCGTCTACCCTAAGAGCCAAAAATTTTAGAAACTTTTTCTGTACGCGTTCAATGGCTACTTTATGGCATCTATAAAATGGACACCATATGATTGAGGCATATTCAAGTTTAGAGCGAACAAAAGCTGAGAACAAGACTAACAAAGGACTGAATTGTGTGAAAGTACGACAATTTCTTACTATGAAGCCATATGCCTGGGTAACCTTCCATGAAATATGGTCGACAAACGACAACTTTGAGTCAAAAATGACACCTAAATCCTTCACTGAATCGCAACGAGAAAGAGCACATCCGGAAACACTATAGTTGTGTGCCAAAGTCGATTGTTTTTTAGTATAGCTCAAGACTTTACATTTAGCAATATTCAAGTGAAGCCGGTTTTCGTTGCACCACTGATGAATACGATCAAGATCAAGCTGTAAGTGTATGCAATCCTCAATGGTATTAACCTCGGCATATAATTTTAGATCATCAGCAAATAGCACTCTACCACAACTGAGCGAGTTCGCAATATCATCAACAAACAAGAGAAACAATAAGGGTCCCAGATTCGAGCCCTGCGGGACACCTGATTTTGGAGTATATTCAAACGAGTGAAATCCGTTATAGAAAACAGACTGTTTACGCTGATCAAGGTAATTGCACAATAAGGCCAATGCAGAGGAATTAAGACCATACATGTTAATCTTCTCTATGAGTATACCATGATCAAGTCTATCGAACGCTTTCGCAAAATCAGTGTATATTACATCAACTTGCTTTTGTTTGTCAAGACGGCTCGCTACAAATTGAGTGAAGCATGTTAAATTCGTGACAGTGGATCTCTTTGACAGAAATCCATGTTGATGTGGGGAAAGGACATTGCGTACAGATGGATAAATTCTGTTATACAAAAGACTTCAAAAACCTTGGCAAAGTTCGACAAAATAGATATAGGCCGATAATTTCGCACATCAGAAGGATCACCAGACTTCAAAACCGGGCACACCCTTGACATCTTCCAAATGTCAGGGAAGGTGTTGCTGCTAGTAGCTAAATTAAACAATGTAAGTAGTGGAGCCGAAAGAACACCAGTGCAGTCTTTAACTAGAAAGGAGGGAATAGAGTCCGGACCAGAAGTTACCTTATTTTTCAATTTCGATGATGCAATAATTATTTCCCGCTCCGTAATGCCTGCAAAATCGATACTGGAAGAGTTGCCCAACACAAAGTCCCCACGTCCGGTGCCACCAACATGTGGCACAACAAACACTCTCTCAAAGTAACTTGCAAAACCATCAACTATACCTGTAGGGGAGTCAAAAGTTACATCATTAAGTCTCATCTCACCAGGTATCTTCGTTGAATTATTCTTAGAGTGTACAAATGCCCAAAAACTCTGAGGATCAAACGAAACAGATGCCTGGACTTGCTCTAAATAACGGTGATATGCAACTGAGATAAGTTGTTTTACCAATAACCTCAATCTTCTGAACTCATCGAGAAATACATTATTCCTATTTGCTTTATATTTCTTAAAAACCTTTGCCTTCAGTTTTATAGTACTAATTATTTCGGCAGTGTACCAGGATGGGTATTTATGGCTGAAATTTTTGAACTTGGGAACACACTTGTCAAAAATTCGGTTTATATAACTATAAAAACTATTTACTGCCTGATTGACATCATTAATACCATCCAAGAAGGACCAGTCTGCCTGAAGAAAAGCCTGATAAAGATCAGGATAATTAGCCTTGCGAAAATTATAGGAACTATCATCATTGCGTGAAGGAAAGGCCTCCAGTTTATGAGCAAGGTCTTCAATACTTATTTCCAATGCTGGATGATATAGTGCTTCCTCAGGTACCAGAGGCGCATTGTCCCTTGACACAGCACAGTTAAAGTTAGATATGACCAAATCAAGCAATCTATTCATTCCATTGAGAACGCCATTGAATTGGCGCATGTTAAGAAAACTTAACAGGCCATGAACTGCATTGACTTTTCTGTCTGAATTATCTGAGTGGACAAAGTGTGAACAATTAAAATCACCCAGTAAAATGACATTCCCTGACTGCAAAAACTGAACCTCTTCAATAGCTTCACAAAACAACTCAAAAACGTCAACAGATACAGATGGTGGGATATAGACAACAACGATATAAAAACATTTGAAATCAATCATACATTTACAGATTATAACATCAATTAGAGGAAAGCTATTGTCTAGTTCCGGTACATCCATAACTTTACATTGTATAACATGTTTCATGGCTAAAAGCACTCCGAACGAAATGTGATCTTCTTATATAAATATTTTGAAGCCTTCTGAATAATAATTTTAAAAAATAGTGTAGTAGAATGAAGCAATCTACGATTTTGCACGTTCAACCATTCAATTTCTTTAAATGTATGACTAATATGTTCAAACTTGCAAATACCAAAAATTAGTCTTAAACATGAATTTTGAAGCTTTTGTATACGTTGCTTATCAACACCGTTTAAGCACGAATCATACACCACATCGAAGAAATTGATGTGAGACAAAACCAGCGACTCCCACAACAGTGTTTTTATTTTACGATTAAATATATGCCTATGTTGATAAATAAGCCTCAAGTTCATGTATGCTTTTTTAAGACAATTAGAGATATGTTCGGAAAATCGCAGATCCTGATCCATCATTAAGCCCAGATTTCTGACAGATTCCTTGTAAGGAATAGTTTCACCATGTAGTGTCCAAAAATTATGACAGTGGATTTCTTTGGGTTTAGCTGCAGACAATGGCCTATGGATGCGTCAAGTATACTGCACAGATCAAAATTTAAAGCGGAGACAGCTTGTGAAGCTTCGCTCGGAGGAAAAGACAGTATAAGTTGACTGTCATCGGCATAGAAATTTTGAGTTGCCGAAAAAGAGGTAGTCGCCAGTTTAGAGATATATATTTCAAAGAGGGTGGGTCCCAGAATCGACCCCTGAGGGGCAAACCAAATCCTGAGATGTAGACACCGTACCCCCATATACCATCACCTGAGACCTCCCCCTCAGAAAATCAGAGACAAGATTGCCCGCTGAAGTAGACAGACCAATATAATTAAGAATTGCGAACAGTAACCTGTGGCTTAAGGTGTCGAAGGCCTTAGAGTAATCGAGAAGTACAAGGAGAGTTAACTGTTTATTAACGAATGTCCTTAAAATATCATCTGTAATATTAGCAAGAGAGGTAGTGCAGCTGTGTTTTTTTCTAAAACCAGATTGTAATATTGGAATGATCTTGTTTCTATTTAAATGTTCATTCAACTGCAATTCCATAATTTTTTCCAATATCTTGGACAGCACGAGCAGGATACTTACAGGACGAATATTATTAAAGCTAGATACATCACGTATTTTCGGTAGTGGGATAATCTGCACATTTTCGCTTAATTTAACATCATTGAAGGCATTGAAGGCATTCGAATACAAATTATTTAAAAAAATTCAAAATTTGCTAGTTCAATTTTGGTTGACTGGCACAAGATATTGGAATGCTTTTTGAATTTTGTATACAGTGTCCTCCAAAAAGTTCGCACCATAGGGGGGAAATTTTTAATTAACGTTTTATTTTGAAATTTAATTTTGGGGTTACCTTTTGCTTTAAAAAAGATGAAAGATGACCCACTCAAACGTGGTCATGTGACTTTCGTTATCTGTCAAAAATGACATTTAAAAAAATATATCGCTAACAATGGGTTTAGTTGTTAGGATATCAAAAAGTTTTACTTGAAAAAGTTGTTTGTTTTTCAATTTTAAGTAAGTGTACCAAATTTGAACGCTCTACTAAAATATTTAGTTTTTTGCCAATTTTTAATATTTATGAAATTTCTGAAAATTTTAAAAACTCAAAACTTCGTAAAATTTATTTTATATCACTAGCTTTATCATTCTATTAATTTTTTATTACTAATTACCGATAAGAATAGGTATTTTTCAAAAGAAAATCATATTTCCGCTTTAAAATTCTGTTATGTTTGTTGCAAAGTTGATGTACGTCTAGCATTTGGGGAATAAATTTAGTTACATTACGTTTCCCAGTTCTGAATGGATGCCAAAATAATAATAAATTAAAATATCATCAAACTATTTTACGTATCTAAGCAAAATTCTTGACTTTTATGGAACAAATAATTATTACCTTTAAGTTTAATTTCACGTTAATCGATATTTATGAGTAGGCCATGGAGAGAATAGAAGCAATTGTTTTTATTTGACAGTTTGATAACACAAAAACATGTGTCTAGCTCTCGGACTATTTAAACGAATATATTTCTTAAGTATATTGGGCCAGATATATATATTTTTTTGTTTATAGATGTCAGAGATGTTATAAATAAGATATAAAATGTCCACATTTGGCATTATTTACATTCTGAGCCCTTGTTCTGAGTGCGATACACGTTTGCATCGTGAGGCCTAAAGGGCAAAATATTTATGCTGAAGCCATGCGATGCACACACACATTTTCAATAAAATATATTCATTTTCCTAACGTTTCGCCGGCAAGAGTGGTCGGCATCTTCAGAGGTGATCAGTCGTCCAGTGTGGCTGGAGCGTAACTAATGGTTCTTACGAGTTCGCAGGTCATATTTATGAATAGTTTCTGGCGGGTTTACTATTATATCCCATTTTTCATAACTTGCAAATTTCATAGTAGGATGTTATAAAGTTTATAAATTACACAAAAATAGAAAAATCTTTAACACTGCCTAAACAGCTTAACTGAAAATTTGACAGATAACAGTAAACATTTTGCCACAGTTGTTTCATTTGCCGAGTTCCTTTTGCCCCTTCACTGAGAACTTTAGGTCAGTTGTTAGCCGAGCCACTCAGTTTGTTTTTTCCTGTCAAAGGCTCATCTTGTGAAAGGGTCATTTTCCCCACCACCAAACTGAGTCAATATGCTCGATAGTGAGTGTCCTCGAGAGGATGTGCTTGAAGGGTAAAGGGGGAGGTAAAAAATCTCACTTTACCCTTCCTCAATCAACGCTTTAGCTCACATTCTCATTTGTAAATGGAACTGCCATCAACTGAGATAAAGTAAGAATTCTTAAGAAAAGTGGCAAAAGGATCGCAGCTATAGTCTCACCGTCCAAAGCCTACTTGTTGAAAGGGCCCCCTTCCAATTATACATATGAAATCATAAAAGCTATTAGTAATTGATAACTACTTAAGTAAATCATTGAGTGTTATATATTTTTGGAATGGTAATTTTTTGCACTATTAAAAAATGCAAAAATATACAGGGTGTTCCATTTAAAAAATTTTTTTTTTTCATCGCTAACTCTTAAACCATTGACTTAAAAAAATGTAGTAGCAGCATTGGATTCTACGTAAAAAGCGCTTTAGGAATATTTTTACAGAAACACAAAATTTTAAACTCGAAAAAAGTTACGGCCAGTTTTCGAAAACGCACATTTTCGAAAAACGCCCTATAACTCAAGAACGGTGACAGATATCGATTTGCGGTTTTTGCCATTCAGTTTATCATAAAAAATAAGCCTCAGACACTGATATCAGTTTTCGTCTATCTCCGTCAAAAACAGTAGTTTCCCTTTAAAAGTGTCCAATTTGGCCCACCCTGTACATTGCCTGCCACATAGGCTAGTTAGTTTGTAAATAAATTTAATTTTACAATTAGGCTTAAAACGACTCTTATACATCATAATTGTCAAGAAAATAAAGATTATTATTATTAAATATTATTTATCTATGTATTGTTTTGTTATTTCTAATGTAAATTTTAAATAAATGTTACGTTAAATTATTATACTATATTATTATTCCTTGAGAGTGTCCTTTTCTGAAATGAGGGAAAAGGTGAAAAGGTTAGGCTCCTGGGGAGGGTGCCCGCGACGTCGAGACGAAGGATAAACTTAAGCAAGTACGGCGATCTGGAGGCCAGGGGGATTTTTCTTCGCTTAAATACGGCTGCCAGAAGCGGTGGTAAGTCGAGCGCCTCGAGTGTGCGGTAAAGAGGTGAACAGCAATTTGGGTGGTACAGTGGCCCGAGAAAACTGTCTTGGCCGAGAGAGCGATAAAAAATATTCTTAAATGGGGCATTGGCGAGAGGGAATCGCAATGGGCAGGAAGAGGAAGGTCCGATTAAGTGAGTTAACACTTCAGATTTTTAATGAGATAACTGCGAGAGTTATTAAGCTTTTTTCCCGGCAGAAATCGGATCGTTTTTATGTGTCGTGCTGCGCCTAAAAATTACGGTGAAATTGTCATGAACCGTCAAAAATGGCCCGTTTTCACAGGGCCGTAGTGACGTTATATTTTGACTCTGGGCTCTGGGGGCTGAGTCGTCTAACCTTCCGATATGTCTTCAGGTGAGGTTCTGATGATTCTGGCACCCCCATAAAATCAGGAAATAAGGAAAAACACGTAATTTCCAAGGGTGGTCTCGGGGCATTTGCGGTGTGGGTACACCACACCTGTTGAATATTTCCGCGGCGTTGGGGACGCCAAGGGTAGTTTGAATGACCCGAAATGGAAGGTGCGATAGGAAATTTAGTTGGAAAATTATGATACAACATAACCTCGATATTCTTTAAGCGTCCGTAATTCCTCTGCCATTAGAGATTTCTGAAGAAATCAAAACATATGGCTTGTTCAAAAAGTCATTTACATAGGCTAGTTAGTTTGTAAGTAAATTTAATTCTACAATTAGGATTAAAATGACTCCTATACATCATGATTGTCAAAAGGGAAAATAAAGATTATAATTATTATTATCGATACTGGGTTGCCATTTGTTTTGATTGTAAGCAGAGTACGAGGCGACCAAGGCGGCCCTCAGACTAGAGGGTCTCAATCTTTGGGTTGCCGGAGGCTCGGTTCACGGGCACCGGCAGTCTTTCTAGACAGGGAGGAGTGGGCCGAGGGAAACAGCAAGCCCCAAGGCGGGCTCGTCTGGTTCACAGATGGATCCAAGATGGGGAAGGGAACGGGGGCCGGTGCCTTTTGTCAGGAACTGGCTAGGAGGTTGACTACCTCCCTCGGGGAGCACACCACCGTGTTCCAGGCGGAGGTGTTCGCCATCATGATGGGGGCAGAGGAATCGCTCAGGCTCAGAGTTAAGGGCCGGAAGCTGACCTTCTGCTCTGACAGTAAAGCGGCTTTACAGGCGCTGAGAGCAAACCGTACCTGGTCCCCATTAGTAGAGGACTGTAGAACGAGTTTGCTCAAGCTAGTGGCTGTAGGGAACAGGGTTGTTCTATCGTGGGTGTCTGGTCATGCGGGCATAGCGGGGAACGAGACTGCGGACCTACTGGCTAGAGAGGGATCCATGGGAAGACCAGTGGGGCCAGAACCAATATTGGGGATTGAGCCACGGGTCGCAATTGGAGCTCTGGACGAATGGCTGCATGGCAGGTTCGTTGAGGAGTGGCGCCGGGCTCCGGGGATGAGGCAGACTAGGCTCATGATTTGTGGGCCGTCGGCCGCCCTGTCTAAGGAGATGCTGCGTCTGCCAAGGTCGGAGTTGAGGGGAGTGGTAAGGGTCCTCACCAGACACTGCTGCCTGGCTCGCCACCTGCACCTTATAGGAGTGGGAGGGGAGCCTGAGTGCAGATGGTGTCTGGAGGATGAGGAGACCCCGAACCACTTGGTCACTGAGTGCCCTGCACTTGACAGGGTCAGATTTGAGTCCTTCGGCTCAGCCAAGCTGAGCGGCATGCTGGCTGCCGTGTGACGCTGGCCCGTGGGGGCATAACGGGCCCACTGTGGCCTACGTGCCGGGCCGATCTAAGGCGGCCACCCCCTGCACAAGATATATAGATAGATTGTAAGTAGAGAGGGAAAAAATTAAAGAGTGATAAAAACTCGTGTAATATAGCGCCCAATCACAGATATAGGATTAACAATCTTATATAATATTATTGAAAACAGGGGGTGGGATTTCATAACTGATGCTGAGTTGAGTCCTGGCGTGTGTTATATCAAAATGATAGACCTGATTTGCGATGCATGCGAGCTCGCTTTTCCTGAAAAACCCAAGGTATTTATTAACAACAATAATATGTTCCTTGATTTAACAAGCATATTAGGCAGAGTAGAGAGTCCCTTAAACTGTTAACGAGAATTCGTGACACTAATCCAGAGCTGGTAAATACTGAAACCTTAAATAGATATCAAAATTCTTATAGAACTCAAATAAATAATGCTAAGAAAAATGCAAACAACAAACACATATTATCTTCAAAAAAAACAAAAATAAAGCCATGTGGGATGTTATAAAAAAACAACAAACCAGTGGCAAAATCCCAAATGTCTCAAATTCTCACCCCTCGAGATTTCAACTCATACTTTGCTAACATAAGTGAATGTATAATTCGAAGCTTACCAGTGAGCATGGTCGATCCATTAAGCCTACTAAATAATGACATCGACATAAAAGATCGAATGAATGGGTTGACCTTTTGCTTCCGGGGGGTTAGTATTGTAGAAGTAAGGGATACGATAGCTGGTCTTCACAACAGTCCTAGTAAAGACACAAGACACATATAATATAAATATTTCAATATTAAAGACACTAAAAAACTGTTCTCATCTGATTGGAAAATTGGCAGGGTATGGGTTGCACACAAGTAGCTGCAAACTGATAAAGTCTTACTTACAAAACAGAGGTCAATATGTAAAGATTGACGGAAATACATCAGAAACTACGGGGATGAAATGTGGTGTTCCACAGGGTTCGATCCTTGGGCCAACAATCATTCTAATTTATAAAAGATCTGGCATTTATGGACGACCTACATCTTATCTTATATCTCATATCAGATTCCCTTGAATCTAGTGCTGGGACATCGACATGAAACATCGATGTTGATCATCGATGTTAACATTAAAAGCAAACATCAATGTCTTAAAAACATCGGTTGTGAACCATCGATGTTTGGTAAACATCGATGTTGAAATTTGAAACATTCGTAAATTCGTATTAAAAAATTTTTCTCAATTAAAAACTTTGTTTATTATTATCAAAATAAAAAATAAATAGCACAACGCATAATAAAAAATATTCAAAAAAAATCTTACGGAACAAAAAATAAAAACAATTACAAAAAACAAACAAAAACAAACAAAAACAAACAAAACATAACATAACAAAAAAATATATACTAAAAACCATCGAAAGGTAAATATCGATGTTTGTGATCTTTGACATCGATGTCAAAACCATCGACATCGCGAACAAAACATCGATGTTTCAAAAACATCGATGAACATCGCCCAGCACTACTTGAATCTCTCAATAAGCAGGCACCAGATGTTGGTGCAAGGGTTGACCACTGGTTCTTATCAAATCATCTTTGCATAAATCTTTGCAGTCGCAAGGACAATTTGGTTAAATTTCTGGGTATAATTGTTGCCTGTAAACTGACCTGGGAGGCTTAATCAAGTCAGCTTTAATAGCTTGTTTAATACAAGCTAAGTAAAGCCACATATGTCATATGCAATATTGTTCACAATGTTAGCAATGAGGTATTAAAGAAGGCATACCATAGCCACTTTCATGAGACTTATGGCATACTCTTGTGGGGGCATTCCTAGCATGCACTGCATTCGTTTGGTGCCCAGAGGAAGTGCATTAGGTTGATGACTGGTTTGATGTTTGATGATCCTTGTAGGGATAAATCTCGCTGGGAATTCTCACGTTACCCTGTGTATATACTTGAATGTCTTGTTTATGTGAAGAACAACATAATATGAATTTATAAAAACTCCGACCTTCATACATATAACACCAGAAATAAGAACCTAATCATAGAATTTCATAGAATCGATAAAGCCAGAGATAGACTCAACTGCTTTGCAATAAACCTCTATAATGCCCTGCCTCACTGGATGAAAGATTTGTCACTTACGAGATTTAAAATAACTCTGAAATCATACTTGAAGACAAAAGCATTGTTTAACCTCCATGAATACTTGCAAAATGATTTTAATGATCTTACCTTGCCGTCCACATGAATAAGGACTGTTGTATTCAATGATTCACTAACTTTATTATTTTTGTGAAATTTTGTCTTTTACTTGTCATCAACAGACCATTAGCTTTTAATTTATATTGAAATTTTAACATTGTGACCTGTGAAAATACTCTTGTATGTGCATCATCAATAAATATTATTATTATTATTATATCGATTTAGCCAAAAGGCATTCGCACTCCCTCTACGGGGAACATTCACTCAGATCCCGGGTATCCCGGATACCATAAGGATCTGGCTCGGACGAGACCCTTGCCATGTTATCGGGCCTTAGGTGACATTGATGGTGTTAAACGCTCCTGCATTCCCCATGAATTTCCTGACGGTTCGAGCTGTAGCAAGTAGTACCGATTTCTGCATGGACCTGTAAAGATTTTCAGTTAGATCTCAGCTTTTTGATGTTTCTCAGTAAACTTTTTGGTATAACACCAGTTGTTGACACGATGATTGGAACCGTTTGAACGTTCTCCATTTACCATTGCCTTCTAATTCGTTCTTCTAAGTCTCTGTACTTCGCGATATTCTCGACATGCTTCACACGCAGGTTGTTGTTGTTCGGGATGGCCACATCAATCAGAGTTGTCTTCCTAGAAATTTTATCAACTATTATAAGGTCCGGTCTGTTATGGGCAACTCGTTGATCTGTCAGAACTGTACGATCCCAGTACATCTTGTAGTTGCTGTTCTCAAGAACAGGCTCCGGTGTGTAGCTGTAATAGGGGACCCTCTCTGCCTGCACAAGCAGCAGTTTTTCCGCCAGTTCCTGGTACAAGATCTTGGCAACCGAATCGTGTCGTTCCTTATATTCCGTTAATGTGAACATCTGACATCCTCCTGTTATGTGCTGGATTGTTTCTGAAGTTGGGCACCCGTATCTGCATCTGTCATCCACTACCGATGCTTATCCTACAATGAATTTTAGGTAGTTGCGAGTTGGTATAACCTGATCTTGTATAGCCAGTAAGAAGCCTTCCGTCTCGGGGAACATTTGTCCCGAGGTCAGCCAATAGTTCGACGCTAACTTGTCGACATGTTCCTGGTTAACCTCGTTAGGATGTCTCCCGTGCAGCGGCTTGTTCCTGGTTAACCTCATTAGGATGTCTCCCGTGCAGCGGCTTCTCCAACCACCTCTGTAGTTTATCATTGTCGCTTCTGTGGTGATTTTGATGCTCATGTTCCCTCAGACATAGCGGTGTTGAGACGTCTGCTCCGCATATAGCATTATGTAGTGTGGAGCTGTTGGCCTGCCTGTGGAAATAATTACGCAGATTTAATATTTGTTGGTCCAATTGCTTGCTGAGGTCTGCCAATCCTCTTCCTCTGAGTTGACGTGGCAGAGTTGTTCTTTCTACGGTGCTACGCTATTATTATTATTATTAACTTTGATATCTTTAGAGATAGAAAATCCGGTTTTCTTTTGTTGGGTTGCCAGGATGAAATGATTGCGAAATGTGGAAAACAATTTTTCATGGCCTACTCGATTTCACCGCAAAACACAACTTTTTCATCTTTCGAAATTTTTTTCCAATGGCTTACCCCCATCCTTCGGAGGTGAATAACTTCCTTATACAGTAGAACCTCGATTATCCGTGCGCGTTTAATCCGGGCGGCGGATTTTCCGTGCGGCACCAAACAACCTAAAACTGATATTATTGATCTATTTCAGCTAAGGAAAATGAAGGAATTGATAAGGAACAGAATTTACGAAGCTAAAAAACAGAAAAGTCACTGATTTTTCAAGTGATTTTATTCACATAGTTATATACAGTACAATGCATGTAAGTACATATGTACCTTCATACATAAAATATGTATGTACATATAAAAAAAATGAAAAATGAGGTGTTTGGATTATCCGTGTTTTCAATCCAGCAAAGGCTTGGTCCCAGACAGCCCGGATATTCGAGGTTCTACTGTAAGTGGAGATAGACACTTCCGTTTTTTTTTATCGGCCCGAAATGCCAAGGGGAAAATTATCCGAAACAAAAATTCCACGTTACACTCGGTTTTCCCAGAACAAATATAACTTTTTTGTTTGGCAAGATAAAAATTTCATTTCAGCGGCGGTCGAATGAGTGCGGGGAAGGAAGAAAAACAACGCAAAAGAAAATTTCCCTGCCTACTAGATTTTAGAGGAAAGCCGAAAACTTTTTTACTTTCAGTGATAGAAAAAATCGGAGAAGTGCAATATCACTCTCTCAAAACTTCCTGTATATCTTACCTCAAATTTTTTTCCTACGCCTACTGGATATTAGAAAAAACGCGCGCGACTTTTTCGTTTTAAAAGATACACTTGGCTTCTGCTGGGATGAAAATACCACTGAAAAATAAAAAAGTTACTTGAAAATTTTTTTCCCAGCGGCTTTGATTACTTAGAAAATATCGAGGAGCAATGTCCGGCAGAGCCCACGCGCGAATTACCCAAAAGAACCCTGTCACGGCGAGCGATGCGAGGAGCAATAACCGGCAGAGCCCACCAGCCTCACCAAATTGCCGGCAGAGCCCAACCGTCTCACCAAAATTGACAATAAGCCAAGGGGGTGCCGCACGAGGCCGAAATCCGAGTGTGGCATCCAAAGCGGCGAGCTAAGGGACACACGAAATTTAATGCATGAAGCCAAAGGCAGAGTGTGGCAATAAGCCGAGGGGTATCCATCACGAATGGGATGAGGCTGCGAAGCGGCCAAACTTTGGTGGCGGCGAAGCCGCCGCAATGATCAAGGTCCCCACGTGAGTTGCAGTAAAGAGGCCACCGCCGCCCACCGCAGACAGGGATACGCCCATCCTGCGTGCCAGCACAGGTGGACAAATTTCTAGTATTATTATTGTTATAGTTATTATCATTCTTATTTTGTCATCTTAAATGTGTGTTCTAGACTAAAATCTTATATATAAAAAAACTACCTACTGCGTCTTATTATTCCAGTACTTTTGAAAGTCATTGACCATGGGTATGAATGTTTTATTGTATACTGTTATACATTTGTTATAGTATAAATACAACTACTATTATTTACTTTGGTAATAATTTCAATTTCTTTATTGTTGACCGACTGTTATGTAAAACTGGAATTTGACTTGAATTTGATAGTAATAAATTCCAGAAAAGCTGACTCTCGTACTATGAATCAAATTAGAAATTCTACAATTTGCACGTCTTTTTTAGTTTTAATTCTTTTTCAAAAATATTTGAGGTGATTATTGAACTTGTAAACTCGGGTAACCACAGAAAACAAGTACAAATAGGATTACGTATTTGTTGTTGAGTATCGAGGTACCTAAACTCATTATTTCCATTTCCATAATACCAAACACCTTTTCTATTTTAGAAGTTAGATTTCAATTGAATTCAATTAATGCGGCAACCCTGTTAGATTTTGGGTTAGGTCGAACTTGATTACAGTGACTTTTTACGAGACAGTGCTGACACGGCCGCCATGTTTTCGCAAATTAAAGGTGGGACTTTTTTAAAAATATATCAATATTGTGTATAGATCCAGTATCGATTTTTTTTTATCGAGGACTATATATATTTTATGAGAAATAAACGGTAAAACCTTCTTACCTGTTCAGTTTTGTTCATATTTTATGATTAATTACTTAAGTATTAATATTTAATGTTTCTCACTAGACATGTCTAGAATAGACATATAAATTTTGAGCATGTGAAAGTTTAGAAATGAGTAGCAATAAACAGAAAATTTTAAAAATTTAAACTCAAGAATGACTGCTTTTCATTTTGGGTTTTTCACACTTTTTATTTATTTATTTTCATGGATACAATAACAAATTATTCATAAGAAAAATCAAAAACGATACTACAATCTTCAACATTTCAACCTTTCGATGATGTTTCTTAAGCCCATTGTTTTACATAAAACTTGTTTTTGGTTTAAACAAGGTTTTCGTGAAAATGACCACAATTTGCTCCATTGTGCTTGTTTGACGCCATAAAAGCTTGTTTGGAATCTACAAATCTATTGTTATCATCTTCACAACCTTTTGGTTGTTTCGTGTAAAACTCGTCATTGAGTTTTCAATATAAGCGCATGTCTACAGAATTGAGTCAATTCAATATTTTCACCAGCAGTAGCTATGCTTAACATTGCTCTCATCATTTCAGATTTGACTACAGGACTAAACATTTGGTCGTAGTATTCACCTTATCTTTGTGAACAACCTTTCATTACCAACCTCGCCTAGTATTTTTCTTCAATCGATCCATCCAGATTTATCCTCTCCTTGTATATTCATTCACATAAGATGCTATAATGCTTTCTTGCCTTTTGGAAGTTTCTGTAAAACGCATGTTTGTTTTCTTCAAGTGCACATCCACTTGAAACGATTCAGGTCTCGTACTGAAAATGTAAACCTTCAATTATGAGTTAAAAAAAAACATGGAATATGCCTCGATACCTACCTTTGAATAACCTTAAATCTCTTTGATTTAATGAGCGTATGGGGGGGTGTTGAAGTGCCCTCATATTATCAATTAACCACTATATTCATTAGAGTCTACACGGTCACTGAATATTGCACATTAGATTTGCAGTTACAATTTAATTAGGGAAAATTCACTCAAATTTGAGTAGGTACATTATACTGTTTCTTGTGCCAGAAGTAATTAAAACTTCTATTCGATACCAAAATGAAGACAGGTTTGCGTCAGGCGGCTTTGTTTACTTCGCATGCCTTGCATCTATATCAGTTCATTTCTGTGTTTATCAAATGTTTTAAGTGAAAAAGAAATTGAATAGATTCAGCAAAACAAGCATTTTTACTATACTTTTATATACTAATTTGGTATATACTTCTCAAATTAAGTCTTGCCAGGTAAAATTTGTATAAGTTTGACTTGAGAAAGACAAAAATGTTTGTCTTTCCTAAAGGGTTTCAACTAGATAATTCAACAAAAAAACATCTATGCATATTTTCCCCAGCAAAACTTATAGATCTCAGGATATAACCTCGGAGTAAATAGCTCTGGTTTAATACCACCCATTAAAACTCACCTGTTATGTGCTCCAAGCACATTTATCTCATTTCTCAAGTTATTTTTCAGCACTGTATAGCACCTTTATGAAAAGAAATAACCACTGCTAGCTTTCAGGTCTTTTTGTGTTACTGAAAAAGTATAACATTTGGTATTTTATTGTTGAAGTTTAAAATCCCATAAAATCAAATCTTTGAAATTATTTAGGCATTCACTATTGACAATGGAGAAGTATACTTAGGAATAAAAAATATTTTTTTTCATTGGAATTTGTAAAACATGTCTAGATAATCACGGAACCCCACCAACAGATTTTTTTGTCCATTAGTTTGCTCAAAAATTGAAAAAAACGGTCGCAAAAGTAGGGAATGTGACGTCACGATCCCTAATTTCAATAAGTACCTGCTATTTTATTAGTAGTTATTTCGTCTTTTTTTTATATAACCAAGCATTCCCAGATAAATTATTGTATCCAGCTTTTATACGCCTGGTGAGAAATAATCAAATTTCTAAGCATTTCAATGAAATATTTGGATTTTACCGATCCCATTCTGAACTTATTAGACGCCCCCCACAAAATATGACAGATGACATACGAGTCGATTGTTTAAGGATAATCAGCGGCAACACCGCATTTTGCAGTTGACATTGTGTTTTGTGTTTTGTGCGTTTATAACCTCACTTTCGTAGACGGGAACTTAATCATTTCTGTTCTCAGTTTGTTATAAGAATCTGGCTGTGAATACTTTATTTTGTCGGATTATAATGAAGACAAGTTTTGTTAAAGCTTGTTCTGGTCACTACTTGCTTTGGTGTGTCAAGTTATTAATACAAACTGCGAGCAAAACCCGGAAAAATTAAGAGGAAGGTATGTTGTTTGTTTGATTATTGTTGTAATATTATGATTATATACCTAGCTGTGAATGCTCCCTTTGGGTCAACTAGAGAATGGACTTATGGATATGTGCAGAAGAAAGGACAAAATAATAATGAATGCAGGGTTAAGGCAAAAATAACCCCGACCCCGTTAACAAGAACAATAATTATAATGCCATTGTGGTTACCAATGCATAAAGATATTCGGTTGTGGAATCTGTAAAATGTGTTGTGATTGCCCAACATAAGTAGATTAGTCCTAAATTATGCACATGCAGCATTACGTTTCTCGAGACGGCAACGAAATCAGAATCAAGAATCTCGTTTTTACAGCACACCAGCTAAGTACTGGTCCTACGCATAGTGCACTAATGTCTACCACAAATTGATAAAATACTTAGTCAGTACACCAGAAAACAACAATTGAATAAATTAAAAGGTAGGTTTGTATAGTAATAATTATTGAGAATGAAATAAATTGTTTAAACTTCTTATTTCCAGAGATGTTTTCGTATCTTGCAGTTTACCAAGAAATGATGCCAGCAGCAAAATTGATATATACCTATGGGGCAACCCCAAACGAAAAAATTCAGAAAACAAGAAAAATCCAAATTTCCACAATTATTGATTTGTCACCAGCTTAAACTATTTACCAAAATGGCACTGGAGGCATGCTAGATACTGGGGTAGCACAGAAACGAAAAAAACTCAGGTGGGTACGTGGCAATCGGGAGATCCAAAACAAGAAAAATCCAAATTGTCACAATTAATTTTTTGCAGCTTGATATATTTAACAAAATGGCACTAGAGGCTTGCTGAACACTGGGGTAGCACAGAAACGAAAAACTCAGGTGCGTACGGGGCAATCGGGAGATCAAAAACAAGAAAAATCCAAATTTCCGCAAATGATTTTTCACCGCCTTGAACTATTTACCAAAATGGCACTGGAGGTCTGCTAGACACTGGGCTAGCACAGAAACGAAAAACTCAGGTGCATACGTGGCAATCGGAAGATCAAAAACAAGAAAAATCCAAATTGTCACAGTTAATTTTTTGCAGCTTGATATATTTAACAAAATGGCACTAGAAGTTTGCTGGACATTGGGGTAGCACAGAAACGAAAAACTAAGGTGCGTACGTGGCAATCGGGAGATCAAAAACAAGAAAAATCCAAATTTCCACAATTGATTTTTCACCAGCTTGAACTATTTACCAAAATGGCACTGGAGGCATGCTAGACACTGGGATAGCACAGAAATGAAAAACTCAGGTGCGTATGTGGCAATCGGGAGATCAAAAACAAGAAAAATCCAAATTTCCGCAATTAATTTTTTGCAGCTTGAAATATTTAACAAAATGTCACTAGAGGCTTGCTGGACACTGGGGTAGCACAGAAATGAAAAAACTCAGGTGTGTACGTGGCGTTCGGGGGAATCAAAATACAAAATACAAGAAAAATTCTAACATCCAATAGTTGTTATAAGAAAGATTACCAAAGTATAAATAAAACAATTAATGGTGTTTCTAATGGATAATGATATATTGGAAATATTTTGTTGATGTAACAATTTACTTTAGGTAAGCAAATAATAATTTTTGTTTGTGAATAAAATTTGAAAAAGTCACAGGTCAAGTATTTTATTTCTATGTACTTCATGCGAAAAATCCGACCCCCCCTATTATTTTTCTATTTTTTGTCGATAAGATATAAAAGTTGCAATGTAACTACTATGTTAAACATATATTTTTTCTTATTACAACAGTACCTAGTGTCGAATATACAGTGTCCGGCAGAAAGTACACACCATGTTTTTTTTTTAAATTTTAATTTATCAGAAAATTTTATTCTTGATAAAAGGTTGTGCATTCCTGCAAACTCAAAACGCAGTTTTCAAAATTTGAATATCTCATTTCGTATATGGGGGAGGTTCGAAAATATGAAAAAAACTAGAAAGTACCCTTAGCGTTGAATGAATATGAAGAATAAGAAACGCAGCCTTACGGGACGCAGCATAGCCGGCCCGAAAAGCGTCCGAGACAACAAAGTACATATCCTTCCAGAAAAATAAAAAATATATAAAATTGTACCGTTAGCCCGTTGCACAGGGATCAGTGTTCTCGAAACCATAAACAAGTTGTAAAAATTCGTGGTCGCTAGGCGGCTAGAACGAGTGGGGGCAACGAGGGACTTCAGGGTAAGCACACTCCGACCGGACACGCAATTTTATATGGACTCAACGCCCTTAGGTATTGTTAATTTTAGAGAAAACATGTAGGTATTATGAAAAGTTTAAAATTAAAAGGTAAGGCCAGCAATGAAGTTTCAAGTTTCTATTCCATAAAACACCTTTTTGACGTTTTTATGATTTACCCCATGTAGAAAATAAAAACCACCACTTTATTTAATATGCCAGTTACTTTTTAGAGATGTATCATTTTTCTGGTGCAAACTTTCTTCATGTTATTTCTTTACTCCATGGTATATCATTTTTTACGAGTATGCATTCGGGAATATAATTTACCTAAATGGGTTTGAAGTAGTCGATTCAATTCAAGCAATGACCTACTATAAAGGTTTTCGACTAAAAACTTGGCTTTATTGCTTTTTACATGTCATATTTTGAACAATATCTAGAGCTGACACCTATTATATGTGTTGGAACCGATGCAGGTCTTACTGACTTACATTCTGTAAGTAAGGGCTCAATATGTTTAATTGCCCAATCTTCTATACCTATTAATCCCTGTTTATTAATAAACCATTATAACAATTTTTTTATATTCTAACCAGGTCAGTGCTGGACGTCTATAGGATTCGATGACTTTTCTGTCTCAATTTCTAATAAATCAATTATTAACTCCACTGTTTATGTCTTGCTTTGAAAAGAACTGGTAATGCTTTTTGAATATCATTAGATTAATTAGATTCAGGCCAAAATATCAGTTCCTTCATACAACTAGCAATCGGCGGAATATACTTTACAGAAAACTGTATGACAAAAATCATCAACTATTATAAAATATTACTTTGAACCTGGTCGGTTCTTATCATTTTTTGCTTCATAATGTATCAGTACTTGTATCCTTTTGTACCACACTCCTATACTTTTGTCAGACCTAAATAAAATCGACTCTTGTTTACAGTAAACAAATTCCTAGGTTTTGTAGACTAACTGGCATTATCTCTGAGTCGTTAATAGAGTTCTCAGGAGAATAGAATGATTGTGATGCTGCTACCTACCTGAATCTCAGTAAAACAAGTATTATTATTGACAAACAAAAATACAATTTTATTGAAATTTCGCTTGTACTTGAACAAACAGGTACAAAAAAGTCTTTTTCCTAATCATTTCCGTCATCTAATGGAATGAATGGCGAAAATACAGTGAAAATAGATCAAATGTGGGCACTGTATAGCACCTTTATGAAAAGAAATAACCACTGCTAGCTTTCAGGTCTTTTTGTGTTACTGAAAAAGTATAACATTTGGTATTTTATTGTTGAAGTTTAAAATCCCATAAAATCAAATCTTTGAAATTATTTAGGCATTCACTATTGACAATGGACAAGTATACTTAGGAATAAAAAATATTTTTTTTCATTGGAATTTGTAAAACATGTCTAGATAATCACGGAACCCCACCAACAGATTTTTTTGTCCATTAGTTTGCTCAAAAATTGAAAAAAACGGTCGCAAAAGTAGGGAATGTGACGTCACGATCCCTAATTTCAATAAGTACCTGCTATTTTATTAGTAGTTATTTCGTCTTTTTTTTATATAACCAAGCATTCCCAGATAAATTATTGTATCCAGCTTTTATACGCCTGGTGAGAAATAATCAAATTTCCAAGCATTTCAATGAAATATTTGGATTTTACCGATCCCATTCTGAACTTATTAGACGCCCCCCATAAAATATGACAGATGACATACGAGTCGATTGTTTAAGGATAATCAGCGGCAACACCGCATTTTGCAGTTGACATTGTGTTTTGTTTCGTAGACGGGAACTTAATCATTTCTGTTCTCAGTTTGTTATAAGAATCTGGCTGTGAATACTTTATTTTGTCGGATTATAATGAAGACAAGTTTTGTTAAAGCTTGTTCTGGTCAAAACCACCACTTTATTTAATATGCCAGTTACTTTTTAGAGATGTATCATTTTTCTGGTGCAAACTTTCTTCATGTTATTTCTTTACTCCATGGTATATCATTTTTTACGAGTATGCATTCGGGAATATAATTTACCTAAATGGGTTTGAAGTAGTCGATTCAATTCAAGCGATGACCTACTATAAAGGTTTTCGACTAAAAACTTGGCTTTATTGCTTTTTACATGTCATATTTTGAACAATATCTAGAGCTGACACCTATTATATGTGTTGGAACCGATGCAGGTCTTACTGACTTACATTCTGTAAGTAAGGGCTCAATATGTTTAATTGCCCAATCTTCTATACCTATTAATCCCTGTTTATTAATAAACCATTATAACAATTTTTTTATATTCTAACCAGGTCAGTGCTGGACGTCTATAGGATTCGATGACTTTTCTGTCTCAATTTCTAATAAATCAATTATTAACTCCACTGTTTATGTCTTGCTTTGAAAAGAACTGGTAATGCTTTTTGAATATCATTAGATTAATTAGATTCAGGCCAAAATATCAGTTCCTTCATACAACTAGCAATCGGCGGAATATACTTTACAGAAAACTGTATGACAAAAATCATCAACTATTATAAAATATTACTTTTAACCTGGTCGGTTCTTATCATTTTTTGCTTCATAATGTATCAGCACTTGTATCCTTTTGTACCACACTCCTATACTTTTGTCAGACCTAAATAAAATCGACTCTTGTTTACAATAAACAAATTGCTAGGTTTTGTAGACTAACTGGCATTATCTCTGAGTCGTTAATAGAGTTCTCAGGAGAATAGAATGATTGTGATGCTGCTACCCACCTGAATCTCAGTAAAACAAGTATTATTATTGACAAACAAAAATACAATTTTATTGAAATTTCGCTTGTACTTGACAGGTACAAAAAAGTCTTTTTCCTAATCATTTCCGTCATCTAATGGAATGAATGGCGAAAATACAGTGAAAATAGATCAAATGTAGGTAAAATATTAGCAGGATCTGATTTGTCCTTGCAGATTTATAGGTTAAGTTCTCTTGACATTGAGGCGCGCCTGGCGCGGCGTTGCCAAACGTGGCGCCTGGCAGTAAATTTAGGTAAAAATAAAATCCAACAGGTAGTTACGTATATTGAACTTTAAAAATTAATTGCGGCAAAACGGGGGCGAAGAAAAAATTAAAAAAAATACAGCAAGTATATCTCACCCAATACTATCCGATGAGCAAATAAAAAAAAAGTGGTGTATTAGTCCATTTACGTGGTAGAAAAAAATATTTTTCTCATTATCTTATACCCAATATTACCTTAGAAAATTTGAAAGGTCACCTTAGGAAATTTCAAAGGTCATTTTAACATTTAACAAGTTGCTGTCAATTAATGTCTGTCTATATTTTTTCTATGCATAAAACAAGGATGGATATGTCAGCCGTTAGTAGCAACGAAATGAAAAGAGGGATTTTTCACCTAAGATCATTGTTGAACCAGCCGAGAGGTTTCACCTGTTGCAATTTCTCAATGAAAGGTTATAGTATTTAGATCACACATACCTTATACCAAGAATATGATTTGGACATTGAATATTGTCTATAAATTATGTGGAGACTTGGAAATAAATACTTCCAATAGGAGTACTAAAGTACTTACCTGTAATAATGTTATCAATCTAAGCTTAAGCAACATTCACATTTGGAATTGGGGAAGGCATGCAACATGCACACTTACACTTTTAATATATGTATATATACTATAAAAGGTCATCATTATCAAAAGTTATATCTAAACACTAAAAAGTTGTCAAGTAATTGAAAATCTTACCTGGTGCAGCGGTTGATGCATCAATTGTGTCGAGTGTGGTGCCATGGTTGGAATATAAACTTGCGGTGCATAGCCAGTCCCGCTGGGTGCTAGGCCGGCACCTTGGCTACCATGTAGGGCACCTGTGAACGGAGGCGGAGTTCCAGAATGGAAGCCTTGTTTCTCATATGACTAAAAAGTAATATACGAGTGAGTATATGATAACAAAATAGTGTCAGAGTAATTTATAAAGTTTTCTTTTCAGTTCCAAGTTATAATACCCTTAATGCACATTCGAGTTTTCACATGAAGATTGATTTTTGAAACGAATGGTTGTTTTAGGATTTCAGCGCTAATTAACCCGACCTAGAAATTTCTCACAAATTGTTTTCATTAGATTAACGCAGGAACCTCCGTTGTATGTTGGGTTGTTATGATTATGTAGGAGGCTGAAATCATTTATATACAGGTGTTCCATTAATGTGTGGATGGAGACTAGCGCCTAGGGTTTTTAGGATATCAACTTGAGTTTTGGTACGATGGTTGTGGGTGACAAGAGGCACATTTTAAAACTAGTTTTGACTTCTAGCGATCATTTAATACAGGGTGGTCAACTAAAGTTACTTTTTGTAAAATAGAACATACCAAATATTTTTTTCATTTTTGAATAGCCCTTATTATGACCAATCGAAAGATATAAGGGTGGGGAAGGTTTTGGTCAGAACTTTTGCAGATAAGCTAGTTTAAACGAAAAAACTATGATTAGTTTGATCTCTCGTGCACCCTGTATAAAAGAAAATATAAAAAAGGCTTTTTTACTAAAAAATAACAGTATTATCCTTGTCTCTCTACTAACGAAAGTTATTCAACCACTGTTTAGTAGGGGGACAGGTGGTGCTGTCAAATTGTAAAGTGTTAATTACTATGATTTTTTTATGCAGGGTATCCCAGAAAATAAGGCCCACTCATTTACCATAGGTTGTTGACATCAGAATATGGCGATTTAACAACACTTACCTATATGCAAAAATGCTTTCCTTAAATACGGGGGGTTACAGTTGAAGCTCAAAAATCTTTATATTTTTGGCAATTTTAGAGATATCAAGTTGAGATTTGGCACAATTCATTACTGTTTATGTCCAATTCAACCACTTGGTTTTCATGGTTGTAACTCAAAAACAAATGAATATCTTTTACCACTTCAACTTTTTCTGATGTACTTTTACTGATGTACTGCAGATCTCTGGGTTGGAATGAATAATTTTGATATTAAATATCTATATTTTCCATTGAGGAAGAGAACAATGGAAACCTCTGCCTTATAGAAAAAATAATATCCGATGAAAAGAAAAACTAGAAAAATATTAAGGGTATTTGCAGTTAGGTTTTGCAAGAAAATTTGCAAGTTCCAACTCCAGGTCCTCTACCTTCTAACAAGGGGAAAATCAAGCTATTGAGACTGCTCCAAGCACCCTCACAAATGCAAAAATATTCAAAGTGTTTGTTCCGTGCATTTCGAGCGTCAACTCAAATGCACCTTTAGATTCAGCTAACTTTATAATAATTGAGATTTAGATCAACATGACTTCATTTATTTCAAAATATTAACAAAAAAATTAGGCAATAATACTATTTAAAATTAATAAAGAAAATACAAGTACAAATCAAATTCATTCATCTATATTTTTACATCTTATACCCCCCAGTACCTAGTTTAGCACCAATACATCAATGAATCAAATAAATGCAAGTTAAGGATTTTAACAAAAACACAAATGAAATATTTTTTCGCTATTGCGACCAAAACAGGTAGTAAAGACGCACATTTTCGATCAGACATTGCTCTTTTCTGCGAAGTTAAGGAAATAAAAAATACCAACTACATTTATACACAAACAGGGTAAACAATTTATAAACTATAGTCTATCCAAGTTACAGAGGTATAAACAAAGTCACATGACCGCAATGCGATCAATTACCAGGGTCGGACTAATATATGAGATTCTGCAATAAGTCTACGTGCGATCCTACCTATGCAGGAAACTCGACCGAGGGAAGAGCCGGCCCTGCATTCCACTCGCCGCCTAAACACTTGAGACGACCAGACCAATAAGGGAATTGGGTCACATCGCATTCACGTGGTAGCCAATGTTTTGATTCCCTGCCTCTGTAACTTGGATATTTTATAGTTAAACACGAACTGAATTGGAAATATCTGATTAAAGTGGTATGGGTCAAATTGGATGAAACCGAATGCTGTAAAGCCATTTTCTTGAGTTTTTTTATTCTATTCTGACATTTGGCAACATCCCGTCCGCCGGTTGCTTTGTCCCATGGTTTGAGCTTGACCCGTTGTTTGTTAAATGGATTTTAGGTATTGTTAAAAACAAGTCTAAAGAAAATGGCTTTATATTGTTCGGTTTCATTTAATTTAAACTGCACTATGAAATTTTAATTTCTATATTCTTCTCTTCTCAACACGGTGTCAGCCCTTAATATGACAAACTGTTTTACGCAGATCCACACCTTCTTGCTGAAGAACTACTTACTAACCACAATATTGAGAAAGGGGATTATGGTTCCCTTGCCACTGTCAAAATGATGAATCTCAAAACACAGCACTCTTCAATTTATAAAACCGAAAGCAGATATAACCAGATTTAATTTCAATAATAGCGGTAAAAAGGGAATTCTGCAATTTTAAACATTACGTGGACAAACTTCTTGGAGAATTTACAAGTTTGGCATATAGATTAGATGAAGGAAAAAATCAACAGCTCATAGAAAAATTATTTTAGAAGAACAGTTTCTATAACTATGACTATGCTCATAAATAGTTCATAAGCGAGATTGATTGAGGGTGTTACAAGTGGTAGCGCACAATTATTATTGCACTTTCTAAACCCCGCCAGATTATTATAAAATTTAGTATAGTAACTTAGTTCCGTAATAATGTTTGGCTGCAACAAAGGAGGGGACAAATAATACAATTCTTTGTTGAGTTAAGTTCAAATAATTGCTATTTGTGTAAATATACGGAGTCCTCCAAAAGACTTGAATTTGGTTCAAGTTTTGTCAAATTTCGAAAGAATAAGGCACGAAATTGGCATAGGCGCATGTGCCAAAGCTCCGATTTACTTCCGATTATATTTTTAGGTTATGTTATGGCTGGTTGATTATGTTTATATTTAAGGGTATACAGTGTGTCTCCCGATTGTTTGGACGCCTCTTGTAAATGACAAAAAGAATTGAGTCAAAATCTGATCTTTTGGGGATCAGCTCTCTTTGGTTTGAAACTAATTTGTGACATAATTTTAGTTTCGAAAAATTGTGTATGCCTTGGAAATGTTGAAAACAATTTTTTCACGCCAGCAAAGTGACCTTTTTGTAGATTTTCCAAGAAAACGTTATTAAGGAAACTTTTTCCTCACTTTTTTAGAAGAGTGTCCTAGGTGTGACAATTTTTGAAAGCCTTTCCCCAATTTGATTTTTCTCCTAAAAAATTTAAAACGCTAAAAATCAAAGTAGGCTTAAGATTTTCAAAATTTTCACGCTTACCCAGTTTTTTTTATCATGAATAAGTTTCCTTAATAACATTTTGACGTGAAAGCTACGGAAAGGACACTTTTCTACAAAAAAAAAGAGGGGAAAAAAGGTTGAAATCAAAGTAAGCCTACACTTTTGAAATTTTGCAAACCTCAGTTTTTAGCTTCACACGTTTAGTGTCACCATTCCCAGCCAATTTAAATGGCTACAGATCCACTGGCGTATATATACGTCAGGCATAAAAAAATGCAGAAAAGTGCAGCTGATACTCACTCTTTAAATATAAATTTTTATGTTTGTATCTTTTTGAACAATTCATATATTTTTAACAAAGAAAGTGCTCAACAACAGAAAAGGCTAGAAACACGACTTACGAAATTCCAGCAGTGCAGCGAGAGTAAGGGTTTCATCCGCCTGAGGCACTGGCTAAATGACGTATTAATATGGTGATGGGTGTGGAGGCTTTGTATCACTGCCGGATATGTAAGGCACTGGGTCTGAATTCTGGATGCACGTTAATAGTGTTGCATATTTACGGCAGTGGGTGTGCAGGCACGGCAAAAAAAAAAATACTGTCGCATATATATAACATTGGTTGTCTAGACCATTCTAGAACTGAACGTATATTCAGGGTGGACCCCCCTATCGTATAGATAGGTGTAAAAGACAAAAAAATTTAAAGTTGAAACTTGAGCTTTTGGGGATCAGCTTTGCTTGATTAGAATTTAATTTGCACCGTAGTTTTATATTTTAAAAATCAAGCAGGCCTTGGCAATTTATTCATTTTCAGTTCAGGAGTAAACTACTTTTTCCTTAAGAGATATCGAAAAATTTTATTAGAAAAAGTTGTTCAGAATGCAAATTTTAAAACAATCGGCACACTTTGGTTTTTTTCAAATTTATCCATTTTTGTGGTTTTCGCGCAAATCAAGTACATTTATCGAAAAAATTTACCAGAAAAAATTTTTCAGAATTCAAATTTAGGACCCTGTATTAAATTTTAAAACAATCGGCATACTTTGATTTTCTTCCAAAAAATCAAGTTGAAATTTGACATAAAAATCAAAAGTCTGCCGATTGTTTTAAAATTGGGGACTTAAATTTTCATTCTCGGCAACTTTTTCCAATAAAATTTTTCGATATCTCTTAAAGAAAAGGTAGTTTACCTGAACTGAAAATGAATAAATTGCCCGTCAGGGCCTGCTTGATTTTTAAAACATAAAAATATGGTGCAACTTAGTTTCTAATCAAGCAAGGCTGATCCCCCAAAAGTCAAGTTTCAACTCGAAATTTTTTTGTCTTTTATACCTATCGTATAGTCGATCTGGGTCCACCATGTATACGGCAGTGGGTGCGGTTGCACGCTTCCTTCTGTCGTATATATATGGCGATGGTAGCGAAAGGGTTAATAACATTTTGTTGTAAAACCTACCAAAAAGTCACTTTACTGGTGTGAAATTAGTTTTTTCAAAATTTCCAAGGAACACACGATTTTTCAAAACTAAAATTATGTCACAAATTAGTTTCAAACCAAGCAGGGCTAATCCTGATGGCAATGGTGTGGTTTGGATATTCTATGAGTTACTTTATGTGGGCTTTGACTTGTTTATCCCAGTGAAAAGTTCAAGATATCTAATTTTTTAAGGTGGTTTTCTCCTGAGTTGTGTTCCTTGACTGTTCACAAAAAAATAGCACACAGGGACTACGTACAGAATAAGTCTCCAGCAAAATATGAAAAATTCCCTCAATTGATATATATATATTTGCAAGATATTGGCTGATGACTGCCATTCACGATATATTGCTGAGGTGGCTAAGGAATTCATAACGAATTCATATAAAATTTTCTGAAAATACGATAAGAATAATTACATGCTGCTCCAGGAGATGTTCTACCTTGATTCTGTAGCTAGTAATGGCCAGGAGATTGCTAATCTGTTTGAAGACTTCTTTGCCACAGTTTATACTGTGGGTGTCGATGGTCATGTGGGTTATCAATTTGGGGGAGATTGCCAATAATATAAAAAGGTAGTGTGTGATTCCATAAGTACAATGGATATATTCAACAAAATAAAAGGGCTGCCAAATAAACTGACCAAGGGTCTTGATGGCATTCCCAACTACTTATCGAGGTTATGTGTTTGTACATTAACGGTACAGGGTGGCCCATCCAAGCGGAAAAAGTGTGCTACGTGGAGACTTCGATTGCCGATCACCAACCAGAGAGTCGAAAAGCGTAGAGACAGCTGACTGTATGCATATGCTTCGATAGTTCTGTACTATTATTATCATTATTACCACTTTTGAAGATAGGTACAAGAAAACAATCCTTTCAGGTCTCAGGAAAAATGGAGTGACTAGGTGACAAATTACAAATGATGTGCAGTGGTACAGGGTGGCCCATCCAAGCGGAAAAAGTGTGCTACGTGGAGACACGTTAACATAAAATCGTCTTTCAAAAAATGAGGTTGTAGTAAAAATTAAGGGGATTCGAGGGTGTACCCTAATTTTGTATACAGGGGTCGGTAAAAAAGTTATCGCGAAAAAAATTTTTTTGCAAAATAAAAAAAAAAATTTTTACCTACACATCCATTAGAGAACCTTTAAGTAGTATTCCCGAATATTCAGTTTTTTAATATAACTTCCGGTTATAGCGGAAATGAAAGTGGTTTTCTCTATTTTACAACTTACACATTTCATTTAATCATTATAGGATTCCTTTTTTAATTCTGAATCCAACGATATATAATTTGACCTATTTATCTCCAACCGTTTCCGAGATATTTATCAGAGAAGCTCCATCAAACTAGATACATGGTCTCATGGTCGGTGTCTGATGTTCGATCTGAGTAGGCCAAACAATAAAACCAAATTTATGACAAATCAAGTCAGCCATGATAATAAAACTGACAAGGGAGTAGGCTGAATGTTAAAGTGGCTATAGCCATTCAACTGCATTCACTTAATTAAAAATCTCTTGGAAATTATGAAACATTTATTATTTTTACTACTGTCATATTTATTATAACAACAACAATATGATTAGTTATTAAAAATTAGTTAGAAGTTCATTTACATTAAATGTTCAAAATGGTTTCCATTATTATTTACACATAACCTAAGTCTTTTTAAGAATTTTTTCGGACATTTTCAAAGATTAAGGGACGATTGTTTAAACTATCAATTTCTAATTTTACTCGTCTTTTAATCTCCTCAACATTTTCGGGGCGGTTCTTATAAACTTTATTTTTTAAATGCCCCCACAAGCCACAAGAAAAAATCCAAGGGGGTTAAATCTGGACTACGTGGCGGCCACCTTATCGTTCCATGTTTACCAATCCAATTTTCAAACGAATTGTTCAAAAATTCCGTTATGGGCCCACAGTTATGGAAGGAAGCGCCATCTTGCTGCCATATTAATTGTCTTTCTTGGAGTTGGTTAAGAAAAATTAATGGCAACTGGTCAAAGTATTGTTCCAATTCGTTCTGGATTAAATGTAGGTATTTCCTACCTGTCATACTTCCTGAATAAAATAGAGGGCCCATTATAAAATTTCCGACAATTCCGCACCAAACACCCACGGAATTTCTGCCGGATTTCACAACTTCACGAAATGCCCGTGGATTGTCAACAGACCAAAATATACTATTTTTCCAGTTGTATATTCCCGCCGTTGTAAATGTAGCTTCATCGGACCAAATAATTTGTTTAAAAAATCCAGCTCCACCTCTTGCAAAATAAAAGTTTAACATTGTTTGACAATATTCCAGTCTTCTTGCAGCATCTGCAGGGAATAGCCTTTGAACAGGTAAATATTTTGAAGCCTTTAAATTTGCTTAATTTCATTACCCTTCGTATTGTAGACCAGGGAATTTGTAAGTCTCTCGCTGCATCTCTCTGAGATTTTTCGTTATTTCTTCTGAAATAATTTAAAATTCGTTCTCTCTCGTCCTCACTAATTCTAAACCCTTTTCTTCTCTTGCTAATCACACTTCCTGTCGATCTGAATCTTCGATACAGCTCACATATAAATGAAGTACTCGGAACATTTCTATTTGGATATTTACGAGAATACTCCCTCAAAGTTTCTACGTATCTTTTATCATTTTTGATGAAGATCTCTAAAATATCACAGCATTCTTCATTCAAAAACATTTTTTAAACTGCAACTACTAACAGCTTCAGCAACAAAATTTTAGACTAATCTGACACGTAAATAGAAATATTGAATTGACAGCCTACTCGATTGTCAGTTTTATTATCATGGCTGACTTGATTTGTCATAAATTTGGTTTTCTTTTTTTGGTTTTTGGTTTGGTTTAAATTTGGAATCCTATAATGATTAAATGAAATGTGTAAGTTGTAAAATAGAGAAAATTACTTTCATTTCCGCTATAACCGAAAGTTATATTAAAAAACTGAATATTCGGGAATACTACTTAAAGGTTCTCTAATGGATGTGTAGGTAACAAAATATTTTTTTTATTTTGCAAAAAATGTTTTTTCGGGATAACTTTTTTACCGACCCCCGTATACAAAATTAGGGTACACCCTCGAATTCCCCTTAATTTTTACTACAATCTCATTTTTTGAATGACGATTTTATGTTAACGTGTCTCCACGTAGCACACTTTTTCCGCTTGGATGGGCCACCCTGTACAACATATTGTTGACCAAGCTTCACAAAATTGGATTTGGGGCTGGATTCTTGAATTGTATAGAGTTCAGTGGTTGACCTGAGACAAAGGGTGAGGATTGAATCATACTACTCTGATTACGTTCTCACTCCACAAGGTGATTTATCCATGTATCTCCTAAATAGTAGTTTTTAGGAGATATCCAAACCAAATTTGTCATAGTTTATGAAGCTTATTTATACATGTTTGAATCGAAAAAATATCAACGCTCCCTGTATAATGAAAGAAACAGACAGTTTTTGATGCAAAAATTTATTGTGAACAAAATGTTCCCTTGGCATTATTTCGTAAATACCACCGTTTTACAAAGCTTGACATCTTGTTAGCAAATTGTTCACTACAGCCCTGATGACAGCTCTGTTTGTTTTCAATGTTTCACAGTTTCTCACTTTTTTCTCTTAATTCCTCTTCTGTGTCGATTTGGTTGGGGGTCACATTCTAGGTCCAATCTCGGGATTCGTTCTCCAATTTGCCTGGGCGGAATTCATCCAATCCATTTTTGCAGATAGGTATTATTTAGCCACTCCGTTATTTGCCTACCGTAATGTGGAGGTGCACCGTTCATCTGTACCCACATTTGATGTAGAATATATTTAAGGGTACTTCATCTAACAAATAATGAAATTCAATCTATAGGAACCATTTGTGGTCAAGGTATTTGGAAAATAGTGGGGCCCACAGATGACATCCTAATAACACCAATCCATACATTAACACTAAATTTGGTTTGGAACCTAACAGGGCGAATTTGTTTAGGATTAAAGTGGGTCCAAATGGGTAATTTGTGAAAATTCACAACATGTGATGTAATCATAACAGCCTCAATCTAAATGTAGCAAAATGCTATCATAATAATTTTTGTAAATCAGCAGTTTTCTGGCATATTACTCCTTAAATGGTCAGACTCTTAACCAGATTGATGGCAGCCAATTGACTTTTGATGGCCATATTAGTGCTCTTGTTATTAAGTTAAGGCATCAAAAATGATTGGTTCCGTGTTAAGAAATTTCGGGTTTTTCTCAACGAACTCTACTAGAGCACTTTATTGGTCCCTAGTACAATTACAGTTAGAATATGCATCGGTTTTTTGGTCTCCTCATTACGTGTAACATATTAACCCTTTCGGGACTGCGGCCGCCTGAGGAATGGGGAACATGAACAATTTTTTTTATTTCTTTAATATATTTACCTATCTATAGAAAGAGCACATACCAAATATCAGCCCTCAAATCGCAATATTTAATTTGCAATAAATAATTAAAGTTGAGACCACAAGCTATTCATTTGAAACAACACGAAAAGCGCGGGAATGGTTGTGACGTCATATGGCTCGATTTATCAGAAGGCAGTGACAGGTACACAGAATTAGGGAAGGAAGATTGGAAATTTAATGTTAAAATAAACAGTTCGGCGATCCATTTCCAGAGGGATCTGATATAGGTCAAAAATAAGAACCGCCTAAAAGTCCAAATTTAACAAGCACTTCTTTAACTGAATGGTGAGACCACAGGAGTAGTAATTCGTAGGTCTCGGGTTCAATCGCACAAGAATTTTTTTTTTTAATTATCACTGCATTCTTTCTCTTATATCACTGATTATCATTTTTAGTAATAATTGGACAATGGTTATTATGAAGATTATTACACAATCTACTCCATAGTCCATAGTGTATTTAAATTCAAAGTACTTACCTACCTAATATGAAATTGTCAGTATCAGGAAAAATGTAATACATTGCTCGATGCGTAAGCTCTTTTTGGCCTCGGAGAGAGTTTTAAGACCTGAGGCAACACGGGCATTAAACAACCTCCTGGGCTAAAAAAGTGCGCTTACCTATGCATCTCGCAATGTAAATAACTATTTAATACAGCATACTCTTTTCAAACATTATCAACAATATCAAGACTGCGATACTTAGACTATAATAAGACGGAGAGACAAGGGTGGGAGGTTCTCGTTGATCTTTCTAAACAAAGCTTGCGTGGTGCTGTAGTTTTTATACATGTGCCACCCATATTAGCTTATACCGTTGAGTGAGGAATAATAAGAGGCGCAACCTTACGAGACGTAGCGTAGCCGAAAACGCGGCCCGAAAAACGTCCGAGATAAAAAGCGTCCGAGACAAAAAAATACATATCCTTCCAGTAAAATAACAAATATATAAAACTGTACCGTTAGCCCGTTGTAGAGGGATTGGTGTTCTCGAAAACATAAACAAGTTGTAAAAATCCGTGGTTACTTGGCGACTATAGCGAGTGGGGACAACGGGGTGCTTCTGGGTAAGCACACGAAAACCGGCACGCAATTTTATATGGGCGTTGCGCCTCTTATTATTCCTCACTCAACGTTTATACATGGTGCCGCCGCCCACCAGAGGCGCCACCACCAACGAGCTACAGGACGTCACAACCAAGGAGGGCGCGTTACAAGACTGATTTGAATTATGCAGTTTTTAATTGCTTATATTTATTACATAAAAATAAAAAATGAGTTTTTTTGTGAACTGTGGTTCATTTAATGGCAATCAATTACGTTTGAAAGTAACATTTTTCAAATTTAAGTTTTGTGCAAGTTCCCCATTGTGTCCATTGTGGACCACAGCGGGAAGCACATGCGTGTATGTATGGTTCCAGTCCTTAATTGCAAAAGAGCCATCACATAACAGATATTTTCACAATATAAATCATTTTTGCATGCGCCCACATGCAAATGAGCTTTTCCAAAGTATCTCTAATCTACGTGTGTGTCCATTCGGTTCCAGTCCTTTCTCATGCCTCCCTACTTGCGTTTATAGACTACGTTTATCTCGACGCGTTCAATCCGATTGAGAGAGGTTTAAATTCACTGGAGCGGACTCAAATAGACAGCGTAAACCCTACAGATTGAAATTCAATCATATTTAAAATTTCAAGTAAAGCCACTATTTCCAAACAAAAGTTAGCCAGAATATGCACCAACTTACTGTAGAATAAGTATAATAAGTTGAATGTCCCTAGAGAGGATAGAAAACCGTAGGATTCAAAACGTAGAATTATAAAAGATTTGACATAACTCAATCGGATCCATTTCAATCCGATCGAGTTGTCACGAGATAAACGTAGTCATAGTCGGTTCCAGTCACACTGATATCCTGGGTTCTAAAGCTCTATCAACTCCAACATATTTTCTTGAGTACATTCCATTCTTCTCGTCAAAATTAAATAATAACTCAATAATATATCGACGCGGAGAAGACACATAGCCGACAACGCTCCGTTTTGTCCTGTCCAAACAGAAAAGAAGTGCGTAACGTGGAGTATCATTTTCTTTGGTCTGACATGAGAAAACTGATAAGAAATGGAACAGTTTCGAATCGCATATATGCATAATAGTTTGGGATTACCTATTTCGTACCAGTTATGAACAGTAACCAATCAAATCAAATATTTTTTATTATCATAAGAGTGAAACTTGTCGACAATGCTGAGTAATAACTAAATTAAAACAAAAAAAAAATACAAATACACCAATTATAAAAAAAAATAAAAAATCTTGTCAGTAAAAACTAACTTACAAGAAACAGGTACACAAAAACAGCAAGTTCAAAGTATGTCAATGTTCAAATTAAGATGAATCTTGGAAATACTCTTCTCATGTAGGTACACGTAATAGGCTTTACCTAAATGCAAATATTTTACAAGTCTCTTAAATACTGTCTCAGAGCTAAGAGACTTAGTAGAATTTGGCAAATGATTAAAAATCTTTTTGGAATCATAAAATATCGACCTCCTGACCAGTGAAATTAAACTTAAAGGAAATAATGATTTGTTCCATAAAAGTCAAGAATTTTGCTTAGATACGTAAAATAGTTTGATGATAATTTAATTTATTATTATTTTAGCATCAATTTAGAACTGGAAAATGTAATGTAACTAAATTTATACCCTAAATGCTAGACGGTACATCAACTTTGCACCAAACAAATCAGAATTTTAAAGCATTCATATAATTTTCATTTGAAAAATACCTATTCTTATCGGTAAATATTAATAAAAAGTTAATAGAATAATAAATCTAGTGATATAAAAATTTTTTTACGAAGTTACAAGTTTTTAAAATTTTCAGAAATTTCGTAAATATTAAAAATTGGCAAAAAACTAAATCTTTTATTAGAGCGTTGAAATTTGGTACACTTACGTAAAATTGAAAAAGAAACAACTTTTTCAAGTAAAACCTTTTGATATTTTAACAAATAAACTCATTTTTGGCGTCATATTTTTTTAAATGTCATTTTTGACAGATAACGAAAGTCACATAACCACGTTTGAGTGGGTCATTTTTCTTCTTTTTTAAGCAAAAGGTAACCCCAGAATTAAATTTCAAAATAAAACATTAATTAAAAATTTTCCCCCTATGGTGCGAACTTTTTGGAGGACACTGTATGTAACGTGGCCACACTCAGATGGAATGAGACTGTTCATGCAGTTAATGAAAAAAAAATTAAAGATTAGTTGTTCATCTTACGTTATATTATGTTGCAGCTTACAAGGTAATATACTAATTGTCATTAGACTTTTTCTTAGATTATGCAAGTGATAAATTTGTTCATCAATTAGACCTGGTTCTCTCACAGTTACTAAAATAAGATGTCTTGTCTTAAGTATTTACCAGAAGGTAGAATTATGTACAAATGTAATTTTTCCGAAGAATACAAATAAACTTTACTGGTCGTTTGAAATTTCATTGGATTTTGTTTTCCTGGGTATTCGACCACCATTTAATTAAATGGTGGTCGAATACCCAGGAAAACAAAATCCAATGAAGAATACAAAGACACACCACAACGAATAAAATCTTTTAAAAATAACTCTAGTTACAAATTGTATAAAAATTCAATAAAGATAAAAAACACCAAATGGCAACACTTTCAACAACTGAAAGATGTCCTACCTAAAGAATGTCATCATTTTTTATGATAATCTGCCACATCACTAGTGCTATTGCTGTTTTTTCTTTATGGATTATTTTTATGTTTTATATAAGTATACCTAATTACTTGGATTATTTAGTACAACAGTTTTTGTTAATATACTTTAATAAAAACCTGAACTATCCATTTTTTTACAAAACAATAATTCCTCCTATAGCCCCATTTTATAATATATTAAAAAGTAATACCATGTATAAATAATCTTTTCAGGTTGAAAACCATACATAAAAAATGAAATAAGTACATATTTACATCAAAGAAGCTTAAATAAGTTTTTGTGATCTCCAGTAAAATTGACGATTTGGAGATATGAGGTATTGTTGGCTGGGGTCACCCTCCTCTATGCAGAAATGTCAAACATTATGGGGCTTACGTTTCCAAGGCACTCTATGCAAAAACGATTAATTTGGTATTACGGCAAGAAAAACAAAGTAAAGCATAATGTGTGACATATCATTTTAACCAGAAAAAAGTCCTCTTTTCAAAAATGCAAAAATCCAATATGGCGCCCATAAGAAAAATAAAAGTTGATCTTCATATCTTTGTCCAGGGAGGCGAGAAAAAAAAATGCGAGGTCATATTTAGATTCCTTGTAAAAAAGTGCCTTAATAATGTTTAACTTACAAATGTCGAGCGCCATTCTTTCTCGTTTAAAAAAATAAAAACGAAAACGACAATTTTCAGTTTTTTCCCATTATTTTCAAGACGAAAAGGGCCAGCCAAAATTTCTTTTTACCATGTTACTCGGCATCAAATTCCGCAACTTTGCCCCAATTTAACCGACCTCGTATCTCTTAAGATAACCAAGATCCCCATGCATAGACTCGAAATACGGTCACCCTGTATACTGGAATGTCTGGTGTATGTTAGGGAACATTTGCATGATATTTCAAGGTTAGGAGATTGTCATGGGTATGAAACCCGGGATAGGGATAATCTTAACCCAGCTTTCCACAGGTTACTTAGAACAAGGGATGAAGTTTACCACTCCTTGAGGTTTTTAAATGCCCTTCCCTTTAGTGCAAAATGTGCCTATAGGTAGCTTCAAAGCTGTAGTAAAGAATTTTCTGAAATCTAGGGTCTTCTTGTTTTGAAGCGACAATTCAGACTGATTTTCCAAACATTTTAAGTTTGTTTGATAACAATCTGTTAACTGTAAATTGAATATTAAATACCTGGGTATTATAATTGGCAAATATTTGAAATGGAATGAACACATCAATTATGTAGTTAAACAAATTAGACATGTTAATCCGAAAATATTTTTAAAAAAACTTTCGATAGAAAATCTTTAGAAATAATATACTATTGTTTAAATCAATACTAATTAAATAATGGTATTCTTGGCGGGGGGTGGGGGCAGTGGCGTATTTAGGGGGGCAAGGGGGGCAATTGCCCCCCCCCCCCAGAGCTTTCAAGATAAACGAGATATGTAATATCAGAATTAATAATACCACAAATTATATAGGTACTCCTGGCATAATCTGAAAATGCAGTGAACATCAAACATCTAAAATTTGTTATTTGTTTCATCTTGTCTTCTCGAAATTAAAACCTGTGCAGTAGATTTGAGAACGCGCCGCCGTATATACCTACTCCGTCGGTCTCAGTGCGTAACCATAAATTACATTTTGTAGGCAAAACAACCTACTAAACATATTTTGCACAATTACAGTGTGCACCGCCACGCCAGAAAGAACATTTTCAAAACTGAACATTTTAAAAATTTATAAAAAAAGAATACTTGATTTTGTGATAGAATTTTCGAAGAAGAATTATTTTTATGTTATACAGGGTGTCCGGTAATAACTTAAAAATTAAAAAGAAAAATGGAAAATATGACGAAAAGTTCATATGAACATAGGTCCGCAGATGTTTGGTTTTCGAGATGCAGGGTGTTGAAATTGAAATTTTATTTTCGATTTTTATAAGTAACTTTTTGAGACGACAAAATTTTCTTGCAAAAAAAAACAACCACAACAAGTTAATTAAACTGTCAAAAATAAATGTGCGTGTTTATTTAAATTTTATTTTGAATTTAATTGCATACAAGCGTCGATATGCACCTGCATCGATGCAGAAATTTGAAAATTTCTCGAAAACGGTCACCTTTGGTGTTGTTAACCAAGTATACCTTTTTTTGCTTAGAAAACGTGTGGGAAGAGGATATATTAACAAAATGTCGTAAATGTTTACTGTCGAAAAAGTTAGGGCAAATTAAATTAAATAATGATAGCGTACGCAGCGCCCTCTACGGATTGCACCAAAAATAATACCAAATTATGACTTCTCTTCCCAAAAAAAACCCCGGCTACCAAATTTTGCAAGAAAATTTTGTCGTCTCACAAAGTTACTTATAAAAATCGAAAATAAAATTTCAATTTCAACACCCTGCATCTCGAAAAGCAAACATCTGCGGACCCATTTGCCATGTTCATATGAACTTTTCGTCATATTTTCCATTTTTCTTTTTAATTTGAAAAGAAAATATGTTTTTGTTCTGTTTTTATTCATTAAAATTATCGACAGAGTTTTGTTATTTATAACTGATTGCGCCCCCCAGACGTTAATCCTGGATACGCCACTGGGTGGGGGGTAAGAAATTTTCATTCACTTTTGGGAACAAGGGGTCCGGTCCAGTTACCGGGTTTACCGAAAATAATTTGATAAATTATAATTTTATGGTAATCCTGGTAATCTGAAAAGGAATAAAGTAGGTACCTACCTAATATAGTTAGCAGGTATATGCCTGCTTTTGCCAACTGAAAGATCTAATTTAAATAAAAAAAACAATTTATAGCTTTCTTTTCAAAACAATAACACAAATGGAGGAAACTAATTTGACATTAACCCAAAGTGTAGAACTGGTAAAACAATCTGAGGCTGCATTTTAAAATGTCACAGGTAAAATTGGGGACAAAATATTTCAAAAATTTAGAAATGTTATGGAAAAAATAGTGGATTTCAGTTTCCTAGCCAAGTAGCAAATATTTTAAAGGGAGATTTTACCGAATCCACTGATTTGGATCCTGTGATATTGAGCAATTTTAAAAGCACCCCTCTTACATCTGTTGATGTGGAAAGGAGTTTCTCCATTTATAAATTTTTATATTCTGATGGAAGACAACATTTTTTAATTGATAATTTTGAGAAACATTAAGTGGTTTATTGTTCTTCCAACTAAAGTTTAACTATTAAAATATATATTTTATTATTACTTGTTCTATGCATAAATATATTCATCAATTTATATGTACATTATATAAATATGTTTATTTGTAAATGAAACAATAAATTTATATTATTATGTATTTCTTAATTTGCGTATTTTCAACATTTTTCTGCATATTTTGACCACATTACTTGCATTATACACATATTTTTAGGATTTCGTCTATTAATGACGCTATTTAATGCATATAGAGAAATTCATATTCACTGGGAATAATGATTTATGCGCGGTCGGTACAATGCTGCCTTGTAGTAAAAATAACCACTATCGCTAGTCAGCACCCAATGTGGCAACAAACATGTCAATTTACTTGTAAAACATTGGCGTTTAGTAAACAAATTGTTTGGACACATTCATGGAAGCCGTCTCTTTATTTTTCAATTTGATTTTTTCTGAAAATTCCATACCGACCCTCAACTTACATGTGCTCTATTTCGGGCACTATTAGTTGCAAACAAGTGGTCTAGGATACGCAAAATGTTGTGCTTTACAATTGGCAAAATGTACTCCAGAACACCACAATATTTGATAAATAAAATTTTTACTTATCATTTTCAAATTCTACAAATTATTTGTAAAAATAAAAAAAAAAACACCAAATGGGCATTGGTCAAACCACCGTTGGTTTTCTTAAAATAGGGTGTACAAATTTGGTAAAATTCAATTTTTTGTATTATGAAAGCGAATTAACAAATAGTAGGACCATACTCGATCGGATAAAATAGCACAATGTCAGATTTTTAAGTATGTATCATTACTTTTGGACCTACCTATACAGGGTGTTCCTTAATGACATGCTAATACTTAAGGGGGTTATTCTTGGGCCCATTTTAAGAAAAATTTTTTATATGAACGTATGTCGTAAACGTCCTAACTTTGATACAGGGCGTTGAAGTTCATTTTTTTAAATTGAATTTTGGCTACATCTCCCGAAATAATCAAGCTGCTGAACTGAAATTTGGCACTGCTATGTTTTTGGGGATTTAGAATAAGCTGAAAATGTCAATTTCACCGTATCTCACAGCCACTTGCGCTGTTTTTTTATCACGCTTTTACGCGTAACTTTTTTGAGGTTTTATCTTTTTGATGTTGCAGGTCCATCATTTTAAGGAATCTTTTCATTCTGCAACAAAAAGGCACTATTGTTTCATAACGATAAAATCAACCGTTTGCATTGAAATTGGCAAAACGTGCCCCGAAACACCTGTTGACTTCAATATTCGAAACATAAAATTTTCACCTACCACCTTCCAGTGTTACAGATCAACTGTACCATTTAAATTGAGAAAAAAAAAACCTATGAACAATGAACCAAAAATTATTCGCTTTCAAAATGGAAAGGATTGAATTTGACAAAATTTTGACACTCTATTTCAAGAAAACCAATGGTGTTTTGACCAATGCCCATTTGGCATTTTTTTCATCATTTTGGATGTACAGTTGATCTGTAAAATTTGAAAGCAGTAGGTGAAAATTTTATGTTTCGAATATTGGAATCAACAGGTGTTTTGGCCACGTTTTGGCAATTTCAAAGCAAACGGTTGATTTAATCGTTATGACACAAGAGTACCTTTTTCTTGCAGAATGAAAAGATGCACTAAAATGATGGACCTGCAGGACCAAAAAGTTAACCTCCAAAAAGTTATGCGTAAAATCGTGATCGAAAAACAGGGCAAGTGGCGCCCTCTGTGAGATACGGTGAAATTGACATTTTCAGCTTATTCTCCATCCCCAAAAACATAGCAGTGCCAAATTTCAGTTCAGCAGCTTGATTATTTCGGGAGATGTAGCCAAAATTCAATTTAAAAAAAATGAACTTCAACGCCCTTTATCTCAAAAGTTAGGACGTTCATATGTTCATATGAAGTTTTTTTCTTAAAATGGGCCCAAGAATAACCCCCTTAAGTATTAGCATGTCATTAAGGAACACCCTGTATATCGTATCATTTTTTCCTACTCCTTCCTCCATAAGTACTCTATACATACTCGCCAGTACGCCTGAAAGCGCTAGTAAATGTTCGAGGTGCCCTGTTAGTTTGGTTGCTAGGTGCAAAAGTGGTTGCAGACACACAAAGTATTGCCTAGTAACTCTTAAGCGGAAATGACCAGAAAACCATTAATAATAGTTATATACAATGCAAGATGCATAAGTGCACTTTTTTGGCCAAAGAGGTTATGTAAAGTCTGCGGGGTCCAAATGTACCTCCAAGTGGAGTGGAGTGGCATCTGGTTATTGTGTGCTGCTTGTTGTAAATCGGTATACAGAAAATGAGTTGATTGTAAAAATAATCTCTGATAAAGATAATTAAAAGATAATATGAATAATGCGGCTAAATCGTTTGTTTTGAATGCAATTTTATACCTATATATCAAACCCTACATCATCTCCTTTAAGCAAAAAAAATAATTTTTGTACAGTTAGTAATAATTTATTGAAAAAATTGAAAGTTTCAAATAATATTTTTTAAATTCCTAAAATTTTATAAACTATCTGTGGATTTTTTCTTATATTGAAATCAACTAATCTTTTCGTATACCTTAGTATCACAACAAGCAACACTCAATCCCAAACTTCTAAAAAAATGTCCATTATACCTCTTGTTACATCTACCCAGGGACACAATGGGCCGTATGAATAAAAGTGAGCAAAACCTTTTACTCGCAAAACTTAAAGCATATGCTATACATTTTATGAATAAAATTGTAAGTAAAAGGTTTTGCTCGAAACTGTATTATAAGCATGAGCATCTACTTACATTTAAGTATTTCCTCAAGTTGTTATGAATAAAATAAAGGTATTGCTTACTACTTTGAGCATTTGCTCTAAAATTTTTGCATCTCGTTAGTATTAGATGCACCTTTCCATGAGCTGGTCATAAAATGGCGGAGTTCGAGAATTTACGTGCACGGAAACAATACGAAGTACGAAGAGAAGCTAATAGTCGAGATTTTAGATCTATTTGCCGATTTAAAGAAGAAAATGTAAATTGGATGGCAACCTACTTTTTAGGAGAAAATCATGAAAGAGGAGGCGCCCTTTCTTCAAACCTTAAAATGAAGGTTTTCTTGTGGTATATGGCCAATCCTGGATTTCAGACGGGAGTTGCAGATGAACTAGGAATCGATCAGTAGATTGTTTCAAAAACGATTTCAACTGTTATGAACAAAATAATTCAAAAGGCCCATTTGTGGATCAAATTTCCATCAACGTTGCCCAAAGTCAACGAAGCCCAGCATGATTTCAAGAAAAAAATCATGATTCACCTGTAATAAAATGTTTTGAACATAAGTCAGAAAACTTTAATCGGCTTTTTGTTATGAAATTTCGAAATTTGCACTTATAGGTTTAGTTCAAATCACTTGTAATTCGGGTAAAACTTAAGTTATCTCGACTTCCCCTACTCCTTCAATTAACAACAAAAACAAAGCATTTTAAACAGTAATTTAATGAAATTTAAACATTTAGTATTTCAAACAAATGCACTTCATTGAATAATTGCTCTATTGAGTAAGTGTGAAATTTCAAAATCCTAGGCCTACTTTGATTTCTCTTAAATTTTTCCCTCGTTTCCCATCACAAAATGTTACTAAGAAAAATTGTTCAGGATGCAAAATTAGGGTGCTCTAAGGAGTATAAAAACCATCCACCTACTTTGAATTTTAATTGTTTTTTTTTTAGAATAAAATTAAAAAAAATCAAAGTAGGTCAAAGATTTTGAAGGTTTACACAATTACTCAGCGTTTCATTCTGAAGAAGTTTCCTTCATAATATTTTGTCGTAAAACCTACAGAAACAGCTTTTTGTAGGTGGGAAAAACCAGTTTTTTCAAAATTCCCAAGGCATACTTGATTTTCGAAACTAAAATTATGTCACCAATTAGTTTCTATAATCAAGCAGGTCTTGTTTCCAAATGATGAAATTTCAACTCGCATTTTTTTGTCTTTTACACTTCTTTGTTCGTTTACAGGGAGACGCACTGTATTTGGTCAGGGAAAACCGGGAAAAGTAAAGGAATTTAAAATTAGAAATATGGTGGCGATCCTATAAACAGATTGGTACCCTTTATAATTCCACTCATCATTTTTATTTTAATTACACTTACAGTCACAATGCAGAAAAATTAATGCAGACTCAACAGGAGTTTACACTAATTTCGAGACTAATTTATGTGAGTTTCGACAGGTTTGACAATCACGCCATGAGCAGATGCTTATTTTGTTTAAGCAAATCCTCTTGAGTATAGGCAAATCATTATTCATACAAACTGGAGTAGATGCTCATGCTCCGACCTTTTACTCAATAAGCTTTTGCTTGGAGCATTTGCTCATGCTCATGAGTATTTGCTTTATTTTTATTCATACAGGCCAAGGTATATTATACCCAAGTGTTTTAGATCTCTAAAGTAACAAGAACATTTCCTACAGATTTGGTCCTTACAAGCTTTTGACTTTTGGAAACATCACTGTCACAAACTTATTACAATATTATATACCTATAGGAATGTGAACATGCACCTTTTAGAACACATTAAGTGTTTAAAGTGATATCATTTTAGATTGAATTGTTTATTTTACCAAGGCTTAATAATAAATAATAATAAAAGCTTAACTTTATTCTTTATCAATAAACAGAATATGCCTTTTCAATAAATCATCTTGAGCTATGATGGATATTATAAATAAAAGTCACTGAAATGTTTGAAATCTATTGTTTATTCCTTTAGTTTCATACCTACAGAACAAAGCATTAGAATAAGTTTGACAATTTATTAATGACATCACTTTAAATGCTCACTTAGCTACAGCTAACAGAAAGGACGTATAATGTCAGAAGGTTGTTAGTTCATAAACATCTTTCTACTTAAGTAAGTAGATTAAGTAAGTAAGTAAGTCCATTCAACTTAAAAAGCATCTTGATTCCCTTTACCTCCGACTTTATACACATTCTTATAAGTTAAAGTATCTCACAGGAAGACTTACATTAACTTTCCCTAAAGCTGTGTGAGATTTACTATACATGGCTGACAAGTCGCTGCCCGCCGTGCCTGTGGATGATGCATTCCCACCTGTACCCTTCTGACTTTGAGTGCTCGCCACATATCCACTCTTGCTGTAGTCTTGAGTCTGGTTTAAAGCATCATAACTTCCGTATCCAGAACCGTACGTTCCTGGTTTTGGGTACTGGGTACTACTGTTTGACCCATGAGCGTTTGCCGCAGCAGGTAACTGCTGAAAAGGTCAACGCTCAGTTAGAACAAACATATCTCAAAGAACCTTCAATCAAAATTTGTAACTTATATATATATATACGATGATGATTCAACAAAGGGTCTAAAAGTATAAAATTTGACTTTTGACTTTTCTGAAAGATAAGTACTGAACAAAATCGGCTGCATCGATCCTGCAAAGTGCGTAAGCTTAAAAAAATACTCATTTAAAGTTAAGCCAGTGACAAAAAATTGCTTCTGAAAATTCGACCAAACTGACAACAGCGTATGCAGTTTCCCGGGGAGCTATTTTAGTTGCACAGGACCATAACCACGTTTTCAGAAATCTATCCACAAAATTAATAGTGACTTAAAGAAAAATAAATATTACCTTTATAAAATCAGGCCTGCCCAAGGCTTTACCGAAGAGAATATTCACCAAAGACAGCTGTTTTGCGATGAAATTTAGTGTACCCATGCTTATTTGGTTTCTGATCCAGATGGAGCTCACACCACCTTGGCAAAGGAAATGCTTACTTGACAATGTCAGAAAGTTACAGTTTAATTCAACATAATTAATGGAAGTGATTATTAGAGGAAAGCAGTGAAAACCATATAAAATGCATCAATTTCCAAAAGATAAACGAAAAAAGTAAGTTGTTTTTCACTTTTTATTGTAATATTGATACCTTCATTATTTTTAGAATATGTTCCTTTAGTTAATATCTCGATATGACAAGAGCGAAAGAGCACTTTTTATTCAGGTATTTTATGTGGAAAATTTAAAAGCTCTGTTTTGAGAATTCAAATAAGGTACCTAGCCTAGCGTCGTGGGGCTAAGAATGATCTACGATCTACATCTATGATAACATAGGTACTCCATGGAATAACACATTAGCATGATGAACATGATGAAGATTTGCCAAGGTGAGCATTTTCATTATACTGCCCTGTTAAAACCAAATGTCGTAACTGACAATATACAAATTTTGAGTTATAAGGCTTTTAAAATATCCCATTTTTTCATCCATTAGTGGCATTGACAAAACATTACATGAGTTATCAAAGTTGATCTAAAAAGTTATACTGTTACTTATTTAAACAAAAAAGAGTCCAAAATGGCAGCAAAAATGACTTTTGATAGATACGACAATTTAGTCTAACAATGTTTTGAAAAATTCTACTACGAGTAGCTTGGCCATTCAGTGACTTTAAGAAAACTCTGTTCTTATCAAATGTTTATTTTAATTTTAATAATTTTGAAGAAATAAGACAAAAATATACTGTTTCACATTTCTAAAAATCTTCGTCTTCCTCCATTAAGCCACCTGCTGCTAATGATTCTATCTCGGACCCTGTAGTTGGTAAATTTTCCCAAAAGGATTTTCTATTGTCAGGTAAAATTTTTTCCAGTTGAGATAGGAGTTTGGTTTTTCTCTCTATTGGTATTCCACGGGGGTGTCTCTTAGTTTCTGGTTTTCTGATTCCTTCTTTAATAGCTTTACTTGTCAGGAAATTTAAAATTCGAAAAGGTTCATCGAAACTATTTTTATAATTTAGCGTGTAACATCCCCTTTCAAATTGGACATGAACCATGTTATGTAGATATGGTCGGGGGGTGGTTCTATTAAGTTTAAATTTGGATGAATGGTCTTGCCAGGTACTGAAACTGCTTATGTCCATTTCAATTATGTGAGTTTTTTTGGAGGTATTCTTCACCGCCGCAATGTAATCTTTAAAATCGTATACTTTCTTCATGCGTTTGGGAGAGTTTTCTACTTGGTGGTGGAAAGAGTCGGCAGCCATAAAAGTATGGCCCGGCTCAAAGTACTTGACATCTAACATTTTTAGCGAAGTTTCATTGGAGTTTACAATGTACACAAAAAAGCAAAACAGTGCCCAATTTTTATTTTGGGCACTGCAGTTATCCCACCATACGACTAATGCATCACAGTCACGAATAGAGCATAGGAACGCATAGAAAGTACTTATCAGGTCTTCCTTCGACCATCCACTTATAGCTTCATGCCATAGTACTGCCGTTGGACCAAACTTTTTATATCCAGTACCAGCAGGAACAAAGCTTTCATTAAATGCTATTATTCTTGGAGCAAAAATAATTTCTTTAAAGATTTCACACCTGGGAAGCATCACGACCTGAAAAAGCGTATGCTTAGTAAAAGTAAATTGCAACTATGAGTAGATTATTAACAACCTTTTGCAGATTCGCTGTATAAACCAACTTTCCAGGTTCTAATAAGTCAGAGTCTCTCTTATATTCCATTCGAGCACGCTTGTATCTCTCATGGTGTTTTTTCCATTTGCAACAAACTTCGCAACCATCCAATTTATCGGTTTCTTTTTGATGCCCTGTATTCTTCTGATGAATGTTAAATTCTTCACAATTAGAACATTCCTCATGTCTTAACCTTGTGAATGATATATTTTCTTGAGATACTACTTCCCTGTACAGATAATAGGAAAATGAAGCGTTCGGGTTGTTGTCTTTGAAGTGTTCATACATGTTCTTAATTGTCACGTCATTAGGTAAGTACCGTTTTCTGGGAGCATGCTCTCTCCGGTAATGAGAAATCATAGGATTAAATGAGTTAATGTGGTCAATAATCTGTTTTCTGTCAATTTTTCGTGCATTGATATTTTTGAGCTTTTTACTTGGCAAAGGGGTTATTGACTTTGAAATGATACCTGTCAACGCCTTTCTTATAATTCTGTCGTTTTCTTTTATATAACCCAAAGTGGCGAGGAAAAAAACTTTACATACTTCTTTTCTGGTGCCGGTCTCATCTGTAAAATAATAACGAATTGTATTTTCCCTTCGTGAATTAGTTCCATCACCAACAGTTTTTCGTTGTGTGCATTCACGTGATATGTGATTATAAACAAATGTATTTTGTTCTAGCTTATTTAAATGGAAGTGGCTATTTATACGTCCGACGGATACAAACGTCAGTATACGTCTTGTATCCGTATGTTTCAGTTGATTTTCCGTTTTTATATTTTCTTTTCTTTCTGCAAGAGGCTGTGTTTCCGTTTCCTAAGAGACCCTGTTTTTGTGTATAATAATATATCTTGCTTAATGACTTCTGCTATAATATCACTGATTACTAATTTTACAATTTCATCGGGATTATCTTCTGTAATACTACTGTTCTTTGCCACCTGGATTCCATAATTTTCTTTGAACAACTTCTCATTATCACCAACTGCTACATTTTTATCTTCTACTCTTTCCACATCATCATCCTCATTTGTATTTGTATTTAAATCACTATTTTTCATACAATGTTCATCTGATATAATGGTATAACTTAGTGAACCACTTTCATCTTTATCTTAAATATTTTCAAACATTTTTCTATCATCAGGTTTAAAACTTGTGCTACTGGAATTATGTGGCAAGTTAAAGGGTGGAACAACTAATATGCTACTTAAAATTTTTATGTTCTTATTCCCTTCTTTACTCTTTTGGTGATGGATCTTTGTTTTTTTACTTTCAGGTACGTAATCAGTATCTCTCTGTGTATCATTTTTTCTTCCAGGATTTGGTTCCGATTTTTTCTTGAATTTACTAACAAGTACTTTATTTAAAGCCAGCGTTAACAATTTCTTCGATCTATCACTCATACTTTTTTACTTTGGTATTCTACAATAACAATTTTCTTCTTTAAAATAATACATTCTCTAAGCAGCAGCACTTCTTACCTTAATGTGGAAAAAAGGGACATCAAATGGTAATCTTCAATAAAATTTCATTTAATTCCTGTATTCTTAAACATATACCGCACTTTTTTGTTAACAATAACTAATCACCTTGCTGATTGCACTTCAAAAGCTTCAATAAGAAGTTTGGCGTTTGGTATAAAACACGTTAAAGAATGATATTTTATAGGTTAGGAATTTGACAGATGACATCTAAGCTGTGACATAGCGATGTCATCTCTGTCAGCGATAAATCCACAATAATGTTTAATGAAATTGTCGTATCTGCGCGAAATATTAAGTAATTTTGTCGTATCTACATAAAATGATGCACTTACGACAATATTGTTTAACAATTGTAGATACGTTACATTTTTTTAACATATCCTTTGTTTTTTCAGTTACGACAAATCTAAAATCCTTTATTCAGGGCTTACAAATTGCAGAAACGACAAAATACCTTAACAATAGTTTAGAATGCATAGTAAGGAATACTGTGATACTATTAGCTAAAAATCGCTAAAAATTGTAGATACGACATTTGGTTTTAACACGGCAGTATAGGTACCCCATTTTGCCCCTCTTCAGACAAACTTACAGAGTATGGCTGCTACCTATTTTTTATTTGCACAATAAAGTGGCTAATAAGTTGAAAATAAATATGCAACAAGCACAGGAATATCACCATTATTCCTGTTTCAATAAAATATGTGGGTGGTGTCCACAAGGGATAGGTGTAAATTACATTCAAGATGTCTTGAAAGGGAAGGGGAGGTGAGAGAGGCAAAGGGGGGAAAGGCCGCAATTTAAGTTGGTAGCATTTACATGTGAATTGGCGATTTAGTAACTCCCTAAATAGATAACGCTTCCAGCCATAGGCACACACAGACGTTTTTCGCATGTACTTTATTTATGTTGTTTTGGCTGTTTTCGGATATTTCTTCATTTTAATGTTTGTGCAATGAAATAACGGAACTTTGTGGAGTATGTTGGTGCATCGCATTTTTGTTTTATGTTTGTGTTTTTACTTTGTTTTCGGTTTCCAATACCCGTGTTGTCCCTTTTGATATGCCATTGGCATCAAGCTGAAGGCCAGCTGGTGAGAGGGACACCGTCGCGCGATTTTGCCGTTGCAAAGGGACTGCCTTTGGTTTTGTTTAAGAGTGGGGGAATGTCCTAACCTTCCTATCAACTAACCTTGAAAATGTTGCAAAAAAGTTCCTATGCATAATCAAACATAAACAACTGGGAACCACAAAAAATCTCCGGGTCATATAACTTTGATCTTGCACGTTTTGTCAGATTTTGTTTAGTTTAAAAAACAGAGGTAATAAACTATTCGAAAAACAATTCATTTTTGCAAGGCTAAATATTAAAAAAAAGCAAAGCTAAAATGATTGCAGGTATGGCTGTTAGTTATAAAAAGTGTATAAAACCTGTAGTCATATTTAAGTAATTATATTTGTGATATATACTTTTCTAATACAATGGTATGTGGTGTTAGCTCAGGTTAATGAAATGTTTTTCAAACTGTACCTTTATGCCTTTATCACCCTGTAACTTTCTTATTATGCATTTTCAGACCCATGTTTATAGGAAACTTTCTGTTCCAAAGTAAGTTTTCTACCTGTCATATTACCCTTATATTTCATTAAAGACAAAACTACACAGAGACTGTCAGAACCATTGTTGAAATTTCCGCATGCTACACCAAATATTTTGCATAAAATTTGATATAAAACTTATAACTAAATTAAAATACCTTTTTTGTGGAATATCACTTTCCTTTGAAGAAAAAAACATATTCTTATTATTTAGCAATAAAAGGTTAATAGAATGATAAAGCTCATGACATAAAATAGTTTTTACGGAGTTACAAGTGCTTAAAATCGTCAGGAATTTCATAAACATTAAAAAATGGCAAAAACTAATAAAATTTAAATTTGGTAGACCTATGTAAAATCGAAAAGAAACAACTGTTTAAAGTAAAAATGTTTGAAATCTTAACAAATAAGCTCATTTTTAGCGATTTTTACATTTTAAATATCAAAACCCACTGTGCCAAAAGTCACATGAGGGATTGTGAATGACAAAAATATGATTTACTTGTTATGTATTACATGAGGACAAATTCCACGTGATAGCCACGTGGATATTACATAATTTCTTTAACTTAGAATTGTCAAGTGGTCATGAGGTGGTCATAAAATTAAGTTTCAACTGATATGTCTCTTTTTCTGAGCATTATTCCAATTCCAAATAAATGTTCGTACAGGGATGTTCACGCGGGAATGGGTCACTCATAACTTCTTTATTTTTGAGTTAAAGAAAAAATTAGAGACAAATGTTTTAGAATTTCCAGTGGGCGCTGCCATATTGTTGCGATTGATAACTTATGTTTTTTAATGGGACACACTATACACCTAATCCTGACCACTATTGCCACACTATACAGGTTGATTCAGTTTTTATTCGGGAAACTTCATCAATGGATTAAGCACATGGAAATATGAAGAAAAGTTTATATAAACCTATGCTGACAAACTTCGAGATATAGGATGTTTGTATAACTTCCGATTCGTCGGATAGATTTGAACCAAATTTGGTAAATTTTATGAGAATTTCAAGCTGCTCAGGCCACCAGTGGCGGATTTATGGGGGTTCACATGTATATAAATTAAGAAAAAGAAAAAAATAGTATGGCCCTGAAAAATGAAAATTTTAAACAGCCATTAGAAAGACAATTGAATTAGCTACAAAAAGTGTCTCTTGGTATTTTTCATAATCTGTTATAGCTTGGCCGCAAATTTAATGTTTATTCTGCGTGATCCATACTAGCTTTAAATTTGTATTTTACCTATCTAGGAGGCTACTGTCATTTTTACAATTATCAAAAGACAGCTGCGCACACATTTTACCCTGTACTGTCATTTTAAAGGGCATCTATTTTGTCGTTACCTAAAGTTATACCGAGAATTATGTTTACAGTTTCTGTGAAGGAAATGCCGAAGAAGCTGCTTGTGAATATGCAAGACGTTTTCCAACCAGAAGACTTCATGACGCTCAAGTATTTGTAAGTACTCACCAATTGTTTTGCAATTTTGGATTAGGAAATATTATTGAACAATACCGGAATAATAATGATCGAGGCAGAATGAGAAGAAATGTGCGAGTACTTCGTCTGTTCGATGAAAATAGACAAATTAGTACTCGGAGAGCGTCAAGACAACTTCATTTGACCCTATCGAAAGTGTGGCGTACATTATGCGCAGATGGAAGGAAATCTTTCTATTACCAACCAGTGCAGCAATTACACGAAGAAGATCCACCAAGAAGATTGGCGTTATACAAGTGGCTATTAGAATTGAAAATACTGATTTATTTAAGAAAATATTGTGGACAGACGAGGCTACATTTACAAGAAATGGAATTTTTAAACTACCACAATTTGCATGTCTGGGCACACGATAGCCCTCACGAAATTCGACCAAGAGGATTTCAGGACGAATTTAAAGTAAATGTTTGGGCTGGTTTAATAAACAATAAACAATGAACCAATTTGGTTCAAATCTATCCGACGAATCGGAAATTATAAAAAATAAACGATTTTTTTCTTGAAAGTTAAACATCCTGTATATCGAAAACGATAAGTATGTTTATATAAACTTTTTTTCATATTTTGATGTGCTTAATCCATTGACGAAGTTGCCTGAATAAAAACTGAATCACCCTGTATATTTTTGAACTTTCGGAATACACCCTTCATGACGATTTCAACGATTTTTTCTCATACTCAATTTATACTGTAAATGTTTCATTTCCAAGATGAAGGGAGAGAAAACTGAGGCAGTGTTTTTAATTTATTGATTCAGTAGTGGTTTGTTTGTGTGTAAAATAAGATGGTATCAAGCTTACGAGTACGTATTGCTACACGTACTGCCTTTACATTATTGCACCACAGCATGGGAAAGAAAGACTATTTTAAAAAGAAAAAAATGTTGGACTAAAGACTTACTACAAAATCGAGATAGATATTGAATTAAATTATTGAGAGAAATGGTTTTCGATAACAAATTACATAACTTTACGCGCATGCCAGAAAAATTATGCACACTTTCAGCTAGAAAATCCATAGAAATAATACACATTTTAGAGAAGCTATATCACAGTAAAGGAAATGTTATGTATAATACCAAGGTATTTAGCACCCGGTAGCTCATATACTATTCTTGTAAATGGAAGTTGACTTTGGGGTTCCACGAAATATTGTTTTTTTTTTGTGTGTACAAGTAAAAAAAAACGTAATACATGGACTGTCTCAGGGAAAAGAGTGTTTTAGTACCTACTCTCTTTCACATTTTAGCGATTTGTTCAAAATTTATAATTCATTAGTTTGTATAGGATTATTTTAATACATTTTGAGATAGAAAGCCAAGTAAAAACTAGGGCCATGCATTTTTATGTAAAATTATTTTTTCGAAAAAATACTGATCGTTTGGAATTTGAATGTCCTGTCACGGTGTGAAATAGAATTTTTGTCTTTGATTTATTATACAACTAAATCTCATATTTTCATTCAATTAATCTCCAATTAAATCCCTAATTAATAGTTAGAGCTTTGTCATGACTATTCATTCGTTATAATATTATATTATTATTCTCTATCTTCTAATAATGGCATTTCACATCATATTCGTTATTATAAATATTTACTTCAATTCCTTTCATAAATGCTAAGGTATATAATTGCAATCATTTTGGCATTTCATACTTTTTCCGGCTGAGACTGTTAATGTATTGTGGGTTGCTTACGCTCATCTTTGCCTTGTAATGTTTTCCTTATTTTCCCCGGCTGGTGTGTGATTCATATTCCGCGAAGTTCGGTTTTGGTTGCGACTTTTATTTCACGTTGATCCAATTGGTGCCGGAAACAATTTGACCGATTCGGCGGCATTCGGCCGAGTTCGTGCCCGGCCTGGCTTAACTTTCCTTTCTTGCGGGAGAGATCCGCCGCCGCGGCAGTGAACGAAGTAAATTCCCGTTTCGAGGTAGTGGTTCCTGCCTTTCCATGTTTTTCCCTTTGTTAATGGGAGTCCGATTACGGGTTTTAGTGGAAAAGTCGACGTATAAGCTCGCTCCTACGTTCTGCCTTGCGTTTGGTTGCATTAGTAGAGTAGAGCTTTATCTCAGAGAAATAACCAAGGATAGAGGGAGTAAGAACAAAAAGTAAACAAAGCCAACATCTTTTTGAGTGATGCCGCGAACTCCATTGTTTACAGCATTTCATTTCAAAATAGAAGGGTTTAATAATGGGATTCAATGAAGGCACACCTCCCATAACGCTAAATTACCAAATGTAGTTATTAATTTCTAGTTTGTAACAATTTTAAACTAAAACTAAATTGCAGTGTAATTATATCTAATAAATCTAATTATCACTTTAATAAAATCGTCACAGATACCTCAAACCGCCCGACATGGCAACGCCGCTTTTGCTGCCGCGGGTGCCGCGTCCGTTAACTCAGCGATATTTGTTTTGTGTATGCCCAGCATGTCAAGTTTTCCGATTGTTTACGTATGCATTTCTCCCGTTTTTAATTGTTTTTCTGTTAATTTAAAGGCTATTTATTAGTATTTAGGATATAGTGACTGATTTTGTATACAATGGGACGCAGAAAGTGTGTGGTATGTGGCTACATTGATATTTCTCAGGACATAACCTATCTCAGGTAAACGTTGTACACACGGGCCTAATGTTTGTTTACTTCGGTAAATTTGCATAAGATGTTGGTTGACTACAAACGTATGTATTTTGAGGCTGTTGCTCCCTCTATCCTTGGTTATTTCTCTGAGAGCTTTATGAACCAAAATACAGACATTCAGTCCATCAAGTCACATAAACAATATATTTAAAAGGTTTTGTAACACTAATAGTATACACAAAAACTGTTTTGAAATACATCACAAGAATAAAAATTAAGGTAAAAAATCATTAACACTATAAAAACAATTTTGTATTAGGTATTCGTGAACACTACTTTTGAACTTTGCATAAATTGTAATGTTCTTTAGGTGGCAAGGGGCAAGGTGTTATAGAGTTTGACACAATTGTAGTGAGGGGATCTCTTGAAAGAAGACAGAGCGAATTTTGGCATTGAGAGAAGTTCAGATCTAGTCGAATACTTATGTTGGGACTGTTGGTACGAGAAGTCTTTAATATTTGCTTTTACATAAGTTACACATTTATAGATGTAGAGGCATGGAACAGTAAGTATTCTCCTTGCTCTGAAGATCCCCTTACACGATTCCCGCCACTTCAGACCAAAAATCAGTCTAATGATTCTTTTTTGAGCCACAAAAACTCTTTCCATGTGCACAGACCTGCCCCAGGCTAGGATATTATAGGACAAATGACAAAAAGTGAAAGCGTAGTATAGATTTGTCAGATCAGACTCTTAAAGGTAGCTTTTCATTTGAAGGATTGCATAGAAGGCACTATTTAATTTATTGCAAACGTGGTTTATCTGATCCGAGAATGAAAGGTGATAGTCAAGGTGAGATCCCAATAGCTTGACCACATGAACGAAAGCCAAGCCAAGGGCAGTACTCAATGAAGACTTCACTTCCATTGGCAGTTCTTTTCTAATAGAAAAATTTATTATTTCAGTTTTGTTACGGTTTAGGATCAAACGATTTCTTTGACACCATGCATCCATGCAATCGTTTACGATCTTGATGCTTCTAAGGACTGCATCGTGGGTCACTCCGGAAATAGTGATGGTCGTGTCATCAGCAAACATTGTAACCTTGCCAATTGGGATAGTTTGGTAAATCGTTTACATATAGTAAGAAAATAAGGGGTCCAAGGATGGGGCCTTGGGGAACACCTAAATGTATATGATATTCTTTAGATAGGCAACCATTTACATGAACAAAGATGCCTCTATTACTAAGATAAGACGCTATCCATTTTAAAAAGGTTCCTCTGATACCGAGAGAATACAGTTTATTCGTCACCAAATCCACTTGTAGGCTGTCAAATGCCTTGGACAGGTCAAACAGTAGGGAGACGACATACTTTCCCTGATCCAATTCACTGTGGATATAATTTAAGAGTTCGGTGATTGCAGTTTCGGTAGATTTCTTTTTTCTAAAACCATGTTGGTTTAATGATAGTAATTGATATTTTTCTGCAAAATCAGCTATTAAATTGTAAGCAACTTTTTCGAGAATCTTTGAGAACTCAGAAATAAGTGAAATTTGTCGGTAATTATCAATGGCATCACGAGGGCCCTTTTTATGAAGTGGAAAAAAACCAAGGCACCCTTCAAAATATGAGGAAATACACCAGATTGAAAAGAGCAATTTGCCAAGTATGTAAATTGTGGTAGCATGAAGGGTATAATTTTTTTTAGGATTTTAGAGCATATCCCATCACTTCCAATGACTGTTTTTTGAGAAAAGAGACTGCATTTAGTACATCCTGAGGGGTAATGTACGGGACAAAGATCGAATTGGGAACAAAAGTTGATAGAGTACATGGTAACACCATGTTTTGACCAACATGTTGTGCCAAGTGGTTCAGACATACCGACACAAAGTGACCCGCAAAGACCTTGCACAATTCTCTCCCATCCGAGATAATAGTGTTCCCGATTTTAAGTTTCTCAATGCAATTATTTCTGTACTTACGATTTAGATTATTATTAATAAAGTTCCATGTTGCTTTTACTTTATTTGGGGCAGAATCGATCATATGTAGGTAATAACTTCTTTTGGCTACTTTAATCTGAGATTTATAGTGAATTCTCATTTTCTTGTACTCTAGTTTTACCCTTGGTTGATTCGTCAGCTTAGAAAGCCAAAGCAAGTCATCTAGATCATTTTTAATGGTAAGCAATTCTTTTGTAAACCAATGATTTGAGTTAAAGTCGCTACGACGCAAGTGGACAAGCAAATTCGAAACACCACTTCACGTTTGTTATAAATCTGTCAAATACAATATCGATATCTGCCCCAAGGAACAGTTCAGACCAGTTAATATCTTGTAAGTACTTACCCAGTGTATTTAAATTTTCATTTGAGTAGTTGCGCATTTGGAGAGCATCTGGTGCCTGGCTGGCACTGATAAAAGGAATATCTGTTAGTTTCAGGAGATGGGCAGAGTGATCACCAAGATTGCAGTCTAAGACGTGAGCAACGCAAAACTGCGACGGGATGTTTGTAATCATGTAATCGATTGTACTAATTGATGTTTTTGCATTTACATTGGTGAAAATGCGAGTTGGTTGATTTACCAGCGATGGAAGATTAAAAGATGCTAGGACATCTTTTAGAATATTGGTATTTAGTGAGTCGGGCCTTTCATAATCAATATTGAAATCACCAGTTAGGATCACGAAATCGAATTTGTCAATGACATAAACTAGAGCTAAAGATATATTGTTACCTTCAAAGCGTAACGCGATGGTAAGAAAAATAAATCCAAGATAAATTCAAATTACCTACCTCAATTCTTGGTTGGTGAGTATCGAGCGGCCGCCAGCTAACAGTGGAGACCGGCGTGGGAAATAAAAGATCTTTTTAATAATAGGCGCCACCTAGTTTGTGCGCTCTACACCTCACACGATTTCTTTTAAGTCCAAACTAGGAAAATCCTTCGTAGGTAAATAAAAACTGAATTCAAAAATATCAATAAGATTTACTCCAATGGCACTAAATACTCTCAAGGTTATAAACAATAATTACTAGTCATAACTTTAAAGCTATGCCTTTCAGACTCACCAGCTATATTAATAATTAAAATGGTACGTGCTGTATAGTAAAACAAGCGTATAGTATCATAAACCTCCAAGCGTGTACACGTTCAGTTCACAAGAAAACAATAATAATAGCACAGAACGTTGCAATAACTAATCACAACCCCGCAAGAGTTGACACGACATAATATACGCAATAATAATCAAGACGTTCGCAGAAATATCACAACGTACGCAATAATAAAAGGAAGGTAGGCAGTAGCAGCCTACGCTTTCGATTGTACATGTAAATCAAATTAGTCTTACTAGTCCAGGCACGATAAATGTAAAAAAAAGGTAAACATGCAAAACTTAGCTGCAAGTTGAGTCTTCAAAACTGCAATGTTTTTGGGCAAAGGTTCTCCAAACCCCTCTTAGAGCAGTCAAGGACAATGTGCGCTCCAAGAAGAAAATCGCCAGGTCTTCGCTGTTAGTGAATCATCAAGGCCACGCTCCAAACTCAAATCCAAAACAAGAAAAATTTGTATTCCGTAATTAAGAACTTATAGGCCGGAAAATAAAAAAAAACCTAAAATAGAAAACCTATTTTAGTTACGCTCATAGGCTAAACCTATAAATTAATTTGGGAACTTGAGAAAAACAAAAATAAATCTTACCTCGAGATATGAGGGTTTTTTATCAACAAGTGTCCTTGAATTATCGTGAAATTCCGGCACCAAAACCGTTGGAGTAGATGCTCTATAAAGAAAACACTGTGTAAAAAAAAAACAAACAGCTCCAAGAATAAAATATTCACAGTTGAACGTACCCAAAATGTAATCACGGGATGGAATGAGATGTATTAAATAGTGGATCCCTATGTATCAGATATTTACGGCTGGTTACGGCAAATTACATATCCCGCAAAAAGGTGGCTAAAGTCCGTGAAACAACGAAGCCACGTCCCGGCACTTCTGGTATGCTCAGCAGGCGAATTACTCCCGGAAAACAAGCCAGACGAGTTACACAACACTCGGAATCGGTCCAACCGGCGTTTGGAAATATTTTTCTCAAAATTTATGCCGAACCACTGTAATATCAGAAACTTAGAATCTCAACTGGCGACGTAGGTATTCGAAAATCCCCAAGCACGCAAAAAAAATGGTATAAGAACAATTTAATTCGATAGACTGGGTCCGAAGGACATCTGTGATTGATAGTGAGAAAACACAGCGAGGGTGCTACGGAACCAGGAAGCACACATAGTAGCCTCAGGCGCTGCTCAATAGGTGGCGATGCAGTTGCCTTAGGAAATAACTTTAATTCGGAATTAGAGATTATATCAGAAACATACTTAGGAAGCGGATAAAAATTAAGCAATTTGGAGGGATTTAAAACAGAAGAATATCAGGAAATACTCGTGAAACTCCAGGGCGATTACACGCGTAGAAAAACAATTATTGTTTTTATTAAGTATTTCCTAGTGACCCCAGCGAGTTCACCAAATATCTAATTAAAACCAAATTTGCTTGTAACAATATTTTCTTTATTATTATTGCCGGAGCCAGGTCTGTACACCACAAGAACAGCAATGGTAGTATCCTGGTACGAAACCGAGACGCCACAGAGTTCAATTTGACATTCAATTGAAAAAGACTCGAGTTTACAGTTCCTTCGTAATAAAGTGTTCCTTCACAAAGATCAAAACACCACCATGGAGATGATTTCTTCTAGCAAAATATGAAGATAATTTGTAGCTTGGTAGAGCAATGTGGGTTGCATCGTCATTAACAAGCCAGTGTTCACTAATGCACATGATGTCCAGGTTCATTTGTAAAGACAGTGCCTCGAGAATGTCCAACTTATTTTTTTGCTTTTAATATTTACATGAAAAATGTTAATGACATTGTTTGAATCATCGACAGCTGATAAAGCTTGATGTGATTGCTGGGTGGCAGCAACATTCATCATAAAAAATCAGAATCTGTGTTTTGATTGTTATATCGTGGGAAGTTAAAACGCTTTGCACCAACACCTGCGGGCCAGAATTCAGGTTGGTACAGCTGGTCTTTCTTATCGAGTGGGGCCGACACGCAAAAAGATTTCAGGTCAGAATTGCTATTTTTGGGTAGATCTTTTACTTCAATGTTGCTATTTTCGAAACTCCGATTTCTCTTTATATAATTCACTATCATGGGAGGCGTAACATGAGATCTGACCCAATAGATGTAGAGCCAGTCCTTGCGCTCACATCCAACGAAGCCTGAGGCCTCATCTTGTTCTGCAACAGTAGCAGTCCCAATTCTTTTTACGAAAGTTTTTCGATTTGACTTTCTCTTTCTTTGGATGGTGTTCCATTTGTTTTCAGATTCAGCTGGATTTTGATTCTCTTTGGTTAGATTAATTATATTGGACATAATATTATTCTGACAAACTTCATTCGCTTGTAAGTTATTTTTATTTGTACACAGTGTAGAAACAGCTGCTGGTTTGTTTATTTTCGTTTCTTTATCACATGATGTTTTTTGTTGTTTTTTTTTTGTTGAGGTTCTTTTCTTTTTTGTGGGTCATTCGAAATATATTTTGATGTATTTGAAGTATGTAAATTCAAGCTGCTTTCCAATAGTTTAATCGTAGTTCGAAATAAATCTTCCTTTAGACGTAATTCATAGATTATTTCATCTTTAGTTGCAAGTAACTTCTCCCATAGACCTGGGGCACCATCTCCAGTTCCACCTGATGTTTGAGTGGAATTTGCTTCATTTGATTTGTCACCACAACAAAGAACTAAATTATTTCTGCCAGTCGCTGTTAGACCAGGTACACGAAGGGCACATGATGTGTGAAATGAACTACCTTTTGAGCAAGTTAGCGGTGTATATCGGATTTACGACCCAATTTCTTCGCGACGGTAAGCCATTTTGTTCTAGTCCAATGGTTTTTTTCCTAATCTCTGGTTCAATCGCTTTTTATGATGGAATATCGATAACAATTCAGAGTATCTCATTCACTGGAAACAGAATTGTGGCTTCCCAACTGCCCTTTGTGGAAGTTATTACTCACCAGGCCGCCCAACACTACAAGTGACCTTTTATTTTCGTCGTCTTGTTCTTCGTTCATTATTCGTTCTACGTTACCTGCAATTACGTTGCCCATCGAAGGTTACGTTTGCCTGTGTCCTGTACTGCACTGTGTAACGGATTTTTCCATTTCAAAATCCGTTACTCGTTTTTTATATTTTGTTATTAACATAAAGTCATTATTTTCGAACATATCTCATAATATCTCATACTTAATAACTAATTTATTCTTCGTACAGTTTCAATTCATTTATAAGATTGTATTCAATTTTATTACCATTTTTTCAAATTTTAAAATTTCAAATAATTCAAATTTTCGTGCGCCATATACGGAAATGGCCGTGTACTTTCGCCTAGCCTCGAACCCTGGCATATTCAAAATGCGAAAATTCAAGTGTGTGTTTACATTTCAGCAGGTATGTAGTTAAAGATCTGTATTATGAATTACTCGATTTTTCGGTTCTGTTGATGCATAATTTGAACATAAATACTGTTTAGTTGATTAAATGCGTGTCTTGCTAAAACCTGATTGGTCGGATGACGTAGGTCCTGCCAGCGATCGGCCGGTAGGGTCCGACCTGAGGAGAGTTTGCTCCCGTCTTGGTTGGTGTCGAGTCGCGCGGAGGCGTCTGCCCATTTCCCGCCAAATTTTCGGCATTTTTGGCTTTTATCTAGTTAAATTTTTGCCATCGGTGATTTATTTGAGTGATTTTGTATCTTAATATCGGGGATTGACTTCGTGTGACTAATATTTTTGTGTTTTTCTGTTTTCTATGTCCACGGCGTCGTGAGCACAGATTACCCGTCGTGAGGCAGCGACGCTTGCCCGAGGTGTTTCCTTTTTGGCTGCGTAGCTGAGGAATCGCGGGACACAGCAAGCAGGTGGTGGCTGTTTCTCCTGGAAGACCCCACAGGTGAGTAATTTCTTTTGATTTTTGCTTAGTTCAGCAACTTTATTACTCACCTGTGGTGTTTTTTTTTAGACGTGCTATTTTTTTGAAGGACTCATTTCGTCCAAGGCCCCGGCCATCTTTAACTCAAAAACATAGCATTATCCTTTTTTTGAATACCCACCATCTTGCGGCTGTTATCTTGTTGAACATTTTCAAGTTTTGGTCACATTAGTCAAACGTTACTTTCTTATTTTTCGAGTTAGGTCTGAATTCTGTGGTACCGGGCCACTCAAATAAATCTGATACCGATATTTTCACTTTCCTAATAAATTCGTATTGCCTTTAGTTTATCAGCTTTCTTAGTTTCTCTATTTTACCGTTCAAGTCTCAAATAAACTTTTCGCGTTAAATAAGTATTAAAATTTCTTAAATTTCAAGAATTCGGGCTGGAGCATTCTCAAAATTTTTCTTCTTATTAAATATTAAGCACTTTGCTATTCCGGTCAGTTCAATAATATTATCTATAAAATTTAAAAAACTATGCATAGTTCCCCTTAGTTTAGTATAGTTCTAAACGTTTAATTTTTATCATTATTTGTCAATATTTAACAACTTTAGTAACCTATTGGTTTATAAATTTCTGTAAAAGGCTTAGACCTTGTCTAATGCTACTTTCTTTCTGATCTGTTCACGCTTGCAACACCATCGTTGAGGACGCTATAACCACAGCCCGCTGTCGACAAACAACGTAACGAGAGCTGCGTAGACATCGAGAGGAGTTGCGTTGGCATAGGTGTTGACTCCTGGTCAGCTCTACTTCGGCGCAACCCCTGAGAAATTTTTTTAAATTTTTAACAAAAATTTAACTTTCAATTTGTAACTAAAATTTAACTTCATGCTAAAGTTGATTTAATTATTTATAGTTGTCTTTTAAAAGTTGTCAAATCAAAATTGTGAGTCTCAAATTTGTGCTAAATAAATCTTGTATATTTAACGAAGGTAACAGGATTTTATTGGACAGACCCAAGTATAGCAAACCTAGGATTGTTATAACTGTGGTGCATTGTGCCCCCGACAAGAGTGTCCTAGGAGCGGAGAGAAGCCGCTTTGGTAGCTTCTACCTGCTGTGGCTTGGTGACCGGCTCGGACGTCAACGATTCCCTGTCGGGAAGGCCTCTCGCCTTGACGACCACTGCGCTAGGTCGTCAATGTCATCGGCTGTCTGCAGAACCAGGTTTTTCCTAGCTTAAGATTGTGGCGTAACAATCCATTTTACTAAACCCATTTTAACGTGTTTTGTTGTGTGAAGCTATCGCCTTTTTAATAATGGTCTGTACGAAGGTTGTAATTATTATTAACTTGTTAATTTAAGCCGAACTGCGGAAACAGTTTAAATTTGCTACGTCATAAAAACGTGCTTCTAGTACATTTTAAGCTACAGCTCCAGTACATTTAAAGTACACATATTTAATTCATTATTATATTGCGAGCCTTAGCTGATAGGTTCGGAGGGGTGTTTTGTACCCTTATGCAGGTAAACCCTCAATAACTGTGCACTGAACGTAGAAGGTAGTTTATCTATTTTATTCTTTTACAAACTACATATAATAAATTATGGGTTCACATATTATTTAAAATAATTTATTGGTTTGCATAAATTATGAGGTGAAATTGTGTAATCATTCCTCCTATCTATATCTATAAACTAGTTTAATAATCTATTGCTTTGTTATAAGTTATAAATTATCAAACGCCTTTGTGTGCTCTATAAATAGCTTGTCAATACACCCCCCTAATGACATAATAAACGTTGTCCGCAGAATACTACCTCTCTTTTATTCGATAACTTGATTTCTGGGTCAACTATGTTTATCTTTGGTTAACTTGATTTGACTGGTATTCATTTTAACTTTTGGGCAATTTTTTTATGGTTATTAAAATTTAATTTATCAGCCAACTTCAGAAAGGAGCATCCCGACCATCGGTAAATTTTCTGACTTAAATTGCTTTAAATCAGTGGCGCACCCCTTTTTTTGCTCTCTCTCTCTCTCTCTCTGACTCACACCCTGAAGACTGGCTAGCTGGACAACTTATGCTAGGCTCTGCAGCTTTTCTTTTCTGACTGAGTGGGATCGGCTACTTTCCTCTCATCATTTTTTATAAGTCTTTTATTTAAATACTTAGCCCAATTGAAATTGATAAAACAAGCTGAGAATCACGGTAGCAGTCACTTCTGGTTTAGCCAGAAGTACATAAATATTTTTAGGAATTGTTATTTTTCTGTAGATTAAGATGCAGTTAGATAGCCCTTGAAATTACCTTTTCAGATATATGAATATAATAGAGTTATTTTTTACAATTTTCGAGATATTCACATGTTTTTTGGAATAGGGAAGTGTCTTCTTGGTTCACGTCCTACTTATCATAGTTGTGATGTATGCACTTTACCCAAATACAGTGTGTCCATGGATAGAAAATAAAAAACTTTGCTTGTTCTTAAAATATGAATGGCATGGAAAAAGTTAACATTACTTATACTGGGTGACCAGAAAATTTAGACGGAGAACCAGCGCCTAAAAATCTGTTTGAATTTACTAAGGCTAGTTTTTTTTTATAGTTCATTACAATGATGGTGTACACAAACATACTGCGGTCAGTCAAGCGAAACCGAGAACAAGTGACTCAGGTGCCCTATCAAAGGTGTCGTATTTGCCGAGGTAATAAAATGATTTTACTAAGGCTGAAAATTGTTATACAACTTGTATATTGCATGTAGATACAAGTTGTGATGGTCAGTCAGCTGATTATGGGGACGGAGCTGGTCAGTCGGGTGACATGTATGTACAAAAAATAAATAATGTGCAATTCATTTACTACACCTCAAATTTTTTGAAGGGGTATTAAATATTATTTTAAACATAACAAAAATAGTCAGTCATCGATTTAAAGGGACAAGGCCCTTCAGTCAACAAAAAAAAGGAATAAAAATATCGCGGGCGCGCGCTCCGCATTGCAGGTGACAGCTTGCTTCTTCAGTATATTCTTTATTAATTTACATTAACAAACTGGATTGATTAAGCAATTTATTAATTATAATTTATTAATATTCAGACAAACAAACAAAATAGACAGTAAAATAAATATTTTAATGAATTCATTATTCATTGTCGAATTCTTCCTCAGACTCATCAAATTCATTGATGTAGCTCTGACCGGAAATGTCAATGTCGGTTGTTTCCGATTGAGTTTCAGATGGAGAATCTGAAAAATTAATGTAACTGCTCTAATTATACAGGGTGACCCTGTATACAGGGTGATTCAAAACTCCTAGTACCTACAAACTTTAAGGGCATACTTTTGAGGTCAAAATAAGACTTTTTTTCCTATAAACATGTATCCTAAATTGCAGCCCCTCCGGGCCCTCTGACCTACAGCGCTCCAAAGTTGCATGAAAAAAATTGATTATTTTAAAGTGGCCACAATTTTATATCAAATCTCTCAAAAATGTAAACCTATGCCTATGTTATTTTAAGTGCTATATATATTTTTGCGACAAAAGTAACGTAAACCTAATTTTTGGAGGCATTAAGACTCAATGTACACCACGTGCGTGGTGATTCAACATTTTGACCCATAAAATGGCTTTTTTAGATCTGTAGCGAGCAACACGCATAATTTTAAACTTTTGGTCAATACAAATTTTAATCTAAGTAATTACTCACAATTTGAGACAAAAATTATTTTAAAATATTTATCACAATGGCCGTTATTAGCATTTGCGCAAAAAGCCTAATAACGGCCATTGCGATAAATATTTTTAAATGATTTTTGTCATAAAATGTGAGTAATTACTTAGATTAAAATTTGTATTGACCAAGTTTAAATTTATGCAAGTTGCTCGCTACAGATCGAAAAAAGCCATTTTATGGGTCAAAATATTGAATCACCACGCACGTGGTGTACATTCAGTCTTAAGAGGGGTGTTAAAGTGCATTATAGGATACATGTTTATAGGAAAAAAGGTCTTATTTTGACCACAAAAGTACGCCCTTAAAGTTTGTAGGTACTAGGAGTTTTAAATCACCCTGTATACAGGGCCACTCTATATAATTAGAGCAGTTACATTAATTTTTCAGATTCTCCATCTGAAACTCAATCGCCCGCGATATTTTTATTCCTTTTTTTTTGACTGACGGGCCTTGTCCCTTTAAATCGATGACTGACTATTTTTGTTATGTTTAAAATAATATTTAATACCCTTTCAAAAAATTTGAGGTATAGTAAATGAATTGCACATTATTTACTTTTTGTACATACATGGCGCCCGACTGACCAGCTCCGTCCCCATAATCAGCTGACTGACCATCACAACCTTTATCTACATGAAATATACAAGTTGTATAACAATTTTCAGCCTTAGTAAAATCATTTTATTACCTCTGCAAATACGACACCTTTGATAGGGCACCTGAGTCACCTGTTCTCGGTTTCGCTTGACTGACCGCAGTATGTTTGTGTAGTAATCATTGTAATGAACTTTAAAAAAACTAGCCTTAGTAAATTCAAACAGTTTTTTAGGCGCTGGCTCTTGGACTAATTGAAGAAATGTTAATTAGTATAAGAGTAAACAAAAATGTTTCATCATACACAGTTTTTTACTCTGAGTAACTTTTATTTATACAGTTTTGTCGTATTACCGACAGAAAATTATTTAATAGGAGAAAAACAATAAAAAAAGTAACTTACCAAGATGAATAAATTTTCTTCATAACTTTTTTCAATATATCTACAAATAGAGGCAGTTTACTCTTATGACAATAATTAACGTTTCTTCAATTTTCTGGTCACTCAGTATAAGTAATGTTAACATTTCCAAGCCCATCTCATTTTAAGAACAAGCAGACTTTTTTTTATCAAGAACTAGCGGCCCGTCCCGGCTTCGCACAGGTAAACATTCATTTATATCCCTAATTTAACTCGATTAACAATACAGCCTATGTTACTCAGTGATAATGTAGCATTCTATAAGTGAAAGAATTTCTACAATCGATCCAGTAGTTTTTGAGTTTATTCATTACAAACAAAAATACAAATATTTTCTCTTTATAATATTAGTATAGGTTAGTATAGACAACTTTTTCGAAAAATTGAAAATAATTAGTTTAGTTCAGTTAGTATAGTTAAGTCCATCCGTGGACATACTGTATATAAAAATATTATTTTTTGTCTTTCTGCTGCAATCTCATTCATAAATCTGGTGTATTATTGGGTTTCTTCTAACTTCATGTTTTGGAACCGTTTTAGAATTATTGTTGGAATTAGTTTTATGTGTAATCATTTCGGTATTGACAATAGGGTACTTGACAATATTTTTAATTGCTCTAAAAATTGTACTCTCTTTACAGTAGATGCACCAACATAACATGTAATAAATGAAACAACGGCTTTTAACCCTTATTTATTGATGATAATTAAAGACGAAGTTGCACAATTTTGTTCAGGCTGAAATCTACAGTTTCGTCGTTCTATTGTCCAGAACGCCAAAAGTGGCAACTCTGTGCCTCTCAGGAGAAACGAAACTGTAACGTTGCCGGTGCCCGTTTGTAATATTTCATGGAACAAGGGCAAATTGCAGTTTTCTATTCAAGTATCTCCAGCTTGCCTATGAATATCTGTTACTTAATGTGTTGCAACCTTTGAGCTTTAACTAACGCAATTGCACACAAAAATTTTTTCACATAAAGACTTTTTTATTACGAATATGTTCCGTATATGTACTCCTCTATAGCCAAATGGTGTCTGTTTATGCTCCACATGGTGGAAACTATATCCTTTATCTCTGCCACGTAACACTTTAGTTAAAATATCTGTATACGGAACATACTATAAATATTCAGGTATCAATAATGGGGGAAATATTCGCGTCTGTGGCAACGTTACCCACCCACCTAGGCATCTAACCATATTTTTATATATCCGCATGTCATCTAACACATATGGTTTTCTGATTGGCAGATGACATCCCGTGATGCCAACTGTCATGACGTATCTGGCTAAATCAAAACATTAGTAGATAATACCTAGGCATCTAACCATATGCATATATCCACATGTCATCTAACATATATGGTTTTCTGATCGGCAGATGACATCCCGTGATGCTGTCATTCTGTATCTCGCTAAATCAAAACATTAGTATATATTAATATCTGTGCGATTTATTATAGTTTGTTATTGATATTTACCATTATATATTGTTATCGTGTTGTTAGATGTGTAAGATAAGGTATCATGGACACTGAAAGGACAATCCGTAATTTGCCGAAATTGGATGCTTTTTTAGTAGCACAATTTTTTCTAATAATCCGATGTTGGCTTCTGCCGAAATTCATGGGATAAAACTGCAAAGGTTTGTACCTACGTTGTAGTAATAGTACAGTATTATGAGTTATTAATAAAGAGAGAACCTCAGCCTAGGGACCACCTTGAAGGCGTGTTTATAAAGGCGCTATAGTGCTTAGAAGTACTGAGCCCGAATTCCAGACTTTAGGCCCAACCTAGCCAAAAAAATTGCAGAAAAACGATTGATATTTACGAAAAAAAAAACACTTATTGACTAAATGTGGTTTCAGAGGTTAGAATTTTGAAATTTCAACTTTCCTTGCAACTTTCACTGCCAAATAAGGTTATGTCTCAAAACACAAAAAAATTGCAGAAAAACGATTGATATTTACGAAAAAAAAACCACTTCTTGACTAAATGTGGTTTCAGAGGTTAGAATTTTGAAATTTCAACCTTCCTTGCAACTTTCACTGCCAAATAAGGTTATGTTTCAGAACACTTGTGATGTCATAAGTGCTTTGCTGCCAAATTTAGAAGAAAGTCTAAAAACTTGATAATTACGTAAATATATATTTTAAAAATATTCGTAGGGTCTTAGGCAAGTGTCCAGGAATTGTTTTATCAAGTTTGTAAAATTTCGTCAAGTACCCTATTGGTTGGAACATGTCAGGATTGTTTTTAACCTCTCCGATTTGTTTTGTTATTTAGTTTCATCAACTAACTTCACTTTTTGTTTGATCTACTTTGGCGTAGCGAAAAAGTAAACATTGAAATGAAAAAAAAAGTCAAAATTAAAGTTTGTTATACCCAGATAATTTTTATTTTCAACCCTTGGTTGATTATATTATTCCAAATCATTGTCGTTCCCTTATGGGAAAAAATAACACTACTAATGTCACTAATGTTAAATTCCACAATTATAACACAAACCACAAATTTGAAAATAAAATTAACCAGAACCAGTCTAAAAATGATCATAAAATTTAAAAAATTAAAATTCAATGGATCACAAAATTGGTTGTAACGCAAAGGGAGTCCTTTAAGAACACTCAAGATCAAGGTTGGAATGCTTTTGGCCCATGTATGTGCCTGTTCCTAGGCAATTCTTGGGGGGAGGGGTTGGAACAAACCTATTGTAGAATTTCAGAACTCTGTGCATATTTATTTATTAAGTCAGCGAGTACAATTATGCAATAGAGGACAGTGAAAACATTTCAATGGGGCTAAGTTCATATAGTCACAAATCACGAATTGTGAAAATGATTATGATTGGTTAATTTGAATTGACAATATTCCCATGCAGAAAAGCTTCAATTTCTAGCAAATTCGAATAATTTGATATTTAAGGGGAGGGGAAATTAACTGGTTCAAGTTTTGGTGAATTGTGAAGGTATAAGGCGTGAAATTGAAGTTGACTCAGGCACGGAAATTCTGATTTCCCTCATTTCCCTGATTATTTTTTATGTTATGTTAATGTCTGTTTGTTTAAGTCTTTTTTCTGTTAAAGGTATATTGGTATATTTAAAATTCTATACATTTCCTAAAACTATATAAAATTAGTGCAGTTTTTACGATTTTATTGTGTGAATATTTGCTACCGAAATTCGCGATTTGTGACTGTATGAACTTAGCTTTAGATCTTTGACCCAAACTATCACCACAGACTAGCGAGCAATACAGACAATTCTTTAGCGACATGTGTCAAAAGGAGACTCGCTTTTGGGGGAAATATCTTCTAAAGAGATAAACGTTGCGCATTTTATTTGATTTTAGGGTAATCTACATAGTAAAGAGATTGTATTAAAACCAAATTTATGCTTAAAATACTGACCGTCTTTCTGTAAATTCAAATGGAGACTCGCTTATTTTTGAAACATGTGCGTAAGGAGGCTTCTGTTGCGAAACTATTTATTCTGTGCTATCACTCACCGTATACATTGTACCAAACTGTGCATAGTTTGGTGCGATAGTGTTGAATGCCGTGGCAGCATAAAAGAATGGCGGTGCAGTGCCAGCCGCCAGAATCGGCTGTGCCGCCGCCGCTACTGCCTGCTGATGTTGGTGCCCTTGTTGTGCCGCCAGCGCTCCAACAGCGGTGGGTGCCTGGGCTGCTCCGCCTGCACCTGCCGCTGCATTTGGTGCTGGAGAAGCAGTGTCTCCACCTCGGCCAGCTGCTGTGTACCCTCCACGCCCGTCCGATGACAGGGAGTACCCCACAGAGGCATCTCGTACCGCTGCCAGCGTTGTCGGTGTCTGGTAACTCACGTCATAGTAGGGCGTCGTCTGGCAGGGGCAGGAAAACACACAACACGCTCGTCACTCGACCAAAACGACCGTGCTCGGACCCATGAAAGGGAACGTCTACCAACCAATACACCCTAATTTACTAGTTTTTAACAGTGTCCTTAATAACAACCAAAGGAACTCTTCGGAGACCTTTCTATCTTCAAGTAAGAGCACAAAATGTTTAAATACAAATAAACATTAGAATGTCTGAACATTTCTATGAATAGAAACAAATTAATTAGAAAAAACAATGACCTAAGCTGCACTACATATTATCAAAGTATAATAAGTAGCCTAACTCGGATCTCCGATCCTTTTTTTTTTTTTTCGACCCAGCAAATTATCTACCACCCACTGCAGTATTATTCGAGGTCAAAACTTTTTTCTAATACAAAAAATTAAAAAGATATAGGGATGGTGGGAGACTTAGCATGTACAGGATGTTCCAAATTTCGTGACCTGGGTTTATTATGAGAAATCAAAAAGTATTCTGGTCTGGGTCCAAAAGTATACAGTTACAGGGTGATCCAGTTTTAAATGAACAAATCCCTAAGATTGGAATATAGAAAAAGATGACTAGTTTGTTCTATAAACTTTTCAATTTAGAAATCTTCGAAGAAAGATAAAGACTGTTAGAATGTTAAAAAATATATGTATATGCATTTTATTGAATATTTCCCAAACAAGTGGAGATATTTAATCTATTTTTAGTACACAATACAATGGCATGGCTTGCCATAAAATGTGTTAATATCAAACGTATTAAGCAAGCAGTGGTGAAGTGGATACTTCGTACATTTATTGATGAAACAAAATCGAATCATCTTATATAAATTAATAATTATAAAAAAATAATTTTACAGCATTTCTAAAAAATCAAAATATTTGCTACGTAAGACTCGAAGTAAAAAAAAAGTATTTCTTACTTTAAACACTGTAACTTTTTACAATGAATTTACTCATTGAAGGCTTTACTTTTCAAGGTACAGTGTCAAAATATTTAGTGAAGACAAAATTAATTATTTTTGCCAAAAACTCCTCTCTATCACAGATTTAGTACCCATCAGGGCCATCCCTATGATATTTGACGCCGGAGTGTAAACCAAATTTTGCCGCCTACAGCCAAAGAAATTTAAGGTACATGGAATTAAAAAATTACCAAATTTTTTTTATAAACTTTTATCAGAGCCGTACCAAGGGTATGAAGCGCCTGTGGCATTTAAGGTGAAAAACAAATCGATACAATAGATGACTTTCTTGTATATGTACGATTCTGTCAGAAATAAAATTTGATTTACTTCTTTGCAGAATTACACCGCATGGCATCTTACAATAGTTGAATGTGAATAATTGTTTTACTTTTCCTCTGCGACTATACTGTTTTTTTTTTTCAATATTTTATAATACCCTAATTATTTTGCTTGGACTGTTCCAAAACAGGCAGTATAAATTTTAGAAAGTATTTTCAATAAAAAATACCCTTTTTTTTATTTGAAAAAATTTAAAAATTGATTGGTATCCATGTATCCAGGGTACTCTTTATGGAAAATACTTTCTAAAATTTAATATTGTTATTGTTTATGTTTTTTAATAGGCATAAGTTAAAATTGTAGAAAAAAATGTAAAAAAACACCAAGAGAAAAAACGATTATTTTCAATTTTTGTATTTTTATTGTATAAGGCAGGGCCATGAAATCGTGGGAATTGATGGATTATGTGAACCCTAATCAAACTGCAAAGAAATAATTTTAAAATATCTCTCGGTGGTTGTACAGGGTACTTCAAAAGACCGTATTTTTGGCATGTATGAAGCTATTTTCTGAACGCCCTGTATAAGCTATGACTGTGAAACATGGTATGTGTGGTTTTCGGGTATGGCCAATACGTCTGTGCTATTCATTTTTTTCCTAAAAAAATTCCTAATGTACTTTTGCAGTTTTTGGGGGTATAATTTGGATCATAGTAGGTCATGGAAAAGACGAATCCAAAAAAAAATAGTGCCAAAATGTAGATCTTTCGGAGCACTATATTTAAAAAAAAAGTTTTTGAAAATCGGTCAACCCGTAAAAACATAATGAATTGTCTCAACTTGAAGTGAAACACACTGTATATTTAAAGTGAAATAATGTCAAAAAGCAAATTCTCCTAGATCAAATTGGAAAATGGATTCAATCTATCCGGTCAACATAAAAATATACAGAATTTTCAGTGTTGAGTCCATTAATGGATTTCGGATTTATTGGGAAGGAAAAACTTCATTTAATTGCATTTAAGTGTTGACTGACGTATTAATAAAGACTGCTCACGGCTTTCATGTTTGACAGTTCTCTCGCTCATCATGCGCTTCCCGGAGACAAAATACAATGCAAAATACATTGTTGACCATAGGCCCCATCTACTTTTCAGAATATGAAGCTATAGCCGTGAGAAGTCTTATTAATACGTCAGTCAACGATTTAAGTGTTTTCGTGAATTAAACAGTAATATCTTTCACTCTCATAATCACTTTTGTGGCACTAAAATTTAGTAATTTCAGTAGGCTTTCAAAAAATGTAGAAATTCTCAATTTCAGAATCTAAAGAAATTTGCTTTTTTTTTTCACAATCAAGAAATAACTAAAAGTAAGGGATGATCTATGTTGATATCCTTCAATCTTAATAAAATTTTGGCTCCGGGGATACTTGTTTCATTTTATCATAAACTAGATATGTACGTTAATTGACCTTTTTTGAATATTTTCATATATAATTGAAAGACCTCCTTCACAACATGAATTCTTTAAAAATTTGGAAGGACTTTAGCAGACACTCACAGTTATTTGTATTGGAAAATTTCAATGGTTTATTTTGATACCAGTAATGCTCTGTAATGGGCCTGTTTCACATTTTTTTATTTTTCATTTTGAATTTAACGGTAAATAAAACAAGAAAATATTTTTTCCGATTTTTTGTCGGCCGGGATATGCCCTAAAAATGTTTTTGGAATTCACATTGCTTGGGCCCGTGACGCCACGGGCCCAAAACGCCGATTGGCTACTGTTTTGCGACGTTGACACGATTTACGGCAATATCAATATGTTTCTATTTGAGATTTGTGAATACTGAAGAAGAAAATTTACCTAACTTATGATATTTTATCGCAGAAGCCAAATAGACATAACACATGACCTCAATATCAGGGGGTGACGCGGAGGTGCACGAGTGGGTCTTTCGTGGTACCCCACGCTTTAGCACCGTATGTCGTGGGCTCGATTCCCATCGTGGCAGTGCCCTGGGTGTTGTGTGTTTGTCTTTAGGTTCAGGATTTATCCCCAAAAATTATAAGGTGGCGAATGCCTCCATAGTGGGTCGATTGCTTGAAAAGAGCAGAGGCCATAAAAATAAATAAAAAAATAACCTCGGTATCAATTAATTTCACTTTTTTTAGTTAAAAGTTACTTACAGAATGGTCACCAACTTATAAGTTGTCCTAACCTAAATAATTCTGACTTATAACAACATTTTGCCAGTCAATTAACTATACATATCTTGATAATCAAAATTTAATTTATTAACTTATTCTGACATCGTTGGTTTTTGCCGTCGATCTTCTTCATTTTAGAATTATTCTTAAAACTAACTCTCGAATGTGTTTTCTATCATCCCCTAACATGGCTATCAAAAAGTTGTCTGGATGACCAAAATATTTCTTTCTCTTAATTACGGGATCTATCACTTTTTTCAGTTCTTCAGGGAGGTAACAATATTTAATTTACTGATAATGCTAAACAAATGCCTAGCACCATTCTTATTACAAGACCAATTGCATTTAATTTCAAACCAGCATACAGCATACACTTTAAATTTTAACTTTTGCAGGTTTTCAGAAAAACATTTAGTTTTATTAGTTCGGTTTACATTAGAGAATGACAGAATGACATGACCAGACCACAGATTGTTTAGACACAACACACGATCCATAAAATAACTACCTGCATCTGTACGGTCTATTTCGGACAACCGTTTATACAACTGTCTTTCTCTATAGAATCGATTTCTATTCAATGTGCACGTCTTGAGATTACAATGGAGATAACATTTTTGGGGCTTCCGTTACTAGTATAAGCGCCAACGTCGCAAATGCAATTTCATTGCTCCAACTTAAGGCGCGCAGTTTAAAATTTTGTATATATTTTTTTTAGTTAATAACAAAATTAGGTATTGGCGAGAAAGATGCTGAAGGGGATTTTATTAAAGAGTTATGTGATTAACTTTATTCTAGTAGAAAGAAATATCAAAATTCAATTGTGTGAACAAGGCCCATTTGACTACTTATTCATACTGAAATATCCATTTGTATTATATTATGGTGTTTTCTTCTCGAAGGATTGGTAGACACCCATTGTGATACAGGAATGACCAATGGTTAGCCAAGGGCAGTCGTGCAAAGGAATTGGGATGTTTACTAGTGCTGCTTAGCGGAGGTGGGTCGGGCGGAGTCATTTTGATGTCCCAGAGTGAGAGGGGTGCACATGCGCCAGGCACTGGTTGGTGTGTTATTATTATTCGCATGAATGTGAATATACAGATGCGATAAAACAAATGAAAATTAGGCATAGTAATTTTTTTATTTATTGGTCGGTTTTACCAGCTTCAATTCCAAAATACCTCTAAAACAAGTTTGAGCCACTTTACAACATCTCGCATGACATAAGACAGCCGTCCCACAGGTCTGCAGTCATCTTTCGAACGTGAAGTCTCAAGACTCGGAAAATAGCTAAGCTGACTTTCAAAATGGCATGTGACTTTAGGTTGTTCTCGAACATTTACTATGACTATAGTACCAAAAATAAAAAAGTTACAGAAAGTTAGTGGTAAGCCTTATGTAACTCTTGTCTTGCATTAATAATAACAAACCACCAATAAAAAGGTTTGATGGAATAATAAATATTATTGTCTTGCATCAGTATCTCCAAGCCCTCCAATAAATAACTGCGCATTCAAACATATAGTTGTTAAGGCTCGTATTTACATCCAATATTTTTTTTTACGTAGTATCTGGACCAACACTATAGAAAAGACCTGTGCATAGCGCTGTTTCAAGCGATCGCCACTGGCTCCACATGACGATAAAAATCAAATTAATGTTAAAAACACCATTGTTGCAGATTTTTTTTTATAAAATAAAAGCATGCAAAGGAGGGTTAACATCCAAAATAAAATAAACTGCTTGTTTGTTATATTCATATATGTATTCCTTTAATTTGTTAAATGAGCTTACATGGCATACATTCATAGATTTTATTAAGAAAAGCGAATATAAAAAGCAAGCAAGATTATTTTGGTACCTTTTAGCACAGAATAAATAGCGTTGCAATAGAAGCCTCCTTACGGACATGTGTCAAAAATAAGCGAGTCTCCATTTCAATTTACAGAAGGACAGACAGTATTTTGAACATAAATTTGGTTCTAATACAATCTCTTTGCTATGTAGGTTAACGTAGAATCAAATAATATGCACATTATTCGTGTCTTTAGAAGATATTTCACTAAAAAGCGAGTCTCCTTTTGACACATGTCGCTAAAGAATTGTCTGTATTACTCGTTAGTCTGTGCTCTTAGTTTGTGAAGTCCATGGCTAGTTAAGTAGTAGTGTAAGTAAGTATAGAACGAATTAGATTTTTCAGTTTCTTCTTATATACCATTAGTTTGTTTTGGGACTATAAACAAAATTTTCTATTTTCATTCTTGCATACGTTACAAAATATTCCTCCAAAATATAATATCCAGAATTCTAGCTTCTTTAACTGGTTGAACAGATCATCCCTTAATTCCAAAATAGTGTTTATTATTCTGCAATTCACATAACATAATGGTCTGTGCATATGATTTTCTTCATGAGCACGGAAATTTCATGTTATCAAAAACAAATCTACCTATAAAAGCTCTGTTAATATGACAAAACTGCGAAATATTGAACACAAAGAGAATTCGTGACCGTAAAAAGAACGGAAATGGTAAAAAAGCTGGATATTTAAAATCTGGGGCATTCAAAAAGTCAGTGGTTATAGGTATATACCTATAACCACAGAATACCCATTGTTATAATCTATAATAAGTAGGCATTTCTTTCATTGAGTAGGACCACCCCAGTCCGCAAACAACAAGGAAATATGACGTCATGCTCCGGTCTTTAATATAGTGTCGGTCCAGGTAGATTTTAGTCCTAGTGGTTTCTGTTTCTTGAATAACCCTGAACGACTGCATGGGATAAAGCAACACTAAATACAAAAAGCATATCTTTAAATTTAATGTTCAATCAGTTTTACTCAGGTACAAAATAAAGAAAAAACTAAGTATTTGTTACAGAAAAAGTACATCTTGTTACAAATATCATTAACTGCAAAAAGTTAGAGACATTCTTTAGCAATTATTAATATTTAAGTTAGCATATTACCACAAATATTATAAGGTTTTTAATTATCCTTATAATAATGCCTAGGGTATAGTTGCAGACTAAATAATATATATCAGGTAGGCCTTTTTTCAACATTGATACAAAAGAGTTGATCTGAAAGATTCCGTGTTTCCAAAAGCAGTTTTAATAACATTAAAGAGACGCACTGGCGCCGGCGCCGTAGCAATGATAAAGGCCTGCCAGCTGGCGACGCGATACGTCACTATGTCATCACAGGCAGGCATGGTAATGTTTACTTGTCTGGCGATTTTCCTGTTTTAAAGAACGTTTGTGGTGTGTATTGTGTGTTGGACTGTGTTTTTTTTAGTAATATACGACTTGGAGTTTTATTAATAAGGTGCTAAAACAGCAGTGATTAAAATTCTATTTTATATTATATGTATTAGGTTGTGTCTATAGTTTCGGACTTATTTAAATCATGCCGTGGACGTGTTACGTTCCCGACTGCAAGGGAAACTACAAAAGCGGTCAGAAAGTGTCTGCTTTTTCCTCTCTAAAGACCCCATTTTAAGGGAAAAGTGGGTTAAGGCCATCAAAAGAGATTTTGTTCCTACACAGTCTTCCAGGGTTTTGGTTTGGACTGTTGGAGAGTGTTATACCCAACAATTTTACATGATTAAACGTAACCACCTTGAAATCTGGAAGTTTTATGGTTTTATTCATTCGAATTTAGTAGTATCTAGGCACGCAAATAAGAAACAATTGGCATTTACGAAAATTTTACCGGCAGATATCTAAATGCACCAAAAACTCTTGAAAACGTGACTTTCACTCTAGTGGAATATTATCAGTGTTGTAAAACCATGAGCTATATATGTAAACAATCATTTTAAAGTGTATTTTTTTTTACCAAGTTGACATCTTGAAATTTGAATTTGGCACCTTAGGCCCAAACCCCTCGGATGACTCATCGCTTTCAGCTGCCGGGCCTTGTCAATTGCAACGGTGCCGCGCCAATTAGCTCACTGGTCTTTGAAAGGGAAGGAAGTGCAGAAACTTTTGCAGAAACTATTAAATCATATCTAGCGGGGGAATTGCTTGTATAATAATGTAAAATCAGCTAAAACAATGCTAATTTACCCTGGAATTCTCAAATCAAAATGTGCATCCATCAAACCTCTTTATGTTTATTTAAGCGGAACCTATGAGCAGGCTACTGACATATGATGATTAATACATACCATGTGCGGTAGCCTCTGCTGAAGCAACTGCATCTCCTCGTACGAGTAGATCGGCTGCTGGAAGTATGGCACCTGCCCCATTATGTATGGCGTGCTCATGACAGGCGCGACACCTGTGGGAATATTTAACATCGCACTGTTTGAAATTTTGGCTGTTAAAGAGTCGAAACATCAAAGTAGTGTTTATCAACAAGCAATTTTGAGTTCCTTCATTTCTTGGAGGTGTGTTTGTTATAGAATTAATTGATTACACCCATTTTTAATTTCCTCCATTTCAACTAAAAAATACAGGATGGTTCACTAATAGAAGATCTAATTTCACAGAGATTATAAATCTTCTACTAACAGTAACCAGAAACGATAATAATTTTGGGTACGCCCCATAAGATGTCCACCAGTAAATTGAACCCCATTTATCGTTATACACAAAGTGTGATATGCCTATTCTGTCTCTTTTAAGATTTACCTTACATTTATGTTGCTAGGGAAATTCTAATCTTTAATAAACAGTGTAATGAAGCGGAAAATTTTGGTTTTATATTTATTCAAAGCGCCCTTCCGGGAGATAAGTCAAAAATATGTAAACTTCTGAACCGAGTAGAATGTAAAAATAATCTATGCCATGAAGATTGTTTAATTTCAGTTTATAATAAAAATTCGAGATATATCCCATTTAAGGCTGTTAGAAGTTAATTTTTATTAGATATATGCCTTCGAAGAGCCCCTTTATCTCCATTATTTTTCTGTGCTTATAATTTTTCACATAAAATATATAAGGTTTGTTTTGGCAGAGCTTCACACCATTGAAAACTAGTTTGAAAATGACAGGAGCATGCACAGTGTCGTTTTGACATTCCAAATACGAAGCTAAACGAAACTCCTGGCAATTTCAAATTGATTTCAGACAGTTTGAAGTTCTGCCGAAAGAGACAGAAGATTTACCGTACATCAGTGTTGCTAGGGAAATGCTGAAAATTGAGGTTTTATATTTATTCAAAGCGCCCTTCCGGGAGATATGTCAAAAATATGCAAACTTCTAAACCGAGAAGAGTGAAAAATAATCTATGGCATGAAGATTGTTTAATTTCGGTTTGTAATAGAAATTGTAGATATATCCCATGTAAGGTTGTTAGAAGTTAATCTTTCTTAGATGTATGCCTTAGAAGAGCCCCTTTATCTACATAATTTTTCTGTGCTTATAATTTTTCACATAAAACATAAGGTTTGTTTCGGCAGAGCTTCAAACCATTGAAAACCAGTTTGAAACTGTCAGGAGCATGCACAGTGTCCTTTTGACGTTCCAAACTCAAAGCAAAACGAAACTCCTGGCAGTCTCCAATTGATTTCAAACAGTTTGAAGTGCTGCCCAAACAGATCTATAACACAGCTCCTGAACAGAAATGTCCCTAATAACAGCTGTCAAATAGCCAAAATTTTTATATTCTGAATCTGTTGATTGTGTGTTCCACTATTGCATCTCAGCTATTTTGCAACTTAATATGATACTATTCCAGAAAAAATATGATTTAAAAATATCTTTGGGGTACTTCAATTGATAGATGTCTATAAAAAATTATATTTTCTGTAATACTATCAAAAATTCAAATAAACACGGGTGTCAACATATCAATAATTTAGTATTTGACATTTTAATTTGACCTCAATTTCTATGGTTATATCAAACAATACAATTGTTTAGAAGTTACAGTACATCATGTTATATGCCAAATACATATAATATAATACAAAAGAATACAACTAAAGAAAATCATACTGTAATCCTTACAATGTCATCCAAAAAAGGTTGAAAAGTTGGTAATTTCCTACCAAAGGTAGCTTTTAATATTTCTAGTCGTCAATAGATGGCCTTGCATGTATTTATTTTTTTGGTAAAAAAAAAACTACAGCCACTTCCTCAGGAACTCTAGTTTCCAGAAGGAACAATACATTTATATAAATTTACTCTGTTAAATCTCCTATTGTTAATATCAATACAATGTTGCATATTTTTTGCGGCCTGTGAAATACTCATTTGCGATGAAAATAATAATGAGACTTTTTCTATAAACATTTTTTCGATAAACATTTTTTCCGAATCTATATGATTGTGTGTATATACAGAGTGTTTACTTTTAGCATGTACACCATTGGTAAGGCGGTAAGGTACAGAGTGGGTTAAATTAGAAAAAGTTGCACATTTCGAGGCTCTTTAAGAGCCTTTAAAGAAATCAAAGATAGTTCAAGTTGTTCCTGAAATACCCTAGAAAAACTGAAAATGGAAGATTTATTTTTTCATTTAATATCTTTTACAATAAATATAGGAACACAATGAAAATTGATGTTTACATAAGTCGACTTGGGCCATCACCAGAAACTTCCATAAATGATAAATTGCCTTAATTTAATGGCGGAAAATGTTAACCCATTATTTTTAAAACTAAATCAAAGGCAGCTACGCCGAAAACAAGCTCTCGGTTCGCCCGATCATGAAACTTCAAATTTAATTAATACTAACAATAATAATAATTCTCACCCTCACAATACTCCAAACTATGAGTACCTCAAATGTCAGTGATAAGTTTACTACAATAGACAATAGACCTTACTAGAAGAGGAACTATCGGTGAGATTAATGTAGATACTGGTACAAATTCACATGGATTATAAAATGTCATAGAAGGATTGCTTCAAAATGCAATTTATCGTTTTCAGGCATAAGATTTAAAAAAACACAAATTTCACGATAATTTTTTGATTGGATTTCTCAGTCTGCAATTTCGAAGGTACACATTGTATATGTTTAGTCTTTAATTACTAGGAAATACTGCCATAACAAAGAAAGTAAAGTTCTAAATCGCTTAGCATTTATTAAATTTGATGTTTCGTGATCGAACGACTCGGGACATGCAGCCTACACAGACAGTAATGCCCGTTCAGAACTAGGTGAAGCTTAGTTTATCTACCATGACAATAATGAAAAATATGAATTATTTTAATAAATTTACTACCAACAAAGAAATCATTCAAAATAAATCCCAAGTGTTTTTTTTGGGCTCCCAGCCGTAATAGAAAAAACTTAATATACAGTATGTCCATGGTTTGGGTTAATAGGATAACATGACAAATAATTAAATTTTTGACAAAATGTCATCTTTAATAAAAAATATTTCTCAAAATAATAGTTTATATGTATGCTAGCATAAAAACTATAAAAACGAAATCAAATGCATAATACTGATCTGTCACTGAATCTCTCTTTCTCTAGTGACTATTGTCAAAAGGATACTATACATTTTCAATAGTTTGTGTAGAATTTAAATAAATAAATAATAATTAAATCCAAACTTAAATGATTGAACATGTGCCTTAGCATGCATTTGGCATCACGTTACTATGGAAATTTTAATATTTACTGATAAAAGATAGCACACATACAGTGTTTCCTTTTTTCAGTATCTACATTGACGAAAATATTAATTAATATAATTTCATCAACCAAGGGTAAGTGGTAGCCTTTTTTTAAGTGGAACTTCTACTTCTCAGGAATCAACTCAATTTCTCTAATACTTATTGACTATCTGAACCGAGTTTCCATAACTGCACTAGTCAAAACTTGCCCGGTTAATGTAACAGTTACAATACACTTAAGGAACAACATTGAAAAAGTTTTTATTTCCTGAACTTCCACGTTACTCCTCAGCCAAAAATGAATGACCCAAGCAAATTAAAAGATCTCCACCTTATTAGCATCTCGCCAACCTTATCAAGAGTCTAAAAAAAAGTACTAAAAATAAAAGACTATCTACATCAATATAATATACATCAAGCAAGCTGACGATTGAAAGTAATTAAATATTTTAGATTATTCCAAGGCTTTCGACAGTATCAACCAGCCTGTTATTGGGAATCTTGAAATAAACCTTGTTTGTATAAATTAAATGTTTATGCGTTTTTAAATTTGAAGTTTGGTAAGTCAAATGATAAGGAAGATAGTAGTGTCGTGACCAGACTTTAATTCTCAGGGATGAATTTCAGATTTTCACGATTTTAAAACTTCTGCTATACGATACTTAATTTTCAGGAAGTAAAACTTATCCAGGATGATATTTTCTCGAAATAAGAATGTCAATAATTATTTTCCTGAACACCCCACCCTGGACCTACAGTATACTTACAAAATTGAATGGGCCTTGGTGAATGTGAACTCTCCATCTTTTGCTTTATGTACCTTGAAAATTCCTCATTTTGGGGACCATATAATAATATATACCAAACTTTCAACTTATTTTTGGGCGCCCTATATACCAGTAAAGTGTTTAACACATATTTAGTGACACCCTGTATAAAACAATTTAAATAGCAAATATCTTACAATCTACCTACTAAATACTTAACAAACACACCTAATATCAAACCGTTGGGATGTAGGTACTCACCGAGGGTTGTTGTAGTTTTACTACTTGAGATAGTGGTTTGGGACAAGGGTAACGTCGTTGAGGTAGATGCTGCATTTGTTGTGGATGTTGTTTGACTGCTGCTAACAGCACTCGAACTATTATCATATGAGGAATCTTTTCCGATTTTGTGATTTGCTGATGAATTGTAGTTATTGTACTGGCTTGTCGTTGTGCTTCCAAAGTTTGAAGTGCTACCGAGTCCTGTGGAAAAATTAATTTACGGGTAAGCAAACATAACTATACAAGGTGTCAAAAAAATAGCGTAACAAACTTCAACAGTTCGTAGTAGGTCCCAAAATAAGTAGTCAAGCTATTATCGAATAAAATGTTTATACAAAGTTTTACACATTTTTTTATCTTCTTTGTCCCACGTACTTCACATGCATCAAGTATCAGCTCAATTTCTTCCATGCTGGTTATATGCCAACGATTTATCAATTCAATGTTTTTTTGTTCTCACTAGAGGCTACCTTCACTGTCTCTGTATAGTTTTTTCTGGGACTACCATCAAGCTTACAATTATCATGTTAGGCTATGCACATTAGAGCCTACATCATCACTCGAATAATAAATGAAAAAACATTATTAGTATTTTTTTGGAAAAACCAAGAAGAATGCAACCTGTCCTCAATACTAAATGTTTATTGGATGCTGTCTCCTCAATATCCCTCCAACTGTCACAGCTAGGGGCCAACTTCATATCAATTACAAAGATGCCACTTGACTTTTTCAAAAACATATATTATTGTTGGTATTGTGATATTAACTTTAGTTCTCCTTTCTCTCCAAATAACCACTTGCATGTGATTAATGCATAATTAATTTGATAATATCTATATTCCGCATGCTCTCCCTGGTGTAAGGTACTCATGGTGTTCCAGCTTCTAATATTTGTTCCTTGGCGGCTACAGTCTTATTTCCATTTTGCAACTGTCATTTGTCTCAATTTCCTCTGCTTTTGATGTCCATAGACTGAGGGCTTGTGTCATTTTTCTGGTTGGATCTACATACCCAAGTCTCTGCTTTTCTGTTAGTGTTCACCTGCTGAAATCTATTACTGTTTCCTTTTGCCATTAGAACTATAAATATATGTTTCATAATTCAGTGCAAAGTAGATTAAATAGTATAATAAATACAATGGTTTAAATCAATTTAGAGATATTTTAGATTATTTTGCTGAATTATAATATTACTAACAATTAAAGCTGCATTGACAAAAACATAGAATGATACTTGTATACACTATTACCATGCTAACCTGATGTCTTACAATTCAGCATTTTTAACTTCCTAAATGTATTGGCAAATTATAGCCATATTCGATTGGTATGAAAAATGAGCCTGATCAACAAATTTCTTGATTGAAATCTCTACACAACAATTTCAAATTATTATTAACTATCAGTTATTTAAATTTGTTTTCATTGAAACTCGCAATTTGCTATTAAGAGGTTTTCATAACCTAACATTTACAGCTGTAACCAAACATTTAACATTTTCCCATCAAATTTTACTTGGATAAACTGCTGGCCTCACAAGAGTCAGATTAGCAACACTGAACCCCAATTATTAATTTTTACTGTGACAGAAAATGATCTTTGTCAATCGAATGCACGAAACTTGCTTGTGATCACTTTGGATCTATAGAGATTAGACTTTCATTATTGTCAATCGAATATGACTTATATGGCATGTGCAAGGGTCAGCCATGACAAGTATAACCTAAATTTGATTTATTATCTACACAGTTTCCCAGTGAGGTGGGGGAAGTCACATATTAGAAAAATGGGCATGTTACATCAATACAATATGTTATTGAAGAGTGACAGAAGTAATAGTAATTAGTAATTAGGTTTGTTTCGACATCCCTATGGAACTGGTTTTTGAATGGTTTCTGCATGCAGAACCGGTTCTCAAAGGTAATTGGAACATACCCAAATTTACAACAAATTAACATATCAAAATCCAAAATTTAATAAAAACATGGCCTGTTTTACAAAAATCTATATCCTAGAAAAAACAAATTTTATAATTTTATTGCAAGCCATCATACTAGAATTTAACAGAAAATTACAACACCTATAAAGCAACCCCAATACCTAAAGCTAGCAACAAATGAAATATGATGAATTAATTTTAAAAATATTTTTTTCATGATAAAATTAACAAAGTTACAACCACTAAATTGCAGATATCACAGCAATATTTTATAGTTCCATCATATATGATGGGACCAAATTAAAATGTCAAAAATGAAAATTTCTTTGTGAAGGATTACCAATTTTACAAAAATGCATAATTTTCCAAGAAGCCGCTATTTCACTCTCTGGTGTGCAAACATTGGTACCTGGTACCTAACGCTGATACTTTAACGGTGTTTCCATAGTAACTGATCGTTAAGGCAAATATAATCTCTATCCACTAATAAGATGTCCAGACCCACTGTTGAAAACGATAATGAAATATTTTTATTAATCAAAATTACTTTTCATGGAACAATCACATATTTTGTTCAATAAAAAGGGAGCCCACAAAAATTGAACTTTATCATTTGTGACAGATATTTCCTAGAAGTATGTTTTGGAACAAAATTTTACATTATTCATTAAGTAACTATTGTCAGGTGGCTACTTAAGAATTTGTTTATTTTGTCCCTTGAAAATGTATGAAATTTTTTCTGGCTTGAAAACGGCAGATTGTTTTTAGCTAAATTATTTATTTTAATCTCTTGATTTTTCTGGTAATGATTTCTTGGTAACTTCATTTGCTGCATTTATAATTTCTTCAGAGATTCATTGGAACAAGTTTTCTTTGTCAAAATCTGAAATGTATCAAACACTGAAGGGCATATAACTTCGAATGAAAACAATGAAAATAATTTTTGAGGTACGATATGGAAGCAGCGTTCAAAATTATTCGACGCATTTAGCGAGCCCAACATGTTAAGTTACTGACTTTGCTAGGTTCGCCAATAACTTGCTTGGTAAATTTGTGTTTTACTCGCTGCTTTTCTCAAAAATTTGAAACTGGCACGAGTCGTGCCTGTTTTTAAAAAGGGAAACGAAAAATTGGTCACAACTATAGACCAATATCCATAGTTTCTATCGTCTCTAAAATAATTGGAACTGCTCTGAAGGAAAGATTAATGGATTACTTGCAGATTTTTAGTTTATCTCCAAGCCAGTTTGGATATCAAAAAACAAAATCAACAATGAAAGCCCTCCTCAAATTTATTACATATGTAACCAATGAATTAGAATCTGCCTGAATCCCAACAGACTTTATATGACCTGTCAAAGGCGTTTGATTGTCTGACCTGTTATTGATCAAATTGGAATGCTGTGGAATAAGAGGACCAGCATTGTCTCCGACTGAGCAATATATCAGAAACAATGAACAGTCTGAGCTGATGGGTTGAGGTCGGTCTCTGAAACTCTAAAATTCAGAGTTCCACAGGGCTCCATACAAGGTGCGGCAAATCAAACAGTGCAGTTTTGAAGGGCTATTAAAAAAATTGGCACAACTTACGAAAAAGTGGTTTATTCTGCTTGAGTCAGTACTACACGCCATTTTTTTCACTTAAGTTTTAAAGATCATCAACAAGATTATGCCGTCCAGAAGCAATGCACTGATGTAGGCTATTTCTGAAGTTTTCAACTGGGTTCAGAATTGGAACGGTTGGCTGAAGAACAAGGCTTGGAGTATATTTAGTTCCAACTAAGGCCCATACAGTGCAGATTTCAGTGACAAAATTGCGGTAGATGTTCCCTGCGAGCCTCGTCTCTCTGAGGGGCGACCTGGGGTGGTCGGCAAGGTGAGATCACCAGATTTGAGCACTTGCGATTTTTTCCTGTGGGGCTATCTCACGGAAAAGGTTTCTAAACATCCTCCTCGCAACTTGGAATAACTGAAGATCCATATTAGAGAGGAAATCGCTGCCATTCCGATCGATATGTGCCAGAACGCAGTTGAAAACTTCAGAAATCGCCTACATCAGTGCATCGATTCTGGACGACATAATCTTGCCGATGTGATCTTTAAAACTTAAGTGAAAAAATGGGGTGTAGTACTGGCTCAATCAGAATAAACCACTTTTTCGTAAGTTATGTCAATTTTTTTTAATAGCTATTCAAAACTGCACTGTTTGTTTTGCCGCACCCTGTATATAAACGACTTTTCTATCAAAACATCGTCCAATTGTGTTCTGTACACCGATTACACCACAATTGTCAGCTGTTGATGCTTTGCACGAAGTTGAGATGGTGTTTGAAGTAACGCAGGGAATTGTGCAAAAGTATTTCGCTGTCAATCGGTTAGTTCTTAACACTGAGCAAGACTCAGACATTGGTTCTATCGCTTAACCCTCAATTATCTTTGAATTGTGATCCCGTCAAATGCCTGGGTCTGATTATCGATTGGAGACTGAGTTGGGACCCACACTTGAGCTGCTTAGTGGGAAACTGACGAGTGTCATATTCATGTTGCGTAATCTCAGAGAACATCTAATCACCTATTGAATGCTTATTATGCTCTCTTGGGTTCTTATGGTTATCACCTTCAAAAAGTTTCGGGATTCGTGCAGACCAATATTTAAGGAACCCAGGACAGAGCCACCTTGTTCCCCTCGGCCATAAGTTTGAGCAAACTCGTTCTGCAATCCTCCACTAGCGAGGATGCAGTGCGGTTTGCCCGCAGCGCCGCCTTACTATCAGAGTGGAACATTAGCCTCTCACCCCTCACCATGAATGAGTCCTCCGCTCCCATCGCAATGGCAAACACCTCTGCCTGGAACACCATAGTGTGTTCCCCGAGGGAGGCTGTCAATCTCTTGTCCACTTCCTTACAAAAGGCTCCGGCTCCCGTACCTTTGCCCATTTTGGACCTGTCGGTATACCAGACTAGTCCTCCACGGCTATCCCTGCTCTCCTCAACCCACTCCATCCTCTCTGGGAAGAGGAAGCGGAGACGGTCGTGGAAGCCAATGGAAGGCACCTGCACATCTCTTCTCATTTCCAAGAGAGGCGCCGCCTCCTTCAGCTCAGACCATAGCTTCTGGTGACCGTGGGGCGGGCCCCCATTTGCTCATATTTACGGTCATGAATTCTCTTTGCGCTCAATATTTCGCAGTTTTGTCATATTAGCAGAGCTTTTATAGGTGCATTTGTTTGTGATAACATGAAATTTCCATGCTCATGGAGAAAATCGTATGCACAGACCATTACGTGAATTGCAGTGATGATCTGTTCAACCAGTTGTAGAAGCTAGAATTCTGGATATTATATTTTGGAACAGTATTTTGTAATATACAGGGTGTAAATTAAGTACTTCGACAAAACATTTTAAGTCAAAAAGTTCATGTAAACATAGGTCCAAAAATGCTTTGTTTTCAAGATACAGGGTGTCAAACTTTGAAAAAATAATCGGTTTTTCGTAACAATCTCAATATTCTTTAAGCCGGTTTTATTGAACTTTGGCAGAGGTATTAATGATAGTAAGAGGCTAATTTAGCTTTAATTAGATTAAAATTATTAAGTCCAGTGGCGTCCCGGAATGCACCTTCCCCATTATTTTTGAAAAAAAAAAAATGTGCAGCACTGACTTTTTTTAAATTTTTATTTTTTTTTAATTCACCAACTAAAAATACAACTTTTTTGTCTATTGTGTTTTTTCGAATCTTGCTTCATTTTCGAGATAAAAAATAAAAACGACTTTATTACATGTCCCTAAAACAAAACAACGCAATAAAATAATTATTTATTTTCGCGCCACTGCACTGGCAAAATTCGCAATTATTTTGCTTTTATTTGTCTTATTGACAGCAGCTAATTAACAAAAATTAATTTTTAAGCTAAATTTTGTGAAATTTTAATTTTTTCTTTTTTTTAATTATTTATTGCATACATTTTTTGCTTATTTTTCGAAATTAATTATTTTTTATCTCGAAAACGAAGCAAGATTCGAAAAAAAAAACACAAGAGACAAAAAAAAGTTGTATTTTTAGTTGGTGAATTAAAAAATAATAAAAATTTAAAAAAAGTCAGTGGCTCACATTTTTTTTTCAAAAATAGTGGGGAAGGTGCCTTCTGGGACGCCACTGGACTTAATAATTTTAATCTAATTAAAGCTAAATTAGCCTCTTATTATCATTAATACATCTGCCAAAGTTCAATAAAATCGGCTAAAAGAATATTGAGATATTTACGAAAAACCGATTTTTTTTTCAAAGTTTGACACCCTGTATCTTGAGAACGAAGCATTTTTGGACCTATGTTTACATGAACTTTTTGACTTAAAATCACTGAAAGAATCATTTGCCGAAGTTTGTCGAAGTACTTAATTTACACCCTGTATGCAAGAATGAAAATAGAAAATTTTGTTTATAGCCCCAAAGCGAACCAATGGTCCACTATATAAGAAACTGAAAAATCTAATGTGACCTATACTTACTTACACTACAACTATCCATGGACTTCATTTCAAACCAAAAGGTACCAAAATACTCTTGCTTGCTTGCTTTTCAGACTCGCTTTTCTTAATAAAATCTATTAATGTATGCCAAGTAAGCTTGTCAAATTAAAAGAACATAATAAGCAAGCATTTTATTTAATTTTGGATGTTAAATTCGTTGTTACATACATTTGCATGCTTTTATTTCATAAAAAATTATGCAACAAAGGTGTTTTTAACATTAGTCCACCCTGTCAATTTTTTCGCCGTGTGGCGCCAGTGGCGATCGCTTGAAACAGCGCTATGGACAGGTCTTTAATATAGTGTCTGTCGAGGCTAAACCAATATTGTGGTAGCTAAAACTGATAAGGTAACCCGATAACTTCTTCACAATACCAGATTTAAAATAGGAGTAGAAGATCCAATTGCAGTTAACACATTGATCGTTAAATATCTATTAATACAATATATTCAAAACTGAAGGCTCATCTTAAATGACAGCTATCAAATACAGGGTGTAACTTAAGTAAGTTAAAATATTTCAGGGTCGTGATCCTCAGCCAATTTTAACAACAAAAGTTGATATAAACATGTGTACAAAAATTATTCGTTTTCGATATATGGAGTGTTAAAATTTTCTAAAAAAAAAACGTATTTTCTCAAAACTTTTTTATTTTCATTTCGAGTTAAAATTAGTTGTGTTGCCTAGAAACCTCCAAAATTTTGTTTTTAATTGAGAACAAGATCCTGATCTTTTCCCTACGCTTTTTAAATACCTGACATTTTTTGCAAGTACGATTAAATACATTTAAAAAATCTGATGATAAAGTTTCTTTATTGAACCAAAGGAAGTATGTATAAATCCTGTATAAGTTCATCCTCTTAATATTAGTCTAGTTACTTAATCTACACAATTTTAACATATTAAAGTATAAATTTGAATAAAATACATATAACGTTTACAGTAAGTAAAATGAATGGTAAAAGAAGAAGAAGGTTGCACATTATCACATTATTACATTATTATCACAAATTAGTTCGTTAAAATGTTGACATTGTCGGTGCTAGGATATAGACATTATATACAGTTTCAAATTCTTTTCAAAATTCGGGAAGTTTAAAGCCTTTATTCCAGCTAGAAGCTGATTATATAGTAAGACTCCGTCATAGCAAATAGAACTGAGTGCTAAGTTTGTTGAGACTAGGGGCAATGATATTGATTCGGTATTTCTTATATTATAATTATGCATTTCTCTTGGATAATAAAACTGTAAATCTGAATGCCGTTTCTTTTTTACGATTTGATGGACATAGGTGCATATTTGGTGTATATATATTTGCGAGAGGAACATTATTCTATATTTGCGGTAGAGATCACTTGTATTATATCTGTAAGGTAGAGAATATGAGTTTTTGATTGCTTTGTTTTGAAGTGTTTTAATTGGTTTTAAATATTTTTCTTTTGCTGTGGCCCATATGGCAACCAGATATTGTAAATGGCTGTGAATGAGAGCAAAATAAATATTTCTGAGTAGATGTTTGGGAATATAGTGACTTAAACGTTTTAGGACACCAGTTGGGGGAGCAATTTTTTTACGCAACATTTCTATATGTTTCTGCCATGACAGTGTCTCGTCAATATAGAGGCCTAGGTACTTTACGTTGGAAGCATATTTAAGGGAGCAACCACCGAACTGTATCGGGTCCTCGTTGTATTTTTGGTGCCAGAAATATGTAAAGGAGGATTTATTTAGGTTTAGGCTGAGTTTATGGCTATTCAGCCAGGTCTAATTTGCCACGAAACGGCGATAGATACAAAAATAAGTCAAGAAACACTTTTTGTTCAGAAACAAATGCTCCATCCAAAACTGCTACCTACTTTAATTTCGTACAGGGCCGTATTAACTTTCTTCTTGAATTTGTCTTCCAATTTACCCTTATCTCCGCCACTGGTTCAATCTAGAGGTTGAACATAACACATTTAAAAAGGTATTAGCCAAATATGATGTGTACCAAATTTGGTTAAAAAAGCTCTACAAATAAAGAAGTTATGGGAAAGACGATTTTTTTTAGAGAATTTTAACACCCCTTATATCAAATTCGAAGAATTTTTGGACACATGTTTATATGAACTTTTTTTCTTAGAATTGGCTGAGGACTATAATATCCCTGAAATCTTTTTACATACTTAAGTTACACCCTGTATACTTATAAATTTGAAGCATGGTAATTAAATTTAAATGCAGCTAGTTAAGTAAAACTTATATAGAAGCACGATGGTCTAGAAGTCTAGAGGCATGATTCTCACTTTGGGTGCAAGAGGTCCCGTGTTCAAATCCCGGTTGTGGCTGCTTTTTTATTTTTTAAATCAAATTTTTGTAATTTTTGCCGTTAATTTATTTAATAAGTGTAGTTGTCAAATTAGGCCTGAACACTGAATAATAAAATTATCAGCAGTTTTTAAATTCTCTTCCTAAATACAACTTGTGGTATGCCTAATCAGATAATACCTTTCATTAATTTATCAACTCATTGTAATCCCAATGCTAAGAAAATACCACTCTAGCTGCGCAGTCGTGGTATTTTCAGCTTTGGGGTTATAACTCGTAAAATTAATGAAAGGTGTTATCGATAATAAGCACGACACTTGTCATATTACCTCTGATCATTGTATAAAGAATCCCAGAAAGAAGTCATAGCTCTATGTGTATTATAAGATACATGAGACAGAAATCACCCTGAATAGTAAAAGTTTTGACACAATATTTTGATATCAGTTAAGTCTTATTTAGATACTATTTCGAGTTATTATGCTTAGCTGTGCGGCTTGTGGCACTTACCTGACTGCCAATTAAGTTTGAGTCCATGCACCAAAGTGGCATAGGCGCATACGTCATCATTATTTTCTAACATTTAATTACCACTCACTCCCCGTCTGGATACATTCAAAACTGGCGCCATAAGTTCAATCGATTTCTGCATAAATTTGCATGGCCCATTGGGCATATTTATCCATTTATTGTGTACCAACGTGGGTCTGGTTAATAACGCAGCCGAGTTTTCAGGCTCAAAATCCAAATTTTCAATTATCCACCATGATGACCCAAGTACAAGCCGTAAAAAATCCGCTACAAATTTCTATGTAGGTACACTTTCCTCACAATAAACACAACCGACACATCATAACCTATAAATGATACAGTTCTGATAGTTGACAACACGCAGATGATGCCGCAGGAATTGGCTTTTGCTATGACATATCAACATTCAAGAAACAAGGTCAGCACAAATAGCCGCTGAATGTAAGCTGCTACCACTATCAATACAGGTCTCGACGATGTTTAAAGATGGTTAAACAATAATGGGTGTTATTTGTCAAAAAATATCAAAAATTTTTTAGGTTATTTCAACTTTTTAGCGCCTATTGGTTGTTCATAATTAAAAAATACTATAATCTGTGTTTAATTCAACAAAAAAGTTCGTCGCACAACCAGCCCGTTTTTGCGATAACCTATGGTAAGAATTTGTAAAAAGTGGGGGTAATAACTATTATCAACTATAAGTCTCTAGACATCTTATTGGTGGTAAGATTACCTTTGGTTAAGGACAACTACTAATCTCGTACAAGTTGCGGGTTTATGTCTTCCAAACAATCTCAACAAATGGTTTTTGATCACGAAACATGCAAGCTTTTGGAGCATTCAAACATTTTTTTATATAATTATACCTTTGATATTTTTATTCAGTTCTGCAACGTCACAGATTTCATTCTTACATCAAAGTGCCATTGCGTGCACTTTTGTCAACAAATAACTATTATAAGTTATATACTGAAAGACAATTTTGAAATCTGATGTTAGGTTTCAATGACTAAAGTGTAGTGGCATTAAAACAAAATTACTTTATAAATCTTCTAAAGCAGGGGCTGTCAAATTAAAATGTCAGTATGGAAATTCTCTAACTGAGCTTTGTCAACTAAGATCGCACCTATCTTTATTTTCCCTATAGGAATGATGTTTGTTTTAACAGCTCCTTGATTGCTTGCAATCTCAAAAATTACAAACGTTCTGAATATGGTTGTCATTGAAGATGTTGTTAAGATGTGAACATGCAGGGACATGAAATAGTTAACTGTCACATTTAGGGGAAGATAAATAGCCTCCCGATCATATATAAAAATGTATTTTACTTTCAGAGTACAGAGCGAGTCAAATACATTCTTTCTTTCTCCTATTTAAGTGTATATCTGCCCAAATATCTTGCTCACAACACGTCGTAGAAATGGTAATTTTCTTTTTCAAACAGTGAGCAAAACTAATTAAATTAACCACAGAGTATTGTGGAAAAATTTATTGACCCATGACACAAAGTAAAAATTGTTTTGCAAGTACAGTTGCATCAGCTGGCTCAAGGATGCCTCAAATGGCGTATCCCTTTTAGTGGTGTATGTTTAAATAAGTCCCACTGGTGCATGAAGCATCATTGCGTTTTCCACCATGGAGTGAAACAGAGAGGCTGGAAATTGGAAATGAATAAATTTACCCACAATTCTGGTTAATTAGTTTTGTGCAATGTTGGAAAACTAAACAGTCTTCACATTGTGGGCAAATTAGCCCAGTAATTAATTACGTGCTGAATATTGCCTTTAGCTGGAAAAATTTGCAGAAGTTTTGATATTTGGTGATTTTGTTTATTTTTAACTGTTCTTTTCGATTTTTGATTTTGCCTCCTCGTATCTTTGCCGCTGTCGCCGCCATATTGTAAAAAAATTGTTAGACGTTGCATTTACAGCAAAAATAGTTCTATAATAAATTAAGTACACACTTTTCTCCACAAAATTGGTTATTATAATTTTTTCCATAAAATCGACCCATTTTGGATAAGAGATTAAAAAAGATCACCATTTAACGTGCAGTGAAAAGTAATACCCTTGTTTATGGATACTCTAGTTAGCCACTGTCCACTGTCTGACACTGACATAAGGACATGACAGAAATAAAGTAGATACAGGGGACAGATTTTGCAAAAAATAAAGTTGGCCAGCTGTTTTTTTGGTAGATTTTAATAGTAGAAAATTAGTAGACATTGACTGGGCTACTTTAATTTTTGGTGCCGTCTGTTGCTTGTATCCAATATTGCTCTCGTATCTTTATGACTCTATCACACATTGGCTAACTAGGGATTCCATAAACAAGGGTAATACCCTTTTCCACACCACTTTGAGATCGGGTATACGGCGCGTTTTTCTTCTGCGGTTTTCTCAGCAGGCCTAATCCACATATTGGTTGCTAACTAAAAATTACACTAATCTTTGTCGCTTTAATAACCGTGAGGGACCAGCTTCAACTATGTTTCTGCTAGGTGAAGGCAATAACGTTTCAGAGTCGTAAGGGATCTCTGGCGCAGTAGATTTTTCTGTACTTTCTGCATCAGTTTCATTAAGTAATGGTTCAGAGATTGAATCACTGTCTTCGTTTTCATCTTCGCCACTATCTTCCAAAACTTTAGGCATATTGTCACATTTGTCACAGTTTAAGCAAATTATAGAACAGTTGAGCCCTGCTTTTTTACAAAAATGGCGGGCTTTGTATTTATGTACCTGGTCTCTGTAATTTAAAAATATGTCAGAAGAGTACAATATCGTCAAATTCGCCAGTGTATGAAGATTTTCAAGATAAAACGAACCAGAGGTTAGAGAACCAATATGAATTCGAAATGAGCCTCCTCCGAGACCCAGAACCGAGACGTCCACATGTAAGACTGAAAAACTCGAGACCGAGACTCGAGTCGAGCTGGAAATATTGAATCCAATCGCTAAATTCAAAATTTGCGATATTGCGATCTCGAAACTTGAATAATTTTATTCTTTGTATTCGGATAATCATTCGATTCTCAAAAGTATTCGAATGCAAGATATTCAATTCCGAAAATAATCCGATTCTCCCTTCACTAACTGCGGTACACCCGTACTGAATTATATTACCCGAGAACAACGGAATGCCATAGTGGTAGGGAGGGTGAGCGCCGAGCACGCTGCTTAACTTTGAAATTCTGGTCCGCAAAAATGGCTGGTTTTATAAAAAAAATTGATAAGAACCAATTTTGTAGAGATAATTATGTAGTTTAATTTACTATAAAATTAATGTTGAAGAATACCCGTGTGAGTTCATTTTATAAAGAAGGAAATGAATAATAGGTCTATGTCTCACAGCTCTTTTTTATTTCGAAATGGCGACCGGTTTCGTAATATTACGTTATTACATCTTCAGGCCACAAGACTAAAAAGTAATAAGGAATATAAAAATAATTTTATTTTGTGGCCTGAAGATGTAATAACGTAATATTACGAAACCGGTCGCCATTTTGAAATAAAAAAGAGCTGTGAGACATAGACCTACTATTCATTTCCTTCTTTATACTATAAAATTGTTTTTACTATAAAAGGAACCAGTAACGAGATATCTTAAGAAAAACACCTATTTTTTCGCAATTGGCAAAATGAACAATTAAAAAAAGCAACTAAAAATACACAGAATCACAAAATATCAAAATTTCTGCAAATTTTTCCAGGTAAATTTACGTAATTACTGGGCTAAATCAAAATTTTAGACAACGCGGTAACTTCAGTCAGTGACAAATTTCTGTTATAGCGAACAACATATCTATCCATATATGACATTTATGTATGTTTTTTTCATGGGTATCATTTTAAACCAATGTTTTTATTTATGCCAAGCCAAAGAACAATCTATCTACATGAGGGTAACAATAAATGGTAAACGCTGAGAAACTATTGTTCTTGAACACTTGAAAATGTCTTATGTGGCGGCCACAACGGAGCACCGCCCATCGCACCGCACCTCGCACAGCACATCGCCTGGACCATAGTACCGCACAGAGTCTGGCCTGCGGTGGCCATATCGACGAACCGCACATCGCCTTTTCGAATTAATTCTCATGTTTAAACTGTCTTGTTTCATTTAATGCATACCTGGATGCAATGGAATTCATTTAGTTATCTTTTTCATCAGAATTATCATCCGACGAAGAAGACAAGGCTATGGTCTTAGACGCAGGGCAGTGTGCCGATGTGGCCACCCACATTTAAATCAATGAATCTATTTGCTTCGGCGTCCCAGGCGAAGGGCGGTGCGATGTGTGGTGCATTGTTGTGGCTGGACCAACACTATATTAAAGACCTGTGCATAGCGCTGTTTCAAGCGACTGCCACTGGCGTCACACGTCGAAAAAAAAAAAAACGACATTGTGGATTAATTTTAAAAACACCATTGTTGCAGAATTTTTTATAAAATAAAAGCATGCAAATAAGTTTTACAACGAATTTAACTTCCAAAATAAAATAAAATGCTTGTTTGTTATGTTCCTTAAATTTGACAAACTTACATGGCATACATTCATATATTTTATTAAGAAAAGCCAGTCTAAAAAGCAAGCAAGAGTATTTTGGTAATTTTTGATTTGAAATAAAGTCCATGGCTATAGTTTTAGTGTAAATATAGAAAGCATATTTTTTTAGTTTCTTCTTATAGTGGACCATTGGTTCGCTTTGGGGCTATAAACAATATATTTTTTTATTTTCATTCTGCATACGTTACAAAATACTCTTCCAAAATGTAATATCCAGAATTCTAGCTCGTTCAACTGGTTGAACAGATCATCCCTTAATTCCAAAATAGTGATTAATCCTCTGCAATTCACATAATGGTCTGCGCATATGATTTTCTTCATGAGCATGGAAATTTCATGTTACACAAACAAATCTACCTATAAAAGTTCTGTTAATATGGTAAAAGTGCGAAATATTGACACAAAGAGAATTCGTGACTGTAAAAAGGACGGAAATGGTAGTAAAGCTAGATATTTAAAATATGGGACATTCAAAATGTCAGAAACTGATATACCTATAACCACAGAATAGCCCTGTTGTAACTTATAATAAGTTGCAAAATCGTGTAGCGCCACCCCAGTTCGCAAACAACAATGAAATATGACGTGATGCTCGGGTCTTTCATATAGTATCAGTCCAGGTTGTGGCCACCTACTTACATAGCCTGAGTTTAAGGTTACCAAGAAGCAATTACTGGCAACTGGCTTGCTGCTTGCACACCTTCATCAGTTTTGCTGAAATTAAGCTGATTGCAAAATTAGCAAGCATACAATTTTGCCCCTGCTCACTTGCAATTGCTGTGAGTGGTTTATTCTAATCGCGTTCTGTCAGTAACTGTTTGATATAATTTTTTGATATTTTTGGTGCTAGCTTAAATGTCAAGAAATAGACATTCAACGAAATGGTAGCACTAGCAAGGGGGATTTCAAAGCGCTCCGAATACTTGGTAACTTTAAACACAACCATAGCGTTCAAAACGATATAGGTAATAATACAGGGTGGGCCAATGGAAACTTTCCACCCCGATTTTTTTGGTTTAAAATAACGCTCGGACACGTCGATTTTTGATTTGAGGGGGAACTATTTTTCAGTTTTTTTCATCCCCGTAGCTTCAACCCCCTAGCTGGGGGGAGAACAAACCCCCAAATTTGAATAGGGGATAGGGGTCGTGCCATACCTCTTTTTAAAGGTCTCATCGAGTTCTTTAGGACCCTACAATTTCGCCTCATTATTTTTATCCGTATCGGAATGACAGCTTGTCAAAATAAAAATAAATAAAAGTACTAATTAATTAAAGTTGTATTATTTAGGTGTACACGTGAACTTTATCTAATTTTTGATTTGAGGGGAACTATTTTTTCAGTTTTTTCATTCCCGTAGCTTTAACCCGCTAGCTGGGGGAGAACAACCCCCAAATTTGAATGGGGGATAGGGGTCGAGCAATACCTCTTTTTAAATGTCTCATTGAGTTCTTTAAGACCCTACAATTTCGCCTAATCAAATGACAGCTTGTCAAAATAAAAATTAATTAAAATACTTACTAATTGTACATGTGAACTTATCTAACAAACTGTTGTTCACAACAGTTTGTTAGATAGGTTCACGTGTACACCTAAATAATAAAACTTTAATTAGTAACTATTTTTATTTATATTTATTTTGATAAGCTGTCATTACTGTCATTTCGTCACGGATAAAAATAATGAGGCGAAATTGTAGGGTCATAAAGAACTCGATGAGACCTTTAAAAAGAGGTATGGCACCATCTCTACACACTATCCAAATTAGGGTGGTTGTTCTCCCCCCAGCTAGGGGGTTAAATCTACGGGGATCAAAAACTGAAAAAATAGTTCCCCTCAAATCAAAAATTAAGTAAAGTTCACGTGTACACCTAAATAATACAACTTTAATTAATAAGTACTTCTATTTATTTTTATTTTGACAAGCTGTCATTCCGATGCGGTTAAAAACAATGAGGCGAAATTGTAGGGTGATAAAGAACCCGATGAGACCTTTAAAAAGAGGTATGTCACGACCCATATCCCCTATTCAAATTTGGGAGGTTGTTCTCCCCCCAGCTAGGGGGTTAAAGCTATGGGGATGAAAAAAACTGAAAAATAGTTCCCCCTCAAATAAAAAATCGACGTGTCCGAGCGTTTTCCCAGATTTTTATTTTAAACCAAAAAAATCGGGGTGGAAAGTTTCCATTGGCCCACCCTGTATACTATTTATTTATTCTTTACAATAAACCAAGATATATTTTTAAGTAAGATAATTGTTTTTATACTTACTATTGAGTTGAATATTAAAAAGATGCGGTTCCACGTAAATATCAGTGCCAAAAATTGAATAAATGTTTTCCAAATATATTTCTCGATATAATACTGGAAATTTTAAAATATTTATCATTGTCATAGCTATGTAAAATAAAAGATTTTTTAAGTAAGTTACGTAAAATAAATGACAACATAAGTAATATTTTTAGGTTTAGGTTACTAACAATTTTAAGGTTATAGAAAAGTTTGACAATAATTATGTAAATTCAAAACCGAAAAATTGGTGAATACGGGGTAGATATACAATAATCTTACAGGAACGCATATTTAAAACATATAAGAAAAGAAATAATAATAATACCAGTAATAATAATAATAACTAGCAATTCGCCCACCTGCGCTGGCGCGCAGGGTGGGCGTCTCCCCAAGCCTAAGGCGGGCGGCGGCTGCGCCGCCGCAACCTTCTTTTAGGTAACTTGCGCGTGGACTCTGCCGGACATTGCTCCTCACTTTGCTCGTCGCGACAGGCTTCTTTTGGGTAACTTGCGCGTGGGCTCTGCCGGCCATTGCTCCTCGCTTCGCTCGTCGCGACAGGCTTCTTTTGGGTAACTCGCGCGTGGTCTCTGCCGGCCATTGCTCCTCGCTTCGCTCGTCGCGACGGGCTTCTTTTGGGTAACTCGCGCGTGGGCTCTGCCAGCCATTGCTCCTCGCATCGCTCGTCGTGACAGGCTTCTTTTGGGTAACTCGCGCGTGGGCTGTGCCGGTCATTGCTCCTCGCTTCGCTCGTTGCGACAGGCTTCTTTTGGGTAACTCGCGCGTGGGCTCTGCCGGCCATTGCTCCTCGCTTCGCTCGTCGCGACAGGCTTCTTTTGGGTAACTCGCGCGTGGGCTCTGCCGGACATTGCTCCTCGCTTTGCTCGTTGCGACAGGCTTCTTTTGGGTAACTCGCGCATGGGCTCTGCCGGCCATTGCTCCTCGCTTCGCTCGTCACGACAGGCTTCTTTTGGGTAACTCGCGCGTGGTCTCTGCCGGCCATTGCTCCTCGCTTCGCTCGTCGCGACGGGCTTCTTTTGGGTAACTCGCGCGTGGGCTCTGCCGGCCATTGCTCCTCGCACCGCTCGTCGCGACAGGCTTCTTTTGGGTAACTCGCGCATGGGCTGTGCCGGCCATTGCTCCTCGCTTCGCTCGTTGCGACAGGCTTCTTTTCGGTAACTCGCGCGTGGCCTCTGCCGGCCATTGCTCCTCGCTTCGCTCGTCGCGACAGGCTTCTTTTGGGTAACTCGCGCGTGGGCTCTGCCGGCCATTGCTCCTCGCTTCGCTCGTCGCGACAGGCTTCTTTTGGGTAACTCGCGCGTGGTCTCTGCCGGCCATTGCTCCTCGCTTCGCTCGTCGCGACGGGCTTCTTTTGGGTAACTCGCGCGTGGGCTCTGCCGCCCATTGCTCCTCGCATCGCTCGTCGCGACAGGCTTCTTTTGGGTAACTCGCGCGTGGGCTGTGCCGGCCATTGCTCCTCGCATCGCTCGTCGCGACAGGCTTCTTTTGGGTAACTCGCGCGTGGGCTGTGCCGGCCATTGCTCCTCGCTTCGCTCGTTGCGACAGGCTTCTTTTGGGTAACTCGCACGTGGGCTCTGCCGGCCATTGCTCCTCGCTTCGCTCGTCGCGACAGGCTTCTTTTGGGTACACGCGCGTGGGCTCTGCCGGCCATTGCTCCTTGCTTTGCTCGTCGCGATTTGCTAAAATCGATATTTTCTAAGTAATCAAGGCGGCTGAGAAAAATTGTTTTAAGTAACTTTTTTGTTTTTTAGTGCTCTTTTCATCCCAGCAGGAACCAAGTCTCTATCTCTGAAAATGAAAAAGTTTCCGTTGTTTTCTCTAAAATCAAGTGGGCGGGAAAATTTTCTTTATCGTCGTTTTTCTTCCATCCCCCCACCCATTCGATCGCCGCTGAAACGAAATTTTTATCTCACCAAACAAAAAAGTTGTATCTGTTCTAGGAAAACCGAGTGTGCCATGGAAAACTTTGTTTTTTTTTTTTCGATAATTTTCCTCTCGTCATATGGGGTCGATCAAAAAAGACCGCAAGTCTCTATCTCTATTAATAAGAAAGTTATTCACTTAAGAAAAATCCAAGTAGGCCATGGAAAAAAAAATTTCTGCGCAGCGTCATTTTACATCCTCTACCTAACGCACTTTGTCCCGTCTTTCTATCTCGTCACATAAAAAAGTTGTGTTTTCCGGCGAAATCGAGTAGGCCATGGAAAATTTTTTTTCACATTTCTCAATCATTTCGCCCCGGCAACCCAACAAAGGAAATCCGGATCTCCTATCTCTAAAGATAGCAAAGTTGCATTTGTTCTGTCAAAATCGAGGTGGCCATTTCGTCGTCCATTTTTTTCCTCTCCCTATCTGCTTACAATCAAAACAAACGGCAACCCCGTATCTCTGACGGCATAGGAGTTACGGCCGCTTAAAGAATTTCGAAGTTATGTTGTATCGTAAATTTCCAACTAAATTCGCAGTCTGAAAGTCGTCCATAACCTAAGGGACGTTGTTTTGGCGGCAAAAATCAAAAATTCCAACCCTCTGCATCGACAGCTTTGAAAAAGCCCAAATAATCGACAGGTGTTCGGTAACTTAAAATCCTCACCCCCATATACGTCCATTTCGGAATCGCAGATATTCAACAGGTGCGAGTTCTTCGGCCGGCGAAAAAATCCGCATGTCGAAACCTGGTATGCACCCTCAAGTCACGGTTTGACTTCCCGCCATAACCTCAAAGGCGCGACTGACCACGAATCTAACCTCTCTCGCGACACGGTCAGTCAAAGTCGCTACAGGAAAAACTGGCGCCGTTAGGTTGCCGCACTTTTAGTGACTAATCTTACAACTCGTCCCGCGAATATTGGCCATCTTCTTCGCAAAAGTCTTTCGATAACCTCGAACACAGCCGTTCTAAAAATCAAAGGATGTGGTAGATCTCTTAATTGGGTCTTGCACTTTCCTCTGGTACCGAAAGAAACCTCGAAGATCCGATATCTGAGAAAATTTCCGCAATCTCGATTTTCTTCTTCCAAGAAATGGGACGGCTGTATATTGGCAAAATCGACAGAAAATCCTCCGAAACCACTCTCCAAAATTGCGTGTTTTTACTTATTTCTCGATTTTTCGGGGGCGCCGGAGGCATTCGAACATGACCTGAAGACTTGGAGGAAGCTTTAAAAATTGCAACTTCGTGGCCCCGGGCCGAAATAACGAAGCTACGGCTCAACGAAAACTGACAATTTCTGACAATTTCACGACATTTTCGCCGTAATTTTTTGGTGCAGCACGACACATAAAAACGATCCGATTTCTCTCGGGAAAAAAGCTTAATATCTCCGGCATTCACCTCTTTAAAAATCAGAAAAAGCGTTAGATCTCTTGGGCAGGTCATCCTCTTCCTTTCCATTGCGATTTCCCCCACCCTACGACCCTATTTAAGGATTTTTTGGTGGCGCTTTCGGCCGAGGCAGTTTTCACGGGAAACTGCTTACTATCCACCTCTTTACCACACACTCGAGGCGCTCGACTTACCACCATTTCTGGCGGCCGTACTTAGGCGAAGAAAAATCCTCCGGCCTCCGGACCGCCGTACTCCCGCCTTCCCATCCTTCCTCTAGGCGTCTCGGGGGCGCGGGGCCGGCTTCGCCGGCCCCCGGGCCCTCCCCAGGAGCCGAACTTTTTCACCTTTTTAGAAAAGGACACGTTCAAGGAATATTAATATAGTATAATAATTCACTATAACCCTCGTTTTCTTTTCTCGTATGTTTTAAAAATGTGTACTCCTGTAAAATTATTGTACATCTACCCTTTATTCGGTTTTAAATTTACATCTTTGTTGTCAAACATTTTTTAACACTTTTTTGACAAATAACTTGAAATTTACATATTTTTTGTTTATTGCCAAACTTGTCTATAACCTTAAAATTTTTAATAACCTAAAAATAATAATTCTGTCTGTTGCTTTGAATAAAGAATCCCAGGAAGGAGTGAAAGCTCTATGTGTATTTTAAAATACGTGAAACAGAAATCACCATGAGTATTAACTAAGTTTTGACACAATATTTTGATATCTGACACGGAGATAGGTGTCAGTATTATGCTTAGCTGTGCGGCTTGTGGCACTTCCCTGACCGCCAAAACTAAAATGTTTGATGATAATAATCCATCGGTAGGTATTTTGTCATTGAAATTAACTTTTGAGGCCATGCACCACAGTGGCATAGGCGTTTGTGTAGGTAACTACTTCTTCATAATTGGAAATTATAATTATAATTTTTTGCCTCAAAGGTAAGCCCCACTGTAAAAACGGAAACGGCATCAAGCCATATGCAGGCTGTCCTAGTCGACTGTTAAACTGAAATTTGCTCCTTCCTGGGGTTCTTTATTCAAAGGTCAGTTGCCATTTATTCTCCATAACTTACATCAAAATAAAAAAATAAAAAAATAACATAGCAGTGACATCGATAAATATTTTAAAATTTTCAGTTAGGCCAGGCAATGGGTATAAAAAAAGGGTTTCTATTCGCAAAAGGTCGGACAGAAATGAAATTTGGTGGGATGGTAGACATAGGTCCCCTGATAGTACACCTGAGTTTGCGACCTCAGGGTGTTGCCGCTCAAGGGGTGGGGGATGAAAACTGCGTCGGGACGCTTTTCGGGAAATAGCGCCGTTGTGGTAAGCGCAATCGAAAAAAAGTTGAAATGAAATATGTAGAGAACAAAATTGTGCACAATTTTGGTCTTTACATTTTTCGTCTGCGACCAATAGTTTCCACTCTACGCCGTGCCAAAGTTGGGGGTTTGTTTGCAATTTTCAACAAAATCTAAATTTCATCGCAGATTAAGACGAATATCACTATTAAACAATTCTGTAATATTTTTTTCTGAAAGAGTAATGTTTTCCGAGTCTGCAGATGCCTGATTTGATACATTTGGTCGTATATAATAAAATATATGATTTTTTGAAGCGCGCCGCTACATACTCCGATACGGGTATTTTCTAATTGTTAATATTTACGGTCAATATTTCCTTATTATTGTTGATCTAGGCGCCACACTTATTAATTTTGGGCATACATGAAACAAGAAAATGTCATTATCAACTTGTTTCCACACCACCCTTGAGGTAGAGTTGATCGGTGCTTTTTTTTAATGTGGTATCCCCAAGAGGCCTAATCCACGGTCGATATCAGAGTTTATTTCACTTTGAGTCTCTTGCGACATTGTAAAGCTGACTCTCCTTCATTGTCATCATCCTCGGACATCAATTCAGAGACAGAATCGGCAAACTCGGCGTTGTCTGTTTGTTCCTCATCGTCCTGTATCTGATCGGAAACGTTTTCGGCATCTTCTGTGTTGTCGTCGTCTAACGCAATCAGGTCGGGAATGTTTTCGCAGGACGTCCCAGTACAGTGTAAACACAAAACCGAACATTTTAATCCTGTCTTCCGGCAACCACAAGCAGGTCCACAACCTTTCTGGCATCTGCACGAGATGCTCTTAAGTAAAACCTCTGGACCTAGTTCCTTTGAAATCTGTATTGCGTCCAGTCCTGTGGTTGTTCTTCGCCATCCAAGATATTCTGGAGGCTTCTGAACTCCCCGCCAGCTCTGTACTTGACAATATGTACGCAATGAATGATGATGGCAAGCGTCGGATGTTGGTGGCAGCACCGCGAGATTTAATGAATTTTTGGCGACAGCCCGTACAAAGTTCGTATACCGCAGAGAGTCCAACTTACGCTGTTCGCTTCCTGCACCATACTGCCTCAACATAAACAGTTCAGAAGAAGAAAGAACCTTTATTTATTTAAATAGGAAACCCTAATATACAAATGATTGACTTACAGTCAACTTACTTAGTAGGAAGCCAAGTTCGGCAGCGGCAACGACTTACATTAATTCTGCATTGGGGTCGTCAAACACCCGAATCGCGTCTGTTAGTGTTGGGTTTTTTTCTAAGGTTTTGAGGAATCGAATCTTGCCTTGATTGAACAACGCCGATGTAGTGTCACAACTGATGATGATGATGATGACGTCAGTCAACGATTTATGTTTAAATGTTTGTTCTGTGTACCTAAAAAAAATCACGTAGGTACATATCTCTTGACGCCTGGCGTATAAACAAAAGCACGCGTTCGGCGACCCTCCGCAAACCAAGGCCATTGGTCGATAAACTATGAACTATCAGCCATGACTACTAATGCACAAAATAAATAAATGTAGAGGCGTAGTTATTAACAATTAGAAAATACTCGTATCGGAATATGTATAGTGGCGCGCTCCAAAAAATCATATATTTTATTATATACGACCAAATGTATCAAATCACGCACCTGCAGACTCGGAAAACTTTACTCTTTCAGAAAAAAAATATTACAGAATTGTTTAATAGCGATATTAGTCTTAATCCGCGACGAAATTCTGATTTTGTTGAAAATTGCAAACCAACCCCCCAACTTTGGCACGGTGTAGAGGAAACCATTGGTCGCAGACGAAAAATGTACAGACCAAAATTGTGCACAATTTTATTCTCTACATATCTCATTTTAACTTTTTTTCGATAGCGCTTACCACATTGGCGCTATTTCCCGAAAAGCGTCTCGAAGCAGAGTTTTCATCCCCCCACCCCTCGAGCGGCAACACCCTGAGGTCGCAAACTCAGGTGTACTATCAGAGGACCTATGTCTACCATCCCACAAAATTTCATTTCTGTCCGTCCTTTTGCGAATAGAAACTCCCCATTGCCTGGCCTAAGTATTATATCGACAAATATAGAATACATTTATTCCATTTTTGGACATTGATATTTATGTGGAATATTCAACAGTAAGTATAAAAAACAAATCTTACTTAAAAATATATCTAACCCAACATTATTTTAGCCCTGGTGAAGGCCATAAATATGGCTGAAAGCTTGGTTTATTGTAAAGAATAAATAGAATATGATTTTGGCTGAAATACCCGTTATTTTGCTTTTGTTGATATAGGTAATATTCCCAACAATGATTCAGATTACTTTTGAGCAGAATTCGGTAGAATGAATTAATAGAATTGGCAGGTTTATTTATTTATACACAAGAAGCTCCCTTGAAGCACAAAGGTCCAGAAATGGGTACCATATAACCCGACCCTCTCAATCTTAATATCGTGTAGAAGAAATCAGTACATAGAAAAAGTTTAAAGTAAGCAGTTTTTGTTAAATTAAAACATGTTCCAAATCATAATGGAGCCAGAGCTGGACTTAAAGTTCGAGGCTATACGACAACAGGACAAAATGTTTTTCATGTGTTAAGCTAAGTTCATACGATATTCATAGAATAAAATCACAAAAACTGCACTTATTTCATACACTGGCGATTTATTTTTTTGGGATATTTAGGGACTATTTACTATTGTATATCTTTGTTCTGTTCCCATTTGCATTGTCCAAAAACATATTTCGCAGTTGTGTTAAAGAATGTTAGCACGTCTTACCGGAATTAGCACCGTACGCAGATTGACTAGCATTTTGCGGGTAAGTCTGGTTGGTCGATTGGTACGAGCTGCCAGCTTGGCTGATTGAGGGGAAGGAGTTTGCATTCGACTGGTAAGCTGTCGTCGAAGAATATGAGTTGGGGTACGAATTGCTGCTAGGCGTGTTGTATGATGCCGGCTGGCTGTTCACGTAGCTGTTGGCTTGATTCGATACGTAGGAACTTGCCGTTGTCTGCAACAGGGGCATATAATATGTATGTAAAGCAATGCTACAAGAGAAAACTTACTTATTGTTTTTTTTTTAAGTAATCAGATGCCAGAAATCATCAAAAGATAAAGCTTACGGGAAAGCTAGACCTAACACCACAAAAGACTTGAGGTATAAGGAAACTATCCTGTTAGCAGTACCTTAAGTTTCGTCATCGTTTCATCATGTTGATAATACTAAGAAGAGTATAATATAGGTATTCCCAGACCTTAAGATGATTTTGCAAAAGTGGTTGTAGTGATAGCGCTAATTCATCAATATTTGTTGATATAATGAAAATGCACTTTCGGCTTACAACGTCTTCGTTGTAAAAGAAAATCGCAAATAGAGCTACAAACTTTTATCACCTTGTCTCCGAAGAAGGCACAGGAGAGAAAGTTTGTCAGACGTTCTTTTTGCATACACTTGGTGTTAGTCATCAAAACTGTAGCATATTTTTTTAGCTGTTCAGATTGTAATCAAAAGTATGTTGGACAAACTAGACATTCCATAAAAACTAGATTTAACAAACATATGGTACCCTAACGCTGGGATCCGGTAACGTACTGCAACGAAAGTGTTACTTCTATGCCGAAAAAAAAAGCGGTTTCAAGAGGCAGGAAAATTCTACAAATAATTAAACAAAATAATACACAGTAACGGAGGGCGGTTCCAGCAGCATTGGTGATTTGCTGACTATTTTACCACCATGTTACACACTTTAACAAACTATGGATCGTTAAATGATAATTTTTTTGTCACCGAGTAATAACGTTTAATCTGAAAACAAACTTAAATAAAAAAAAGTGAATAGGTTTCGGCTGTATGCCCGTAAATGTTAATGAAGGAGATGAAGTATATTTTCTTGCAAATTATATTAATAAATTAGCATGGTGAAGCGCTTTCGGCAACATAGCCATCATCAGTACCACGTCAGGAAATTAAAGCCACTGAGTCTAATACAGATATAAAAGACAATGGAAATCCCATGTCACACATTAAAATGTTAAAATTACATCACAGCCATAAGCTGAACAAATATTGATTATAATATTTGTTGAGCTTATGGCTGTTGTAAATGTAATTGTAACATTTTAATGTGTGACATGGGTTTTCCATTGTTTTCCTGTATACACCTGACGTGGTAGGTACTGATGATGGCTATGTAGCCGAAAGAGCTTTACCATGCTAATTTATTAATATAATTTGCACAAAAATATACTTCATCTCCTTCACAAATAAAAAAATATTGGCACAAAAATTACATGAGGGTTTACCAGACACGTATGGGTCTCGTCATGCTAGAAATGTAACTGGTATTACCAGTCACGGGTGTCTGGTAACCTAAAAATTTACATAGCACTGGACACCACTACCACACAGTAGTGTGTAATATATATAGACTTAAAATGGGCTAATACACTAAAGAATAAAATCTCGATTTGATACTTGGATTTCGTAGTCTCTTGATAAATATAAAACGCCCATTATTCGATTTTTCTCGGTCCTAATTAAGCCAAAAATGGAAATAAAAATTTTAATTTCCGGAATAGTGGTCACTATTCCGATTTTACGAGGGTATGTGGGAATATACCTGTAATAATTAGGTAGGCTTTCTACTTCTATGAATTAATTAAAAACCGATTATTGCACAGTATTACTTGAATATATAATAAATATGGCAATAAAACTTGTTAAATGGAACATTAAACTTGAATATTTCATTTTTTCCGAGGTTGAATTAAAGTTTTGGAACTGTCCTGGTCCCCTGTACTATCCTGGTATCCCTGTAGCTAACTGAGTTTCGGCGCGTTTGGCAACGTCGCAGACGATTGTCGCCTTCGTCCGTCCGGCCGTCGTCTTGGTTATAGGTTATAACGTAGCCACAACAAAGTGAATTTTACATTTTACATTTTATTTGTATTTTGTCTTGACTTGTTTGCTGGCTTATTGTGAAAATGGAAGACGGTTTTGTGAAGGCATACTCGGATAACTTGCCGTATATTGACTTTGACATGGTGTATTTGCGTCTACCAACAAAAAACACAATTATGTGAATGCGGAGGTAAAGGATGGAAAAACGAAAAGGTATGTTTAGTATTGCAAAAACAAATAAAGCTTAGCAGTAGAATTTACCACAAATAAAAATGCTAAACTGTTATTTTTTCATTTTTTAGATCAACAAGAGAGTCGTACGGTGACAATGCTGTTGGATATGTTCAAGTAAAGAGAGAAAATAGTTTGTGTACAGTGAAAGCAAAAATGACACCAGAACATAAGATATATAAGAAAAATTGTTCTGCATCCGAAGGTTAGTATGTTGTACATCTTAACTTATAGACCGATATTAGTGATTTTGATGATTTTGATTTGACTGACATCGAGAGAAAAATATAGCTACAAAAAAATGTCGGAACACATACCTAGCACAATAATTTTATGTGATGTCTAAGTGAAAATCATTTGATATTAGGTCATATTTATAGTAGTGCTGTAATTAGTAGAAACCTACCTATATGTTTTTTTGACTATACTAACCATGTTTTTATTGTAGGAGGTTGTAGACACGGTATCGCCTTCCTGTTTTGACTGCACAGAAGTTAATAACAATCATCAAAAATCCTATTAACACGTTGACCGCCGTAATAGAAAATATTTCTTAAGTGTCTGGGGCCAGATATTTTTTTTGTTTATAGATGTCCAAGATGTTATAAATAAGACATAAAATGTCCACATTTGACATTATTTACTTTCTGAACCTTTCTGAATGTGATGCACGTGTGCTTCGCGTGGCCTGTAGAGCAAAATATTTATGTTGAAGCCATGCGATGCACACATATATTTTCAAAAAAATATATTCAAACAACAAATAATATATGTTGAATTTATTTTTGACGCATATGAAATATTTCAATAAAAAGGCCAACAATCATTAAATATGCATTAGTATTATTACTAAATATGATACTAATATAACATCATTTCAATTCAGTTTAGAGCTGGGCCAATACAAATGTTGTGTCTTCCAGGCCATTCCCGTCGATCGCCCATAAGACTATTATTATAGCGCGAAGCAACTGTGAGCAACGAGGCTTGATGTAAAATTATGTATGCGAAACACATGTGAGTCGCGCGGCCCATCTAGCAAGGAGCCATGCGAGTCACACGTGCTTCGCATGGCGGTGAACTTGTTAATATACAGGGGGTTACTGAACTGAAGGTCAAAAATGAAACCACATATTCTTGGAGTCAAAATAAGGGTACTTCTTTATATATTTTTTTTCTCCTACGGGCCATATTTTTTGTACAGATTTCTTAGTATCTCTAGAAGTATACGAGATGTATTCTTCAAACTTGGCGTGTCACATGAGCAGATGAGCCGTCAAACTTAAGGTTCACATGAAGCTTCTGAGGCTCCGAGTTGCGGAGATACAGGGTGTTATTAAAATTAATTGATTCATAAAAATATGAATACCCTGTATAATCGCATTTTTTTAATTTGTTTTGAGTGGTGAATAGAATAGTTAACAAAAAGTATCTCTTAGTATTTTTTCATATTCACAGCCGTTTCTTAATTATTTTCAAAGAACGGCAACGCTGCAATGAACACTAGTCACTTAATATTTTGTCAGAGTTTTTGCTAATATTAGTACATAACACGGCACAAAACACTTTTTTACTGAGTGAGTAAACACTGGCAAACAGTCCTCGCAATCGCAATGTAAATAATGAGCTGGCAACTGCTGCCAGTCGGCTTTTGACAGATGGGAAGGCAAATGCGCAATGTACCCATTCATTGGTCCAAGTACGGTGGGAACCATGCGGTGTTGCCACACCTGTTTCTCAGTATTAACGGAAATTTTTAAATTTCAATCATTTTTTTCTCATAGATACGGATCGAAAACAACATTAAAAAAAACCTGTGAAGTCCGCAGAAAAGCAAATACAAAAATTGGTGTATTAGCCCATTTTGTGTAATATGTACGCAGGGTGAAAATGAGATAAAAATAATTACCTAACAGAGGGGTAGAGGCGAATTTGAAAATAGCAAGTGATATGTCATTTTCTGTATTTTAGTGTTGAAGTTTACTCGGAAATAATGGATTTAAAAAGTGGCGTGGAAGTAGAGATCCCATTGGCAGCGGTTTTTTGAAATTCATCTGCTTGCTTCCAGTTTTACACATAACATTACTAAGCTAACAGGGAAGACTAAAGTCTGTATGTAACATCTATTTCCATTTTGATAATTTTCTCATAGATGAATTCCATATATTCAATTCAACCTAATCTATATCTTTGACCTAGTCATATTAATAAGCGAGAGGTATAGTAGATGAGCCTGCTCTTGTACGTGTACATACATTGTAATAAGGACTCCTGCCTGAAATCAAGCTTATGCAGTCAGCTATAATACTTATAATATGAATATTAAGGGAAAATTTAAGGTAACATTAAGCTACGTCGGCACCACATCGGCAAATCACAAAAGAGGGGTCTAGCTTTAGCCTGTGCTTCCCCTAAACATGTTGGAACCTCCTTTCAGGGTCTGGGAACCTACCTTTTCACAGATAACTGGGACTCGTATGGATGTGCTTTAAATGACAGGAGAATATAGGTAACGATTTTGCTGCTCGCTTTCATTTAAACGGGGGCTACACCAAAGGCACCCCTAGGTATTAGGGCTAAACATAGCAATGAATCTATAGAACACCTGGAAATTTAAATGTAAAGATTCAAAATATCTAGGGTAAACAAACCTTTCGTATGACAAAGTGCAGGACAAGGACTGCATCATCAAGGGCAAAAGCCTACTTAAATTTATCATTGCTTAGTTTTAAAGCTTTTCTGGCATAGCTTACCCGAATAAAAGAAGGAAATACAAAACGTCGGGAGTATTTTATACAATCAAGTTAGGTTAGGTACAGTAAAAGCTACAACCCATGGCCATCCCGCAATTACCTGTTCGCCGCGTGAATACTCGAAGCCTAAGTAGAAGCCCAAACTGCCAGAAAATTAAAGAAATTCTCAGAAAAGCAAACAAAACAAAACTAACCCATTTTCTTTTGCGGATACGTCGATCGATTTATAGGGACTTTACGTTTAATTGGTCGGCGCGGCGCGCCAAATTCGACTCCCTCCCTGATGCATACCAAATCGGAAAATGGCTCAAACGGCGGAACGGTTTTTCTGCTTCTGGCGCTCTTCGATAGCGATGTGGCACGTATTTTTCTGCGGCCCCAGGCGAAATTCGGACTTAAAATATCGAAAACTGCGCCCGCTAGCCGTGACCAAAGGAAAGCGTTACATACATACCACGATACACAAACAACGGTATGCTACTCCCGATGTAAAAACATGTCGAGTTGGCGCAGATGACGTCATTGCGAAGCACCAAGTCGGTTCAGTATCGTGAGTTCAGTTCCAATTAGGCGTCCATCAAGATGTTTCCGTTGGTATCAATGGAATGTGAGTGTAGAAAAGAAAAAAGTATGTAGTAGGGATGCAGTCAGCAGGGCAAAAAAATACTCTTTGTTATATGGTCAAGCTTTCGGAATGAATTTATTCCTTCATCAGGATAATAGCTACAATAAATATACATTATAAAAATGTTATAATGTTAATGGTAGGACCACTTACAAACTTGAGGTTTAGTTTAAAATTCGCAGAAAAAATACTAACAAAGTATCCTATACAGTAAATGAAGAAATTCTATTATAATGTTCTTTCGATGAAAAAAATTTTTTTCTTAGTATTCTTTCTGCGAGTTTTAAACTGAACCTCAAGTATGTAAGTAGTCCTAACATTAACATTATAACATTTTTATAATGTATATTTATTGTAGCTATTGTCCCGATGAAGGAATAAATTCATTCCGAAAGCTTGACCATAATAAGAAAGAGTATTTTCTTTTTGCCCTGCTGACTGCATCCCTACTAGCAGAGACTAACGAGTAATACAGACAATTCCTTAGCGAAATGTGTCAAAAGGAGACTCGCTTTTTAGCGAAATATCTTCTAAAGACATGAATAATATGCATTTTATTCGATTTTAAGTTAATCTACATAACAAAGTGATTGTATTAGAACCAAATTTATGCTTAAAATACTGTCTGTCTTTCTGTAAATTGAAATAGAGACTCGCTTATTTTTGACACATGTCTGTAAGGAGGCTTCTGTTGCAAAGCTATTTATTCTGTGCTACTACATACTTTTTTCTTTTTAACTAAGTCAGTTACGACTTACACCTGCTTATCAATAAATGTATGTAATAAATATAAATACAAATAATGTAGTATACCCATTACTTCTGTTAGATCTGCCCTAATGCATTTTGCTTAATTTTATTCAACAAGTACACATTCAAATCCAACAAACACCTACATGAAAATAAGAAAAGAAACAGTAAACTTGTTAAACAAATTGATGGGGTTGAATTCAGGATAGGTTTGGAGGCCTTCAAGGAACACTCTTGTTTGAAAAGTTGAGCTTTCGGAAAGTTTTATTTCCTATTTCAAGACATCTAAAAGTTGTACAAAAATTAAAGATGTATTGAAAAAGAAATAAAACTTTCCGAAACTTTTCAAACAAGAGTGTTTCTTTAAGGCCTCCAAACCTATCCTGACTGCAACCCCAGCAACTTGTTTAACAAGTTTACTGTTTGTTTTCAACTAGCCAGTCAAGTCTACCCACCTCTATCTAGAAATAAAAAATTAAGATTACTAGCTGATTCCCACAACATCTTCCGAGTGAAAAGACCCTTTCCTGTGCCCCCATCCCGTATCTTCTTAGGGGTTGAATTTTGGAAAATCCTTATTCTTATCGAATCCCTACGTCGTACAATGAACCTACCTGCCAAATTTCAAGTTTGTAGGCTTTATAGTTCCAGAGATTTTGTGACGAGTGCGTGAGTGAGTCAGTGGTATTTGGTATTTCGCTTATATATATATATAATATATAGATTTGACCGATTCATAATATTGTATTAACGATTATTAAAAATGTTGGTCAAACCCCTCTTCGTAATAACTTTGGGTGAAACCTATATAAACGTCGCTATTTTTGCATTAAAACTGCGTTTTATTTATATGGGATTTATATTATCTTTATGCCGCATGCTTCGCAGTGACGTCAGATGTGGGAGGACCCTAGGTCGCGAGATGCGCATTAGCATACCGTTGTTTGTGTATCGTGATACATACTACATTTTTTGAGAAGCCAGGGGGACTATAAACACCTAGGAGGTCCGGCAAGACCGGACTAGGCGTTTATAACAAGACAAATGGCGTTTGTTTGGATAGTCACTGCAGTATGACGTGTCAGACTCGTGGTTGAAGCGGCCGAACGCCGAACTTGCTGCCGACAGATAATTTAGGGAATTTAACGGACGGAAATATGCGCCAATTCGCCGTGTCAAGTTTGCATATGCCCAAATATTCTTTTATTGAAATTATTTCACTTAAAAATATATGTTTTTAATTATTTTAGGTATATTTAAACGACGATGAATTTTCCCGGAAATTTTAAACCTCTAGTCTGTATACTTAATGAATTACAAGGCATTATATGACAAAAAATTAAAAACAATTTTTTGTCATATAAGTAAGCCCTGTAAATCATTAAGAGTCATGACCGCGCAGACAAGATCTAAAATTAACGGTCGCGACGACCGGCTGGAATCTCAGGAATATTCTCCTCTCGCCACCCCTCACCACGCACTCTCGTCCCTTCCCCTCTCACCGGCAACCCGTTAGCGCTAGGAACGGTGTCGGACGACGGACGACGTTTTTTCGGACCCGAGCGAGTCAGACCGCCAGGCAGCCGAGAGCTGAATCGGTCGGAAGGGCGCCGGTGTACAGGGTGATTCCGCGAAATTAGGCCACTTCATAACTTTTTTATTTATCAACTTAGAAAAAAATATCAAATACAAAAGTTGTAGGGCTGCAACCTGACTACTTCATGGCGTTTTGTTGTTGACTCGGTTTGTGTATTTGTTGTGCTATTGTTGAAAAAATATAAATATTAAACACATATAAATATTAAACACATACCCCTATTTGTACGAATTCCGAAAGTATATTTTCGAGTCTTGTTTGTTATTTACTAACCCTCTTTTTTTCCTCAGTGCCTTGCGGAAAATTGGGTTATAGAAATTAATAAAAAAAAAACATAAGTTTTGTCTGTATATTTCGATATTTTGTAGGCAATAATAATTGTTTTTCTGATAAGTGCACTGAATTGGAAAGAAATTTTTTTATAACTTTTTAAAATTTTTTCTGACATGAAATTATTATTCCTATCAATCAAACAGCCAAAGTAGAACAGTGTTTCAATAAATTATTATTTCCACAGTAGGTAGGTAGGTTATGCTATATCTATGTGGTATTTTGGATTTCTATTACTTTTGTCTTTTCCTACTTTGTGCCTCTAAGATGTGTTGTGGTCGGATCTACCAATTCCGGGAGCAAACATTTTAAATATAACTTCGTCAATTTTGGCTCCATCTGTTTTTCCCAAAAATCGCGAGTCTACATTTAGGTATAAAATTTTCATTTTAAAATTTTTCCCAGTCCAAATGCCAAAAAGGCACCCCACTTTATTGGCTACTCTTAGTTGCCCTTGTACAGGGTGGTTCATTATAAATTGACACGCCCCTTAACTTGTTAGTTTTTGAGGTTAGAAAAAAGTTTTTGACAAAAGTTTTAGATAAATACAAAGTTTTTTGTGACGCTATTTGGACCGTGTACAGTGTATTCTAGAAAGCCGTGGCAGACATAACTTATGTTTTTTTAAATGGAACACCCTATATATTTTTGCATTTTTGAAATCTGCTCATCAAAGCAATCAAAATAATATTAAACTTTGTGGCATTATCTTTTTCCGTTTTTGAAAAATTCCGTATTTAAATTTTATACTAAATCTATTTAACTCGAATTTATGGATCTCGTGATAAAGATAGACGATCAATGTAATAACGAAAAATATTTGTTTTAAGCAAGAGAGTAACGTAGTGAAACTTCCAAAATGTTTAGGAGCTTTTACGATTTTCCTGAAATTCTTTATTTCTAGAATATAATCAGTAAAATTTGAAAAGGCTCCTAAACATTTTGGAGTTTCACTATATTACTCTCTTGTTTAAAACAAATATTTTTTGTTATTACATTGATCATCTATCTTTATCGCGAGATCCACAAATTCGAGTTAAATAAATTTATTATAAAATTTTAAAACGGAATTTTTCAAAAACGGAAAAAGATAATGCCACAAAGTTTGATATCATTTTAATTGCCTTGATGAGCAGATTTCAAAAATACAAAAATATATAGAGTGTTCCATTTAAAAAAACATAATTTATGTCTGCCACGGCTTTCTAGAACACACTGTACACGGTCCAATAGCGTCACAAAAAACTTTGTATTAGTATCTAAAACTTTTGTAAAAAACTTTTTTTCTAACCTCAAAAACTAGCAAGTTAAGGGGGGTGGCAATTTATAATGAACCACCCTGTACTTGAAAATACCATTTATAAAAATTTTAAGTTTGATTTTTCCTGCAAAAAAAGTACAGGGTGATCATTTTTAGAGGCCCAGCCTCTCTTGGTGGAACACGGTCAAAGATATGGAGATATTATACAGGGTGAGTCAGAATGTATAGTAAATACTTTAAAGGGGTGTTCGGCAGGTGGTTTTAAGGGGGTCTTTCATATAAAATTTTTCGATTTGGGCTTTCCTTGCCAAGTTATTCGGGTCTACAGGGTGACCCAAATATTTTTTATTTATATCTCAATAACGGCGCTACTTAAAAATTTGAAATTTGGTATGTGTTATCTACTTACTGGAAGACGCCTTAGGGTAGTTTATTCATTTACACACTGTCCTAAAAAAGGGTAAAAACTAACAACCCCTATTAATTTTTTTGCTGGAATTTTTTTGTTAGTAGTAAAAAAATCTATAGACACTTCGGTTGAGAAGGCCATTATTTACCTCGCATATTATATCCTTCGGCGCCACGCGCCTCAGGATATAAAAATGCTCGGTAAATAATGGCTCACTTCTCAACCTAAGTGTGTAATGTACTATTATTGAACATTAAAAAAAAAACAAAAATATCAGGTAACAACAATTCAGCTTCGGGATAAAAAAAATGTTACAGTAGATGCCCAAAATGATAGGTCCATAATAAAAGCGCTACACAAATCATATTTTTGTTATACGTAAAAATGACCCACAAAAAAATTCGAGCAAAAAAATTAATAGGGGTTGTTAGTTTTTACCCTTTTTTAGGGCAGTGTGTAAATGAATAAACTACCCTAAGGGATTTTGAATGATGTAACAAAAATGGTATGTTGGTGGGAAAAAATATTTCTTGGCGCCGCAACGCGACGCCTAGCGTCGTATTAGCAGAGAGTCGCTACATGGGGCCAATTTATTCCTTTATACACCCTATATCATCTCCCATATATAATATCTCCATATCTTCGACCGTTTTCCACTAAGAGAGGCTGGGCGTATAAAAATGATCACCCTGTACATAGACGAACTAACACAACCAAAATTTAAAATATTGCATTTATGGTTTTATATACTTGTAAATTCCATCCGGAAGAATTTCAGAAACATCAAATTCAGTCAAATTCAAGATTAGGCTAGATAACTATTATTGTAGATAATAAAAAATAAAAGATAAAAAACCTTTTTAAAAACAAACTTTTATTTAAGTCATGTACTAAAACGAATAAAATAAAATACCTACGTCATGTATCTACTAAAAGGAATAAAATAAAATAAATCTAGGTTTTCGTTAAATTCAATGCCAAATTGCGACAAATTTTTGTAAATCAAAAAGCTAGTCGCGTGAATTCTAAAGAAAATACATACTTTGGCAAGTAGGTACTTGCTTATCAACCAATCACTGTATATTAAAATTAATTGGTACCTACTTTCTATGAACATTTCTCGAGACAAGCTTTTTAAATTACAAAAACTTGGCGCAATTTGGCACTGAATTATTCTAACAAAAACCTAGACTTATTTCATTTTATTTTTTTCTATTCGATGTAGTACATGATTTATTTCATTTTATTCGTTTTAGTACATGGCTTAAATAAAAGCTTGTTTTTAAAAAGGTTTTTATCTTTTATATTATTTTGTGCTTTTTAGTACATATTTGATTCCCATATCAGGATAGTGGTAAAGAAATTTAGTCCGCCATATTGGATTTAGTATGACGTCACTTATCTCATTATTTTGTACTCGTCAACCCCTTTCATTTGATACCCATATTCAGGAGGTTGAAAAGAAAAAATGTAATCCGCCATCTTCGAGCGGCGGCCTTATTGCATTTAGTGTGATCTCACTAACTTTAGCGTTTTCTACTTCTCAAGCCCTTTCATTTGATACCCATATTAAGTATTAGAAAGTAGAAAGTATTACAATATTGAGTATTGCATATTGCATTGTCACCGGAACTAAAGGTGTATGCAAAGTTTAAGCTCAATCGGATGTCTGGAAGTGGTTCTAATTCAGCTTGCAAGATTCGACCCACACTAACAGGTGAAGTTAAATAAAAAAGCTTGTAAAATACGATAAGCGGAAACAAGAGTGCGACGGCGAACATATTGTACCTATCTTTGTCTATTTAGTGTCCCCTCTACGGAAACTCGCTTGAGGAGAGGGCAGGAGTGGGGGCACGGGAAAATTCGGTGTATTCATATTGATTTCGGCTTTGCAGTGTTTTTCTAGAAGTCGATCTACTTTTTTATTTTCAGTTAAAAAAAATCGATTTTTTTACCAAAATGTAACTAATAGATGGAGGAACAATTCGTATGAAAAAATTTTTTAAAAAACATTGTTGGTACTTGTAAAATTTACAAAAATGCTACCGTTTCATTTTCTCGGGAGTATTTGAAGGAGTATTTTTGTTACCATTAAAAAACTACAATTAAAAACAAAAAAAATGTCCATACGAATCGTAGACCTACATTTTCGCCACAGTTTGAGACAGGTTTGACAGAAATCAGTTTACGTATAACAGAGGAGATAGATTTTGAAGTTTCAAATTTCGTTTTGCATTTTTGGTGGACGTCCTGGGACTAATTCCATGTAAAGTATACGGTAGAAAGCTAGCGGAATTCCGTGCGTTTATCTGTACTATTTGCAGTGCCATTGCTCTTAAGTATTGGAGACACAATAAAATATATAAGAAAATTTTGACCAGAAGTTCGTCCTCCAAAAATTTTATGGAGGCCATTTTTTTTTGTAAAAAAAATGTTTACAAGACTACTGCTGCAGCATGCGGTATTTTTGTCATATGAGTAATGTGCTGTAACTTATTATGTATTAGAGATACAAAAACATTTATGTGGAGAAGTTGTTCATAATTTGATCCCCTAAATTTTATTAGGGACATTTTCCTATAAAAAAAATGTTTAGGAAACCAACCCTATTGTTTAGAAAACAACCCTATAGCGCAATTATTAGTACCAGGAGTTCGAGTGTGATCTTTTGGTTGGACAATCAGGAGACAGCCCCCAAGCAACCCTGAAAAAATCACACTGTCTGGATTTTTTTTACAAAACTTACATCTATATTACACTAATGAATTAATCAGAAACTTTTGGCAAATAATGTCAACATGGCTTCCTAAAAATAGATCTACCTGCACTGCAATTTTTCAGTTTGTTCGGGTTTTGAGACACCTGGAATTGGGTGACTTAACAATTGGTAGGTTTTTGGATCTTACTAAAGCATATGACTGCATAAACAGAGATCTATTGTTGATAAAACTGGAAAAGTTACAACAGAATTTTTGCGTTAAAACTCCATTACCACGTATGTATTAATTATTACCATCCTTTTAACGCCTAATTTGAGATTATTTGTTTATTTTCGCAAATTCAGGTACAGGTAACTCCATCAAGAGGCAGCTAGAGGTAGCTCGGACAATTATCGATTTTTATTGTGACGTAGTGAAACAAGTGCATTGACTGTTTCAAGGTACGTACCGATTAATCTTCAAAAGGCACATTGTACACACATGGTAGGGTGGTTCTGGTTGGTTCAGTCATGGACCTATGGAAGTCAGTGCTTGAGTTCAAGTCATCTACTCACAGTGCACTCTGCGGGTTTTGCTTTTTTACTTAGTGCTACTCTTTTGAGCACTCGAACTTGGGTGTTTTTTGGAATTGAACTTATAAAAGAGCACCTCCCACCACCTTTCGTTTTGTTCGCTTTGGTCTTCTCTCGAACTATAATCTCAGTGCTTCAGTCAGGTAGAAGGTGCTATCAGGTCGGATTTTCTCTTGAGATTTTTATCACCTTTATTTTCGACTTGATACTATATTTTGATAATCTTGTGTGCATTTGTTGTGTAATTTAATTCAGTTTCACCAACTACTGGTGTAGGTTTTGTATTTCATGTGAATCACCATTTTCATTTTTTGAGGGTCGAGGGCAACACGTGTTCACGGCCACGGTGTTTTCCCGTCGTTATCGGAACAGGGCATTGGTCTGGACCGGATTGAAGCAAAGGAACAGGTTAGTATTTTATAATTTTGATAATTTTTGGTTCATATTATTTCTTGATTTCGAATTAAGTTCACAGCTTTTATAGCACATATACGTCAAGAAATAATCGTAGCCACCTTTATCCTCTCCAGTGTAGCTCCAAGTTTTTTGCAACGTTGTATCTTGGGCGGTGAATCACATGATTTAAAGCTCACATATCACACCTGACAGAAAGTCATTTTTTGGTTATCATTTTTGCAATATCGTAGAAGGTTATTAGATCTTTTTAGCATAGATTGATATCGTGTTTTTTGTATCTCTAAGACCAAGGGGAATAGATTTTCTGTTACAGCTGATTAACTGTGTATTGTTAACTAATATTTTTGTAAACTTGAGTGTCGTGACCTCCTATTTTTGCGCTTTTCTCGTCATTACAAACTTGGGAATATTTTGTAATAAATTTAAACTTTTCAATTATTTTTGATGTCTCTTTGGCTTGCACATAGTCAATTTAAAGTTTTGTAATTCATTTTATATACATTTTAGGTTAGCCGAGAGGGTTAATTAATATTTTTTAGATTTAATTATTAACATTTTGGTAAATTTTTTAACATAAGTTATTATTGTGATATATGAAGTCATTGTTATTGTTATTTCAATTTTTTATTTGTAACAAACAGACATAACGACACTGTATGCACGTAAAATGTATTAGCACCAACTAATTCATCTGAATATTTTTTTATGCATGACTGCACTTGGAACAATAATTGCACTGTGCGATCCACTGACCACAAGTCCACACAGTGGGAGCTGAACTGGCAAAACCTTGAGATACTGAGCTGTCAACATTACATGCCACCTACGCAGCTGTTAGACTGTCAAACTTGTTGGCAGGTCCTCTTGTGACGTGACCGGAGCTTAGTTGACATCATCGAAACTCAGTCGAAGGCCGAGGGAAAAGGAGCTAGAAAGGTTTGCCTCTTACATTTCAGAAAGACAACAAATAGTTTCTACTGAGAGAGAAAATAAAGTAAGATAGTGTAAAAAGAAGGTAAATCCAAATGGTATTGCCCAGGACAACATTTTGGGGCCAGCCTTGTGTATTACCTTCAGAAAGATCTTTTTCAGACACGGTTAGGAAGTGGTCAATATATCACGGGGTATGCAGACGACACTACATTACTGACAGGCTCGGAGACCTAGCAGAGTTTGATAAATAAATCTGAGGTGCTTTTTCATAGTGTCGTTGACTGGTTTGCAAAAAATAAGCTTCTGTTAACTAGGGAAAAAATAACTATATGTTATTTAGAACAAAAAAAAAACTACTAAAGCCGGAACATATAAACATTGCAGATTCAGAATTGAGGCTGGTGGAAAATAAAAAATTCTTGGGCATCCATATTGACGAATTTCTTGATTAGTCCTGTCATAAATTTTATAATAAAAAAAAATTAAGTTCAGTCTGCTTTGGACAGAGTCACATCTAAATACATTGCTAATAGAATAATAAAATCACTATATTTTGCCTGTTTTGAATCAGTATTGAGATATGGAATATATTTTTTTGGAGGCTAGGATCGGATTTTCATAAAATTTTTGTAATACAAAAAAGTTCTAAGAATAATAAAGGAAATAAGACCTATCAACTCCTGTAGAAATATGTTTAGAGCAGACAAAATCATGACACTCCTATAACATAAGAGGAACCAAAATTAATTATCCTATACATCATCTAGCTTTGACATAGAAATGCCCCTATTAGATGGGTAAGCTATAAACACTCTTTAATTGTACACTAGAAATTACATTTCTTAATTTGGTAATCCAAGGTTGGCGGCATTGTTTTGAGGAACGTCCAGGGGCATATGTAGCATGTCTGGCAGAAATGTCAGAACTTGTTTCAGATGCCTAACCTTAACATTGATTATTGATATTCTGTGGCTCTAACCTAACTTAAAACTTTTTCTGTGCTTCAAAAAACAGAGTTTAATGTTAATTTCTATCTATTTAAATTTAGGATTCATGTGCGTAAAACGTAAATTCTGCCCTCTATCACCCATCAATAACATCAATATGGCTGCGGCTTACAGAATTCAAGAGACATGAAATACTTACCTGTCACAATCTAGTGTACAATTAAAGAGAATTTTTATATTATCAGATTTTAAATAAAACCTGTTGACTAGTTTAACCAATGAATAAAGAACCCCAGGAAGGAGCCAAAGCTCTATGGGCATTATAAAATACGTGAGACTGAAATCGCCCTGTATGGAGACTGATTTTTGACAAAATATTTTTATATTTGACAGTTGTCACGGTGGTTTGTGCTATTAGATATTTTTATGTAGTTCTTCGATAAGTACTTTTTGGAGATCTATTATGGTTAGCTGTGCAGCCTGCGGCTATTCTGTGCCTACCAGAACAAAATGTTTGGGGGATAACATTCTATCGGTAAGCACTTTTGTAAACCGGAAACGGCATGCCGCCATATGCAGAGACTGGACCGGTCCAGCGTAAAGCCCAAATTTGCTCCTTCCTGGGGTTCTTTATTCATAGAGTTTAACAGATATATAGTAAAATGTTTATTTTTTAGGTTTTTATAAAAAAAATATTTGTCATAGGCCAATAAGATTACCTGAATTCTTTCAAAATTTTTAAACTTGCCGTTTGAAAGTAAGGGGTATATGTAACTTTTTGGAGAACACTGTATGTAGCTACTCCTTTAAAGGACCTGTTTAGTGGATACAATGAAAATTATTAGTGTAAAAAAATTAAAAGAAACGAATATTTAAAGTCATCAATCTATCAACACTCACCTGAGCGGTGCTGTAAGACGAGTTGTAACCACCAGCTTTAGGCTGGTATGAGTTGTACGTGGATGCCTGGGGGTAAGAATGGCCGTCTGTTGACTTGCTGAGTGCGTCCAGACCTGCAGGGGTTGCAGCTGTGGGCGCTGCTGCTGAACCAGTCTGCGACGTTCTGGCAGTTGAGTTGTATGTGCTTGTCAAGTGATCGCTTGTCTGTGGAATGCTGTCAGTGTTTGATAACTGCAAAGAAAGAAAAAGATTAGTTGGTAGTGTAACGAAGTTACTAATTTTCCGTTTTAATTTTATTTTAACACCCGCTTATTTCCTCGCCGCGCTATTTTTAGCGGCCGGCTATCCGCCGGGGTAGTTTTTATGTCCACACCGATGACTTTTTCTACATAGTAGGCCGACATTCCAGTTTTATTGCATTTAATTAAATGCTGGTTTTAATTACTTTCCTGCTTGCCGCCGCCGAATAATAAATTCTTATGTTATCATAAGGGTTGTGGGATACCGACTAGGGGTAGAACCGGGATATTAATTCAAATTGCAGCTAGAGCCGCCGTTCTTTTTGGAAGTCCGGGTATATTGGACACGCCCGAGCCAGAGAGACCACCGTCCGAGCCCTATGGGGGGGTGCAACTACCCCTAACGGCCACTCTAGCCTCCGGCAGCCGTTTTGGGTACCAGAAGAGTGGGGGCGATCACCGGATGTCTCGCCACTGCTCCGACCAATGGACGGCCGGCGCACTCACGAAGGGAGGGGCGCCACCGAGCCCGATAAATACGCTGCGGCTGCCGAGGAGGGTCTCTTCTTCTCTCTCCGCTCTGATTTCCGGCATATTTCCTGATATTTACGTGGATCTCTCTGGACCGGCCGTGGACATAAACATTGTTAAATCAATATTATCCAATCTTATTATTGTTAATTGAACAGTTAATAAACCGTGTTAAAAATTTGCTAAATCTTCCTTATTTGTACCCTACCCTCGATGCACCACTGAACTCGGAGCATACCGCTCTAAAAAAACTGGCGCCTGAGCAACCCGTTTCACCGAAAGTCCGATTTTTCCTTTCTTAAATAAAAGAGGCTATAAGGAAGCCCCCCCCGGTGAGTACACAAAAGGGAAAAATCGGACGTGAACGAAAACTAAGCTATAAAAAGTAGCGCCCTCACAGGGACACGCTATAGTAGATTTATATTTATTTCTAAGTCACTAAGCAGGATACCCTCTGATCTGTGTTTTTTTTAAGCTGAGTTTTTGAACTGTTGAAACCAAACTTGCCCAAATTATCATCCCATAGGATGATTGTGCCAAGAATTTATAAACTTAAAATCATTCTTGGCAGTTATTGTCCCAAATATATAGAAACAATGTTGCCAGTAAAGAATAGTTAGTTATTAATCCAGTAAATTTAATTGGATTTATATGGGTAATAATGCAATTCGGGGGTAACAAAATTTTTTTTCCGTCGATAGTACACCATATAGAAAGCTTAAATCCGAATTTCCGACCATCAACCCTTTGCAGGTTTTCCGCCATCTTGAATTTAGTGGTAAATTAGTTTTTCGCGGATAACAGCTGTATTTTTAATTTTATTAAAAAATATTCAATATTTGTCCGAACTACTTTTTTCTATTAGCGATAGTTTATTTCCGGTAGCGTCTCAAAGTTGCGCACAACGTCTCCTGTCACCTCGTAGCACCCGCAGGTACACGCGCTATACCTTGCTTGTACTTTGCAAAATTTCTCAAGTTTTTTTATACCCGACTATACTTTATGTAGAGCATAATAATTAATTATGTCTGTGCGTCGTAGTTTATGGTACAAGGACGAAAAGTTGAGTTTTTTCGGATGGATGCAGATTTCACCGGCCAAGGCGCAGTCGAGGCTGGCGAACCGCAGAAGTACGTGTATCATACAATATTTTTTATTCGAATGTGCTTAGATGTATACAGGGTGGTCCAAACTTTATCAGCTTTAAAACTGCTAGAAAATTTCAAAAAAGGAGATTTTTTCCTATAAACATGTTTTGAAATCCTAACGGTTTTCGATATACAGGGCGTCAAAGTTCAATTTTTTTTTTCAAATTTTCTTTTATTTCTTCTAAAGGAAGACAGCTAAGGCAAACATATTTCATATTTGGTACAGTTTAGACACTCATTATATACTATAAATTAAAAAAAATTCAGCCCATCTACTTCCACCAGTGTCGGAGAGACGAGGGCCAATCATCATATTTTTTTTTAATAAAAAAATGGTACGCCACGGGAAAAGTAATATTTTTTGCATTCACTAAATAAATTTTAAGAAAAAACTATTCTTGACTTTTTTTCGAAAAATGTACAGTTTTTGAAAAATTCACTTTATGCGTTTTAATTTTTTTAGCAGAAGAAAATCAAAGTAGGTCTAAGCTCTCGAAATTTTGCGCGCATACTGAGTTTTCAATTCCGAACAACTTACCTTAATAACATTTGGTCATAAAACCTACAAAAAGGTTTCTAGATTCGAAAAATCAAGTGTCCTGGGAATTTAAATGTTACATATTATGAATTAATTGTATGTTCAAAACTAAGAAAAAAATGCCTAATAGGCATTGAGTGAAACATCACTTTAACTTTAAATGGTACAATTGTTCTGTGAAATTTGGAAGCGGTAGTTGAAAATTTTATTTTTAGAATTTTGGGGCACACTTTGCCAATTTCAACGCAAACGGTTGATTTTATCGTAATGGAACAACGGTACCCGTTTGTTGCAGAATGAAAAGATGCACTAAAATGATGAATCTGGTCAAAAAGATAACCTCAAAAAAGTTATGAATAAAAAACCCTTTGCGCTACCCCGCCTTTGGGCGATATGAATAAATTGTTTTTACACGAAATTGTTGCACTTCAGCCACTAATGAACTGCACCAAGTTTCATTTAAATTGCATAACTTCTGGAGAAGTTTTTGTGAAAAATATGTTTTTCAAACTATACCTTTATCACCCTGTACCTTTTTTATTATGCATTTTTGGACCCTCGTTTATAGGAAACTTTTTGTTCAAAATAACATTATCTGTATATTATTACAAATGATTGTATTGGAAAAGCGGTCCATTTTATTTTACAAGGGCCGTGGTTCAAGTATACACTGAATTTCTGTTCAGACACATAGACAATTCAATAGTTTGTAATGAAAAATAAACAGTAGCATTTCTGATCTTAATTTTCTACTTTTTGAAATAAGTATAGTATATATACAGGGTGTCTCATTTTGATCTGGAACACCCCTGTAAAATTTGAACAGGCTTACGGATTTTAACGAATTTTTTTTTTGTATACAGGGTCCTCCTAGACGCACTTATCAAACACTTTTCAATGACCATACGATTATTCCAGGGCTGGATTAAAAAATTTTTTGACCCAAAATTTCGAGTTAAGGTATCAGCGATTTTTTTATCGGAAATCTGATAACGTGGCGTTAATCAGCGCCCCTGAAAACCCCCAGATTCCAAATTTCAAGAAATTATTCCCACGAATTATACTTTTTACACTGCATCAAAATTGCAAAAAATCAAAATTTCAATTTGAGTTCAGCTATTAAGGTGGCTATGGAAACAAGTGAAAATGGTAAAAAGAGGTCCACAGGGGACAATGGTAATAAACCTGATCGGAAACTGTACTCGGTTTCTCTTTTCATTATTGCTGTACAGTACAAATTTTATGCCATTTGAGACGCAAGAGAGCTCGCTGCCATCGCAGGCAGCCGTGGAAAAATAATGGCTTGCAGAAATGCCAGTTTATGCATTTTTACAACAAATGTTATTCAGGGGTTGATGTTGTTAAAATAATTTAGGCGTTACAAATAATTTAGTGGGTATAAAATGTAATTTCTAATCGATTCATCAATACATTTCTGCCGTTTAAAATATTGCTGCTTTTAATTACATTCTTCAAATACGTACTTTGTAGTGTATAATCTTATACTTCATTATTTGTACAAAAAAAATGTAAAAATTAACGTTTCTCAAAGTATTTGCACTTGCACGACTGCCTGCGACGGCAGCGAGCTCTCTTGCGTCTCAAATGGCATAAAATTTGTACTATACAGCAATACTGAAAAGAGAAACCGAGTACAGTTTCCGTTCAGGTTTATTACTATTGTCCACTGTGGACCTCTTTTTGCCATTTTCACTTGATTCCATAGTCACCTTAATAGCTGCACTCAAATTGAAATTTTGATTTTTTGCAATTTTGATGCAGTGTAAAAAGTATAATTTGTGGGAATAATTTCTTGAAATTTGGAATCTGGGGGTTTTCAGGGGTGCTGATTAACGCCACGTTATCAGATTTCCGATAAAAAAATCGGTGATGCCTTAACTCGAAAATTTTTGTCAAAAAAAAATTTTAATCCGGCCCTGGAATAATCGTATGGTCATTGAAAAGTGTTTGATAAGTAAGTCTAGGAGGGCCCTGTATACAAAAAAAAATTCGTTAAAATCCGTGAGCCAGTTCAAATTTTACAGAGGTGTTCCAGATCAAAATGAGACACCCTGTAGGTATCTAAGCACATGCAATAAAAAATATTGTATGATACAAGGACAAAAAGTTGTTTTTCGTACTCCTGGGGTTTGCCAGTCTCGACTGCGCCTCAGCCGCATCCGTCCGAAAAACTCTCGGAAAAACTAAACTTTTCGTCTTTGTACTTCTCGATTATTTTCTTATAACTTGTTATGTATGCAAAATTCAAGTAAATGTCAAGAGAACAAATTTGCAGAGCACCTTTTTTCCTTAAAAAATGGTATCAGCTAATTTTTGGTAAAATTAAAAATACAGCTGTTATCCGTGAAAAACTAATTTACTCCAAAATTCAAGATGGTGGAATATCTGCAAGGGGTTGATGGTCAAAAATTCGGATTTAAGCTTTCTATATAGTGTACTATTGATGGATAAAAAAAAATCTTACTAAATGAATTGCAATATTAAACCTTAAATTTACTGGACTATATGCCCAATTGTATTTTATCTATCATTGGAAGTGGGAGAAAAGTACGAAAGTGTAGAAGGGCCACCTACGAAAATATTTTTTGTATCTCGGAATTCCGACTTTTTATCTCAGATTCAGACTTTTAACTTCATATTTCTACTTAGTAAGTCGGAATGATGTCATTAAGACTTGTTAACTCAGAATTCTGACTTGCTAACTCGGAATTTTGACTACTTGACTCCGAATTTAGACTTACCAAGTCAGAATGATGCCATTCCGACTTATTAACTCTGAATTTCGACTTGTTAACTCGGAATTTCGACTTAAAATACGTTCCGAGCCACTTTTAGAAGAGTTCTTGAAGTCATCACGGTGACAAATATTTATATAAACTAAGTACACAGAGCCCGGTCGTCACGAGGGTACGCCTAATGTTTCGCGATTATGAGCCGCTGGACAGAATCCCTAGACAAACCTGCTCATATAGCAAGTGCGAGAGAGCCAAAGCGAGATGGAAGTGGGGTGGGTAGACGGGGCTCACCAGTGACCACAGAACTTGATACTAGATGGCACAATTATAAGTTTATTTGTAGAATAGGCATTTCTGAATATTTAGGTTGTATTTTGTATCATTAACAATGGTAACATCTATGAACCTCAACGGCATAAAACACAGGGCAAGAGATATTAAAAATAAAATAAATCTACATTTGTGTCCAAATTTATGGCTCCTTTCGGCCCAATTTCTGTCCTGCTCATTGGTCATTTGACACTTGACCGCATTTAATTTTATATTTTTCACAAGTTAAAAATTGAGCGTCGAGCATCTAAAATTATATGTTCAATTTATCAATAAAATAATTACTGTGAATAATAAACCATCTGATCTACTGAGATAAACAAGCCGATAGCTACTAGAATCTTGTGATAAAGGATGGCGGAAACTCGATTCCTTTGGATACTGAGTTGTTTACGAACGCATGCTTCGAAATTTATGAAACAGTTTATCGCAAATAGTGAAACCTACTGTAACTACTGAACTAAAAACTATACAGACAGTTGCAAACAAATATATCCATGTAATTTGCAATTTGCTTATTTTAAACAACTGTGTCTGCTGGGGACACAACCACGATAGAACAGGTGATGGAATATGGAATTCAGTGCTGATATGTTTCAGTTTTCTAAGTATTATCCTTATTTAAACAAGGATATTATTAATGAATTCTTCAACAGTAAGGTGCCAAATCATATTGAATCAACAGTCAACAATCCACAGATACATCTATGTAGAAAAATCAAGATTCTTAATGTACGGATGAACTGAAAGATTGACATATCTACTTATAACGATTTTTGTCATGATGCACAAACCTAAATTGCGAGTGACATAGCCAAACATAGAAAATTGCTGTGTATTCCTTCTTGAAAAATGACTATAAACAGCAGGCGAAAAATATTTTTTTATTATCAATATAATTGTATTTTGTACTTATTGTAATAAAATGTAGAACTTTCTGCTGTTTTTTTTCCTGGGTTTTGTTTGGATCGGAAACACATTAAATTATCAATATCAATATTTTTAAATGGGATGTTGTTAATTACAATGCATCATAGAAAGTTGATTTTATTAGACATAGGTGCATACAGTGGCACAAAAAAATTAAATAGCAATTGGATTAGCAGGATGTTTTAGGTGGCCACACAGTCATTACAATGAAAAGTGAAAAGAGATTGCTTTTAAAAAGTAAGAAAGATAGTCCCTATGCAATTAACATTTCGCTCATTTGTAATTTTTAAAAGTGAAAGTGGGTGATGTATAAAACGTTCTATAATTATTGGAAAAAGTCGCAATAATTTAAAGCAGCTAGGTCTTATAAAAAAATGTCTTAAAACTACCCCTCCCCTCCCTGAGGACAGTTATTTTTGGTTGGATCTTCGCTGTTTTCAGCGAGGATGTTCCAATCCATGGTTGAAAAAATTTGCCGGACAAAACTACCCCCTGCACCCTTTTCGGGAAAAAAATTGATAACTGTATTTTTCTGGTCCGATTGTTGCCCTTTTCACAAGGACATTTAAAAGTCTCAGAATTCAAAAACAAATTGTCAAACCCCCCCCCCCCCCCCCCCCCGAAGAGGGTCTTAACGAAGTTTTGTTTTTCGAATACCATAAAATCAAAAGTGTAGGCGAATACTTCTAAAAATAAAGATTTTACGGATTTGTATGCCCATTTATAAAAGTAGACACCCTGTATATCTTTAACTCTTGGCAATCGCGTCACAGACCTGAAAAGTTCTATATATAGGAATGTGCTTTGGCTAACTCATTTTCCTTTAGTGTGACACCAGGCGTCGCGTGATTTGGTTTACTGATACAGATGTCCAGAAATATAATAATAAATGCCAACTTTGAGTGCTTATGCCCATTATCACTTTTTCTTGTATTTACATTTACACTCATAATCTTACATCTTTGTTGATAAATGCCAATATTTTAATTATGGTCTTAGTAGAAAAAAACCATCCGTATCTACGACTATTTAGATTTCCATAAGAATATCCAAATTTGTGTGAAAAGTGGATATTTAACTAATTGTGATAAGTATCGATATTTTATGTTTATAAATAATATGAATACAATAATAAAATGTTGAATACTGCAGTGCTGGATTAATTTGGAAATTCTAAGGATTCCTCCTGAGTGGGTATGTGAAGTTATTTGTCGGTCAATGATGCTGTGTAAAGAAATGTATGACACTTACAAGCATGAAGAGGGGGTAGGTGTGAAAATAAAAAATTAAATAGTGGAACTCGATGCCAGCTGATTCAGAAATAAGAAAAACATTTGTTATAAACACAAAGAATTCTTATTAACTAAACTGACAACTACAAATCTTTTTAAAATATCTTCTTTTGGTGAAAAAAAAAAACAAAAACAAAAAAAATTGAAGAACATGTCAATAATTGTTATTTTAGACCGGGGGATATACCATATCCAAGTTACAGAGGCAGTGAATCAAAACATTGGCCACCACGTGGTCGCGATGTGACCTATTCTCGTATTAGTCTGGCCATCGTAAAATCTCAAGTATTTAGGCGGCAAGTGGAATGCAGGGCCGGCTCTTCCCTCAGTCAAGTTTCCTGCATAGGTAGGATCACGCGCAGACTTGTTGCAGAATCTCATATATTAGTCCGACCCTGGTAATCAATCGCAATGTGATCATGTGATTTTGTTTATATCTACTGCCTCTGTAACTCGGAAGTATGCCTTTGTGTTTTAATGAATAACTTTTCGTGCATGCCCAAGCACATTTACATTGAATGGTATTTAATAATTTACACGATTTATTCAATGTAAATTGTACTTGCATAATTATCATTGGCTGTCTATTCAGTGCGGAAAAATTATTTGTTAAGATACAAGTTCATGTGACAATAAAAGCCTTTGGGCCCACGGTAACAGTATGACTATGGTTTTCCGAGGAATTTTCAATTTTAAACATTTATCTCTAATTTATTTATCTGTCAATTAACTTTGACGTGACATTACCTTTGAAAAAGGGGGAAGATTTATTCTTCGAAAGCTCAGAAAACAAATTTGTCGAAGTTATTTTTTGAGTTAAACTTTCAAAGTTTCACTCTTAAGAATTTATGAATTTTCCAGGCAACTTGAAAAAGTTGCCTTTAGTCAGTTTGATGGCGAAAAACCCAATTAAAAATTACATGTCAAGTGTTATTTTTATTGTAGAGAAAGAAAATTATGTTTCTTAAGCCCTTTTTACACTTTCAATTTCTTCGTGAATAAATTGACGAATTTCAAGGTGACAACCAAAAAAAAGTCATGCTCCTTTCAAAACAGTTTTCCAGAAATATATTTCAGTTGCCGACCAAACAGTTCATTAATATTGCTGCAAATATTGTACAGAGTGACCCATCCAAGCTGAAAAAGTGTATTACGAAGAGACAGGTTAACATAAAATCGTCATTCAAAAAAATTATATTGTAGTAAACATGAAGGAGAATTCGATGATGTACTCGGATTTTGTACACGGGGGTCGGTAAAATTTAGTTTTTTTTTTATTAACTTCTGGTTATAGCGGAAATGAAAGTGATTTTCACTATTTTACAACTTGCACATTCCATTTAACCATTTTAATTTAATTCTGATTCCAACAATATATAATTTGACCTATTTATCTCCAACCGTTTCCGAGATATTTATCAGAGAATCTCAATTAAACTAGATACATACAGGATGTCTACTTTTAAGTGTATAGAAATCGATAAAAAATGTATTTTGTGAGACATTTTCAAAAACCTTTTTTTGTTTGAAAGGTCTTCAAAGAAGGCTTCTTTTGACGTTTTTACTTTTGTCAAAATGCAAATCCAGGGCCGGCTACGATTTTTTTTATACCCCGATTTTCACAAAAACCATTTAGCGATTTTTTTATTTAAAATCTGACACAACAGCGTTAATCAGGACACCCCAAAACCCCCATATACTAAATTTGAATAAAAAATATACAGGGAGTTTTATTCTGCAGAGTGCCAAAGTTGACCAAAATAGGAATTTTAAAGGCACCTGCAAAGTCAAGTGTGCCATGGAATCCCCTCAAAACAGTTAAATGGTTAATAGAACCACTCAAGGTCCAATTCAAAATATACAGAATGTTCTTATCTGTGCCATCTCAAAATGCTGAATTTTTATGAAACTTTATACGGGCTGTGGAATCATTGAAAAAATATTGATAAACACAAAAGTAATGTATTTCTTTACAAAATGCCAACTAACAAATAAAAACAATTTAAATTATTGGACCTTACTCACCAAAGTCACTGTCTAAGATGATACATTTTCTGTGCGTTTATAGTGTGTGTAGCGGTTTTGATATACTCGATTTTTGACCAGTATAAAGTTCCAAAAATTCAGTAATTTGAGATGGCACAGATAACAACACTCTGTAGATTTTGTATTGGATCTTTGCACACCAACACCTTGAGTGGTCCTATTGACCATTCAACTGTTTTGAGGGGATTCCATGGCACTCTTGATTTGGCAGATGCCTTTAAAATTCCTATTTTGCTCAAGTTTGACACCCTGCAGAATGGAACACCCTGTATATTTTTTATTCAAATTTGGTATATAGGGGTTTCCGGGTGTTCTGATTAACGCTGTGGGGTCAGATTTTAAATAAAAAAATCGCTAAATGGTTTTCGTAAAAATCGGGGGTATAAAAAAATCGCAGCCGGCCCTGGATTTGCATTTTGAAAATGGCAGAAAGGTCAAAAGAAGCGGTTTTTGAAGGCCTTTCGAACAAAAAAAAGTTTTGGAAAATATCTCACAAAATACATTTATTATCGATTTGTATACACTTAAAAGTAGACACCCTGTAGTCTAATGGTCAGTGTCCGATGTTCGATCCGAGTAGACCAAACAATAACAACAAATTTATGATAAATCAAGTCAGCCATGATAATAAAACTGACAATCAAGTAGGCTGTTAAGTCAATATTTCTATTTACTAGTCAGATTAGTCTAAAATTTTGTTGCTGAAGCTGTTACTAGTTACAGTTTAAATAAATCTCTCACTGCATCTCTCTGTGATTTTTCGTTATTTTTTCTTAAATAATTTAAAGTTTGTTCTTTCTCGTCCTCACTAAACCCAATTTTTCTCCTGCTAATCACACTTCCTGTCGATCTTAATCTTCGATACAGCTTACATATAAATGAAGCACTCTGAACATTTATATTTGGCCTGACCATGAGACCATATATCTAGTTTAATGAAGCTTCTCTGATAAATATCTCGAAAACGATTGGGGATAAATAGGTCAAATTATATATCGTTGGAATCATAATTAATAATAATAATAATACATTTATTATTCCAAAGAGAAAGTACATAAACGATTATTATATCGTATGTGTAGGAATAAAAGGCCCACTTAGCAGCATCCTTCACGATGGAAGGCGCGGTTGGAGCCGAAAGCAAAACTTACTATTATTATTGCAGCGAAATTAGCTTTCCACCTAGATTCAACATAACAAGTATGAAATGTATAACTAATGTAATTTAAAAACTACTCATAATACAAAAAGGAATGTTCAGAGTGAGGTGAGCATCGACTGGTCGAGAAATTCAATTGGATAGTAAATCAAGTGAAGAACGGTAAAGATAGGAACAATGAATAAAGAACCCCAGGAAGGAGACAAAGCTCTATGGGGCTTATAAAATACGTGAGACGGAAATCGCCCTGTATGGACACTGAATTTTGAGTTTTGATGCAATATTTTTATATTTGACAGTTGTCACGGTGGTTTATGCTTTTATTTGTGTAGTTCTTCGATAACTCCTTTTTGGAGATCTATTATGGTTAGCTGTGCAGCCTGCGGCTATTCCGTGACTACCGGAAGAAAATGCTTGGGGGATAACATTCCATCGGTAAGTACTTTTGTAATTTAATTTACTTTTTGGATAAAATTGTGTTCCGACTTTATTCAAACTAACTTTAGAGGTCAAGCGGTCATGCAAAAAGCGCCAGAGGCGTATCTTTGTGTAGGTACTTACTTCTTCCTGGGTAGAAGTGTAAATTTTAAATTAGTATCAAGATAGATATGCTTTATAATTTTTGGCCTATATTGCAACGATTTCACGGAAAATAAGGATTACTTCTTGAAACAACTCAATGTACATACCTCTTTGAGAATATTCTAAATTTTTAAAGATTTATAATTTGTTAATGTTATTCTAAAAAATGTGTAGGTACCTACATACCTACTAATATACCTACTGTACATATTATATAATAATCTCTAGAGTACATATTTAATATACTCTTGAGTGAGGAAACGTTATAAAAACTGTTTTTATAAAGTACTGAGTTCATTCACATTTTTCTTAGATTTCCTCAAGATGCACAACGAAGAAACTGATGGACCAGGGTGGACACCAAAAGAATATAGTTTCCTATGTTCACGTCACTTTGCTGAAGAATGTTTCGATCGAACATCTTGGATAAAAGTAGAACTATCGCGAACTTCCTTGCCTATACTATGGAAGTGCCTCGATTAAAATATGTAAGTAGCTATAGTTTTATGAACATGTCGATAATTCAGCTTTTATTGAGTTCGAAATATACAAAATCATTGACTAAGAAAACTTTATTTTTAATTATTAATGGAAGTATCGAACGTGGACATTCTAACCTACAATGTCAAGCCAGGAATATTAACAAAGAAAGATTTTTAGTACCTGTAATTATAAATAATAAAGGATGTTTTAGTGGCATATCAGGTAAATGATATGAATTGATTATGAAATGTATTAAAAATCTGTCTTTGTTATTATCAAGATTCATGTTGCAATGTTCTTAGTGTTATTTCCATCTTGTTAGTTAAATAAATAAAAGAATTAGATTTTTTTATATATCCTAAACTAAAAATGATAGATATTTATATATATGGGGTGTTCCATTAAAAAATTAAGTCTGCATCATACTATATATAGGTACCTACTTCTTTTCTAAGACTCTCCTACCACTATAAATAATGCATTTACTTCCAGCTATTTTAAGTGAATCACTCCCTACATGTCATAACTGCTGTACTTTATTTTAGGTCAGGACGTTTAATCCAGTTTATACAAGACCAATAAAAGAAACTGTGTCTGAAGAGAATGATGACATATAGAAGCTGTACCTGGGCCTTCGGTGCCTACATGTGCATCACTACCAGACCCGGACAGTCCTCAAAAAAGGGAATTAAAGAGGAAAATCTGTGGCTTGCAGAAGAACAGATGGCGGCAGAAGAAACAAATATCATCGTTGAAGTCCATTATGGTCGATTTAAAGAAACAGAAGTTATTATTAGAAGAGCAAGACAAGCAAGAAACTATTTTATTAGAAAACTTTGAAACAAATAGACATAATTCAGAGACTGTTTCAAAAAACACAAAATAAGGAAAATATCTGAGCATTCTGTAAGATCTTTTGCTGTGGCTCTACATTTCTTTTCACCTAGAGCTTATGACTATGTAAGGCAAAGAATTTATAATAGTTTTCCTCGCCCAAAAACGTTAGCAAAGTGGTATTCCTCTGTTAATTCTCAGCATGGGTTTCACTACAGAAGTGTTTAATTTTTTAAAATCAAAAGTGGAACATTCTGATAAAAAAGCTCTGTTATGTTCCCACGTTTTTGAAGAAATTGCTATTAGATAGCATTTAGAATATACCTACTAAATATTATGGGTATGTAGATTGTGGGAATGCGTTACATGTTACATGGGGATAACATCATAGAGTTAGCTAAAGAAGCTTTGGTATTCATGGTAGTTTGCTTAAATGGAGCTTGGAAAATACCAATAGGTTATTTCAATTATATATATTTTATTTAAGGGCCAATAAAAAATGTTATAGTATTTGCAAGTGGTGTTATTCATTTAGTTCCATAATGCTTATTCAAGGTGTTATTTAAATTCTCTCTCGTGTCATTTGGATTTTCCTCCATTAGCTTTTTATAAGGTTTTCGATTTAACATACAGGATCAAATTTAAAATTATTGTAACTGTTTATAACTTAAATGTCCATATCTATCTCATTTTTGAGTTTTGGCAAAGATAAATAAATTCGTGAGAGTCAAATAATATGATTATTAAAATACCAAATGACCGAATTTATAAAAATACGTATTAAGAAGATTAAAATCTATTTTAAAATTTGAATATTTCATTTATACCATTTTAAAGTAGTACGCCACTGTAAAACCGGAAATGACATGCCGCCATATGCAGACACTCGACCGGTCCAGCATAAAGTCCACATTTGCTCCTTCCTGGGGTTCTTTATTCATTGGATAGGAATATAAGAAGAAATAAGAGAATGAAATAAATGCACACAAAAACGCTTCGATTTAAGTGAAATATATTGTGAACAGCATATATATATATATACTTCATAAATACCCAAAAACAATATTTAAAAAAAAATAAAATTACTGAAACTATTGACTCTCAAGTAATTTGAGCATCATTTTCCTTTTGAAAGATGTAACACTTAGTGAGAAATTTGTAATCTGGTGTTTGTTTATAAGGTGGGCTGCATTGTAAGAAAATGTTTTTTAAACATTTCTTTTTTATGGGAAGGTATTGTCAAAATGTTTTTCCTACGAATATTTAGATTATGTACATCAGTTCGAAACTTAAGTTTATCATAAAGGTAAGGAGGGCTCTTGAATTTAATTATCTTATAGTAGAGCGTTGAGTGGAGCGTTCGTTTATTAAACATATTCAACCACGTCAATTCACGCAACTTATGGGATACCCTTTGTCTACGCCTAATTCCACAAATCAGTCTAATGCAAGAGTTCTGCAGCTTCTGAATCCTCCTGGCGTTAGCCGAGTCCAGAAAGGGACCATAAACGTTATCAGAAAAGTTGCAATGTGATAAAACTAGTGAATCACATAACTCCCTTTTAGTTTTTTGAAAAAGGTAGTGCCTATGGGAGTAAATCATTTTTAACATTGAGAATCCTCTTTTTAGACATTGACTTATGTGTTCTCTAAATCTTAGTCGTGTGTCAACTATAAGCCCTACATTTTTTATATATTCTTTAAAGACGATTATGTCAGTGCCCATTTCCAGTTTTAATGTAGCTATGGGAAGTTCTGTTTATCTCACTACAAAATAGTAAAGCTACGGATTTGACGGGATTCATTTTGAGCAGATGATTATTGGATGTTTCAAGCAAGCTATTTAAGTCTTGATTGATTTGGGCGTTCGCTCTCTGGGCTTCATTAGCTTTAAAAGACAAATAAATTTGCGTATCATCAGCATATAAATGGTGTTGAGAATATTTTAGAGATTTAGTAAAATTCGAAGTAAAAATACTAAAGAGAAGGGGGCCCAGTACGCTACCTTGTGGGACACCAGTGCTAATATTCGAAGGGTTTGATTTGCGTCCATCGAGAACAACATTTTGGGTTCTGTCAGACAGGAATGAGGAGACCAAAGAAGCCGAGTGGTCAGTGAAACCAATATAACTCAAAATCGCAATCAAAACAGCGTGGTTAAGCATATCGAAGGTCTTCGTGTAATCAAAGAGAACTAGGAGTGTTGCTTTATTTCTATCATGCGCTGCCACTACATCGTCTATAATATCAGACAGTGCTGTTGCACAACTGAAGCCCTCCCTAAACCCAGATTGTTTATTAGGTATGATATTATGATGAAAAAGGTACGGGTCGATTTGCTGTTCTATAACTTTTTCAAGTATTCTAGAAAATGTAGGTAAGATTGAAATAGACCTCAAGTGACTGTATTCTGTCGGGTTGGTCATTTTAGGTAACGGAATAACATGAGCATGCTTCCATATTTCCGGAAAGTACGATTCCCTAATACAGCAATTAATTATATGAGTCAAATGAGGTACGATAAATGGACAGCATAATACAATTAAACTTATGTTAAGATTGTCGGCACGAAAGCTTTAGATTTAATGCCCAGAATAATATTGGAAACATCGTTATCCGTAACAGGCTCGAACTCAAAGGAATCCTCCAAAAGTATATTGTTTTTATAAAAATTTAAAAGGTCCTGTTTAGGAATGGTACTACTGTTAGCAAGTTCTGTAAAATACCTGTTCAGATCTTCAATTTTTTTTTAATTATCGGGATTTTTTTTATTTTTTGCCTTTAGAATATTAAGTTTTTTTAGCTTGCTCCACTTTTCTTTGGTATTACAATTCTGCAATTTGTAGTTCAAATAGGCCTTCTTTTTGGCCCTGATTGCGGATGTGGTAAGATTTCTTAATTCTTTATAATAATTCCAATGTCCTAGGATTTTAGTTTGTTTATAACGAGATAAGACTTGATTTCACAGACGTTTCATGAGTCTTATATGTTATCGGTAATCCAAGGGCAATACGGTTTTTTAAAGTTTTTCCTTGTTTTAATCGGAGCATGGATATTAAGAATATGTAAAATAGTATCAGCTAGAAATCTCACCTTTTCGTCAATGTTATTAGTTTGATATACAACTTGCCATGGTTGACGTTTTAAATCTGTCTGAAAATTATTCATATTAATTCGGCTTAATGCTCTATATGAGTAAGATCGGTCGAGAGGTTCTCTGTTAACACTTTCACTGCCAACAATGGGCCTGGCGCGTTGACTGCATGATAGCCTGCGTGCCTTGCACGCGCCAGGCGCGTTCTGGGTATATCGATATTATAATGAGGCATAGCAGAGCCGGCACTCCATGAACGGATTTGTTATTTGCTGGGCACATGGGGATAGACCCACAGGTTGTAAAAACTTACATGGTTTTAAAATTGACCGTTATTTCGGTATTTTAGATCAGTGTTTAGCAGGTGTATGTACTCTCAATTCATTGGTAAGTAATTTCTTATTTATAGTAATACTTTTTTATTTGTATATTGAATACTGATAGTTAGGTAATATTTGACGAGTTCTAATTTTATTTTTTGTCCAATATACATGCAATTATAAAAAATAAGTAAACATTCGAACATATTCCGTTATTTGGAGGTTATGAACTAATGCAAATTTCTATATTTTTATGAAAAGAATTTTGAACTTATTGGTTCATATAGGTAGTGAAATAAATTGGCGCGTGTGAAGGGGAGCTTTTACATTACAGCTGAATGAAGCAATTTCTAGTTTTAGCACACAGCAAATTTGAAACACTGTATTGTAGAATATGACAACTGCAACTGCACATAACTATAATTGTGTATTATCTTTGGGGATTTAGTTTCATGGGCACGAAATAGTACTAAAATAAAAGATTATAATGCATTGACGTTCGTCAATGGGATTTCGGGAGATATAAGGTGTTTCTCAAATTATACGTGGGTTCTCATTCATCCATTTGAGTTTGCTAAAGAAAAAAAAAACATTTGGGAATCTACTTCAATTTTTCAATTTGTTTTAGGCTTATATTATACAATAATAGGGCGTGAAAAACCTTGTTTTTGCCAAAACCGCGCCAGGCGCGTTGGTGGCACACGGCATGATTTACAACTCCGTGTGCCACCAACGCGCCGGGCGCATTTTTATTAAAATAACTTTTTTTAGTGTTAAATTTTGTTTACATCTATATACAGGATGATTTTTTTTAGGTCTACCACCGCCATTTTCTCGTTTATTTTATGCCCTACAAAAAAAGCGTAAGAAACAAAAATGTTGCAATTTTGGACAGCTAAGTGGTGCTGCAAAAGAAATCGGCATCCATGGCCAACTTGTCGCGCAATATTAAAAAAAACCTCAAATTGAGCAAAACTATTAATAGCCGTGGAATGTTTATTTTAAGAGACAGAGGAAAACTTTTATATTGAAAATTGATGGCACTGAGAAGCTTTATCTATCCACGTAGTCAGATAGTTTCAGCAAATTACACAGGGTATTCGGCTCTCTTGAGACCATGAAAATTTTTGTAGATTTAAGGTTTTTTAGTACACCGCGAAAAGTTGGGCATGGAGGCCCATTCCTTTTTTAAAGTCGCCTCGCTGACCAAAATTGCCATATTTTGTTTTCTTGCGTATTTTCTGTGCGGCCTAAAATAAGCGAGAAAATCGCTTAATAAGAAATAAACAAAAAAAATTTCATAGCCTCAAGAGAGCCGAAGACCCTGTGTAATTTGCTGAAACTATCTGACTACATGGATGGATAAAGCTTCTCAGTGCCATCATTTTTCAATATAAAAGTTTTCCTCTGTCTCTTAAAATAAACATTCCACGGCTATTAATAGTTTTGCTCAATTTTAGGTTTTTTTAATATTGCGCGACAAGTTGGCCATGGATGCCGATTTCTTTTGCGCACCACTTAGCTGTCCAAAATTGCAACATTTTTGTTTCTTACGCTTTTTTTGTAGGGTGTAAAATAAGCGAGAAAATGGTGGTGGTAGACCTAAAAAATCATCCTGTATATACATATTATATAATATAAAATTTTACTTACTTAACGCTAGATTTGTTTTATAACTACATTGTCCATGGCAAATTTTTTATGAAAAATCTTCAGATGCGTTTTTCTAAAAAGACATAAAATTTAAATGTTGAAATTTTTAATAGATATCTAAAAATGTAATTTTCAATTTTTATAAACAACGTATTTATATTATGGAAAACTTAAATAAAATAAATTCTCATTTGTTTTGGATTTAAGGTTATAAGTTTGCCAAATGTCTAAATTTATCTAATTAGGTTATGATTTTAATTATTTTAGTTCACTTTATAGGTTATCAGTATGACAAATTTTTGTTTAAAAATTGTCTAATACTTCAAATTTGGATAAAAATTTGACAGCTTTTTGTTTATTAAAAAATGTATCAATGTGTCAAAGTTGTATGTCTTATAACTAAAATTTGGTTATAAATACAAATTGTCTCATTTGTCAAAATTGGTTAAAATTTGACAGATTTTTGTTTACAAATTGTATGAGTAAAATTTGGTTATAAATTTAGAAAAAAACTAACAAATTTATATCATTTACTTGATATGCCACTAAAACATCCTCCTTTATGAAAATAAATCTTGTCTTTAAAGATGTATGTTCAATATTTTGCAAGATCTTTTTTGGGAATAAACAAGTGATTTTTTTTTGTAATGTGAAGATTTGTGCACTTAAATTTGGTCATCTTGTAAAATGTTATTTTCAATTTTATCATACCCAGCCTCCTCCCTATGCACTAGGACTAGATTATCAGGAAGAGGATTAGAAACCTGTGTGGAACTGATAAATTTTGTCAAATGAATGAACCATGAACCAAAAACAACTCTCCTCTGTTTATCATTAAGACTTGCAGAGGGTAGTTTCAGTCCGGCAAATGTTTTCAACCATGGATTCGTGCACGTTAGATCTCTTTGAATATTCTCCTTGAAAATGGTGAGGATCCGATCAAAAACAACTTTGGCGGTCCGAAGGAGTAATTTTTAGTACAGCAGTTTTTTTCTTCTGAGGCTGTTTTGAATGTCCTTGTGAAAATGGCAAAAATCGAACCAGAAAAAATGTAGTTATCAATTTTTTTTCCTAAAAGGATGCACGGATCCGTGTACTTGGGATGGTTTAGAATGTGCCTGCTGAAAATTGCGAGGATCCAACCAAAGCAACTTCAGAGGTGAGAAGAGGTAGTTTTTTTGTCCGGCAATTTTTTTACTTCCAAGAGTTTTTTGAACGCCCTTGTGAAAAAGCGAAAATCGGACCAGAAACAATGGAGTTATCAAGTTTTTCCCTTAACGAGATGCAAGGGGTAGAGTTCAGCCGGCCTTAGAAGAACACCTCTACGTCATCGTCACTTGTGCCAACCGAGCAAGAATCACCTCCAAGTTTTGCAAGCCAATCAATCCAGTGGCGGCCGAAACGAGCACGTCCAAACCACAGAAAATTCAAGTAATTTTTATTTATGTTTTTTGTTATGAAAGTATGTAGGTACATGTAGAGTGATAGATCAGTAATTTTTTATTTGTAACATTTTTGTAGACCTATAGTAGTCTTAGAGCTAGCGGTTCATCTGACTATCCCGTTTCCCACAAAGCTAAAAATTTGAAGAATGAAAAGAGAAAATAATCACAGTAGGCCGAGCCGCCTCAACATTGGGATTCTGGCATAACTCCTTATCCCAAACAACTTTTCCTTATAAAAGTTGTTCATATCTTTGAAAATAATTATTGTAGTTTACTCTTGGGCATATTTTCAAATTTACCTCCAGAACACCCTGTATATTGATTAATTCCGACAACTATCCAGGGACACCCTGTATATATATTGCCATATAATAGAGATTTCAGTTGCCTATCCAAATATGGAAAAGAAAGTTGAGCTTCACTTTAAAAAAAGTGGGGTTAGATTCGTAACTTTTTTGTTTGATGCTCGATTGTTTTTTTGACAGCAGATTCTGAAAATTTGGAAGAAATTAGTACAGAAGTGCCTTTTCTCCGGTTAAAATACCTTAAAATTAAGAAAATAAATGGTGGTGGTACTTTTTCGGGGGTCTCCCTGTACTCGTCTGGCAGACACTTGCAACCGCCAGAATAGGCTGGCTGTTTACATATTCTTTTAAAACTATTAAAAGAATATTCCCTCAAAATTTCAGCCTTGTGGGAGCAGGTTATGAATTACTATACCTACGACAACTTTACTGTCGTCTGGCGCATACTTGCAACCCTCAAAATAGGTTGTCAATTTTTTTTTTAAGCTTAAAGTTATGTAAATTAAAACATATTAAAATTGTAGCCTTGTGGGAGTAGATTTTTTATTTTTAATTTTTTTACATTTTCAAAGATTTAAGGGATGATGACGCAACCGCAAGATGCCTGCCAGAACGGTACTTCCTCAATCGACCGATAATAAATATTATTTAAAAAATTTCTAGCTTTGTGGGAAATGGGTTAGTCGGATGAACCGCTAGCTCTCCTACTATAGGATTTATACTTGGTAATATATTCTATTTGTGGGAAGATAAGGAGGGAAGCAATGAAATTTGTCTGAATTACCGAAATTGTTTGTTGTAAATACACTAAGTCGAATAAGAAAGTTAGAAAACTGTTTCAAGTACAAAGAAAGAATGGATTCTAGCATGCTAATTTACTCTGGGTTTACTAGCTACTATCTAACGAATCACTGAAAACTATCAACTCCCTGTATCATCGCTCCTCTGAATTTACATAAGATTTTGGGTTTGGATTTACGTAATCATAAGAATTTAACTGCCTAGGAACTTTCCATACAATAATATCTAATTCTATTCGGAGAACGGAATAAATACAGGAATACAGCGTTGACTGACGTATTAATAAGACTTCTCACGGCTATAGTTTCATGTCCTGGAAAGTAGATAGCGCCTATGGTCAACAATGTATTTTGCATTGTGTTTTGTCTCCGGGAAGCGCTTGGTGAGCCAGAGAACTATCAAACATGACAGCCGTGAGCAGTCTTTATTAATACGTCAGTCAATGAATACAGGTATTAAATTTGCATTTTGGATATAACTAAAATACTGGTTGTTAATACAATGATTATGCTAATGGTAATTTTCAGATTAAACTTTGGCAAATAAAATGAAATAAAGAAATGTAAACATTTTTCTCGCTAGCTTAGAGATAGGCCAATGATGCCCATCGTTACTATGCAAATACCGTGGTTACTAAGGGGAGCTAATATATGTTCTACTGTGCATCTATCTAATGATGGCTTTCCGGTGTTCTTCTAAGGCCTGCTGAACTCTAGTTTTGCACGGAAAATTTTTCAACCCTGCATTGGTGCATTTTGAACGTCATTGCTGAAAATGGCGAGGATCCGGCCAAAAATAACTCTCTTCGGGGGTGGGCAGGGGTAGTTTTTATCCCACATTTTTTTATTTCTGAGACTTGTGAAAATTGCGTCAATCAGACCAGAAACAGTAGAGGTATGAAGTGAATTCGCTGAAGGGAAGCAACTTGATAAAACATTCCTGGACACTTGCCTAAGACACTAAGATTATTTAAAAAATATATATTTACGTAATTAGCAAGTTATTAGACTTTCTTTGAAATTTGCCGGGAAAGCACTTATGACGTCACAAGTGTTTTATAAAGGCAATTTGGCAACATGGCGATACCAGTGAAGTCTTCTGAGACATAACCTTAATCTGCGGTGAAAGATGCAAGGAAAGTAACAATTTCAAAATTCGAACCTCAAACCCCCAGATTTAGGATGCCCCGTGAAACCACATTTAGTCAAGAAGTGTTTTTCGTAAATATTCAGTAGCGTTTTTCTGAAATTTTTTTGGCAAGTTTGGGCCTAGGTACCTATGGAATTTGGGCTGAGTATTTCTATGCACTAAAATGGCGCCTTTATAAACGCACATTCACGATGGTTCCTAGCCCCAAGTTCTCCCTTTATTAATAACTCATAATAATTTACTATTACTACAACATATAGGTACAAACTTTTGCAGTTTTATCCCATGAATTTCGGATGAGGCGAAAATCAGATTATTAGAAAAAATTGTGCTACCAAGAAAGCATTCAATTTCGGCAAATTACGGATTGCACTTTCAGATATTTTAATCAAAGTGTCACGTGAAAGAGATGAAGGATATAGTTTCCAGCGTGTGCAGCATAAACAGAAACCATTTTACTATAGAGGAGTCAATATAATACGGAACGTATTCATAATAAGAAGTCTTTATGTGCCAACATTTTTTTGTGCAATTGCGTTAGTTAAAGCTCAAAAGTTGCAATACATTAAGTAACAGATATTCATAGGCAAGCTGGAGACATTTGAATAGAAAAGTAAAATTTGCCTTTGTTCCACGAATTATTGCAAACAGGCACTGGCAACGTTGCAGTGCCGTTTCTCCTCGAGGCACATTTATTACGTGTTATGTTGGTGCATCTACTGTAAACCGATTACAATTTTAGAGCAAGTAAAAATTGTCATGTACCCTATTATACACATGAAATCATAAAAGCTATTAGTAATTGATAACTACTTAAGTAAATCGTTAAGTGTTATCTATTTTTGGAATGGTAATTTTTTGCACTATTAAAAAAAAATGCAAAAATATACAGGGTGTTCCAATAAAAAAAAATTCCATCGGTAACTCTTAAACCATTGGCTTGAAAAAATTGGCGTCAAAAAGTGCTTTAGGCAAAATTTTCAACCCGAAAAAAGTTACGGCCACTTTTCAAAAAGCACATTTTCGAAAAACGCCCTGTAACTCAAGAACGGTGACAGATATCGATTTGCGGTTTTCGCCATAAGTTTATCATAAAAAATGAGCCTCAGGCATCGATATCAGTTTTCGTCTATCTCCGTCAAAAATAGGACTTACCCTTTGAAAGTGTCCAATTTGGCCTACCCTGTACAGTAATAAAATTATTAAAATTTATTTGATTCTTTAATGTAGACGTTTTATTTATTGTGCGTTTTATTTTTTTTGCAGAAAAAAAATCAAAGTAGGCACCTCTATCATGAACAAGTTTCCATAACAACATTTTGACGTGAAAGCTACAGAAAGAGAGGGCACTTTGCTAAAAAAAATAAATCAAAGTAGGCGTAGACTTTTGAAATTTCGCAAACCTAATCAGTTTTTCATTTTAAATGAGTTTGGGAATTTCAAAAGTATTCATAAATTGTAGCATTATAACGATTATTTAAAACTTTGTAAGATTGATTTATACTCTATTCAAACTAAACGCAAGTGAAACATAAACAAAAGTTATTCCACGGCTGATATGCATGTGATCGGCTTGCTATTGGCTATCCGGCAATAAAATTTGACCCGGTGGGCGAGTGCAGCGAGTCGGTGTTTCTTACAGAGGTGTATTGAGTTGCAAGTGGACCTTTATTTTTTCCGATATAATTCTTTCGCTGTTTATTAATTGTTGGAGCTACGATTTGTATTAATAGTAGAAATTTGCAGGTAAGTGAATAACTAGGTGTGCCATAAAAATTTGTTTTTAAAGTTTTTAATACTGGGGCATATTATTTTAATATTTTATATTATAAAATTCATAGAGATCGTCCTTAATGCGGCCCTGCCTCGTATTAGCCCTCAGAATTGTTCAAGTGCTTCCATCGTGTAAATGTTATGCGCCACTTGCATAACATTTGAATATAGTGTAGTGAAAATCTTGTTTATAAACTATTTGGGTACTTACACTCTGAGATAATGCTGTACTAATACTACTCTGGATGTTAGTTTTTGTCGAGTAAGCGTCCAAATTGGAACTCTGGTTAGTTGATGAATTGAGATCAAGGTTGTTTGTAGTGCTTGACAGAGAACTGTCCAAGTTGCTGCTATTCGACCCGCTGTACTTCATTTCGCCAACACTGTCAAACGAGTTGTTGTCCATTAAGTCCATTGCCCCAAACTGAACATCCAAATATCCGATGTTGTTAAGTTCGCCCGGCATCTCCACAGCACTCGAAGGGATCTGGAACAAAAAAGCCAATGATATAGTCATCTCAACAAATAGCTAGAACTTTGACAGTTCATTTGACATTTGTTAAACTCTATAAATTGGGTGTGTTTACCATAGAGACAACAAAAAAGTGCTTGACTTACAGTCCCTTTTAGTACACGCTTGCAGTCATTAAACATGTTTTTGCATACTATATGGTACCTGTCATTGAAAATTATGATTTCCATTGCTTCCGAGGTACTCTTAGTTTGGAGAATTGCAAGGGTGAGAATTATTATCATTATTATACTATATTAATATTCCTTGAACATGTTTCAGTCTAAAATGGGGCGAAAAGGTACTATTTGTTGGCCCTCTCTCGGCAAGGGAGGCCGCGAAGCGGACGACCTTCATTTTTCGGGGGTAGGGGAGGGACGCCTGCATACGAGAAACGCAATCTCGAAGACGAGAAAATTCTCTTCGCTTAAATACGGCCGCCAGAAGCGGTGGTAAGGTGGGGCCCTCGAGGTGTGCGGTAAAGAGGCAAATATGTTTTCGGGTAATAAAGTTTCCCGTGAAAAATGTCTCGACCGAGAGCGTGATGAAAAAAAATCCTTAAATAGGCTTGTGGCAAGACGGAAATTGCAAGAGGATGACCTGCTTAAGAGATCTAACCCTTTTTCGGATTTTAAAGAGGTAAATATCAGAGATATTAAACTTTTTTCCGAGAGAAATTATTCCGAAAAAGTCATGAAATTGTCAGAAATTGACCATTTTCGTCGGGCCATAGCTACGTCATTTCGACTCGGGGCCACGAGGTCGCAATTTTTAAAGCTTCTTTCAAGTCTTCAGGTCATGTTCGGATGCCTCCGGTGCCCCAGAAAAATCGAGAAATAAAAAAAAGACGCGAGTTCCAAGAGTGGTTTCGTAGGATTTTCCGTCGATTTTGATAATATACAGCCGTCCCATTTCTCGGAAGAAAAAAATCGAAATTGCGTAAATTTTCTCAGATATCGGATCTCCGAGGTTTCTTTCGGTACCAGAGGAAAGTACAAGACCCAATTAAGAAATCTACCACCTCCTCCGATTTTTAAAACTGCTCTATTCGAGGTTATCGAAAGACCTTTGCAAAGAAGATGGCCGATGTTGGTGAAACGGGTTGTAAGATTAGTCACTAAAAGTCCGGCAACCTAATGGCGCCAGTTTTTCCGAGAACGCCCTCTGGCGACTTTGACTAGCCGTGTAACGCGAGAGGTCAGATTCGCCGTCAGTCGCACCTTTGAGGTTACGACAGGAAGTCAAACCGCGACTTGAGGGTGCATATACAAGGTGTCGACGTGCGGATTTTTTCGCCGGCCGAAGAACTCGCACCTGTTGAATATCTGTGATTTCGAAATGGACGGATACGTGGGTGGCGATTTTCGAATACGCACGCCTGTTGAATATCTGCACTTTTGAAGGGGATACAGGGTGGATATTGGCGTTCAATTATTTCTATGCAGTTTGATTAGGGCTCACATAAGCCATCAATTCCTACGATTTCGTGGCCCTGTCTTATACAGGGCGTTGGCATTAAAAATACAAAAATCGAAAAAAAAAAAACGATTTTTCTCGTGGTGTTTTTTTTTGCATTTTTTCTACATTTTTAACTTATGCTTATTAAAAAACATAAACAATAATAAATTTTAGAAAGTATTTTCAATAAAAAGCACCCTTTTTTATCTGAAAAAATTTAAAAATTGATTGGTATCCACGTATCCAGGGTGCTCTTTATTGAAAATACTTTCTAAAATTTAATATTGTTTATGTTTTTTAATAGGCATAAGTTAAAATTGTATAAAAAAAGAAAAAAAGAAACAATAATAAAATAGATTTTTATCGATTTTTGTATTTTTAACACTTTCACTGCCACTGGTACATATGTGGCACGACCTAGGTGCTGCATTATTATTTTTAAACTTCTTAGCAAATTTTAATAAATACGGACATATAAAAACGCGCCCGGCGCGTTGGTGGCACACGGAGTCGTAAATCATGCCGTGTGCCACCAACACGCCTGGTGCGGTTTTGGCAAAAACAAGGTTTTTCACACCCTATTATTGTATAATATAAGTCTAAAACAAATTGAAAAATTGAAGTAGATTCCCAAATGTTTTTTTTTCTTTAGCAAACTCAAATGGATGAATGAGAACCCACGTATAATTTGAGAAACACCTTATATCTTCCGAAATCCCATTGACGAACGTCAATGCGTTATAACCTTTTATTTTAGTACTATTTCGTGCCCATGAAACTAAATCCCCAAAGATAATACACAATTATAGTTATGTGCAGTTGCAGTTGTCATATTCTACAATACAGTGTTTCAAATTTGCTATGTGTGCTAAAACTGTAAATTGCTTCATTCAGCTGTAATGTAAAAGATCCCCTTCACGCGCGCCAATTTATTTCACTACCTATATGAACCAATAAGTTCAAAATTCTTTTCATAAAAATATAGAAATTTGCATTAGTTCATAACCTCCAAATAACGGAATATGTTCGAATGTTTACTTATTTTTTATAATTTCATGTATATTAGACAAAAAATAAAATTAGAAGTTGTCAAATATTACCTAACTATCAGTATTCAATATACAAATAAAAAAGTATTACTATAAATAAGAAATTACTTACCAATGAATTGAGAGTATATACACCTGCTAAACACTGATCTAAAATATCGAAATAACGGTCAATTTTAAAACCATGTAAGTTTTTACAACCTGTGGGTCTATCCCCATGTGCCCAGCAAATAAGAAATACGTTCATGGAGTGCCGGCTCTGTTATGCCTCATTATATATCGATATACCCAGAACGTGCCTGGCGCGTGCAAGGCACACAGGCTATCATGCAGTCAACGCACCGTGCGCGTTGGTGGCAGTGAAAGTGTTAATGCAAACGTCCTGTATACGACAGGGCCATGAAATCGTGGGAATTGATGGCTCATGTGAGCCCTAATCAAACTGCAAAGAAATAATTTTAAAATATCTCTCGGTGTTTGTACAGAGTGCTCCGAAAAACCATATTTTTGCTATGTTTGAGCTATACAGGGTGTTCGAAAAATTGACGGAGATATTTTAGAGGGCGATTCCCTGTTAAGAAATATGAAAAAAAATTTCTATAAACATGGGTCCGGAAATGCAGAGTTTTCAAGATACAGGATGTTAAATAAAAAAAAATAAAACATGAAATTATTAATGTCTTAAAAATTATTTACTCGATTCTGTTGAAATTTGGCAAAGTTATTTGTTGTATTAAGAGGCTAATTTCGCCCTAACTAGATTAAATTTATTAAGTCCAGTGGCGTCCCGGGGGGCACCTTAGCGAATATTATTATCAAAAAAATGTACGCCACTACCTTTTTTGTAACTTTAATATTTTTTGTTTGATTAAGCATCTAAAAATACAACTTCTTTCCCTCTTGTATTGTTTTCCTATCTCACTTCGTTTTCGAGAAAAAAAAATAAAAACCGTTTTATTGCATGTCACTGGACAAAATTGGTTGTAGTGTACTTTATGTTATGATATTGGAAAAGTTGCAATAACACTCTTTCCTAGAAATGCTTTTGATTATTTGTTTTCCAAGGCACTTGTGATTTTTTTTGCAAAAATTGATAAACCAATTTTGTCCAGTGACATGCAATATATTTAACATCCTGTATCTTGAAAACTGCATTTCCGGACCCATGTTTATAGAAACTTTTTTTCATATTTCTTAACAGGGAATCACCCTCTAAAATATCTCCGTCTATTTTTCGAACACCCTTTATAAGTTATGACCGTTATGTGGGGTTTTCGGGTATGGCCAATACGACTGTGCTATTCATTTTTTTCCTAAAAAAATGCCTAATGTACTTTTGCAGTTTTGGGGGGTATAATTTTGATCGTAGTAGGTCATGGACAAGACGAATCTGAAAAAAAAATTGTGTCAAAATGTAGACCTTTCGGAGCACTATATTTAAAAAAAAAGTTTTTGAAAATCGGTCAACCCGTAAAAAAAATAATGAATTGTCTCGACTTGAAGTGAAACACTGAATATTTCCCAAATTCCTAAAAACTATCTTTTTGGCCCAAAATCAAGCTTGAGTCCTACAAGAAACCCACAAGTTAAATTTTTACTGGCTGTTTTTGTTTGCCTATAACAACTCTGGGACGTCGAGTTTGGGACACCCTGTCCAATAAAATTGTAATTAATTAACTAGTTGTTTTCTGTGCAGTTTTCTAAATGTGGTTATATTCAAAATGCTGTTGGAAACATCGAACTGAACTACTTAGCAATTCAATGGTGGAAAACATTCCCATTCTCATTGTATTCTGGAATACTGATCAAATTTATAATAGAAATCCTTTGTTGCAATCACGTTTATTGAGTGTACTTGTCATACTTACTGCCAAGTCGAAGAAACTTATCGCACTCTAGAATTGGCTGTCTAATATGAAGTGATTTTTTACCCTTGTACAACTTCCATACTACTTATCAATTTGATGGTTCTTTGTTATTAATCATTTAAAACTTAAAACCCTTTACGACTTCAACCTACCTGATAAAAAAAGGCCCATTAAAATTATTTCACTGTACGTTTTTCCGCTTCTTATCATAAGAATAGTATATTACACACCGAGGTGGGAAGTGTTTCATTACTGTCGAGAGATTAAATAGTTAACTGAGGGGCGAAGCGCCGAGGTTAACTATCTCGAGACAGTAATGAAACACATCACCGAGGTTTGTATACTATTTTATTTACAACCATCAATATTTTGTAATTTCAAAATTCTATCTCGTTTACTTCCCGCCCTCCTGGGTGGAAAGTAAACTTTCCACCCGGGCGGGAGGGCAGGAAGTAAAAGTAAAAAAATTGACACTTTCAAACTTCTAAAAAGTCAGAAATGTCAACATTACATACATGGTTGTAAATAATAGTTATTTATGTACCAAGGCACTGAAGTTCAACTTTTTATGACTCATATGGAGTTTAGTTGCTGAGGCCTCTGGCCGAGGCAAATAAACCACATGAGTCATAAAAAGAACTTCAGTGCCGAGGTACATATTATATTTTTTTTAAATCGGAAAATAAATGTTTTATTAGGCAAGAAAATAATAATAATGGATCACCCGTCCACGAACCGACTAAGCGCGGCGTTGCTTGACTTTACCGATCGCTCTACCTAGGACAAGTAATAATGACGTACGGCACCTTCTGACAGAAAAACCAAACTGCTGCTTCTTGTGCAGCCTACACAACAAATCTATTGATATTCAAATTTACTAAAATATATGTACTGAAGGATTGCGCTTCTATAGGAAACAATTTCGCAATATGTACGAAAAGTTAAATGAGCCTTTATCGGCCGGGTTTTGAATATTTGGGCACTTTTGACGAGCGATTTCTCCGCGTCTGACGTTCGATGTTTAAATCTCGCCAAGGCCTACTTATTGAAAAAATCGCACAATAATGGGCTACATTATTGTACGATTTCTGTGCTTTTAATGATGATTTTGGGACATTTTAGTGCCGATTTCAAGAAAACTCTTTTACTTACTTTTGAAGGAGGTGGTACCCTCGCTCGTTGAGTTTTGGTCCTTGTAGGCTGCTGGGCGGGAGGTTGCTCCTGTGTCGGCGTGTAGTTGCTATTGACTGCCTGGTACGCATTGTTGTTGTAAGAATTCGCCACTTGACTTGCAAAAGTTTGTTGTGTAGTGTTGTACTGAGATGCATTGTTATAGACCTGAAATATTATTTCGTAAAAATATGTATGGATTTTGAGGTGGAGATAGATAATCACTATATTTCAATAATTTGTACAAAACATATTTGCAACAAAGCCAATAAAAACGAGTTTATTTAACTACGCAGAGAAAAATTCGTCCTTGAAATATGGCTCGGTGGTATACTAAGATCAGCCACACCCTTCTTAAAAGTGTTATCTGAACGTACATTTTAAGGTAACGAGGTTTTATACATGAGTAATGTGGACCATTTTCAGTTGTTAATTTGTGAGATGGATGTAAATACAGTGGAACTCCCATAACTCGAAATATTTCCCAAGTCGAATATTTTTGTGAGTAATAAGGTTTAGACAATATTAGATAGTATTTTTATCTCTTTAAGTCAAATTTCTATTTCTCGAATTAATATTTGTGGGAGCACCATATATTATTTTTTGTTTCTCGAACTAATATTTGTCGGGGCACCATATTATGTACATAGTTTTAAAATTATGGATGGATTTATGAGACTGACCCTTAGACCCACCCAAGAAGGGCTGTGTGATTTATTATGTTAAGTAATAAAAATAAAGGCACTTGACATGCCCCCAGATGTCAAGTTGAGTGAAATCAAAGTAGAGGTAGGTAGAGAGAAAGAAGGCAGTCTTGGACGAGATATGACAGTAGGGCTTTGAATCTCTTGTTCTCTAATTGTAAATGTTAGATTGAGGTGTTGTGAACTGGTAGTGACTAATAGTGACATGTGAAGCTAGAGTTTTTTCGGGTAATTTCTTACTCTACTTCCGGGATTTAGGTATACCAATTTTCGGTGACGTAACAAATTGTGTTGGGTGCTGTTGGAATCTTAATTTCTTGGCCCGCTTAGTGAATTTGGTAGTAAAAATAAAAATGCCAAAGCGAATTTATAGTGTTTAACACTGAATGAGAAACTAAAATTAATTTCTGAGGCGGAAAAGGGTGAAAAGAAAAAAAGATATTGTGGAACAATTAAGGATCCCCTCTAACACACTGTCGACAAACTTTTAGAAAAAAGAGATAACAGTAAATGAAAAAGGCTTACAACTTGAGTCAACAAGCATATTGATGAGGTCCGTTATAAAAATCTTCCTATATCGGGAACTCGAATTAGAGAAAAAGCTAAAGAATTTGCTGCTGCTTTGGGACGGGAGGATTTTTCAGCTAGCCTAGGATGGATAGATAAGTTTAAGAAGAGGCATAATATTGTCCAAAGGTCACTGTGTGGTAAAAGCTGGACCGACACTATATTAAAGACCTGTGCATAGTGCTGTTTCAAGCGATCGCCACTAGCGCCACCCGATGAAAACAAATCAACAGAGTGGTTTAATGTTAAAAACACCATTCTGGCATGATCTTTGTAACATAAAAACATGCAGATGTGTCTGTTATAACGAATTTAATATCCAAAATAAAATGAAAAGCGCGTTTGTTATGTTCCTTTAATTTGACAAGTTTACATTGCATATTTCTATACATTTTCTTAAGAAAAGCGAGTCTAAAAGCAAGCAAGAGTATTTTGGTACCTTTTGGTTGGAAATGAAGTAAGTATAGAACGCATTCCATTGGACCATTGGTTCATTTTGGAGTTTTAAAAAAATGTTCAATTTTCATTCTTGCATATGTTACAAAATACTCTTCCAAAATATAATATCTATATAGAATTCCTGCTTCTTCAACTGATTGTACACATCGTCCCATATTTCCAAAAGTGTTTATTCTTCTGCAATTCTGCAGATTTTTTTCATGTGCATGGAAATTTCATTTTTTCACAAACACTTCTACCTATCAAAACTCTATTAATATAACAAAACTATGAAATATTGACCGCAAAGATAATTCGTTGCCGAAAAAAGAACATACATTTTAATAAAGTTGGATATTATGCGATCTTCTAAATGTCAAAAACTGACATACCTATAACCACAGAATACTCCCCTATAACCAGAGCTGGGGAGTAATCGATAACAGTAATTAATTACTATTGCTGTAATTAGGTATCGTAACCGATTTCTTTTTTCAGCTGTAATCAGTACTCAGTAATCGATTAAATTTTATGAGGAATTTGTAATCATTTAAAGAATTAATAAGGAAAAGTACTCATGATTACTTTACTCACAATTCCTCATTGTAAACTCAATTACTCAAAGGAATTATGATTACCATAAGGAATCATGATTATAAAAAGGAATCACGATTCCTCTTTGTTTATATAATTACTTCGTACGTGCCTGCTTCTCCTTCTACCAATGTTTTTTTGCCGCGTTTTTGCAGTTGTTGTTTTTGCCGAATCGGATGTATATGGCTCTGCGTATTGCGCTCCGTTTATACTCCCCTATTTCATTATAAACGTGAACAGAAGTACATATTGCAGTGACAATTTTGCTGTATATTGGTATATTGCAGTATCCTGTATTATCCATGTCTTGATAGCTGCTAGGCTTCAAAATACCTGTTGTTGCCTTGTATGCAATCTCAGAAAATTCAATCATGTTTCTGACTCGCAGCGCAGCTTGATGTGGTTAACCGTTGAAAAAAATTATAGTTATGCATTCTCAAATTTTCTACATCGAGTGATAATTAACCAGACACCAGCATACCTACCTGATAGTTTAATTACCCGGGATGTGATCAGAAAACCTTTTGTCAGAAACCCTGGCGCTTTAACTATGCCACAGCACAGAACGGCTCTGTTAAGAAGATCTTTTACCTTTAATGCTGTAAAAATCTATAATAGTATACCGTAAAATTTCAAAATAATGTCACCAAGTTGTTTCAAGAAACACATGAAGGCTTATCTTCTGTGACTTGATTGGGACTATTGTTGCTTGCATTTACATTGTTAAATTTGTTATTGTTTCTAATTTCTTTCCTTTTTTCTTGTCCCCCCTCTTCTACTTGGACACTATTTATTAATTATTTATTATTACATATTGTTATATTTAGTTAAAATAAGGTTAAGTGGTAGAATAGCTTTTAAGCTAAACTTCGCCTTTTCATGTACTTACATCTATGTGATTACTAAGTGCAATAAAGTTGATTTATTATTATTATTATTATTGGCAATTATTTATGAAGAGCGCCTATTGCATCTTATGAAGAAATTGAGGAAGGGCTCAGTCAATTTACTTTGTGATAGTGGGCCCTAAAGGTGTTTTTTAATTATGTGAATGTTCCCATTATTTTAATATGTATTGTATTGTGTATTCGACAAAATGTATGTCTTGTGATTTTCATGAATAAACCTACTTAGTTACTAAGTGCAAATAATCCGGGATTATTGCAGATTCGAACGGCAGCATCTTCAATTCACGCACGTAACTCTTGCTCAATGTCAATTTTAGTTTTTTCATACACGGTGGATTTTATCGTATCCCCAAACACACGGGGATCGCGCTGGGCATGGCGCATCCCCATTGACATTGGAAATATGGAAATTAAAGCGACGAACTGCGTGGATGTTTTCGTCTGATCATAGGTTCAGGCGGTGTCAACCCTCCTAGTGTGTAAGAAACTGACAAAAATACCCACATAATGTGAAGGTGTTGCTGTTGTTTCTTTTATCACTAGATGGTGCTAGCAGTCATAAGTATTCTGGAGATCGGATTTAGTAAACATAATAAAGTAATAATAGGATTTTTAATTTATCACATAATTATTAATTGTCATTTTTAAAAATAAAACTTTGAATTCTATTCTAAAGTGTATAAACCACCTTTACTGGGTATAGGGGGCACGCCGGGGAAGGGTGGCAAGAGGAAGTGAGGGAAGAAAGGTAGGGGGGGGGGGGGGGGCCGCAGGGGAACGCCCAACCAACGCCCCAGAAATCAAAAACGTGCCTCCGCCCGACCCCCGGGCGGCGGACTCCAGAGGGGGTACGGTAGCAGGAAAAATATAATACAATGATGATGCGTAGGCTCTTTTTGGCCTCGTAGAGAGTTTTAAGACCCGAGGCAACACAGGCGTTAAACAACCTCCTCGGCCAAAAAAGTGTGCTTACGCATCTCGCAATGTAAATATTTAATAAGGACACTCTTTTCAAACATTATCAACAATATCAAGACTGAGATGGACTATAATAAGACGGACAGACAAGGACGTTCTCGTTGCTCTTTCTAAAGAAAACTTGCGTGGTGCTTTACTTTTTATACATGTGCCGCCCATATTAGTTTATACATGGTGCCACCGCCCACCAGAGGCGCCACCACCAACTTGATGTCACAACCAAGGAGGGCGCGTTACAAGAATGATTCGAATTATGCAGTTTTTAGTTGCTTATATTTATTACATAAAAATAAAAACTGAGTTTTTGTGTGAACTGTGGTTCATTTAATGGCAATAAATAAAGTTTGAAAGTAATATTTTTCAAATTTAATTTTTATGCAAGTTCCCCATTATTGCAAAAAATATATAAATTTGGTGTTTAAATATGGCCAAAAAAGAAGTAATATGGCGGACGGAATTTGATATATGATTCTACTGATACGCGAAGATAAAAAAATTGCATAAATATCAAATTCCTTCCACCATATTACTTCTTTTTCGGCCATATTGAAATATCAAATTATATAATTTTTGGAATAATTGAACTATTAATATAATTTATAATTCCCTGACGAAGCCCTCTATCAAAGGGCGAAAGCTTGGAACATAAAATAATTATGGTTCATTAAAGATTATTGTAATAAACACTGTTGCTGATAACCCTGTTATTGATTTCCATCACTGAATATCGTACACAGCAGTTACCTTTTCAACTAATTATTTAATTTTAATTAAATAAACAAAACAAAAACAACTACAACTGAAAACTTACCTAGTACCACTCACTAGTGAATAAAACTCAAGCAGTATACAGTATAGTAATTTTGAATTTTGATTAAAAAAAAAAACTATCCGAAACCCTTGTTTTGTCACATTTTAATTATGCAGACTTCATCTATGGTTCTTGTCTTAGGCAATGTGAGAGCTATAGAATACAAAAAATTCAAAATATGTGTTGCCGTTTAATATATAATTTAAGAAAATATGATAGTGTCTCTCATAAAATTAATGAAATCCAATGGTTGACTATGACAAACAGGAGGCTACTTCATCTTGGTACTTTCTTTAATAAAGTTATGAATACACAGAAAAATATTTCAGTATCATTTAGAGCGAAAATTAAAACTAATTCTAACATTCACTCTATTAATACCAGAAATAAGGAGAAGCTTATTGTTCCAAAACACAGGACTGCATTTTTTAAAAAAAGCTTTATATATAACTCTATCACGCTCTACAATTCCTTGCCAGATAATATAAAGAGTTACTCAGCAAATAGGTATAAATCCGTGTTGAAATCTATAATTTTTGATAGACAAATAAGGGAGTATAGTCTGACCCACCGCTAGTCTACTTGCCAGCTGCCCAGGATGTGAGAATGACTTCAAGAGGGAGTTAGCACTTTCTATTATTATTATTATTATTTTAGAATACTTTGATTTGTTGGATAGTTTATTTCTCATATGTTACGGCGTAATTTATTTATTTATACCTAACTTAAAAAAATCTTATAAGCAGGTTAAGTTTGAGTAGCCAATGGCTAGACTTCGCCGGCTGATAGGATGAAATTGTTTTAATATAAATTGTGGCATTAACAATGTTGTACATTAAAATAAAAGTAGTTTATTATTATTATTATTATTATATACAAGCAGACAGCAACCTCAGGGGCCCTAGTTCTTCGTTTAAAATTTAAAATTAAAACATTTAATACAAACGTTTTATTTTTCAAAACCGAAATTTGAGGTTAAATTCTCAATCCGTTAGACAATTGACAGCTTAATGTTGGCAAATTTAAAATTTGGGAATGTTCCCGGGAGTTTTGGGAGTTTTCGAGTCAATGTTCCCGTTTATTGGGAATATTCCCGATTTTTTAATACTCCCGTCCCGGGAATATTCCTGGGAATATTCCCAGCAATCCATCTCTACCTAATACAAATTAAATTATCCCAAATTAACAATACATAAGTTTTAAACATATTATTTATTACTAAACACACTGGCACTTTATTCAGGACATGTTTTTTCAAACGAAAAACTAATTCAGAAAAATTCTTGTAATCTAATGATAGTGAAGAAAACGGCGTTTCTCGCAATAATGGTGTTTGTGGCAAGGGCTTTTCTGTTCCAAAATTTTACCAAATTTTTTTTATCCCATTTAAAATTTAATTTTTGTGTTTGAAAATTGCACCGCAGTTGAAAAAACTCAAAGTAACCTATTGGGGAAAAAAACATTAGGTAAATTAAGTGGTGGTAATTTTTCTCTTGGTCTTTTTTATTTTTGATATTTTATTTTGAAAACACAAATGCAATTTTTTGACAAATGTCATTCAAATTTTCAAACAGAATAGGGAAGTTGACGATTTTCCAAAGTTGGCATTATTTGTTTCCTTTTGCGGTTCAGATTAGTGTAAACCGATTAAAAAAAAATTAAAATGTTTTATTTATTATAGAAACTTTATTTTTCCTCATTTACAAAATATAACGGTTTTTCCGAAAATTACGTCATAATGTATTTGTACTATATAAATGAATCCTATCGAATTTTTGATCGGATGTAAATCAGGCTTTCCTGGTCATAGGTTAAGTTAGCTACAAATCAACATTACGGAGGGCCTTACTTTTTCATTTTATGGAATGAGAAAATCCAAAATCCTAACCTATCTTTGTCGGTTTTATGTTTACGACGTTTATGAGTGATTTGTTTGCAAAGTTTCTGTAAAAATAACCACATTATGTTTAAAAAGCGGTTTGTGAACTATTGCGGAGTAATAATAGTAGGTAACAACAGCTACAAGATTTTTGTTCGATTATCATGTGAACCCGAGAGGAGAAAATTATGGTTTGATGCAGTTCGCTGTCATGAACCTTTTTCCAAAAATATATTATTGTTGTGAAGATCATTTTGATGTAAGGTGTTCATATAATGCCGTGTTTTCTCGTGTGGTTAGGTGTGCAACAACGGAATAGGTACAATGTGTTAAGAGACAATATCGCAATGCCTTTTGGAGATTTGAGATTTCTATCACAAATATGTTGTTTTCTGTTTATTGTTAAAAAAATGTAATATTTTCATTCAGAGGACACTTCTTTACGTATTGTATGTGTCGTATTGTAAAATTTTACAATAATGTAAATAATAATTATCCCATTTCAGTAGCATATGATGAAATTTCTCTTTTATTAAATAAATAATTAATTGCTTAAATATTTATTTTCTTCATTCCAGTACACCGAAAAGGATATAATTACAAGATCAAACGAACTTACCAAGTGATGTTCGATCTTGATTATATGAAGGCCTCGTCGAAGTAAATTACAAATTGTAGTATCCCATCCCTGTGCGTCCAGACCACAATATTTTAAAGCAAAAAACACCACCACCTGCTCGTTCCCACCCTAACTGTCTGTCAAGCCCTTTTAGTAACTTTTAAAGCAATAATTGGTGCAAACAAAATTTCTATTATTTCTTTTCCTTTTTTCTGGGGGTTATATTTTAGTTTAGGGTAGGGTATTAGGGAACTTATTTACTTCGACGAGGCCTTCATATAATCAAGATCGAACATCACTTGGTAAGTTCGTTTGATCTTGTAATTATATTCGGCCTCGTCTCGTAAATAACAAATTGTAAATGTTTAAAGATGTTTGCAACAATTTCTTCTTCTTTTTTATTAATATCCTTCAGCGAAACATTCCTCCTTAGATAATAGTAATACTCTATTATATAAACAACAAACAAAAATAACACAACTACTATGTGTAAATAAAACGTGAATTCTTAACCCAAAAACATAAGTATTTGACGTTAAAAATTCACTTAACGAATGTGCTATTAGCAAAGGCTTCCTTGTCAACAATTGGTCTGTTATAGAACTTTGCAAACGTACTAGAATCTTTTGACCATCCTGCGGCCAGCCTAATAGTGTCGAAGCTCACACCTGATCGAGCAGCTTTAGAAGTTGAAGCATGTCGCGTACTTTGTGGTTTAAAGAGGTCGGTATTTAAACCGCATTCTTTTAATATAGTTCCTAACCATCTACCAATTGTCTGAGAAGAAGCTCGATGATAGGGTTTTTTATATGTAATGAAAAGGAATTCACATAAATCTCTTAGATCCTTAGTTCTATTGAGGTATTCTAAGAGAGCCCCCGCAACACAAACCTGCGGATCTGAATTATATCTTGGCTGTATTAATAATGGTTGTGGTTTATTTTTACTTGAAGTCTTTATTCTGTCGCTAATTCGTATTTCAATTCTTTCGTCAGTGATAAAAATATTCTTTATATTTATGAGGCTCAAGGTTTGTATCCGCTGGCCGGTTGCTAGAGCTAATAAAACTACTACTTTGTGGGTTAAAACCTGTAGTGGGATTTCACTATTAGTTTGAGATCTTACGTAATTTAGCACTATCTTAGGATCCCAGGTATTTTCATATCTTGGTCTAGGTGGCCTCTTGCCAAAAATACCTCTAAAAAATCTCTTCACTCTAAAATCGAATCCTATCTCTGGACCAGCTATCTGTGCAATCGCAGATCGGTATGAGTTCAGGCTGCCAGAGGAAGCCCCACTTGAAAACTGTTGTGTTAAAAAAACTAATAAGTTTGGGGCAGTTACTACAAATATGTCAATTCCTTGTATAGAGCAAAATTCCCACCAAAGCTTTAAACCACTGTTATATTGTTTTAATGTAGAACTAGTTATAGAATTTAAACAAATATCTATTGCGTCTTTTGGCACAATTTTTCGCAATAATGCTTCCCCGATAATCGCCCTGCCACCAGGGAAAGGTTTTCTGACAGAGGGTGACTCATTCCACTAAAAAAAAGTAAATCCTTATTAGGTTTAAAAACTAAAGGTTCTTCACCTAACAATGATTCAAAAACAGGAAACCATATTTGCGAATGCCATCTAGGAACTACTACAATTCCCTCTGCCTTATCGTTAATGATTTTTTGCAGCGTTCTTAATATAAGAGAAAATGGAGGAAACGCATAAAAATAAAATTCACTCCAATCTAGCGTAAAAGCGTCAACTTTAAAAGCTTTTGGATCTCTTATCCACGAAACAAACAATGGACATTTTCTATTTACCCGGCTCGCGAATAAGTCTATATTCGGGATATTATGTCTTTAAAAGCGTAATCTGAAAGTGCCCATTCTGTTTCGTGGTGCACCTGACGAGATGCCCTATCGGCGTGGAAATTGTCAGCGGAATTTATATAGTAAAATTATTATAAGAAGTCCTGACTAGGACTGTCAATTGGTAATTTCGAGATCCTAAGTTGGCATCGGTGGAGCAAAAAATGCAACCGGGTCAAAAGTTCAGGTCAGTAACGAGCCTATTTGCACAATGAATAACTTCTAATAACACGAACAAAAACAACACAGATAACGGTAAAACTCAGGAAACGTACAAAATCCGCGAATATTTCCACTACCCAAAGTTTGAACTCTTTTGAACCACAAAATATATATAGGTTTTTACTTTCCCAACACGGAAAACGGAAATAAAATTTGCCTGAGTACGCACCATAGACGCTGCCCGCGCTGCCGCAAGTAGCCGATTTTACCAAAATACCAAAATGAAAGTGTTTCCAAGGCGTTTGAAATTATTATTAAACTGAGTTCTAGTGATAGTTATTTTTATTTGTAGAGGTATAATCGTGATTGCAATAGGGTTTTTATTTTATTATGTTCTTTTTTTCGTATCACTTGGGTAACTTTTCACATCATATATCAATGAGTGACGTCATTAACTGGTGGCGACGCATATACCAATGTTATACCCATGGTTAACAGAAAATTCCTAGGGATTCTGTGGAGAAATGTCATCCGACAAAATCGGGACTTCTTACAGTAATCGGGGTATATAAGAGGCAAATATACAGGGTGAGTCGAAGTTAAACCGCCATACTCAAAATTTGAGTAGTATTTTTAAAAATAAATGGGGTTCTTCATATAACATTTTGTCCAAAAACGCTTCGTTTTCGACATACAGGGCGTCAAAGTTTTCTTTTAAAAACAGAAAAAAATTTGTATTTTCGGTTCCATTTATGCTATCGAGTTGAAAATTGGTACTTTTATGTTTTCTGGGACGGCGATTATGAATTTTTTTATCAACTTTCTTCTAGCCGCTAGAGGGCATTGGCTACGTCGTTACTTTCGAACAAAAGTGTTTTAAACTTTTTTGTCGTTGAAAAATCTGCATTTTAGACAGCGGAATATTAAATTACATTCGATTTTGAACAAAAAATGTCTCTTGTAAAAATACGAAAACCTTAACCGTTTTCATTTCAATTTTGTGTCGCGGTGCGCGTGAATTCGAAAAAATTAAAATTTCGTAGTAGGCTGAGAAATGGGATTTATTCATTTGGAATTCTTTATTTACAGTAGGTATTGTCCTAAATTAACAATTTTTGTGAAATTAGTAAAACACAGTTTAAAACATTTTTGTTCGAAAGTAACGACGTAGCCAACGCCCTCTAGCGGCTAGAAGAAAGTTGATAGAAAATTCATAATCGCCGTCCCAGAAAGCATAAAAGTACCAATTTTCAACTCGATAGCATAAATGGAACCGAAAATACAAATTTTTTTCTGTTTTTAAAAGAAAACTTTGACGCCTTGTATGTCGAAAACGAAGCGTTTTTGGACAAAATGTTATATGAAGAACCGCATTTATTTTTAAAAATACTACTCAAATTTTGAGTAGTAGTATAAGTACCTTCGACTCACCCTGTATAAATATTCCTTTCTTCACACCACATACAAATCTTACGAGCTATTCCATTTAGATTTTCAAATCGGACACTTCCCATACAATTAATAGAACAAATCGCTGTCGTATTATCTATTCTACATAATATATTGCAATCTTTAATCTTGTTGACAAAGCACTGCAAACCAAAATAAACTGCTAAGAGCTCTAGCTCATTTATGTGACATTTCCTTTCATCATCTGCCCAGAAACCGGAAGTAATGTCATTATTACAGTATGCTCCCCATCCCGTCTTGGAGGCATCCGTAAATATTTCGATCTTGAATTTGTCATAACGAATAGAATTAACTGAAGACTGCACGTTATTGAGCCACCAAAGAAAATCTAAATCTAAGATCGGCGGTAAAAACATTTTTGCCTCATAACTTCCCCGAGAATTTCTTAATGCCAAATATTTCTGACGCTCGAATAATTTTATGTATAGAAAACCATATTTTACAGCTGGAGCTGCAGAAACCAATGTTCCAATAAATCTTGAAAATTCTTGCATGATTTAAGTGTAGAGAATATTTTCAACATCACGATTTATTTTTCTCTCTTTTCTCTGGGTAAAGCCAAAGTTCTATTTTTGGAATTATATACAAAACCTAAATATTTACATTCAAAACTGGGAACCAGGGTGCTCTTTTTATAATTTATTAAAAAACCTAAATATTCTAATAAATTAACTGTTTGTCTTATGTTGTTTAAACATTCTGACTCACTTCTCCCAAACAGGAGGATATCATCTAAATATATTACCGGAAGTAAACCTCTTTTCCTCAGTAACGATACTACTGGTTTCAGTATTTTCGTGAAAACCCACGGAGCATAGCTCAGTCCAAAAGGTAACACATTATACTCGTACAAAATACCCTGAAAAATAAATCTTAAATATCTCCTATGAGATGGTTTTATAGGTACTAAGTAATAGGCATCTTTAAGATCCAAAGTAGCCATAAAACAATTAGGGGTAATTAAACGAGCTACCGCTCTATAGTCTTCAATTTTAAAATGCGATGTTTTAACAAACTGATTAAATAATTTGAGGTTTAATATTAACCGATGAGATCCATCTGACTTGGGAATAATGAAAATGTTGGAAATGTATTGATTCTCACTTGGATCTACTACAGATATAGCTCCCCCAGACAGCAAATTCTTGATCAAGTCTCCAATAATTATTATTTCCCTTGCAGACCATTCCTGAGCAAGAGGTAAGCAGTCTTGTTTGGGTTTCTTAATTAATATATAATTATAATTATAATATTATAATAATATATCTTTGAGAAAAATATTTTAATCTACCGCAAATTAGACTAACCTCTACGGGCGGCGACCTCTCTTGTCGCTCTGAGAGTATGTCTGTTGAGAGCTCCGTCGTTGATGTGGTTGAGAATTTCTCCGCGGAATGGTGGGAGCCCGATAAGATTGTCCACTCTGCACTGCCCCTCGTTTTGGCAGAAATGGACGTATCAAGTTTCCCTGTTTCTTTGGAGTTATTGTTGTTTTAACTACTGTATTCTTCTTCGGAATTTTTAGTTGTTCCGCTGATTTTTCCAGGTCCTTAGCTGTCTTTATCGTGTTGGACAAATCACTCCTAAATAACCATTCGGTAATAGGCGTGTCTTTTAGCGTGTCTCTCACGTCTTTATTTAGATTTATCGTTATCAACTCTCTTCTTGACACCGATTCACTGTGATGGACATTACACAGTAAACGGCCTGAGTCATTGAGGACCTCTATATATTTCTTATTTGCCTCCCCCCCCCCTTCTTTAACATGTCAGTAGGGTAGACCGGGGATAAAAGTGCCACGGGGAGAAAGTGCCACATGCCGCCATTTTTTTTAAATTAAACGAAACGCGCGCGGCCCCAACATTCCAAGGTCGGGTTTACCCCGCTTCCCGCCAGGCGCACGCATTTAGTGTCGAAGTAGTCGTGTAATAGAGAGGACGTATCGTTTTATGTTTCCTGCGCTACGAAGTAAAAATTTGTTGTCGTCTATTTTTTGTTCTGTAATAGTTTGGTTTCATCGAATTTACACCAGGTAAGTTTGCTCTAATACTTTCTTGATTCTATTTTGTTGTAGTGCTGTCAAATCTTCAATATTCAAGATAGTATTTTTGTTATGATCAACAATATTGAAAAAAACTAGTTGGGGTTAAAAGTGCCATAACATTTATGTGGCACTTTTTACCCCACCATGAAAAGAAATGTTGTTTTATTGCTTTTGAAATGTTTAGTTATTGAAGCTTCATTATTAAATCAAATGTTTTTTTTTTTTCAGAATGCGTACTTACAACAGGAAAACTACGAGGGGGCAAACTTCCTAGAAGAAATGCTGATCTTGTTACACAAGAAGGACAGTCCATAAGATCAGTAGCCAAAGCTTTTGGCATCTGTAGAGTATCTTTAAACAAATTTATACGCCTTAACACCGATCCAAACACGACTTTTGGCTATAGGTCAGCACGTAGGGTTTTTAATGATGAGGAACAGACAGCACTTAATGAATATTTGACACAGTCTGCACAAATATATTTCGGTTTAACCCCAAAAGATGTACGTCGTCTAGCATACGAGTGTGCATACCAATATAAAAAAGATATGCCGGGCTCATGGCGTCATAACAAACAAGCGGGTGCTGACTGGTTTGCAGCGTTTTTAAAAAGAAACCCCCGTCTTTCCATTCGAACACCTGAAGCAACGAGTTTGGGAAGAGCAACATCTTTTAACAAAAAAAAACGTGGGTGATTTTTTCGACAAATTAAATAGTGTTTTGGAGCGCCACTCATTCACCGCTTCCACTATATAGAATACCGATGAAACAGGAGTTTCAACTGTCTTAAAACCTCCAAAGATTGTAGGGGTGAAAGGGTCAAGGCAAGTCGGTGCTCTTACTTCAGGCGAAAGGGGTACAAATGTTACACTTATAACAGCAGTTTCTGCAAGTGGGCTTTGCATACCCCCTATGTTTTTATTTCCCCGAAAGAATTATAAAGAGTATTTTATCCGGGGTGGACCACCTGACAGTATTGGCACAGCAAACTCATCCGGTTGGATGACAGAAGATGGCTTTCTCATGTTCATGAAGCATTTTACCAAACATGTAAAACCGACAAAGCAATCACCAGTCCTTCTGTTCTTAGATAACCATAGTTCGCATTTGGCTATATCAGTTTTAAATTTGGCGAAAGATAATGGCGTTATCTTGTTATCTTTTCCCCCCATTGTTCTCATCGGCTACAGCCGTATGTGGGTGTATACGGCCCATTTAAGAAGTACCTGTCTTCTGCGCAAGATGCCTGGATGAGGAGTAATGCCGGAAAGAATATTACAATTTATGATATTCCATCGATTGTCAACTCAGCTTACCCCTTACCGATGTGTCCTAACAATATCTTGAATGGCTTTAAAAAGAGTGGCATATTCCCTTTTAACCGAAACGTGTTCACAGATATTGACTTCGCTCCATCATACGTCACAGATCGGCCACTTCCTCTTGACGGAAACGACAATCAGGGCAATCAACTTATTGAAAATGAACAACAAGCCATCCGTGAAAATCTTCAAGAGCCAATTTCTAATGAACATTTTCAACAACCCATTCCTAGTGTAAATAGTCAACATCCCACCACTAATAAAAACCACAAGATAAAGAATGACAAAGAAAATAGACAACGCCGAAAATCCAGTTGCTGGACCATCCAATATTGTTAATCGGTCAGAACAAAAAACATTTTCTCCACACATAGTAAAACCTCTTCCCAAAGCTGGACCTTGAATGGGATCGACAAAAGGCAGAAAGCGTAGATATACAGCTGTTCTCACCGATACTCCAGAAAAGGATGCTCTAGAGGAGGAACAAACAACAAGGGGCAAGAAAAATAAGAAAGAAACTGAGCAAAAGAAAAAGCAAGTGAAAAGGAAGGTTTTCTCGAGCAAAAATAAGCCTGACCCGGAGTCCTCAACCGATTCAGAAGATGACTGTATTTGCCTAATATGTTGTGATTCATATTCGCAGAGCTTACCTTCAGAAGAATGGGTGCAATGTAGATCCTGCAAAGAATGGGCTCACAGCAGTGACTATAGAAAGGTTAAGACTGTCGATGCTGTATTAAATATCATGTCTAAAAATTTTCTCATCCGCTCGGGGTGCGCCATCTATGAATCGAGAAATCCCGACGGGAAGCCAGAGTAGCTAGAGTTTTGAGAAACCTGTAATCGTCCGGCGTGTTTTCACAGCCGGACATTCCTTCGGTGCAAGGCGACTTGCGGCCGGAGAGATCGCGACGTTGCCGAATCTCTAAATTGGAATTGGTTTTGTCGGGTGAGAATTGAAAAGATTATACATAGTGTGAAATGGCATCGCGCTCATCGCGGATTTCGCAAGGAATCAAGTTCTTCGACGTGATTCATTTTGACATTAGCCGACACTAACAAGAATATCCAAAGAGACAAACAAACAAATACAGTACGAGTTTAAGGTGTGAGGACAGAAAAACGCTCTCCCTTTTGTTACACTTAATAATTATTTTTCTTTGGAAAATATGTCTATTATTGTAATATACATATCGAGATAAATATATTATTATATGTAATATTAAATCATGTTCCATTTATAAAATAAAATGTGAGACATGCCCAGTTTTGTTAAGCTACGCCATAATACAGAATATTTCCCAGGAAGGTAGAAAAACTGAAAATAAAATCTATACAGGGTGTCCGCAAATTACACCGACAACGCTTGACAGATGATAGGAAATGTGGTTTTAAGAACTTTTTTTTAAATAAACATATGTCCGCTGACGCGTTGTTTTTAATATACAGCATGTTAAAATTTACTCATTGAAACGATTTTTTTAATTATTTTTGTAACTACAAAAGATATCGATTTCAAATTTGGTAGGGATTATACCGTCAGAAGGTGCTATTAAAGCAAGTAATGCAGGATTTTTTAGAATTCGACCTTCCGTTTTTCAAAAGAACTTTTACACAGATTGATTTTATATAAGTAAACGGAAATGGTTCTGCAATCCCCAATCAATTCTAAACAAAAAATGTGCCTTTGTTACCACATGTATGAATGGCAAAATTTGACGGGGGGAAGGGGGGGGGGGGGAGGGCGAATCCTTATCGCCGCCACTAAGGCAAAATAACATTTTTAGTTAGAAGACAACATGTTATTAAGGGAATTTGTGTTACTTAATTAGCATATAGGAATCAAATCTCCAACCATCCCAGGATTTCGATATTTTATTTATTGTAATACTTACTCATTATATGTTTTTGGAAAACAATAAACACAAAACCAAGTCAAAAAATAACAAGCATCGACTATCAAAAACTTGAACATTTGCGCAGAGATGCTCTTCATTGAAAACTGCCGCTGTTTCCCGATATGTTTTGTTTTCTCCACAAGTTAATATTATTTCAATTTTTTTCTTGGAGAATCAACATCGCGCAGTTAATAAGTTCACTGTGTAAATAACAAATATTATTATGCACAACAAATTATTGTCAACTGCTGCTGTTACATCGCAGGCAATAATCATTGTTTCCATAGCCTATTACTCAGTTTTTTTAAATTAAATTCAAAATGAACCAAATCTGTTAATTTTTAGAATCTACAGTTTGTTCAGCGAATGTTCGGCCGTACGTCACAACTCCCGTCCTTGTCTTACTCGTGAATATACGATGGATATCGGATATCGGTCGTATATTCACGAGTCAGACGGGGCGAACATTATCGCTGAACAAACTGTATGGCACTTGTTATGCAATACATGTCACAAAACCTGATAGCAGTCCTCAAGACTTCACTTTTCCTATGCGATAGACTGTGACATGCTGGTCCTCTTATTTTAAAGAGTCCCAGGACTTAAAAAAACTATCTGCGGTATTATACAATCAAACACTACTAATCAATCCGTATATCTTGAAAAGGAAAACGGTTATATGAAAAATTAACCCTTTCGCTACAGCACACACAAAAATCAACGTTGGCCATAACTGCGGTATTTGTTCCACATGCAGATAAATTGTCCATAGCAGTAGCGGCAACAAAAAAAACATGAATGTATTTAGAAACCAAACTGCTGTTGACGAATATATTCGTCTTATTTTTTATAAATCAAAAAGTGCACAAAATAAAAAATCTTTCTGTTGTAGACTATTACACAAAGCATTCTAGAAATTTTTCTTTGCATGGTAAATACCGAAACATGGGGAGACTCAAAGGGGGACAAATAACACTCTTTACACATATATAACGTGGCTCGGCGTTTTTTTATTTTGTGTACAGACAACACATCTTTTGGTAGGATTTTTCCTAAATGTAGTTTCTGAAATAATGTCAGGAAAATGTCTTCCAGTTAATCTTAGAGGATTGTTTTCAACATTATGTCTACCTAAAATATTGAAAAATTCGCGTAAACCTAGCCCCTAGCCTTCCCATATTTTTTTTACTACTACTACAATAGGTACCTATATGAAAAATGAATTAACGCAATTTTTTTCGAAAACGTGTCAAAAATGCGAGAGTAACAGTAATTAATGGCAATAAACCACCGTACACCAACTTAATCAGCACTAGACTACTTTTAATGTTGCCCAAACTGTGGTTGACGAGAATACTCGATCACGTGATTCAATCACATGGCCGATTTTGACCAATAAGAAGACTTTGCCTGATCCCATTTTAGTCGGCTCCCGCATGCGAGATAACTTGCGTTTAGCAGTTTGTCCACAAAATTAAAATTAAAATGCTCATCGTTAGCACTATGGGTACAGAAATCCATTTGCGATCATACTCAAAAGGTTTAACCAACTACGACTTCGAAGTTAGTGAATCTAAAATCTAAAAGTGATTCACACGCATAAATAATATAAAAACTAATACATTACTGACAATGAAAATAGTATCATATTTGTTCTAATAATGCGCGCGTTGCATTTTCTTTTCTGCCGGGCCCATGCAAGCCGGCCGGCCGGCGAATCCTCCCTTTTCTGGAGAGTCGAGTTCCAGAAATGCAATAGGTATATTTTTATTTGATAATTGGATGACCTTGTCCCGCAAAGCGTAGGTAAGTAGTTTTGATAGCGCCGCAGGCGGCGGTATCGCGTGGCCCCGAGCGGTGTATCAAAATTTGATTCCTCAGTGGTCCCGTCGCGTCGGCCTGACGTCGGCATTTGGTGTCGCAGGCCACAAATGGAGAATATTGCCACGGTAGGCGTATATTATTACAATCAGTTTTCTTTCTATAGTCACTGTTACAATTATTAATTCTGTTAGTGACTATGTGTTGTTATAAGCAAAATTCAATTTTTAAATTTATTAGCATATTATTATTCAGCGACGCTGAATACAAAGCTAACACGATTTCTGGAATTTTCGTAAGAAATTGCAAAGTAGGCGTTGGTTTTTGTGGTATGTATCTGTAAACTTGCTATAAAATTCAGTTTTTCAAGGGATACAATTAACAAAATGTTTGTCAAAATCGATCAAAAAATAACCGCTATGTGTTTTTTTTTTATAAAAACACAGTATTTACCTGTTTGTGTAAAATAGTATAAAATATTTGTATAGTACCTATTTATAGTATAAAATATTTGTTTTCTGTTTTCATTCTTGTTTCTGAGATACCTTCTACGTAGGTATGAAACTTATACCATATTATAATATAATGGTACTTAAACATAATGTATACAGGGTTCTAAAGTATTTTTCACAGCCGGTACGTCTGCAGACTACTGTCATCTCCTTACTCCTTATTCTTATACAAATCACCTGATACAACTCCAGCAATACTTATAATATAGTCGGCATTATCTCATTATGCCTCTATACGGAAATCTGGCAACAGCGCCCAGTTCTATAAATGAACCACATCCCGTAAACCACCAGCACAGAATAACTAAAACAGAATTCCAACGCTTACCGCGGCAATAATCTCGGTTTGCCGGCCCGTCTCAGGTCGACGGGACCAGTGAGGAAACAAATTTTGAGACAGCGCTCGGTGCCAAGCACGATCGCCGCCTGCGGAGTCATCAAAACTACTTACCTGCTTCTTTGCGCAACGAAAATGGTGCCCGGCCCGCCTCGTCCTATTTAGTGAAGCGAAATCGGGCTAAAAAGTCGTCAAAAAATTTTTCAAGGTAGAACTAGATCGGACCCCATAGGTGTTGTTAAGTACATCACTCTGCATACGAAATGGCGATTTACGAAATTTTTTTGTGGTTGAGACCTCTTTTATTTCGAAAAAACTGTCGAAATTGACAATTTACGGAAATTGTGTTTTTTTTTACGTTAACATCGTCATATCTTTGAGAGTAGTGGAGCTATCGACTCGAATTTTTTTTAAAATTGAAGCTAACATATGAGCGCTTACAACGAATGCCATTTTTGTTGTCCAATATTGTTTATTAACCACTTTAAATAGCATCAAAATTGCAACGTTATAAAAAGTGTAATGAAATTTTCACTAAGCGAGAAACTTTTTTATTTGTGGAAATTTTTATATACATGCTGCGAGGGAAATGTGCCCAAAACACGAAAAGAGTTTTTGGCAAAAAAAAATTACCTATAGCGCCTATAGTTTTTGAACTGTGAATTTTTTTTTGTGGCGCGCGCTACTCACGTGGAACGCAAAATTAATCCCTTGCCTGAGAATATCCACGCGTGGCGGGCATGTCTCAACAACTAATGCGTAGTTTACATGCGCAAGTGAAACTATCACAAATATAAATATCTTAGAGTAATTCCTAATAGCACATAGGTCTGCGCTAATAGTTTGCCAATGTAAACCCTCTCAGTGAGAACTCTCTGCCATAAAAGAGTAGGTAGGTACGTCTGTGGGAGCGTTTACATAAACTATTTGGAAGTACTCTCAGTACGACTTGTGAGTTCATGTAAACGCTCCCAGAGTTCTTCCTGAGAGGGTTTACATTGGCAAACTTTTAGGAAATACTCTAAGATATTCATATTTGTGATAGTTTCACTTGCTCATGTAAACTACGCAGGGGATTATTAATTTTGCGTTCCACGTGAGTAGCGCGCGCCACAAAAAAATGCAGTCCAAAAACTATAGGCGCTATAGGTAATTTTTTTTACCAAAAACTTCCTTCATGTTTTGAGCACATTTCCCTCGCAGCATGTGTATAAAAATTTCCACAAATAAAAAAGTTTCTCGCTTAGTGAAAATTTCATTACATTTTTTATAACCTTGCAATTTTGTTGCTATTTAAAGTGGTTAATAAACAATATTGGACAACAACTATGGCATTCGTTGTAAGCGCTCATATGTTAGCTTCAATTTTAAAGAAAATTCGAGTCGATAGCTCCACTACTCTCAAAGATATGACGATGGAAATGTAAAAAAACACAATTTCCGTAAAATGCCAATTTCAACAGTTTTTTCTAAATAAAAAAGGTCTCGACCACAAAAAAGTGTCGTAAATCGCCATTTCGTATGCACAGTGATGTACTTAACAACACCTATGGGGTCTGATCTAGTTCTACCCTCAAAAAATTTCTTTTTTGAGAACGAAGCGACTTTTTGCTGATATATTAAAAAATATATTTCAAAGTTATTTAAAAAGTATTAAAAAAATAGGTTTAGGAACAAAATTTAGGATAGCAATACGTTATTGAATATACGGAGACTGCTACAAGCTAAAATGGTACAAACAGATTTCTAATATCTTTTTTCGTTTTTGAGTTATTTTGAAAAAAGTGAAAATTTGCATTTTGGATTTTATTTTTTTTCTGAAGTTGTTATCACAGATAGGAAAAAAGAAAAACACTTTCTTATGGCACTTTTTAACGGGCTTTAAGATGGCGTTTTTAGATTTGTTCTACAACATTTCGTTTTTTGAGAAACCATTTTCAACTTAATTTTTTTAAATACGGACCTGGATTTTTTTGCAGATTTTGAAAGCACTTTCATTCCAAATACCATGATGTATGGACAATATTTTTAAAATGTTTTGAGACAATTATACTGAAAATTCCTTTTTTTCTACTCATTGTTTCCCTGTATTTAAATGTTGATAACTTCAGAAAAAAATAAAATCAAAAATGCAAAATTTCACTTTTGTCGAAATAACTCAAAAACGAAAAAATATATTAGAAATCTGTTTGTACCATTTTACTGACCTCAAAATTGCGCAACTTTTTCCGCATTTGTTGTTTGTTGTTGTTCTATCTCTCACCGTTTGCAAGATTCTCATACTTTTCCCATACTGTTCAGTGTAAATTTCAATAAATAGTCCAAAATTTTAAAAAATGATTAAAAACCAATTTTTCGATATCGAGTTTTTCGTTTTTTGCATTTTCTGAGAAAATTTTCAAAGTGATGTATATTTTTTACACCATCAGAAAGTAGAGGTTTCAACGAACAAAAAGCGAACCGACTTTTTTTAAAAAGCAGCTTTTTTGACGTGGGTATTTTCGATTGAAAATGAGGTTACTTTTTCGGTTTAAAATCAAAAAAAGGGGTAAAAATAAATATTTTGATTCGAAAAAATTACAGCGTGTTCGAGACATAAGAAGGTAAGTTTCCACCAAATTTCGTAGAATTTTTTTGTGAGATAAAAATTAAAAACCAAAAAATCGGTTATTTTGATTTTTCGTGGATATTTTCAGGTTATGTGAAAAAAGTGTAAATGCAAAAGTTGTAGATCTTTTTATTACCTACAACTTTGCCATTTAACTTTTTTGATAGGAGTTGCTGTTTTGCCGGATATCGTGATAAACCGTTTTCCACCCCTAAAAGATCACCCCCTACAACACCCGTAGCTTAAATCGCCCTTAAATTATTTTTTCTGTTATTTTTGCTATATTTTCTTCCTTTTCCAATGGGTGTCATGCTGTTCTAGATTTTTTTGTTCTCAAAAATTATCTACCCTGGCCTAATTGCCACTCCTATACTCCAATTTTTATTTGTTTGAAAACAATTATTACTAACCCTGTACATAAATTCTAAAAACTTCCTTGGAACCGCCCAGAATTTTAGAAAATCTTAGTTTTTATAAGCAATAATTTTGATGTATACAGGGTGTCCAACTTTATAACTGTAGAAATCATTAAAATCTTCATTTTTGGAGACAAAAACCTAAACTTTTTTTGTTTGAAAGGCCTTCAAAAACCGCTTCTTTTGACCTTCCTGCTATTTTCAAAATGCAAATCCAGGGCCGACTCCGATTTTTTTATACCCCCGATTTTCACGAAAACTCTTTAGCGATTTTTTTTATTTAAAATCTGACCCCACAGCGTTAATCAGAACACGCCAAAACCTGTATATACTAAATTTGAATAAAAAAATATACAGGGAGTTCCATTCTGCAGGGTGTCCAAGTTGAGCAAAATAGGAATTTTAAAGGCATCTATCTGCCAAGTCCAGTGTGCCATGGAATCCCCTCAAAACAGTTGAATGGTCAATAGAACCACTCAAGCTGTTGGTGTGCAAAAGTCCAATACAAAATATATAGAGTATTCTTATCTGTGCCACCTCAAATTACTAAATTTTTGAGATTTTATACGGGTCAAAAATCAAGTAGACACATCAAAGCCGCTCCACACACTATAAACGAACTAAATCTAAAAAATACAGAAGCCTGTCAGTCAGTGAGTCCATATCAGTTAAGGTGCCTATGATGTGCCACAACAGGAAACACACAGAAAATGTATCATCTTAGGCAGTGACTTTGTTGAGAAAGGTACAATAATTTAAATTGTTTTTATCTGTTACTTTTGTGTTTATCAATATTTTTTCAATGATTCCAGAGTACCTACTCTTGATCCATATAAGATAAAATTTCAGAATTTTGAGATGGCTCAGAGAAAAATACCCTGTTAATTTTTGTAGTAAATCTTTTCACATCAACATTTTAAGCGGTCCTGTTAACCATAGGACTGTTCTGAAGGGATTCCATGGCACACTTGACTCGCCAGATGTCTAAAATTCCTATTTTGCTGAACTTTGACACCCTACAGAATGGAACTCCCTGTACATTTTTTGTTCGAATTTGGTATATGGGGGTTTTAGGGTGTTGTGATTAACGCTATGGGGTCAGATTTTAAATAAAAAAATCGCTAAACGGTTTTCTTGAAAATCGGGCGTATAAAAAAAATCGCAGCCGGCCCTGGATTTGCATTTTGAAAATGGAAGGAAGGTCAAAAGACGCGGTTTTTGAAGGCCTTTCAAACAAAAAAACTTTAGGCGAATATCTCCAAAAATGAAGATTTTACGGCTTTGTACAGTTTTAAAGTTGGACACCCTGTATACAGGGTTTCTCAAGAAAAGTGTTTTAAAAAGTCCGATTATTTCCTTAGTCAAAAGAAAAAGGGTCTGCTAAAACCCGGGTGAGTTTTTCCGGGGAATCTGAATCTAGCGTCACAATTGACATACTGGGTGTCCTCGAAAAAACAATTTTTTCGAAAAATAAAAAATACTGTTTGTTTCCATTTTTAATATTACGGACAAAATATATTAAAATCTGCTCGTTTGTAATTTATACATCATTCCCGGTTTAACGGGAAGTAAAAAAAATATTTTAGGAAATTGTTATTTTTCTATGCAAAATTATAGGGACATCTCTTGCCGTTTTTGAGATATTCGCCCAGGTTTTCTGATTTGAATAGAATAAGGGAGCGTATATTACAACTACCTGAAAGTAGTCCATGACTTCATTTTTGCTTTTTAATACATAACACTAACCGTACAGCACAAAATATTATTCTGTGACCACAGCTATAAGTAGGTCATGGACCGAAAATTTGTTTCATACAATTAGAAGATACGCTTCCTTTTTCTACACCAACCAGGAAAACAGAGGCGAACATTTCGAAAGCGGTAAGAGATAAATCGGTAATGTTATACAGTGCCACAGAAAGTTGGAACCATATGGGAATTTTTTTATTTTTGGGCTAAGATGAAACTGCTCTGGGGAGATCATCTCTGCTTGCAAAAATATTCGAAATGAGATAATTAAACGTCGTGACGTAATTTGACATATCTGTCAAAAATGACATTTAATTAAATAAATAGCCAAAATCGAAAAATGTTATTTGAAAAAGTTGCTTGGAATTTTATTTTACCCCTATGTACAAATTTTCAGCCAAAAATTCTGACAATGATAAATTTTTGATCTTTTGAAAAAATATAAAAATTGCACCTTGTAAGTTGACTTTTTCTTGAAACTAGCAGATTACGACCTAAAAACGGTCCATAACTAAAAAATACCACGTTTTGATGATAGTCAAACAATAATAAAGTCGAATAATGTTATATATAGTTTTTTTTTGTCGGGAATCAAAAACGAAGGGTTTTTAAACTGGCGCGAACACAAAACTTTGTTTTTTAGGGCCGAATAGGGTAAATTAATTAGGTCCAAATTTCCAGAATTCTGTACCCATATTGCACGGATAAAGTCATTTTTGGGAAAGTCGAAAAATATGTTCGTCCTTCGACCAGTCCAGAACTGGTGCAGTTTTTAAAACTGCACCGCTTTGCGGCCATTGCTGATCGGCAAAAGAACAAAATCACAAAACATAACTTAACAGCAAATAATAACAGCCACAACAACAATTTAACAGTACTTAACAAATCCACAACAAAACAACAACTTAACGCCAAAACAGAACAATTCGCTTTTGAAACACAGGAACCAGGAACAAAACTTCCAATACAAGTGTAGGTAATACACCGGCTCTGACTACACTGGAGGGAGAAGCACGTGCGTCCCACACGAACCTCTACGTCGCCGACCGATATAAGCCGAGCCATCGTCCGCCCGATGGACTGCAAAGTGGGGCGCGCCGCGGGTCGACCAAGCCGATACTCACGAATATGTGTGCCAATTACTTGCTTGGGTGACTATGATCTACACAGTACTTAAGGAAGCACATAGATGGCGATACTAACTCTGTCCTTAACGGGTCGCCGTATGCGCGTATACGGACGCTACAATTCTGTTTAGTTATTCTGTGCCACCAGCTACTACGCGTTGTCCAAAAATGCCAGTAGGGTACGCCACCTTACGGGTCACTTTCAGCGGCGGTTGGAGGGGGAGACAACCGGGTCGGCGAGCAGTGTCGGCACGCTATGCTAGGCTTCGTCGACCGTCTTATTCCTTCTATAGTCACTGCTCACAGCAAATGTGTCACTGGTGACTCAAAATGGTTTGTTTGCCTAAATTGTGACAGTGACATCGACTAATGAACTTTTTATTTTTTATTCCGTCGTTCAGTCACAGTTACTTACGTTGTTAATGTCATTTATAACTTACTATTATAATAAACGCATTAACAAACAGCGTTGCCTTCGTATTTTCTATCCCATGCTATCATGGCACAACTTGCCCCACGGGTGTCACTTCCTACCCCATTTATAGGGTAAAAAGTGCCATTTACTAAAAACCATAAAAATTAATATTAACGGTTTTTTTTATTATGTTAGGCATTTGCATCATGTCATTTTTGGTAACTTAAAGTTAAAGCCACTAAAAGAATAAATAAGAAGACGAAAAAAGTCTGTCTAAGTTTTGAAAAAAATTCGTTTAATAGAAATGGCACTTTTATCCCCGGCCTACCCTAATTACCGAAGCAATTGCCGATGTAGCGGCTGATACTTGTGTTTGTAACTGAACTAAGCGTACGTCTCGGCGGACCGTATTCTCTTGGAGAGCAACTTTGATTTCAGCATTAAGATTGGGGGGGTTTAATTGTTGACAGTTTTCAGGCGTGAGGTATTTTTTAATCAACTGAAGATTTGAATCTTCGGCCAATCCTGACCGTAAGATTGTACTCCAACGTGAAGCCATTTCAGGGTGTATAGGATCAGAAAACACTTTTTCCGAGATCTCATCATTTCCAAGCAACTGTAAAATATCAGGTTCAATATGGGACAACCTCTCTTGTTGGTTCAAATTTGCGTTGAGATGCCCACCTGCAAAGAACAACACCTCTGTGTTACAAAAAAATTAGTACTTCTCTAGTACCTACAAATTTTAAGAAAGAAAATCTAACACCTGTCACCCTAGACAGTATTTTCTCTTTCTCATATTATCACCCTAGATAATATTATTTACTGTGTCTATCAGCCACCCTAGGCGAACCACAGAGTTTATTATACATGCCACCCTAGGCACATTTACCAGATATTTCTACTTACTATTATTTTCATCGTTTTCCTCCTCATCTTGCAACAACGTATCAACGATTACAGGCTCAGACATTACTGGAGACGGTGTATAAACACGCTGTTGTAGAGATGTGGACGCCTCCGGTGAAGGAGATCTCGTGCGTCGTTTCTTTGTTTGTTGCCTCTCCACCTTATCTAAACGCTTTTCTAATCGCTTCAAAATCTTCCCAATATCGTAATTGCTATCCAAATCCGACGACGGAGACCTACGTCGTTTTTTCGAATGTTTCGGCATGATGCACACTCCTAACGGGACGATACGATGCGGTCGGTCCGGCACAAAAACGAAGACTAAAAGGGCTTGACAGACAGTTAGGGTGGGAACGAGCAGGTGGTGGTGTTTTTTGCTTTAAAATATTGTGGTCGGGACGCACAGGCATAGGATACTACAATTCGTTATTTACGAGACGAGGCCGAATATAATTATAATATGTAGATGTAGATGTTTCTCGGGGTCGTTTGGCCCTAATGGCCTTTTCTTCACTACAACCTAGGTAGATCTTTTTAATAATATAATGTACCCAACGTGTTAACGAGTGTTACTTACATACTTAAGCACAAGAACCATGGCGAGATCACAGTATTGTGACCATACTTATCTCGTAACTGAATAAACAATAAATGCATTAGCTCTCACATGGTATGTATGAGCGACGAAAATAAAAGTTCTTACGCCTTCTAATTTAGCACACGTTTGATAATTCCGGAATTCCTTATATATGCTCTAGGGTTCTTCAAAGCTTTTAAATTATTGCTTTGTATAGTAGCAAACTTAGTATTGAATAATTAATAACTAGATCCAATAAAATTAGTTGGCATAAGCGATAAGTTTAGCGACATAAACTTCGCCTGCAGTATGTGTGGATATTCAGTTCAAAACACTTCACACTACAAAAGAAGCATTGTTATTGCTATAATGACAGTTGATTTAAATGGTCTTATTAGTTTACAATTATCGGAAAAAAGTTAACCTAAAAATTTAAATAACCTAAAAATTTTAAAAATTCTTCCCCCAAATCACAAAACATAACCGATAAGAGTTCTTCTCCCTAAACCACAAAACATAATTGATGATCAGCTGGTGAATTATTGTACATCAGGAATCAGGATTATTGAACACCTGTCACTTTGCTTTCGGCAATATTCGGCCCTACATAATGACGTATTTTTACATTCGCTCACATTCGGAAATTCAAGTTTTATTTTCAAATTATGGGCTTTGAAAACAATTACTACAACAACAACGCCTATATGTAGACATGTTTATTAATCATGGTCCTTTCTAACACCGCTGTTTTGAAAATTTGGTAGAAGGAAACAACCGTATTCTGTATACAGGGTGTATTGGTCATCAGTACATTAATTTTAACCACGTAATCTGGGACACACATAAAGCCGGAAAAAGCAAAAAAAAATTTTTTGCTCAATGTCTAAAAAATGGGACAAATCAACCTATCTCCTGCCTAATGGAACGCCGCTGGACCGGCAACAAAGCATTTGGCTAGGCGGTCTCCCCTCTCCCTAGTCGATTGCGGGGAATTTGGAGTGGGAATACCGCGATGTTGCCGCATTTCAGAGTAGAACAATTAGGTAGGTAGATAGGTTACCTTTAAAAAATCCTATTGACAGTTACCCACATTTTTTATGATGTCGTTTGCTTTAGCGTTAGCTACACCTTTGAAGCAAAACGTACACTTGTATCCGAGTAATTTCTTGTTTTTTAATAGTTAGGTAAATTATTAGAGAAAATATTATAATCGTACGATAATTTGTTCAAACGCCGCGCCGATACAATACGTTTAATAAGAGCGTTGACTGAATTAAATATTTCAGTCAACGTTAAGAGATAGTACTAGTGAAAACAGCCGCTGCCTTCAAAATAACGTACTTTTTCCCATTAAGAACAAAATTTTTAGACCCAAACGGAATATGTCACATTTCGAAATACTGCAGACATAGGTTGCAGTGAAGAATTCCTACCTCATGCGCCACGGAAAGAAATACGTGTTATACGAATATCGGCAATGTAAAAACTGTATATGCTAGGCACCGACCGACTGCCTTCGTGCGACAGGGTAGTGGCAATGTTGCCAGTGCCAGATCTGACAAAAAAAGCCATCACATACTGGTTTGAAAAGTTGCCAATTTGTCGTCACATGACATGGCAATTGCAATAAGAGTAAGCAACCTATAAAACATAAATATTTTATGTTGCATATCTACAATATTATTTTTTATTTTGTATGTATCTTCACATTGAAACTAAAAATAAATGAAACCGGTCGTTTAATTTTAGGCTCCAAAAAAATAATCATTTTTTTCAAAAACAAACTTTATAGGTAATTTTATACAAACTAAACTATTAAAACGTAAAAAATAAACTATCCTTTAATCTGATTTTTTTTGTTTATAAACTTTTATTTAGCTTTACCTATTAGGTAGTTAGTATCATAACCGAACTAAGCATTGTTACTACTTATGTGTGGGTCAAATCTTGCAAGTGAATTTTAAACCTCTTCCACCCAACCGCTTGAGCCGAAATTTTGCACACACTTGGCACTAGTGACACTACAATCTATTATACTCAATAGCAACCTTGATATGAATAATACCAAAAAATGAAACAGGGTGTCTACCAAATCGAGTTTTTAAAATTCCCTGACTTTTCCAGGTTTTCCCTGACCAAAAAGGAAAAAATTCCCTGACTAATACCTACCTACTGAGATAAATATGCGAATGTAAATAAAATGGAAGAGGATGAAATTACTCTAAACGATCATGCTTACTAACAAAAAAATTCAAAAGCGGACTATTAGTTTTAGTGATGTCATCTGACATTAATTAAATAAATGTGCAAATTATGTCCTATTATGTTTTTGGAAGAAAGTTATAAAGTGGCTTGGAATTTCAACTTTTTGGCAGAAACTGTTGCTAACGGGGTTAATAAAGTACAGTATAAATTGACACCCCCTTAACTTGCTAGTGTCTGAGGTTAGAAAAAAAAGTTTTGTTACAAAAGTTTTAGATACTAATACAACGTTTTTTGTGACGCTATTGGACCTTATACAGTGTGTTCTAGAAAGCCGTGGCAAACATAAATTTTGTTTTTTTAAATGGAACGCCTTGTATATTTTCTACTCATTTTTCCGATTTCAATGAAGCATATATTATTATATGTTATATGTTCACTCCAACTGTTCGTTCAGAACAGCCTTTTTTGTGAGGGATTACTCCTTGGGTCATAGGTTGCCATGGAAGACAAAGGCCAAATTATAGTAACAATTATTGACAGTTTGCAAGTATATTCACGCTTTGGAAAACAAAATGGGCTATTTTAAGTTTTCAGAGAAAATTAAGAATGGAAATTGAGGGAAATGAGAAATTTTAAATAGTAAGTGACATAGTTAATAAATTTCGTTGGATTTATTGTTCGAAATTTAATTTTTATTGAAAACGACAATAACATTTAGAAAAAGGATATACTTATGAATTTATTGATATTTGCTACTAAGTTTCTGTTTATTGGGGCAACAATAAAATTGCTGTGTTCAGTATTTAATATGAGGATATCTTCCCGAATTACCTTTCAGTGTTTCTACATTTTTCGGTCTGTCATAATAAATTCTGTTTTTTAAATAACCCCACAAAAACATATAAAAATATATCCTTTTTCTAAATGTCATTGTCGTTTTCAATAAAAATTAAATTACAAACAATAAATTTGACGAAGTTTATTACCTATGTTACTATTTAAAATTGAAATCTTAAAAGAGCCCATTTTGTTTTCCAAAGCATGAATATATTTGCAAACTGTCAGCTATTACTATAATTTGGCATTTGTCTTTCATGGCAGCCTATGACCCAAGTCACCCAAGGAGTAATCCCTCAAAAAAGGCTTAGTTCTGAACGAATGGTTGCCACGGCTTTCTAGAACACACCATATAAGGTCCAATAGTGTCACAAAAACTTAGTATTAGTATCTATAACTTTTGTAAAAAAAAACTTTTTTCTAACCTCAAAAACTAGCAAGTTAAGGAGGGGTGTCCATTTATAATGAGCCACCCTGTAAAAAATAAAGATACAAGATTTATTGTAAAAATATAAAATCAGGTATAAAACAAACAAATATCTTTTACACATTCTCCAAAAAAAAATAAACATATAAAAAATAAACACCTTCAAAACAAAAATAAATAGCTTCGTAAAATCTTATTTAGTTAGATTATCTTTGGAGTATAGTAGAAGCACAGGGATCACATATAAATAAATAACACAATGTGATCTCTGTGGAGTAGAATAAAAATGAATATAAGATATAATTTTGATTAGTTTTTGTAAGAATTAAAGATTTCCTATTTTTATATCTATTAAACCACAAATTTCCAGGTTATTTGATAGATTTCCCCGACTTTTCCCTGATTTCCCTGACCGAAAATAATTCCCTGACATTTCCAGGTTTTCCAGGTTGGTAGACACCCTGCGAAAGGAAAAAAAGTGAGGGATGTCATACTAAATTCAATATGGCGGCCGCCCCAAGCTGGCGGATTTCCTATTTCTTCACAACCTCCTTGACATGGGTATGAAATGAACGTTAAGGTGGAAGACGTCATACTAAATCAGATAAGGCGGATGCCCCAAGATGGCGGAGTCCCCGAGATGGCGGACTAAATTTATTTACCACCTCGTCACGTGGGAATAAAAAAAATACTAAAAAGCACAAAATAAAATGAAAAACATATTTTTTAAAAACAAGCTTTTAAGCCATGTAGGTACTAAAACGAATAAAATAAGGTTTTCGTTAAGATAATTCAATGCCAAATTTTGAAATCAAAAAGCTTGTGGCGCAAATTGTAAACAAAATACATACTTCGGCAAGTATGTGGGTACTTCCTTATCAACCAATCACTGTCCAATAAAATTTATTGCTACCTACTTTTATGAACATTTCGCGCGACAAACTTTTCGATTTAAAAAAGCTATTTAGCATTGTAGGTATTATCTTAACGAAAACCTAAACTTATTTTATTAGTATTAGCACAGAAAATATATTCAGAACAGAGAGCTCCTTAATGACAGCTGTCAAATGGACTCCAAAGTTGAAGCTTAATATTTTCGAAATGCATTGCTATTGAGGTCCGCTATTAAATGTTGGCTAATCTACGAATTGGGAAGATTATATTTTGGGAAAATATCATTTCATAAAAAAATGCAATCTGCTTGTTTTTGGAGTTTGTAGTTGGAGTCCATTTGACAGGTATTGCTAAGGAGCTTTCTGTTGTGGAACTATATTTTCTGTGGTATTAGCTTGTTCTTTAAAGGTTTTTTTTTTATTTTTTATTTTCATTGTGTGGAAAATATCCTGAATGGTAAAAAGTCGCGAAAAATAGCTTTTTCAGTCTTTTTGAAAACTCGTCACCACGCTTTCATGAAGTGAAAAATCCCTCAGTTTGGCGACATGTCGCCATAAACGGCAACACCGAGTAGGTAGTAGTCGGTGTCGGTGGGGAAGGGAATGCGCAGACGAGAGTATGCGTTTTCGTCTCGAATTTTCGGAGCGGCCAGCTAACGTGGACGCATATAATAACACGAATAATTCTAACCAATATTGTTTTGCTGTCATCGGAAGTGTTTCGTAAAATGTGCACGTAGGAACTCTTGCACATTTCCCAGGTCCGTTCAACACTTTTTGGACTAGCAACTTGTTGGAATCGCTGCTGCGAGTTTGAAGTGAAATAACAAAGTATTTGTTCGTATTTCCCGAGGTATTTCCATTAAAAAAGGCAATGTTAAATGTTCAATATTTCGGCACCAAATATTTACGAAAAGTAGAGGGAGGATAGAGGATTATCTTTGAGGGAGTTCCAAGACGTTACAAAAACGGTAAAGGGTTAAAAAAAAGTCGAGTATTAAAGACGTCAATTTGACAGACCTTCGCAACTTTTTTCGGAACCGGATAATTTTAAAAGGTAGACAAGGGATGGGGGCTACAAACCTGAGGGGTTTAAAGGTGACACACCTTGGGCTAAGGGTTGAAAAATATTAAAAACTTTGAACAACACGGAGCCGCGTGTTAAATTGACGTCAATATGACTGTCTCGCAACTTTTTTCGGAAGCGGATAATTTTTAAAAAATAGACAAGAGATAGGGCAACGACCGTGGGGGGTTTTAAGGTGGCGCACTATGGGCTAAGGGTTGAAAAATATTAAAAACTATGAATAAATCGGAGCCGTGTAGTAAATTCTCGCCAATTTGACAGTCTTCTGCAACTTTTTTCGGCACCGGATAATTTTGAGAAAGTAGACAAGAGATAGGGCAACGACCCTGGGAGGTTTTAAGGTGGTGCACTATGGGCTAAGGGTTGAAAAATATTAAAAACTTTGAACAAATCGGAGCCGCGTGTTAAATTGACGTCAATATGACTATCTCGCCAATTTTTTCGGAAGCGGATAATTTTTAAAAAATAGACAAGAGATAGTGCAACGACCCTGGGGGGTTTTAAGGTGGCGCACTATGGGCTAAGGGTTGAAAAATATTAAAAACTATGAATAAATCGGAGCAGTGTAGTAAATTCACATCAATTTGACAGTCTTCCGCAACTTTTTTCGGCACCAGATAATTTTTAGAAAGTAGACAAGAGATAGGGCAACGACCCTGGGAGGTTTTAAGGTGGTGCACTATGGGCTAAGGGTTGAAAAATATTAAAAACTTTGAACAAATCGGAGCCGCGTGTTAAATTGACGTCAATATGACTGTCTCGCAACTTTTTTCGGAAGCGGATAATTTTTAAAAAATAGACAAGAGATAGGGCAAAGACCCTGAGAGGGTTTAAAGGTGGCGCACTATGGGCTAAGGGTTGAGAAATATTAATTGTCGCCAATTTGACAGTCTTCCGCAACTTTTTTCGGAACCGGATAATTTTTAGAAAGTAGACAAGAGATAGGGCAATGACCCTGAGGGGGTTTAAAGGTGGCACACTATGGGCTAAGGGTTGAAAATATTAAAATCTATGAACAAATTTGAGCCGCTTGTTAAATTCACGGCAATTTGATTTATCAGCTGAGGGGAACAAAGAGGTCACTAATATTTGGAAAATCGCGCCGCTTCAAGGGTGCTGTGAAATAACGAGTGTTTTGTTTGTACTTATTTCCGTAACAAAAGACAAAGCAGTGTTATACGTTCGCAGCCATCGTGTAAAAACAGTGAAGCTAGTTACCGCTAGTGTTTTTTGTAATTTTCGAGAGGATTACGACACCGCAAGGAAAATCATCGAGGCATCTGAAAGGTAGTTTTTTGTATGCTATTCGCTAAGAGAACAATTAAGGATTGATCCAAGGATTAGTAGACTCAAATATTGTGAAAGAGCTATACGTCTGGCAGTGGCAACACTGCACAGGGGTATTGAGGGGAAGTGTCCTCGATGCCTGCGTTATGCCAGCTGACTCCTGACTGTGGCGTCGGAATAAGGGGTTTTAGTAGCGTTTTTAAACAAATTATTTCTGACGTTAATATGCACTTTGTAAAAATTTTAATTGCAGATTCGTAACAAGCACATTTTTCCCTACCTGCCCTTAAAATTAATGTACTGATGACCGATACACCCTGTATATGGGTTTCCCAAATATTATTGAATCCATTTATGTTTATCATTAATTTAAAAAAAAAATGTTTCTTTTACTCAAGCGTTGAACCGAAATCATAAAAAATACTTGGCCTAAACCTTGTTTAATGGCATTCAATTGTAAATGTTAAATCGCCCTATAGCTGAGTGCATTGGAAGGGAGAATCTTCACCAGGGTTGGCTCTAGCCATGTGCAAAACGGTGCGGCGAACTCGGACCCACGTTTAGTTAAACAATTTTGCCCACTATTTTACAGTCGAATAAGGCAGAGAAGACTCTCCATACACTCCATCCAAACGTCGTTTAATTTCTGTTGGTGAGTGCCTTTCCTTTGTCAAAAATTTATTTGCAGCACTTTATTCAATTTTAAACATTTAAAAAAATTGCGAAGGTGTCTGCTTCGAACCAAGGCTTATGCGATACTAGCTGGAATATGCATGTTTTTGTAGACACGTTAATATCACATGTTCAGTCATGTGACCAGCAGGGGTGGAACCGGTTTAATTAATTAGAAATTGGTCAGGCCGGAAATTTTTGGACCGCACCTCGTATTTCTAGGAAATCGACAGCACTTTTTAAAAATTGGCATCGTGGCTTGATGTGGCATTGGTCAAAGAATAATTTGAGCCATTACAAGTAAATTTTGAAAACTGTTTATGCATGGGTCTTCACAACTTGCTGAATATATTTTTTGCAAACCAAATCCTAGTAGATAGGTGACTGGAATGGTATATTTTTTGCATACTTAAATTTTTCTTATTGGCAATTTTTTTAATCCTCATGGATTACAAGTTATTATACGCTACGCGGAGCTCAAACTATCTATTCTTTTTCAGTTGTCGGCACCCCGCATTCTCAAGCGGCACCTAGCCCCGCAGCAGCTTGAACCGGCCCTGATCCGGCAAGTGCACGTTCTATCGAACATTTGGGGTGAGCAATCTCGGCAATGTCCAGCTCTACGCGGAAGAGGTATCTGCGAAAAATTATGCCACGATAGATGAAACAATCGATTTTTAATAATTTTGCAGCCTACTAGATGGCGCAAGGGATGAGACTGATATTTTAATAACTTTGCAGGCTACTAGATGGCGATCCGTTTTCTACAAATTTGCCTGTGAGCAACTCACAACATGGGAGCAGTTCCTCTTCCTCTATTATTCCTTCACTGAACGATCTTGTGTTAAAGACAGATGATCAATAATATAACAAAAAATGTTAGCTCCATCTCAAGGAGCATCATAACAAAACTTTTAATCTTGGAGGTATAACGTATAGCCAGTAGCTGGACTCTCAAAAATTGTTAAGACTCCCGTGCTATGTTAACTTAAACTCAGCTTACTTTCAGCTCATAGAGTGCTCTATAGTTATCGATTGTTTGATGTGTCAGGTTGCATCCATCTGTATTTTAGTACCTAGTATAGGATACTTGACCATTTTTTTACCAACAGCTTGAAGCTATTGTTTCTTGTCATACAAGGGCAAATATCTCTTTGATTTTTCTTTTTCGATTTAGTTGAAAAGGTGGTTTTATTATTTAAACACCTCTGATATCAGCGATTTGTAAAATTATGCATTAATGGTAAGGGGAAGGGCGAGTCCATGTAAAGACCCGAGGAGAATCCCTGCGGCCCAGGCGGCGGTATCCGTCAGACTATTACCTTTCAAAGTTAAAAATGTCGAAAAATTTTAAATGGGAGCTGTTAATGGAAAACCCACATACCTGCGGGGCGTTTGCTACTTTCTCAAACGTATCCTGATATGTCTGCGCCGCTCCATACGGTTTGCCTTCGTTGTTCTGCTGAGACAGCTGCGAGAAGTACTGGGACTGGGCAGCCGTCAGCGTACCCACCATGGGCGGCACGGGGCTCTGAGATGGCACCTGCACAGCTCCCTGCTGGCCGATAGCCAGTGACTGGCCGAGGTCGATTGGTTGTTGATTGGGGGCAGCAACCTGATCCGCTTCTTCCGACAAGGGCAGCGAGCTTGGTGTGAACACCTTTGTGTCAGCCAAGCTGCCGGTGTATTCCTCTGTCGTCCACTCGTCGGGACCAGGGACATCCTCCCAGTTGTCATCTATATCATGGCAAAATAATAGTATGGGTTATGACATGACGTAATGTTACATAGAGTTTTGTTGCAGAGTTGTGTATTCAGTTTGCCAAAAATCATCTTCTGTGCTTAAACCACAAAGGTATTCACGTGATACAGGCAAAAGACTTACCTGTATCCAGAAAACCCTTATTAGTTTAGCACTAAGTCTCGTCATCGTTTCATCATTTGAACAAATAGGAAAGTTTTCAATAAGTATTAAATAAATAGTAAATTAAAGAAAGTGGTGAAAACAGTTGTCAAGTTTGACAATGAAGGTTTATTAAAGTAGTGCTGCCAACAAGACAATAAACAAATAAATTAAAATATAATAGCAAATTCACTGCAGAATTGACCCTTTGTGTATAAATGAATGGTCGCAGACTAACAAAGACAATCTCGGCTAACAATTTTGCCCATTATTGTTGAAAACAAAATTAAATCGATACACTCGTGCAAGAACATTGTAAGTGGCATTTCACTTTAATTTGCCCAAAATTTTTGATGTGTCATCCCATTGTATCTGACAAAATGGACGTTTTCAGGAGTGAAAACATAGTAAAGTTAATTACAATTCAAATAATTTACATTGTTTACAACTGCTAATAGCTACATAGTTTGCGACTTTATCATGTCCTTTTTCGGTATTGGGAACGTTGGAATTACCCGCGGAATGACTTCATAGTAATGAAAACTTATGTGGCAAATTATAGAAGCAGAGACACAAACTAGTATTACTAAAATCCTACTTCAAAGTTACATTCACTTTCCAGTAATTTTTGTGGTGGCAGGAACGTTTCTGAAACCTTCAATATTTATCTAAAGTCGCGGAACTTGTAAGTAAATATTGATAGCGTTTCTAACGAAGTTTTTACCTGTATAAAACAACTTCACTTCACCTTTGAGTGTGACTTGTAAGTAAATTATGCCAATTAGTTCCAAATATTCTGAACTTTTCGCCATGGAGTGTGTTATGTTATGAGGTGCTTCAATAATGGCGCATGCTCCCCAAGATAAGTGTTCCAAAGAAACAAAAAGCTACCGTCATTCAACAACTTATTATAAACAATTGAAGGCTTTTAAAACCATCACTGCTAGCAGCTTATCTTCAATAAACCAACATTTTACTCTTGCGAAGCAACCGGTATTTTCTCCAGCAGAACTAGATGAAAACGTTAATAATAAAGTGTTGCTTCTATTTGCGAAACAAGCGACGAAGCAAAATATTAAGTCATTATTATTTTGAAACACGCCCACGTATGTCAAAGGAATAACGTACACAATAATAAGTGAGGTTAGAGTTCCAGGCAAAACTACAAAGTAATAATGGGAACTTTCAATAGGCAGATGGTTACAAATATTACTTTAACCACTTGAAACTTTCTAGTTAGAATAACTTTATGGTTATTTATGCGTAGTTCCCGTTTCGTAGCGTAAGGGTATAATCGTTGACTGACATATTTACAAGACGTCTCACGGCTATGACTTCATGTCCTGGAAAACAGATGGTGCTGATATCTAACAATGTATTTTGTATTGTATTTTGTGTTCGGAAAGCGCATGGTGAGCCAAAAAAGTGCCAGACTTGACAACCGTGAGCAGTCTTTATTAATACGTCAGTCAACGGTATAACTTTAAAGTTCCATATTCAAGTAAAAATGACTTTAAAGTTATTTTACACAAAATGCGCCACCTTTTTATGGAAATTTTAAGGTGGTTAGTGGTATATCCAAAATTAATAATATACATTTGTTGATGTTTCTGCTATAACTGAAGCATCGTGTCATGTAATAGTTATAATAAGAAAGGTAATAATTATAATAAGAAAGGTAATAATACCCATATATAGAAAATTACAGGCCGACCACGTGTTAAATCGTTATCGTATTTGAAAAATAATTTTTTTTAGACTTGTACGAGATTTTATCTCCATGTCAACATGGGTTCCATAAGGACCACAACACATGCTCTGCTGCTTTCGATCTGTTACAATTCATTTATCAATCTATTGATAACGGGAGGTTCGTAGTAGGTATTTTCTTTGACCTTTCCCGTGCTTTCAATTGTGTCCCACGAGAATTTCTTCTCAAAAAATTACAGGAATATGGTGTAAGGGGTAATGTATGGCATTTCTAACGAGCCGAAGGGTTTGTGTGCATATAGATGGTCATGTCTCAGTTGCTCTTGAACAATTAATGGGTGTACCGCAGGGCAGTGTCTTGTCCCCTCTTTTATTTATTATATTTATAAATGACTTGGAAGATTATATTTTAAGAGACCCAAAAATTGTAATTTTTGCTGATGATACAACCATGGCAATATCAGCCTCCTTCGAATCGGAGTTAGAAACCAAATCCAACCTTATCCTCTCTCAATTTTATTCATGGTGCAAAAAAAATCGACTCGTCATTAACATCTCCAAAACTGGTTACATATCTTTTCGTAAAAGGAGACCAGACACTACTATTCTTCTCCACGTAAATTCAACACCAATACAAAAACATGAAAATTGCAGATTTTTGGGGCTTTTTATTGATGAACAACTGACTTGGCATGAACACCTAAATCATGTAGCATCCAAATTAAACTCCGCATATTACGCTATTAGAAACTTAAAAAATGTCATAGCAAGGAAACAATTATTACAGGTGTATCATGCTCTTGCCTACTGCCATCTAAAATATCTGATCATGTTTTGGGGAGCTGCAACTGGAATTGAACGAATTTTCATACTCCAGAAGAGACTTCTAAGACTCATATTTTCTAAGAATCCACTAGACTCGTGCAGACCTCTATTTGTTGAGCACAAACTCCTTTCTGTTTGTTGCATTTTTATATAAGAATGTGTCTTATTTGTAAAGTTAAATTACACAAACTTTGACAAGATCAATACGCTACACAATTATTCAACACGACAAAGCCACCATATCCTCCAGAAGAGTTTCAATTTAACTACCTTCACTAAAAGTCCTAGATACATGTGCGCAAAACTATATAATCTTATACCAAATCACATCAGAGAAACTGTAAACTTAAAGAAATTTAAGAAATCTCTGAAAGAATTTTTGTCAGTAAACTGTTTTTATACCCTAAATGAATACTTTCAACACAGAACGTGAAATTGTATAAACTGCACAACCTCGCACACTAACACGTACCCTATTGAACAATTTATATTACTAGATTTATGATAGTGAAATTTGTATATTTTTTTCCATGTATTTGACTGTACACGCGCGGCCTCAGAAATCGTTCCACTAGGCATGAGAAATAAGCAAGAAATCAAGAATTTCGGGTAAGTGCAGCAACGTTGCGCCAATTCCACGGCTACTCAAATCAACAACTTCCCCTACATTCCCTCGTACGGACCCGCTCCTCCCCGTAGAAAATAAAAATTGCGTTAACTGACGTATTAACACGCCAGTCAACGAAAATAGGTTAGATAATAAATCGCTGCATTATCATTATAATAAAGTGGATTTAAAGTTTTACAGTTTCTTGGTGTTTTGAGATTCACGTAACGTGAAATTACGCGGATTTCTTTGATTGTCAAAGTGGTATTAGTTAAATAAGGTATAATATCTAAGTATAATTGTGTTATTATGGAAGAATCAGTGGTTTTTTACATTGGTGTATTACACTTCTTTATCTTAACCGCGAACCAAATCTTTGGTTTATTTCAATTTTTAAAGCTTCCCTGGAGTCTTCGGGTGAGGTTCTCATGCTTCCCGGGCCCCCGAAAAATCGAGAAATGAGAATTTCCAGTAGTGGTTTCAGAGGATTTTCCGTCGGTTTCGTTGATTCTACAGCCGTCCCGTTTCTCGACAGTGGTTAATCGTGAATCGGGAATTTCTCTTAGATATCGGATTTTCGAGGTTCTTTTTGGTACCGGAGGAAAGTACGACACGCAATTAAGAGATTTATCACCTTCGATTTTTAAAACGGGGCTCTATCCGAGGTTGTTGAAAGACTTTTGCGAAAAAAGCTGCCAATGTCCGTGGGCAAGGTTATAAGATTTTGCACTATTATTCAGGCGATCTAAGGCCAACCGAACAGCGCCGAATTTATTGTTTTTTTGCACTGTAACTGGCAATATCACGTAAGGTAATGTCGCGTAATAAGATGTTAGATTTGCCGTCACTTACGCTTTTAAGGTTATCGCTGGCTTTCAAACCGCAAGAGAGGGGAGGGGTAATTGCAACGTTGTCAGTTGAACGCCTTTGCGTTCGCACGTATTGGAACGATTTCAAGGGCCGCGCGTGTACATGTACCTACACCTACTTTGTAGGTCACTTGTGTGAAATAAATAAATAAATAAGTAGATACATAGATAATGTATCAACTTAAAGAACATTTTTTGTACCTAGACAGCAATTTCAAAATTTTGAGTGGTATTTTTGTTGACAATTTTTTCTTAAAAAAAAATGCAAATTTCGAAGGTGCTTTTGAGATATGAAGATATCATCATAATATTTAACAGTAAACTGCCATTCATTTTTACTTTTCTTCTCACATCTACTAGAAACGCGACTTAAAACAATAAGAATATTTGGTTTCCTCTAAGTGTTAAAAATTTCGTTTAAAGTATAGTAATATAATCAGGAATGAAGGAGGGAAGTATGAAACAACTATCAATAATAAAGTGGTAAGACAAAGTAACCATAACATCACCGGAACGTAGCAAGAGTAGTTTCAGAAACCACAACGGAACATTCCAGTGACTGGCAAATTATTCCCCATTTTGGTCATAGACACTGACTACCAACCAAACACTTTAAAGTTAAAAAATAATTGTGTAAAAAGTTGTGACCGCCAGCTATTCATTTGAAACGACACGAATTGCGCGAAAATGGTTGTGACGTCACATCGCTCGATTGATCGGAAGGCAGTGACAGGAGTGACAGCGACAGAGAATTAGAGAAGGAAGAATGGAAATTGAACGCTAAAATAAACAGTTCGGCGACCCATTTCCAGAGGGATCTGATGTGGGCCAAAACTAAGAACCGCCTAAAAGTTTAAATTTAACAAGCACTTCTTTACCTGAATGGTGAGGCCACAGGACTAGTAATTCGTAGATTCCAGGTTCAATCCCACAAGAAGTTTTTTTTTAAATTATCACTGCATTATACCTCTTATATTTATCACTGATTATCATTTTTAGTAATAATTGGACAATGATTATTATGAAGATTATTACTCACAATTTACTCCATAGTGTACCTATTTAAATTCAAAGCACTTACCTACCTAATATGAAATTGTCGGTAGCAGGAAAAATGTAATACATTGCTCGATGCATAAGCTCTTTTTGGCCTCGGAGAAAGTTTTAAGACCCGAGGCAACACGGGCGTTAAACAACCTTTTCAACGAAATTTTTGTACAAGTTCCCCATTGTGCTAGTTGGGAAGAAAGCCACTCATTCTAAGGTGTTACCAATGTTTTTGCAAGGAAATTGTAATAAAATCATACATTGTAACTTCTAATATTTAAGATTCTACCATGGAAAAACATTGGAAGTTCAAAAATAGTAGAAAAACTCGAGTGTTCGTGAAAGTGACCATCGTAGTTAATACCCACTCATCTAAAAGCCTTCTATTGAAAAAAGTACAAAAAAATATTAGTTAAAAATTAGTGTTGGCAGTCAACTGGTCACGGTCATCTTGACTGGACAATTACCGGTCAGACAACATTTGGCTATCAGGTCATCAAGCAACTTGTCCAGATGGTCAAGGACATGGTCAACTTGACCGGTCAAGTTGACCGGTAGGAACTTTCACATTTCATACCTTATGATTGACTTAGTTTACTCAGTTATTGGTCTTGTTGGAAATGGAAAGTAAAAGCAGCATGATTAGGATACGATTAGCAAATATATATATAGTAAATAAATAATAGAATAACAACAATAAATAATAGTAAAACAAATAATAAGGAATAAGAATGCCAAAATCCAACAAAGTATAATTTGGGACTTTTCAACAAAACATCCATCATACAACATTATCATACTGCCTAGCATTGTACTGGGTAAATTTACAGTTTACAGATCTAGAAATCAAAATCAAAAATAGTGTACTAAAACGAGTAAAACCGTATGTATGAAAGTTCGAAAGTTACAGATTGAATCTTCAATTATTTACAATTTTTAAGAGAAATACTTTCCTGTAACTATATTTATATAAGTATTATATACCATTTTGATGAGAAAATTATGACCGATCGAATGGCAAACTTTTTTGCATCTTTTGAATTTGTCCACTTGCGTGACCCAAAATGACCGGTCAGTCACGAACAAATCGTGACCGGACATTTACCCATCACTATTAAATATATATTACCACTTTTAATAGCCAACATTTTCAAACCTCTGTCCTGAAAAGTAGACTTGTCAGTTACAATGGTTTTGCATTCACGTATCGAAATATTTTTATTGATCAAAACTACTTTCCATGGAAAAATCACCAGGTTATCTTAAGTTCGATAACCTTTATATTTTGTGACAGAAATTTCTTAAAAGTATATTTTTAAACAAAATTTAACTTATTCAATAGGTAATTATTGTCAGATTTAATCCCTTGAAAATGTTATAGATCTTTTTTGGTTTAAATCTACAGATTGTTTTTAACTAAAAACACGCCAAATTGTTTATTTTACACTTAAGTCAAAATCGGATTTTTTTTGCATTTTTATGTCAAAATCATCTTGTAGGTAATATAATAAAGCCTATTCATTATTATTATTGAACTTCTTCACAACGCAAATATCAAATTTGTCTAACACTTTCAAAATTATAGTTAAATTTGCGACACCAGTCAACAAGGTCTCTGGACATCTTACTAGTGGTTAGATTATATTTTACTAAATTTTACAGACAGCTATTGTTCCTTATAACCTTTTACTAAAAAATAATGTTAATGATCTGCAATGTATCGCTTCATTTTAATAAAATATTTAACAAATTAAAATAAAATATTTAACAAATTTAAATTTAATTAAATTTAATAAAATTTAAATTTGATTTTCAAAAACTGAAAGTTCTTTTATTATATTATTTAAATTTTCCACTGGAGCCAAGGTTCACAATTTGGCATCCAGAAATGTTCAGGTAGTTACAAGAGAACTGAGTAAATATCAAATAGGCAGTGTAATCAATAAAGCGCACGTCAGCTTGTTGCCATTGGATATTATATATTGTATGTATTGTAGATATTGTGTATTGTATGAATTGTAGATATTAAAGTATATTTACTGAAGAAAGACATTAGATCAAAACAATGATCAATGGGTGATCAACACGTGAACATATACACCATCAATGAAAATCCAGGTCGAGTGGGAGGCAATATGCCGTGCCACTGCCCGATCACGTGCAGTATAAGTGAATATGTTTGGGTTTAGTTTCTATTATGGTAATAAAGTTATTATTATTATAGATTTAGGCATTCTTCCTCCTCTTTGACGTGGTAGAGTTGTTCTTTCTACGGCGCTACGGGGATGATGTTTATGAGCTTTTGTCAGTAGTGTCCTAACTTTCCGCTGCAGGTTGTTGATGTCCGTGTTGGTCCAATTCACTATTCCGAACGAATAACTGAGGGCAGAGCACGCATACGTGTTTAGGGCCTTAAACAAATTCCTGCTGTTAAGACCAGTTCGCACTACTTGTCTTACTCTCTTGATGAATTCATTCGTTAAATCGGTCTTCATTGTTCGATGGCCTATCCTTTGAGCTTGTTTCATCCCGAGATACTTGTATGTATCTCCCATGCTAATTGCTTCGATCGCCTGCATCTCATGTGCGCCTTGTTCGAGTCTTCTCCCAACGATGTTAAGGGTGCGGCACTTGTCCAGTCCAAACTGCATTCCAATGTCCCTGGAGAACTCCTCTACAATTTTAAGCATTTGCGTTAGTTGGTTCTTGGTTGCGGCCATCAGTTTTAAAGGATCCATATATATAATAGGTGATTCAACTTGATCGCTCCTGAGTTGTTGCTTCTGATAGTGAAGCTGTATTTCGTAGAGTTCAACCGATGTGATAGGGGGTTCATCACCATGCAGAACCACAGGGAACTGAGTGAATCTCCTTGGAAAATCCCTCTTCGGATATTGATTGTATTGGTCTCGATGTTACTGCTTGCGGTTCTGAGTTGTATCTTAGTGCGCCAGATTGTCATAATGTGTTCTAAAAAGGAAACTGTATGATAAACTATTTTATACAGCTTTAAGATACCTGTCAGCCACTCGTGAGGTACGGAATCAAATAGTCCACATAAGCCATGTAGAGCCATGTAGAGGTTTCGTTGCTTGGAATGAGCCTCGCTGCAGATGACAAGAGTCTTTGATGAGTTGCTCTTTGCATCCCATTGCGCCCTTCGCGCAGCCCTTCTGCTGCATTGCCATAATGTTGTTCCGCTCACAGTGAGCAAACATTCGGTACATAATGCAAGATGTGATTATTTTGTACAGCGTAGGCAGGCAGGTTATTGGGCGGTACTTGGCAGGCTTATCTGTATTCTGTTGGTCTTTTGGTAACAGGCATGTTGCACCCTGTGTAAGAAACAATGGCCTTTCCAGAGGATCGAGCAAGACTTGATTAATTAGTTAGTTGTTCATGCGTGCACCATAACTTCTTAATCCAATAATTTTGGAGATGATCTGGACCTGGTGTCTTCCAGTTGTGGGAATTTTTGAGGACATTGAAGACCTCCTCGGTTGTGAGTTGCTCATGTTGAATCTGGCTATAGTTCCGGCCTATCTCGCGTTCTTCACTGATCCAGCTTGCACTGACATTGCATAGACCTGGTGTGGCAAGTTGATTTCTCCAGAAACCGTCGACCTGTTCTCTGCTAGGGTACCTCGTATTTGTGGCATCAGCGCTAGAATTCAAAGTATGGTAGAAACCTTTTTCTGATCGTTCAAAGAGTTTGAAGTCCTGTTTCCTGCTCTTACTAGCCTTGTATCTCCTCAGATGCTCTGCGAAAATAGAAAGTTTTTGTTTTAATTTATCAAGACAGTAGTGATGTTCGCGGGGTCATGCTGAGAATGCATTTGGGTGCGGCTCATTACTGCCTGTACGGCCCTCTGGATCTTTCTAATTCTAACTCCTCTGATATATTCCGTCACTTGTCCTATGTCTTTACGGCGATCTTCCGATTTAATAGCTTCTTCCATTGAGCCGTTAATGGTTCTGAACTTGCACGATTTAACTCTTGGGCCGTCCAGATCTTGGCTCCCATTACAGTGATGATATGCATATATTCTAATGTTGGTGCCACTGAAACATAGTTGGGTAAAATTCTGGTGTTCATAAGATCGAGCAAGATTCCAAGTTTCCTGGAAGAATTTAATCTTGGTAGTGGTGCCTTCGTATCGCAATACTGCCTTTCTCAGCTGGGTGTCTAAGCTTTCGAAGGGTTCTTCGTTAGCCGATTATTTTATTATTATTATTGTTTTTATAAGAGATTTTTTTTGTTTATGACTTGTGGTAGCTGTAAATTTTTCGAAACTATCAACTTCAGCGACATACAACAAGAGTGCATTTTTATAGTTTTGGACATAGTGTCAAGTGACTTGAGGATAACTCTCAAATTTGACAGTGTTTGAGGTGTTAAAACTTGGTATAACTAAATATAGGTAGGTTGTGTCAAATACCAAATTATTCCCTTTTATTATTCTAGTACATTTCGAAATAGGGTCAGAATTTCCACCCATGACTACAGTGACATAGAAATAGAATTAAAGTTACTTCCTTTATATGAACAGAGAGGCATTTTAGGCTTGACATTTGTATATAAAACATAAAACTATAAATGGTTTCATATTCCTTTAAGCAAAATTAAAATAGGAATAATTAAAAAAAAACTTATGTATTATGACTGTGCTGTGTACACCATATCGATTTTTTATATTTAGTGTACTCCACATACTCTATTGTTTACAGCATTTCATTATTAAATCATCAACACACTTCAAATCGCTGCAGGCTGCCACCATCCGCCGGGGCATTCAATCTCTTTGCATTAGTTGTGTTGTTTACCCCCAGTGTGTCATTTTTTATGATTGTTTACGTGTGTATTTTTCGGGTTTTCAAGTGTTTTTGTTAATTTGTAGTTCTTTATTAGTATTTAGTATATCGTGAGTGAGTTTGTATACAATGGAGGTAGAAAGTGTGTGGTGTGTGGCCAGATTGATATTTCTCAGGGCATAACCTATCCCAGGTAAAAAACATTGTACACACGGGCATAATGTTTCTTGACTTTGGTAAATTTCTGTTATATGTTGGTCGACTATAAACGTGTGCATTTTGATGCTTTTACTCCCTCTATTCTTGATTATTGCTCTGATGTAGCTACCTTTGCTACTAAGTTAATTTAATTTAATACGCTTATTTTAGTTTAGCGGATTGTTCCACCAGCATATCAGCATTTCCAGTGAACTTGTAACTGAGCTCTGTATGCTTTCGAGTTGAGTTGCGTTTCTTTACTTTTGTAGGTTTTATCTTGAGTACTGCACATAACTACTACATTTGTATATTTAAATTTGTCAGTTAATAGGGTTATCCCATACAATAAATAAATAAATAAACAGTACCAGATTAATTAAACCAAACAAAGAGTACTTATTATGTGCTGGCATATTAACCTCACCTGCATTGTGGTTGATGGCCGCCATGGCCTGTCCAGAATCACCTGTGCCCCCCTCCCAAGTGTTGTCCCAAGTGTCGATGGGTTTGTTGTAGGAGCCGCCTCCGCTGCCTCCCCCTCCGCGGCTATTGCGTGACGGGAAACGGCCGCCGGCTCGGCCACCCCCGCGCCCGCGGCCTCCGCTGCCCCGAGGGGCACCGCCGCTGCGGCCACGCCGATCGCCGCGGCCATACTCACCCCTGCCCCCGCCATCTTCCAAATTGCGCTCGTTTTCCTGGAAATGCAACTGATACAATTTATTCACTGGTCATAATAATTTATTAGAATAGAACTTTATTAAATAGAAACAATTCTAATCTACAAACATACATATACTTGTTGACCAAAAGTCAAATAGTCAAATAAGTGTCGTTCATCCAACTATGATAAATTCCATTTTACATCGTACAGTGACAATATTTAGCATAAAGAAGTTTGACAAATGTTTCAGACACGCATACCCAGTCTTAATCGATTTTTTTAGCTTGAGTTTAAACATGGCAATAGTGCTACAATTGTTAATCTCACTGGGCAACTCATTGTACTGCAGTAAACCTCTATGCATAACAGAATTCTGTGTTCGAGTATAGTTTGTTAAAGAGACAGAGAAGTTATTTGACATTCTCGTGTTGTAGCTATGGATATCATTATGGAAAACAATGAATTCTTGAAAATATCTTGGTGCTCTGCCAATAACAATTTTAAATATAAAGACCATACTAAAGTAATACAGTCTGTCCTCAACTCTTAACCAATCCAAGGATTCGATCATGAGATTTATCATCCTCAACTCTTAACCAATCCAAGGATTCGATCATGAGATTTATCGGTGTAAGTCTATTGCATCTCAGTATGATTCGCATACCTCTATTTTGCAATTTTTGCAGTTCCGAGAGGCAATAAGTATTCATTGAGGTCAATAACGAAGCACAATAGTCAAAATGAGGCTGTATTATAGTTTTATAAACTGTTATTGATGTTTCCAGTGGCAATTGACTTCGAATTCTAGAGAATAAGTAGAGTTTCTTGGCAACCTTCTTAGAGACATAGTTAAAATGGGCTTTTAGAGACAGCACACTATCAATGATCAGGCCAAGATATCTAACCTCATTAACAATTTCAATATGCTGATGTTAATATTAATAAAATTGATGTTCCTCAATTTATATTCAGTAGCCAAGATCATACATTTAGTCTTTTGTATATTCAACTTCAATTTGTTTATGTTGAGGAAATCTGCCACATCTTGTAACAATAAGTTCATCTTGTTAACAGCTGCAGTATTCTAGTCACATAGACTGGTTTACTGATTGCATCTAACCAAAGCACATACAGTTTTGTTATATTATTACTGTTTAAACAAATAGGTCATATTATGTTGTTAATAGTGTATTACATACTGAGGCAGGAGACACCGGGGACCGAGATACTTAGTGCCAAGGTTAGCTTTATCCCGAGGCTGTTGAGAAACTTCTGCAGAGGAGCATTATACAGGATGTTTCCTAGGTACGCAGGAGGTTAATCCTTGGGCCAAAATATTATAACTGAGCTTAACAACTATCTGAATAGTTACTGAGGTACCTACAGGAAGTTGTAGTTCTTTTTTTTTTAATTGAATTAGGGCATTATCTATTATCTCCCAAAATGATCAAGCCGTTGAACTGAAATTTGGCACTGATGTGTTTGTGGGGATGGAGAATAAGATGAAAATATCAATTTCTACATATCTCACACAGGGCACCACTTGCGCTGTGTTTGAATCATGCTTTTACTCAATTTTTTTAGAGGTTGTCTTTTTGGTCCTGCAGGTCCATCATTTTAGTGCATCTTTTCATTTGCGCAACAAAAGTGTACACTTGTTTCATAACAATAAAATCAATCGTTTGCACTGAAATTGGCAAAACCTGCCCCAAGCTGGTTGAATTGATTCCCTTCAATATTGGCATTAGAAGAGGGAGCAACGTTAGGACCTTCACTGTTCCAATTTGCCCAACCAACTATGGCATGAATGATCCTATCGTCCAAATTCTGGATGGTGCTAAACAGCTGTGTAGTGTTGCAAGAGTTGATCTGTTTCATGGCCCTCTCGGTCTCGAAGGAAAAAAACTTCTTTATGCATCAAGATAAAGAGAGAGGACAAATTGCGTTAGATGCGGAAACTAAAATGACGTGACAAAAGATTGTTTCCCATGGCATACGATTTTTTGCGGCAAAGCTCTCCGCCCCGCAACGAGGAAAGCGAGATGCCAAAGTTGCCGCCAGAGATCAAAGGACAACATGGCGTTGTTATCGTTCCTTAAAATCGCCGGTAAAAGGTTTTGTGCATATAGAGGCCCAGAGAGCGCCTATTGCACCAGTCAGCAAGATTACACACCTCCCAGAAAATTTTTGTTTGAGAAAAAACATATTTTTAAATTTTTGTTATCTGTTGTTTTAATAAACAATATTTTTACTATCAGCATCCAGAGATTTTAATTCTGGAGCATTTAAATACTACCAACCCATTTTTAGCTTTTGTCTTTTTGTCAATTTTTAACAGTAGATTATCATGATTGAAAGTGTTCTGTTGCCATCTTTGGGCGGAATTTTACAGAACCGTGGATGAGAAACTGTGGCTGGCTTCATAGATCCATGTAAATAGAAATACGAGACACCCTGTATATTTCAGTCAATCTGGGCACACCATGTATATTAATGAAGACCATAATTTGAACAGACAAGTTGAAGATTAAGATAAAAATATGAGAAACAAAGAACCTTATAGGGATAAAACAACTAGAGAAGCTCCTATACAATAATCAAGTCTGGAAATTTTAATTGTGACCAGTGAGGAAGATGCGAAACTCACCTGCCTCTCGCGGCCCTTCCACCCACGGCCATCGTTGTGACGACCATTCAAGCGGTTAGGGCCGCCGCTCTTGTTTCTGCCCCTCTCCTTGTCACCCCCACCACCTGTGGCCTGTGCAGCGCCATCATTCCAATCGTCCTCTCCAGCCGTACCATCCTCCGCCTTGTCTTGTTTGCTGGCCGATGTCTGTCGGTTTTTCTTTTTCTTCACTGTCATTTCCCACTCACCCTGTAAAGTAAGAAATTATAGTATTATATAATATTCTATCTGCTAATCTTATTTTGATATCATTTGCATTAGTTATATTAAATAAACTGCTATTAATAGATTTATAAAACATAAAGCTGTTTTCCAAACATGTACAGGGAATTGAATGCAGTCAAGAAAAAAAAACAATTGAAATTCTGAACTTGATTGTACGTTAATTTTAATGTAACTTACCGTGGCCATAGTCTCAAAAAGCATGTTGCTCGCCAAATTTACGTCATAATCACACTCGTACAATGCGAGACAAACTTCCTCCTCGGTCCTCTGAGACATCTCAATTAACTGCTTAACTTTTTCTTTGATTAGTGGGTCTTCATTTTTGGAGTGTGTCTGAGAGTCTCTGTGTTGTTTGTCTACACTGCCCTTGCCTGTATTAAAACATAATATTGAATTATATGTCTATTTACTACTCAATAATTTAGTAATAAAAGATCCAGATCATTTTTGAAATTCAATTCCTCACAGACCCTATCAAATAAATAATGCTTTGTAAATAGTAAAAAAATTCAGTTTTTCAAGAATCCTGTTTGAATAGTAACCTTGTCATTTGTCATTGAGTAAAATATTATACCACAAGAGGAACAGTTGTCAAATATGCAGCTGTCAGATCTGACAGTTCATTAATGCTTAAGTAGTCTGTTGCCACCTATTGGAGGAAACATAAGTGAAACACAATGTAAAATTCATTACTGTGCAAACATTTTGTATCCAAATTACAGAGGCTGTGATTCAAAACATTGGCCACCACGTGGTCGCGATGTGACCTATTCTCTTATTAGTCTGGCCGTCGTATTTCAAGTGTTTAGGCAACGAGTGGAATGCAGGGTCGGCTCTTCCCTCAGTTGAGTTTCCTGCATAGGTACGAGCGCGCGCAGACTTGTTGCAGAATCTCATATAATATTATTCCGACCCTGGTAATCGATCGCAATGCGGTCATGTGACTTTGTTTATATCTACTGCCTCTGTAACTTGGATAGACTATATGGCACTATAACTTGAAGAGATAGATAAGCCAACATGCATATTTGACATTTAGGATATACGTCATTGGGTGCTAAAGATTTGTCTAAAAATTAACATCAAACCACACAATTTTTAATATGGTGTGTTGTGCAGTTATACATGCAGTTATACATGAATTTCTGTGAGAAATGTCGGTATTTTTGGTTAACAAAAGACAAAAACTCTTCTAAACAATGGATCCGAAAGTAATATTGGTGCAATAAATTCAACATCTAGACAGCAAGGATTTTGCTCAAAACTCTTTTCAGAAAATTACGAGACTAAAGAGAAACTGTTGATATTAATGGTGAAAAGGTGGTAAAAATAGACGGTATGTCTTGGCTTAATCCAATAACATCTCCTTCTGTGGAGACCAATGCTAAAGAACAACTTGAAAATATACAGAAAAAAGGTAGACTTATTTTTAAAACTTTGTGGCACATGTAGTTACAAAACCGTCGAGCCGATTTTTTTTTATATTTCCGTATTTATTATGAGCGCTCTGTATAAGATATGTGGATGATATTGTGCAAATTGATACACCCTAGGTGACTCTTAATCCATTTTTAATCTAATATTTGCACGGCACTCATTAGTGTTTACACAGCGCACTTTCAAAAAGTCGATTTTACATTTTTTGTACCTAAGCTGTGACCAAAATGGTATAAGTTACGATATTGAAACTTGGGACTTGTCGATAGAGGTATTTGTTTTTTTCCGTAAAAAATGCCTAGATTGTAGATTTTCTCGGGGTCGTTTGTTCGTTTGAGATCTACGTAGATCTTTTGTGAGATACCGATAATAGATACCGAGGTCACCTAACCTTTTAATAAAGCTCAGTATTTTCCTTCAGGCCATATTGCCAATTTCGTCTGGATTTACATAAATTTTTTCGAAGTGCTTGAGTCTGCTTCGAATTAAGAGCAGACACTCGCAGAGGATATGCTCGCTAGTCTCATCACGTTCGTTGCAGAATCTACGTAGTCCATTATCTGTTTTGCCCCTTTTTTAAGATGATATCTTAATGGGCAGTGTCCAGTAAGGAGACCTGTGATTAGTCTTACTTCATTCTTGTTTAGAGTGAGAAACTTTTTGGCCTTCTCAGGCGAATAGGTCAAAAATCGTTTCGCTTGTCTTTGGCCTGGAGTGTTTCTCCAGTAGAACTATTTGTTATTCTTTTTCCCATATTTTGATCTCTCCCAATAGGTGGCTTTTATTTATGCCACAGAATGGTTCAGGACCATAGAATGGGGTCTTAGCCCCTTCTCAAGCGAGGCTATCAGCTATTTCATTACCATGAACACCTTTATGCCCTGGCACCCACATTAAGGTCAGTCTATTGCCTATTGCTTTAGATGTGCTTTGCATTCCCAGGAAACTTTAGGCATCATATGTATAGGACTTCGGAGCTTTTAGTGCTGCCTGACTGTCTGATAAGATGTATATTCTTGTCCCCTTAATGCGGCTGTTGATGCACTCATGAGCACATACATTTATGGCTTGAAGTTCTGAAAATCGAGGGTGTCTTACCTAGGTGCTGTGAGGTCTTGTGATTAGGGCCATATATCCCAATTCCAACCCCATCGTCCATTTTGGATCCGTCTGTATGCCAGATGACTTCCAGAGGATGATTCTGATATTGCAATTTGGCGATCTCGGATGACCACTTCGAACGGTAGTTCAAAGTCATATTTCGTCTGCATATAGTCCTTTGGCATTCTCAAGGAATGAAGTTGGACAGTGTGCAGTATTTTTAGGTGTCCAATAAGGTCCCCTGGTTTAATTTGTTGGCTTGGTAAAGTTGCGAGGCACTTCTGATTGCCTCTTCCTGCACAAAGATGTGTATCGGAGTGAGGTCAAGCATTACCTCCATTGCAACTGTGGGACATGTAGTTAAAGCCCCTGTGATAGCTAGACAAGCCAGCCGTTGCATTGTGGATTGTATCCCGTTGATTATGGAAGGTTTCATACCTCTCTCGTTATGGCTTCATACAAGGTGTTAACAAAAGCTCCCTCTACGTCTATAAATGCACAGAGAGCAATTTCTTTTGCCATTAGTGTCTTTTCAATGTCCTTTATTAGACAATTTAGAGCACCGATTGCAGATTTGCCTGGCTGATAGGCAAACTGGTTGACATGAAGTTGCTTCTCAGACAAGATTTCGCTTCTGATGTAAAGGTCAATTAGTTTCTCCATTGTTTTTAGGAGGAAGGATGTTAGGCTGATGGGGCGGTAAGACTTGGGGTCTTCAGGTGGACAACTTCCAGTATTTGGTATAAAAACCACCTTAGCCTCTCTTCACAGTTTTGGAATGTATTCAAAGTTAAAACTGGCTTTGAATATAGCTCCCAATGCTAGTAGGAGCTCGTCGATACTTTTTTGAAGCAGAACTGGAAAGATTCCATCTCTGCCTGGTGATTTGTAGGGTTTAACATGACGCTTTTTGAGCAAGCTTTTTGAGCAAGCCTATATCATTTGAGTGATGTTTAGATAGAACCAATGACGTCAAAACCTATAGACGTGGTGCCCCATTGTTAAAATGCCCTTTATTTTGACTCCAAGATTAAATATATCCATACTACTCTAAAAACATGCTACAAACAAAGACAGAAAGTCAACCATCAACCAACTATACACCCGGTGATTCCCGGTTATAGTTCCTCCAGAATCACACTTAGATATCGCATGTTTTTTCTTGTTTGGGAGCGCCGGAAGCATCGGAACCTCACCTGAAGACTCGGGGGATGGTCTAACGACGCCAGCCTCCGAGCCCAGAGTCGAAATAAGTTCGCTACGGCTCGACAAAAAGGGGCAATTTCTGACAATCTCGCGACATTTCCGGAATAATTTAATGGAGCGCTTAGATTGTGATTAGTTCTGGGCGTCAAGCGTTTATCAAAACAAACCTGTCTATAGGTTCTGACGTCATTGGATAGAACCTTTTGAAGTTGCACTGCTGGGACCAATTCATCAATCCCCTCACAGAACTGTCTCCAAGTCCTTCTCTTAGACTTTCTCAATTCTTTGTTGTATTCGGTTAGGGATGTTCTGTACTCATCCCAGTTCCCTGAACTTTTTGTTCTGTTGAATAATTTTCTTGTCTTAGCCTTAAGTCTGCTGAGTTCCCTGTTCCACCACGGTACATCTCTAGATGTAGTTTTTTTTTTGTGTCACAGGGCAGTTAGCCTCAAATGAACATATCTTTAGGATATTTAGATTATCGGAGGCCCTTTCCAGTTCCTCTACACTGTCGATGTAGTAGATTGTTCCCTCGCCTTCCGTCCTTATACAGAACCCAGGCGGTTAGTCTGGGGTTCATATGTTCATCGATGCAGGTGGCCGCAGCTTCTATGTCAAATCTTATAAAAAGTGCCTAATATGCTTTCATCATATTTATGCATATCAGGCAGGATGTAGAGCTTCATAATCGTGAGTACTATATTTTTAAAAAATGTTTTCGAAAATCGGCCGACTCGTTATAAAATAATGAATTGTCGCCACTTAAAGTAAAACACACTGTATGTATAATATAAGTATCTACATAGGGTTCATATTAAAGTGTTTGTACAAATACCTTTAATATTTCGTCCAACACTATAAAAACAGGTATTTTATACAATATTTGTTAGATATTTTATACAAGATTTACTTGAGTTTGTCTTTGTGCAAAATGGCGAAATCGAAAAACAACAGCTGATCCGGCTGAAGGCTACATACACCTGAAATAGTTAACTTGGAGTCTACAATTCTTATTCGGGCAATTCCAAATCATACATGAGGCTAGCATTTTGCAAAATAATAAGATTTTTCACACGAAATGACGGACCGACAACCCACCGCTCAACAATGCCAAACAATGAATCCTGGTTGACACCACGACTCTCCCTGGTTGCTTTAAAGAAATTCCTTTTTATTATGTCCCATTTATGGCCATTTATTTAAGTCAATAGATATACAGAGTGTCTGACTTAAGAGTGAAACAACCTTATAACTTCTTTAATTTTTAACCGACCATAACAAAATTTTTACCAAAAAATTAATTGCCTACTCCAAAGTCAAAGCCACCTGCGATGCCACAATCGAGGCTAAAAATCCGAAAATAATATTAGGCCTTTTTTTTTTCAAAAAAAATTACTAAAAGTTGTTCAGAATCGATCCATAATCGTAAATCCAAAATTTTGTCAAAGTCAACAAATTTAGTATTAAATAAAAAAATTAAAGTCCAAAAATAGCAATTTAAGAATTTCGTGCATTTAGAAAAGTGTGCCATGGAAGTATTGAAGGCAAGTTGTTTTCAAAAAGTAATCATTTTACAATAAAATTATTAGCTACAAAACAAATTTTATACAGGGTGAGTTTATTTCTATGCCCACTATGGGGATCTCGAAAACTAGCAGAGCTAGAACAAAGGTTAAATAGGGAAAGAATTGCAGTTTTCAATGCTCAATCTAATGCCCCTTTCGGATTTTTAAAAAAGTTCATGGCTCACAAGATATTTCGAAAAGAGTGATTTTTTGCTATTTCTTCAGATCTTTGTAGCTCCGTTATTTCTGATTATACAGAAAAACTGTAGATACAAAAATTGTAGATAATTTTGGGCCTAATATGATAATATAATCCAATTTTTTATGTTGTTTGTAATTTTGAGGTATGACATAAACTTGTGTTTTTTTAAATGTAAATCATAGTTGGCTGTGGCCTTATAAAATCGGCCATTTTTTGAGCTTTCCAAAGATATAATACTCGACATAGTTGTTATTATAAAAAATAAAAGAGCAGCTAATTTTCTGATTTTTTTTAATTTTCACATAGTCAGCCATGGAATATTTTCATAATGGACTATAAAAGTAATTTTTTTAAGTTTTTTTTTATTATGATCCGATAGAAAATTATTTTCAAGTCAAGAAATAACCCCCTATTTGGTTGTTTTTTTCCTTAAATAAGCCAAAAGTTGAAATTCAAATATTGGGGTCCAGCTGACGTCAGCTGGACCCTTTACTGGGGTCTATTAACCCTTTCGGGACCGGACCCGGACGAACACGCATATAAAAGTTGGGTCAGTGGGACTGGAACCAACTATAAACGCAATCAGGGAGGCATGAGAAAGGACTGGAACTGGACGGACACGCGTTGACTACGGATACATTGGAACGCCTACTTTACATTGGTCATGCCCCCAATTAATGTCATTGGCTGATTTTCGAGTAATGGCATCTAGTTGGGTGGTCCTTCTCGTAAAAAAAACTTACTTGTGCACTTAAATACATCAATAAATTCGAACACAAGCTCATTTGCATGTGGGTTCATGCAAAAAATGACTTATATTGTGAAAAGATCTGTTGTTATGTAATGACTGTTTTGCAATTAAGGACCGGAACCGTACATACACGCATGCGCTTCCTGCTGTGGTCCACTGGGCACAGATCCTCAGGCAACCGCAGTCCCGAAAGGGTTAAAATCTCCGATCAAATATCTATAGATAAAGCATACAATAAATAAACCGTGGCCAAGATTATAAGAAATCAACAGGTATCTGTTTACTATTAAGACCCAAGTGCAGAGGCGTCGGGTTGTCAAAATTCTGAAGGGAGTAAATATAATCACGAAGAAATAATGTTATTTCTTGGATTTTTTAAAAAACTAAATTGTCAATGCAATCCGCGATGTGCCAGTAGGGGTTATCAAAGGCGGGCATTGCCACACTCGGGTTTTCCAAGGAACACGTTGCCCCCTTTTGAAATTTCTGAGGAGGGCATGAGCCCCGTTCCCCCCGTGAAATCGGCGTCCCTACGGGCTCAAGGCCGACCCAAGCAATACAGGACAGTTTAATGGCTGACGCTGTCATTACGTTTGGCAGCTAAAAGTTTTTCTTGTAAAAACGCGTGTATTTAGTGGTGGTGGAAAGTATTAGTTTTAATTCGACTAAATCCTGCCAGTATGTTCAAAAATTGTGTCCTATGCGAAAATCTCGCTGATCCGGAAAGCAGCGGAGTTGGCACAGGTAAGTAAATCATTACATGAACGTAGACTTTGGGGTTTGTCATATTTCTTTTACTCATCTTTTTTCCATGAAAGCCTCAGACAAAGAAATAAACGGACAAAGTATTTCGTATATCGGTACCTATTCAGCTGTTATTATTATTTTTATATTTTGATTTTTAGATTTCCAAAAGACATAAATTTAAGAACCCAGTCATATCATAGGAAAGGAAAAAATTGACCCGAGCATAGAATACAGAATATAGATACCATTTTCCTAGTGAAGACCTGATAAAAAAAACCAAGTGGGATTCCATATTTAAGAAAAAGGGCAGTACCACAACTTATTCTGATGTAAGTATTACAAAAACAATATTTAGGTTGTTTTTAATATTTTTTATTCCCCAATAAAAATAGTAGGTATACCAACACCTTTCCAATCAATTTGGTCATCATGTAGGTAAGACCACAAAATATTAGAGGGAAGTTATTGTTGACAAGAGGAGAAACTTTTTCATTTTTGACTTCGCGAAAAATATAGGTATTCTTCCTAAAAACTTTTGCTTGCAAAATAAATAAAATTGGCATATTGTTAGATGTAGGTACAGAATTGCCAGAAAATGTAAGTCTGAAAATGCTCCAACACTAAAGTACCTCGATTTCTTTAATTTTTGAGGAAAATACAAAATAAAAAAGTTGTTTTATTGTTGTAATGCTTGCCATAATAAGAATGAATATGTTTGAATTATTGTAAGAAAAAACATAATTTAGAATTCAGCCTATATGTTACTTATAAAGCTTCTATGGCCTCATGTTCATATCATGTTTTTTCTTAGGATGACGTCTTCTACGAATGCTTGTAATTTCGCGACTTAAAAAGAAGGCACGCAGTATAATTTTAGTAAAATTCCTAAATACCATCATTTCAGTAGTACCTGCACTAAGTTATCTTAAATATGATATTTTTATATGGTGAAATTACTAGACAATAATCATTTGATTTGGAAAAAATGAAATTAATAATTTTAATTGTAATGCAGGTTGACAGTATCTGCTGACTCTGTTATCAGAGATTCGGCAAGTGTAACTCTTTAGAATTGGCTCTGTCAGCAACTCTCACAGCATCTGAAGTATGTAGATGAATTCGATAAGGATTGCCTAAAGTACGAAACAGTTCATCCACAGAATTAACTGACACTGCCTTGGTGACAAACTCCAAGAATAGACAATCCACAAAGAAGTAAGTTCCAATATTATCGCAAAAAATATAGCATATACCTACTTTTGTGGAACTATATTTTCTGTGATGCTATATTAGTTTTTTACAAAAATTATTTTGATAATTCAAACTTAAAATTAACAAGTGTATTAGTTGAGACGAGTCAACCAATAAAATGTATCAATACAGTTTTGTAATTTATCGCTATATGTATGGTTTCACGACGTATCCAAAACATGTTATCCAGACATGCTGATTTGTTTAAAAATATACCTGTACATATAATAAAGTTTAAAAAAATCGCTTAGGGTAAAATAAAACCTGTGTGAAGTTGGGAAATATCCAGTATATAGACTATTCTAGGTGTATTAATTGGCAGAAGGGTCAATAAAATATATGAATTGTTTTTTAATTAATCTCTATATATTATTAAATTCTAGGCTAACTTTTCTTGACCCTTATCTCAACTAACATTCTTGTTAAATTTCATTTCATTTCAAAAGATTACCTGTTAAGATTAATCCCCATCAAAAAAATGTTAAGTCCCGTGGAAAGATCTATACCCAAATAACAACAATGAAAACAAAATTTTGATTAACTTTTTTTAAAAAAATTTGCACCTCTTTGCTTCACTTCATTTAATGGATGTTATTTTCTTATATTATAGCTGCTTTCATTTTGTGCTAATTTAATGAACAATTTAATTTTTTTGTTTGTCGATTTCAGCCAAACACGGAGAAATAATATGTCAAAGAGGGCATTTCGATATCAAGAAGTTGATATGTAATTTCGGTAATTCCACCACTGTGCATTCGAAAGTCTTAAATTCATTGCTCTATATAAAGTTATAAAATTTTGTTTAAAAATAACCCTAGTATAATTTTTTTTTTTCATTTCCAGACGTACATTAAAAATGCAGAGATGTTTTGGCAACATCAAAAGCGATGACATGAGTAGTCCAAAGAGAGCCATACGTGCTTGGGAAATATGCGCAAGACAACATTTTTACACATTAAAAGTAAAAAAATATAAAATAAGTTTATTCCTAATGATTCAAATCATACAATAATAGAAGTTATAATATCAAAAAATTTTAAATATCTGATAAGAAATTAATTTAGGTAAATTTAGAATATTCTTAACCTAATCCCCCATAAGCCTAGCTTTTTTATCATCATTTATGTAAAATTATGTAAATAAGTACCTAGTTATATTTCTTCTAAGTGTTTTTGTATTGTATGTTTGTAGCCTTAAATGAAAATACAATGTTTTATTAGAATAGTTATTGTTTTAATTTTTGGCCCCTTAGAATATACGCGCCCATGTCGTTGGGTCTATTGACAGCAATCAACACTGATATTGAGGTTATGTATTTTGTTATTGTAGGTCACGAATATTTTATACGTGTAAAAACCAGGTATTACTTATCTAGTCATATTTGATCGGAGGTTAAAATATATTGTCTACCAAATGAGGAATTTATTTACAATTTAATGGGTTTTAATATATTCCAAGAGTATTTAAATTAGTTTTTATTCTTAACCCTTGTATTCTACAAGATAATCCCCATAATGGTGAATAGAATTACTATTTAAATTGGTAATTATTGAATATAGTGTATGCACCGCCCGATTTTCTTGAAATTTTGGCTACCCCCCTATTTTCGAGGTCCCTGAACACGAATCTGGCCTCAGCTTCTTGAGGCCGGACGTAGTTTCCGAGAAAATGAATTTTCAAATTTCCTTTTGACACCCCACTTTTCGCGGCGCTATTTGTGGCTCTTATCGGGATGAATTTTTACTCTGCGCAGCTCAAACTAATCACCACACTATTTTGCACCTTCTGCAACATCGAAACTTCGCGAAAACCCGCGGGAAAACAGAAATTTTCCAAGATTTATACAATGTTTTGGGACATACTCATTTTCCCTCGACATTCGGCTGCGATTGCGCGGGAGAGACGGGAGAGCGACAGCTGGCGCTGCTATACGGAGCCAACGATGTTGCGAGGTTAGAACTAGAGAAGTTATGAAAAAGTAAAAAAATTAAATTATGGAATATAGTGTATGCACCGCCCGATTTTCTTGAAATTTCGGCTACCCCCCTATTTTCGAAGTCCCTGAACACGAATCTGACCTTAGTTTTTGATGCTCGGGCGTAGTTACGAGAAAATGAATTTTCAAATTTCCTTTGACACCTCACTTTTCAAGGCGATATTTGGTTATAATCGAGATGAATTTAGCTCAAACTGATCACCACCCTACTTTGCACCTTCTGCAGCATCGAAAGTTCGCGCAAAGCCGCGGAAAAACCGAAATTTTGAAAGATTTATGCCGTGTTTACGCCCGGCCCGGCCGCTGTTTTCGCCCGACGATCGGCGCGCGCAGAAGGTGCAAAGTAGGGTGGTGATCAGTTTGAGCTGCGTACACTAAAAATTTATCCGGATTATAACCACAAATATCGCCGTGAAAAGTGGGGTGTCAAAAGGAAATTTGAAAATGTATTTTCTCGGAAACTATGTCCGACCTCAAAACACTGAGGTCAGATTCGTGTTCAGGGACCTCGAAAATAGGGGGGTAGCCAAAAGGTTGGGCCCACACCTTCTCGTGGTCTTTGCCGAACAATAACATTTTCTCTTTGGAAGTGGATAGAGATTCGCAAACAGATTTAAGAGCATTTACCCATATTATGCTAGATTGGGGACTTCTATCAACACCAATTTAAATAATGTTATTGACAAAGCTGGGCCCTAATAAATTTAATGTTTAATTTTTAACATTTTTATTCACTCCTGTGGATTATGAGAGCAAGCGCTCCAGTTTTCTGCTCTTAATATCGATGGCACTTTAAGTCAACGCCCCTCCCACTAGTCCCACTCAAACGTCAAGCGTCAAGCAAAATACCGGACAGAGCAACCGCGTGAAAAACATTGTATAAATCTTGGAAAATTTCTGTTTTCCCGCGGGTTTTCGCGAAGTTTCGATGTTGCAGAAGGTGCAAAATAGTGTGGTGATTAGTTTGAGCTGCACACAGTAAAAATTCATCCCGATAAGAGCCACAAATAGCGCCGCGAAAAGTGGGGTGTCAAAAGGAAATTTGAAAATTCATTTTCTCGGAAACTACGTCCGGCCTCAAGAAGCTGAGGTCAGATTCGTGTTCAGGGACCTCGAAAATAGGGGGGTAGCCAAAATTTCAAGAAAATCGGGCGGTGCATACACTATCTTCAATAATTACCTTTAAATTAAATGTCATAAATGTTATTTAAACAACTCAGGTATGAAATTCTTAGAGGTAGAGTCATTGGCTACGCCGTACACTGTCAAATATAGTCGACATCCCGCTCAATCAGCGGTTTCTGTGTTTTGAATTTCTGATTTATTTAACCTGTTCTTGTCGATTTATTATTTTTTGTTGTTCTCGTTATGAAAACTAAAAAGTGTTCATAGGTACGAGGTAGGTACTTGTTATACATTATAGGTATTTATTATATAAATAATACGTCTCTTTATACACAAGGATAATACACACCTTTTAGTTTTCCCATGCCCCATGCTTGATTTCAGCTTGAACAGTATTGGTATTCGAGTTTAAAAAGGTGCATACCATATTAAAATCTACGAAGGGCAGATTGTCAGAATGTGCTTTAACAAAATCCTCGTCCATAGTTCAAAATATTGCAATAAATTCGAAAAAAAAAAAACAACTGCAATCCAGCTAATATTGACGCTAACCATGGATAAAATATGACGTGAACACAAACAAAAACAGCTGATTAAGACGAGTTATTGACGTTGGCAGTGTGCTAGTGAGAAATGCAGAGCCGCTTTCGCTTTCAGGTTCGCGTCAAAATAAACCGAAAAATGAATTGATAGGTATAATAAATTCTGAAATCTAAGCAGCTCGGGAGCGTCAAACTCAAAAGTACTCGAACCCTTAAAAGCGCGTGCGAAATGCTCCGGAGTTACTCTGGAGCGCTCCAAATGTAGCATCCGAAAACGGCTCTAGCCCTCGTATTGGAGGTTACGCGACTGGACGCGTTGGTCGTTTTGCGGCCTTGCCAAACTTCACGCCAAATAGTTATACCAAAGTAACGGTTTTCCATAGACGTTTTTATTTTCTTTTTGAGAAAATTAGTTCTAAAAATTAAAAAAAAAAACGAGCACTTCTCATCCAGTACTATAACATAGGAACATCAAGAAAAAATAGTTTTATGGTCCATTATGTTTTGTGGTTGTGGGTGTTTTTGGGATCGGTTTAAATAAGAAAACTACAATTTCAAATTGCCGACGTTTCGCCAACTTATATTGGCATCATCAGGGCGCTACAAAGGTACAAAATACAGTTCACAATACCAATCAAAAAATTAATAAGTGAAAGGACAACAATTGGTGCAGGCACTTACATTAGAAAGCCATTATGTTCTATTTTATAATTAGACATACTTCAAACTTTCTAATATTTTATTTTTAGCTGGTAACAAAATATAACAAAATAAAACAAAAATTAAAAAACTCAAATTCAAATTATTATTATTTTAAAATAAAAAAGGTGTTCAAACAATCCACCATTTATGCAAATATTGCATCTTTTTAAAACTGAATTTGTCGCCTGTCAATACTGGCAATTGCTTCTAAAATAGGTGCTCTTAATTCAACAATTGTCTCATACTTTATTTTGTACTGTTCCCCACAAAAAGAAATCCAAAAACAGACAAATCAGGGGATCGGGGCTGCCAGGAAATAGATCTAATTCTCCCTATCCAACTATTTGGATAGAGCTGATCTAGGTTATTTCTTATGGGCAAATAATTATGTGGTGGACCTCCATCATGATAATGTTTGCTTTATTTTGTTACATTTTGTTACCAGCAAAAATAAAATATTTGAAAGTTTTAATAAAACATAATTATGAAAATATTCCATGGCTGACTATGTGAATATTAAAAAAAAATCAGAATATTAGCCATAGCTATTTTATTTTTTATAATAACTATGCCGAGTATTATATTTTTGGAAAGCTAAAAAAATAGCAAATTTGATAAGGCCACAGCCAACTATGATTTACATTTAAAAAATACAAGTATATGTCATATCTCAAAAATCACAAACAACATAAAAAATTGGATTAGATTATCTTATTAAGCCCAAAATTATCTACAATTTTTGTCTCTACAGTTTTTCTGTATAACCAGAAATAACGGAGCTAGAGAGATCTGATGAAATAGAAAAATCACTCTTTTCAAAATATCTAGTGTGCCATGAACTTTTTTTAAAAAATCCAAAGGGGGCATTAGATTGAGCATTCAAAACTGCAATTGTTTCCCCATTTAACCTTTGTTCTAGCTCTGCTAGTTTCCGAGATCCCCATAGTGGGCATCGAAAAAAACTCACCCTGTATATATATTTTTTTAATTTTTACTTAATTTTATTTTTTATCTAATATTTTTTATTCTGACAAAATTTTGGATCTAGGGTTCTGGATCGATTCTGAACAACTTTTTTTAGTACATTTAAAAAAAAAGCCAAATATGACTTTCGGATTTTTAGCTTCGATTGTGGCATCGCAGGTGGCTTTGATTTTGATGTAGACAACTATTTTTTTGGAAATAAGTAGGCAACAATGATATCTACCTTTGGTAATAATTTCATTATGGTCGGTACAAAATTAAAGTAGTTATAAGGTTGTTTTACTCTTAAGTGAGACTCTCTATATATTTGCTGTAACCAGATCTCAACTGATACTACTTAAGAAAGATTCCTTATTAGGTATATAATTTTTGCCAATGTGTGACAGATTTGTGTCACATGACCTTTCCAAATAATTTGATATCCAAACAGATTCCCAGAATGGTCACATTATTCTTAGAGTTCATATTGTCATTACATAAACCAATATTGAAACTCTGAATTTTTGTTGACTTAGTTTGTTTGCGAGAAACAAATTTTTCATCCTCGACCACTATGTTTTAAAAGTTATTTTATATATTTTTTATAAACCTTTATTTAGTATATACAGGGTGATCCAAACTCGACGCCCCAGGCCTACAGCGGGAACACGAAAACTCAAAATAAAATTTCGAAAAGGGGTTCTTAAATGGGACATACTAAGGTCCAATTGTGACCGAAAATTAGCTTTTTTGATGTTTGGGAAAATGGCCGCTGTGACGTCATCGATATTATTTTCCCAGAAACATACCAGTTTTTCTCTATATATTGAAAGTCCTTATCATTCTCAACAACTTTTGTAGGGAAAGATTTTCTGTATCTTTTATTGAAAAGAAACATGGAATTTTTTCTAATCATTTTTCAAAATCTAGAGAGCTATGGAAACAATTGATAGTCAGAAATTATTTAAGAGTATTTTGGGGTGCCTTGCGCACACTTAAATTTATTCAACTGGAATATTTTTAATTTTTTTTTGTAACAAACAATAAGAAACAAGTTAGTAATAATAGGCCAGGCAATGGGTATAAAAAACAGGCTTCTATTCGCAAAAGGTCGGAGAGAAATGAAATTTGGTGGGATGGTAGACATAGGTCCCCTGATAGTACACCTTAGTTTGCGACCTCAGGGTGTTGCCGCTCGAGGGGTGGGGGGATGAAAACTCTGCGTCGGAACGCTTTTCGGGAAATAGCGCCGTTGTGGTAAGCCTTATCGAAAAAAACTTGAAATGAAATATGCAGAGAACAAAATTGTGCACAATTTTGGTCTTTACAGTTTTCGTCTGCAACCAATAGTTTCCGCTCTACGCCGTGCCAAAGTTGGGGGTTGGTTTGCAATTTTCAACAAAATCAGAATTTCATCGCGGATTAAGACGAATATCGCTATTAAACAATTCTGTAATATTTTTTTTCTGAAAGAGCAATGTTTTCCGAGTCGGCAGATGCCAGGTTTGATACATTTGGTTGTGTATAATAAAATATATGATTTTTTGAAGCGCGCCGCTACATGCTCCGATGAGGGTATTTTCTAATAGTTACGCCGCCACATTTCTAAATTTGTGCATACATGAAACAAGAAAATGTCATTATCAACTCGTTTCCACACCACCCTTGAGGTAGAGTTTATGTTGAGGCAGTATGCTGCAGGAAGTGAACAGCGTAAGTTGGACTCTCTGCGGTAGGTATACGAACTTTGTACGGACTGTCGCCAAAAATTCATTCAATCTCGCGGCGCTGCCACCAACATCCGACACGTGCCGTCATCATTCATTGCGTACATATTGTCAAGTACAGAGCTGGCGGGGAGTTCAGAAGCCTCCAGAAGATCATGGATGGCGAAGAACAAGCACAGGACTGGACGGAATACAGATTTCAAAGGAACCAGCTCCAGATGTTTTACTTAAGAGCATCTCGTGCAGATGCCAGAAAGGTTGTGGACCTGCTTGTGGTTGCCGGAAGGCAGGATTAAAATGTTCGGTTCTGTGTTTACACTGTATTGGGACGTCCTGCGAAAACATTACAGACCTGATTGAGTTAGACGACGACAACACAGAAGATGCCGAAAACGTTTCCAATCAGATACAGGACGATGAGGACCAAACAGACAACGCCGAGTTTGCCGATTCTGTCTCTGAATTAATGTCCGAGGATGGTGACAATGAAGGCGAGTCAGCTTTACAACGTTGCAAGAGACTCAAAGTAAAATAAACGATATCGACCGTGGATTAGGCATCTTGGGGATACCAAGTTAAAAAAAAACGCACCGATCAACTCTACCTCAAGGGTGGTGTGGAAACGAGTTGATAATGACATTTTCTTGTTTCATGTATGCACAAAATTAATAAATGTGGCGGCGTAGATATTAACAATTAGAAAATACCCTCATCGGAGCATGTAGCGGCGCGCTTCAAAAAATCATATATTTTATTATACACGACCAAATGTATCATACCTGGCATCTGCCGACTCGGAAAACATTACTCTTTCAGAAAAAAAATATTACAGAATTGTTTAATAGCGATATTCGTCTTAATCCGCGATGAAATTCTGATTTTGTTGAAAATTGCAAACCAACCCCCAACTTTGGCACGGCGTAGAGTGGAAACTATTGGTCGCAGACGAAAACTGTAAAGACCAAAATTGTGCACAATTTTGTTCTCTACATATTTCATTTCAACTTTTTTTCGATAGGGCTTACCACAACGGCGCTATTTCCCGAAAAGCGTCCCAACGCAGAGTTTTCATCCCCCCACCCCTCGAGCGGCAACACCCTGAGGTCGCAAACTCAGGTGTACGTACTATCAGGGGACCTATGCCTACCATCCCACCAAATTTCATTTCTCTCCGACCTTTTGCGAATAGAAACTCCCCATTGCCTGGCCTACAAGCACAATTCAAAAATTTAAAAAATATTCCAGTTGAATAAATTTAAGGGTGCGCAAGGCACCCTAACAAACTCTTAAATAATTTCTGACTATCAATTGTTTCCATAGCTATCTAGATTTCGAAAAATGATTAGAAAAAAATTCCATGTTCTTTTACATATTTGACCCTGTATATTTTGAAATTTTATTTTGAGTTTTCGTGTTCCCGCTGTAGGCCTGGGGCTTCGAGTTTGGATCACCCTGTACATACATACATAGTACTGTTATTTTTTGCAGAATAAGCATTATTTCTTAATTTTTTTTTACTGAATAAGTGCCCTTAATTTCAAACCTCGCAAAAGTGAACACCCCCGAAATAGTGTGATCGCTTTGCCGGAATTACTTCACTAAATAGCGACTCTAGTGACTCAAATGACGCCCATCTGCCAAAATATTTTATACTTCTTTTATGCAACCATATTAGAAAATACAGTTGGCAGATGGTTAAGACTGTTAAAAATTGGTTAAAAAAGCCATAAAACTATATACCTATGATTGGAATTGGGAGAACAGGAATCTAAAAAAAAATCCAAAATATATAGGGGTCTCAAAAATCTGAGCAAGTGATGCTAACTTCCGGTCAAACCGGAAGTTATAAATGAAAACCGGCACTTTCTTGTTATTCCCAGTCATTACTAATATTCCGTATTAAAATCCAACTTCACAATATTTTGGAAAAGGGTATTTTTTAATAACTTTTTAATAACACTCTCTATATTAAATTTGACGCCATATTCAAATTCCTCGGAATGTTCTACACAAGTTTAGTTTCTGAACCATCAATGTATCTTTAAAGTTACAGAGAAAATCAGGTTTATCACGTTAACTGGGACACCCGGCACACATAATTATTTATTAAGTATGTGTATATACAGAAGCTTTTAAATAAAAAAGAAAAATTTACAAAGCAAATTATAATTAATAAAATGATAAATGGTCCTCGGCCTCATAGATGGCCCTGGCATAGCTTCAAGGCGTCATAATGTTTTCTTGTTACATAATAATGTAATAATAATAATAATTCTCGCCATCACAATACTCCAAACTAGGAGTACCCCAGAAGCAACTGAATGGGTGCGTTTAAGACGACATAGCGATTGCAATCGCTTGCAAGCGGTATGATGCTTGCGCACTTTGAACGGTTCGCTAGATTTCAGCGGATTGCAAAATTAGCGAGCGTAAAAATTTTGCGCCTGGTCGCTTGCGATTGCTATCAGCGGTTTATTCTAACCTTACTTTGTTCTGTCACTTCCCTTTATTGACTTTATGTTATTTTGGTGTGGTAAAAGCCATTGTAAAATTTGGATTTCGTGATTTACTTTTTTGAGGCTGTGTTTGAGCTTAATTTATTTTTACATCTCGATATTTCGGGCGCTACCTTTACTGTCATAAAATAGCCGTTTAACGAAATGCTAGCGCTAGCAAACGAAAGTAGAAAGTGCTGCAATCAAAGCGCTTGGTTTGATTGGGAGCCTTAAATGCAACCAATGCTTGTGTGGGGAGGGAGACAATTACTAGTATTTTGTCTTTGTTGCCATTTGCAGCTAGGGCCAACTTTCCCAACCTTACTTATTTATTTTATATCACAATTCATTTCACCACAAATCACAATATTTGGGTATCATATATGAAATATTTACACATAGAATTGAAAAAATACACCTGGGTGAAGAGCACCTGTGTGTACTTATAACTAGATTTCACATATACACATAAAAACTAATACAGAGAGCTATACTTCAGTCTGGATAAAATAGAAAGTAAGTCATGACCATGGATTGTGGACGCTCTAAAAATAGATATTTGGCGCGCTCGGCGTTTAAGCCGATCAGAGATGCTAGAGCTGACAGAAGGAGAAGTTGGAATTCGAGGTTGCCATATCAACAACGCAAGTGATCAGAAATCGCAGGTTATGGATTTTATTTCGACGTGGAAAGAAAGCTTTATATGCCACGTTTGGCAACTCTGTTTTTGATCATCGATCCAAATGCCGCATTGCGCAAGACTGACCTACTTTCAATTTTATTCAGACTGGAGTATAGGATAGCATTCTCTCAAGTACTATGGAAAACCCTACAAAACCATAGTAATCCCAGTGAGTGTAGGACAATTAGTAATCACACAGATTAAGGAGACCTTTTCATGTCCTAGTAAAAAATGATGGCCATTGTGAACTACTTAGTTCAGTTCTTCAGCCCGAGAGGGCGCAGCAATGACCTAAATTAATTTAAATCCTATTCCATATTTCTGCCAGTTCAGACATTCATAGATAGGGACTCACATTTCCGAGTTGGCAGTGATGTTGTCGCCATAAGTTTCTTAGTTAATCTGTATCATAAAATTAATCACACTGGTGTTTAAAAGTAAAAAATAAAAAACAAACATTTCATGTAGCTAGATATTTTCCGGTCGTACCTAAGATATTCGTAGACTGTATCAAAGAGTTTTTGAATTATTTTTCGGTTTTTAGTGTTTTGTTTTGAACAAATATCAATTTTGGAAAATTGAAAGTTTCAAGCGAAAGTTTCACTTCATAAATTTACCAACTAAACGCGAAACTTTCTCAGAAATTTCCTTAAAAACGCGAAACTTTCTCATGAATTTCGTTAAAATCTGGAAGTTCCAGAAAAACATACAGAGTGTACATTTCTTTGAAAAAAAAAATGCCTAATATTACTTTCGGATTTTTAGCATTGATTGTGGCATTGCAGGTCGCTTTGACTTTGGAGTAGGCAACTAATTTTTTTGAAGTAAGTAGGCAACAATGCCATCTACTTTTGGTAAAAAATTCGTTCTGATCGGTTAAAAATTAAAGAAGTTATAAAGTTGTTTCACTCTTAAGTGAGACACAGTGTATATGGACACGCCCGCGCTGGCTGTTGCTTTACCCAATGCCCAACCAAAACCAAAACATTATGAATATGCCTTGCGCGGTCGCGGTAGTACGACTTGTATCTGTTGGACGTTCTGTGATCTGAAATTTCGTTTAATCGAATAATCATACTAGGCATGGCATATTATATGGCACACTTTTTTGCCCATAACTTTTGTATTTGTTGCTCAATTGTTTTTTCTTTATGGTATTCGATTTCTTGGAAAACAACTACACCAGCGTAGTTTTTGAAACATCAATTTAGCAGAAAAATTGCCGAGATAATCGAGCATAATGTCTTAACTGGGATACCCTGTACCAATTGGTGCAGGCTGTACCTATTCGCGAAAATTTCATAAATTTTATATATTTCATGAAAATTTCAAAATGAAATTTCACCTTCCCGGGAAAATTGAAATTTACCCATCCCTATCTCTATCTGGGACACCCTATACCTATACCACTTCATATTGTCCGACAAACGAAAGAAGTCTAATGAAAAACTCAGTCTAAGCGTCATCCGTATGTTATTAATGTGGGCTTAGGCGGATAGAATGAGTTTTTCATTGGACTGCTTTCGTTTGTCAGACTGTACACGTACATAACTTTTGGGCCTGGGTGGAGACTGTTTATAGGAAATTATTGCGAAATTTTCACGTGAAACTTTCTTTTAATTTCATAAATTTCAACATCACATTGAAAGTTTCAAATATTTCGCGAAAATTTCTTTAATTTCATAAATTTCGAGTTTCACGAAAATTTCATAAATTTCGAAAGTTTCGCGAAAATTTCAAAGTAAAATTTCACTTTCCCTGGAAAGCAAATTTCACTTTCCCTGGAAAAGTGAAATTTGCCCATCCCTAAGGCGGACATTATTTCTTGTTTTTTAGTATTTATGGGTATCGAACGAATATCGATTTGGAACATTGTTCGATACTGTCTGAAAAAGTGCCAGGAGGGACGATATTTCTGGACTTTTAGTACTTTATCAATATAGAACGAATATCGACTTTGGAAAATTGTTCAATACCATCCTAAAAAGTGCCTGAAGGACAATATTTCTGGATTTTTGGTACTTTGTCAGTATCGAATATTTATATTCAGGGTGTCTCATTTTGATCTGGAACACCCCTGTAAAATTTGAACTGGCTTACGGATTTTAACGAATTTTTTTTTGTATATAGGGCCTTCCTAGACGTACTTATCAAACACTTTTCAATGACCATACGATTATTCCAGGGCCGGATTAAAAAAAATTTTGACTAAAACTTTCGAGTTAAAGTATCAGCGATTTTTTTATCGGAAATCTGATAACGTGGCGTTAATCAGCGCCCTGAAAACCCCCATATTCCAAATTTCAAGAAATTATTCCCACAAATTGTTGGCGCGAACATGGCAGGCGACGTGCACGTATGTGTCCGTTGCTCTGATAACTTTGTTGTTAATAAGCGTTTCGTGGCTTGCAAAACATGCCAAAGGCGTTTTCATAATAGTTGTGTGTCTATTAATGACGATTTACAAAAAATTTTGTCAAAGAGTGAAAATTTACTATGGATTTGTGATGTTTGTAAGGAAACTGTGAAGCAAACACCAAACAGTTTAATTATTGGAGGTGGAAAAGAGGAAAACTGTGAGTTGATAGTATCTAAGAAAGAGATTGAGTACTTAAAGCGAGAAAAAATCTTACTAGAGAAGCTATTGAATGAAATAGAATTTTCGAATAATTTATTAAAATCCAAACTAAGCAATATCGGTAGTGTTTCGACCGATATAAAAACTGATGGAATTTCTTCTATATTGGACAAAAAAGATACACAAACCATGACCTATAGCAATGTTTTGAGGAAAAACATAAACAGAGAGTCGTCCGTGTTGTTGGTGAAGGCAAATGATACTAGACAGGATGTAATGAAATCTATAAAAAAATGCGTAAACCCTGCCGATTTAAATATATGTATAAATGGAATACGAAAAACCAAAAATGGAGCAGCTGTCTACTGCAGCAATTTGGATGATTTAGAAAAACTTCAAAGCACTTTAAAATCAAAACTTGGAACAGGTTGTCAAATGAGCAAGTCTGAAAAGTTCAACCCTCGCATTCTGATCAAAAATATTCCATCAAATGATGAGTTTAGTGATGATACCGATATTATGGACAATATCTTGACCCTAAATGGTTTGGAACAGGATGATCGATTAAATGTAAGAATTATTACTAAACTAAAGATACGAGACAACACTCAGCACCTGGTTCTGGAAGTGTCACCGTTAGTTAGAAGCAAACTTGTTGATAGAGGGTTTGTTTATATTGGCTGGAGGAGGTGCGGTGTTGCGGATCACCTAAATGTTATTCAGTGTCGCAAGTGTTGTGTGTTTGGTCACCATGAAAGTAGCTGTAGAAACGAAGATATTTCCTGTCTGAAATGTTCAGATAACCATCCTTTCAAAGATTGTAAATCTGTCATAGCTAGGTGTATAAACTGTTCAAACTATAACACCAAATATCGTGCCAAACTAGCAGTAGATCATTCAGCTAGCGATAAAGCTTGCCCGGTTTATGAAACTTTCTTACAAAATCTTAAGGATAGGATAGATTATGGATAACAAATTGGAATGTGTTACCAGAATAGGACATTTAAATGTACGTTCCCTCATGTCTGACTTTCAAGCTGTGATAGATGTTGCAAAGATGGAGAAGTTTGATATTTTTGCTGTTAGCGAGACATGGCTCTCCCAGGATATTCCCGATGATCTTGTATGTATTGAAGATTATAAACTTCTGCGCTGTGATAGGGGATCGCGTGGAGGTGGTGTTGGAATTTATGTCCTGAACGGCCTCCACGTTGAGACTGTAAATATTGGTGCTGATATTGGTAACTGTTTGGAAAATCTTTGGGTAAAAGTAACTATTCATAAACTTGTACTGCTTGTGGGCATCTTATATAGACCACCGTCGCAAAATATTTTGGAATGTGTAAATGTGCTGGATAATTTGTTGCCGGATGTTCTGAGCAGGTTTGATAATGTAGTCGTTTTGGGTGATTTGAACGTAAACTTGTTAAATCCTGATAATGTCCTTTCCCCATGCTTTGAAGTGGTTGGGTTTGAGCAGCTCGTTACATCACCGACCAGAGTAACACAAACCACCGCTTCTCTTCTGGATCCGGTTTTTACAAATCAACCTCAGAATTTCAGTGAATGTATAGTGTTGAATGCAGATCATATATCTGATCATAGGTTGGTCACATGTTGTCTGAAGTTTGCCACCGTTAAACGAAAACAAAAATATGTAAAAATAAGAGATTTTAGCAAATTTAACGAGGATGACTTTTTGTCTGATAATTTTTCTTCTAACATTGATGACTTATTTCTTATGCATAACATCGACAAAAAAGTAGAACATCTAACAAACATTCTTGTCAAAACATATGACAACCATGCTCCAGTCAGGGTGTTGCGGGTGAGTAAACCGCCAGCACCGTGGCTTAGCAGTGGCTTAAAGAAATTTTTAAAAGAAAAAGCAAATAAGACCGCTTATAACTTACACAAATTTAAAAGAATTAGAAATTTGGCTTTATTAAAGATAAGGAAGGCAAAGAGAGCGTACCTGGATTTCTTGACGGAGCAAAAAAATTCAAAAAATTTATGGGATGGTCTGAAAGATTTAAATATAAATTTTAGAGGTAAGCCTTCTCTACCTGAACACTTAAGTGACCCCAATACAATAAATGATTACTTTATGTCTGTTTACAGTGTGGAAGATGTCCCGGCGGCTACGTGTAGTTTTTACTATAATAATAGGCTCAATCCGCTAAATTCTTTCTCCTTAAAAATTGCAGAACCGTATGCAGTATTGGAAGCAATAAAAAAATTAAAGTCAGACACCACAGGAATCGATGGCCTAACACTAACAATGATAAAAGTAAGTTTGCCTGGGACATTTCCTCACATCCTCCATATCTTGAATGTGTGCTTAGAGACGGGTTACTTTCCGAAATTTTGGAAAAAAGCATTGGTTTTACCCATTCCAAAGAAATCAAATCAAAGTAGCGTAGCAGATCTTAGACCTATAAGTTTATTACCAGTTCTCTCAAAAATATTGGAAAAAATTGTTCAGTTGCAGGTCACCACCTATGTAGAAACATTCAACATAATTCCTTCAAATCAGTCTGGCTTTAGAAAGTATTACAACACAACTTCTGCATTGTTAAATCTGTGTGACAATATATTTCGAGCCCTGGACAAAAAGTTGGCAGTCGCGCTGATATCCCTTGATTACTCAAAAGCTTTTGATAAGATTAACCATCAATTACTATGTTCAAAATTACGGTATATAGGATTTGAAGATCTTGCCGTTTCTTTCTTTCTGAGCTATTTAGATAACCGATCTCAATGTGTTTCACTGAATGAAAAGGTATCAGAGGTGACTTCCATACCATCTGGGGTGCCACAAGGGTCCATTCCCGGGCCACTATTATTTTTAATATATACATTTGATTTGCCTTTTGCCGCTAACTATTCCGACATCCAATCCTTCGCTGATGATACCCAGATAATGCATTGTTTTGATGTGGATGATGCCCAAAATGCTGTTCAAACCTTACAGGAAGATGTAAATGGGTCTGCAGCTACTCGGCTAGCCACAACATAAGCCTCAATCCTGATAAGACAAAAATTGTTTTATTTCAGACACCAAGAGGGGGACGTTGCGGATAAGTATTGATGATGTGTCACAGCATCATAGTACAAATGCAAAGATATTGGGTGTTGATGTGGACACAAAGCTCAGATTTGCTAAACACGTAAATCAGTTAACACAAAAAACGTATTTGCGTTTGCGAACTATATACGCACACCGTTATCTTCTAAATTATAAACTAAGGAAAAAGTTGTGCGAAATGTTAATAACATCTGTGCTTAGTTATTGTAACATTTTATATTTTCCATGCTTAGATCATCGGACGAAAAATAGGCTTCAAATTATCCAAAACAACTGTGTGCGTTTGATTTTTGGCCTTAGACGGTTTGACCATGTCTCCAGAAAATATAAAGAACTAAAGTGGTTAAGATTAGAGGATATAGTAAAATATAATTTTCTTGTTTTTGTACATAAATTGAAAATATCCTCGAAACCTGAGTATCTAAGGGAAAGGCTCGTATTCAATAACGAAATCCATGACAGAGCAATACGAGACAAAATTCTTATAAGAACACCTCAACATAGTACAACTTTGTTCCATCGTAGTTTTTCTTATAACGCAGCTGCATTATATAATTCCATAGATAATATATATAAAAAAATGTCTCTGTCGTGTTTTCGTCGGCACAAAAAACTGGCTGCTTGCCGGTTAGAAATATTTGTTTGTTGTTTGTTTTCGATTATTTTTGTTGTAATCTTTATATATATGTTGTTTTTTTTTTTTCGATTTTGGGTTTGTGAATTGGGAGCCACTATGTTGTGGAACATTTCAAATATGATTAATTTAATTTTTTTTTTGTTCATTTGTTATATTCACTATTTAAATTCTGACTAGAACAACTTAGCAATGACTTGAATGGTTAAGTGTAAGAGTAGCTGTGGCTAAACTTCGCCATTTCAGTCCCACTCTTGCTGTACATGCAATGTAAATGTATGTATGTATTGAATAAAGTCGTTATTATTATTATTATTATTATTAAATTATACTTTTTACACTGCATCACAATTGCAAAAAATCAAAATTTCAATTTGAGTTCAGCTATTAAGGTGGCTATGGAAACAAGTCAGTGAAAATGGAAAAAAGAGGTCCACAGCGGACAATAGTAATAAACCTGATTGGAAACTGTACTTGGTTTCTCTTTTCATTATTGCTGTACAGTACAAATTTTATACCATTTGAGACGCAAGAGAGCTCGCTGCCGTCGCAGGCAGCCGTGCAAGTGCAAACACTTTGAGAAACGTTAATTTTTTTTTTGTTACAAGTAATAAAGTATAAGATTATACACTCCAAAGTATGTATTTGAAGAATGTAATTAAAAGCAGCAATATTTTAAACGACAGAAATGTACTGACGAATCGATTAAAAATTACATTTTATACCCACTAAATTATTTTAGCAACATCAACCCCTGAATAACATTTGTTGTAAATGCATAAACTGACATTTCGGCAAGCCATTTATGCCATTGGCATAAAATTGTACTGTACAGGGTGTCCAGATTTGGTTGTAAATGCGGGGTATCTCGGTTATTTTTAGAGATAGGGAGTTGCGGTTTTCGCGAACCGTTGCTACTTTTTTGTGAAACGAAAGATACCGTAAACAGATTTTTCATAGCCACCTTCGTTTTTAAGATACAGGGCGAAATTGAAAATTTGCGCTTTTGGGGCATACCTCGTATATTGGGAACGGTTAATGATATTGAAATGGCAAAAACTGTGTCTATAGACATTTTCACTTAGAATTCAGTTCCGTATTCAGTTTTTTACTAAAATTGATAGTATTCGATATATGGACCAAAGTTAGGTTTTTTAAAATGGAAATGGAAAAACCTAAGTTTGGTCCATATATCGAACACTAGCAATTGTAGTAAAAAACTGAATACGGCACTGAATTCTACGTGAAAATATCTATAAGATACAGTTTCTGCCATTTCAATATCATTAACCGTTCCCAAGATACGAGGTATGTCCCAAAAGCCCTGTATCTTAAAGACGAAGGTGTCTATGAAAAATCTGTTTACGGTATCTTTCGTTTCACAAAAAAGTAGCAACGGTTCGCGAAAACCGCAACTCCCTATCTCTTAAAATAACCTAGATACCCCCCATTTACAACCAAATCTGGACACCCTGTACAGCAATAAGGAAAAGAGAAACCGAGTAGAGTTTCCGATCAGGTTTATTACTATTGTCCCCTGTGGATCTCTTTTTACCATTTTCACTTGTTTCCATAGCCACCTTGATAGCTGAACTCAAATTGAAATTTTGATTTTTTGCAATTATTGTGATGCAGTGTAAAAAGTAGGTATAATTTGTGGGAATAATTTCTTGAAATTTGGAATCTGGGGGTTTTCAGGGGCGCTGATTAACGCCACATTATCAGATTTCCGATAAAAAAATCGCTGATACCTTAACTCGAAAATTTGGGTAAAAAAATTTTTAACCGGCCCTGGAATAATCGTATGGTCATTGAAAAGTGTTTGATAAGTACATCTAGGAGGGCCCCATATACAAAAAAATCGTTAAAATCCGTAAGCCAGTTCAAATTTTACAGGGGTGTTCCAGATCACAATTTTTTTTGCAGTACAAACACAATTTTTTGTATTCTGCTCTTGCTTCACCCAAAAACTATTTTTGGTATCTTGGACTTTAAAAAATTTATAGAGGGCGCTGGTACCAGCTTAAAAATAAAAATCCCATCAGGTAAAGTGCCTTTACTTGCGAAATATTGAAAAATTTTATTAGAAAAACTTGCTAATTAAAAAATATGACGTATCAAATTACAGAACTAAATATTTTTTTATTTATATATTTTTTTAAATATTATAAATGTAATCATAATTTCAAGTTATTTATTCTACCCATGTTCCTCCAATTTCAGCACACATCTCAACTCTGTTCTTAAATTCTTCGTAGCTATCTATAGAATGGCTTGAAGGTCAATTGAATTTATAGCATTTGTAATTTTAATGTTTTAAGAAGAGTATGCCATGGAAACAGAAATAAAAGTGATAGGTCTTTGTGCCAGAATAATTTATTGTTGGAGGAACATTGGTAGAATAAATAAATTTAATGATTACATTTATAATATTTATATATTTAAAAATTTATAATATTAAAAAAAAATTATAAATAAAAAAGTATTTACTTCTGTAATTTAATACGTCATATTTTTTAATTCTGAGCAAGTTTTTCTGACAAAATTTTTTAATATTTCGCACAGAAAAGGCACTTTACCTGCTGCGATTTTTATTTTTAAGCTGCTACCAGCGCCCTCTATAAATTTTTTAAAGTCCAAGATACCAAAAATAGTTTTTGGGTGAAGCAAGAGCAGAATACAAAAAATTGTGTTTGTACTGCAAAAAAAATTGTCATATACACCTATAATACCGCTTTGCCGTGGACACATTGTATATTTTTTGTGGGGTTATCTATAAAACAAAATTGATTATATCAGGTCGGAAAATGTAAAAAGGTAGAATTCGGGAAGAAATCCACATATTAAATACCGAACACAGCAATTTTATCGTTGACGCAAGAAATAGAGAGATAGTAGCAAATAGCAATAAATGCATTGAGCAAGATGGAGGCCATGTGGAGCATTTGTAATACATATATCCTTTTTCTAAATGTTATTGTCATTTTCAATAAAAATTAAATTTCAAACAATAAATCTGACGAAATTTATTATACTGTTACTAATTAAAATTTATCATTTCTCTCAATTTTCCTTCTTCATTTTTCTCTGAAACCTTAAAATAGCCCATTTTGTTTTCCAACGCGTGAATATACTTGCAAACTGTCAATAATTATTACCATAATTTGGCATTTGTCTTCCATGGCAACCTATGACCCAAGGAGTAATCCCTCACAAAAAAGGTTCAGTTCTGAACGAACGGTTGGAGCGAACATATTATTATAACATATATACTTCGTTGGAATCTGAAAAATGTGTAGAATTCAATAATCCAAAAATATACAAGGTGTTCCATTTAAAAAAACATAAGTTATGTCTGCCACGACTATCTAGAACCCACTGAATCAGGTCCAATAGCGTCACAAAAAACTTTCTGTTAGTATCTCACACTTTTGTAAAAAAAACTTTTTTCTAACCTCAAAAACTAAGAAGTTAAGGGGGGTGTCAATTTATAATGAGCCATCCTGTACATGATTTTTTCTGTTTTCAAAAAAAATTATAACTTTTTTCTTCATCTTTTAAGACTTTGCAGTCACTAATTGCTGACCATACGAAAGAGAACCTTTATCGCCCTCTAATAAATTTATCACGTCTGATATGGGTGTTAGGATATCTATACATGTTTTTAAACACAGCCAATAATTTTCAGACAACAGATTGTCTTTCACTGAATCATGCATTTTATCATAAATATATAATAATGGATCAAAAATTGCGGCTTGTAACACTTCTTTATTTTTGTGCACACTGTCAAATTATATATAATAGGTACTCCAGCGAGTATCCACTGTGTCTTTTAGTTTGTTTAATTTGTTTAGTTTGTGAAACTGCAGTCGCTATAGTTGGGAGTTTAACCATATATTTTGCAAGTAGATTTAACCCATGAGCTAAACATCCATAAGTTACTATATAATAATAATATAATAATAATAATTCTTTATTTAGCACTCGGCTAGTACATGAACAAACACAATATAAAAAATAAAACGAAGTCTTGTAAAGTACTAGTTTAGCTACATTCAAACATCAAACATCATGTAAATAATCAGACACAACCCCAACAAAGATTCTCAGTGTTGGTGCACATTTTATCGCATCTGGAAGCCTCTCAAGAAAATTATACAAGTAAGTGGGAAGCTGGCCATGCTCTATTTTATATATCAATATTAGGTTCGCCCTTTTAATGCTCTGCTCAACAGACAACCAGTTCAAATCCCACAGCATAGTTCTAATCGGCGTGTATTTACTACAATTCAGCACTATACACATAACTTTGTTCTGTTGCAATTATAATCTGTGTATATTGTCCTGAGTACATGATATCAACAATGAAAGACAATAACTAAAATGCGGATGAATAATTGTATTGTAGATCATCATTCTAGCCCATTGTGACAAACAGAAGCATGCCTAAAAAACCCATTTTTTTCCCCCATTTCTTGAAAAGAAAATCAACATGATTTGCAAAGGCTAACTGAGGATCCAACAAAACACCTAAGTATTTTATTTCCGAGACACAATCTATTATACTGTTATTAATTTTAAGTGTTAACCAAAGATCTGAAAATTTTTTACAATTTCCTTTGGTTCCTATTACCATATATTTGGTTTTTGTAGCATTTCGATTTAACTTATTTCCACACAGCCAATTGTACATAATTTCTAACTCGTCATTCAAAGTGTCAGTTATTTCTACATAGTTACTTCCTGCTACAAAAATAAGAGTGTCATGGGGGTATTTATTTTTCAACTTTGCACAAGCCCCTATCATGTTTTTGGCATTATCGGTCACTATAGCATGAATTTTATGGGGTCCTATTTCTGTAATCCCACACTTTGAACATGTTTTCGGCAGTATGGCTAATTTCCAAATGATGGATATTTCATTAATGCCAGTCCAAGAATCTGACAAAAGAAGGATCGATTTGATTTGGGCAATTTGAAAATTTACAACAATTGTATCTTTCAGACATTCTTTATCTAAAAGTCTTGTTGCCAGTAATTTTCATGATGGCACAGCAAAGGTAGGTCGAAGTAATATTAAAAATTGGAAAAATATTGATTTTCCACTAAAAAAAGCTATTTGTGAAGTATACATTGCTCTGGCAAAGGCAATTTGGAGATGTTCTTGTTTGGTTTTGTCCGTAATGTCCGAAAAACTTTTTGATTTTTGAAGAGGACGATGTCGACATCGATAATATATAAGAACTAGATGATATTCCTATGCCCTGAATTTGACATATTGTTTCAGTCACTGATTTCACAAAACTAAAAAGATGAATGATACTACTTATTTATTTGTATTTGTCTTAAATGATAATTAGATTAGATGTAATAAGAATAAGGGAATAGAATAAGAGAATAAATATAGTCACTGTGGGTGGGTTATACTGATCACTGATCATTGATTCCTTGCCGTTTTGCACTTCATTTTGTGATTGTTTTTGTTTAGTTGGAATTTTTTACATTGTTTTATTTGTGTCCTCAATTTGGCCACATTGGGAACATATTGTTTACTGCAATATTTACATTCCGATACTTTTTTATTTTTAAGTTTTTTATTATCATTACTCTTTCTATTATTCTAAAACGTGTCCATTCTATACTATGTATTATGTTATGTATGTACCTATGTACTGTAAAAATTCATGCCAAGTCATGTATCAAATCTGTCAAGTCAAAAAATAATATATTGAAAACTCTAAGGGAATTAATGAAAAAACCCAAATCCTACTTTGGGAAAAAACCTCTAAGGGAATAAACGCTTGGCACATCTCTACAAAATAGTATCTATTCATTTTTTCCCTGTCTCTAACCGTTCTTGAGTTATAAACCTTAAAAAACCCAAAAAAAAATTACTTTTTCAAAAACAACTTTCACACTGCAGTTTTCGTATTGTATGTTATTTAAAGATAAAGTAAAGTATTGTATTTAAAGATAAAGTGCTCAGAAATGGAGTTGCAAAAAGTAAACATTTCTTCAAAATGGAATATGAAAAGAAAAGTTAAATCCACTTATTACTTAAAAAAGTTATAGTTGTTTTCAGATTGATTTGAGTGTGTAGAAAATGTACCCTTACCCTTTTTCTAACAGATATCGGCAGGTAACCACCTTGCAGTTGCCGTTGGTCGACTGCAGTGTGGCCAATTTAGTTACCTTGAATGCTCTCACAACATCCGTTGATGAAGTAGTTTTCAGATTGTTTTACTGACCTAAAATCTCTTAAAGTTCATACCTTGCATAGGAAAAACTACACCAGGGTCATTAACAGCATTGAGGTTTATTTGAAGAGGCAGGTATCAGCCTTGTACATCGCAACCTACAGAAGGCGACAATACTGTAACTATACGTTTGAGATCTTCTCATACTTTCGGTTTCGAAGCAAACTGCTTTCTGTGTACAATAACATTAATTGACGGTGATGTCAAAAGAAGAAAAGCCTTTAGTAAATGCATAAAATGATGGTCAGTTCGACCTACAGCTACAGTAAAGTCATGATTTAGTGAACTCCACTTCAAGTGAACTATCTCGTAGTGAACACATTTTATCAGTGCGTCGCGATACAGTAAACAGCGATAACTCCGATAAGTGAACCGAGGCGTTCATCGTATTAATATTGTAGGTGATTTCCCTTTTTTAAAATGAACCCTTATTCATTATATACATACATATATAGCACTGTTATTTTTTGCAGGATAACATTATTTCTATGAATAGGTGCCCCTAATTTCAAACCTCGTAAAAGTGAACACCCCTCTGCCGGAATTAGTTCACTAAATTGTGACTCTACTGTAGTATACACAAAACGCTTGGTCTTGAAATCAAAAGTATGCGAAAATCTCAAAAAAAAAATCGTCGCCTTTTGTAGGTTGTGAACATGAATATTATTGCAGAGTAGTTTTTCTACACAAGCTGTAAACTTTAAGACAAGCAAAATATTTATTTTCTTGTTCTTCCTTCCTTTACTGGCTTTTGTAAGTGATGGTATTCCCTTCTCAGACAACCACCAGAACCGACAATATGTTGATCAAATATTATAACACACTTTTCCTCCATAGTGACATGATAAAGCTACTTACACAATGGATGCTGTGAGAACACTGAAGCCACTAAATTGGTCACACAACAGAAACTGCAAGGTGGTCGAAAATAAGAAAAATTTGTTATGAATTTTGCAAATGTGTAGATATTTATCTTTTGGCATAATAAGCCGATTTAATTTTTCATATACCATTTTGAAGATAATGTTATCTTCTGCAACTTGGTTTCTGAGCACTTTTGCAATAAATATAATGGTTTAGAAGGTAAGAGACATTATATGTCCAAAACCTTGGCATCTGGTTCGAAAGTTATTTTTGAAAAAATAACAGTTTTGAACGAGTTACAACTCGAAAACGGTTAAAGGCAGGAAAAAATCAATAGACACTATTTTGTTCCAAATCTTGTGAGAGTTAATTTTGCATATAATATTGGTTTCACTAGGACAAACCATTGTCGAGATATAAGAGAAAAACTAAAAACAAAGACACATTTTGGGAACCCCTGGAGTTAGCTCCCTTCTCAGGTCCGGGGACTTTTGGTATATTCATCTCTAAACACTTACGAACACAGCCCAAAAGCATTGACTGACATATTAATAAAGACTGCTCACGGCTGTCACGTCCGATACTTTTTCATCTCGCCTTGCGCTTTCCGAAGATAAAATACAATGCAAAACACAATTACCATGTCTTTAGTTATTAGAAATAAAACTGCAGCATGTGCTGCATCTTTTGTATTAATACATAAATGATTAGAAAAGGAAGGGCAAAAATAAGAGCCGAAAATTTTGGGTCTCTCATTGTTTAAAAAGCAAATATTCTTTAAATATAATTGTTTTAATATATGATGACACCCAGGTAGTTTATTCTTTTAATGCCGATTCAGTCCAGCAGGGGGTCACCGATCTTGGTAGCGATCTAAACGATCTCTACATGTTCTCGCTAGACCATAATCTAGAAATAAACCCATCTAAATCAAGTCTTACCCTATTTTGCGGTAACCACATCAGAGAATATGTCAAGTCTCGTTTTGTCATTAGCATAAGCAATCAGGTTTTGCAATTTACTGACAGTGCTAAGATCTTGGGTGTTGTTATTGACGAGAAACTTAGATTTTTGAAACACGCAAATTCTTTAACACAGAGGGTATTTACTAGACTGAGATCCCTATATTTAAATAGACATATTCTTAACCATAGTTTACGAAAAAAGCTGTGTGAAGCGTTGGTTTTATCCGTATTCAGCTACTGTGATATTCTTTTCTTTCCATGCCTGCATGCACGTACCAAAAATCGGCTACAAGTAGCTCAAAATAGTTGTATTAGATTTGTCTGTGGGCTACGCAAATTCGACCACGTCTCTGCTGCTTTCTGTCAGTTGAAATGGCTCAAATTGGATAGGCTTGTTAAGTACCACTATCTAGTTTTTACGCATAAGTTAATGCTTCTTTGCAAACCGGAATACTTAAGAGAGAAGTTATTTACACGCAATGCAATCCACCGCATAAATATTAGAAATACGCATCATCTCACCATTCCTCACCATAGTTCATCAAAGTTCAAATGTTCATTCACTTATATTGCAGTTACACTGTACAATAGTCTCCCCGCAGCGTACCGAAATTACTCATTGAACAAGTTTAAGAATCAGGTTAGGACTGATCTTTTAACTTCCTAATTCTCATTTTCATTGTTTTTCTTCCCTTTTCAATTATTCAACTTACCTTTTAATATCACCTTGCAATGTATTCCTCCTTTCTTTTCTTTTCCTACATAATAACATAATAAACATCGTTCGTGTCGGCTCAGTGGTTAAGTGGTAGAATAGCGATGCTAAACTTCGCCACTGAAGCCCCCCTCTTTGCGAATAAGAAATAAATAGATGTATATCTGTTTATCTGCATATATGTATACATTATACATTATTCATGTGTATATGTGTGATATATAAATAAAGACGAATTTATTATTATTATCGACTTAGCCAAAAGGCATTCGCACTCCCTCTCTGGGGAACATTCACTCAGATCCCGGGTATCCCGGATACCATAAGGATCTGGCTCGGACGAGACCCTTGCCATGTTATCGGGCCTTAGGTGACATTGATGTTGTTGGACGTTCCTGCACTCCCCATGAATTTCCTGACGGTTCGGGCTGTCGCAAGTAGTACCGCTTTCTGCATGGACCTGTAAAGATTATCAGTTAGACCCAGCTCTTTGATGTTTCTCAGCAAACTTTTTGGTATGACACCAGTTGTTGACACGATGATTGGAATCGTCTGAACGTTGTCCATTTCCCATTGCCTTCTAATTCGTTCTTCTAAGTCTCTGTACTTCGCGATCTTCTCGACTTGCTTCACACGCAGGTTGTTGTTGTTCGGGATGGCCACATCAATCAGAGTTGTCTTCCTAGAAATTTTATCAACTATTATAAGGTCCGGTCTGTTATGGGCAACTCGTTGATCTGTCAGAACTGTACGATCCCAGTACATCTTGTAGTTGCTGTTCTCAAGAACAGGCTCCGGTGTGTAGCTGTAATATGGGATCCTCTCTGCCTGCACAAGCAGAAGTTTTTCCGCCAGTTCCTGGTGCAAGATCTTGGCAACCGAATCGTGTCGTTCCTTATATTCCGTTGATGCGAACATCTGACATCCTCCTGTTATGTGCTGGATTGTTTCTGAAGTTGGGCACCCGTATCTGCATCTGTCATCCACTACCGATGCATCTCCTACAATGAATTTTAGGTAGTTGCGAGTTGGTATAACCTGATCTTGTATGGCCAGTAGGAAGCCTTCCGTCTCGGGGAACATTCGTCCCGAGGTCAGCCAATAGTTCGACGCTAACTTGTCGACATGTTCCTGGTTAACCTCATTAGGATGCCTCCCGTGCAGCGGCTTCCCCAACCACCTCTGTAGTTTATCGTTGTCGGTTCTGTGGTGATTTTGACGCTCGTGTTCCGTCAGACGTAGCGGTGTTGAGACGTCTGCTCCGCATATAGCACTATGTAGTGTGGAGCTGTTGGCCTGCCTGTAGAAATAATTACGCAGATTTAATATTTGTTGGTCCAATTGCTTGCTGAGATCTGCCAATTATTATTATTATTATAAAAACCATGTTTTGGATTCCATAATTTGGCCTTCAATTTATATAAGTCTATTAGTTTTACTAAACATCGCTCATGGTCCCATTCCATACTGGAAATCTAAATGGGAAATCGTATTCTCTTAATAAGTTGTTACCAGTGGCACCACTGTAAAATCTTTAAAAATAAGCCAGTAGGTACCTAAGTATGCTATCGCGTCCACCCACACCAAAACTGAAACCCAAATTCAAAACAGGGCAAATCGCGACAAATCCTTTGATCTTTCCGACTTCGCGCGGAACGCTACAAACACAATCAAATGTTTGCAAGAATTTGCGGAGATACTTCCACACCGGTCACGCACTCCGTTTGCAAACCTTTACAAACATATGTAAGCATTTTGCGCATTCAGTGAGGATGTGGCTAGATGTTTGCAAACACCGAAAAACCTCCTCCACATTAAGCGTTTGCGATGTGGGTGCTGTTTGCGTTCACTGTGTAGTAAGTATAAAACGCATTATATTTTTAGTTTTTTTTCTTTATATAAAGCTTTGGCTTTAAACAAATTTTTCTATTTTCATTCTTCCATACGTAACAAAATACTGTTCCAAAATATAATATCTAGAATTCTCGCTTCTTCAACTGGTTGAACAGATAATCACATAGTTCCAAAATAGTGTTTATTCTTCTGCAATTCACGTAATGGTCTGCATATATAATTTTCTTCATGTGCATGGAAATTTCATGCTTTCTCAAACAAATCTACCTACAAAAACTCTGTTAATATGACAAAACTAAGAAATATTGACCGCAAAGAGAATTCGTTACCGTGAAAAGAACATAAATGGTAATAAAGCTGGATATTTAAAATATGCAACATTCTAAACATCAGAAACTGACATACCTATAACCATACCCCCCTAGAACCTATAATAAAGCGCAATTTTTTTTATCGAGTACCACCACTCCAGTCTGCAAACAACAGTGAAATATGACATCATGCTTGGGTCTTTAATTTATTTATTTATTTAGGAAACCTTGCAAACACTATTCAACCATAGTACTTAGAAGAGTACACAAAAAAAACAGACAAAAGATAGAAACACTGTCAGAGCATTCATAAAAGAACTACAATACACTACCCAGTACAGCGCAAAGTGAGTTGCACACCCTTAACAGGAGCACTTGCATCTCACTCCCTAATAATATCTCGACGCTCTATCAGTCCCTTGATTTCGCTAGTTCTTACATTGAAAATGCAGGGTGTCTACCAAACCGAGCTTTTAAAATTCCCTGACTTTTCCAGGTTTTCCCTGACCAAAAAACAAAAAATTCCCTGACTAATACCTACCTACTGAGATAAATATGAGAATTTGAATAAAATGGAAGAGTCAACAGATCCCCTAGGATGAAATTACTCTGAACGATCGTGCTTACTAACAAAAAAATTCAAAAGCGGACTATTAGTTTTAGTGATGTCATCTGACATTAATTAAATAAATGTGCAAATTATGTCCGATTATGTTTTCGAAGAAAGTTATAAAGTGGCTTGGAATTTCAACTTTTTGGCAGAAACTGTTGCTAACGAGGTTAATAAAGTACAGTATAAATTGACACCCCCCTTAACTTGCTAGTGTCTGAGGCTAGAAAAAAAAGTTTTGTTACAAAAGTTTTAGATTCTAATACAACGTTTTTTGTGACGCTATTGGACCTTATACAGTGTGTTCTAGAAAGCCGTGGCAAACATAACTTTTGTTTTTTTAAATGGAACGCCTTGTATATTTTCATGGCAGCCTATGACCCAAGGAGTAATCCCTCAAAAAAAGGCTTAGTTCTGAACGAACGGTTGGAGCGAACATATAACAAAAATATACAAGATGTTCCATTTAAAGAAACATAAGTTATGTCTGCCACGACTTTCTAGAACACACTGTATAAGGTCTAATAGTGTCATAGTGCAAAAAACTTTGTATTAGTATCTATAACTTTTGTAAAAAAAATTTTTTTTCTAACCTCAAAAAGTAGCAATGGCATGTCAATTTATAATGAGCCACCCTGTAAAAAATAAAGATACACGATTTATTGTAAAAATATAAAATCACGTATAAAACAAACAAATATCTTTTACACATTCTCCAAAATAAAAAAAATATATATAAAAAATAAACACCTTCAAAACAAAAATAAATAGCTTTGTAAAATCTTATTTAGTTAGATTATCTTTGGAGTATAGTAGAAACACAGGGATCACATATAAATAAATACCATAATATGTGATCTCTGTGGAGTAGAATCAAAATGAATATGATATAATTTTGATTAGTTTTTGTAAGAATTAAAGATTTCCTATTTTTATATCTATTAAAACACAAATTTCCAGGTTATTTGATAGATTTCCCTGACTTTTCCCTGATTTCCCTGACCAAAAATAATTCCCTGACATTTCCAGGTTTTCCAGGTTGGTAGACACCCTGAAAATGTCAATATCACCCACCCGACTGAGAACCCTAATACAGACTCTTAACATGTTGTTCATTGCAGACACATCATTAGAGCCATTTACGTAAAACATATCCTTATTGGTTACTCTTAGCCTAATCTTTGGTGCCTTAAAAGGAATATAATCAATCAACTTATATTCTCTGTATTTAAAATTATTTATAATAAAATTATATGAACAATACAGCCCGATTGTCCCTTCTTGTGCAAAGCATCTGGAAATCGAAGGTATTTAACAGTACCCTGTAAGATACTATATTCCCCATTCTTCCCGACATATAAAAACCTCAAAAATCGCTTCTGAACTTTTTCAATCACATCAGAGTGTGAGTGCGTCATCGGTGACCAAATGCTTGAAGCGTACTCCACATGCGGTCTAACTAGAGCAGTATAAAGTCTAATTATAGTGCCTATCCTTAAGCTGCTACTATTACGAATCACAAGCCCTATAGACCCTGTTGATGGTGATTTCACTGTAATGTAGGTTACAGTGGTATTTGTCTTAAATGTGACGCCTAAATCTTTTAACGTGCTTTTTCTTTGAATTAACGCATTCTTAATGTGATAATCCTCGATAAGACAGTTAATTTTGTGAGTATATGGCACAGCAAAACATTTTCGGACGTTAAGTGACATTTTACAGTCACCAAACCATTCAACAATTAAATTTAAGTCGGTTTGCAAATCAGCGGTATCTTTCTTATCAGACACTTTCTTCATAACTTTAAAATCATCAGCATACTTAAGACTAGTGGATGTAGCAACACAGTCGAGCAAATCATTAATAAACAGTATAAAGAGCAATGGCCCGAGCTTACTTCATTGTGGGACTCCTGAGGTCGACACATTCATGAGATAAACAGCCTTCTATCTTAACCCTATTCCTTCTTCCTATTAAGTATGATTTCAAAAAGTTGAAGGCCTCTCTGGATGAACCAAAATCCATCAACCTATTCAGAAGCACACAATGATCAACTTTATCAAAAGCCTTCTCGCAATCCGTGTACAGAACATCCAGCTGCTCACCCGCCGTAACCGCTTCTGATATCTGTTCAGACAGTTCACACAAATTAGTCACTACGGACTTGTCACTCACAAACCCATGCTGAAATTTACTGATTCTTATGATTAATAGTGTCGGTCCAGGTAATACATTTCGAAAATTAAAATAACTAACCTTTAAAGTTAGACCTTTAATACTTTATATCAAAGAGCACCTACTCTTTGAGCGCTTTACAAAAATGTAATAAAATACAGAGTAAAGTAGGTAACTTTAACTATATTAATTGTTTGCAGATAGAAAAAAAGTTTTATATAAAAATTCCAAGGTAGAAAGGTAGAAGGTAGAAAGGTAGGGTTGCGGATTATACAGGGTGTACCGTAAAAGTGAGTCTTTTTTGGTTTTTAAACATCCTGTATATTTTTTGATACTTTAAAAGGGCTAATTTTTCTGATTGCAATGATATACATAATATTTGCATTTGCCTTTAGCAAGATATGTGGATATAAGTTTACAAAAAAAAGCATTAAAAGATTGTCCAAGATTTTTGTTTGTTTTAATTTTAAATTAATGCATTCGGCAAACAAAGCAATTAACTAGGTTGAGAAATTATACAACTTAATCAAAACAACATATTTTAATCATCATAAAGAGAACTAATATAATTACTATTCTAAATTATACCTTATACAATTAGCTACATTATAAATAATTACTTATAAAAAAACATGAAAATATTTTTAATTACCTAACATTTTCATACAATATTACTTGGGATGATTATTTTTTGAATAGTTTTAATAATAAGAAATGATTTTCCAGGAACATATCTATACCTATTTCTGAGTTATTTTTAGGCAGCTAGTTTTATTCCTTAGAACTTTTCTTTTTGTTTGTTTAAAAAATACAAGCAAAAGAAAACTTGGTAACTTCAACTTCTACCACTTTAGTCTTTGTTTCAAAAATGCAAGTGAAGTGATTTCTAATTACGTCTCTTCTTTCATAAGCTTCAATAATTTTACTGGCGGGCAGGTTTACTTGCTGCTAATGTTTGCATTTCTTCGGTTAATTTTATTTGCTCCAGAAATGTGGCTCTCTTCGTAGTATCGAGAAATACAATGTCTCTATTTTGCTCATCTCCACGAGTTACTTCTTGAACCGAAATGAATTTCTTTGGTGGTCGTACCAATTTTGACTCCACTGCTTCTTCGGTTAGGTTTCTAGATGGTAGAGCGCCACTTTGCGTGTTCTTTCGTGTTGCATTAAAAAATCCTGTTCATCAAAATGAACAGAACACGCACACATAGAGTCCTTCAAGAGAATATTCTTGTCGATGACACCTAGATGAGTACTGAGCCACTTTCTAAATTTAGTTTCTTCTCTTGAAAACGTAAAAATCAACAAGAAATCAGAGAATATGAAAGAAAAAAACAATATCATTTGCCAAAAAATTATACGTATTTACTTACCTATGGAATGTAATTTCACAATCTGGATTTAAAGTAATAATTTTGCTGGCGGGCAGCTTTACTTGGTGCTAATGTTTGCATTTCTTCGGTTAATTCTATTTGCTCCAGAAATGCGGCTCTCTTCTTAGTATCGAGAAATACAATGTCTCTATTTTGCTCATCTTCATGAGTTACTTCTTGAACCGGAATGAATTTCTTTGGTGGTCGTACCAATTTTGACTCTACTGCTTCTTCGGTTAGGTTTCTAGATGGTAGAGCGCCACTTTGCGTGTTCTTTCGTGTTGCATTAAAAAATCCTGTTCATCAAAATGAATAGAACACGCACACATAGAGTCCTTCAAGAGAATACTATTGTCACTGACACCTAGATGAGTACTGAGCCACTTTCTAAATTTAGTTTCTTCTCTTGAAAATGTAAAAATCAACAAGAAATCAGAAAATATCAATGAAAAAACAATATTATTTGCCAAAAAATTATACGTATTTATGGAATGTAATTTCACAATCTGGATGTAAAAGTCTCTTCTCATTTGCACCAAGTCATTTTTTGATCTCGGAAATATGAAAACAAAAAGTTATTAACCGTACAAAATATAAAAGAAAAAATCGCAATTAAAAACTAAAAACGCATCTGTCAAAAAAGCATGTCACGGTGACTTTTGATTTTACCGGCTCATTCAAAAAGTATACAGTATAAAAAATGTTAAACAAGGTTTAAAGTAGGCACCATTCAAGCTGCCAATATAGGGTTAAAAATGGCGGTGATTTTCATCTCTTTTCGTTCCCTGCACCTTATATGTTAATATACAGGTATGTGGAAATGAGCAATTTCCCAATTCTTTTTAGCCAGAAATGTAGATTACAGTATCACTGTGAATAAACATAATTAACATAACATATATTTTGCAGCTAAATGAAAACCAGCCAAAACAAGCCATTACCTGTTTTGCAAGAATATAGGCAATAACGCTCCGTTCCTATGAGTCACTGGCAAATAAAATTGATAACAACTGCACAATGGAAATAAAAGTGTTTACAAGAAGATTCGCAAGCCTACGACAGGTTCTATGAGTTATAATAAAGGCATTCATCATAAATGTTTGTTGGTGATGAATAAGCATTAGTGTGGCCAATAAAGCCAGTATTGTAAGGAGAACATTTTCATTTGCAAACCTATTTTTTAAATTTACTTACAAGGATAAAAAATGACGAATGCAAAAACGGTTACGTGACTTGTTCACAACGTCAGGGTCAGGGAAATTTATCATCACATATACATGGTGTTCTGCATAAAGGCGGGCGCACACATGCTACTATCGAATCCGATTGTCTGAAACGATTATCGGACACGAGAATCTGAGAACTGCCGCACATATCCAATTTTTGAGTAGGCTTTTAGCACAGTATTTTCCGCCTGCCCAGTGGTGTGTCATCAAAGTGTTATAATAATTTGTGCCACAATGGACAAGATAGAATGGGTGGCTATTGCTTTCTTGCTTGAGAAGCAGAAAAAAGACAAAGCATCGCTACCGGGTGCATCCCTTAAATACACGCACATATTTGTTAATTAATCAATTTATTTATAAAAGCGAAATGCCTTATAAAATATTAGTACCTATATGCACCTACGTACTAAAACAAATGGAAACAAAAACCTCACCGGCACTGTTTCTCTCCCGAGAATGCTATAAACTGATGAAAATAGTCTGATGTGTGCGATGAAACAATTTACAAACATGTATATTGTGCCTTCAGACAATCGGTTCAGTTTTTTTATTGGGCAACTTGATCGGACGCACTTCCTTTGCATCCGAGTCGGACGTGCGATCCGATATTGCATCGAATGTGTGCGGGGTGATCATTGCATTACATTATAGACATGAACTTCAGGTATTCGGATCCGATAATCGTTTCAGACAATCGGATTCGACAGTAAGATGTATGCGCCCGCCTTTAGAACCGACACAGAGCAAGAGCATACAGGAGAGCTCAAAATAAGGTGATTTAATGCAACTTACCTCCATACTAAGTTGCACCCCTGAGAAGTTATAGGCCCTGAAGGTGGGCTTTGAAATTTCGAAAAAAATCAATATCTCGGTTATTTTTGAACTTGGAAAAACCAAATTTGGCACACACTGTTGCAAGGGCATTAATCGTCAGAAAACATAGTTCAATTGTACCATTTTAAAGGGTTGATACAGAGTGATGCACCCTAAAAATGTGAATGAACTTTTTTGACCGTTGGCAGACTTACAAAATTGTTACTTTGTGTTATAAAGAATTTAATTCTGAAAGTTTTTTGGATCTTGTTATTTTTCGAAAAACTTTATCGCTTTCGCCAAAAACACGAATAACTGAAAACACGTAGGTATTGCAGATGTGACATTTAAAATCTTTGAAAATTTAAAAGTTGGCTATGAAATTAAACGTCAAACTTGAATAATGACCATTTAATGGAAAAAGAATCAAAAAATCAAAAAGAAACAGGAACAACAATAAAATAAAATAATAATAAAACAGTAATCATTTTCAACAATTTCTAAAATAACTCTTCAGTGCAAATTATATTGTTATTCCTGTTGTTCAGATTCTTTTTCCATTAAATGGTTGTTATTCAAGTTTGACGTTTAATTTCATAGCCAACTTTTGAATTTTTAATGATTTTAAATATCACATCTGCAATATTATGTGTTTTCAGTTATTCGCGTTTTTGGCGAAATCGATAAAGTTTTTCGAAAAATAACAAGATTAAACAAATTTTAGAATTAAATTCTTCATACCTAACACAAAGTAACAATTTTGTAAGTCTGCCAGCGGACAAAAAAGTTCTGTCACATTTTTAGGGGGCATCAGTCTGTATCAACCCTTTAAAATGGTACAATTGAACTAAACTATGTTTTCTGTCGATTAATGCCCTGGTACACCCACAACGTGTACCAAATTTCGTTTTTCCAAGTTCAAAAATAACTGAGATATTGACTTTTTTAGAAATTTCAAAGGCCTCCTTCAAGGCCTATAACTTCTCAGGGGTGCAATTTAGTATAGAGGTAAGTTGCGTAAAATCACCTTATTTTGGGTTCCCCTGTATGCTCCTGCTCTGTATCGGTTCTTATGCGGAACACCCTGTATAATACAAAAAAAAACACAGATTTTTCAACCAAAAGGAAGTTATGAAGGAGTATATGTAGACTTACTGAATAATTACCAAAAAAATCACATTTCAACAATACAGTTGATTAAAATTATTTGGTGACAGGTGCCTACTTGATGACCATAGGCTCTGACTCCATGGGTGCCCTGAGGCTTGAGCCCCGGACGGGAGTAAATGGGTCAGGGACAGCCCAGATGTCAAATTGCTTAACTGCCAAAATCCACGACTAATCAATATTGCACTTTGTACCTAACCTTCCGATACATATTCCTTTTTTTTTTTCACACTTTAAATTGCCTATAATGTACCTATTTTGCGATACTTACTCTGCTTCAGATTATGAGAGAGTAATAAATGAGAAATGAGATTACATCTACACCTATTCCACACGCATGCTCAGCATTACCTTTTAAAACTTTGAATAAAGGCATAATGATAAGGCAGTGGCTATTTATACACCCCACGTATATAATAGTCTGTAAATGTCTTGTGCTCTCATTGGCGAGTTGAGTCACGTGACTTCTTTGGACATATATTTAACCCCAATTTAAGTTCATATACGTCTGAAGTATACGTTGCAATAAGGTATGTATGCCCTTCTTTTTTGGCGATGGGTGCTGCCATATGAAAATAGAAGGGGGCATTTGCCCTATACTTATTGTGGCAGTCGACAGTGATGGGTGCTGCCGTATTCAACCCGCGCCGAATGTCGGGTGAAAATAGCGTACGTAAACAAGGCCTAAATCTTTTAAAATTTCGGGGAAGTCCATTACGCACCTTATTGCAATGTTGAAGCCATGTGACTTAACCCGCCAATGAGAGTACAAGACGTATACCAACTTTTATATACGTCGCACGTATAACTAGCCACTTTTTAATAATAATACATTGTTATAAGAATTGCGTTATTGTTAGAAGTACTTTAAGGAGTTTTTTTGGCCGATACCAATAATCAGCCGATCCCGATATAACAGTGATAAACTAACCAATCGTATATACAGTGTGTTAAATTTCAAGTCGAGACAATTCTATATTTTTCGAAACATGCCGATTTTCAAAAAATATATATTTTTTCAACCTGTAGTACTTAGGTACTTGAAGAGCTCAACATTTTGGTTTATAATTTTTTGAAATAGTCCTATTAAATGGCCCACTGTTATTAGAAGACATCGTAATTTTTTAAAGAATGAAATGGATAAGTAGTGCTATCGAATTCACCATGGTTCAAATCCGTATGTACCTACCTAATTTCAATATTCTAAGTTATACAGGGCATTTCTTAGGCAAAGCTTAATCGATTCTCGAAAAAAGATCACGAAAATATGCCCAGTGGTGAAAAATAACTTACGTATATTAACACGACATAAATCTTTCAAAAATTTCAATTTTTCTGTGGGTTTTCGTGAAATTTTGATGTTGCAAAAGGTGCAAAATAGTGTGACGTTTGAGCTGCGTCCAGTATAAATTCATCCCGATTATAACCGCAAATATCATCGGAAATGCGGGGTGGAAATTTGGAAATTCATTTCAGATTCGTGTTCAGGCACCTGGAAAATATTGCGGTAGGCAAAATTTCAAGAAAGTCGGGCATGGGTTACACCAATGGAAATAATTACTGTATTTATTGCAATTTAAAACAATATATATATATATCTATTATTTTCATGGAAGTGGCTATTTATACGTCCGACGGATACAAACGTCAGTATACGTCTTGCGCTCTCATTGGTCGATTGAGCCACGTGACACATAACCTTACTTCTACCGTCCGATGGATTATGAATCGGCTTGTTTACTAAGTCGATTGGATGATGTCCGAGATTATTCAGACCTATCTTGTCTCATTTTATATTGCGTATGCCCTACTTTTTCCGCAATGGGCGCTGCGGAATGAAAAATGAAGTGGTTATTTTATTATTTACAATGATGTAACCCACCCCCGATTTTCTTGAAATTTTGGCTACCCCCCCCCCCCCCCGACATTCGGCACCGTGCCAAATCGGGGGTGGGTTACAACGCCGAACATCGCATCGGGCGAAAATACAGGGTACCTACCTAGCCAAAACTTCAAGAAAATCGGGGGCGAGTTACACCATTGGAAATTATTACCACTACTTTTTTCATACGGCAGCGTCTATCCCCCAAAAAGGAGCAGTGCATACGCTCCTTATTGCAAAGATGCTTGAGAAAAATGCACTTCCGACGATAAATAGCCACTTCCTATTTTCATTGTTACTGAATTGGGCTTTGCCCATTAATAAATAAATAAATATGCAATCAACTGTGCCGAGCCATCCAAAAGTGCATAGCGAGATCACGTCATGCAGGCGTTAGTCAATAGAGGGTGCACGACGTGCTCCAATCGCAGCCGTGGATGATGGCACGAATTTTAAAGATTAATATCAGGCAATTAACCAGACACAGCCCTAGATGAATCCCTACCTTACAAAGCTTTGCAAAAGAAAAATGTTACTGAAGAAAAGCCGATTCTATACCTAATTAATTATATTGTTATTCACATACCACTGTCAGACTTATGAGATTTACTATCGGCTTTTGCACCTTTACCACCTTTAGAGGTGGTGCGACTGGACGAGCTCATCTTTGTACACTATGTACACAGGTACTATTTACAAACTATGTGTCCTGCAATAAAAAGAAACACCATATTAAAAATCAGGCAGTTTCATCAGGTTTATACATATATAAATTCTGATTACATATTAGTCATCGATATCTAGAAGATACTGAAGACACTATTTCTTCTAATTCTCAAAAAGATAATACCTACATTAACCAGAGAGTATGAAATAGGGCTAAAATGATTTCTGCTTTTGTTTGCAAATAAATAATTCATTATTTTCAAGATTTCAAATATTATTTAGGTTTATAACATTACAATGGCAACACTGTAACCGTCACAAAGCCATACACTTGGACATAGATTTTTTTTCATTCTGCCTAAATAGAAAAGTTAGAAATTTAAAGTAAGCCAAAAATTGCCAGTCTTCCTTAAAACAATATCCTTATTAGTTTCACCATGTGGAAGACGCCATTTGGAGCTTCTGGGTTTGTATGTATTGACAATTCGTTTGGTGCTTTGAACGCAAAATCCGAACGCCACGTAAAATCTAAGGTCGTTTATCAACATATTACACTTAAAATACTCTAGGACGAGTTACTTCGGCACTTCAGAAATGCTTCTTTCTTTTAAAAGTTAAAAGGGAATCGGCAATTCATACCTGAAATTTTATTTCTGTACCACAGGCCACAACGCACTAAATGTCACGTGACCATATAAAATGGCTGACATCAAAGTGTCAAAAACTAGCCCGGAGCCAATATCCCTAGATTAGAAGAAAAACCATCCAATCACCGCACGGGTCCAAAATACATTTTCCGATGCTGCTGCCACGGTATATACTAATCCCAGTAAAAAACCGAGCGATTAGTAGTGGGCAGATCAGATCAGAATGGGTAAAGAATGGAATGCGAGGAATGCACCAGGGACGTATTCGAATATATTGGAAATCCCACCGGTCATTGCTTGCTAGGGTGACAGCCCTAATTTATCTACCTTAAAACAGGTTACTAAAAGAGAGGGTTGGAACCAATGAATAAAGGGGTTCTTTATTCATTGGTTGGAACATAAAGAAGTGACATTACGGGCAAGGGGTTGTGCGGGGCCTGGGCACTCTTTAGTTCGTGTTCGTGACTCGGATCAAGAGCGGCGCTTCGGGCGTTACTGAGCAAGGTTGGCAACACTAAAGTCGCCAAACTTTTGCAAAAGTTGGCAGTGATATGTCGTCATGAGGGATTTTGCAAGGCCTATTATAAAGACAGGCCCTGGCGCACAAAAATCACGTGACCATCTTAGTCAGACGTTACATGTCATTTGTCACATAACTGAAAGCGGCAGCTTGGGTTTTGAGAAGTTTTCAATGTTTAAAGTGTTTTTAAACGTCTTAGTTTATATTTTAGAAACAAGTTTGTCTAGTGCGCGTGTGTCCTGGCGGAGGGGAACCGCCCAGGTGTTATTATGGCCTCTGGGTGTCTGGGTGGGAGTCGTGCCGTCCAAGAGTATTTGCGCGACGCGACGCGTGAGCGCTGTAAGGGGAATTCTCCCCCGAACCACAGAATAGGGAACCCGGAATGAACTATTATGGACATGGGACAGTAGTAGTATAGTATTGGACAGTGGAGCCTGAGACACAGAGGGGTGATCTGCTTACGGGAGATCCGCGAGTTCAGACGGTCCGGGTGGCTGGAAGCCGTTCCCGTTGACCACGTTCGGGTTTGTGTATTTATTGTATACACCATTCACCTTGTGCGAAATAAATCAGTGTTGTAACGTACTCGAGGATTTTCGTTGTCGACCTACGCCCTCATATGGTCTTTCACGCTGCCGATCAACTGAGACCTCGTCAATATTCACAGTATACCTACTATAAGATTAGTTTTCATTTTTATTTCGCAAAAAAATAACCTAAATACCAAATATTGGTTCTGTTTATATTATATTTATACATATTACAAAAGCCAGGAAGAAAGTGTCGCCATAACAAACATTTGTTTTGCCTCGGGATGAAAATTTCCGCCAAAAATGGATTCGTCAAATCCCAACTGAGATTTAATTTCTAAAAAACCCTTAAGTATGTGTGGCTAAAACATTTTCAAGAAAGTGAAACAATAATTAAAGTGGACAAATGTGTTGTGGGAGGAAAATACCTATAGAGAATATCACTTAAGCTAAAGGAAGGTGATGTCCCAACAATTTTTGTGAATGTGCCAAAATATTGTGAATGCGGTACCGTTTAACTCTCAGCCTAAAACAGCTGAGGCAGGTTGAAAATTTTGAAAAAACAATTAGAGAAAGCTTGGATGCACAAATCCAATAATGTAATAGATGAAAGAAAACTGCCAAATTGTTACGAAATTTGTTTTTTCTACTTATCTCGAAAAATGCCTTTCATTATATAGACCTAAGTTGGTCACGTGACTACGCGATTATGCGTTAGCGCCGTGGCCTGTCTTTATCGTTGGCCTCGGGATTTTGTTGATTTTATTCCATTGTTTTCGTTTGCGCGTCATTTTAATTTTGGATTTTTGGCGTCGTTTTCGAAATATTATTATTTGATCTGTTTTCGAGTTCGAGTGCTTTCCAATCCACATGAGAGTGTTACCAAAATTTTATTTAAGAAGAATAATGCGGCGTTTTCCGCAAGACCCTCGGGTAAGTTGGTCTGTTTGATACAAATAATAACATTTGTGGCTAATAAAATGGCAAAATATTTTAGTGATTGATATATAAGTACAATCTTTTCCCAGCATATAAATTTAATATAATTAGTTTGTCCATGAATTTTCCTTTGGGTAAAATTAGCAGGGTTTTTCCCACAATTCGATAGGAAATTCAATTATATTTTAGCCAGCTAAAATAATTTTTCTTATACTGATTTGTTTTTCTTTTACAGCTTTTTTTAGCGTGGATAAAATACCAGCAATTCAACGCAAAGATTTGGTGAGCCGAAATCAAAAAGACATCATTAATAACTACCTACAGAGAAAGAGAAAGTAATCCTTCAGAAGAGGAAATATTAGGTAGTGAAGGTAGTCCAAAATTTGAAATCTTTTGCTGACTCACTGCACTCAAGAAATAGGTCAGAGAGTGAATATCTGGTACAAGTTGTAGAATTTACAGTCTGAAAACTTTTTGATGGGCAAGTTAAATAAGACAAGCTATAATCTCATATTGAGCCAAATTACACAACAGTGTAAAAAACCAAAAGGACGTCGTTATACGCTAGTAATGACTATATTATTAAAGTGTAGTTTGTATAATTTATTTAATGCAATAATTAGATGTGTATATTATAAACTGTTTTTTCTACATTAGTTCACTTGTCAATATTGTTGCTTTTTTTAGTATCCGCCAAATGTTTATTTTGTTGCGCATTTTTTCGCGCGCAACAAAGTAAACACTTAGCGGATAATACGCCAATTTAAAAATTCAAATGAAATGGAATCTACTCGCGCTCGGCGACGCCAGCGCCGCTCGTGGTCCGAGTCACAACTAAAGTCTATCCAAGTTACAGAGGCAGTGGATCAAAACAATGGCCACCACGTGACCTATTCTCTTATTAGTCTGGCCGCCATAAAATTGTCAAGTGTTTACGCTAGTTAAGTTAAGTTAATTTATTCCTAAGAAGTTGGGTTGTTAAATTATAGCTATACTCGTACATACACACTGAATAATTCCTAAACTGTTTGCAGTTCTTAAATTTTCTTTTTAAACACACAACTCGTGGTATATGCCTAATAATATATAATACCTTTCGTTTATTTGTGAAATAAGTGGTTCTATACTATATCCAAGTCACAGAGGCAGTAAATCAAAACATTGGCCACCACGTAACATATTCTCTTATTGGCCTGGCCGTCGTAAAATCTCAAGTGTTTAGGCGGCGAGCGGAATGCAGGGTCGGCCCTTCCCTCAGTGAAGTTTCCTGCATATTTTAGATCGGATCGCGGGCAGTATATTCTGTAAATTTATTTTGCTACTTAATTTAAGGAAATTTATAAAGATCCACGAAAGGTAAAAACACAATTTTTAGAACTTCTAAAAGAATTAGTTCAGAACTACAAGCCACTGAGAATCTCATATTAGTCAGACTCTGGTAATCGATCGCAATGCGGTCATGTGACTTTTTTTATATCTACTGCCGCTGTAACTTGGATAGACTATAGAAATCGTGGATTTTGAGTTTCCAATCTTTTTCATATATTATATTATTTAATCTGTGGGGTTGTGGAAGGGACAAGGGGTGAGGACCAGTTAGGTTGGTAATAATCTTGGTCCAAAGCATAGAGAAACGGACTTCGTAAAATAAACTGGATACGTGGCGTCCGGATTTTGCGCCATTGGGCCCTGGTCCCTCCACGCCTCCACCAGTTTTTAGCCATCCGGCAGAGGGCGCTAGCGCCCGCCTGGACAGCCGCCATGTTGTGTGCATTCTAGGGGAAAAGCGAAATTTGTGGTGGCAACACAAAATGACATTTGACAACGGCAAACCACGGCTCATATATACCAAGGATGGTATAAAGAACAGGATAGTCCGATCCCTATACTCGCAATGTTGGCCAATCGCCGTGGCGGGCCGCGGTAAAATGACGTCATCGCGGACCGAACACCCTAGAATAGCATGCATGCATCCTGCAGATCCCGAGTAATCGCTTTTCGTGTCGTTTATCTTTGGGGTTAGAAGCACTGCCGTGTTAATTTTAAGAAATTGATAATTGAATTACTCGACTCGTAGATACAAAGAAGAAATTATACTAGAACACCGCCAAGTGAAGTGTTGTTAGGATAGGAAACTGTAGACCAAAATGCCCGGCCGTCGTTGTGCTATTTTTAGTTGCAATAACAGTCGTGTTTCTACCAAAATATCAAATCCTGAAATATCTTATCATAACTTTCCAAAGGAAAAAGGTAATTTTGTGACAGATACCATTCGAAGGGAATGGATTCGAAGATGTAAGAGATCGGATTCTTGGAACCCCAATAGTAGCCAAATTTGCTCAATTCATTTTACAGCAAATGATTTTGAACGCGATATAAGAAACGAAATTCAAGGTAATTCGGTTCATTCCTTCATTGTATTGTAGGAGCAATAATAGTTTTTATTTATCTAATAACTTTTATAGGCCTCCCTTTGAGAAGACTTCTTAAAAAAAGTGCTGTTCCCACATTATTCTTGTCAGAATCCCAGAAAGCAGATAATAAAATATCGGCCAGAGAAGAAAGATACAGTATTAAAAGCGAATTGGAACAAAAGGAACAAATTAAACTTGAAATTGGTAGACTAATAGATAATCAGATGGTATCTATTTCAACTAGAGCTTCAACTTCGACATTATCTGATTCAATAACTTCGAATACAGATGCTGTGGACAATGATTTCCAAGAAAACAAAAACCATTTTCATTCTGAATATGAAAAACTACTGGTAAGCCATCGGAAATTACAAAACGAAGTGAAGGTATTGCGAAAAAAGACAAATTTATTGCGAAAACAACTTCAGTATTATAAAATGAAAAGCACGCCTAGAAAAAATTCACCAACAATTAGCGGATTGCATTTACTGAAAAAAATTCTTACACAGAACCAAATTTCAATACTTGCAAATAAAAAGAAGCGTGTAAATTGGACTTCAGAAGAAATTGCTATGGCTTTCACAGTTCGCTACCTAAGTAAAAATGCTTACTTGTATTTGAGAAGTAAACTTAATTTTCCCCTCCCTGGTCTATCTACTTTAAGAACGTGGGCATCAAAAATAAGCATAAAAGAAGGTGTATTAGAAGATGTTCTTACATTTTTACAAGTTGGAGGTGAATCCTTAACTGCTAGGGAGAAAATTGTTGTTGTTATGTTCGATGAAGTAAAAGTAAAGTCGACACTGGAGTACGACGTTGCTGAAGATCAAGTGTTGGGGCAGTACAACCAAATGCAGGTTTGCATGGTTAGAGGTTTATTTTCAAATTGGAAACAACCTATTTATATTGGCTTCGATCAGAAAATGACCAAAGAAACTCTTAATGATATAATAAGTAAACTTCACAATATTTCCTTTAACTGTGTTGCAATTGTGAGTGATTGTGGAGGTAGCAATGTCGGTTTGTGGAAAAACTTAGGCGTAGATATAAACAAGACTTATTTTGCCCATCCAGAAACCGGTAAAAAAGTTCATGTTTTTGCAGACGCCCCCCATTTACTTAAATTACTTCGTAACTGGTTCTTGGATACTGGGTTTACGATTAACAATATCACAATAGATAAAAAGCCCGTTGAAAGTTTAATTACGTTAACTGATGTTGAGGTTAATTCTTGTTATAAAATAACAGAGAGACATATAACCGTAGATAAAAGTCAACGCCAAAATGTCCGAATGGCCGCACAGTTGTTGTCAAATAATACTGCCCAAGCCTTGTCAAGATACAAACCTGGTGCAGATCCAAAACACGCAGCTAACGTTGGAAACTTTATAGCTGATATAAATTCATGGTTTGACATTTTTAACTCTTATGTAAAACAAAATCCGGATCCTAACATAATGAAAGCCCCTTTTGGAATGCACCTACAACAACAAGAAGAACATCTCAAACACGTTGAAAATGTAATAATAAACATGAGAGCTCAGGGGAAAAATACCCTGCAAGTATTTCAAAAAGGAATGATTATGTCTATTAAATCTCTACAACTATTGTTACACGACATGAAGGCACAATTTGATGATGTTTATTATATATGTACACATAAACTTAACCAGGATTGCCTTGAAAACTTTTTTTCACAAATTCGGTGCAAAGGTCCCAATGAACATCCCTCACCACTAGAAGCTATAAAGAGAATTAGAATGATAATTCTTGGCAAAAATCCCGGCATTTTAGATGCACAGGTATTTGGCTAACTGCATTATAGTGTTATATTTTTCTACTAATTCATTTTATATTTTTAGGTAAATACAGTAGACAGGGTACCCGAGGAATATTTGGTAGCTCAAGTTATAGAAAAGGCTAGCGTGACAGTTGTATTACCAGAAAATGAACAAGCTGATGACATTTTAACCAACAGTAGTGGAAGTTCTTTCTCGTCATCTGGGGCTTCAGATAAATATATAAACATTGTTTCACCAGAAACGACCCACGATGCCATGGAATACATTGCAGGTTACATTGCTAAAGTTTTTAAAAACAGTCACCCCGAACTTGGTAATTATACATACAAACTAAAATCTGATCATTCCTATAGTTTGCCATCGTGGGTACAACAACTATCTTTTGGGGGACTTATTAAGCCTAGTACAGATTTTTTAAATATCGTAAAGAAATGGAACAAATATTTTGAAACCTATCATAAGGATGATCAGTTACGTAAAGAACGTCAGGTAGTAAGAAAATTAAGTTTAAAGATCAAAAAACGTGAAAACCTATCATATGATATCATCAAATTATTTTGTAAACTAAGAACAATTATTCGTATGAACTATTTAAATGTTAAACACACGAAGGAAATTTTAGGTAAACGTAAATTTACTAGCACTCCGAATGATATTAAACGTAAATTAAATAAAAAAATGAAGAAAACCATTGTATAGGGTAATTTTGTGTTTTATTTTTTAACCTTTTCCTATTAAGCTTGATCACAGCTGTAGCTGGGTGGTTTAATATATAATGCGAAAATTTACAGGTAGGTATACCTAATATAATATGCAGTCAAAATATATTTATTTTTTACGAAAGCTCAGCACATTAAAAAAAATTGAAATAATCGTTGTTTGGCTACATATCTATATCTATCTGAGAACTAATCCTAATAACTCATCTTTCCTATTCCTATCAATAATGATATAGTAGGAGTAGGTACTTCTTAACTATTGTTCATTATTATATGTACATATGTACGAAATAACCACAGAAATAACATTCGTTTATACGAGTATAACGCGTGAGCCCAGCCGTCAGGTCCGCGGTGACGTCATTCCGCCGATCAGAGCCGGAGAACTTTTAGGCGGATCGGACTATCCTATTATTTTACACCATCCTTGCATATATACATGAAACTGCTGAATAGAGAGGTCCGATCTGCGGACTTTTCCAAAGTCATCTCAATTCTGTCTGACGCATATATATTGTCCTGCCAGCAGGCCCGTAAGTCCAAGTTGCCTACATATGCGCTATAATGACCGATTTTTGTACCTGCAAATAAAAATCAAGAGAAATGTTTGTGCAAGTAAAGGACAATCAGTTGATATTATTTAAACTGATATAGTAGGAATATATTAAACTTGTTATACTTTTCCCTAGTTAAATGACCAAAGTAAAAAAAGCGAAAAAAAGATTAAAATGTTTAAGATGTTAAATGAAAAAATTCAAGATTAATTAGAGGGCAGTTTTATGACAGGATAAGGGTGTTTGAAAATAAAAACAGGATTCAATACACAACAAGCATAGACAAAGTTTATTAAATAATTCGAGTTTACAGGTTGGTCTGCTGATTACAATTTATGAAATTATAAATAACGTATTATTGATGTTTAAACAATTTAAGTTTTGTCAATTTGCTGCGGACAGCATCACCTTGTATTTCTGTGATAAATTTTTTCGATAAATTATATGAAGCCTTACTTTTGAATATGACTAAACAATATTTTTTAGTAATGTAATGTATAATGTGCAGCTGCGTGGTCATAGTGCTGGGGAAACAATTCATTTGATATGCCAGAATGCTTTTCAGACACGAGACACGTATAAGATAATGTCACCCAGCAAATCCATCGAAGGCAGAGTATTGTCATTAATGTACATTATTTTCCTAATGCGGAGCTCCGTTTCTTTGCAAATTCTTTGCACACTTGCCGATGGGTAATAATAAGCACCTAAAATGTGTTTGAGCTGCTAAGTTTACCTTAAAAGAACATAGAAAACATAAATAATTGTCTTCGTTTATCTGATTAAAGTAAATTTGAAATACCTTAATTTTGAGTTTTTGCCATTGAAGATGCCTTGTTCCCAATTTGTTTGCAAGCCTTAAAGTTTCTTTTTCTTGAATTTTGTGAAGGGCTTCAATAAACTGCCACTTTATTGTTTCCCCTTCATGGTCATGAAATATTTTGAAATCACCCAATGCATTTCGAAGTAATTTTAACATATGACAGGATTTCCTGGATGATCAAAATACGTGATAGCTTCCTGCATGTTTGGAAATCTACAACCTAGACGCTCGAACATGGACAAATTAGTGGCAGGACCATCACACGTCACAGAGGTCACTTCAACTCCTACTTCTTGTAGTCTTATTAATGCTTCTTTAATAATAAAAGGTGTCTCAACAAGAACGCCGGATTTGAATTTGCCGCCATTTTGTGTGTGCGAATAGTACACTGTATTTGTTTACAGCTGTCATGTACAAACCACGCAGGAATTTTCTAATCCTTTTTTCTAAAAAGGCAGCCAAAAGCCACTTCGACTGGCAAAACCCTACTCGTAGTTCTACACTAAACCGCCAAGGCTTCTTCTAGAGTAGCCACCACTCCCTACAACCACTTCTCCTACAAAATAGGGCTGGAATCCAACCATTATACCCTGAAATAGGCGAGGTTTTTACGTAGTGGGTATGCGCCCTCCGGGGGGAGACTCCCACACTATTATACCACGCGGACGGCCGCGTGGTGCCTATAAAAGGTTTTCCTCTCCTATCGCAAAAAGACAAAAAAAACACGCGATTCAAAATTATGAAGCAGTATTCAAACGAGCAACGTTTAATTGTTGTGAAAACTCACTACCAAAATAGGGAATGTTTCGCGGAAACACGCGCAACGCCGTGAATTCGTTGATTCGGTGCTGGAGCACCACCAAATTAATACAGATTTCTCGAAGAAAATCATTTTCTCCGATGAGACACATTTTCAAGTGAACGGGTAGGTGAATAAGCAGAACTGCAGAATTTGGGGTGCTGAAAATCCTCGTGTAATACTGGAAAAACCAATGCATCCTCCGCGAGTAACTCTTTGGTGCGCATTATGGGCTGGCGGAGTGATTGGACCTTACTTCTTCGAAAATGCGGCTAGAAACGCATTAACTGTTAATGGTGTGCGGTATCGTGAAATGTTAACCGAGTTTTTGTGGCCCGAATTTGATCGATTTGATGTGGAGGACATGTTTTTCCAACAAGACGGTGCAACCTGCCATACAGCTCGCGAAACAATGATGTTACTGCGGACAGTGCGGACCAAGTTTCCAGATCGTGTCATCTTTCGATTTGGCGATCAAAATTGATCGCCAAGATCGTGCGACTTAGCGCCGATGGACTATTTTCTTTGGGGCTCCGTGAAGGAAAAGGTGTATGTAAACAGGCCACAAACAGTTGAACGCCTTAAAGAAGAAATAAGGCGCATTATTGCCGAAAAAGAGCCACAGTTATGCGAAAACGTTATCCAGAATTTCATAAAAAGAATGACCGTGTGCCAGAGGTCTCGTGGTGACCATTTGCCGGATGTCGTATTTCATGTTTAATCGAAACTATTCCTCTTCATGTTGAAATATAAATATTCGCTTAATTCGAAAAAAAAAACTGTTTTTATTTTAAAATTAAATCCGGCGCTCTTGTTAAGACACCCTTTATTTGCCTTCTCTGCAGCTGTCAAAGATGTGATAAACAAATATGCAATGAGAAGTTTCCATATGCTGCCTTCAAACATACGACTATTACCACTAGCACTTCCGATGCTGGGTTGATCAAATCTGATTTCAAATTCAGGCAAATGTCCACATATCCCTACATCCCTTTGACCATCATAAAGTACATATAACATTTTCCCCCTTCTTATTCGTAAAATACATTTATGTAACTTACGAATAAGATATATATCTTCTGTCCTTTGGGGAAGAAATGTTCGGATTATTTCTGTAGCAACGTAAATCAAGAGCATATTTCATGTTATAAAAATAGTCAAAGTCATCAGCTGACATCGTGATATTTCAAAAATGAACATGGCTGTAGGTGTGGGAAGGGAATGGCGGGTATTGAAGTTTTACAGAGTAAAATTAATAACAACGCATTCACCAAAAGTCTAAAATATCAATTAAAACATTTCAAATTAAACAACCACTTATTATTTTAAACCATCATTTATTTGCCTATGCCGGTGTGGTGCCCAGGCATGCCCCCGAGCCAGAAGTTTCAATATCACGAGATCCTACAGTATCTCCGCGAGGCCCCGCATTCCAGATTTCTAAGACTTAAAAACTATCCGCTTCTGCGAAGCTTGGCCAGGCCACGTGCGCCGCAAATACCAGCAAAAACCGACCAAAACCAGATTTCCTAGAAACTAGCCTCGCCATTAGGTGCTGCAGGCAGGAATTCCAGGGGTTCACAACAGAGAAATAGTCTCCAATTAGGCCAAAGTTGTCTCCACTTTTAGGATATAAAAGGGGACCCGAATGCGAGAGTCTCGAGTCACCAACCAGAACGCATTGCCGCTGACAGCCCTGCTCAAAAGGTATTTAGTCTGTTGCTGCAGAAAACTCTGCAAAAATGTATAGAAAATAATTCCTAGACACTTGAATATCACTACCTGAATTGGACTGACCACGTAAGAAATTCTGTTTCCTTGATTTGATTTGCCTTTTATTTCGAATTTTGGAATTATTCCGAAAACTTTTGTGAAAATTGAGTTTATTGTGCATTTTAATTAATTGGAAATAATTTCATTACTTTTGTGAACCGTGAATGAATTTTTGGGGATTTATTTTTAACCATATTATTGTAATGTAAATTTCAAGTTTTATTTTATTTAAACTAAAAATAATTTTGTAACTTATTGGAAATTTCAAAAGGTTTTGAGGAATTATTTAGAGTAAAATCATTTTGTCGTTGAATTCAGAATTTTGTTTTAAATTGAACCCTTTTTGGCAGAAAAGTCACGTAATTTCTAATTACATTTTATACCACTCTTGTACTGGGTAATTAAGCAAAGTTATACACAGTAATCATTTAATTTTACATTATTTGGAATTCTTTTGCAATTTTGTATTTTTAATCTGAATATTGCCATAGTTTTGTGTTTTGTGCCATTTTTGACATATTGTTTTGTGCCTTATTATTATTCCAATTATTCAACAGTGTACCTTTTTGAAACGTTGTTGCTATTTCAATAAAAAAAGGATTCATAGACTACGTTTATCCTGACGCGTTCGATCCGATTGAGAGAGGTTTGAATTCACTGGAGCGGACTCAAATAGACGGTGTAAACACTACAGATTGAAATTCAATCAAATTTAAAATTTCAAGTCAAGCCGCTATTTCCAAACAGAAGTTGGCCAGAATGTGCACTGTGGAATAAGTATAATAAAATAATGTCCCTAGAGAGGATTGATAACCGTAGGATTCAATACTGATGATGTAAACGTAGAATTATAAAAGATTTGACATAACTCAATCGAATCCATTTCAATCCGATCGAGTTGTCACGAGATAAACGTAGTCATATTCTGATAACGTGAGTGCAGCGCTGTGAGAAATCATAGAATTTTCAATTGTTCAATTATTGCACATTTTTGAAGTCTCCTTTTACTATATTTTTGTAACTGAATGTACTATTTCGTGTTTATTTTAATACACATATTAAACTATCCCAGTGTTTCCGTTATACACCCTTAGGCCCACACAAAAAGAAAGTAACTTGTGGCTCACCCCTTACAATACCGCTCGCCAACTACCACTATATAGGTAAGGGGTGAGGTAGCAAACCGGTAACAAATAAAATAAATGCTAAAATAAACCTCTTAGGTAATCACAAGTTTTATTTCATAAATTGGTAAGTAACTTTGGTAAATTCTTTCAGGCGAATACATAAAAATTGCATTTAGCAGCAGCGCATTATTTCAATAATTTATAAGAGCACTTCTTTAAATTTAGAAAATATATCCGAACAATGGAAAAGCCAAAATCTTCTATGCAGCGTCCGTTCTGGTTTTAATTTACATCTGTCCAATTCCAATAATTTTTTCACCATTGAAGACTGGTCTGCGTAAATAGAGCTGTGACGGGATTTTTTTTGCTTTTTATATATCACCCAAAATAGTTCCTGGTGGCTGTGCACTAGGAATATTCATATATTCATTAAAAATAATATTATCTTATTAAGTATATAAGTATGTACGTAGGGTAGGTAGTTACTTATAGTGGTTATGTACCTACCTTATATGTATATAATTCCCGCAAATGTGACTTTATTGATTTAGTCTCCATTTATTCTATAGGGCTTCTTCATTGCCATATTCTATAGACTAACTTTGCGGAACATTTTGTGATACTGGAATCATTTTAAACAATCATTTTCAGAATTATTTTTGCCTAAATGCGCACTGCACCACATATAGTTCCGCAATAGGCACTCTTTGGCGAGCTGCAACGAATGCTTGCAAGTATACCCAAATACGGGTTAACTATCACTTAGTACGGGGTTTTTGGGACTACAAAGGCGGAGAAAAAGGGAAGCTGGAGTGTAGTGAGAAGCCTCCAGCATCGCCAGAGGCAGGAGAAGGAGAATTGTGGAGAATTTGGAGACGCCCTGTGCCCCGGATACAGGAAATCAAGAAGTGTTGCCACGGCGGACCGACCGGTACTCGACGCTTTGATAAAATAGGGTACTTGACAATATTTTTAATTGCTCTAAAATGGTACTCTGTTTACAGTAGATGCACCAACATAACACGTAATAAATGAAACAACGGCTTTTATCCCTTATTTTTTATGATAATTAAAGACAAAGTTGCACAATTTTGTTCAGGCTGAAATCTACAGTTTCTTCGTTCTATTGTCCAGAACGCCAAACGTGGCAACTCTGTGCCTCTCTGGAGAAACGGAACTGTAACGTTGCCGGTGCCCGTTTGCAATCATTCGTGGAACAAAGGCAAATTGCAGTTTTCTATTCAAGTATCTCCACCTTGCCTATGAATATCTGTTACTACTTAATGTATTGAAACCTTTGAGCTTTAACTAACGCAATTGCACACACAAATTTTGTCACATAAAGACTTTTTATTTTTTATTACGAATATGTTCCGTATATTGACTCCTCTATATCAAAATGGTGTCTGTTTATGCTGCACACGCTGGAAACTATATCCTTCATCTCTGCCACGTAACACTTTAGTTAAAATATCTATATACTATACTATATACTATAAATATTCAGGTACCGATAATGGGGAAAATATTCGCGTATTTGGCAACGTTACCCGCCCACCTAGGCATCTAACCATATTTATATATCCACATGTCATCTAACACGTATGGTTTTCTGATCGGCAGATGACATCCCGTGATGCCAACTGTCATTCCGTATCTCGCTAAATCAAAATATTAGTAGATAATATCTGTGCCATTTATTATAGTTTGTTATTGATATTTACTATTATATATTGTTTGCGGACCTAATTATAGATGTGTAAGGTAAGGTATCATGGACATGGACCCTGAAAGGACAATCCGTAATTTGCCGAAATTGGATGCTGTTAGCGTCTGCCGAAATCCATGGGATAAAACTGCAAAGGTTTGTACCTACGTTGTAGTAAGAATACTTACTTACTCAAACTCAAATGATGGTTTAGGTGGTTTTAATAGCTGCGTTTTATTGGTGTGTCACTAGTAATACTGGTAAATAATAGTGACAGAAAAACAAGAGAGAATAAAACGGGTTAACAGATGTCACAACATTCACAGTGACACCAATAAAACTTTCCTAATAGAAGAGAAAACTGTAAGTAGAATACCGAAACTTATAATTTATCTGCTAAATCTTTGAGTAGGTTAGAAAAACAGTCAAAACATGTTCATCGAAAGCTGATATATCAACTTTGGCATTTTCGTTACAATATACTTGCAACATCCCACATGATTTTTTCTTTACCTCAAAGCCACTACTTTTATGCAAAACCAATTGAAAAGCACAATTTACAAAAAAGCACACTCCACGGCACTGTAATATCTGTCATACAGCCAAAAAAGAACTGTCCAATCGCCCCGACACTGCATCAAATTGACAGAATATATGCCCACATGGCGGCTGCGCGAACATGTGCGCAGAATTTTCCCGTCATGGGGAGGTTGACTGCTGGTTGTTTTATATGCTCTGCTAATACTACTCTGTATTTCTGAATTAATTTTCCCGACTACACCTCTGACTTCTATTCCCCCATTATGGTTCAAGGTCATTGAATTTGCGGATGATTTCTCAAGAGTAAGGTATATTGGTGGTTGTCTTATATGCTCTGCTAATTCTAAAATCCTAACCAAAACAACGAACTAAAAATTCGGAACCGATTCTGACAGAACCAAAACACTTAAAACGGTACTGCGCATGTGCGAAGCGTTCTAGAACGGTTCTAGGCTCGGACTAATGAATAAAGGGGACACCGCATTATTGCCTCTTTATACAGATGTAAACAGTAAGCTGAACCCTCTCACTTTATGAAAGAGATAAATGTATTTACAAATACTACCTATGGAACGAAATATTATCTTTTTTCACTTTAGAGGAAAGGCACTTGCACTTTATGCACCTTTTTACTATTTTTTTAATATTTTAAACTTGGAACCGCACGAAAAACTCGAATTTAGCGTTTGTTCTCTGGTAAAACTAAGCAAATACCTAAGCACAAACCAAAACAAACAAAATGGAAAACAAACAATTCGAGCAAGCGCTAACTTTGGTCCCTGTCAAACTGCCGCAACGTTGCCGATTAATGCGAAGAGTAAAAAAGTAAAAAAATATAACCATTTTGTCAATAATAAAACACCTACGTAATCTTTCTTGAACACGAAAAGGTTGTTTTACTTTACTGTTCCGCCTGAATTTTATAAGTGGGGGCAATTTTATGTTCAATGCATCTTATACTAAAGAAATTGCCGGTTTTATTTATAACATTCCTAGTTATTGTTACTCTTAAATGTGACATGTTTGGGGTAGGTCAGTAAAGGACCAATATTTGTACACATGGGGATAGATAAACAACTATGCCTGTCAACAATTCACTTAAATTAGTAAACAAATTCGTCCCCTTTATTCATTAGTCTGAGGTTCTAGGGAAGAACCAAAACAAACCTATGAGGTTTGTTCCAACTCGAATTTACGTACCGTCACAGAACTGTACATGAACTAGATGATAACCCTTAAAAAACGCATGCGCTAGTTTTGCACCGTTCATGTGCGATCCCAAAGAAAATTTGAGATGGAACGGATTGTGAATCAAATCGACTAGAGGTGGAAACTATCGATAGTTTCTCCTATCGATAGTTTCGATATTTTTCGAAAAAACTATCGATAGTATCGATAGTACTATCGGAATGTTCAAAGTCTTTTTTAATTGTAAAAAGGACAGTAAAACTGCCAAATAAATATTATGCACCTCCACCCAAACCCAAAAAAACAATAATTACCTAATAATTTATAAACAATCGACCGTGAATCTGTAATCAACAATAGTAGTAATTACTAGGGTTCCTTTATTAGGAGGAACCCTAGTAATTACTAATCTGCCTGTGTAGTAAACCACAAAACACAAAACGAAAATATACAGGGTGTAACTAAACTGATAGTCAAAAATGAAACCACGTATTCTTGGAGTCAAAATAAGGGCACTTCTTCATAAATTTTTTTCTCCTACGGGCCATAGTTTTTTTTATACAGAGCGTAGAACTTTGGAGAAAAATACACATATTTCTTAGTATTTCTAGAAGTATACGGGATATTATTTCTTCAAACTTGGCGTGTCACATGAGCAGATGAGCCGTCAAAGTTAAGTTTGACATGAAGTTTCTGACGCTCCCAGTTGCGGAGATACAGGGTGTTAGTAAAATTAATTAGTTCAGAAAAATATGAATACCCTGTATAATCGCATTTTTTAAATTTGTTTTGAATGATAAATTCAATGGTGAACAAAAAGTATCTCTTAGTATTTTTTCATATTCGCAGCCGTTTCTTAATTATTTTTAAAGAACGGCAACGCTGCAATGAACAATAGTCACTTTAAGAATAAATCTAGCAATCTGTGGATGTCAATTAAACTTTATTTAACAAAATACAAAAGCAAAAACAATAATAAAAGAAACGTATTGCTATTAGAAAATTAAATTATTAAATGTTCGAAATGACCGCCGTCTCTTTCAATACACGCAACTATGCGTTTCCGCATGTTTTTTTTATTGCCATTCGCAAGTCCATAGCAAAAGTGCATATCAGTCAATTCTTCAAGTGAAAATATAATTTTTCAAAACATTGATACTAAGGTGCAAAGTTGGCAGCCAAATGATTCAAATAATGCCAAGTTTAATTGACATACACAGATTGTTAGATTTATTCTTAAAGTGACTTTTTTATTGCAGCATTGCCGTTCTTTGAAAATAATTAAAAAACGGCTGAGAATATGAAAAAATACTAAGAGATGCTTTTTGTTAACCATTGAATTTACCATTCAAAACAAATTTAAAAAATGCGATTATACAGGGTATTCATATTTTTCTGAACTAATTAATTTTACTAACACCCTGTATCTCCGCAACTGGGAGCGTCAGAAACTTCATGTCAACCTTAACTTTGACGGCTCATCTGCTCATGTGACACGCCAAGTATGAAGAAAATATCTCGTATACTTCTAGAGATACTAAGAAATATGTGTATTTTTCTCTAAATTTCTACGCTCTGTATAAAAAAACTATGGCCCGTAGGAGAAAAAAATATATGAAGAAGTGCACTTATTTTGACTCCAAGAATACGTGGTTTCATTTTTGACCATCAGTTTAGTTACACCCTGTATAGCCCTGTTGTTCTTTCTTTATACAGGGTTAACTATGACTTAGTACAAAAAATTTTACCACGTGCGCAGGATGGCTTAAGAAAACATAGAAAAATATTTTTAGATTTTTTTTACGATCTTTAAAAAAACGGGTAAAGACCCCTATTTTCCCTGTAAATCCCCGCCTTTAATGACGTCATCCAATTTGGCTTCTGAAGGTACTGACAGCTGAAGTGATTTTCCGCGGTGTTGCCGTTGATTTAGGAACGGTGAAAATACCTTTTTGCTCAAACAAATTTAAAAAATACATAAATAACAATCGATTTGAATCTGTACAGATGCAGCGCTATTAGATTCCCCTTACCTTAGCTCGTATCCGGACCGGTTCCTACTCTCGCGGAAAGCTCATTACCGCGACACCACAAGCCGTCTCCCTTAATACCCCCGGAGCTCCTCTGATGAATTCTTGTCCACCATCTAACCTCTTCTGAAGCATAGATAAAGGATTTATTGTTCTGAAGCCTCGGCGGTATGAATTAAGCGACGTATCGGCCCGGTCGAGTCTATGAAACGTTTTTTCGACTGCTCCGCGTTGCCCCGTTCGTCATTTCATAACTTCCTAGCTAGACAACTAACTGTACATACAAGGTTTGTTCCAACAGGGCCAATAACCGTGCTCAAGCACGTTCAGCGCATGCGCACTACCCCACTGGCTGTTCCAACTGAATTATGTACCTACCGACACGGGACGATACACGCACTGTTCCAGCCGATTTATGGATCATTTGTGTATCGTCCTTGTACGATAAAAACGGTGCCTGGTCTAAAGCAATAACCGCGTGTACTGACATGCGCAGTGTATGGTCGTGTGACAGAGATAAACATTAACCTCATATTTTTGTTTTTACGTAGATAGTTTTAAATCGATGGCTGGGATCGTGTTTTTTATTTCTTGTTGGGTAGGGCGGGGAATCGTTGAACAATTTTTTAGAGTGAAGAGTGAGGTTAGCCCACCGAACATTCGGTTAGCCACATATTAAACACGCAGGTTAGGTGCGGTCACAAATATGATTTGGTCGATTTGATTCACAATCCGTTCCATCTGAAATTTTCTTTGGGATCATTTGTTCCAACTCGAATTTACGTACTGTCACAGAACTGTACATGAACTAGATTATAACCCTTAAAGAACGCATGCGCTAGTTTTGCACCGTTCATGTGCGATCCCAAAGAAAATTTCAGATGGAACGGATTGTGAATCAAATCGACCAAATCACGTTTTGTGACCGCACCTAACCTGCGTGTTTAATATGTGGCTAACCGAATGTTCGGTGGGCTAACCTCACTCTTTACTCTAAAAAATTATTGTTCAACGATTCCCCGCCCTACCCAACAAGCCAAAAACCAACAAGAAATAAAAAACACGATCCCAGCCATCGATTTAAAACCATCTACGTAAAAACAAAAATATGAGGTTATTGTTTATCTCTGTCACATGACTATACACTGCGCATGTCAGTACACGCGGTTATTGCTTTAGACCAGGGACCGTTTTTATCGTACAAGGACGATACACAAATGATCCATAAATCGGCTGGAACAGTGCGTGTATCGTCCCGTGTCGGTAGGTACATAATTCAGTTGGAACAGCCAGTGGGGTAGTGCGCATGCGCTGAACGTGCTTGAGCACGGTTATTGGTCCTGTTGGAACAAACCTTTTCAAGTTTGGCTAGTAGCCGACGGAGGGCATTTGCGAATGTAACATGGCGTTATTTCCCAGTTTGGTCTTGATTTTCGCGGCAAATCGTTCAGCGTCTTTGTGAAAATGCCGGAGTATTCGAACGCCGAGTTAACGGACATGGTTATAATGTACGGGAGATGCGATGAAAGTGCACATCGAGCTGCAGCAGAATACCGTATTCGTTTTCCTAACAGGGCAAATATGCCTAACCCACGTACTTTCGTGAACATTGTACAACGTATGCGAAACACTGGTGTTTTGCAAGCTCGAAGGGGTGGGCGAGCAACCTTCCATAAGCACTACAGCTATTGCAAGGAGATTGGGAATATCTCAGAACAAGGCAAGTAAAATAAAACCAATAAAACTGACTTCTACCAAAGACTATCCCATGTGATGGGATTGTCTTTGCTTGCACCTAATACCTACATAAAATTTAAAATGTAACAATAAAATTATTTACAGGCATGGAGGATTCTAAGGGAAAACGGCCTTCACCCTTATCACATACAAAAGGTCCAAGCATTAGAAGCAAATGATTTTCCGGTGAGAATGACCTACTGCACTTGGCTACGTGATCGAATCGCCCAAGACCCAAACTTTGTTTTCAACATTCTTTGGACAGACGAATGCTGCTTCACACGTGCTGGGGTTTACACGTATGTAAATTTTTACTTACTTATAGCTTTCTCTCTTCCATATTATCTTTTTTATTTATTATAAAATTGGCTATGTCAATCCTAACGCCTTCGCCAAAATTGTGAATATTTCTAATTTTTGTTGTTTTTTTTTAGACACAACAGCCATATTTGGTCCGATGAGAACCCACATGCTGTTCGGCGGTTTAATTTCCAACGTCGGTTTTCCATCAATGTTTGGGCAGGAGTTTATGGAGATCGATTAATTGGACCATACATTCTACCGGAAAATTTAAACGCTGAACGATACTTGTATTTTCTGACAAATGTTTTGTTTGATAATTTGCCACTACAAGTACTGCATGACATGTGGTTTATGCACGATGGTGCACCAGCCCATTTTGCGAGACCTGTTCGTGCACTTTTAGACGACCAATGCCCCAACCGTTGGATCGGAAGAGGAGGGCCCATTGCATGGCCGCCGCGATCACCAGACTTGAATCCAATGGATTTTTGTATTTGGGGATTCATGAAGGCGATTGTGTACGAGCAGGAAATCGACAACGAGCAGCAGTTACGTGAACGAATTGAAGGTGCAGCTGTTCAAATCCGGAATAATCATGGACTTTTTGCACGTATCCGGACTTCTTTAGTTAACCGAGTGAATTTGTGCATCGAAGTTAACGGCGGCCCCTTTGAACAGCTACTGTAGTGCTTTGCATGTGCAATGTGTGCTAGTGCAGTTGTGATTTTTTGGTTACCCTTCGGGGTTTTCCTGGCGGAGGGGATCTACCTCGTCGTGGTCGTCAGGCTGAGTACCTCGCTTCAAACAAAAGGAATAGCAGAGGGAAACCAAGAGATCCCCAACAGATTTAGAAAATGTGAATGTTGTGTTGTGTGACTTTTAATGTAAAAAAGCAAGAAAACAGAAAATGGTGCAAACAATCCTGGAAATGTCAGTAAGGTAGGTGTTTCATAGGCATTCTACATGTTCCTTAGAAAGTAATCGTTTTTAAAAGGAAATCGAAATTTTGTGGTGAATCCTCGGATAAATTGATAGACGTGGCAACGCCGCGCTATTGACATACGCGAAATTTTTAGACATGTCGCGCGGGCGTCCATAGGCGGCGTTTTTTGAGGGGTTTAATACAATTTGAAAAAAAAATTTTTTAGGCTTAAGACAAATGTTAGAAAATTTTTGAAAATTTATTTTGGCAAGTCTAATTTTTCTTTATCTGCCATAAAAATTTTTGTACTAAGTGATAGTTAACCCTGTATATAAGTTTATAAGTTCATACACATAACCAAGAACGTTAAACTAGACAGGATAGCTCAATCTGCATGGTGTAATGTTCGTGGCGCCCACAGAGGGCGTGACGTCACCGTTAGACGTCGTTAGGGGAAGGTTACATCGTACGCCCGTTGTTTACCTTTGTTTTTCTAGTTTTCTATCGTATTTCTTTCGGTTTTACTTTATTATTGTGAGTTTTTTGAGTTTTACCTGTTATAAAGTGTGTCTGTGTGTTGTTTTTATTTGATTTTTGTGCCGTGTTATTATTATTCAGAAACACTAAGTGCCTGATACTTGAATTTCTACAGAAGGGAAGGTGAGCATTTCTTCACATATTATTAATATTAAAAGTACGAGGTTGATAATATACTACTTTACAGAAGTCCCATTCCCGAAAATATGTCGGGGACTAGGCCAGGGGGAACAAGGTGTGCCGTATATGGGTGTAATAAGACTTATGCTACAAAAGCCCAAACTGAGCAGAATATCATATTTCATGCTTTTCCAAAACCAAAGGACCTTGTCTCTAAAACTATACAAAGTGAGTGGATATCAAGGCGCAAAAGAAAAGACAAATTCAAGCCTAAAACTAGCCACATATGTTCACAACATTTTGTAGACTACGAAAGAGATTTTCGAAATGAATTATTAGGTAAGTAAAATTTTCTTTGCCAGCTGGCCATCTAAAAAGTGCAAGAATGTAAATATTTATATATACAGGGTGAGTCACATCTAAAGGCAGAGCCGAAAACGCAAGGTAGAACTCGCTAAAATAAGCACATATGCTTAATAAACATTAGCCCAAAAAAGCTTGGTTCTCCATATACAGCGTGTTGAAAATTTTCCAAAAATAACATATTTTTTTAATTTCTTTCGATCCCATTTAGGAATTCTAACCAAATTTGGTACACATTATACACTGGACGGTTGCCATTTTGTGGAATAATTTGACCCCGTTTCGATCACCAACGGCGTAGGTACATATAGTTACTGTAAATAATTGCAGAAAAAAAGTAGTACGGCCCTGTGCAAAACCAAAAATTTTGCCTTTTTTGGATAGCCCATTTAATTTGGAACAAAAAGTGCCTCTTGGTATTTTTTTATTTCTGGTACAGTTTCTTCGTAATTTCGGATTTGTTAAACTAGTGTCAAGGTGATTATGCTGGCATTTAAAATAAAATTATTTGTATCTACGCCGCTGCTCATCTGAACAGGGCCAAATTATTGCACAAAATGACAACCCATAATATGTATAAAATAATTCCTAAACGGGCTAGAAAAAAATTAAAAAATATTTGGAAAAGTTTCAACACTCTGTATATGGAGAACCAAGCGTTTTTGAGCTAATGTTTATTAAGCATATGTGCTTATTTTAGCGAATTCTACCTTGTGTTTTCGGCTCTGCCTTTAGATGTGACTCACCCTGTATATTTTAATTTAAGGCTTACATTTAAGAAAGCATTTAAAAAAACGCAATTAACAATCTCGGCAACAACTAATAGGTACATCACGTTCTGATAGACTTACCGAAAGACAAAAAAAGGAAGAAATAGAAAAAATACTTGTTGATTGTTCTATTGAAGGTGGAGAAACTGCAAATTTAGAAGGCAGTTCTTCCCTAGCGACATTTACTGAAATTGGAATTCCCCGACAAGCAATTATTCAGGAATCAGATGAAGTTTTTAAAAAAGAAGTTAACATGCCTTTTGTAGTTATAAAAGATTTTTGTAAATTAAGAACTATTATTGGAATCAATTTTCGAAATTTAAAAGCACGGCATAATAATACTTCACAAAGAAATAGTTCTGCGGATCCTCTTAGGAAAAAAAGCGGAAATTAAACAAAATTTTAAATTAGAATATTTATTATTTATAAATTATAAATAAATAAATGACTACCTATGTTTTCAACTGTGTTTTAATTTGTCTTGGAGCATTTTATCATTGTTCTATTTTTCTTATTATTGATTCACCATTCACATATTATAATATGAATATCATAATCCAAAAATGCTCTTTAAAATCAAACTAATCAAAGGAGGCCCGCAATTATTAACAGAATAATTCTGTATATATTATAATCTGTGTGCCATAATAAAAACTATTTAAGGCAAAATTCGCACCTTCTGAAAACACATTTGCTGCAATAATGCGCTTTTTCTCGTATTGGTTGGAGAAATTGTCTTAAAAAATTCGTGTTCAAAAAACAAGAGTGAACTTTATTGACTTCCATTTGTTTACAATTCTTAAAAAATAAATCCGAACAAGCAAAAGCATCTAAAGCTCACTTTTTGTTTTTATGAACTTAAAAAGAAGCACAAGTCGCTTTCTGAAGGCGCGCGATTGGGTGTTTCGTGGTACGAGTTTACGCAGTACGTCTAACTGTGACGTCATCACGTCGGGCGGCTCGGCGGACAGATTCGCGCGATTGAGCTATCCTGTCTGGTTTAACGTTCTTGACACATAACAATCATAACCGTTTGTGCATGATGTGTCGCAAAAAACGCACGATAAATAGTACCTAATCAGGTACAAGGGCGGGAAGACTACGACCTACTGGTCTCCTCCACCAGATGGCGCCACCTATACGATACTATCGATAGTCTAGAAAACTATCGATATTTGCGATACTCAAAACTATCGATACTATCGATAGTGCTATCGATAGTTTTCCACCTCTAAAATCGACTAAATCACGTTTTGTGACCGCACGTAACCTGCGTGTTTAATATGTGGCTAACCGAATGTTCGGTGGGCTAACCTCACTCTTCACTCTAAAAAATTGTTCAACGATTCCCCGCCCTACCCAACAAGCCAAAAACCAACAAGAAATAAAAAACACGATCCCAGCCATCGAATTAAAACCATCTACGTAAAAACAAAAATATGAGGTTATTGTTTATCTCTGTCACACGAGCATACACTGCGCATGTCAGTACACGCGGTTATTGCTTTAGACCAGGCACCGTTTTTATCGTACATGGACGATACACAAATGATCCATAAATCGGTTGGAACAGTGCGTGTATCGTCCCGTGTCGGTACATAATTCAGTTGCAACCTCAGACTAGAGGCCCTGTATGACACGGAAAGTGACAGTTATTCGTTTTAACAGAGGTTGGACAACGATCGGATCTCTCTCTCTGGCGAGGGTCTTATTTTCCCTATGAAATTCATTTTGTGCAACAGACATATATTTTTTCGCTCTTTCTATCATTCCCCTAGCAGCAGGATGTGTCAAAATTAGATTTTAAGGTTAAGCTAACGACATTTAACTGCCATAAACGTAGGTAGATGAGGGCACAGTTTAAAATGTATAAAAATATAGATAAAACCAATAAATTGGGTAGGTAGTAGGTATGTTATTTGCAAAGCTTCACTAATTTATTGAAGTTTGAATGGAAAAGTGAAGAAACATATAATTTGTTCCAAGCAAACAGCAATTTTAGGATATCAGGATAAAAACATTTATTAAATTTTTGTAGGAATGTGGTATACTTATGTAGATACATAAAATTAAACAAGGCTGTAGCATACCAACTAACTAAACTTTCGAATATTTCTTCAATAGGAATCGTAGCTGCAATAATAATTATTATTCCTTTCATTTAAAAATAAAAATCAAAAAGGTCTTTTAAATGGTTTAAACTGTATGGTTTCGTTTCTTCAAACTCTCTTCTTATACCTACCGTCAAAATTTTAAGACAATTAATACTGAAATTTGTACGGAATAAAAAGTTGGAAAGTTTGTTTTGGTAATATGAATCAACCACTATTGAAAAACATGGTTAATAGAATTAGGCTGAATAAAAAAATGAGTACCTAGGTATTTAATATCGATATTAGTCTTTCTTTCATTTTTTGTAAATAAAAGTTAATAACTTTTCAATGCAAGAGAGATCATCTATATTTCAAAAAAGAAGACAACAGTGTTTTTGTTTTCAAAGATATATTGTAAGTAAATAGGAAAAATCAAACTAGTAAAAGTTCTCAGAAATTTATACATATTTAATGGTTCTTTCTTGCTAAAGTCACGTTCATCAAACGTTGCAGGAGAGGATCGTTTCTTCAGCACAACCTGACACTCAAAATCCATGTCGAAGAAGTGAACCTGTGAAAATTAAAGAACTAAATTTAAGCTACCTAAACATAATAAAACGCTGCCATCAAATGCTATTTTTTTATCAGCAAGAAATTTGTAATGGAATATTAATACAAAATAAGCTCTGACTACACAAAAAGGGTTCTTTATATAAAATTCCCACCCGTGTTAACTTCTTTTTTGTCCGATTTTGTTGGTCTTAGTGGAAAATAAAGCTCCTTCAAAACTGTCTCTCTCTAACAGTTATTATAAATTCTAAAATATCCTTACAAGTAAGATTTTGTAAGTATTTTATTGCTATTCGTGGCGTTTTTTCCTGTAGGAGGTTTCGAAAAAATGTATTAGAACAAGTATTTACGAATTAAATTATATTACAGTCTCATTCCAAATTTCACGATAGGAAGAATTTTCTAATTGCAAACAACTTTTTTCGTATTTTTTAGTTTTCTCCTTTCGAGAAGCAACGAAAATTTTAAAAAATTAACAAAATAGGTCAAAAAATTATGGAGGTGGAAGTTTTGATGTGGAAGATCCTGTATAGTTTTCTGGAATATACGTCTCTTCGTTATGAGAATTTTGTCGTAGAAAAATTTCCTTTACAGTAACAAAATATTATAAACCAATCCAAAGTTATCACGCACAACTTATATAATAATAGTTATTTATGTACCAAGGCACTGAAGTTCAACTTTTTATGACTTATGTGGAGTTTAGTTGCTGAGGCCTCTGGCCGAGGCAAATAAACCACATGAGTCATAAAAAGAACTTCAGTGCCGAGGTACATATTATATTTTTTTTGAAATCGGAAAAAAAAAATTTTATTAGGCAAGAAAATAATAATAAGGGATCACCCGTCCACGAACCGACTACGCGCGGCGTTGCTTGACTTCACCGATCGCTCTACCTAGGACAAGTATAATGACGTACGGCACCTTCTGACAGGAAAACCAAACTGCTGCTTCTTGTGCAGCCTACACAACAAATCTATTGATTTTAAAATTTACTAAAATATGTATACTGAAGGATTGCGCTTCTATAGGAAACAATTTCGCAATGTGTACGAACTGTTAAATGAGCCTATATCGGCCGGGTTTTGAATATTTGGTCACTTTTGACGGGCGATTTCTCCACGTCTGACGTTTGATGTTTACATCTCGCCAAGGCCTACTTATTGAAAAAATCGTACAATAATGGGCTACATTATTGTACGATTTCTGTGCTTTTAATGACGATTTTGGGACATTTTAATGCCGATTTCAAGAAAATACATTTTTTATTATTCCATGAAACGAAAAATGCCTATGCTGGTCCAGTAAATACCTATACCCAACAGATTTTACCTCCTTGAAGGCAAAAACTTTAGAATTATCTCTTTAACATTGGGAAATTTTCATAAGAATTCTAATAAGTGGTTTGTATAACCTTATGGACTTTTATTGAAAACAAATAGGTACTAATATTTAATATTAATTTAGGTACCTTATGTTATGTTGCTGATGCAGATTAAGGAAATTATTCTGCAGATTAAAATCACAGATCAAACAAAAAATAAAAAGGAACTAGATACTTATGTAATTAAATTTACTTACCTCGCAAAGTTTCGTATCATTTCCAACTCTCATGTTAGGGTATTTCATTTGCACTTTCCATCGTGCTCGTTCTTCTGCGCTTTTTTGAAAGGGTGTTAAGAAAAATCCATCCTGCTCAGAATTCTTGCAGTTTCTTATTACGCAAGATGTCATTTTTACCTTTTAACACTCCTTTTTGCAAAAGAAAATTAGCACGCTCAATAATCGTATATTTATTTCTTATCTATGCTCATTAATTTGTTGACAGTTTGTTGACAAACTGACACCCGCCAATATAAAAATATAATAAAAACAATGTTACTAGATCTGCCAAAATCTGTTGTCCAACCTCTGTTAAAACGAATAACTGTCACTTTTCGTGTCATACAGGGCCTCTACCTCAGACTAATTTATTCATTAGTCTGAGGTTGGAACAGCCAGTGGGGTAGTGCGCATGCGCTGAACGTGCTTGAGCACGGTTATTGGCCGTGTTGGAACAAACCTATGGTCTTTGAGGAAAGGCGATTAAAAATTAAAACAAACCATATATTATTTGTATTTTATATGAAACAAACAAACAACATAACCTATATTCATTATACTTACAGAATAGGGGAATAATATTCTGTGATATACTGTGGCTTGTGATATTGAGAAGAACCCTATTCCTATCTGTAGAAAAATGTTGAATCCGGGTAGTGGGGTAGGTGTTTTTACAGTAAAGTCCGCAAAGGTTATTAGACTTCTAAGGCAGGGATGCACTAATAGACCGTTCTTCCACATTGTAGTTGTCGAGGTATATGATTAGGTGTGTTTGGTGTATACTATCCTCAGTTGCTGTTTATTTTAGACTAGAAAAAATCAGCATCGACCAGTAATTGAACAGTTAGGAACATATGATCCACTTCCTAATAAACATAATGAAAAGTTGGTGTCCCTAAATTTGGAACGTATTCGGCATTGGATAGGTAATGGTGCCCTGATCTCTAAACCAACGGAACAAGTTCTTGGTAAATAAAATGGCAGTGTATATTGAACCGACCGGTGGGATCTTTATACTTATTTGAGATAGCCGTCTCGCCAAATAATAGCGAAGACGTTGACAGTCCGTTTGACATTTGCCAAACTCTAGTGCCTGGAATGACTAGAAAAACCAGGGACGTATTAGAGTGTATCGGGTAAGCTGTTTTTTCGGACCTTTACAAAAAGTATAGTCGAAACGAAACCGATCTACATTTGTATTGTTTCTGTCTATACTCGAGTTCGGATATATAATAGACAGTAGCTAAAGGGAAAGCGACAGAAAGCCACCATAGGCGTCTGCATAATGTTTGTATTCCCTAAATTATTAATCAGGATTAAAATACAAACAATAATAATATATTATGCAACTGCTAGTTTTGTTTCTTTTCTATATAATATCTTTGGTCAACAGATAAATATATGGATGTATTTCTTTTTATATTGAATCATTTATCGGTCTTATTTGATGTGCCTATGGGTCGAGTGCCGTAGTAAGGCCCAGGACAGACGAGCATTTATTTTACGTGCATGTGAAATGCACGTAATTTTTAACGTACGTTGCATATAGGTGTCACACGAACGTTTAGTATAAATTACAAACACGCACGACCCGGCGGTCCTGATTCATGATGAATGCTGTCCAAATTCATGAATTTTCGTATCTGGTGGTACAATACTTAAAAAATAAAACGAAGGGCCACAAAAGAAAGTGCTGGGTGCATATATGCACGTCTTAAAGCAGATGAAGAAAAAATGGTAAAACTTTCCTTTGGTGTATGTCTGCCCCGATTTTGTTGAAATTTTGGCTACCCCCCTATTTTTGAGGTCCCTGAATACGAATCTGACCTCAGTTTTCGGCGCTCGGCCGAAGTTTCCGAGAAAATAAATTTTCAAATTTCCTTTTGACACCCCACTTTTAACAGGGTTATTTGTGTTATAATTGAGATGAATTTAGCTCAAACTGATCACCACCTTATATTGCACCCTTTGCCACCTCGAAACTTCGCGAAAACCCGCGGAAAAACCGAAATTTTGAAAGATTTTTGCCGTGTTGACGCCCAGCCCAGCCTCTGTTTTCGCCCGACAGGCGGCACGCAATATAGGGTGGTGATCAGTTTGAGCTGCATACAGTAAAAATTCATCCGGATTATAACTACAAATATCGCTGTGAAAAGCGAGGTGTCAAAGGAAATTTGAAAATTCATTTTCTCGGAAACTATGTCCGAGCGCCGAAAACTGAGGTCAGATTCGTGTTCAGGGACCTCGAAAATAGGGGGATAGCCAAAATTTCAACAAAATCGGGGCAGACATACACCAAAGAAAAGTTTTACCGAAAAAATTTGTAACTACCTATTTTCCGATGTCTAGAAAATCTTTCGACGAGTTGCTGTACCTATTCCTTAAAAGAATATTTATTACTTTTATTATAAATAATTTCGCACTGAGATCGAAAAATTATACGCAATATTGCGATAAAACGGCCATTGAAAAAACGCACAAGAGCAGTGTGACTGCAGTGGTATAAACAAATAGAATGCTACAATGCACATAGACACGTTTCAGTATGTTATGGACATCGTATGTGTTGAAACGGGCGTTAAACCAGACACGCGCTACTGTGTAACTAGTTATATTGCAAGTATAGTGATGCTAAAACGTACATTTTAACGTGCATTTCGATGCACGTAAAATAAACGCTCGTCTGTCCCGGGACTAAGGAGACGTTATTGACGATAACCAATCAGAGACGCTACAGCCGGGCATGTGTTCAAGGTTGCCACATCAATAAAACAACAGATCAGAAATCACTGGTTATTCTCTTTCTATAAGCAAAGAGATGAGGGATAACTTTTCACATCTGACAAATTCGCTTTAGGTTTTCCACAGGTATTTCCAACAGCACAACAATATTACTTTCTATTTTATCCGAACTCAACTATAGACACCCAGCCAAAGAACTTTGGAAGAAGTAGCAATAGGGTAACTACCACAGTGATTGGCCTTTTTAAAGAAAGCTACTTCAAGTTTTTAAAAAAGTAGTAGACCATTAAAGTTTTAAATATGCAATGAAATGAAGATCCAGCACGGGTTTCCAACGTTTTAGATTAGTATGTGCTCATTTCGAGGCTCAGTTACATCAAAGCTTGTGTAATTTGATTATTCTGAGATTAAACAAATTAACCCATTTATTCAGTAAGGTATTGGCTACCTAAATCTAGAAATTAGCGTAGTGCATTGGCCACTTGTCTCGGGTTGACAAAATTGAATCAAAGGCTTAACTTTTTGTCATCTTGACAAATAAAAAACCTTAAATTTATAATTAATAATTAAGTATGGCCAAATTTTTTGTAAAATCACATTTTACCGTCATTGGCCGGAAGGGCTAATATATAATTTTAGATTGATATTCTATGTTAGTGATTGGCCAAGTGTGAAATTACTTATAATTTAAGATTAAGGATTAAATATTCTAGAATATTTTAAATTACCTACAATATTAAGAAAACTATAGTTAGACAGAGAATTGACTATGTTACTCACCTAAAAATACTCATGGTTATCACATCTACAATTATTATCACTAGCGGTACACAAAAATAAACGGCAATTTGTGATACCAAGGTTCCACTTGGTTCAGTTGTTCTTATAGTCGGGGAGCTGAGTGACAGAAAAATGCAACAGTTTTAGGAAGGCTGATTTTTTGATACAGTGTAGTATTTAGGGTGTATAAGAATAGCCTTGCCCTCAGTCAGCCAGTTTCGTTAGCGGTTGGCGCAGGGGCGGCTTCAAACTTTTAAAAAACCAACTATGTCGCAACTGTTTTAGAAAATCTAAAACTTGGTTCATTTAGTAGCAAAATAACTAAACAACGATGTGGATGTAGTCAGCCTTGAAAATATTGCAACGGGCCGCGTCAGCATCGCTTCAAACTCATAAAAAATATACAGGGTGTCTCATCACGAACTGCATCGATCGATATCACAAAAAGTAAGCATATAATTTTTTTGAAAATTTGGCAGCTGACCAATGTCAATGAGTACTATTCATTTAAAGTATTTTAAAAATGGCGGCACTTCCGGTTATACCGGAAGTCGATGACAACTTCGTTGTTTTAAATGGAACACCCTATATTTTATTGCATTTTTGGATTCTATGGAAAATTCTAGGTACATTTCATGTATCATGTCCTATACCTAAATTAAACCGTTTTTGAGATATTTGCCATTTTAGAGAAAAAATGACACATGCAGACCCGTACTTAATTGACAGTTTCTTCATAACGGCTACATATTTCTTAAGGCGCTCTTGTCATTTTGCAGTCAAAGGCTTGGTGCAGAGAAATACCATAAAGAAAGTTTCCGATCTCGTTCAGGGTGCTCACAAAAAATTATTCAAATATTAATTCAAAAAATGCCAAAAACTCAAAATTTTCAAATAGAGACCCCCATTTTTTTGTTGTAGCCGTATTCAGCACAAAACATTAGGGACAGTTTGTGTTTGGTTCCCTATACCTAAATGTTAGCATTTTCGATTTATTTACAGAAAGCTAATTTTCCACTTCTTCATCAAGGGGGCGTTTTCTTAAGTTTGATGAATCTAGTTGGCCATGGCTAATTATACGATTGTCAGAGAATGAAGAAATGTCATTTAGTTTAAAATTATTGTAAACAGTGCCGGCACGGTTAAATTACATAAAGGGAGTGCTCTGGAGTAATTGAAAAATATTAATAAATACAAAAGTAAGACATTTTTACAAAATGTCAACCAACAAATAAAAACAATTTGAATTATTGAACCTTTGTCGAAGTCACTGTCTAAGATCATACATTTTCTGCGCCTTTCCTGTTGTGGTACACCAGCCACCTTAACTCATGAACTTACTGACTAGCAGGCTTCTGTATTTTCTAGACTTAATTCATTTATCATGTTTGGGGTGTTTTTGATATACCTAAGTACTCGATTTTTGTTGAACACAAAGTCTTGCTCGACGTATCCATGAATCAGCAAAACTTCCAAGTACTAGGCCTTGGCCTTGCTGTCGAATGTTTGTCTCAACTAGGTACTTCAACACGGCTACAAAAGTCCTCGAGGTCAAGTATTTCATTGGTGTAAACCATGGTCTTCATGAAGCTCCATAAATAAAAATCGACTGGAGTAAGGTTGGGTGACCAAGGAGGCGATGGAACGGGACCCCCCTACCAATCCATTTATTTGGAAACACATTATTCAAATGCTACCGAACTAAACGAGTCAAGTGCGGGAGTGCGCCATCGTGTAAAAACCACATTTTGTTGACAGGAACTTCTTCTAAGAGTTCTTGCAAGTTACATTCCAAAAAGAACAGATGAGCATTTCCATCTAATGGATTTGGCAGCACACAGGGACCAATAAGTTGCCCGTTGACTAGTCCGGCCCAAACATTTAGGGAAAATCTCTGCTGGAAGTGAGTACGACGAATAGCATGTGGACTTTCCACTGCCCAGATATGAGTATTATGACAGTTGTTTAAGCCGTTACATGTAAACGTTGCTTCATCATCCACCAATACAATTGAGGAAAAGGAAGGAAAAGTTCATATGTTGAGGATGATCTTCAGGGGTTGTAAAGCTTGTACTTTTTGTACATGGAAAGGGTACATCTGATACTTGCGCAGTGTTCGCCAGACAATCCGATTTGAGACACCTACTTGGCGAGATATTCTTCGAGTACTGGTAGAAAGATCTTCAGCAAGAGCAAGATTTAAGATTTCTTCTTCGGCATCCAAAATTTGTTGTTGTCGATCAGGTCCACTTCCACTTGGTTATAGTACACCAGTTCTCATGCACGGATTACTAGGGAGGTACATTTTTGCGGAATAGGCGTTCTTCTGTTAGGAAACCGCTTAGCGTATAATCGGCGTGCAGCTGCAGAATTCTGATGTGCTTCCCGTAAATTAACAACATGTTGACATATTCATTGTTAGTGTGATGAGCCATACTTTTTGATGTCCTTATTAGAATTGAAATTTTTTAAACCACTTTATGTGAATGCAGTGTCAATTGATGAAATCGAAAACAAATTCACTTAACGCACTCAAGGCACAACCCGCCGAGTACCACAACGTTTTACTTATGGGTCTAAGGAACAAGTATACCACAAATTGCCATTTATTTCAAGAATCATCGATGTGCCGCTAGCATTAAATGAAATTGCACAGTTAGCGGCGGACGTCGAAACGTGTTATTGCTATTAACGGCCATTGGCATAGCCAACTTGCAAACAATGAACACCACAAGGAAGAAGACACTTTAATCTATCAGTTGGCTGTGTTGGAAAATCAGATTGTGACACTGTACATTTATCTTTTGAGAAAATTAAACAATGTGGCCAATGAGTACTTATAGGCCAATCACTGGGGTAGTTACCCTACATTTCTGTTTTGTGGTGTAAACAAAAAATTTGATTGTAGATTACTTTCCTAATACGGAGTGTTCAAGGATCAACTTAACAATAGGTATGCTGTGTGCGAAAGAGAAAAATATTTGAGTTGAAATTTGAGTTTTTGGGGATCAAGCCTGATCAAGGGGTCATCAGGTTCTGCAGTAGGTGTAAAAATTACAGAGATAATCGAATATAATGTCTTTAACTGTACAGGGTACCCAAATAACGTGTCGTGGCCAATAACTTTTGAGATGGTTTTTGCTGGTTAAAAAATTAATTTTATTAAAATGTTTCCAAGGAATTCAACGCTGTCAAGAAAAACAACGGGATCCCAATCAAAAAAGTTTTATCTTAATGTAACAAAAATATTGGCTTTTTTGGACAAATATAATTTTTATTACACATAACTTTTTTACACTCACTGGGATTACTACGGTTTTCTAGGGGTTTCCGTAGTACTTGAGCGAATGCTATCCTAGTTCTATCGGGAAAAAAGTCGGCCCTAGCCGCAAATGGCAACGAAGACAAAATAATAGTAATTGCCCCCCTCCCCCGCACAAGCATGTGGTTGCTTCTGGGGTACTCCTAGTTTGGAGTATTGTGAGGGTGAGAATTATTATTATTATTATTAAATCACGCCAACATTTCAACTCAGTTCCGAGTCATCTTCAGGGATAGATTTACCAAGTCAATCTGTCTTCAAAATTGCTCATAATAATGCGAAAATTGTAATTATGAGCAATTTTGAAGGCAGATTGACTTGGTAAATCTAGCCCTGATATCAGTTCTGCTTTTTTATGCAATATGAAGGCAAGCATCCGAGCAAGGATCATAAACAAAAACGAAAATCTCTATAAAATGGTTAGATATAAAAAAAATGTTTATGTATTTTCGAAAATTTTCTCTCCGAAACGGATGTGATAATGTATTGATTTTGAAAATTTCTTAAAAAAAAATTCCGGCAAAACCAGAAGTGATATAAAAAATATTAATAAATTGGCAACGCCTCATAAAAAATCATATGCAAAAAACAGTTTTGTGGGAAATTTAACAAGAAATACCAATGTATAGAAAAACTTATTTTATTTTTAATATTTTTATGTGTGTCTGTTGGTACTGCAAGCACGAATCACCCTGTATAATAGAATGTAAAAGTGAGTTAATCTATCATACTCTATAACTTTTTTATAAAACTTTTCTTCGCATCTCTAACAGTTTCCGAGATGCAGGGGGTAGGGCAAGAAAGTTGATTTGCCCTGTATTTTTATTTTAAATTATAGTTAACTAAATTTTCAATTTCGATATTCAAACACCATTTACCCCAGTGTAATATAGCCTAATTTTGTAATGAATGAATTTAGTTTAACCGAGAAGATAGAATACTAAATATTCCGAGAAATATTCCATAATCGGGCGAATTTTTAGCATCAAAGGACACACAGAATCTATCTTAAATTCTGCCAGACTTGCGCATTGCACACGTCAATCGCTTAACCTAACCGGCTGGTGGCGGCCGATATAATGTGGTTTTTATTAAATTTCGGGAACTTAGGGAAGGATTTTGTGGATTTAGCCATTTTTGCAAATATTGTGATGCAATTTTGGTATACATTTCGTGGAAAGCTTATTGATTTCGTGGATTGCTGGAGGATTTCGCTAAAATTTCTGCGATTGTGGCCAAAAATGTGACAGTATTTCACAGAGTGGTTACCCCTCAAAATTTATATTAAATTTGTATATAAAAGTTAATCATATTCTATGGCACATTGATGGCTGTACTAAGAATATTTCGCTTCCAAAAAGCAACTGTAAGAACAATTTTCAATCTGAAATTCCACAAATCATGCTGGGGAACGTTTGAAAGAAATATAATACTTACATTTTATGGCTTATACATCCAAGAATGTATACTATTTTTCTTGAAAAACAAACCTCAATTTGAAGATGCCAAACCACAAATAATACTTAATACAGGGACTCTCAACTACGTGCTTCCAGAATACAGAATGGCAGCAAATGAAAAAAATTTATACTACAACTGACGACTGCATAAAATACAAGGTGATTCAGTCAACATGTAAAAAATTTTAACCACAGATTGATAAAAATTGACAAAAAAAGAAAATATTTTCAGAAGTGCATTTGAACCCCTAATTAAAGACGCTTCTGACTGGCCGAGCTAGTAAACATCGCGTGGAGACCCGCATCTCCCGGCGCGCAGTTGCAAGTCGCACCAACCTATCGTAAATTTACTTTTTCCCTGAAATCTAAAAAAACTTTGGAATATTGTGAAAAACCGAAAAGTTAGTTAATTTTTTTTGAGTTTTTAAATTTTTGGGAAACAGTTTTCTGATGTGACGATAAATAGAGCATGGTTTAAGTTCATTTATTGTTAAATGAAAGTATACATACTTTATGTAGGTACTTTTACGCTTGCAGCTATTGAAATATAAACCTTCATTATTAATATTAGTAATTTCAATTTGTAATTAATTACAATACTTTAGTTATTACTAATGTAATTTTTCCAAAGTGACTGAATAAGTAGGTCTTACCATGATTTCAAAAATTTTCAGCTTCAGTTCTTAGAATTTCCTGTCTTTTATTATCATTTTTTAAACTATTGTAACTTTCAATCAGAATTAATTGATTTTTTTTATTTAAGTAATTTTTTGGTTTCATTTTTTAAAAAGTTTTAACTGTACCTACTTTGAATAGGCGGTACCTGCTTGTTTTCACCTAATCTTTTTGTATTTAGGTATACTTAACTGTTAAATGTAATTATAGTCAAATTATTTTAAGACAAGTCCTTACTGGGACTGGCGATGCAACCATATTCAAAAGTCCCTTCTGACTGGAAATCCGTCTGGTTCGTTTCGACGTCCTTCACGCTCGTGACGAACTGTGGAAGATCGCGTGTCACGAAGGCGCTGAGCAAATCTGACAAAAGTTGCCTGTTTGGAAAAGTTGCCTGTTTGGAAATTGCTTTCGATATTCCGCTGCAGACTGACATGCATTTTGCAGACATTCGCCATACATTAGTACTAAGTTCAGCAAGGCAACTCGGCATTTGAGTAGACTATGGTTTAGGCATGCAAACATCACAAACACAATGCACAAGCTTGGAAAAACCCGAGAAACACTTTTTATTTCAAGAACATTTTGAAAGCCACGCTCGCATGAAAGTTATGAAACCCACATGTCATACTATGACAATTTATTAGGACCATGCCTTATTCAGACGGTGCCAACCAGTGTCTTAAAAGTTATCTCCCTCTACCCTATAAGAAATCTGTAACCCTCATAGAGTTGACTGATATATTTTTAAGACTACTCACTGTTATAGCTTCTTTTTTTGGAAAACATATGGCGCCGATGGCTAACAATAACAAATATAAATGAACAAACTAATGCATTCTAATGTTATAGCTTTGGATTAATTAGGTATACATTTTCAAAAACAACTAGGTGTATAGCTTATTAAAAATACATCTGAGATAGACACAGATATGAGCCATCTATGAGACTTTGCCGACTTGTTACAGATTTCTGTATACGCCAGGGGCTTTCCTTGGTTGTTACAAATTTCTGTATACACCAGGGGTCACCTGGCATATATTCTGAAATCTGTAACAACCTCTGCAGCTCTAATGTCAACAAGAGAGTCCACTAGCGGCCACTGCACTAACCATAACCAGTGGACTCAGAACTGAGTGAAAGCGTGGATATCAACAACGTTAAGTCACCAGGCTAGGATGTACCAAAAATAAACAGGAAAAATGTGCAAAATGGATAGACACCATTGGAGTTTGAGTGTTACTGGTAGTAATTTTCTCTGTAATTGAAAAACTATGTATTATGTGTGCTGGAACTCGCAAAAACTTCTCAAGTAAATGCGAGTCATTGTGGTGTGAATAAAACATTTTCCCAGAGGGTTTCAAATGTTATAATACCATTTGAAGAATCAAACCTGGCAACCCTGACCCTGCCCATAAAAGATAAGTATTTCTTATTTCTTCAGATCAACTGACAACCAGGTGCGTCGAGTTACGCGGGTGCCCAGGTTGACTTTCCCCACGTTTTAAACATCGCCAAACATTTTTTTGCATTTTTCTTTTTAGTGTGTGTTTAAATTTCTTTACATCATGACTGAATCACCCTGTTTAATTGTCTACCGGAAGACATCAAACAAATATTAACAAATATTAAAAAAATTGATTTAATACTAGAATTAGAACCCTACTGTAACTATAATTTGTACCTCGTTTAAGCATGTTTCTGAACTTACGTTATATCCTTTGTAATAATAACATTACATATGGAAACATAGATTGTTTTTATTATCGACTTAGCCAAAAGGCATTCGCACTCCCTCTACAGGGAAAATTCACTCAGGTCCCGGATGCCATAAGGATCTGGCTCTGACTAGACCCTTGCCATGTTATCGGGCCCTAGGTGACATTGATGTTGTTGGACGTTCCTGCATTGCCCATGAATTTCCTGACGGTTCGGGCTGTCACAAGTAGTACCGCTTTTTGCATGGACCTGTAAAGATTATTAGTGAGACCCAGTCCTTTGATGTTCCTCAGCAAACTTTTTGGTATAACACTATTTGTTGACACAATGATTGGAACTGTCTGAACGTTCTCCATTTCCCATTTCCTTTTAATTCATTCTTCTAAGTCTCTGTACTTAGCGTCCTTAGCGATCTTCTCGAGCTTTCTATGAGCTTTTGTCAGTAGTGTCCTAACTTTTCGCTGCAGGTTGTTGATGTCCGTGTTGGTCCAATTCACTATTCCGAACGAATAACTGAGTACGAAGCACGCATACGTGTTTAGGGCCTTAAACAAATTCCTGCTGTTAAAATCAGTTTGCACTCCTTGTCTTACTCTCTTGATGAATCCATTCGATAAATCTGTCTTCATTGTTCGACGGTCTATCCTTTGAGCTTGTTTCATCCCGAGATATTGTATTTATCTCCCATGCTCATTGCTTCGATCTCCTGGCCGTCCTGCATCTCGTGAGCACCTTGTTTGAGTCTTCCTTTGACGATGTTAGGGGTGTGGCACTTGTCCAGTCCTAACTGCATTCCGATGTCCCTGAAACTCCTCTACAATTTTAAGCATTTGCGTTAGTTGGTTCTTGGTTGCGGCCATCAGTTTTAAATCATCCATATATAGCAGAGGTGATTCAACTTGATCGCCTCTGCATTGTTGTTTTTGATAGCGAAGCCGTATTTCGTTGGAAAATCCCTCCTTGGAAAATCCCTCTTCGGATGTTGATTGTATCGGTCTCGATGTTACTGCTTGCGGTTCTGAGTTGTATCTTAGTGCGTCAGGTTGTCATAACGTGTTCTAAAAGGGAAACTGTATGATGATCTATTTTATACAGGTTTAAGATACCTGTGAGCCACTTGTGAGGTATGGAATCAAATGCTTTTTTGTAGTCCACATAAGCCAATTAGAGGTTTCGTTGCTTTGAATGAGCCTCGCCGCAGATGACAGAGTCTATGATGAGTTGCTCTTTGCATCCCATTGCGCCCTTCGCGCAGCCCTTCTGCTGCATTTCCATGATGTTGTTCTGCTTGCAGAGAGCATATATTCGCTGCGTAAGGTAAGATGTAATTATTTTGTACAGCATAGGCAGGCAGGTTATTGGGCGGTACTTGGCAGGGTTATCTGTATTCCGCTGGTCTTTTGGTAAAAGGTACGTTGCACCCTGCGTAAGAAACAATGGCATTTTCAGAGGATCGAGCAAGACTTCATTAATGGGCCTGTTTCACAGTTTTTTTTATTTTTGATTATGAATCTTAATAGTAAATAAAACAAGAAAATATTTTTTTCCAATTTTTTATCGGCTGGGAAATACCCTAAAAACGTTTTTGAAATTCAAATTCCTTGGGCCCGTGACGTCACAGGCCCAAAAAGCTTATTGGCTACTGTTTTGCGACGTTGACACGATTTATGGCAATATCGATATGCTTCTATTTGAGATTTGTAAAGACTGAAGAAGAAGAAAATTTACCTCGCTTATATTTTGTGGCAGGCAAAAGCCAAATAGACATAACACATGACCTCAATATCAGGAGGCGGCGCGGTGGTGCACGAGTGGGTGGATTTTTCGTGGTACCCCACGCTTTAGCACCGTACCTCGCCTCCATAGTGGCTAGATGGCTCGAAAAGAGCAGAGGCCATAAAAAGAAATGAAAAAAAAAATAACTGCAATATCAATTAATTTTTAATAATATACCAAAATCGCAAAGTTTTTCATTTTTTGAGTTCAAAGTTACTTGCAGAATGAACACCAACTTGTAAGTTGTCCAAACTTAAATAAATCTGGTTTATAACAACATTTTGTCAGTCAACTGTACATAATTTAGACAATCAAAATTTAATTTATTAACTCGAAATATTCGGACATTGTTGTTTCTTGCCGTTGATCTTCTCCATTTTGCAATTATTCTTAAAGCTAAAATGGCTATCAAAAGGTTTTCCGGATTACCAAAATTTTCCTTTCTCCTTTCTCTCAATTACGGGATCTATTATCACTTTTTCGGTTCATCAGGGAGGTAACAATAATACTGATAATGCTAAATAAATGCCTAGCACCATCCTTATTACAAGACCAATTAAATTTGATTTCAAATCAGCATACGGGTATACACTTTAACTTTTGCAGGTTTCAGAAAATCATTTAGTTATATTAGCTCGGTTTACAAAGAATGACAGAATGACATGCCCAGCCCACAGATTAGACACGACACACGACCCACAAAACAACTACCTGTGTCTGTACAGGGTGTTCCCGTATATTTTGACCCACCCCTAGAGCCTATATTTTTCGAGTTAGAAAAAAAATACTTAAATGAAAGTTGTGGGGTTTTTCCTGAACCGCTAGGATCTGTTACTAGATAAAACAAATGAGCGTCGCAAATTTATGAAAAAATATAAACTTACTTTTTTTTAATAAAACACCCTGTATATTTGTGGATTTTTCAATTGCATGCATTTTTCCAATTCCAACAATATAAATATGTTATATGTTTGCTCTAAGCATTCGCATGATATTCCAAATTGCAGATAAATACGATCTTTATATTTAATCAAGGTTGCCATGGAAAAACATTTCAACTTAGGCAAGGGCATTCCTGTCAATCCATTATTTTTGGGACAATACACCTTAGTACCCTACAACATTCATTTAAGTAATTTTTTTCTAACTCGAGAAATAGAGGCTCTAGGGGTGGGTCAAAATATACGGGAACACCCTGTACGGTCGAGTTCGGACAACCGTTTATACAACTGTCTTTCTCTAGTGAATCGATTTCGATTCAATGTGCACGTATGAGATTAGAAAGGAGATCGAACTTTTGGAGCTTCGATTACTAGCATAACCGGCAACGTCGCAAACACAATTTCATTGCTCTAAATTAAGGTGCGCAGTTTAAAATTTTTATATATTTTTTTTAGTTAATAACAAAGTTAGGTATTGACGAGAAAGATGCTGAGGGGGATTTTATTAAAGAGTTATGTGATTAATTTCATTATAATGTAAGAAATATCGTTAGTGAACAAGGCCCATTAAGGTAGTTAGTTGTTCATGCGTGCACCACAATTTCTTAATCCAATAATTTTGGAGATGTTCTGGACCCGGTGCTTTCCAGTTGTGGGAATTCTTGATAACATTCGAGACCTCATTGGTTGTGAATTGCTCTTGTTGCATCTGGCTATAGCTCCGGCTTATCTCGTGTTCTTCACTGATCCAGCTTGCACTGACATTGCATGGACCTGGTGTGGCAAGTTGATTTCTCCAGAACCATCAACCTATTCTCTGCTAGGGTAACTCGTATTTGTGGCATGGGCGCTAGAATTCAAGGTACGGTAGAAGCCTTTTTCTGATCGTTCAAAGAGTTTGTTGTCTCGTTTCCTGTTGTTACTAGCCTTGTATCTCCTCAGACGCCCTGCGAAAACAGAAAGTTTTTGTTTTAATGTATCACGACATTGTTAAGCAGTGATGTTCGCGGGGTCATGCTGAGAATGCATTTGGGTGCGGCTCATTATTGCCTGCACCGCCCTCTGGATCTTTCTGGTTCTAACTCCTCTGATAAATTCCGTCACTTGTCTTATGTCTTTACGGAGACTCGATCTTCCGATTTAGTCGCATCTCCCATTGAGCCATTCGTGGTTCTGGTCTTGCACGATTTAACTCTTGGGCCGTCCGGATCTTGGCTCCCATTACAGTGATGATTGCCGTTGCGGCACAGTAGATTAACATATGCATGTTCTAATGTTGGTGCCACTGTTAGGTGGGTAAAATTCTGTTGTTCATAAGAAGCAAGATTGTAAGTTTTCTGGAAGAATTTAATCTTGGTAGCGGTGGTCTACTCAGTGGGTCTGTGCCTTCGTATCGCACTACTGCCTTTCTCAGCTGTGTGTCTAAGCTTTCAATGTGTTCTTCGTTAACCGATTCCCGATTCTCAGTTGTTTGTTCAGCCGTTTCGGCTTCTTGTTGTGGTCCAAGCTCTTGAATTTCCCCACTGTTGTTGTCTATGTGTTCGCCATGGATTTCTAGCTCAACTTCCCACTTGATAGTGCTCTAAGTCTGTTTCTGGAATTCCATCATTGTGTGTTTAAAATTTTTTCATCACCCTGTTTAATTGTCTATTGGAAGACATCAAACAAATATTAAAAAAAAATTATACACATTTTTGATTTAATACTAGAATTAGAACCCTATTGCATACAGGATTATGTGGATTATGTAACTATAATTTGTACCTCCTTTAAGCATGTTTCTGAACTGCGTTATATCCTTTGAAATAATAACATTACATGTGGAAACATACATTGTTATTATTATTATTATTATTATTAATCAGAATATAAAATTATGCCCCTATGTTGAATTTGAAAATAATTAACCTAGATATTTTGAGTTGGCAACAATAATGGGTGCTGCCTCTTATTGTGGCAATTGAGCTCTGGCGCCGACCATCATTGCCCTCTGTCACAATCCTTTCTAATGAATCAGGTCTAATCCCCAAAAGCTTCAGTTTCAACTTGAATATTTTTTCTTTCATACCTACTTATTGTTAACTTGATCCTAGAATATCAATTTTACCAAAATATGCAAGTTTGCAGAAAATTTGAGAAATCTGTGAGAAGTGCGCAAGGTACCTAAATAAATATACACCTTTTTAATAAATGTGATTTTTTCTACTAAAAGTGTAATACCTACCTTTATGAAACGATAGGTAGAATATCAAATACTTATAAAGATCCTATTGGTCGGTTCAATATACCACATAAAATACTGTTGTATTTATGGTAAGTAATCACTTTCAAATCTGTTGTGTTTTAAAGGACTGTGTAGTTAGTGTTTTAAGTGCCTACCTAGAGAACAAATATTTAACTTTGTTCTCTACCATGGGTCTCTCCAGTTTAGACGTGTAATAATTACACTAGGGCAACAAAAGGAAGCAGTATTACATATTTTCCACTTCTGATATAGAAAACTGATTATAATTTCGTTCTAGTCGCGGCAGGAGTAGCCGAACCAAATTCTGCTCCGAATGTGACGTCAAGCGTCTGTCGGTACGAGCATACCGTGTTTAGTGTATCGTGTACCTATCACAACTTGAATAGATTTCAGTTGCAATTATTATTATATTGGCCTCCTTAGATCTAGAGACGAAGTAAAAACTAGGGGTGCGCCAAATTTTTTGTAGACAAAATAATAGGCTGAATATTCAGCTCAGTTATTGAGGGTGTCCACCAACCTGGAAAACTTGGAAAAGGCAAGGAATTCAAATAAGGGCCTTGGAAGTCAGGAAATTAGGTCAAAATAGATAAAAAAACTGTAAAAGTCAAGGAATTTGAAAATATAGCTGTTCTTAGTTTTTTCAATTTAGATCTGCAACATGCAGTGTCTATTGGTGGAGTGTCAATCAAATGGTTCGACGAATGCTGAGTACGATATGTCAGTGTGGTGCAGTTACTTTGTCACGTGATTGCTGGTTAGAAAAGTGTAGAAATTAGTTTTGGAATGCATCATCACCTGGCGAAGGTATAGGTTCTCCTTGTCCATCGTTGCAGTGAAGCTTTTATTACACCAATTTAAAATCATTTAAGTTTTTTTTGTCAAAGATGGCTATGAGTATCACTGTAATTCCCCATTTGTTTACGTCCTCCGTTCTGCGGGGCGATTGTTGAACATGAAAACCAAATTTTAATTTCTGCTTAGTTAATGAGTGTGTGAATGAAGTGTGAAGAAATTTTCCGCAAAAGATGATAAGATGCAGCTGATATTGATGGATTTGTAAAAGCTAAAGAGAAGGATCGACATGGATACAGAATTTTGTAGAGGGAAAGTATTGAATGAGGAATAAATAGATTTTGAACGATTGGACAATTTCATAGTAATCTTGGGAAAGAAAGGATGGAAAAGTATGTAAGCGAGTACTGGCTAAATTATTCGACAGAATAGAGGCCACAAACTAATTTCAATTTGTCATTTTTAGACATATATTTTTAGCGAAAGTTCAGCTTTCAAAAACCGAATTGACCAAATATGACAAGTTGACAGCTGAACTTCTTGCACCGAATTTTGGTCAAGTGTAAAAAGTTACAAACCATTTAAACTACACCGGGATTATGAAAGACGAGCAGTGCGCATAATGCAAAAATGTGGCAGTTAAAGGACGAGTCAGGTGAATAGTAGCACTTATCGTATGCAACATATTATGCATTTCTCGGAGAACTTTAATTGAAAGAAACATGTTTGGCTAGCTAGCTCTGTGTAAAAACACATTCGAGATTCATGGCTTACTTTCCGAGATATTTTTGAAAAATCAAAAAATTGACAAAATTCTTCGGTTTGCAACTTTTTTGTTTCAAGATATAGGTGCCGAATTTAAAAAAAAAATGTGGGCAAAACTGATTTCTTTAACCCTACTTTATCAGCATTTGAGTGCTCTCTTAGGCCCGGTTCATACAGCTTCTTTATCTTTTAATTTTTCTTTATCTTTAAGAAATATTAAATGTCATTGGTCAGTTCAAATCAAGGGACAAATGCCATTGGTTATTTCTTAAAGATAAAGTAAAATTAAAAGATAAAGAAGCTGCATGAACCAGGCTTTAGTACTTGAAAAAGTTTTAATTTTGAAATTTGAGCCATGGAGAACCTAGAAACTCGGGGAATCTGGTTTTTCAGATTTGGTGGGCACCTTCTTATTGGCACTGCCCAATATTCAGCACAAATAATAAGTTTTCTTAGAATATTTTATTTGTCCTAATAATTTGCTGAATAGGGTAAATTCCCTTGAATTCATCCCCCCCCCCCAATTGTTGGCATTTTTTTAAGGAATAAACAGGAATGCAATTTATTTTGTCCAATATTTGTCTATTGTTCTCCCTAAAATTCCTCATCAAATCTACAATTTGGCAACAGCGAATTAGTGGATTTTGTTAGTTCATGAAAATGCAATAAAAAATGTGTGGTTGAGATAAATAATGACCGCAAACAACCCTTCTGGTACCTCACAATCATTTTCATCCCTAATTGTGTTAATAATACATATTTTTTCAATTTATTCGAAAACTAATACCTTCTCCAAATACTACTATTTGGTATCATTGTAATGATTTTTACCTATACGTGTGTACTTAACCTAAGTCAGATTTGGATATTGCGTGGTCGACGTTAAATTTGCGTTGGACGATTACTGGTAAAATGGACAAATTTTACTACCTATTGTATTTTTTCGTACTTCAAAGACGCTATTAATCTATATTTTGCTAATATTAGTGAAAAGTTAAATGTGTGTTTTATACACATGCAAAATTGCATAATAGCATTAATGTATTTTCTTAGCCCATTATATTAAAATTGGTCTTATGTGAGCGACCACTGGCGTGTTTACCCTATTCACTACTTGGTGGAACATTCGGCTGCATTCATAGTTTTATTTCTAATAAAATAAAATCCTATTTTTAGACCATGGCTTAAAATTAAAATAACTTTCAACCTGATAACTGATGTTAGAAGGTTAACCAATGCTGCGTCCGGTAAGGCTGCATTTCTTATTATTCCTTCATTCAACGAAAGTATGTAAAGCATATATTTGTTTATTTGTATGTTGCTCAACCAAAGCTCTTTGCCTTAAACTTGTCTCCGATCTACTAACAAATGAATTTCTGTCTGCATTACGAATCATTATTATTGCACGTAGAAGTCTTTGTTCTCCTTCTAATCATTTACAGGGGCAGCCAGATATCCTAAGGACTGTTTTCAAAATGTTTTGAAGCTGAGAATTTTTAATGGGTTGTCATTCCTCCCGCATTCCTGTCACTTTGAAGGATTATGGGAAGCGGGAATAACAAAATGTAAAAACACATTTAAATCGTATAAAGCACACATTTTACAGGGGGCAGCCAGATATCCTAAGGACTGTTTTCAAAGTTTTGAAGCTGAGAATTTTTAATGGGTTGTCATTCCTCCCGCATTCCCGTCACTTTAAAGGATTATGGGAAGCGGGAATATCAAAATGTAAAACCACATTTAAATCGTATCTTGGGGGAGCAAATTTTGACATACGAGGAATTTAATACCATCCTGGTCCAAATAGATTCAATTATTAATTTAAGACCTCTCTGCGAAATTACTTCTGATCTAATTGATTTGATGCCTCTTTCAAGAGTGTCTGTTTACGTAGAGCCGTCCCTACCTGGGAGTGCAAAGAGTGCAGTGAACGCTGGTGGCGTTTCGCCAGGGGCGGCAAATATTATTAAAATATTTGCCGACATAATGGCGGGTTAGATACATTTTATTTATATACCTTTTACTTTGTTTCGATTTTGTTTTTTTTTATTTTAGAATTTTATGCGGTTTTTGAGATACAAGTTTTTCATATTGTTATTTTTTATTAACAGGCTTGCTTAATTTAATGTGTGAATATAAAGACCAGTGCCGTAATGAGGGTGTGTCGAAAAAGGTGCCCGCCATGGGCGGAACTTGATCACCTTAGGTACTCTACATGAATACTTGAATCAACACAGACTGTCACTGGCTGTTTTTCGACTCCTGACCAATTAAACCGACACACCTATTATTTTGCGCCCATCATACTCCCTCTCTTTCTTACACTGCTAGCCCGCATTCACATGAGGCGAAATGCTCAGCCAATCAGCGTCATTTAATATGAATGAAAATTTGTTCTTATTTAGGTTATACAAAAATTGCCACAGGAACTTCATACCCTTGGTATGGGTCTAGGACAATAACCCCCAGACAAAATCCCCCCGGTTTTACCCCCTGCACAAAAACCCACCGTACCCCCTGAACATTTACCCCCCCCCCCCGGCACTGTATTTTTATAACTATAACCTCTAATGTTAAAAAAATTGAAAAGTGAAAACAAAAGATTATATTTGAGCAACTGACAACGTTGCAATTACCGCTCCCCTATCTCGCGGTTTGAAAGTGTGAAAGCCAGCCATAACCTCCAAAGGTGTAAGTGACGGCTAATCCAACATCTTATTACGTGACATCGCCTTACGCAATTCCGTGTTTTTTCTTACTTATTTTTTCGGGGACCCGGGAAGCATCAGAATCTCTCCCAAAGACTCCAGGAAAGCATTAAAAATATAAAAAAATATAGTTACTCAATATAAAACAAACAATAAAAATAACAGATTTTTGTAATCAAAGGATAAAACCGTTAACCGCTACCTCCATGCATCATAGCGAGTCCGAGTTTTAATAATATGCACCATGTGCCACTGTTCAAATATAATCTTTTCTTTTGCTCCTTTATTGTATTCATACAGATTGAATCTTTTTAGTATTAGAGATTATACAGTGCGTTTTCGTACTGGCGGGGGTAAATGTCCGGGTGGGTTTTTGTCCAGGGGGTATAAATCGGGAGGTAAATATCCGGGGGGCTTTTGTCTGGGGGGTTATTTTCCGGTTACCCTTGATACGGCTCTGATAAATATTTATTTAAAAAAATTGGTATTTTTTAATTCCATGTACCTATTAAATTTCTTTGGCTGTAGGTGGCAAAATTTGGTTTGCACTCCAGCGGAAAATATCATAGGGACGGTGCTGTTCTTACAGTTTATCAAAGATCTACATGATATTGCATTACAAAAAATATTAAAGTGCCAGATATCATAAGAACTGTTTTCAAAATGCTTTGAAGCTGAGAATTTTTAATGGGTTGTCATTCCTCCCGCATTCCTGTCACTTTGAAGGATTATGGGAAGCGGGAATAACAAAATGTAAAACACATTTAAATCATGTCTTGGGGGAGCAAATTTTGGCATACGAGGAATTTAATACCATCCTGGTCCAAATAGCTTCAATTCTTAATTCAAGACCTCTCTGTGACATTACTTCTTATCTGATTTGACGCCTCTTTCACCTGGTCATTTTCTTACCTTAGCACCATTTACCAATAACAGTCAATTAGATAGTTGGCAACTTCTCATTAGATTACAAGACTTTTGGAAAAGTTGGCATGTAACATCTGTGTTCACTAAAACTGGCATTTTAAAGAGGTCCATAACAAAATTATACCCTTCTACCGCACATTAGCATTAGTTTATTATCCACATTTGTTATAGACTACTTTTATCCCGACGCATTCGATCAAATAGACGACATAAACCCTACAGATTGAAATTAAATCATATTTAAAATTTCAAGTCAAGCCGCTATTTCCAAACAGAAGTTGGCCAGAATGTGCACCAACCTACTGTGGAATAAGTACCTATAATAAGCTAATGTCCCTAGAGAGGATTGAAAACCGTAGGATTCAATACTGATGATGTACATATAGAATTATAAAAGATTTGACATAACTCAATCAGGTCCATTTCAATCCGATCAAGTTGTCACGAGATAAACGTAGTCATAGTAAAATAATATGTTAATTATATCCCTTGAATTTTTAATTGGGTGTTTCGCCACCAAACTGGTTAAAAGACATATTTTTTAAGTTGTCTGGAAAATTAATAAATTCTTAACAGTAAATGGACGAAACTTTGAACGTGTAACTCAAAAAATAACTTCAACAAATTTGTTTTCTGAGCTTTCGGAGAATAAATCTTCCTCCTTTCTCAAAGATCTGTCACGTCCAAGTGGGAGGAAGATTTATTCTCCGAAAGCTCAGAAAACAAATTTGTTGAAGTTATTTTTTGAGTTACACGTTCAAAGTTCATCCATTTACGGTTAAGAATTTATTAATTTTCCAGACAACTTGAAAAAGTTGTCTTTTAACCAGTTTGGTGGCGAAAAACCCAATTAAAAAATTCAATTGATCTGTTTGCACCACAAATAAATTTTAGAAAATATGTTAAATATATGTTCATGTTCATATATTCCTTCTCATGGAGAGAATGCAAATCAACCTTGTACTGGTGGCCTTGGCCACCATTACCTAATCATTTGACAATATGTCCTGACTTACTTTGAATGAGAACATAGCAGGAAAGTATGGTTTCAATGGAACGTTTTATGACTGCTAGGGCATATAATAATAACTCTCACCCTCACAATACTCCAAACTAGGAGGATTATACCAGCCTAGTTCGTATGCTCTGTGATTGACCAAAGCATCCCGAATTGTATACTTGCTTGAAGTAGGTGGATAATTAACATTGAACACTGACAAAACATAATTGTTGGCAAGTGGATCGAGTTTTATTTGTCTTGTTTGACTATTGGGAGAGTTGCAGTGAGGGTTTGTTTATCAGTGTTAGCACAGGTTGTTTTTTTTTAGGTTAGATTTTTTATGATGGCATTTACAATTTCAGTAAAAAAATTGCCTGATGATAAGTCAGGGCTTGTCTACACCATATCTAATCATTTTAACCTTTTCGGAAAAAACGGCGTTTTCGAGGTTGACGGCAAATTTGCATTCCTCCATGTTTGAACGAGAACATAGCGGGAAGGTATGGTTTGAATGGATCAGTTATCTTATTGCTGGAACATTCACACTTACTGAAGTTGTCTTGTCCTGTATTTGTATGTACTGTGTAATTCCGTGTTCATTTAATATGTTAGGTGGGTGAAGCCGTACATGTATCGATGCGGTGGGAGATAGTAAAGGGGCGAGTTTTTAAATTCAGCTTAAATAATGTGATGGAATCCACCAATGCGTTCAAAAATTTCTGCACTTATGATTGGCTTGATGGATTCCATCACATATTTTGCTGACTTTAAAAACTCCCCTTACCTTCAGCTATGTGAATCAGACCAGTAAGTAATTTTAGTTTAACAAACGCTGCATTCTGCCCTGGAGGTACCTTAATGTATTTTTCATTTTTTGCTTTTGTGGATATTTAAAAAAGTGTTATTTTCAATCTCAATTTTTTTCCATCGCGGATTTCGTGGAAATTTTGCTGCATCTTCAATTTTTTCTATCTAGTACACAGAATTAGTGTATTTCATGCATAAGGTGTTGAACACTAAAATGTATTATATCATTGCAATGAGGTGTTTAATTCGCAATAATAATGTCGTTCCATAAGGAAAAAATTGGCAGCCACTATTTTTTCATACAAGACAAATGTCTTAACTTGGATTAACACCATGCAACATAGATAGGTTTTGCATTTTACTATTCATTGACATATACCAATTTTTTACCAATAAGGAAGTAGCTAGAAACCTAACAAAACAAAATTTTATCGAAACAAAATCAAAGTGTTCTTGTTTTTATATTTAGAAAATTATTTTTCTAGGTCTCGCTGGCATCCTCCCTATTCACCCAACAACATATATGGCAGCATGGAGAAAAAGAAAGCAAGATAGAGAGGCCCAAGATCAAGAAAAAAATAGTCCCCAGGAAGAAATTGCTAAAAGCAATTAGAATATTTTTGTACCTTTAGTTTAGCTGAGGAAAAATAAAACTATGAGAATTAAATTGTATGTGTTTATTAATGCAAAAACTGTGGTAGCAATATAGTTTTAAAACACTTCATATACTAAGAAATATGCTCAGTTAGTATACAATGATTTTTAAAAACTTCATATGACACTGTCAAATATATATACACATTTTTTTAAACAAATACACCATGCCAAAAATAAGCTAAAAAATACAACAACCCGTATTCCTATATAAAAACTTTGTTGGTAGTATTCTTATTCACTCTTCTCCAGGAGTTTTTGGGCTGGAAAGATATAAACTAATTAAAATTAAGCAACAACATAATATGCGAGAAGAAGGAATGGCAGAAAGTAGAGAGTTGCTTGTTGACAAGCACATGAGGTACGCCTACCCAGAGTCAAGTCTATGACGGAGAGCCTTCCTGGAGTGACGAAAGTACATTCCGACCGACAATTGATGGCAATAAGCACAACCCCCCAAGTATGCCGAGGCTACCACTGTCTTAAGCTTACCTCCCCCAATAGTTGGTTCCATCATCGGAGGAACTACCATATTCAATTTCAAGGTGCAGTGCATGTAAATACTGGTACACGTGCCACCCGTCAGGGCCAGAGCTGCTATTGCCCGGTTAAATTTCTGGGTAGACTGTGGACTTACCGTCTCAGACAAACCAATTATTAAACAAACTTAGTAAAGCTACATACATCATACGTAATCTCGTCTAAAGTTAGCAATGAGGTATGAAAGAAGGCTAGTTTGGTCAAATAATCAAAGTAGACGTGGATTGTGGAAATTTTGCAAACCTGCTAGTTTTTCGTTCTGAACAAGTTTTCTTTATATTATTTTGTCGTAAAACCTACAAAAAGGGCACTTTGCTGGTGAGAAAAATTAGTTTTTTCAAAATTTCCAAGGCATACTTGATTTTTCGAAAGTAAAATTATGTCATAAATTAGTTTCAAACCAAGCAGGGCTGAACTCCTAAAGGTCAAATTTGAACTCGAAAATTTGGTCATTTCAAAGAGTCGTTCAAATAATCCAGGGCCACACTGTATAACTTACAAAAAGGCAAGTTTTCATTAAAAACATTCAATAAACATTCACTAAAACCTTCAGAACCAAACTATATAATTTTTGTTGTCTTTCGGGTGTCTTCTGGCAGCCATTTTGAAAATGGCCGCCAGGGGGCAGTTGGCCGATGGCTCCACATCCAAATTTGTTCATATTACTTCGGTCTGCCTGTGCCAAATTTGGTGCTGTACTAGGCATACTACAGCCACTTTCATTCGCATGCGAGTTATGGCATACCTACTTTTGTGGGGACATACCTCGCATATCATTGAGGGTGTTTGGTATCCAGAGAAAGTGCATTAGGTTGCCGACTGATTTGATGTTTAATGATCCTGGTAGGGATACATTTGTCTTGCTCCGAATTATAACATTGTCCTGTGAATACAGAGTCTCACTTAATAGTGAAACAACCTTACAACTTCTTGAATTTTTAACCGACCAGAACGAAATTTTTACCAAAGGTAGATGGCATTGTTTATTACTTATTTCCATACAGAGCGTCTCGCTTAATAGTAAAACAACCTTATAACTTCCCTAATTTTTAACCAACCAGAACGAAAATTTTACCAAAGGTAGATGGCATTGTTGATTACTTATTTCCATACATAAATACAAATTTTTGTCAAAATCAAAAAATATTACCCCTTTCGGGACCGGACGACGAACACGCATATAAAAGTTGGGTCAGTGGGACCGAAACTGACTATAAACGCAAGCAGGGAGGCATGAGAAAGGACTGGAACCGAACGGACACGCGTTGACTACGGATACATTGGAACGCCTACTTTACATTGGTCATGCCCCCAATTAATTCTATTGGCTGATTTTCTAGTAACGGCATCTAGTTGGGTGGTCCTTCTCGCATTGTATTAACCGGCTTGTGCCTTTATTATTCCGTATTCAGCTTGCTGTTGACGTTGTTTCGCAGAAGTAGGAATTAGAAAACACGTGACACATTCTCGAAATTATAATACCTTAGATTTGACTGCTAATATGGAGCGCAATAAATATTTAAATGACGACGAATTATATGAACTGATGATGAACAGTGATGACAAAATTGAACATTTTGATGACAATGCAGAGGACGATGAATGGGAAAATAGCTCTGGCAGTAGTGAGGAAGAGGAAGACAATGAAATATACTTAGTGCCAGAGCAAGATAATGAAGAAAGTTCAGATAATGATGCAGATCAACAAAACACACAACCCAACAAATGAATGAAACTTTCGGATAAACCTACATTTGATTGGCGAAAAGTTGATTTAGTGCTTAAATTACACGATTTTGATAGTACCAACTCAGGTATACGAATAGAAAACCTGTCAGAAAATCCAACGCCATTGAAAATTTTATTTCTCCTTATTTTGTGCAAAATATTACAAGGCAAGTAAACTCTATTATGATTTTGGGGTAAATGAGAATCCTGTCGATGCAATAAAAAATTATAAAGCCATTTCTGTTGGTGAAATGTATGTTTTTTGGCTGTGATACTTCTTATGCCTCAGGTAAAAAAACAAAGGATAAAAGATTATTGGTCGAAAGATATCCTAATTGAGACCCCAATGTTTAGCCAGTTGATGTCGCGTGGGAGATTCCTAGCTATTTTGAAATATTTACATTTCTCTGATTCTGCTAATATAAATCGAGAAGATAAACTTTTCAAGATCAGAATGGTAGTCGATTATTTCAGGCAGACATTCAAAAATATTCTATACCCTTTTCAAAACATTGTGATTGACAAAAGCCTAATGTTGTTCATAGGAAGGATAGCATTTAGACAATACATTCCGTCCAAAAGACATAGGTTTGGAATTATTTTTTTTGTCATTGTGGACTGTGAAACGGGATATATATTAGATTTTCTTTTGTACACTGGCGCTTCAACGGAAATAAAAGATTTCAACAAAGGAGTTGGAATGTCAGGAAACAGAGTGCTCACACTAACAGAACCATATTGGAATAACGGGCATCGGCTGTTTACCGATAATTGGTACACGAGTCCACTACTCTATGATGAATTGTTCAATAAAAAATTCAATTGCTGCGGGACTGTGAAATTAACCAGACTGTTTGTACCCAACTTTGAGAAACTAGAAAAGGAATCAATTGAGTTCTTTTTAACTGACAGACTGTTGGCTTTAAAATCGCGGGACAAATGGGACATGAGTATGCTGACATCGATTCATAATAGTGAAATGGAAACTACGAGAGTCAAACAGGGTGTTGAAATTCGCAAGCCACGGTGCGTAGTTGACTACAATATGAACATGGGTGGAGTAGATAAAACAGACATGCTACTGAGTACCACAGAGTCAGTGCGAAAAACAGTGAAATGGTACAAAAAAGTTTTTTCCACATACTTTACCTGGCTGTTTTGAACTCGCATGTAATTTATAAAATGAAGACTGGGAAAAATACTCCACCGCTAGACTATCAAAGAGAACTTGTCAGATCTCTTGTGGCGAAATATCAGACAATAAAACCACGAAGTTCAACTAGCAATAGACCAGATCATGCCCATTCTCCCTTGCGACTCATTGAAAGGTACTTTCCATCTATGTACCCACGAAAGCCAGAAACCAACAAAGTGACCTTGAAAAGATGCGTCGTCTGTACCAAACAAAAGAAGAGAAAGGAAACCAGTTATTATTGTATCCCGCCACTGTAGAAAAGATGACATGTGGGATATCATTTAAGGGTAATTAGGTCACTGATTTCAATAGTGAGGTCAAAAATATATAATTCAACAGGATTTAAATTTTAATTAGTCATTTAACTCTTAAAAATTAAAAAAAAAATAAAATTAAATATTTTTTAGACAAAACAATAAGAAAACTTTATAGTACAGCATGAATTATCGAATGTCTTCATCTTCGTTGACGCTAGAATCTAACGTTTTGCTGCATACAAAGTTAATATCTTTTTAAATTCAATTTATTGATATATAAGAGGTAAAAAACGCTAACCTTTGATTTGTACATGCACCTTTACGTTTCTTGCAATTAAGAGTACATGACAGATTGCTTCTTCGGCAAATACAGCGCATCGTCTCGCAGTCTTTAAAACAACTGCAACGGCCAAGCTCCCTGCAACCTTGCCAGATGACCAAATAGGCTTCCAGCCATGCTCTGAACGCCTCCAACCCCACTCATCTGGCTCTGGAGGTGCTTTTAGTTTATTAGACCTCCCCCAAATCTGTCCTGCTTGGAATGCTCCTCTTAAAGTGTGCTGCTTAAGAGATGCAGACGTGGAAGGTATTAATAAAAGGGAGCGATTTTCAGTACCAAAAAGGTATTTTCGAGGACTGTTTAGGCCTTCATGATCGGGATCTCTGATGCCATACAAATGCACTGTATATTTCTCCAAAATATCAAATACACGCTGAGTGGGGGGTGGACCTTGGAGTACCAATATATTTAAATGCTTCAGTAATATCATCTCCATTAAATGCTTTAAATCACAGAAAATATACGCTACGCGGACAGAAGTTCCACACAATGCAATTATTTGGCAGCCCGAAAGGAAGCCGGCTCTCAAAAGCCGGCTTCTCCTGGCTTTCAGCAGTGTCTATAGAAGAATTCTTCCATAGTTCTGCCTTCACGGCCGTGGTACTTTCATTACTCAATACTAGGCGGTAGCACGCTAGGAAAAAGCATCCGAAAGCGGCGTTGCCGGATTGTGCAAACAGTCTGTGCTTTTACCGAACTATAAAAATAAAGAGATCTTTAATAAAATGAGCTTGCCATTTAGAATTCAAGGTTAACAGTGAGGCTGTCAGCAGTAACTATAGAATTCTTCCCTCGAGAGATTTATTTTTATCGTCGTTTTTAGAAATGACATCCAATATTTTACTAATCATGGCTGAAAAAATTACGGCGCAAAAACACCCCTCAAGGAAAAAAAATTATAACGACATTGTTGTTGGTCCGATTATCTGCCCCGTTTTTAGTAACGACGTTGCAAATTATTCCAGATGCTTGAACCCGTGTTAGAAACAATTTACGGGCAAAAATCCCTTCCAACCCTCAGATAGATTTGCTTTTGGTCCGACTATCGTAGTTTTTGGAAAGCGTAGCCACTATAAACTATAACTCTTATTTTACGAATCCGTGGTAGAAAAAATTTACAAGACAAAAACTACCCCATGCGCCCTCTGAAAAAATTGAAAATTCCATTGTTCCTAGTTCGATCTTCACCGTTTTAGCAAGGACGTTACAAATGATACCAAATTCACGAATTAGTGGTTGAAAAAAATTGTTAGGAAAAAACTACACCCTCCCCCAGATATTGCTTTTGAGACGATTAGGTATTTAGTCGTTTTTTGAAGGGGCATTTATTATTTACTATAACCGTATTTCACCAATAGGTGGTTGAAAACATTTGCGGGCAAAAACTACCCCTTCCCACCCCCGGAAGTTTGTTTTTAATTTGATTATTGTCGTTTTTTGAAAATGCAATCACTATATTCCTTATTTCACGAATGCGTGGTTGAAAACATTTGCGGGGCAAAAACTACCCCTTCCCACCCCCGAAAGTTTGTTTTTAATTTTATTATTGTCTTTTTTGAAAACCCATTCACTACATCCCTTATTTCACGAATCTGGGGGTTGAAAACATTTACGGGGCAAAAACTACCCCTTCCAACCCCCGGAAGTTCGTTTATAATTTGATTATTGCCGTTTTTTGAAAATGCAATCACTATATCCCTTATTTCACGAATCCGTGGTTGAAAACTTTTGCGGGGTAGAAACTACCCCTTCCCACCCCGAAAATTTGTTTTTAATTTGATTATTGTCATTTTTTGGAAATGCAATCACTATATTCCTTATATCGCGAATGCGTGGTTGAAAACATTTGGGGGCAAAAACTACCCCTTCCCACCCCCGAAAGTTTGTTTTTAATTTTATTATTGTCTTTTTTGAAAACCCATTCACTACATCCCTTATTTCACGAATCTGGGGGTTGAAAACATTTACGGGGCAAAAACTACCCCTTTCAACCCCCGGAAGTTCGTTTATAATTTGATTATTGCCGTTTTTTGAAAATGCAATCACTATATCCCTTATTTCACGAATCCGTGGTTGAAAACATTTGCGGGGTAGAAACTACCCCTTCCCACCCCGAAAGTTTGTTTTTAATTTGATTATTGTCATTTTTTGAAAATGCAATCACTATATTCCTTATATCGCGAATGCGTGGTTGAAATAATTTGGGGGCAAAAACTACCCCTTCCCACCCCCGAAAGTTTGTTTTTAATTTTATTATTGTCTTTTTTGAAAACCCATTCACTACATCCCTTATTTCACGAATCTGGGGGTTGAAAACATTTACGGGGCAAAAACTACCCCTTCCAACCCCCGGAAGTTCGTTTATAATTTGATTATTGCCGTTTTTTGAAAATGCAATCACTATATTCCTTATATCACGAATGCGTGGTTGAAAACATTTGGGGGGCAAAAACTACCCCTTCCCACCCCCGAAAGTTTGTTTTTAATTTTATTATTGTCGTTTTTTGAAAACACATTCACTACATCTCTTATTTCACGAATCTGGGGTTGAAAACATTACGGGGCAAAAACTACCCCTTCCCACCCCCGGAAGTTCGTTTTTAATTTGATTATTGCCGTTTTATGAAAATGCAATCACTGTATTCCTTATTTTACGAATCCGTGGTTGAAAACATTTTCGGGGCAAAAACTACCCCTTCCCACGCCAGAAAGTTTGTTTTTAATTTGATTATTGTCGTTTTTTGAGAACACATTCACTACATCCTTTATTTCACGAATCCGTGGTTGAAAACATTTGCGGGGCAAAAACTACCCCTTCCCACCCCCGGAAGTTCGTTTTTAATTTGATTATTGGCGTTTTTTGAGAACACATTCACTACATCCTTTATTTCACGAATCCGTGGTTGAAAACATTTGGGGGCAAAAACTACCCCTTCCAACCCCCGAAAGTTTGTTTTTAATTTTATTATTGTCGTTTTTTGAAAACACATTCACTACATCCCTTATTTCACGAATCTGGGGTTGAAAACATTTACGGGGCAAAAACTACCCCTTCCCACCCCCGGAAGTTCGTTTTTAATTTGATTATTGCCGTTTTATGAAAATGCAATCACTATATTCCTTATTTCACGAATCCGTGGTTGAAAACATTTTCGGGGCAAAAACTACCCCTTCCCACGCCAGAAAGTTTGTTTTTAATTTGATTATTGCCGTTTTTTGAGAACACATTCACTACATCCTTTATTTCACGAATCCGTGGTTGAAAACATTTGCGGGGCAAAAACTGCCCCTTCCCACCCCCGGAAGTTCGTTTTTAATTTGATTATTGCCGTTTTTTGAAAATGCAATCACTATATCCCTTATTTCACGAATCCGTGGTTGAAAACATTTGCGGGGTAGAAACTACCCCTTCCCACCCCGAAAGTTTGTTTTAATTTGATTATTGTCGTTTTTTGAAGGGGTGCTGGGGGTAGTTCTCGAGCAACAATTTTTTTAACCACGAATTGGAATCATTGCAAACATCCTTGCTAAAATTGGCGAGGATCCGACAATGAAGTTATCATTTTTGTTCTTAAAGGGGTGCTGGGGGTAGTTTGCGCCCAAGAATTTTTTTCAAGCGCGAATTCGTGAATCTAAAGTCATTTAGAACGTACTTTCTAAAATCGACCTACAATCAAGTTATAATTTTTTTTAAAGAGGTGCTGGGGGTAATTTTCGCCCAACAATTTTTTAAAGTACAAATTTGTGCATCTGTGCTAAAAACGGTGGGAATCGTACCATGAAAGTTTCCTTTTTTTCTTTAAGGGGTAGTGGGGGTGGTTTTTGCCCAAGAAATTTTTTTCAACCACGAATTCGCGCATCTAGAATCATTATAGGACCGTCCTTGCTAAAATTGGCGAGGATTTGACAATGAAGTTATCATTTTTGTTCTTAAAAGGCTGCTGAGGGTAGTTTTCGAAAAAGAATGTTTTCAAACGCAAATTCGTGAATCTAGAATTATTTAGAACGTACTTGCTAAAATCAGCCAAGATTCGATAATTAACTTATAATTGCTTTGGTGCTGGGGGTAGTTTTCGGGCAACAATTTTTTTAAAGCACAAATAATTTGTGCATCTGTAATCATTAGGTACGTCCTTGCCAAAAACTGTGGGAATTTACCATGGAAGTTATATATTTTTTCTTTAAGGGGTAGTGGGGGTAGTTTTCGCCCAACAAATTTTTTGAACCACAAATTCGCGCATCTGGAATCATTAGGAACGTCCTTGCTAAAATTGTCGAGGATCCGACAATAAACTTGTCATATTTGTTTTTAAAAGGCTGCTGATGGTAGTTTTCGCACAAGAAATTTTTTCAACCGCGAGTTCGTGAATCTAGAGACAATGAAGCTATAATTTTTCAAAGGGATGCTGGAGTAGTTCCCGCCCAATAATTTGCTAAAAACGGTGCTAATCGTACCATGAAAGTTAGCTTTCTTTAAGGGGTAGCGGGGGGCCCAACAAATTTTTTCAACCACGAATTCGCGCATCTAGAATCCTTGGTAAAATTGGCGAGGAGCCGACAATGAAGTTATCATTTTTGTTCTTAAAGGGGTGCTGAGGGTAGTTTTCGAACAAGAAATTTTTTCAACCGCGAATTCGTGAATCTAGAGTCATTAAGAACGTACCTACTTGCTAAAATCGGCCAGGATCCGACAATGAAGTTATAATTTTTTTAAAGGGGTGCTTGGGGTAGTTTTCGACCAACAAGTTTTTTAAAGTACAAATTTGTACATTATCTGGAATCATTAGGAACGTCCTTGCTAAAACGGTGGGAATCGTACCATGAAAGTTATATTTTTTTCTTTAATACGGGGTAGTGGGGGTAGTTTTCGCACAACACATTTTTTCAACTACGAATTCGCGCATCTGGAATCATTAGGAACGTTCCTTGCTAAAATTGGAGAGGATTCGACAATGAAGTTATCATTTTTGTTCTTAAAGGGGCGTTGAGGGTAGTTTATTTCGCACAAGAAATTTTTTCAGCCACGATTTAGTGCATCTGGAATCATTACGAACGTCCTTGCTAAAATCAGCAAGGATCCGACAATAAAGTTATCATTTTTTTCCTAAAGGGGTGCTGGGGTAGTTTATTCGCCCAACTATTTTTTTAAAGCACGAATTTGAGCATCTGGGATCGTTAGCTAAAAATCGTGGTGGTAGTCGGGGTAACTTTCGCCCAACAAATTTTTTCAACCACGAATTCGTGCATTTGGAATGATTAGGAACGTCCTTGCGGGGATCATGATATTCATGATATCAAATGAATATTTCAATAATACAACAATACTTATAGGTAGAAAAAACATTTGGAAACAGAGATTTGAATGATAAATTTAATATGCAACAAGTATTATTCATGATTTATGATTTTATTCTGTAAACTTTGGTTAGGCCCAAAATTATAAATAGTAAAAACCCATAAAATTTGTATCATTGACATCCTGTACATATTTTCTACATTGTAGAACAAATATTTACCGTATACTAAGTGTATAATTAGTAAATAAGATACGAATAAACTATATTATTTGTAACATCTTAATATATTTTAATCGGATAATTAATATTGGCTCTGAAGCACTCTGTATAGCTTAGTATACGTCGTACGGATTCTACAAAGACGAAGCAAATAATAAAATAGCTATGCTCCCACTAGGTTATATTTCGTATAGTTCAAGGCCTCTGCCCGTCTGCCCGGAAATAGATTTTGATGACTGAAAGCCGCCGCCAGCATAGGCGCGTTTATGAAACCTTTATTCCTAAACCACCGGCAACACGGTTAGGCTCTTCAGCTGACTGCTGGCGCCTCTAGCGGTGACTTTTATCGGAGGTTATTTTACGGTTTTAAAAATAGAACGATTCTGCATCCGAGCGCCATCTGTTAGGCCAAGGCAAAACCAACTTTCAGTGTGCTATACATATTTTACGAGCCCAGTGCTACTGGCACTTCTGTCCGCGTAGCGTATATTTTCTGTGCTTTAAATGCTGTTTTTTACCCTTTGAGGTAAAGAATGACACAGTGTCGCAGCCCGTAAAAGCATGTAAGGCTTCACATTTATCTTCACCCACGGCTATTGCAATATTGTGAACTGGTATATACCGCCTAAGATTGTCCTTCATCAATAAATGGAGTTTCATGTTCATTTATGGAAGAAGCGGATGGGCGAGTAATATTAACATGTGCAAGATTCAGTTGACCATGAGGCTCAAAACGTAATGGTTAGTTGTTCAGACACAGACGTTGTTGTTTTATGTGTTTCATTTTTCCATAAGTACTATGGGTTTAAAGCAACTTTGGATTTTATATATAATTTTTTATTATATAAATAAAAAGCGGTATATATACACAATATTGCAATAGTCTTGGGTGAAAATAAAAATGTGAAGCCTTATGGGGTATGCATGCTTTTACAGGCTGCGACACTGTGTCATTCTTTACCTCGTAGGGTAAAAAAGCAGCATTTAAAGTATTTAATGGAGATGATATTATTGAAGCATTTAAATATATTGGTACTCCAGGTTCACCCCCCACTCAGAGTGTATTTGAGATTTTGGAGAAATATACAGTGCATTTGTATGGCATCAGAGATCACGATTGTGAAGGCGTAAACAGTGCTCGAAAATACCTTTTTAGTACTGAAAATCGCTTCCTATTATTAATACCTTCTGCATCTCTTAAGCAGCACGCTTTAAGAGCAGCATTCCAAGCAGAGCAGAGGGAGGTCTAATAAACTAGAAGCACCTCCAGAGTCAGATGAGTGGGGTTGGAGGCGTTCAGAGCATGGCTGGAAGCCTATTTGGTCATCTTTGCCAAACATCTTGCAAGGTTGCAGGGAGCTTGACCGTTGCGGTTGTTTTAAAGACTGCGAGACGATGCGCTGTATTTGCCGAAGAAGCAATCTGCTAGGTACTCTTAATTGCAAGAAACGTAAAGGTGCATGCACAAATCAAAGGTTAACGTTTTTTACCTCTTAGGTATACAGGGTGACCGTATTTCGAGTCTATGCATGGGGATCTTGGTTATCTTAAGAGATACTAGGTCGGTTAAATTGGGGCAAAGTTGCGGAATTTGATGTAGAGTAACATGGTAAAAAGAAATTTTGGATGGCCTTTTTCGTTTTGAAAATAATGCGAAAAAACTGAAATATGTCGTTATCGTTTTTATTTTTTTAAACGAAAACGAATGGCGCTGGACATCTCTAAGTTAACATTATTAAGGCACTTTTTTACAAGGAATCTAAATATGACCTCGCATTTTTTTTGTCACACATTATGCTTTACTTTGTTTTTCTTGCCGTAATATCAAATTAATCGTTTTTGCATAGAATGCCTTGAAAACGTAAGCCCCATCAAGTTTGACGTTTTTGCATAGAGTGCCTTGGAAACATAAGCCCCATAATGTTTGACATTTCTGCATAGAATGTCTTGGAAACATAAGCCCCATATAACGTTTGATAGTTTAGTACAATTTTAAGTGTCACGGATACTTTATTTTACTGAAAAATATCATTTTCACATGAAGAAAAGCGTGACATGATTCAAATTTATTATTCCTCAAAAAATATAAATGACGTCGAAGGGATATTGGACGAGCCATAAACCATTTAAGGAAACGTGCTGCATTGTGCCTCGAGGAACAAGGAGGACAAATTGAACATTTATTGTAAAACAGGATTGTCTACTCGTCTAGGTTTTTGTTGTTCTTGTGTTTCCAGTTTGACTCTTTTAGTGTTAATGTGTTATATGCCAAATGACGAATAAATAACAAGGTCTCAGATCATACTCTCTTGGTACGTGTATTATTTATTTAATTAATTAATTTAACATTAACTGAATTTTTACTGAACCGTTAAACAATATTCCAAAGCACACTTCGCAACAATGGGTAACTAGGCTTATGTTTCCAAGGCACTCTATGCAAAAACGTCAAACATTATGGGGTTTATGTTTCCAAGGCACTCTATGCAAAAACGATTAATTTGATATTACGGCAAGAAAAACAAAGTAAAGCATAATGTTTGACATATCATTTTAACCAGAAAAAATCCTCTTTACAAAAATGCAATAATTCAATATGGCGCCCATAAGAAAAATAAAAGTTGAGTCATATCTTTGTCCAGGGAGGCGAGAAAAAAAAATGCGAGGTCATATTTAGATTCCTTGTAAAAAAGTGCCTTAATAATGTTTAACTTAGAAATGTCCAGCGCCATTCGTTTTCGTTTAAAAAAATAAAAACGAAAACGACAAATTTCAGTTTTTTCGCATTATTTTCAAAACGAAAAGGGCCAGCCAAAATTTCTTTTTACCATGTTACTCGGCATCAAATTCTGCAACTTTGCCCCAATTTAACCGACCTCGTATCTCTTAAGATGACCAAGATCCCCATGCATAGACTCGAAATACGGTCACCCTGTATATAAATAAATTGAACATAAAAAATATATTAACATTGTTGGCAGCAAAACGTTCGATTTTAGGCCCAACGAAGATGAAGACATTCGATAAATCATGCTGTACTATAAAGTTTTCTTATTGTTTTGTCTAAAAAAAATTTAATTTTAATTTTTAAGAATTGATTAAAACTGATTAAAATTTAAATCCTGTTGAATTATATATTTTTAACCTCACTATTGAAATCAGTGACCTCAAATTACTCTTAAATGATATCCCACATGCCACCTTTTGTACAGTTGTTGCACAGATTTAAAAAAAACTGTAAAAAAATAAGATGGCCGCCAGGATGTCTAAACCTCTTAACCAAAAATTTTGGCTACCCAATATCACCTTTTCTTGTAATTATTACATTTACACTTGCTAATCTTACATCCTTATTGTCATTGTATCTTGATAATACGCTCGACTTAGATGTTGGCATGCGGCTGCAACGGTAGGTGGAAGTGACAACAATTTCACTGAGGTGTTAAGCCTTGTTGACTTTGCAAATGCCTTGTATCGATAGTTTTCAGTGGATAATTCCCTTTTAGGAACTCCATAGATTGCAAGACTGCTAATCCATTTTCCAAAATTGTCTCTACTGTACAAATTTCCCACTTAAGAATTTATGCAACTTGATGCAACTCGAGTGCCTCCCGAACATTTTAAAAACTTTTATTTTTAGTTTGTTAAAGAGTACAGAGGTTGTGTCGCATCCAGTAATATCATATGATAGCAACAGTTGCTTTTTACAATTTGGAAAATTATTTAGGCTAGAGAAGAGTACGTCTTTGATTTTATTTTCCTTTCTCTGGTTTAAGGAAGAAAACATCCTGGTTTGAAGGAGCAAGTCCTATTAGAATAGATCTCCATCTTCTTCAACGATAATAGTGCTGTTGTGTTGTGATTTCCCAAGTGCGCCATCTGTACTATTAAAGCGTCGGCATCGCCACAGCTATGTTGATAGATTGTAGTTTGTACATTATCATTGATATTAATCTAGTGATTGATATTAATTGAGTGATTGTATAGGAACTTTTCTTGCCTGGGTGTCACTTGCATCGCCTCGTCAAAAATGACATCTACCGATCCAAAAATTGAAGCAGTTTGTCGAAGTTGTTCCATTGCTTTTATATTCTTGATATTGCTTCAGTATCCATCAAAGACAACCATTATCTAACCATTATGTTAGAGCCGAAATGTTTTTGTAGATAATCAACATATCTCTTGATAATACAATGAAAAGTATCGACTTTTTGCCATATTACATGGTGCAGCAGGAAACCATCAATTACGTAAGCAACGCTACCAGCAGGTATTTGATCACACCGAGGCACGAAACATTTATAGATCATTCTTACTTAACTTAATTTTTGACAGGCAGAAACTTTTTTGTTGAGGCATAATGTGTTGCGCGCCTTGCAGCATAATTTATCTGCGTGTTATTTAATGAGCCGTTGGTTGTATGGAAAATACTTATGTAACCTTTTTTGTAGAGAATTTCCTGTTTTTTATTTTTTGTAATAATGCAAAAGTCATACAACACACGGAAAGCGGGATATTTGAGAAAATAAGAGTTTTATGACCCTTTATCTTAAATAATTAAAAACACAAGCGCGATATTGATGAGGACTTTTTAGATATTGCTTCAAAAGTTAGAATAAAGGTGTATGCAAATTTTAGGCTCACTTGGATTTTTTTAGCAGATGCTGTTTTCTCCGCCCTATTATAACAGGACTATTTCTAAATTTAAAATAACTCTGAAATCATACTTGAAAGACAAAAGTATTTTTAGCCTCCATGAATACCTGCAAAACGATTTTGATGATCTCGCCTTATCGTCCATACAAATAAACTGAAGTATGGACAGTATTGCACCCAATGAATTGCTATTTTTTTAATCTTCTATGTATTTCATCTTATTGTCATTACCTGACCACTAGTTTTTAATTCATATTGAAATTTTATATACAGGGTGTCCCGAAATTAGCGTGCAATAATTTGCCAGCGTGTTCTGCGACCCAAAAAATTTAAAAAAGTTCCTATAAACATAGCCTCAAAAATGCCCCCTAAGGGGGCTATAGCCCCCTAAAGGGGCGATTTTCAAAACGTTTTTTTCTAAATATCTCCAGAACCAATAAAGATAAAATTCTGAATTTTGGTACGCGAGTTGAATTTGACCTTCACAGAGACGGCGATTTTTTTATTTTCTTCATTATAGGCGTCCCGACTAGGGGGGGTCAAGGGGCTCGAAATGCCCCAACTATTTTATACATGACTTTTTCCTAATGTTGATGTGAAATTCGTATATTTTGTAGTTTTTTACAAAAAAAAGGTACTCTCGTTTGACTTCGATACGGTGCTCCATTCTCTGTCAAAAGTCACCTTAACATTTTATTGCATGCCAATGACTAACGAAGAAAATCATTTTATGATATTAATATGAATGTTACACACGTTGTGCAAGCCGCTAACGGCGAGTAATATTAGTAAATAAAACAATAATGATAAATTGCTTTAGTTTATTTTATACAGGGTGTCCACTTTTTGACGATAATTCTCTGAAAATAATAATTTTTTTGTGCTGAATGGCGCCGAAAGACCATCTATCTATCCCGGTTAACATCTTAGAAGCTACATTCTAGGCCTACTCCGATTTATTTTAACCCCAAAATAAAAATCTTAGTTTTGTTTTTTTTTTCATAGTTTTCCAAAACACAACACAATTAATTGACACGAGGCGACTGATTTATTAATCATATGAAAGAAGAAACTACACTAAAGAATATCTTATGTATCTTATAACAAGTGCTCAAAATGGTTTCCATTTTGTCGTAAACAAATTCTGGCTCTGCGGTTCACCGCTTGAGTTGCTCGAAGAATTTTGAATTCATTTTCCCTCAGCATATTTGCCGCTGCATGGATCCTATTTAGTAATCCTTCGCGATTGGTAACGTCAGTGCTATAAACAGTGGTTTTCAGGTAACCCCATAAATAGTAGTCCAACGGATTAAAATCAGGAGACCGAGGTGGCCAATTAATCGGGCCACCCCTCCCAATCCATTTTCCTTCAAAAGTTTCGTTCAGCCAATGTCTCACATCTCTCCCAAAATGAGCAGGAGCCCCATCGTGTTGAAAATACATATTTTCTCTCGCATTAAGAGGTACATCTTCCCAAAGAGCACCCAATTCATTTTGCAAAAACAATAAATATGTTTGGGCATTCAGCCTGTCTGGTAGCTCAACAGGCCCAATTAATTTGTTTCCTATAATACCAGCCCATAAATTAATAGAAAACCTATGTTGGAAGTTCGTACGGCAAACCAGAAAAGGGTTTTCATCTGCCCAGTGATGGGTATTATGGAAATTTATGACTCCATTTCTGGTGCACGTAGCCTCATCGCTCCATAAAATGAATCGAAGGATATTTTCATTATTAAGTACCCAGCGCGAGAATTCCATTCTTCCCAGAAAATCTTCAGGCCGCAAATCTTGCACCCTTTGATAGTGAAAGGCATGCGAACCTTGGAGCCTGACTGCATTTCCAACCTAAAATGGAACTAATTTATTTTCTATCTACGTTATACTTAAGTGTTCTCTTACTATAGTTTTTGGTACATTAGAAACTATTGACACCCTTCGTATGTTAACATTCGGATTAACTTCGAACTGGTTTAATACATTTTCTGAATCATAATTTTCTGAAGGTCTTCCTTGTCCGCGTAATCTTTGAAAATTTCCATTTTCTATCAACTGCCTGTGGACCGTGGAAAATATCCTTCTCCCGGGTTGCCTTCTGTTGGGATATCGTCTTTGATATTCTCTTTTTGCCGCTAAAGACGATCCATATCCATATATGAAATGGATGTCGGCCAGCTCTCTATTACTAAAATGTTCCATTTTGAAGCTTTTCCGATTTACTACAATTTTTTTTCACTCTGCTTAGCGATAATAATTGCTCATACTAAAGTGTCAAACTAACGTAAACAAACTTTTGTTTCCCTGGCCTACTACTGTTTCAGTAGTTATTGGTGACTGTATTGCCGTAATTAATTATTATAAAAATCTGTTTACAGTTTATAGGCACATATTCAAAAATGGAAATTTTCAAAAACAGCTCTTTAAACAATCGCCTGATTATGAGTAGGCCTAGAATGTAGCTTGTAAGATGTTAACCGGGATAGATAGATGGTCTTTCGGCGCCATTCAGCACAAAAAAATATTAAAATTATTATTTTCCGAGAATTATCGTCAAAAAGTGGACACCCTGTATAAAATAAACTTAAGCAATTTATCATTATTGTTTTATTTACTAATATTACTCGCCGTTAGCGGCTTGCACAACGTGTGATTAATATCATAAAATGATTTTCTTCGTTAGTCATTGGCATGCAATAAAATGTTTAGGTGACTTTTGACAGAGAATGGAGCACCGTATCGAAGTCAAACGAGAGTTCCTTTTTTTTTTGTAAAAAACTACAAAATTTACGAATTTCACATCAACATTAGGAAAAAGTCATGTATAAAATAGTTGGGGCATTTTGAGCCCCTTGACCCCCCCCAGTCGGGACGCCTATAATAAAGAAAATAAAAAAAATCGCCGTCTCTGTGAAGGTCAAATTTAACGGGTAACTCACGTACCAAAATTCAGAATTTTATCTTTATTGGTTCTGGAGATATTTAGAAAAAAAACGTTTTCAAAATCGCCCCTTTAGGGGGCTATAGCCCCCTTAGGGGGCATTTTTGAGGCTATGTTTATAGGAACTTTTTTAATTTTTTTGGGTCGCAGAACACGCTGGCAAATTATTGCACGCTATTCGGGACACCCTGTATATTGTATGTACAGGGTCATTCAACCTTGGCGTACCAAAAGCGAAAAAAAAAATGTTTCTGTGGCATTAAATGGGACCAAATAAAGATTAGATCGCAATTTAAAAATTTCGACTAACGACGCTCGGCGTCGCGCAGCACCAGGAATATATTTTTTGTAATAAACATACCTTTTTTGAGATATTTAGGTAGCTATTCTTTCTAAGTAACTTTTGACTTGAATGTTTTTTTTTTTCATTTACAATTTACAGGCAACAATACAGAGTGGGGCAATAGTGTGTGCATGGGTGATATCTCGAAAAATATTGGGTTTAGAAAAAAAATTATAATGAAAGTTCAATGAGATGCTCATTTTGAAATTATTTTCGTTTCCAGTGTCTAAATTGTACGGTTTTTCCGCTATTACACCTTGTCTTAAAAATGGACATTTTGAAAAAATTTAATAATTAAGTTATCCTTGACTCAAACGAAAATAATTTCTTTCATCTGCACTATAGCTCCACCTTGTATTGTTGCCTGTCAATTGTAAACGAAAAAAACCAACAAAACTTTCAAAACAAATGTTGCTTAGAAAGAATAGGGCTACCTAAATATCTTAAAAAAAGGTATGTTCGTTAGAAAAAAAATATAGCGGGTGTCGCGATGCCAAGTGTTGTTCGGCAAAAATTTAAAATGGAAGCAATTTTTTTTTTGCTTTTCGTTTGCCCATAATTGACCTGGGACGCCAAGTTCGAATGACCCTGCACATCATCAATAAATATTCCTATTATTATTATTAGCTTGTTGGTTCGCCAAGCTCAGTCGTTTGAGCCGACAAGCCAATAGAAACTCTGGCACTGGCCGGTGACACAAATCGGTGTTTACATGCATTGCACATTGAAATCGAATATAGTATAAGTCCCTCGATGAAAATTCTCGCAAGAAGAAGGCACGCAAGTTACCCCCGTAAGAATGCAAGCCCAGGGGTCACCTAGGGTGACACCCGCCAAGAACAGCTTACCCCCACTGAGCCCAGTCCCCACACCCTATTCTGAACTATTCGTGCTGTAAATTGATCTGTATTATTTTAATTTTTTTATGTCTTCTTTAAGAGACCGGCCATATGAATTTTGAAACATGATAGATACTTATAGTGGTTTCGACATGGTCGAATTTTGTTAGTGCGCGAGACCACAGAGCACTGTGGTCTCGCTTGGAGCAGGTACAAAAGTGATGTTGAGCATTCATAAAACAGAACTGTTGGATAGTGGATCAAGTATTTGTTGCCTTGTTTGACTGTTAAGCAGGTTGCAGGAAAGATGATTAGCTTACATATAGATCGTCCCATATGAGCGGGTCACCATACAACTTTGTTATTTGGCATGAGAAGATGAGAAGGCCTATATTTTTCTAAATTTTTGGATTTGATGGAAAATTACAAATTAATTTTGTCTCCCACAATTTTGCTCTAGGAATTAGGACCTTATGAAGTCTTCAACTGTAAAGGAAAATAAAACCAAACTACGCCCCTTAGAAATCCACTACATGTAACTCTTATTATCATTGTTAAGAAAAAAGTTTCAAATTAAAATGAATGGGTACGAAATCTACCATTGTAGGAAATTAGCTTACATACTCCATATGGGAAAACTTAAATTATTGTATTTTAATTTAAAGTAGTTCTAAATTAATATTATTTCTTACAATTTTGTTTTTGAATTCCAGGATACTTCTATAAACAAAACTATTAATTCAGCATTATGCCAGTAATACACAGAAGCGCTTCAGTTGACACCTCTGACATTTGGAACCTGTTTGCAAATCATGAGAATTATTATGATTGATTAATTTGAACTGACAATAGATAGAAAAGTATAAATTTCTAGTGACTTCGCAAAATTTGAAATTTAAGGGGCTGGAAAATTGACTTTGGTTCAAGTTTTTGCGAATTTGGTAAACATAAATGGCGAATTTTTTTAGGTTAGAATATGGCTGTTTGTTTATGTTTAGGGCATAGTTGGTAGATTTAAAATTCCCTAAATTTCCTAAAAAATAATTGGTGGGTATATGAAATAAGTGCAGCTTTTGCGATTTTATTGTGAGAATATTCGCTACCAAAATTCGCAACTGTATGAACGTAGCTTTAATAGTGTTTTGATCTTGCAATCAAGTTAATTAATTTTTAGTAAGGCCCAATTTCATATTCAAGTTAAAGTATTCTTTGCAATTAAGGGAGCTTTTGTAACAATCGAAACATTAATTATTATTGCAGAAGTTTCTTCAATTTTTATGAATATTTTATTTGTAGGTATTATGAAACTGGCCCTAAATCAGAAATCTGATCAGCATGGGTAAAATAGAGATATGTATGACTACTGAATTTTGTTTGGCAGGCTGGTAGGTGTCTGGGATGGCCCTCAAATGTGACAGTTAATCACTAGTTATTTTAGCACTTGGCATTCCTTGCCATCCCTTAGAAAATAGCAGTAACCGCAAATGAATTTATGCTTGCGCACATGTAAAAAGGCTGCTCTTTGAAAATTACATTGAACCACCAGACTTCTGTGGTGTAGCTGGGTTTTCTGTGATATTGAGTTTAAAGAAATTTGTCTCATTTTAATTTTTGAGGAATCATTGTAAAATTTGTTGCAGATATGCAATAATTAAATATGAATTGTTTGACTTACCAGAAATTGGATGCAAGGAAAAACTTTTTTTATGTATCATTCTCGATATAAAGTTTTGTTTGTGTTTAAAACAAGATTCGCTTATGTCTTATACTTATATCTCCTTACAAGTAAATTAACTAGGAAGTAGGTGTAAATAATTAGAAATAAAAAATAAGTACATTACATATACAAATTCTAAAATATGAAAATTGTGCAAGAATAAACTATGACAATTTGAAAATATTATTTTAATATATAATTGTTTTAAACACAAGCAAAGAATGGCTTCCCCGTAAAATAAGAAACAATCTCTTAGAGTGGACATTCTGTTAGATATTTGTTTGAACAAAATTAATTGGCTCGTGGCATATGGGACAAAATGTTTTTGGCAGGCATTTGTTTCGGACTTGTTTTTCTCATCAGGTATACCCCGATCACTGTAAGAAGTCCCGATTTTGTCAGATGACATTCTCCACAAAATCCCTAGGAATTTTTTGTTAACCATGGGTATAACATTGGTATATGTGTCTCAACCAGTTAATGACGTCACTCATTGATTTATGATGTGAAAAGTTACCCAAGTGATACGAAAAAAAGAGCATAATAAAATAAAAACCCTATTGCAATCACGATTATGCCGCTACAAATAAAAATAACTATGACTACAACTCATTTTAATAATAATTTCAAACGTCATGGAAACACTTTCGTTTTGGTATTTTGTAATAATCAGCTGCTTTTAGCAGCGCCTAGGGGCGTACTCAGGCAAATTTAGCTTCGGTGTGTCAAAGTGGCAGTGAAGGTTTTCCAGATCGTTCAAACTGGTTCAAACATTCGGTAATGAAAATATTCGCGGGTTTTCTACGTTTTGTGAGTTTTACCGTCATCTGTGTTGTTCTTGTTCGTGTTACTTTTCGTGTTATTAGTGCAAATGGGCTCGTTACTGACCTGAACTTATGACCGGGTTGCATTTTTTGCTGCATTGATGCCAACTTCGGATATCGAAATTACCAATTGACAGTCCCAGTAAGGACTTCTTAAAATAATTTGAGTATAGATGCAGTGCATAACACCGAAAGGCCCAACTATTTGCTGGCTATGTGGAATAGGAAATAGTACAAGGCGGTGAGCATTATTCCATCCAATGTCATCTAGCGTGTACCCCAAAAACCAAAACAATGTGAATGTATAATAATATGTAGGGTGTCTACTTTCAACCATATACAAATCCATCAAATCTTTATTTTTGGAGATAATCGCCTTGTTTGAAAGGCCTTCAAAAGCCGCTTCTTTTGACCTTCCTACCATTTTCAAAATGCAAATCCAAAGCCGGCTGCGATTTTTTTTTATTAAAATTTGACCCCATTAATTTATAATAATTACTATTGTTTCACATTGTGAGTATTCTACATAGTAGTGCAATGTTAAAATGAACCTAAATGTGCCAAAACCCGAATTTTGCCCTAATCGTCACATTGGAGGTATTAAATGCTCGTCAACGATATGTTATAAAAACATCTTAGATTGATTAAATCTTGACACTTTAAGCAATTTTTCATTTTTTTACCATATTACAAGTCACAGTTGATATATGATGCGATAAACTGCTTGGCTTGGGCGGCAGTTTTTGTTGTAGTGAAACCTTTATAAAAAAACGACCATTTGTTTTTCTTCATGAAATTTGGTGTACAGAGATTTGAAGTAATGCCAAATGACGCCATGGAGTCAGATTTTTAATAAAAAAATCCCTAATATGGATTCTGAAAATTGACCATATTGACCAATCGAAATAGTAGTGTCTGTGATAAATCTTCCCTTAGGTCAATTTAAAAAAATATAAAGCCGAATTTTTCTCCGCTCTAGTTACGGCCCTATGAACAATGGTTCTGATTGTGTAAAAGTGCGGAAAAAGTGCTGAGTGCACGGACACGTGTAGGCTAAGCTTGCATTTTATATACCTATATATTTAAGCTTTGATCTATTGTTCTTTAGTCTTGTCTCCATCTGTAGCAGTAATTGCTGCCCCGTAACTGTCGGATAAATTATTTATATATTATATATTTATATATTATATAAATATTTTTCGAAATAGTTAATTTAACTGTTTAGATAGATAGATTTCTGGAGTGTTCACAAGCAAACACAGACACACTGTATTAGAAGATACTCCGCGAACCAATTGAGTTTCTTGGCTCCCCGTATGTATGCTTCTTCTGTGTTTTTCACCGAACCACGCGCCGAATTCTTTTTATACGTCGATTGACCGATATATACACACTTACATTGGCACTATCACCGCGTTGTACTATTTATTATTCCCTATAGCCAGAATATTTGGCCCTTTCGGTGAGGTGCACTGTGTCTGCCTTATGAAGATCAACAAGTCTGAAACAGGTACCTGTCGTGGTCTGCACACCTCCGAGAGACCCATACTAAATTCCCATCAGATATTGGAAGTTAGCAAGAACCAAAATATTTTGTCCCATATACCACGAGCCATTTCTTTTTAGACATTTGTTTTCTCAAAAATGTTTTGTTTCGAGGTGGTAAATTCAGAAAAAAAATGATAAACTTGTAACAGGCACAGGAAAATACGATGGAACTTTTTGTTTAGAATAAAAAAGTTATTTAATGACACTGATAAAATCATACCTCCAGCACTTGAAAAATACGAAAAATAAATGATACAACTGAGACACAACTGCTTTTGCCTTTTTTTCCTTGATACTTACCTTGATCCTTAACCTTGTTGAGAGTTGAGTCAATACTACTCTGGTGCTTCAAGAAGTATGGTCTTATAATTTTTTTGTATAAAACCACTGAACCATTAAATTCTGTTGGAATCATCAACCAAATCATAAAAACGCACTGAAAAACAAAAAATACAATATACAAACACAATAAATTAGATAAGTAGACAGTATGTAGTAAGATTGGCAAACGATTTGTGTAATATTAATCGACAGTGTAAACATTTAAATAGGCTGAGAATACTTATTCTATGAGTGCATCAAATAATTAATGTTATCCAATTTTTCCACAGTTTCGACCATGCCAGAGCCCGCTTGAAATTGAATTATTTGTACTCTACAAATATGTGTATTATCCGTATGGTCAAATCTGTTATGTTTGTCACAATAATAGTTATGATTAATTAGGAAGAATATCATAATTTAGAATCGAATGCATTAAAAAAAATTAGTGTACATTTAAACTGAGGAAGAAGCTAATCTTAACTTATTTGCATATCTGTCAAGGGCTCCGAGCATATACATATATATTTTTTAAACTATTGATGATTTTTAAAAATCAATAATGTTATGCTATGTATCTTGAAAGTAAAGCATTGAATGGGTAAGTGAATTGAAAAAAGTTACTTTTTTAAACCAAAAAACATTTTTTCCACTTTGGGTTTTATGAAACAAATATTTCAGTTGATTTTTATATTAACCCAGGTGGCTATTATGGGGAGCTCAAGGCATTCTCCAATTTTGGAGGAGATAAGGTATGAGATAAGGCATGGTAGAATTTAAGAAAACTGAAAAAGAAATGCCCAACATTTTCAACGACATTCCATAACCATTAACAATAATTTGTTATTTCTGTGAGTTCAGATGTTTGGTTTTCATTTAGATCATTTTTCCATGTTCTTAGATATTATTATTGCTGAACATGCCCAGGAAACTAGCATGCTGTGTTAAAACCAAACTTGCACCAATACCTACTTGTTACATAAGATTTGGCTTTTCGACATGCAACATCTTGTAATCAAGACCAATCATAGGAACCAGAATGCTTTGATGTAGTTTTTCCTTAAAACTTTAAATAATGCAACCAGTTTCTAAAATTCATTTCTTTCAAATAGCACCTTCAGAAAAATGGCAAGTAAGAACATATTTTTCATTTCTTCATCATTAACATTTTCTGAAAGGAATGGAGAAGACATGTTTATTTTCTCAAAACAAACCTACCGTTTCATATACCAATGAACCTATAGTTTCAGCTATCACTTCTTGATCTTTAATAAAGAGGTTAGAAAGATAAAGCTTTTTATTCGTTTTTTTTTTATACGTTTTATATACATATATTTTGGACAGGTATCTCCTCGTCTTAGAAAATGGAAAATGCCCTACCTTTTCCATAATACCTACCATCTATTAACACTTAAATAATAAAAAAAATATTACTTGTTATGAATCCGTGACAGACATGATAAACTCAATATTATATCCTTGCATCTACAAATTATATTTAATCTTATTCAGGGTGATATAATTTTCTCAATCACTTCAAGACACTGATCACCACTACCTCGGCTTCTTGGGGGACTAGGGTTGCCAACCGTCCCGAATTTTCCGGGATGTCCCGGATTTCGACCCTCTGTCCCGCCTCCCGCGCAGTAGTGCTGCGGGACGTTATTTTTCCGCAACTTTAAAATTTTCCGCAAACAATCACAGCATGACTTATGTTTTTGCTATTGTGCCTTGTGCCCACAGACAACTTTTATTAGACACACAATTTGAACTATACCGTATTGCTAGGTTTGCTTTGCAAGTCCCAGATTCAATGTACTACTCTGGTATTAGTTCTACTAAGTAGGAGGGGGAAGTAGGGAGACAGACGGCGGGGGTGACACAGCGCGCGCAGTGGGCGAGATCATCCGCTTGATGATTCCGATTGGCTCCTACGCTTCAAAATCCCCACTCCTAGTCCCACGCCGCGTGCTCCCCCAGGTGGGCCTCTTCCCCTACTTTCTCCCTACTTATGAGTAATATTATAGCCAGACTTGCAAAGAAAACCTGTTTATACAGTATACAGGGGAAATCAAGTTGAGAAAGAGGAAACTGCCAAAGCTCCCCTCTACCACCTTTTACTTTAGAGGATGTTCTCGCTCACTCACTCGCGCAGCCAACATGTCGTGGGTTACACCTAGACTTTTGCAAAGTTTACAGAATATTTTATTCTGTAAACTTTGAATTTTCGGTTACACTCATGGCGTCAAACGGAGTCGGGGAAGACGAGGGGTGGAGGATGGTGGGGATGAGGGGAATGAAAGAGAAGAATTTTATGCTTTTGCTATCCCTCCCTACTCCAACCCCACCAGAAACCCTGCTATTGGCCCCAACAACATGAGAGGCACCAGTCTATTCGGGTGATAAAATAGAATAATACCACAGAAAATCTCTACTACGAATTTCTGTGATAATACTTGTTATACACTATTTAAAAAAATGAAAAAAAAGTGTCCCGATTTTTTTCGTCTGGTCCCGATTTTTTTAACACAGTATCCTGATTTACCAAAACAGTGAGTTGGCAACCCTATGGGGGACATAATAACAAATTATATAGCACTGTATTGGGGTACACATAATTTTGTATCAACTTATTTGGAAACATATATAAAGTAATCCTTTTTTAATATAACCTTCAATTGCAACAGTTATAAAACACTATCTGCCGGTATGCGACTCAATCAGTTTTATATATTGTTTTAATAAGTGGTAAAAACAATTTTTATTTTTTTATAAACAAATAACTAAATGGTAATATGGTAGAGGATTTAGTGAACGAATTCTGGCAAAGCTATTTCGGGGGGTGTTTGCTTTTGTGAGGTTTGAAATTAAGGGCACCTATTCAATAAAAAAAATTCACAGATTTCGCAATTATTTCAACCACTGGAAATGATAACACCATATATGAAACAAAAATTAACACAATTTACGTCTTGGAAGTAAGAATAACATAATTTTTAATTAAACCAACTTATCCCGTGTTTCCCAGTTAACGGAAGAAGGGGTTTGGCCGGTGAGAGGGGCAGATCCTCAGGTGTAACGATCCCGCATTGTCCTAGTTGACCCATGTGGGTAGCGGGTTAGAATACTCCTACCGTGGCTCCGCGAGTCGTAAAAGGCGACCGAGGGCCGTCACTCCCACGTTACGGGAGACACCCATGGAGATTAATAGGAAATTTGTCATAGGGCCGCTGCCTGGGGACCGCCAGGGCATGTCTGGAGCCGGCCCGGGCCTTCCAGCGAGCGGGACGTCGGTGACAGGGCGCTGATGAGGCGGGCCCCTGTCGCACAAACAGCTACAGCCCAACAACAACACAAACATCAACAACAGGGGAGCCAAACAAGAACTAGGGTTCCACCCACCGAAGGTGCTGCACGGGAACTTCAGCCAGCGTTCACTCAGGCGGGATTACAACGACGACGCATGAAATGGACTGGGTCCATGAATGAATTGATTATGCGTATTTTTTACAGGGTGACAAACTTAGGACAAGAGATGATCGGCTACCGACAATAACTGCATGCCGAGTTCTGCAGAGAGTTTCCACACATACAAGTATCTGAACAAAGAGTGTCGGACCAGTATAGAACTATTCTAAGAAATAACGGAATCCCAGAAACCCGACTGAATGCTATAAAACGGGAAGTTGAGCTAGAGATCCATGGCGAACACATAGACATAGATAACAACGGGGAAATTCAAGAGCCTGGACCACAACTAGAAGCCGAAACGCCAGAACAAACCACTGAGAATCGGGAATCGGAAAACGAAGAACACTCGGAAAGCTTGGACACACAGATGAGAAAAGCAGTATTATGCTACGAAGGCACAGACCCTCTGAGCAGACCACCGCTACCCAAATTGAACTCTTCCAAGAGGCTTGCAATCTTGCTCAATCTTATGCACACCAGAATTTTATCTAACTATGGTTCAGTGGCACCAACCAAATCGGAAGATCGAGAGTCTCTGTAAAGACATTGGACAAGTAACGGAATATATCAGAGGGGTTAGAACTAGAAAGATCCAGAGGGCGGTGCAGGCAGTAATGAGCCACACCCAAATGCATTCTCACCATGACCCCATGAACATCACTGCTCACCAATGTCTTGATACTTTAAAACAAAAACTTTCTGTTTTCGCAGGTCGTCTGAGGAGATACAAGGCTAGTAACAACAGGAAACGGGACAACAAACTTTTTGAACGATCAGAAAAAGGTTTCTACCGTACTTTGAATTCTAGCGCCGATGCCACAAATACGAATTACCCTAGCGGAGAGAAGGTTGACGGTTTCTGGTGAAATCAACTTGCCACACCAGGTCCGTGCAATATCAGTGCACGCTGGATCAATGAAGAACGCGAGATAGGCCGGAACTGTAGCCAGATGCAACATGAGCGATTCACAACCGATGAAGTCTCCAATGTCATCAAGAATTCCCACAACTGGAAGGCACCAGGTCCAGATCATCTCCAAAATTATTGGATTAAGAAATTGTGGTACACTCATGAACAACTAACTACCTTAATTAATGAAGTCTTGCTCGATCCTCTGAAAATGCCATTGTTTCTTACGCAGGGTGCAACGTACCTGTTACCAAAAGACCAGCGGAATACAGATAACCCTGCCAAGTACCGCCCAATAACCTGCCTGCCTACGCTGTACAAAATAATTACATCTTGCCTTACACAGCGAATATATGCTCACTGCGAGCGGAACAACATCATGGCAATGCAGCAGAAGGGCTGCGTGAAGGGCGCAATTGGATGCAAAGAGCAACTCATCATAGACTGTCATCTGCAGCAAGGCTCATTCTAAGCAATGAAACCTCTACATGGCGTATGTGGACTATAAAAAAGCATTTGATTCCGTACCTCACGAGTGGCTCACAGGTATCTGTATAAAATTGATCATCATACAGTTTCCTTTTTAGAACACATTATGACAACCTGGCGCACTAAGATAAAACCGCAGGCAGTAACATTGAGACCGACACAATCAACATCCGAAGAGGGATTTTCCAAGGAGATTCACTCAGTTCACTGTGGTTCTGCATGGCGATGAACCCTCTATTACATCGGTTGAACTCTACGAAATACGGCTTCACTATCAAAAGCAACAACGCAGAAGCGATCAAGTTGAATCACCTGCTATATATGGATGATTTAAAACTGATGGCCGCAACCAAGAACCAACTAACGCAAATGCTTAAAATTGTAGAGAAGTTCTCCAGGGACATCGGAATGCAGTTTGGACTGGACAAGTGCCGCACCCTTAACATTGTCCGGGGAAAGCTCGAACAAGGTGCACACGAGATGCAGGACGGCCAGGAGATCAAAGCAATGTATCTCGGTGAAACAAGCTCAAAGGATAGACCATCGAACAATGAAGACCGATTTAACGGATGAATTCATCAAGAGAGTAAGACAAGTAGTGCGAACTGATCTTAAGAGCAGGAATTTGTTTAAGGCCCTAAACACGTATGTTCTGTACTCAGCTATTCCTTCGGAATAGTGAATTGGACCAGCACGGACATCAACAACCTGCAGCGAAAAGTTAGGACACTACTGACAAAAGCTCAGCCAGCAATTGGACCAACAAATATTAAATCTGCGTAATTATTTCCAAAGGCAGGCCAACAGCTCCACATACACTATATGCGGAGCAGACGTCTCAACACCGCTACGTCTGAGGGAACACGAGCATCAGAATCACCACCGAACCGACAATGATAAACTACAGATGTGGATGGAGAAGCCGCTGCATGGGAGGCATCCTAATGAGGTTACCCAGGAATATGTCGACAGGTTAGCGTCGAACTATTGGATGGCCTCAGGACGAATGTTCCCCGAGACGGAAGGCTTCTTACTGGTCATACAAGATTAGGTTATACCAACTCGCAACCTGGACCAGTACTATATTAAAGACCTGTGCATAGCGCTGGTTCAAGCGATCGCCACTGGCGCTACACAACGAAACAAATTTACATGGTGGTTTTAGTTAAAACACCATTGTTGCAGAATCTTTTATAAAATAAAAACATGCAAATATGTCTGTTACAACGAAGTTAATATTCAAAATAAAATAAAATATTTGTTTGTAAAGTCCCTCTAATTTGACAAGTTCACATGGCATATTTCCATACATTTTCTTAAGAAAAGCGAGTCTAAAAAGCAAGCAAGAGTATTTGGTACCTTTTTGTTTGAAACGCAGTCCATGGCTAGTTGTAGTATGTGAAAGAATAAAACGCATTAGATTTTTCAGTTTCTTCTTTATATGGAGGACTATTGGTTCGCTTTGAAGCTATAAATAAAATTTTCTATTTTCATTCCTGCATACGTTAAAAAATACTCTTCCAAAATAATATCTTTAATTTTCGCTTCTTCAGCTGGTTGATCAGATCATACCATAATTCCAAAATAGTGTTTATTCTTCTGCAATTCACCTAATGGTCTGTGCATGCCATTTTCTTCATGTGCGCGAAAAACAAATAGTGTTGGTCCAGCTCGCAACTACGTAAAATTCATTGTAGGAGATGCAGCAGTAGTGGTAGTGCAGGTATGGGTGCCAAACTTCAGAAACAATCCACCACGTAACAGGAGGATGTTAGATTTTCGCATCAACGGAATATAAGGAACGACACGATTCGGTTGCCAACATCTTACACCACGAACTGGCGGAAAAACTACTGCTTGTGCAGGCAGAGAGGGTCCCATATTAAAGCTACACACCAGAGCATGTTCTTGAAATTCTGACAGATCAATGAGTTGCCTATAACAGGCCGGACCTTATAATAGTTGATAAAATTTCCAGGAAGATAACTCTGATTGATGTGGCCATCCCAAACAACAACAACAACTTGCGTGTGAAGCAAGTACAGAGACTTAGAAGAAATAATTAGAAGGCAATGGGAAATGGAAAACATTCAGACGGTTCCAATTATCGTGTCAACAACTGGTGTTATACCAAAAAGTTTGCTGAGAAACATCAAAGAGCTGGGTCTAACTGATAATCTTTACAGGTCCATGCAGAAAGCGGTACTACTTGCGACAGCCCGAACAGTCAGGAAATTCATGGGGAGTGCAGGAACAGTCCAACAACATCAATGTCACCTAAGGCCTGATAACATGGCAAGGGTCTCGTCCGAGGCAGATCCTTTTGGTATCCGGGATACCCGGGATCTGAGTGAATGTTCTCCGTAGAGGGAGTGCGAATGCCTTTTGGCTGAGTCGATAATAATAATTCTCACCCTCACAATACTCCAAACTATATTCTCATATTTTATTCTCAATATATTTATTACACTACCCCTGTGTTTCCATTAAATCCTTAGACCCACATCAAAAAGAAGTTAACACCCTATACAGGGTGTTTAAAAGAGACGCCACAATATTTGTGACTTGTCAGGTCATTTTTTTTTAAAAGTTCCTATAGTATAGTATATAGTATAGTATATTTCTTTATTAGATCCTTACAATAATCATACAATTATAACTATTGTCCATACCCTTCACGGGTGTAGATCGTGTCAATAGAAGTAAAATTCGATATTAAAAGTACAACACAATTTAAAACTTAATTAAGTAACAACAAGATATACATTGGGACAACTATGCTAGAAAGCAATCACTAAAAGATCATGTATCACAGAACAAAGTCAGATATTAAAAGTACAATACAACTCAAAACTTAAGTAACAATAAAATACACTTTGGGACAACTATGCTGGAAAGCAATCACTTAAAGATCATGGAAGCCTTTCTCTTCAAAAAATTCATTGATACTATAGTAGCATCTCTTAATGAGAAACTTTTTTAGTTTTGCTTTTTAATGTTGCTTATTTAATGTTGTAAATGATATGGGTAAGAGATTCCAGATCTTCGCTATCATGTAAACTATGTTTTTTTTTGTAAATAGGAGAAATTAGCTCGATTAGGATATAATAGGTCCTTATTTCTAGTATTGTATGTATGATCATACTGTAGATCCGACAACATGATATATTATTGCAAACATTACGCACTCATGGATATAGATACTATATAAGGTCAAAATACCACCATCAATAAATGCCCCTCTACAAGAATCGAATCGTTTTATTTTGAATATTGTTCTTACGCACCTTTTTTGAAGTTTGAAAATCCTTCCACTATCGGTAGAGTTACCCCAGAACATTATTCCATATCTAATTCTGGACTGAACAAAAGCATGATATGCTGTCAGAGCCGCTGACACACCAATATTATTCCTTATCACAGAGATCGCATAGCAACATCCCGCAACATCTCCAGCCAGTGAGTTCACGTGCTCCTTCCAATTTAGCCGTTTATCAAGCACTACACCCAAGAACGACAAACTTTCAGTTGATTCAATCTCAATATCACCAAAATTAATACTGGGCACCTGCTCTTTTCTTGCACCAAAAGTCAAAAGCTTAGTTTTTGCAACATTTAGGAGCAAATTATTTGAGGAAAACCATTCACTCAGATTGTGTAATGTTACTTCAATGTCCCTTTTACACTCGTCCAGGCTATCTGCCCTATACAGCACCGAGGTGTCATCTGCAAATAGTACCATTTTGTTATTAGTTACACTTATAACATCATTTGTGTATAGTAAGTAAAGTAGGGGGCCCAGGATTGAACCCTGAGGCACTCCCCTTTGAATGAGTCTGCTATTGGATAACACTTTTACTCCCCTATCATTGAAGTCAATTACCCTTTGGGTTCTGTTTGAAAGATATGATCTAAATAGCCGCAGAGGGACATCCCTGACACCATATCTATTCATCCTCTCCATCAATATCTCATGGTCCACACTGTCAAAGGCCTTAGACAGATCTAAACACAAAGTTGCAGTTACTTCCTTTACATTTAGTGATTGACTTATCGACTTTAACGTGTCAAAGACCGCAGTCAATGTGGACTTACCCTTACGGAAACCATTTTGTTGTTCTACTAGAATGTGGTTTGCCTCAATGAAGCCGATTAGGCGATCAAATAGTATTTTCTCAAATATTTTATTAATATTCGATAACAGCGACACTGGCCTGTAGTTGTTGAAATCATCTCTTCTGCTTTTCTTGTGTACAGGCCTCACCAAAGCCTCTTTCAAGAGCTCAGGATAGACACCCTCTGAAAGAACTAGGTTTACTATATGCGTAAGTGGTGCTGTTATTAAAGCAGCCACACTCTTAATCAGTTTCACAGGGATCTCATCATACCCAACTGAGTTTTTATTTTTTAATTTTTTTATATAGTTAAATACTTCCTGTTCTAGTATAGGCTCTAGGAAGATACTATTTTGACATGTTTTGATAGAGGAGAGTTGTATTGCTCTGTTGTTATTAATGACTGGACATGCAGCAATAAAGTAGTCATTAAACTCATTCAGCAAATCAAACTCATCTTTGTCTGGGAAAGAGTTAAAAATTGGGGTATTCTGAGTATTTTTATTTGTTAAGTTTCTAATAAGAGACCATGTTGTTTTAGATTTATTTTCAGAATTCGTTATTATGGAATGGTTGTGCATAATTTTGGCTTTTCTTATCACTGTCTTTAATATTTTTGAATATTTTTTGTATTTTTGAGCAGGAATCACCCCCATTAAGTAACCCTCATATAGCTTACGTTTATTTTTGCTTGATATCTTTATGCCATTAGTTATCCACGATCTTGATTGGTTGACAGTCTTGCAGTTCTTCAGAGGAAATATAACACTGATATTTGTCTTTAGCGTATCCACAAAAAAGGTATATGCTTTGTTTACGTCAGCCTCCGACAGCACACCCTGCCATGCACACTCCTGCAGACTCAGAAAAAACTGTTCGCACTTTTTTTGGAAAATATTCTTTTCTTTACCCCTGCTGGCTTTCTCTTCTCAAGCAGAATATTACAATCAATCCATTGGGCCTTATGGTCAGAAAGGCCTGAAAAGATGACCTTAGTATCCCCACACTGATCAAAGTTGGTAAAAATATTATCAATCAGTGAGACAGCTGTTTTTGTTACTCGTGTAGGTTGAAATATGCCCTGTTTAAAGTTAAAACCTTGGAGAATATCCATGAGTTGCACTTTCTCATTGCTTTCCAGCATAAAATTAACGTTAAAATCACCACAAAGAATGGTTTTAAAATCTAGGTATTTTACACATATGATATCAACGATAGCTTCAAGTTGCTGAACAAAGACATCAAAACTACCTAAACAAGTTCTATACACCGATAGGACCAATAGTTTAATATTTTTAGACACCACACATGATGCTTCTAACTGACCCTCGATGCTGCACAGCTTGATCTCCTCCACTTCACAGAAGTCTTGTATCTCTTCCCTTACGAGTATGCACGATCCTCCATGTATCATGTTTCTCAGTGTGTAGCAGGAACTCATTTTGTAATTGTTCAATATCACAGATTTAACCTCCTCTTCACGTAGCCAGTGTTCAGTAAGACACAATAAGTCAGGCAATGTGTCAAGTGTATTTAAAAACAATTCAATGTCCAGGATTTTATTTCTTAGACACTGGATGTTTTGGTGCAGTAGTGTAAAACTTACTGGCTTGTTCGGGGAATTATCTATTTTTTTACATCCTCGGTAGCCCTCCACTGGTTGTTTTGTCCCAGTTTGGGCACTAGACTCCTTAAGTTTAAAAATTTGTTTGTTAGAGCCCCCTCAGGCCAGAAATTGGCATTTAAAACTTTGGTCTCTACTTCGGCAGGCACTCCCAGTTTGAAACAACTATATTTGAGTGATTTTCTGGTTGTAATCTTAATACATTCATATTCACGAACCTCATTTGTTTTCAAGTATTCCCCGACATCACTGGCCTTGGTATCCTCGGACAGCTGTGACAGAAACATCCAGGAAAACTTTTTTGGTATGGCAATTTTCAGATTCCCAACATTTTCCTTTGTGCCTCTAATGGCAGTAGGTCGTACTTTGGGATCAACTTTGGTTTTCTTTTTTCGATACTGGACCATCTTCCAAGTTTGGTCATTCTCTATATGCGGCTGCTCACCAGGCATTGCATTTTTTATGGCTTGATTCACCTGACTGAGGGTAATATTTTGAGTTTTATCCCCATTGATATCCTCAGTCCTTTGAGGATGATTGTTTATAATATCCTCAATAACTGTTTTTCTGTTTGAGCCACTTGGCACCGATAACGACGACATTTCTGCGCCGGTTGGCAGATCATTGATAGTTGGCCTTTTCCGGCTATATTCTGCTTCTTCGCATGATTATTTTGCTTTATTAGGTACCTGCTCTCAAGACTAACTTCAGAGGCCTCGATGACATTAGGAGTCTTCGGGCCCCTGCTACTGGCGGCTATCTTCATACCGGTGTTTAGCTCATATGGAATATTGGCAACACTGTTCGCAGCGGCAACTTCCGAGGCTCCACAGACATTGACACTGGTACCGGCGGGAAGATCAAGGACGCCTTGTTGGACTTCACGGGGCTCCATGGCCTCCCCATTACACTCACTCGTTTTGTTCGACTGACTGATGACCTGTTTCTCAAGAAGACTTAATTTTTCCCTAAGTAGTACGATATTTTCCTTCAATATCCTGCTTTTGTCCCATAGCTCCATGACTAGGCTCTCCAATAATGTTTTCTCCCTGTCACTTTCTTCATTGATTGGGTTTTCACTGCTTAGGACTTGATGACCTTGATGTACTTCATGTACACACATGGCCGATTTACGAGAGGCTGATTGCCTCAAACATGCCGGATGATAAATCTCTTGGCACTTTACACATTTCACTGCACTTTCAACCCTTTTGTTGCAATAATTGCATATTTTTTCAACTTTACTTGGATCCGCAAAATCCGCTGGCGATTTAGGCGGCGCCATCTTGATATATAACACATAGGTCAATGTATTGTTTCCAACATACAGGGTGTTAATTTTTAAAAAAAAATTAATTAATAATTCAAATATCCTTTGACTGATTTTTTTGAAATTTGGTAGCGTTGTTTGTAACTAAATCAAAATTATTAAATTGTAACTATATCAAAATTATTAAGTCCTTGGCGCCAAGGGTGACACCATACCTAACCAAACTAAAAATAACTGTTTTATTCATTAACATAGGGTAAGGTCACCCAAGAGTACGCACTTAATATTTAAAGTTAAATAAATCGACAACAATAAGTAATACAGATTTATTCGACACAGTATAAATTCCTTATTACATTTAAGAATATGTAATGCAAAGAAATATTTTTTTATAATTATCGACGAGAGATATTACATCTTTAATAAAAAAAAAGTTTACGTACTCTTAGGAACGAGAGCTTGAAAGAGTACGCAGTGCCGAATTTCAGAGAACACGCTAAAAAAATTCAAATAACATCAATATATTAATCTTGACATAAGTCACATATTATAAAGACGCCATGTCCGAGGTAGTTGGTACAGTCCAAAGTCTATAGACTTTGGGTACAGTCTTTGTGCCACCATGCACCTCATGAATCATACTTAATCCATTCTGAAATGTTCTAGTGTTCCCTGCAGAGAGAACAAAGAATATCGTATTGAGATTTTCTAGTTTTTTCAACAAGTGGCAGCCCCTTTTTTAATTCCTTTTTTAATAGATCTGTTTGTGCATGCGTAGTCTTTGCATGCGTACTCTTGCGGACATGTCAGCGATGATTGAATAATCTATTTAACTAAAACAGGCAACCATAATTACACATCGTATGCTGTGCGAAACATGCCTATCTAAAGCCTTTTTAAGATGCACAGTCGAACAATATAGTTAAGCATTCACAGGGTAAGATACTCCTTATAGCAAAGATGCCAAAAATTATAAAATTATGTATAAAATTGGTTAATTGCCTGTAATTCGTCGAATCTTTTACGGAGCACCACACGACTATAATCAAAACTTGTTGTCAATTGAAGGGGTCTACACTGAATAGCGACCTCTATCCGAATAGCATTGGAACTAATAAAAAATGCTAGTGCGTACTCTTAGGGGCTGCGTACTCTTAGGTGATCTAACTACTAGATGTGTTTAAAAAACAATAATAATAATTATAAGGACATTTGAATTATTACTTAATTAAAAAAAATAACACCCTGTACCTTGGAAACAATACATTTCCGGACCTATGTTTATAGGAACTTTTTTCAAAAAATGACCTGACAAAGAACCCCCTTAAATATTGCCGTGTCATTTTTAAACACCTTGTATATACCACTCGCCAACTAACATCTAACAGGGTGGGTGCTACACCGGTCATGAATGATGACGTAGGAGTCAGTGGCGGAGCATATAAAATAATAATTGTAGTTTGTACAAAAATGACTCGTTTTTGAAAGGCTTGGGGCAGTGGAAAGGAATCTCATATATCCACCAGATTTTGATGGTTTTGATATGAGATCCAGACAGCAACTTTTGTGCACTATTACATTTCTGAAAATTTTTTTTAAGAATATAAAAATTTTGTATTTTATTGGAAATCGTTTATTTTTTAATATCTTTAGGGCACCGGAAAAGATTCTCCTATCTTCTCCAGATTTTGAGGTTTACATATGTGAACCAAAAGGCAACTTTTAAATGCTATTACATTTTGAAATTCAAAAGTAAAAATTTTCGTTCCTGCCAGGTACATTCTATGTAGGGGTAATCATTTTTAGATGCCCAGCCTCTATTTAGCGACTCTTTGCAAATACGACGCTAGGTGTCACGAAGCCAAGAAATATTTTTTCCCACCAACATACCACTTTTGTTACATTGTTCGAAAGCCCTAATTTTTATGAAATTTTTTTATTAATGCCATTTTTCTTTATTCTCTTCCGTTAAAAAGTTATTCATCAAAAATGCATTAAAATATTAATTTTTGTTAATCGCAAATGCCCTAGCGTACACCCTTTAACCCTTCCTAGTAGTTCTAGAAGACACCGTAGTCTCCTACATCTCACCGCTACTAACTAATATCAATTGGAATAAATAATACCTAGCCGATGGAAACCGTATCTCCAGTAGCTTAGTTGGTTTAAAGTGCCTACGGCTACAGTAGGAGTCCCGGGTTCGAGTTCCGGCTGGAGTGTATTTTTTTCAATTGATATCCTTTACCTGACATGCCAAGAAAACATCCTTTATTCTTTAATATAATGTTTCTTGGTGCACCTTTGAAAAAATATTGAATTTATTAGCAATCTGACTTAATTCTGCCATGCCGATATTATCGGTTAATTCAAAATCATGTATTTTAGAATTTTTTTCTTTCTTTGTATGTGATTCCACTACAACATTCCACAAACATTTCGTTGAATTTTGGGTTGAGCATATCACCTTTTTAAATTTTTTTGTGAGAATTTTATGTTTGTTCCTCGAATTGCAATAAATCCTCCATTAGTCGGGATTTGCTTACTTAAGATATACAAGTTTCTAAGCTATTTACTTGAAGAATGGTACATCCAATACCAGTCCCTCCTTCTTGATAACAGATGGCACACTGCTGATCAATTATTTGGATTCTTGAAAACACTTTTGCAATAGGTTTATCTTTTTGTAGAGTGAAACTTAGTCTTTCACGGACTTTATGGTTTCCTCCATTTGTGTTATAGTCAAATCTTTTTGTTCCATGAGATCCTTTAGGTAATGAATCTCCAATTGTCACCCTGTTGCTGGTTCCGCAGTTTAAGGATCGTCTTCGTAAACACGCGTCACATCACAACAGTCCATCATGCCATTCTTAGGCTTAATAATGTGTTTGAAATATTTCAGACATCCAGAATGTGTGAGGGAATCACATTGAATACACTTAAGCCCTTTTACGGGAACAATGTTACACTCAAATCTTTCTTTAACTAGACACTAGAAATGGCATTTTTTAAATTTAGTTACCCAAAGTTGAGGTAATTGAGACCAGGGGCACATTATAGTTGAGTAGCATAATGCACAATTACCTACTCTGTTTTTTTTTGTGTGAAGGGAAGTTGCGACTATGTGGAATCTCTTTATTGTATGCTACGTAATGGCGTAGAACCGGGTGTTTACCTTCAAGTTGTATTGTTTGGTTTTTATGACATCATAAATGCAATATGGCCGCCATACAAGTTATTTATTGCTTTCATCAAGAATAACTTCTTCTTTTTTGTTGTTGCAGATCCATCATTTTAGTGCATCTTTTCAATCTGCAACAAAAAGGTACTCTTGTTTCATAACAATAAAATCAACTGTTTGCATTGAAATTGGCAAAACGTGCCCCAAAACACCTATGTTAACTCCAACATTCGAAACATAAAATTTTCAGCTACCGCTTTTAAATGTTTCAGATCAACTGTACATTCAAAATAAACAAAAAAAAATGCAAAATGGGCATTGGTCAAAACACCATTTGCTTTCTTGATATAGTGTTCAAATTTTGCAGTTTCAATCCATTCCATTTATAAGCAAAACATTTTTGGTACATTGTTCATAAGGACTCTTTTCTGACTTTAAATGGTACAGTTTATTTATTTTATTTTCTTAATGTTGGAGTCAACAGGTGTTTTCGTGCACATTTTGCCAATTTCAACGCAAAGGGTTGATTTTATCGTTATGAAACAAGAGTACCTTTTTGTAACAGAATGAACAAATGCACTAAAATAATTGACCTGTAAGACCAAAGAGACAACCTCAAAAAAGTTGCGAGTAAAAGCACGATTCAAACTGCAAGTGAAGTCTTCTGTGAGATACATTGAAATTGACATCTTCAGCTTATTCTTCGTCCCCAAAAATACAGTAGTGCCAAATTTCAGTTCAGCAGCTTCATTATTTTGACATAATTCAATTTTAAAAAATGAACTTCAACAATCTCTTAAACAATTATTAACTATTAAGGCATGTTATCCTCAATCGTTATATTTTGGCCCGAAATATGTGTAAGTTGCTATTTGGACAATTATTAACCGTACACCCTGTATGTATTATTAAAATGTGTTTCATACGTAATGACTCTATTTGTAATGTTTGTTGCATATAAGTGTAATATTAAAGTTATTGTGAGTAAATACCAGCAAAATCATTATTTTTTCGCCCTTAATAAATAACCGATGGTGACATATATAATGGTTCATAACTCGTAAACGGGAGAAGATATGGAAAAATTTATAATTACTAAATTTGTTCGCCTGCTCATGCAGAATAGAAAATGTTCTATGCACATTTTGCGTATGAGGCCTGTGGAAGGAGTTATTCTTGATGGAATGAATAAATGTCTTGTATAAAAAGATTCCACATAGTCTCAACTTTCCTTCACAAAAGGTCCCACAGAATACATTATGCTCCTGTACTATTAAGCCATGTCGCATATTGACAGATGTCAGATATTTAACCTTGATTTTCTATGAATCACATTTAAATCAAAATAATTCCTTGTTATGGAGACCACATACTTAATATGCACATCACAGAAAATATGAAGGATATTGAAGAGAGACTAAAGTAAAGTAGGTACATACTTAAATTTCTGTACATAGTTATATTTTGGGTACATCCACGTAATAAAAATTTGTTGTAGAAATCGACCAAAAGTATCATTGAGAAAAGAAGACGGAATTTATGTTTGCAATATTAAGTAACTATAACTTTTGGTACCTAGTAAAACAGCCAATTCGATACTTTTTATACGTCGCTAAGAAAGGTTTTTCCAAAATCCCACCATAATAGTATGTTAGGGCGAGATAAAATTGGAAAGCTGGTGGTTCGGTGTTCTTCTTTCTCCTCCTTGATCGACTGATACAGGAGTCCTTGCGCATGCCTAATACGTCCCTTTTGCGTGCGGGAAGTGAGGGATAAAGGAACAAATGGGATGGCACTCCTCAAAGGAGCCTGAACCTACACTTTTATTAAACTTTAAGTTATATTCTTCTAGTCTTCTTGGCTTGTTTAATATTTTCTGTCCTGCGAAGAAAATATACAAATAGTAAATAGTTGTAATTTACGAAGAAATACTGATATTTGTAAAACCATATTTATATCAAACTAAAAAATTTTATTTAAAATGTGTATTATTTAGTACTTAAGTAAAAATATGTTTTTCTTGAAATCGGCAGTGAATTATTGCAAAATTGTAATTACAAGCTCAGAAATCGGCACTGAAGTAGTCCATTATTGTACAATTTTTTCAATAAGTAGGCCTTGACAAGATGTAAACATCAAACATCACACGTGGAGCCATCGCTCGTACACACTGTGAAACTATTACCCATAGCAGCGCAATCTTTCAGTACAAATATTTTAGAAGGTTTGAATATCAATCCATTTTTCATGGGGGCTGCACAACAGGCAGCAGTTTGGATTTTCTGTTGGTAAGCACCGTGCCTCATCATACTTGACCTAGGTAGAGCGATCATCAAAGTCAAGCAAAGCCGCGCGGTCGGTTCATGGACAGGTGATCCCTTATGATTATTTTTTTGCCAATTAAAACTTTTTTCGATTTCAAATAAATTTTATATGTACCTCGGCACTCAAGTCCTTTTTATGACTCATGTCCTTTTTATGTCTTATGTGATTTATTTGCCTCGTGGTTTATTTGCGTCGGCCAGAGGCCTCGGCAACTAAATCCAACATAAGTCATAAAAAGTTGAACTTCAGTGCCTTGGTACATAAGTAACTATTACATTACAATATTCGAAGACAAAATGATAGAAATTGCCCCCTCCCCCGCACAAGCATGTGGTTGTTTCTGGGGTACTCCTAGTTTGTGAGGGTGAGAATTATTATTATTATTATTATTAAACATAGAAAGATTTTAATACCTGCAATTATAAATAATAAATGATGTTTAATGGCATATCAGGTAAAGGATATCAATTGAAAAAAGTGCACTCCAGCCGGGACTCGAACCCGGGACTCCTACTGTAGCCGTAGGCACTTTAACCAACTAAGCTACCGGAGATACGGGTTCCATCGGCTAGGTGTTATTTAGTCCAATTGATATATAGTTAGTAGCGGTGAGATGTAGAAGACTACGGCGTCTTCTACAGCTACTAGAAGGGGTTAAAGGCTGTAGGGTAACCATTCATGATTGTTGGTTATGTGAACTTCCTATTTGTTCATCAACCCACAATATTCAACATATAGCGACTTAATGAAAGTATCGAACGTGGAAATTCTAACCTACAATGTCAAGCCAAGAAAATGAAACCTACAAAGATTTTAATACCTGCAATTATAAATACTAAATGATGTTTAATGGCATATCAGGTAAAGGATTTTTTTTTCAATTGATATCCTTTACCTGATATGCCATTAAACATCATTTATTATTTATAATTGCAGGTATTAAAATCTTTCTATGTTTCATTTTCTTGGCTTGACATTGTAGGTTAGAATTTCCACATTCGATACTTTCATTAAGTCGCTATATGTCGAATATTGTGGGTTGATGAACAAATAGGAAGTTCACATAACCAAAAATCATAAATGGTTACCCTACACCCTCTAACCCCTTCTAGTAGCTGTAGGGGTCTTCTACATCTCACCGCTACTAACTATATATCAATTGGAATAAATAACACCTAGCCGATGGAACCCATATCTCCGGTAGTTTAGTTGGTTAAAGTGCCTACGGCTACAGTAGGAGTCCCGGGTTCGAGTCCCGGCTGGAGTGCATTTTTTTCAATTGATATGCCATTAAACATCATTTATTATTATTATTATTATTTAAAGCTCAGAAATATGCAACTTCTTTTATTTTATCACAACAGATTAAAGAGGTTGTAGTAAAAGCATTGAATGAATAAAATAATGTATAGGGACCTATCACCTACCTCCTACGATTAGATAAGTTGAGAAGAAGGAAACTTCATTTGTTTATTATTTACATATTTTCATACAGATACTTTCAAATACAAGAGTTACTTTAGTTTTCAAGCCTTGTCCATCTCAAAAATTAATAAGAATAAACACTATTTAAAAAAATGGCCAAAGCAATTTTCTTTTATGTAAAATATTCTCCCAAAAACTCATTCCAATAAAGTATGGAACATCAAAAACGTGTAAATTAACATGTTACCTATCCTTTATTCACGCCTGTGAATGAAATGATATCGTCACAATACTTTTACTCACTCATCAAAATACTTTTACGCACTTAAATATCCTTTTACTGATCGTAAACATAATAACAATAAGTAAAATCCTAGTTGCACATGGGAAGTTGCATGTAATAGAATTTCCAGATATAGCTTAAAATATTTCCATATATAGCTTAAAATATTGCTACAGATCAATTTGTCAAAAATTGCCTCTGGGAATTAATAGGTAAATTGAAATGTTTTAAACTTTTCTTTTGGGAACACGAACCGATTTCAATGTCATATACTGAGGTTAAGCTTTATATAGTGTTGGGTCATTTGATTCTTTTTAGTGAGCACGCTCTTTTTGTTCAGCTCACTGAAGTGAGTCGTTCAGACTGAGTCATTCATTTGAACGATATATACTCTTGACCGCATTCGTTCGTTCATGTCTACTCATTGCACAAGGGTCTGATCTTTTAGTTCACCACAGAAATATGTAATTATTATAAACAGGAGTCATACAAGATTTGGTTAGCTGTTTATCTGAACCCTAACGTAGAGCAATATTATTTACTTGTATTTACTTAAGAAGAGTATTGTTTTCATTTCTGGTTCTCCCATATTTTATTACTTAGCTTAGCACATTGTCTTACATAAAAATGATCTTCACTTCTTATCTTAAATATGGCACCGACTAATGAGGCGCCAAAAATTCCTAGCAATAATTTTATTTTTGAATGCTGTAAAATGCGAAACTGCTCTTACAAGACATGTATTTCATGTCGAAAAGTCTTTCATAAATCGTGTACAACAAGAGATTTTACCACAAAAGTGCAATTCATTGATGAATTGCGATTAGTTTGTTGTGATTATGATGATGATGTCAACATAACCTCAAATGTTAAAGCCGAATTTAAAAACAAAATTCTTGAGAAAAAAAAAGAAATAAAACATTTAAATGGTGCCCTCAAAGCCAAGATAAACCAACCTGTTCAGATAACCTCTGAGGACAGTGATCTGGAAATATTGTACCTTAAAAAGTTGATGAATGAAATGACCTATACTAAAATCAAGTAACTATTATGCCTGGCGTAAAAAAAGCACGTGTTCGAAGTCGTTCCGTGAAATAAGGCGACTGGTCAATAGGCTATAAAATATCATCATGTCTGGCAACAAGGGTGTACTCGATCGCAAAAGCGTATTTATGCGGTTTTATCTTGTTGTTTTCAGCTATTTAATATAATAATAATAATAGTTCTATCGATTGTGATTCATTTTAATTAAATCAAATTAAGTTCGTGTCTCAGTGAACGAAATTCTAGTAAATAAATGTCTATTGCAGGAGAGGGCCAACCTTTATGTGCTTCAAGAACAAAGGGGTCACTGCAGTCTAAAAGAAGACTCCAGAGCCTCACCCTCTGATCTGCACCATACCTTGGTGCAACCTAATATAGAGATTGCAGGGCTTTCACCAGGCCCGAACGGTGCCAATTCATTGGAACATGAAAATCTTCCACAAGGCCCTATGAACAAAATAAATGAACGAAGGAACAATAATAGTTGAACATAAACAGCAATAGGAAACAGTTGGATGTGAATATCAACATAATACGACATGGAGACAGCAGCCTAGAAACTTCAATATTAATGGGAAGGATCGACAAAAGGAAAATAAGAACAAAAATCCAAAAAGGAATGCTTAGGTATTTCTCAGTAATGGAAATAATAGAGATGAATTGAAGGTAAAGAATAAGAACAAAAAAGTCTGGATCTTTTTATCGAGAATCGATTCTAGTGTGTCAGAGGAAGCAATTAAAAAATATACAAGAAAAGCAAATTGCAATATAGAAAAGGTAGAAGTGAAACTCCTCATTCCGAAGGAACAGGGAACCACCATAAAATGCTTCATGGTAGGTGTAGACTTTGAACTTAAGCTGACATTGCTCAATAATATTTTAATTTTGCATGGGGAAAAATTTTTTAGACACGCAAGGCCAAAATATCACCCAGCAGTAGCGGTTAACAAGGATGCTCCACATAATTTAAATAGGAGCTGGGAAAATGCAACTAACTTCACTAGTGTTTCTCATCTAAATATAATTGAACAACAAAGTGCTAGAGCTTGACATTCTATTAGCTCAGGAAGAACCGGAATAATTTGCTTGTCCGAGCACTGGAAGCCAGAAGCTGAAATTGAAAGTGTCAGTGTGCCCTCCTATAGTCTGGCTAATTATTCATTAAGAAGCAGCATGAGAGAGGGTGGAACTGCAATTTATACCAGACAGGTTTTCAAAAGCCGAAGAGTTCATACCACCATGTTACCTATACAAGAAACTTTTTAATTCTCATAGTCTGAATTTGTAGGCTTTTGAATTTATTTACACCTATCCAGTTTTTCATTGTGAACAAGTTTTCTTAATATCATTTTGATATGAAAACTACACAAAATGCACTTTTCTAAAAAAAGTGGGAAAATGCCAAAAAATCAAAGTAGGCCTAGACTTTCGAAATTTCGCAAACCTACTCAGTTTTTCATTCTGTACAAGTTTCCTTAATAACATTTTGTCATTAAACCTACAAAAAAAGAACTTTACTGATGTGGAAATTAGTTTATTCATAATTTCCAAGGCATACGTGATTTTTGAAACTAAAATTATGTCTCAAATAATTAGTTTCAAACCAAGCAGGGCTGATCCTCAGAAGCTCAAAATTCAACTAGATTTTTTTTTCTTTACACCTTATGTGAATTCAATCTGGGGACACACTGTATACTATTTTCCTACCAACATAATGATAGTAACACTAAATTATCTATTACTTTTTAGTAATATTGCTAACCAATACTAAATTACAAAAAATTATAGCATTATTTATTATTTCAAGTAATAACACAAACTCATTTCCATAGTAAAAAAAAGTAATAGTCTAATTAAATTACGAAAAAAAGACCCCTCGAGCTTGCATTAAATTGTAACTGGATGAAACAAATTGTATCTTATGTATTTTGATGCGCTCTGTCCAAAAAAATAAAAAATAAAATGTAGCCCCGGGTCGAAATTTTCTAAATTGGGAAAAACCGGGTTTTCCGGATTTTCCCATGGAAAATTGCTAATTATCTCGCCAAGTACTACCCCTATGGCAAAAATAAATGCACCAGTCGAAAGAGGAGGCAAAAATAGTTCGGAAATTCATATACCCATATTTTTAAGGCGTATTTCTCGCCGCCAGAGGCGCTTATACCAAAAAGTTGCTTCACGTTGAATTTGTGGCGAAACTATAAGTGTCAGGCCATAATATGTGCCTATGAGAGATTTTGTTTTTTTTTTTGGCTTTCAAACAAAATAGGTCCCGCGAAATTTGCCATAGTTTTTCGGAAATTTGCAAAAAACCGGAAAGGGAAATTTTTTTGAAATTCTTTCTCGTGCGATTTTGGGGCGTTTTTCCGGGACTATCTAAAAAAAATTTTTTGGTAGAAAGCTTACTTCACCTTCGGAAAGAATGCAAAAAAATACACAAAAAATATACTCTAAGTAATTTTAGAAAATTAATCCTAAGACTGTGTGTAAGTTCCAACTTGGTGATAAGTTTGTTTTTTTGTTCTCTGAAATCTGGTTTTTCGTGATTTCCAAAAAAACTTGAAATACGAGAAGATATACATATATGCTAAACAAAAAATGCGTATTTTCTGGTTACCTTTCGAATGAGGTCGGGTGGCGAAATCTGTAATATTTTGCGAAAAATTTGCAAAACATCAATTTTTTGACCTACTGATTATTATGTATTTTCAGGCACTCTTGTAGATGGAAACCAAACGAAATTGCGCTATTGTCTGTAAGGTGCCCAAATTACGGAAAAGGTCAACAGTGTGTTTGTTCTTACTCGAAAAAATTGAAAATGTTGGATTTAAGAGAAAACCACTTTTGTTTTATGAGCAATTTCCTAAGACCAAAAAATGAGTATTTTTCGGATATATTTTGAATGTGATAGGTCGCATGCCCAAATCTGCAATAGTATGCAAAAACATGACCAAAAGTTTTTTCTGAATTTTTTCCCCATTTTTTTCTTTCTCTTTCAGTAAATCGACAAGTCATTGTTATTCAACGAAATTTCTCTCCATTTAAAAGAAAACGGCAGAATATCTGGAAAGCAATGGCCTTTATCTCAACGAGAACCTGAACATTGACTTTTGGGATGATTGTCAATAGAAGCCATTTTGTATACATTTCTCTGGCAATGTTCGGCACTCAAAGCGCGCAAATGGAATGCAAGATTTCTGTCTCCATAGCCTACTCATTTTTTTTTTTACTTAAACTGTTATCAGAGATAAATTTCCATCGGGAACCGCTAATTTAATTTCCAAATGAACCAAATGTGTTCATTTATTTGTATTCTCTTTACATAACTTTACATTACTTTACATAACTCCTTTTAGATGAAACTATTTAACGACGTGAAAAATAGACTAGGTTTGTGTTCATCAAACCTTTGAAATTAAATCAACTTTGCACCAAGCTTGACATAATTTTTTAAACCAAATAGAGATTGTCTAAGAAATCAACTGGTTAGGTTAGGTAAAAATACAACTTTCAATAAATACATTTTAGTTGAAATGTTTGGAATTTTTTTTACAAAAACACGCAAAAAGTTAAATGTTATCAAGGATCTCTGAAAATTGGTATGTAGGCCAAAAAAATGTCAATTTTGACAGATACCCCAAGTCACGTGGTCGACTCTTGTGACGTCATATTCATCCTCTGACAAGCACAAATCGATGGCAAAGTCAAATTAACATTTTATAGAAAAATAAAAAAATCCCTTATGGTGCCTGCTTCAATAGTGACACTGTACGATTTTGGACTTTTGTCATGGGAATTCTACAACTTACAATAGACATACAGACTTGTAACTTCGTACACATGTTGAGACGACATCCAATTTAGGTTTGCCCACCTTTCAGACCAAGTAATTGAAAATTGCCAATTTTAGGCAACTTTTCCCAAAAACCATGTTTTTTTGGTACTCACACAATGAACAATGTCAGAAAAATAGACAAAATATTTTTGACGAATTTTCTATAACGTAGTGGTATTCTAAACACATTGAGGTACTGAAAAATAAAAAAATTCTAGTCATTGGGTGCATTTTTGGCATTTTTGTGCCATTTCAGATTTTCAAAAAAAAAATTTTTTTTGGTGGAAAGCAAATTATTTTAATTCTTTGATATCTTGGCCAATTATAGTCCGATTTCGGTAAAACTCATACAAACATAAGAATGGACATTCAAGAGTAAGCTCTGTAAGTGGCATTAAAAAATTTCAAATAGTTTGCCTGTTACAGGCAACCAATGAAATTAGGTCATGGGTACACTTTGCCCCTCCGCCATATGCCCAATTTTGGGATTTTTCTTGCGTCCCTCTGGATATCAATAGTCTCATCCCTTACATTCAAAACGCATTTTTGCTTTTTCAAATATCTTAATTTTTACCAAAGTTATGAAAACTTTAGTGTTCGAACTTTCAAATTTTCGGCCTTCAGCACCCAATTTTTCTCAAAATACTACATACATTTCAATCGTCTATATCTCGGGAACGGTGCCTCGGATCAAAATTTTTCAAGGGACATGAAAATTGCCATTTTTACTATGCTTTAAAATGGTGTAAACCCCGTTTCAAAATATTGATTCGTTTCCAAGATACGCCTGCGCAAAATTGAAAAATGAACATAACCTCAAATTTGGGCAATTTCGACCCGGGGCTACATTTTTTTTGCTTTTTTCGGAAAGAGCGCCTCAAAATACATAGGATTCACTTTAATTCATAATGTTACAATTTTTTGCAAGCTTAAGTCCGTAATTTAATTCGACTATAAGGTAGAGGTTTCCGCAAGTTTAAACATTTTTTTTAACAGGGGTCAGAAAGAAAAACGATACATCCCGATACATTTGCTAATCCACTTTCTAATCTAGTTGAGTAAAACGTTAATTTCTGACTGAAATATCCTCCAGAAAAAGTACCATAACAAAAATAATTATTGTGGTTTAATTTTATATGTGACATGCCCCTGTACCACACCACAGGTATATCCAATATAGCTGCCAGAGTATAGAAAAGTTAACAAAGATGTAAATGAAAACAAGATCTATACTTGAATATAAAAAATGATTTTCAACACTCACAGTTCTTTGAATCCCAGCTTGAATGAATTAATCAACTTATTTTTTAGTCAGACAGTTATAGTTTTTAAACTAAAGCTATGTATATACTCGTTTTAGAAATCTGGAATCGCCTGTCATTATATGCAAAATTTAGATAATAACATAAGCCTTTGAAAAGGCATGATAATTTATAGGGTGCCACAAAAATTTTATAGGCACTAACTTATAATTTTTACTTCACCAAGGATAAGGAGGGTGAGGATTATTGATAATTACCTACTGAATTGTAGCCAGTTCAAAATTAACATTAAACAATACACTTTTTCATTCCTTGGTTGCAAATAACTATGGACTGTGCCCATAGTTAACAAAGAAAAAAATTACTACCATCCAAAATATTATTTTTTTGCATATACTAGGGGCCGCGGTGGCGTCGCTCGTACCGGCGCTGACTTTTTAGACTGCATGTTTTTCTGCCTTCGATCGACCTTGGTTCGAGGCAGGCGCATGCATATGTCTTTAAAGAAAAACACCGCTATGGCCAAGAGCGCTGGACAAATGTGGGTTCACGGTATTGCTCCTAAATAGCTTTATCCGTGTGATTTACTAATTGTCCTACACTCACTGGGATTACTACGGTTTTCTAGGGTTTTCCGTAGTACTTGAGCGAATGCTATCCTAGTTCTATCGGAAAAAAAGTCGGCCCTAGCCGCAAGTGGCAACAAAGACAAAATAATAGTAATTGACCCCCTCCCCCGCACAAGCATGTAGTTGCTTCTGGGGTACTCCTAGTTTGGAGTATTGTGAGGGTGAGAATTATTATTGTCATTATTATTATTATATCGACTTAGCCAAAAGGCATTCGCACTCCCTCTACGGGGAACATTCACTCAGATCCCGGGCATCCCGGATACCAAAAGGATCTGGCTCGGACGAGACCCTTGCCATGTTATCGGGCCCTAGGTGACATTGATGTTCTTGGACGATCCTGCGTTCCCCATGAATTTCCTGACGGTTCGGGCTGTCGCAAGTAGTACCGCTTTCTGCATGGACCTGTAAAGACTATCAGTTAGATTCAGCTCCTTGATGTTTCTCAGCAAACTTTTTGGTATAACACCAGTTGTTGACATGATGATTGGAATCGTCTGGACGTTCTCCATTTCCCATTGCCTTCTAATTCGTTCTTCTAAGTCTCTGTACTTCGCGATCTTCTCGACTTGCTTCACACGCAGGTTGTTGTTGTTCGGGATGGCCACATCAATCAGAGTTGTCTTCCTAGAAATTTTATCAACTATTATAAGGTCCGGTCTGTTATGGGCAACTCGTTGATCAGTCAGAACTGTACGATCCCAGTACATCTTGTAGTTGCTGTTCTCAAGAACAGGCTCAGGTGTGTAGTTGTAATATGGGACCCTTTCTGTCTGCACAAGCAGCAGCTTTTCCGCCAGTTCCCGGTGCAAGATCTTGGCAACCGAATCGTGTCGTTCCTTATATTCCGTTGATGCGAACATCTGACATCCTCCTGTTATGTGCTGGATTGTTTCTGAAGTTGGGCACCCGTATCTGCATCTGTCATCCACTACCGATGCATCTCCTACAATGAATTTTAGGTAGTTGCGAGTTGGTATAACCTGATCTTGTATGGCCAGTAGGAAGCCTTCCGTCTCGGGGAACATTCGTCCCGAGGTCAGCCAATAGTTCGACGCTAACTTGTCGACATGTTCCTGGTTAACCTCATTAGGATGTCTCCCGTGCAGCGGCTTCCCCAACCACCTCTGTAGTTTATCGTTGTCGGTTCGGTGGTGATTTTGACGCTCGTGTTCCGTCAGACGTAGCGGTGTTGAGACGTCTGCTCCGCATATAGCCCTATGTAGTGTGGAGCTGTTGGCCTGCCTGTAGAAATAATTACGCAGATTTAATATTTGTTGGTCCAATTGCTTGCTGAGATCTGCCAATCCTCTTCCTCCTAGTTGACGTGGCAGAGTTGTTCTTTCTACGGCGCTACGGGGATGATGTTTATGAGCTTTTGTCAGTAGTGTCCTAACTTTTCGTTGCAGGTTGTTGATGTCCGTGTTGGTCCAATTCACTATTCCGAACGAATAGCTGAGTACAGAGCACGCATACGTGTTCAGGGCCTTAAACAAATTCCTGCTGTTAAGATCAGTTCGCACTACTTGTCTTACTCTCTTGATGAATTCATTCGTTAAATCAGTCTTCATTGTTCGATGGTCTATCCTTTGAGCTTGTTTCATCCCGAGATACTTGTATGTATCTCCCTTGCTCATTGCTTCGATCTCCTGGCCGTCCTGCATCTCGTGTGCGCTTTGTTCGAGCTTTCCCCGGATGATATTAAGGGTGCGGCACTTGTCCAGTCCAAACAGCATTCCGATGTCCCTGGAGAACTCCTCTACAATTTTAAGCATTTGCGTTAGTTGGTTTTTGGTTGCGGCGATCAGTTTTAAATCATCCATATATAATAGGTGATTCAACTTGATCGCTTCTGCGTTGTTGCTTTTGATAGCGAAGCCATATTTTGTAGAGTTCAACCGATGTGATAGAGGGTTCATCGCCATGCAGAACCACAGTGGACTGAGTGAATCTCCTTGGAAAATCCCTCTTCGGATGTTGATTGTGTCGGTCTCGATGTTACTGTCTGCGGTTCTGAGTTGTATCTTAGTGCGCCAGGTTGTCATAACGTGTTCTAAAAAGGAAACTGTATGATGATCTATTTTATACAGCTTTAAGATACCTGTGAGCCAGTCGTGAGGTACGGAATCAAATGCTTTTTTGTAGTCCACATAAGCCATGTGGAGGTTTCGTTGCTTGGAATGAGCCTGGTTGCAGATGACAGAGTCTATGATGAGTTGCTCTTTGCATCCCATTGCGCCCTTCGAGCAGCCCTTCTGCTGCATTGCAATGATGTTGTTCCGCTCGCAGTGAGCATATATTCGCTGCGTAAGGCAAGATGTGATTATCTTGTAAAGCGTAGGCAAGCAGGTTATTGGGCGGTACTTGGCAGGGTTATCCGTATTCCGCTGGTCTTTTGGTAACAGGTAAGTTGCACCCTGTGTAAGAAACAATGGCATTTTCAGAGGATCGAGCAAGACTTCATTAATTAAGGTAGTTATTTGTTCATGCGTGCACCACAACTTCTTAATCCAATAATTTTGGAGATGATCTGGACCTGGTGCCTTCCAGTTGTGGGAATTCTTGATGACATCGGAGACCTCAGCGGTTGTGAATTGCTCGTGTTGCATCTGGCTATAGTTCCGGCCCATCTCGCGTTCTTCGCTGATCCAGCTTGCACTGACATTGTATGGACCTGGTGTGGCAAGTTGATTTCTCCAGAAACCGTCGACCTGTTCTCTGCTAGGGTAACTCGCATTTGTGGCATCGGCGCTAGAATTAAAAGCACGGTAGAAACCCTTTTCTGATCGTTCAAAGAGTTTATTGTCTCGTTTCCTGTTGTTACTAGCCTTGTATCTCCTCAGACGCCCTGCGAAAACAGAAAGTTTTTGTTTTAATGTGTCAAGACATTGTTGAGCAGTGATGTTCGCGGGGTCATGCCGAGAATGCATTTGGGTGCGGCTCATTACTGCCTGCACCGCCCTCTGGATCCTTCTAGTTCTAACTCCTCTGATATATTCCGTCACTTGTCCTATGTCTTTACGGAGACTCTCGATCTTCCGATTTAGTCGCATTTCCCATTGAGCCATTCGTGGTTCTGGTCTTGCACGATTCAACTCTTGGGCCGTTCGGATCTTGGCACCCATTACAGTGATGACTGCCGTTGCGGCACAGTAGATTAACATGTGCATGCGTTCTAATGTTGGTGTCACTGAAACATAGCTTGGTAAAATTCTTGTGTTCATAAGATCGAGCACGATCGCAAGTTTCCTGGAGGAATTTAATCTTGGTAGCGGTGGCCTGCTAAGTGGGTCTGTGCCTTCGTATCGCAATACTGCCTGTCTCATATGTGTGTCCAAGCCTTCAAAATGTTCTTCGTTAACCCGTTCCAGACTCTCGGTTGTTGGTTCTACCGTTTCGGCTTCTAGTTGTTGTCCAGGCTCTTGAAGTTCCCCATTGTTGTTGTTGTCATCTATGTCTATGTGTTCGCCGTGGATCTCTAGCTCAACTTCCCGTTTGATAGCGTTAAGTCGCGTTTCTGGAATTCGGTTATTTCTTAGAATAGTTCGATACTGATCTGACACTCTTTGTTCAGACACTTGCATGTGTGGAAACTCCCTGCAGAACTCGGCATGCAGTTGTTGTCGGTAGCCGATAATCTCTTGTCCTAAGTTTGTCACCCTGTAGAAAATACGCATAATCGATTCATTCATGGACACAGTCCATTTCATGCGTCGTCGTTGTAATCCCGCCTCTGTGAACGCTGGCTGAAGTTCCCGCGCAGCACCTTCGGTGGGTGGAACCCTAGTTCTCGTTTGGCTCCCATGTTGTAGATGTTCGTGTTGTTGTTGTTATTATTATTATTATTATTATTATTACTTCAAATTTTTCAATTAAATTGTTTGACCTTGAAAATTTTAAACTTTTTTGCCGGGGTCGCAATTTTTGGCCACAAAGATTAATTTAATTTTCTTAAATTATATAAATTTCTTGCCTGACAAAATTATTGCCCCGCCTGTAGCAAATGTCATAACCACATCCATGATCATAGATAATATTTTAAAATTTGCTGCAATTTTATAGAATAGAAAATATCAGCGACTTTATTTTGCCACAAATGGAGGCAATAACTAGTAACAACAACTTAAATTATTACCAAGATTATTACAGAATAAATACAATCATGGAGAAAGGAAATATGAAATTATATTTTAATATTGTCAATAATTACAAGCACCACATCTATAAAATATTTCATATATGGGAAAATATGAATTTTAAAAAATATATCTCCACCTTGAAACATAATCCAAAGCAAACAGGAACACTAAAAATATCAACCAATTAAAATTAATTTAGATAAAAATGATAACCAAATACAAATCAATGTGTATACATATAGAGGTCTAAGCAGAACAATAAAATGTTGAATCTTTATAAATATTTTCAATGGGCTTTTTTATGTTTATGTTAACTTGGCATTTCAATTTCAATTGCATTTAATGCAATTAACAAAATGACTCAACTGCCAAAATCTTCTTAGAATATGAATTCAAGCACAAATGATTTTGCCACAAATGGGAATTCCGCCATAACTTCTAATCCCGAATAACTATTTCTAGTGTCATTTCTAAATCTAATCTAAAAATAAAGAAGTTTTCCCTTTTATTCACTGTAACTCTGAACATTCTGTATATGATAAGATAATTAGATAAATGAGGCAATTGTCCTCTCTAGCACTAGTCATTTGATGGGTGTTTGATGCTATGATTTGCACAGTGGAGTCAATCCAACTTAGATATTGAATTTATGATTTGTTTTGATTGCTTGCTTACATTTTCGTTATTCTATGCTTGTGAGAAAATAAAATAGTATTCAAAATTACAACAGAATTAGAAATTGTGCATAAGTAAAAAAATCATCATTCAGGTGCAAATAGTACCTGGATCAACAGTATATTAAAGACTTATGCATAGCGCAGTTTCAAGCGATCGCCACTGGCACCACACGATGGAAAAATCGACAGGGTGGCTTAATATTAAAAAAATAAACATCCTTTATTATTTATAATTACAGGTACCAAAAATCTTTCTGTGTTTCATATTCTGGCTTTGACATTGTAGGTTAGAATTTCCACGTTCGATACTTACATTAAGTCGATATATGTCGAATTTTGTGGGTTGATGAACAAATAAGAAGTTCACATAACCAACAATCATGAATGGTTACCCTACACCCTCTAACCCCTTCTACTAGTTGTAGAAGACGCCGTAGTCTTCTATAACTCACCGCTACTAACTATATATCAATTGGAATAAATAACACCTAGCCGATGGGACCCGTATCTCCGGTAGCTTAGTTGGTTAAAGTACCTACGGCTACAGTAGGAGTCCCGGGTTCGAGTCCCGGCTGGAGTGCATTTTTTCAATTGATATCCTTTACCTGACATGCCACTAAAAACATCCTTTATTATTAAAAACACCATTGTTGTAGAATCTTTTATAAAATAGAAACATGCAACTGTGTCTGTTACTGACAGATACTTATTAACAAGGAACACAACAAATATCAAAGATACTTTGGCGATCTGAACCCACAGATGAATTAAAGATATATGAATTGAACAGAGTGACATATGGGAATGCTTCGCCATTTTTGGCAGTTATAAATATGTCTTTTTGAATTAGCGTCTCAGAATCAATCAAGATAGGTTTCCAAAAATCTGTGAAGTTATAAAAAGAGATTTCTATATGAATGACTTACTTACTGGCAAAAATTCTGTCGAAGAATTACTAATATTACAATCGGAGACATCTGATTTGATTTACGAAAATGGCAATGTAACAACAGGGATTTGTTAAATAAATTTGAAATAAACAAATCATTAGACGTTAGTATACTGCAGTTAGGGGAACATGATGATAATAAAACACTGGGGGTATAATGGAATGCAAAAAGAGACACAATTCAGTACAAAATAAATAAAGAAATTACCCGACATAAAATTACTAAAAGAACAATTCTCTCTACAACTTGTCAGATTTTTGATCCATTTGGGATGTTGGGTCCAATCATAATAAATGCAAAATTGATAATGCAGGAACTACGGAAATTGAAATTGCAATGGGATGAAGTTACTTGTAATATAAAAAATAAATGGGAACAATTCACAATGGATTTACAAGAACTTGTCAACTTACAAATTCCCAGACAAATAGTATTTACGCACTACATTCAAATTGAATTACAAGGATTTTGTGATGCCTCAGAAAGAGCTTATGGGGCTTGTCTATTCATACGTTGTGTATTAAATTCAGGTGAAATTACAACAAACTTATTATGTGCCAAATCCAGAGTCGCACCTATGGAGCTTTGTGGTGCTCTGTTACTAGCTAATTTAGCTAAGAAGGTTACTTCTGCATTAAATATAACTTTTCATAGCCAACACTATTGGACTGACTCCATGATAGTGTTGGCTTGGATAAAGGAACCTCCTTATAAATGGAAAACGTTTATAGATAGTTCAAACATTGACAGACATTGAATCATGGCATCACGTGGCTTCAGAAGAGAACCCAGCTGATTTACTTCTACACTTCTACAGAACAGTTGAAAACATATGACCTCTGGTGATACGGACCTACATGGTTTAAAAATGAAAATATCACCTGGAATTTAAATACAAATTCAAACTTGAAAGACGTTCCAGAAATAAATTAATTATATTACTGTCAATAAATAGGGATGATGACTTGATTAACACATTAATAAATAGGTATTCAAATCTAGTAAAATTGCAAAGAATTTTTGCACTCGTGCATAGATTTATCTATAATGTAAAAACAAGGAATAAAAAGGAACGTCAAACTGGTATCTTAACACATGATGAGGTTGACCAATCTTTAATCATGTTGATAGGTTATGTTCAAATGAAATGTTTTGGTCAGGAGTATAAGGATCTAAACACGAAGCGTGCAGTAAATAAAAAATTGCTAGGCTTAAATCCTTTTATTGCAGAAAGATTGATAAGGGTAGGAGGTAGAATTCGCAATTCTAAGCTTGAATACAATAAAAAAAATCCTGTAATACTACCTAAAAATAATAGCTTCACAACATTTATTCTAAGAAATAAACATTAACGTTTCTTGCATTGTGGGGTGCAGGCTCTGTTGTGTTCGGTACGTTCTAATTATTTTCCATTGGATGGTAGAAACTACTGGAAGAAAATAATTAAACATTGCATTACTTATTTTAAGGCAAATCCAAAGGATTGTAGTACTTACCTGATGGGTGATCTTCCTGGTGTTCAGTTCGAAATGACCTATCCCTTCTCCAACGTGGGAGTAGATTACGGGGTCCCTTTCTCATTAAAGATATAAAGACAAGGGGTGCTAAATTGTTGAAGGCCTATGTATGCTTATTTTTTATGCATGTGCACTCGTGCTATGTACTTGGAATTGGTATCGGAGTTGACGACAGATGCATTCGACGTGGTAAACCACTCAATATGGATGTCCCGGTTGTAAATGTCATAAATGAAAACAATGGTAGGAAAACTAATTTTAAGCATAAAAGTTTATATGTACATATGCCCTAAAATGAATATTAAAAAAGTTACAGGGCGTTAAAGTTTTATAAAAAAAATATAGTTTTTATTTTCTTATTTCCTACGTTTTAAAGATAACTAAACAAAATTCGGCAGACATGTCACATTGACGGAGAGCCATAAGAGTAAAGAATATTAAGCTCCTAATATAACCAGTGGCGGAGATATGGGTAATTAGTTAGATTAATTTGCTAAGAAAAGTATTACCACCCTGTACAAAATTAAAACAGATATTTTTTCCGAAACGGGCATTTAGTTTCAGACAAAAAATGACTATTGACAAATTGTCGTAAAATACTTAGATTTTATGTAAAACGCAAAAATAACAACTAACCCTCCCGAAATAATCTATCGGTCGCTGAACAGCGAAAAATGATAGTTCAAGTAAAAAAAAGAGTAAAGGCATCTGATTTATAGTTCTGTTATTAACTTAGATGAACTTTTTCAATAATATGCAATATTTGCAAAAAAAATGCACGAAAACATTTTTCTATTAACTCTTACTGATGTTTTCTTACCTGACATAGAAGGCCATGGAAATATTGTTTACTATGAATTACTTTAAAATGACATTTGAGCGCAACATATTGAGGATGCCGTATCACTTTAGTAATGAAGAGTATGCTGATATACTTTTTGTTTACGGGTTTTGTAATGGGAATTCTGCAGAAGCAGTTAGAGAATATTGTAGAAGATTTCCAAATCGCCGGCTTCCAGATCGCAGAGTTTTTGTAAACGCTTATCACCATGTTCGGCGCTACGGTTTGGGATATGCCTCACGCTGTTCGTCCACGTAACTTTCAAGAAGAATTTAAGGTAAATGTTTGGATGGGTGTTGTTCAGAATCATGTTTTGGGACCATATTTTTTACCAGACAGACTTACAGGAACAATATTCCTATAATTTCTTCAGACCAATTATGTGGACTTTACGGAAGATATTCCCTTACATTTAAGAAGGGAACTCTATTTCCAATTGGATGGGTGCCCTGCGCATTATGCAAGAGACGTAACAAACTGGTTAAATGCAAATTTTAATAACAAATGGATTGGACGGGGTGGGCCTGTGGCGTGGCCTCCCCGTTCGCCTGACATAACACCTCTCGATTTTTTTGTTTGGGGTTATTTAAAAGATAAAGTTTATGTTACTCCAGTAAATACAAGAGATGAATTAATCCGCCGGATTGAAAATGCGGTTCGGACAATTACACCTGTTCAATTAGCAAATGTAAGGCACTCAATAATTCGTAGATGTCAATTGTGCATAGAACAGAATGGTGGTCAATTTGAGCAACTTTTGTAGTGGTAGTTCAGATAATTTTTGGATAATTTGTTGTTATTATCTTTATAAACTAAAATACCTCAATTGATTTTTGGTTGAATTATCATTTTTCTGCCCTACCTAACCGATAGATCTTTTCGGGAGAGTAAGCCGTTTTACACAAAATCTAAGCATTTTACAATCATTTGTCAAGAGTAATTTTTTGTCTGAAACTAAATGTCCGTTTCGGAAAAAAAATCTGTTTTAATTTTGTACAGGGTGGTAATACTTTTCTTAGCAAATTAATCTAACTAATTACACGTATCTCCGCCACTGGTTAATTTAGGAGCTTAATATTTTTTACTCTTATGGCTCTCCGTAAGTGTAACATGTGTGCCAAATTTCGTTTAGTTATCTTTAAAACGTAGGAGGAAATAAGAAAATAAAAACTCTATTTTTTATAAAATTTTAATGCCCTGTAACTTTTTTAATATGCATTTTAGGGCATATGTACATATGAACTTTTATGCTTAAAATTAGTTTTTCTACCATTGTTTTCATTTATGACATTTACAACCGGGACACCCTGTACTATATTCGGATAATGGTCTCAACTTTGTAGGAGCAAACAATGAAATTTCTAAGATTAACGAATTTCTAGAAAATAATAACGACGTTATTAGTAATTACTTGTGTAATGAAAAATAAGGTGGCACTTTATTCCTCCAAGGGCGCTGAACTTTGGAGGTATATGGGAAGCTGGAATTAAAAGTACTAAACACCATATTGAACGTTTAGTAAATTCACCTTTAACTTTCGAGGAGTTTAATACTTTGTTGGCTCGAATTGAAGGGATCCTTAATTCCCGTCCCCTCTGTCCTTTAAGTCCAGACCCAAACGATGTAACAGCCTTAACACCTGGCCACTTTCTAATCGGGAAGCCATTGACATCTTTACCTGAAGTTAACATAGAAGAAATCCCGGAAAATTGATTAAATAGATGGCAGCGTGTCCAGGCAATGGTGCAATATTTTTGGACAAGATGGGGCAAAGAATATCTATCTGAGCTTCAAACATGTGTAAAATGGAAGATTCATTCACAAGAAATGATAAAGGTGGGTGCACTGGTGCTCATAAAAAATGAACATGTTTCAACGTCATCTTGGCAACTTGGACGAATATTGAAATTAATACCCGGCAAGGACAATGTTGGACGTGTGGTAGATATAAAATTACCAAAAAATTTATGTGTTTTACCAATTGACTGTTAGTTAACAGATAATTCCGACTTGTGACTTCCTGGCGAATGACTTAAGCAAACCAATAATTGTGACATTTAGTTTAACTTTAATTTATATAGAATAAGAAACCTCTTATAGAAATTAAGTTGATGAAAATATTGTAATATTTCCAAGGCGAGCGAAATGTTGTTCTACGCGCATGGCGCAGGCACCTTATGTGAACTCAATCGGGGGACACACTGGATAGGGTGTCCTATGTAAAATATGCAAGTTGACATTAACTTCCGGTATAACCAGAAGTGCCACCATCTTTTTATTTTAGCCCAATTGCCCCATTAATTTTAGTAAACTGCCAAATTTTTATGGCAATATCTCCCAAAATAATTAAATTGCTAAACTAAAATTTGGCACTACTGTGTTTTTGGGGGTGGAAAATAAACTGAAATTGTCGATTTCTATGTATCTCACAGAGGGCGCTACTTGCGCTATTTTGGATCATGCTTTCACTTAACTTCCTTGAGGTTATCTTTTCGGCCTTGCAAGTTCATCAATTTAGTTCATCTTTTCATTTGCCAACAAAAGTGTATACCTGTTCCATAATGATAAAATCAACTGTGTACATTGAAAAATACCTGTTGACTACAATGTTCGAGAAATAAAATGTTCGCCTACCATTTTCAAGTTACAAGATTAAATCTACCATTTAAAGTGAGAAAAAAATCTCTATGAACAATGTTGCAAAAATTATTCTCTTTCAAAATGAAACTGATTGAATTTGATAAAATTTTGACACCATATTTCAAGAAAACCAATGATGTTTTGACCAGTGCCCATTTGACATTCTTTCTTTATTTTGAATATACAAAATCTTCTCAATCATCGGTAAAAAAATGTGAAAGGGGTTGGTCAAAATTTTTGATTTCCGAATGTTGCTGTCAAGAGGGGTTTGAGGCAGACTTTGACAATTTTAACACAAACGGTTGACTTTATCGTTATGAAACAAGTATACACTTTTGTTGGAAAATGAAAAGATGCACTAAAATGATGAACCTGCAAAGCAAAATAGATAATTTCAAAAAAGTTACGAGTGATGGTAATATAAAAAAAACAGCGCAAGTGTGCCCTGTGTGATATGTAAAAATTGACATTTTCAGTTTATTCACCAAAAACACAGCAGTGCAAAATTTAAGTTCAGCAGCTTGCTTATTTTGGGAGATATTACCATAACTAATTTTCAAAAAAAAAAACTACGATGGCCTGTATCTCAGTAACTATTGAAATTTGACCAATGGTTGTTAAGCTCAATTGTAATATTTTAGCCTAAAATATATGCAGTTGCTCTCTGTCCCATTATTAATGAAACAGCCCGTGTAGCAATGTTGCGCAACATAGTTTGATCGTTTTCAACTAAAAGTGGATAACATCTAGCAAGTTATGTAGCAGGTAAATTTCTCTGCTGTATAACTTGCTAGAAGTTATCCTCATCTTCATTAGTCAGAAAAGATCAAATGGTATTGCAAAACTTTTTAGTTCAACTGCTCGTATTGTCAAGGACGCACATGGATAAAAATCTGTTTTTATTGTTAATAAATAAGAAGCGGAATAAAGGAGAAGACCTAGAAATTAATCAAGTTATTTGTATAAGGGATAGGGACAATGAATTATGGGATACCTGTAGTCCATTGACCAAAGTAGGTAAAACAAACAAAGTTGATAGGTGAATGGAAATTTCAAAAAGTTTTATATATTTTTGAGGATCATCTAATAGTGAGCTCTACTATATTTGTATCCCACAATTTTTGTTTTTCTTTCTTCCAAAATAATCCCCCACGTCACTGCTGCAAGCAGGAGTATCTTTTCCTCAGACAGATTCATGATGATAACTTTTTAAAAGTGGACTCAATCCTTTTTTCCAATAATAGCATTAACTTATTAATATAGCAATGCTAAAATAACATGTCACTAAATGTGGTCCCTCCTTTATTAGATTTAAAAGATGCAACATGTGGTATAACATTGATAAATAGCAAGTGTGGACCCGGCTTAATAATGATTTTTTAAACCGGTATTTGAATAAAATTATGCATCTGTTTACCAAAATGCCCCACATGAGATTCTTAACGGAATGTTATGCTATTGAATAGAGGATTCCTTTTTGGGCTATATTTTCAATGGAAAATTCCTCAAATTCTTAAAAATATAAAATAAAGTAACCAAGTTCAATTTTTTATTTATCAAACCTCAGAAAGACAGTAGGTAATACGTTTTTTCAAATCTTTACTGAGATTATCTTATCACCACAAATCATATCTGGCAATCAGTCAATTGTTGCAAAGTCTACTCGTATATATAGTTCGAAGATACTAAGCACTTATTAATAGAGGAATTGTTGGAAGCTTATGTAGCAATTAAAAACAAACATAAGAAATTATAAATTATATAATATGCCATGGTTAAGGCGCTACGATACCCCCCATTTTCAAGGGTTTCGTAGTTTACATCTCCTACTTGCATTTCTTAATATTTTCACTTGATTTTTTTTTGTGGCTTAGATAAAAATCGTCGTTGTGTATCACGAACTGTGCAGGACTAATGCGACACTGTGAAAAAAAATGCCAAACATACCCGAAATTCGACTATATTCGGTTAAGAATTTCGAGTATTTCCACCACTCAAAAATAATTCGAAGGACACAACGACGATTGAGGCATTCTATAACATTATTTTAAGACTACTTTCAAGTCGATACGTTTGTTCGTTTGGCTATGATTTGAAAACTACGAACCCATTGCCCGGCAATAAAATGATCCGTGAATTGGCCATTCGAGCAGGAATTAGACGTACAGAGATAGGCGGGCGGGAGGGCGTTCGCTGGAACTCGTGGTTCCCCTACTTCCCCCTACTTCGGCGTACCTCACCGGGCTCGGAAACCACGTCAGGAGAACTTTCAATCGATATCAGATGGTTCATTTTTCATTTTATTAGTCTCAGTCTCCCTTATTTGTGTTTCGCTTGTTTTGAATGTTAGTATGTTAGCAAATATTTATATTTCCGAGTACCCGAAGAAAATATTTTCTACCGCGACATTATGTATGTCGACTGGCATATAATAATACTCATTATTATTATTCCTCCAGGAATTATAAATAAATAATTATTAATCCATTGCGCCACAAATAAATTTTAGAAAATAAATAATTATTATTCACAAAGTACCTACTTTTTGCTTTTGTGTAAAATGGTTTAATCCCTAGGGCATAAAATGGCCTGGTCGTGCAAAAAGAGTAAATTTAAATTCTAGACCAAATTGTGCGCTTGATTTTTACTTTAAAAATGTGATAGGTACAAGTAATAATTTTGCCAAATAAATGGGTCATGTGAAGCATTTTTTGAAAACGAATTCCTATGTAAATCGCTGCATGATAAAAGCTAATTTATATACTTTCCAGAGGGAACGATAATAATTCTGACATCCAGTCAGTTTTAGAAACTTCTTCGTTAGAAGATTGTTCGAAAGTCATTGGAGTTGAAAATCGGGCAAAATAAAAATAGTACATTTTATTGTTCCAGTCTGTCGAATTTATGACATTTTAATACATTTTCTAGGATGTTCGATAATTCAGATTTGTCAGAATAAGGTTCTGAAACTGAACCGCAGTCAGGGCAAGAATACCTATAATGTTTGATAATGATGTCACAACAGTCACATGTAGTGAAACCAATAGGAGTAATTTGTGGGCTTGAGTGCTTTTATTCCCGTAGGTACCTAATATGGTTTCCAGAATTTGAGAGGGGTACCTACATATTTTGCATTTTGCACACTTATTCGGATTTAGGTATAAGTAGTACTGCAGGTGCATAGGGTTTGGGAAACAAACTTTCTGGGAAAAACAGGGCTTTGAATGGAACATTTACAAGGGATTAGAAATTAATAGCTCCTATTATCTCACAACTATTACTTTATTTAAAAAGGGAGACCAGTTTCGTAACTCTATAAATTAGTCCTTGAGGATGTAATTTTATAGATTAACGAAACCGTTGTGATATAATATGGCCTATTCACTCTAATCCCTCTAAAGTGAACTCTTACAGTGTAGAAAGTTTTTAGTTAGATTTATTTATTATTACACAAATGTAAATATGGAATACCTACTAGTTATATAAAACATTTTGAAGAAGTAGACTTTAGACGCACTTTTTTAGTCGTAGCAACACTATTATGCAGAACAATTATCCAATCAAACATTAATAGATGTTCAACTGACCCTAATGTGGTTCAAGAAGAATTCGGTAATCGAATCGTTAATTTAGATTTTATAATTGAGCAATTACAATTTTTTTTTATACACGAACCCTTCATAGCATGCACCTTTGCTGATATGAAAAATAATAGTAAAATTGCTTCGACGCCAAAAAGCTATGCAGTGTGTTGCCAACGAAAAGTGAACGCCCTGAAAAATATCATTTTTGCAATAAAGCAAACAGGCCACCGCCGTTTTTTAAATATATATTCGGTTTTAAAATATCTTATGTTTTATTTAAACAATTAAATTTATTTTATTTGAATAATAATAATTCTCACCCTCAGACTACTCCAAACTATATAAGAGTACCCCAGAAGCAACTGAAAAAACATTATAATTCATTGGATGAACAAAAAACTTAATTGCAACTTTTATATTCATCAATGTAAGTAATCATAGTCCAAGCAAATTGTCATTTTTTTATAGAGGTAGAAAAAAAAATGATTCTTAACAGGTAGATATTTTCAGGGTTGGTTGTGGGTAGCGTCCTGAGTATAACCCCAAAAAATCACCGTCAAAGTCGTGTTACGAACCCCGCAATAGGAGTGGTTTTGCAAACATTTTTTTGCAATTTTTTTTCTTCTCATGTGTACAATTTTTTTTCTTCTTATGTATACATTATTACGTTCTCTACAACTTTCTCTCATGAAGTTTTTTTTTTAACTTCAATACTTCACGAGATATAGGTAAAAGATCACCACTATCTAAAGTGCTTTATAAGGGTAAAAAAAAATTCTTTAAAACAAGCTGATTTTTTCAGGGTTAACTGGGGGTTAACTTAGGAGTGCACACAGTGATCGCAAATTAAAGGTTTTGAATCAACCCTACACTCTATATCGTTCGTAGTCATAATGAACACTGCAAGTGAATGGCTATAATTGATATTAGTACCCACAATTAAGTATTACAAATCCAGCAAAAATTCAGTGACAATAGTTGTAATTTCAGTATAATGAACAGTTAAATGTATCCCTATTCAATTCAACACCATGAAACGTTATGTTGTTCTGACAAAAGAATGTGCTTAGAAAAGAAGTATTATAGAATCAATTCCAGAACACGCTATTTATTGAAATAAAATATTACATTTAAATTATTCATTAGAATTCAATATCAATTGTAATTGAATTGATTATTGTTAGTTACAAAAAAGCTTCTGCTTGAGTTTGAGGAATAATATCTCATATTGAATTAAACAGGGTTTTTTTACAAAGTGACAGAGTTTTCTCAGTGTAGTACCCACGGCCGGCCTGCCCCTCAATCGTAGCACTATGAAGGGGCAGGCTGGAGTGGGGAGTCGTGGGGACCAGAGGAAGGAAAAGGATAGGCATATCTAATCGAGCGACGTTTGTCCTGAATTGAGTCGGGCATTTCGGGCGGATTTCATAAGTATCGTAGCCTCTTAAGAGATTCAGAATATTTACAGAGCCACACACATCTGAGCTAAAATTTAGAAAGCATGATGTACAAAAAACTCCATTGTTTCAAGTCAATAATAGTTCTGTTCGCGTTCAATTTTAAGAACCGCCCCAAAACGATTCTCGTACTGTCATTAGTACATTAAAATCCCCGACACTGTTTTAGACCAAGGACAGTACGAGAACCGGTTTGGGACGGTTCTTAAAATTGAACGCGAACAAAGCAAATATGTGTTGTAATTTAAATGAAATTGAACAGTGAAAATTTTTACAGTACCAGAACTTGCCATAGTTTAGAACAAAACAGTTTTTGCAAAAAATTATTGTTCTGCACTGTATTGAAAATGCAATAATTTATTGAAAATGTATAGATTTTAGGCACAAGGTTAGCCCAAGTTGACCATAATAACTTAATATAATAATAAGATAAAATAGTAGGTTATGTTGAAATCAGATGAAATCGAATGACATAAAGCGATTTTCATGACTTTTGGATTAACAATGTCCAAAATCCATTCAACAAACAATGGGTCAAGCTCAGGCTGAGGGATGAAGCAACCTATGGACGCGGCGTTTCCAAACTTCTCAACAGAATCCAAAGGTTTCAAGAAAATACTCGTACAATATTAAACACTCCAAGTACCTACCTTAGTATCAATATCGAGACCATTGGCGGAAATCGAATACCGCTGTCTTATTATGTAGAGTTCTCGCTGAGAAATAGTCAGAGCATAGGCCTAGCAATAAGATACCTCCTCCCAAGCAGGGCCGCGGTTGCCAAACATGCGATTTCGTACAATTGTTAGGTGGCAGTCAGTCAGGAAATCGTTACATATTTTATGCACGTTACAATATATTTCATTACGAGACTATTGATTTATTAAAATCCAAAAGAAAAGAGTTAATGGCAGGTAGATCAATAATTTTGAATTTTTAAGTATGTTTTATTATGTTGTAAAGAAACTACTTGTTTTGATCTGGCAACTCTGAACTGGTATCTGTCTAGCTAGTTACTTTGAAGATACCGCAGGAATATCGTGATATTCGTGATTCGTGGATATGTGGATATTTCAAATTTTGATGTGATGTGTAATTACTGATTGATTAGGGACACAAAGTGGACCAAGCAAGTGTGGGTTAGTAAGAGTGCTAGTGTGTGTAGGAGTCTGTAGTACTTAAGCTGTGTCAGAGATCCTTGCCTTTCTCATCAATAATAATAATAAGATTCCCAGAGAACAAGATTAAGGCAGAAACGACAGGGCGACCAATCTGAACAATTAACATCAAACAAACAGCTAAAAGTACAAAATTCACATACCTACTTTGGATAGCTTAATGCCAAATTTTACATTTGCACAGCTAGGTAGGTATAACTTAATAACTACTTAGGAAGGTATAATATACCAAGGCAGATTGATGCAGCGCTTAGGTAGAAATTGCTACCAGTCGTGACTGTCTAAAATATTTGCACCATAAGACTTAAAAACTAAAAAATGTGTTTCTTCGTATAAACAAATTAACTTTTTCCAATAAACGTACCTATTTCAGGCTTTAATTTTCAAGATACATAACGCAATATTTGTGTTATGTTTTAGACATTGCTTAAATGTTACTCTGTTTAAAATTAAGAGCACATTTTTTATTCTTGAGTCTTCCTTATGGAGCAAATTTCTGTTGATTTTTAAGAAATAAGTTATTTTAATTAAAAACTGCATTAAATAAAGTAACCCACTCATTTGTTGTGCATATCTACTACTTTTTTCAGTAAATAATTAATATCAAGGAAACCTGTATCTCCACCACTGGTGACTTTCCAAACTTAATATTCTTGCATTTGATAGACCTCTGGCTGGGGATAATGCACACCAAATTTGGATGAAATATCTTTGTTGGTTTAGGAATATTTTTTGTAAAAAAAAATATGTTGACTGTTGACACCCCGTATCTTCAAAAACTTATAATATGAAAAACTATCATTCCTCTGAATTTTTTTTGTATTTTTTTGTTGACTATATTTTATTTTAAATTTCAGATTCGTATTAACCTATTTTCTTACACTTGCGGTTAAAATTTTTTTCATCGTGACTGAATCACCCTGTATAGATTACATACCAATACTCTACTTTTCTATAGTTTTTCCCCGCATTTTTTCAAAAACTACCTAGCCATATTTACAATATTATTTATTTCATTTGTTTGACATTCAAAATATCTATAAACATGATTGCAAAACCTTTTACTGTTCTTGGCTCTACCTCTTAAATATTTTTAACCTAAATGTAATACTGGTTACGGATTACTTATTGACATAATTTTATAAAATAATTTCTCGTTAGGAAATTTGTTACTTGTAACTCTGTTAGATGTTATTTTGAAGTTTCTTGGGTTAAGAGGGGGTTGCCGACAGCGAAAGTGACGTTAGATTTCGTAATTTTTTAAGTTGTATAGCATAAAATCTAATAACATTTTACCTGGCAAAAGTTTAGTACAAACATCTCTGTCTTCATTTTAATCATAAGATATTACAAGCAGTGTTTTGTTTTATAGGTTATGAAAACCTTGGGAAAAATAATAATTCCAGTGCATATGCTTTTAAGATCTTATGATTAAGATGAAGACAGAGATGTTTGTACAAAATTTTTACCAGGTAAAATGTTATTAGATTTTATGCTATACAACTTAAAAAAATATGAAATCTAACGTCACTTTCGCTGTCGGCAACCCCCTCTTAACTCTTTCTTCTAGTTATACAGGGACAGATAGGGATCTGTGCTGACAGATTTATAACCTATTTAATTGAAAAGAATTCACTTGGAATGGGAACACATAATGATAATGCCATATCTGGAGAGTTGTCGGAGTAAGTGTAAATAACAAAAAATTTTGAAGTTGGATCTTGATCTTTTGGAAACCACTCCTTCATCGTGTTATAATGACTTATTAAGCAAAATAGTTAAATTAATCAATATACAGGGTGTTTTGGAGGTAAAATTGAAAATATGCCCAAGGGTAAGAATAACAATTTTGAGGAGGGTTGGCCTACTTTGATTATTTTTTTCTTTTCGTTGTTGATAACAATAATAATAGAACTCGTTGACAGTCCTTATTTTTGAATATTTCTTATTTAAAGAAGCTGTCTAGAATTAGAACATGTGTATATTTCTGGCCATGTATTAGTAATAGACAACCTAGTCGTCAATGGCAATCGAAATAGAGATTTAATAATTCAGCCAATAGGCAATGATGCGTTGTATCTCTACATAGGATGATAAATTTCTCAACAAAACGCGAAACTTTCTCAAAAATTTCCCCAAAAACACGAAACTTTCTCATAAATTTTGTTAAAATTTGGAAGTTTCGTGAAAACATAGTGTAAATTTTTTTGAAAAAAAAAAAGCCTAATATTACTTTCGGATTTTTAGCATCAATTGTGGCAAATTTAAAGAAATTGTCACTGCAAATTTTGCAATCATTTCATAAATTTCAACTTCGCATTGCAAGTTTCGCTAAAATTTCTTTAAATTTCATAAATTTCAAGTTTCGCGAAAATTCCATAAATTTTATATATTTCATGCAAATTTCAAAGTGAAATTTCACCTTCCCGGGAAAATTGAAATTTAACCATCCCTACCTCTATCTGGGACACTCTATACCTATACCATTTCATACACATACATACTTTTTGGGCTTGGGTGGGGACTGTTTATAGGAAATTATTGCGAAATTTTCACGTGAAACTTTCTTTAAATTTCATAAATTTCAACATCACATTGAAAGTTTCAAATATTTCGCGGAAATTTCTTTAAATTTCATAAATTTTGAAAGTTTCGCGAAAATTTCAAAGTGAAATTTCACTTTCCCTGGAAAAGTGAAATTTGCCCATCCCTACTGGCCATCTATTTAGAGGTAACTGAACAGGTGAAAATAAAAAAATATCGTATAAATAATCAAAGTAGGCCGAGCCGCCTCAGAATTGGGAATCTGTTAAAACCGAGGGGGTAGTCACATGCGATTTTTTGGGACAGAAAATCTCCATTTGTGGAGATCTTGTTGTATCTCCATAGATCTCCACGGATATCCTGGGATCTCCACGGATATCCTTGGATCTCCATGGATCTCCATATATTTCCTTAGGACCTCGATATACATTAATAACTATTCAATTTTATATGGAATTAGATCTTTGAAAAAAAAAACAGGTTTTTGCTGTCAGAAAGTGGTAGTTTATAGTGTATCCATATTTTCGAGTATATTTTTTACAATATATGGATCTCGATATGGATAAATCACAAACTTTTTACAGGTAGTAAACGAGATTACGAATGGTATACAGGTTGTTACAAATTCGAGGGCAACCAGGGGATCTCGGAAACCGTAAGAGATACGGGGTTGGTCAAATTGGGGAAAAGTTGCGCCTTTGGGGGCCCGTGATATGCCGCCGAGAAACGCGAGAAAGTTTCATGAGCTGCTGAGATTTTTGCAAAAACCTAATTTTCCGGAAATCGTTTTTATTTTTTCCTGGAAAAACGAAGTTGACCCACCTCCCACTTAAACGAAATATCCCACCAAAAAACTAAAAATGTTATCTTGTAGAGCATAAAAAGTGGCAATGACAATGTGCGATTTGTTTTTTGATATTTTAACAAATAGCTCCAGGAAAAATTAAAAACGATTTCCGGAAAATTCGGTTTTTTGCAAAAATCTCAGCAGCCCATGAAAATTTCTCGGCGGCATATCACTGGCCCCCCAAAGGCGCAACTTTGCCCTAATTTGACCAACCCCATATCCCTTACGGTTTTCGAGATCTCCATGCTTGCCCTCGAATTTGTAACACCCTGTATAGGTACTCGACATAATAATAGTCAAAAAATAGATTATTACTTACTATTTGTATTATTATATTTATTATATGATTATTTTTAGTGTACACGCCTCAGTACGCGCTTTATGTCATATTTCTCTTTTTTTGTTACGAATAGATTGGTTATACAGGGTGATTCAGTTCCGGTGCTCAACATGGGGATCTCGGAAACCGTAATAGATACGAAGTCGGTCAAATGGAGGCAAACTTGCGCCTTTGGGCGCCAAACAATATGCCGTTGAGAAAGTTAAAATATTTTCATGGGTTGCCGAGATATTTAAGAAAAACGGAATTTTTGGAAATTAGATTTTATTTTTATCTGGCGTCATTTGCGATAATATTGAAAAATAAATTACACTTTTTCTTTGCAACTTTTTCTGGACTACGTCCTGGTATCTTTAGATTTTCGGGGCGACGTTTCGTTTTTGAGATAGAGGGATCATCTTAATTTTTTTAAATACGGACCTGGATTTTTTGTTCCATATTTCGAAATAAATCGTTGTCCTGAATACAACGATGTATGACACATACATATTTTTTCCCGTTTTGGCGGCCAAAATGCACATTTACTACGAAAAAATTAATACGGTCCTGGACTCTCTTTTTTTCAAAGCTATTCCAATAATAATTATAACAAGTAATCACTTTGCTATACCTACTGGATTAATTAAAATTTATGTTTGTCATATTTTGAAATTCTTTTTTATACTTTAGGTAAAATGTATCTCACTATTGTTATTATTTGTTGTTATTTACCTAAAGTATAACAAAAATTTCAAAATATGACAAACATGGAGTTATAATTAATCCGGTAGGTATTAAAATAATGATCACCTGTTATAACTGGACTAGTTTTGAAAAAAAAGAGAGAGAGAAATGCATAGTCCAGGACCGTATTAATTTTTTTCTCAGTAAATATGCATTTTAGCAGCTAAAACGAGAAAAAATATGTATGTGTCCTACATCGTTGTACTCAAGACAACGATTCATTTCGAAATATGCAATAAAAAATCCAGGTCCGTGTTTAAAAAAATGAAGATGATCCCTCTATCTCAAAAACGAAATGTCGCCCCGAAAATCTAAAAATACTATGACGTAGCCCAGAAAAAGTTGCAATGAAAAAGTATAATTTATTTTTCAATATTATTGCAAATGGCGCTGGAAAAAAATAAAATCTAAATTTCAAAAATTCGGTTTTTCTTAAATATCTCAGCAACCCATGAAAATATTTTTACTTTCTAACGGCATATTGTTAGGCGCCCAAAGGCGCAAGTTTGCCTCCATTTGACCGACATCGTATTTGTTACGGTTTCCGAGATCCCCATGTAGAGCACCGGAACTGAATCACCCTGTATTAGTTATTTAGATTAGTTGATAGCTTGGTTGTAAGTTAAGGTCGAGGTTAAAGTTAGGTTAAGGGTAAAGTATGAATAGCACTTGTTGCCAGAAATCGCGATACATAAATTGTATTTGTCAAATTATTATTATTATTATATTATTATTATTATATTATTAAATAAATAATATCAATCACACACACATCTACTCTTTACATAATTTAAACTTATACTAGCCGAAAACTCGCCGAAAACAGACGTGCACGCGTGCACGACGTGCTCGTGTTGCCGAAGACCTATCGCAAATGACCGGCGGCGGCGCCGATCGCGCTGGAATGATGTTAGATGAGGTGCGCGCGCAATTACGTTTTTCCGATTCTACACGACTGTAGCCGAAGTTCTTGGATCTCCACGGGATCTCCACGTATCTCCACAGGATCTCCACGGATCTCCATGGATTTCCACAGATCTCCACAGATCTCCACGGATCTCCACAGATCTCCACGGATCTCCATGGGATCTCCATCCCGTAGGACAGAAGATCTCCACAGTGACTACCCCCTCGGTTAAACCTCCTTATTCTAAACAACTTTTCCTTATAAACATTTTTCATATCTTAAAAAATAATTGTAGTTTACTCTTGAGCATATTTTCAAATGATCCAAAACACCTTGTATATTCATTAATTTGGTACTTATTTTGCTTACATCCCATTATGAGACCGTGCAGGAGTGATTTAAAAAATATCAAGATATATGGTCAAAACTAGGGGTGAACCGAATAGTGAAATGTGGCATTAGCCGAATACTGAATAATCGGCCTAGCCGGGACAAGGAATCAGGCCGACTACTGAATATTCAGCTAACTATTCGGACGGATATTCGGCTAAGCTTTCTTTATGGTAGGTATTTCTTATCAAAACCCTTTTTAAGAGCATTGTTAAAAATTATGATAATGTTTTAAACCATTTTTTCATTGTTTGCTTTGTTCACGAGATATGTTGTTTGTTTTTAAATTTTTATTTATTTATTTTTTAATAAATTTTATAATTTATCGGAATTTATTGAATTAACTTACTGAATAATGAGCCAAATATTCAGTCGATATCAGCATTGCCAGAATTTTTTTCGAGGATTTAGAATCCTTTTAAGTTAAAAAAGCGGAATTCATTCTATAAAAGCGGAAATAAACTAAAATAATAAGTACTCAAATGTGATACAGTCGGCTTTTTTTAGGACACTAGGAAAAACAAATACTTTATTTCCTCGTGCTAACATTTCGGTTTTTTATTTAAAACCTTCTTCAGAGCTACAAACAGCATAAGACAATTATTTTTATAATAATTTAAACTGCTTATAAAATGACTAGAATAATATGTAAGTACGTATTTTACAGACATTGGTAATATTCTCACCTGGGAAAAGGTTTTTAGCAATCCAAAATTGACACATAACTTGTGTACGTCATAAACAATTTTACAATAAACAGTTGAACGAAGACTTGGTACATATTATCCATACTAAAATATTTTATTTTATAAATAGGCAATGACAGATACAAACACATTAAAAGTTAAAGCAGAAATGGAACCAGAACTCAGTATGATAAGATTAAAAAATCTAAAAAACTTTAAACACTTAAAAAGAGGTACTTACTTACTAGGTTATAAAGAAATGGCACGTGTATTTTTTCTTGAACCATGAAGCACTACAGAGAGTTTAACGTCTCAAAACTTAGTCAGTTGTTCAAATATTTATATGCCCTTTTTTAAATAAAAAACCGAAACATTAGCGTGAGGACATAAAGTATTTGTTTTTCTTAGTGTCCTAAAAAAAGCCGACAATATCACATTTGAGTAGCAAAAGTAAGGATATTAGCAACAAATTTGATAATAAGTACTTTTTTAATATCCTTAGAAAAGAATTATGAAACATAGAGAAAAAATTACAAAGTGGCTATTTATGCGTCCGACGTATATAAAAGTTGGTATACGATCTGTGCTCTCATTGGCGAGTTAAGTCATGTGACTTCTTTGGACGTACATTTAACTCCATACACGTCCGAAGTAAACGTTGTAATAAGTAACATAATGGACTTTCCTTGGCCTTTATGCCTTGGCATAAATCTTTTAAAATTTCGGGGAAGTGCATTATTTTTAACTCCTGTATTTCGATATTCTTTTTTCGTATGGCCATGCCCATCGCTACCGACTGCCACAGTATAGGACGAATGGGCTTCTTTTTTGATACAGCAGCGCCTATCGCCAAAAAAGAAGGGCATACGTGCCTTATTGCAACGTATACTTCATATATGAAGTTAAATTGGGGTTAAATATACGTCCAAAGAAGTCACGTGAGTCAACTCACCAATGAGAGCACAAGACATTTACAAACTATTATATACGTCGGACGCCTAGAATTCCGAATAAGTAGATATATAATTAACATTTTGTATAGGTAGAAAGTTTAAGAAGGGGAAATCCTACATGTGGTTTATATACTGTATATAAAAACGTTTATTAAACAACAATTACTTTCACATGCTTCTTGTTACTGCGGCAGTGTGTCAGTTGACTCGCCCGTGCCACCGTCGCACCGTCAAGATATCCCCAAAAAGCGGGATTGTGCCTGTCCAGCACGTGTCATTTAATTTCAGGCCAATAATTGGGACATCGTGCCAAAAGCGCGCAAGATGTCTGGCAAAGCTGGTCAATTTATTGTTTGTTTTAGTCTTTAATAGTAGGTGTAAGATTACATTTACAAGAAATGTAGGTAAATTTTGCTATTTATCTGCCCCCTTCCTTTTTTATACCTGTCCAAAAACTGTAAGTACTGTTTCACGGATTGAAATAAACCTATATCTCTATTCGGCAGCACCTATCGCCAAAAAAAGAGGGCATACGCTCCTTACTGGAACGATGCTTGAGAAAAATGCAGTTAAGACATATCTTCAAATAAGTTTACTACGGACATGTATGGAGCTAAATTTACGTCCAAAGAAGTCGCATGACTCTACTCCCCAATGAGAGCACAAGACGTATACTGACTTTATATACGTCAGACGTATAGTCACTGCGAATATTTGACAAAGCCCAATTATTCAGGAATATTCAGTGCATCCCTAGTCAAAACCTATTTTTAAAGGAAGTGGCTATTTATACGTCCGATGGATCAAGGTGACCAACCGTACCGGATTGGCCGGGACAGGTTCCCGTTTTTGGAATGCCTTCCCGGAAAATAAATACGTCCCGGATTGTACCGGAGTCTCAATCCAATCCCGTTTTGTCCAGGAATTAGAAATTTGCTGTTAATAATTAGTTACAAAGTAGTTTTGATCGTTAAATGACATAAATAGATAATCATTTATCCTTCATTCAAAAACAAATCATGCACTATCGAAATAATGGGATTTTGTAAAAAATACATAATGCATTGTGTCAAACGGCTATGCTATAAGAACTGGTAATATTTTTTCAATTTTTCATCTGTTGCAAAGGTTTTCTTCTTTTCAAGCAAAATAATATTATGTTAATGTTAATAATTTACTTATTTTATTAGAATAGGTAGAAAATTACCTACAGGGTGTCCCAGGATAAGTGAGCCAACGAGTGTAAAAGGCAAAACAATTTCGAGTTCAAATTTGATCGTTTGAGGTTCTGACCTGCTTGACTGCTGCTGACTGGCATATTTGAGTTTTTGAGAAAGCAAGATGGCGTCGACAGCGACGATTTATTTATTTCCATTGTAGGTGAAGTGCCTTTTCCTTTAAAGATAGCGAAAAATTTCAGTAGGAAAAGTTGTTCCCAATTAAAAGTTACCACCTGGTACCAAATTTTGGAAAGATGGGCCTACTTTGTTTTTAACACTCTTTTCTTTTTCTAACGCGCTAAAGTGGCTTCTAAATACAAGGTATCGAAAAATTTTATGAGAAAAAGTTGTTTAGAATTAAAACTTATCGCCGTGTCCACTTAATTTTTTTCATTTTTTCTTTAGCGCGTTAGAAAAATAAAAAAGTGGGAAAAAAAAGTATAAAAGCCGATCTTTCCAAAATTTGGTACCCTGGGGTAATTTTAATTGGGAACAACTTTTCTTAATGAAATTTGTTGTCATCTTTAAAGGAAAAAGCACTTCACCTGCAATGAAAATAAATAAATGGTTGCTGTCGACGCCATCTTGATTTTTCAAAAACGAAAATATGCTAAAAATTAGTTTCCAGTCAAGCAAATCAGAACCACAACAGCCAGTATGTTTTTTTTTAAATTTATGTAACGGTGCCTTTGTGTTAATTTTATTTTTGTTATATTACTTGATCACAAATTCTTTTTTGTTTCCCTTGGGTGGTATTTATTGGTTAAAATTATGAACCAGATCAATTCTAATAAAAATCATAAGTTGATTAAACTACAAAACTTGACATTTGCATATTATAGGAAAAAAAATAGCTAGGTACCTAACTACTGTCCCGGTTTTCTTCAGCCAGGAGTTGGTCACTTTGGATGGATACAAACGTCAGTATACGTCTTGGGCTCTCATTGGTCGATTGAGTCACGTGAAGCATAACCTTATATCTACCGTCCGATGAATTATGAATCGGCTTGTTTACTAAGTCGATTGGATGATGTCCGAGATTATTCAGACCTATCTTGTCTCATTTTACATTGGGTATGCCCTACATTTTCCGCGATGGGCGCTGCGGAATGAAAAATGAAGTGGTAATTATTTACAATGATGTAACCCACCCCCGCCGAATGTCGGGAGTAGCCAAAATTTCAAGAAAATCGGGGGTGGGTTACAACGCCGAACGTCGCATTGGGCGAAAATACGGGGTACCTACCTAGCCAAAATTTCAAGAAAATCCGGGGTGGGTTACACCATTGGAAATTATTCCTATCATTTCTTTTTTCATATGGCAGTGCGCATCCCTACCGACTGCCACAATATGGTGCAAATGCCCCCTTCTTTTTTCATACGGCAGCATCTATCCCCCAAAGAGGAGCAGTGCATACCCTCCTTATTGCAAAGATGCTTGAGAAAAATGCACTTCCGACTATCTAAATATTAGTTTACTTCGGCTTCGGACGTGTACGGAGTTAAATGCACGTCCAAAGAAGTCACGTGACTCAGCCCGCCAATGAGAGCGCAAGACGTATACTGACGTTTGTATCCGTCGGACGTATAAATAGCCACTTCCAAAAGGCTGAATAAGAAGTAATAATTATTGTATCTTTGCAGTTCCAAATAGAGAGAAGTTTTTATTGATAAAAACACTGGTAAGTACCTTTTGTTACACACATACCTTAGCAAGCCAGTACAATGGGAACCATCCTACGATAAAGTCGGCAAAATATTCAACAATGGAAAATATGGCAAAAACAACCCAATATGTTAACCATTTGGTATCGTCATCTTTTCTAGATGATTCAATTGCTTGGATCGAGACATAAGCTGGATATAAAAATCCAACTGAATTGCACACCAGTTGTGCAGCATATCCAAAAACGAGCCATAAGCCAATGCCAACAATACCTCCTAAAATTAATAGATGTTCCAGTAAAAAGTTACATAAATCTACCAAGTTGTATAAAATAATTAGCAGCTTAATAATTTCGTTATCTATTATTACCTATGAACAAGTAGAGTCGATCCACTCCTGTCTTTTGTTCGGCTTGAGTTAGAACGGAAGTCCAGGGTTTTGTAGAGTCATGAAGAGACTTATCTAATTTTTCTTTAATTTCTGTTAGTTTTTGGGCCATTTTTTATTCAAGGAAATTAAATTTACAAAATTTTTATTATCTGATGATTTGATTACTTCACGTTTGAAACTAACCTCAATGGACTTTTTAATCTACCTAATTTCGTTGATTGAAATTTCCAAATCGAAATGACAATTTTTTGACATCGCTATTAAAATACAGAGTTAGATTAACACACCTAGACTTTTTTGCATTGGCCTAATAACAGATGGCGCTCGGATGCAGAATTGATCGATTTTAAAAACCCCGAGATGATTCGAGATTCCCTGCTTTGAATTGAAAATAACCGCTATACAAGAACGGTAGACGCACTTCTTGACCGCTATAGTTCGAGAGGCGAGAGGTGAGTGACAAAAAAATGCAACAGTTTTAGGAAGGCTGGTTTTTTTATAGAGATAGAGTGTAGTATTTAGGCCTGTCGTCAGTCAGCCAGTTTCGTTAGCGTTTGGCGCAGGGGCGGCTTCAAAGTTGTAAAAAAACCGAGTATGTCGCAACTGTTTTAGTAAATCTAAAACTTTGTTTATTTAGTAGCAAAATAACTAAACAACGATGTGGATGTACCTAGTCAGCCTTGAAAATATTGCAACGGGCCGCGTCAGCAGCGCTTCAAACTCATAAAAAAAATATAGTTCGTGAAACTGTTTTAGTAAATCTGAAATTCGGTCTACTTATAGGTAACATTATAAAAAATCAAAAAAACGTAGTCAGCCAGAATCTTTATTTCAAACGCCGTCAGCTGCGGATATAAGAGCGGGTGAGTTATTTCGCTGTTTAGCATGGGGACCTCGGAAACCAGCGGAGCTAGAAGGAAGGTTAACTGGGGAAAGATTTGCAGTTTTGTGGGCCCAATTTAATGCGACTTTTGTATTTTCGAAAGAGTTCGTGGCTTACTAGATATTTAAAAAAATGAATTTTCCCTATTCCTTCAAACCCCGCTAGATCCGTTATTTTTGACTTTACAAAAAAAGTGTAAATGCAAAAGTTGTAGGAAATTATGTTCCTAATGAGAAGGTCCAATCCTATTTTGAACGTGAGCTGTCGTTTTAGAGATATGGCATAAACTTTTTTTTAATGCAAACCATAGTTGGCTGTGATCTCATAAAATCGAGCGTTTTTTAAGCTTTCCAACAATATATTACTCGCTATAATTATTTTGAAAAAAAAAGGAGTTATGGCGGTTTCTCTGTTTAATTCTTATTTTAACGGAGTTAGCCATGGAAACAATGTGATGCCGCGCGCCTCATTTAAACCATGGCCTCCTACGATTTAAACAATGCTCTCGATGGCGCGGGCGTATTATATGTTATATTTTATAAAAATTTCATCAAAACCAGCCCCATCAGAAAAACCTAAAGTCCACCATCTTTCTTGTTAAAAGCACAAAGAAAGGCTCCATAAAAAATTGGGCAAATAGCTGAAGGGATACAACTTTAAAATAATATTAGAAAAAGACGAAAGAGATCAATGCAAATTTGACGAAAATATACCGAGCTCCTCGCCAACCAGATCTTTGAGGCATTGTTATTATTATTGTTATATACCTAGTGTTGGTCCAGGTGAGACATTGGCGAACTAGAGTATCCATAAACAAGGCTTAAGAGGGAGTTGCCGACAGCGAAAATGACGTTAGATTTCGTATTTTTTTAAGTTGTATAGCATAAAATCTAATAACATTTTACCTGCCAAAAATTTAGTACAAACATTTCTGTCTTCATTTTAATCATAAGATCTTACAAGCAGTGTTTTATTTTATAGGTTATGAAAACCTTGGTAAAAATAATAATTCCATTGCATATGCTTTTAAGATCTTATGATTAAAATGAAGACATGAGATGTTTGTACTAAATTTTTGCCAGGTAACATGTTATTAGATTTTATGCTATACAACTTAAAAAAATACAAAATCTAACGTCACTTTCGCTGTCGGCAACCCCCTCTTAAACTAACCTAGGTATATACAGGGTGTTCCGGTTTGTTTAGGACAAACTTTAACCGATGATAGAAAAAGTTATTTTAAGGTGGGTTGCTCATGTAAGCATATATATGTTACGGTCAAAGTGTTTACATGGCTAGTTTATAGACTAGCTGGATAGTATACAAACTATCCAAATCTCTGGTTATTTTGATCTTTTCACTAAAATAACCACGAATATTGGTTGGTTTGTATACTATCCAGCTAGTTTACAAACTATATAAGATTTGTCGCTAAAGTAGAAACCATAAGAAAATTACACAAATTAACCAACGTTTTGCAAACTATCCACAGATAGTTGGATAAAGTAAAAAATAATCTTTCCAGATCTTTTATGTAAGATTACATAAGATGATTCGATTCTCTGTAAATCATAACTGTTGTAACCATAACCATAACCATAACCATGTAATAATCATTCTTGTTACTAGTGTTAGGTCCAGTTTCGCGTATTCTCCTTATACGTTGCAAAAATTCACTGTAATCATTCCAAAAGTGGGATTTCAAATTGTTGCTGTTGATTCATTTTTAAGAATCAAATACACAAATTTCAGAAGACACAGTAAACAATAACAGCACTCAATTACCATAAACATAACCTCACTTTCCTAACAAATTAACCAAAGGGAATTGGTTAGTTTACATTCTAACCAACGAGTTGGTTATTATGTATTACTAGCAATATTAAGTTCACACTTTTTTCAACTACTGTGGATAGTTTGTAAACTAGCCAAAGACCCCGGTTAATTTGTGTAATTTTCTTGTGGTTTGTACTTTAGCCATAAATCTTATATATAGTTTGTAAATTAGCTGGATAGTATACAAACCAACCAATATTCGTGCCTATTTTAATGAAAAGATGTTTTTTCATCAAAATAACCAGACATTTGTATAGTTCGTATACTATCCAGGTAGTCTATAAACTAGCCAAGTAAACACTTTAACCGTAATACAAGATACAAGGTCGTAAAGTTCTTCTTTTCTGGGATACAGGGAGTTGTAGTTTTCTTTTTGAAACCTGCTGTGTCACAATCGAGGCTAAAAATCCGAAAATCAAATTAGGCATTTAAAAAAAAAATACTTAAAAAGTTGTTCAGCATCGATCCAGGACCCTAAATCCAAAATTTTGTTAAAATCAAAAGTTAAGTTCAAAAATAGCAACTTAAGAATTTTCTGCGTTTAGAAAAGTGTGCCATGGAAGTTTTGAAGGCTAGTTGTTGTCAAAAAGTAATCATTTCAAAATAAAATTAAAGCTCTACAAAACAAATTTTAATTTTTTTGAATTATTACTTAATTTTTTTTATTTAAATTTTTTTTATTTTGACAAAAATTGATTTAGGGTTCTGGATCGATTTTGAACAAATTTCTTTAGTACATTTTTAAGAAAAAATGCCTAATATGACTTTCGGATTTTTAGCTTCGATTGTGGCATCGCAGGTGGCTTTGATTTTGTATGTAGACAATTAATTTTTTGGAAATAAGTAGGCAACAATGCAATCTACCTTTGGTAAAAATTTCGTTCTGGTCGGTTAAAAATTAAAGAAGTTATAAGGTTGTTTCAGTCTTAAGTGAGACACTGTATGTCCCATCATAGTAAGTATCATAGAAATATTTTTTATTTGTATCTTGTACCTGTTCCCTAAAACCCTCAATACCTCAATAGCTGTATTCGATAGGCAAAAAAATGTTATATAAATCGTTTGAAATGACCTAAAACCAGTTTTGTAATATTATATAAACCAAATCCCAAACGTTTATCAATCTCCTTTCATCCCTTAAGGATCGTGATTTTTGGAATATGTTTTACTGATTTCTTTTTTTCAAATAAAAAATTCAAGTTGTCTGGATAAGTATAGGTATATACAAATTTAATTACTCCTATATAATCTGTAAAAAGCTGTTTGAAATATTTTTGAGACTCCCTATTAGTTAACTTGAGCTGAGACTCGTTTTTCGGGGTAGAATAATGGCGTTTATCAAAAAAAAAAAAATGACCATGTGTTGGTGATGTCTTTAATTGTAGTATGTTCGATGCTGAAAATTACAAAACCTGGTTTAGAATGGAGAATGAAAAATACAATAACAATTAATTACCTGATACCAAGCCTTAAGTTTCAAAAATAATTATAAATTAATCTTCCACAAAATCGACGCCAGGGGCTACCAGAACGAACAGCAAAATGCGCGTCGAAAACGCGTCGCAAGAAACCCGGGTTCTTTTTTCCAACATAAAAAAATAACGTTAATTCAACAACGGCATTAGTAGCGCACTCTCGTTGAGAATTGCAGAAACACTTTAAATTCAAGAAATAGGAACCAATTACCAACGTAGACACCACCAGGATTCTTTGTTATGTTACAAACTTAACAAGATTATAACGATATTTTCATAGAGACAGGGAACAATATTTCGCTGTTATTAGTTACAACCTCAACAATGAAGTTTAAGCAGAAATAATTCCTTATTCACGTGCCTGCTTTTTTGTTGCTTCAACGCATATTTTTATTTATTCTTACCGACCTAATTTTCCTAACTTAACAAAATGGCCTACTGCTTGTCAAATTTTACATACCGAACTGTATCTTACTACCACTAGAGCATACTACCACGTTAGATAAATTACAAAATGCCCTGATACTCCCTCTGTATTTCTGAATTGATTTTCCTGAATACGTCTCTGAATTATATTCCCCCAATATGGCGTCAAGGTCATTGAATTTGCAAATCTAAGGGGGGGGGGGGGGCTCGCCATTGTATGTTTGGTTGCCTGTATCAATGTATTTTTATTTCCAACTAGCTGGAAAAAGTAGCGAATTTCAAAGGATTACAAAAAACACGGGTATTTTTAAAATATCCATAGATACTAATGACACTAGTTTAAAAGTTATGGGCGAGATTTTTTTTGAATTTCAAACTTTATGCCGGCATAAATTCGTCTATTTTGTCTCTTGAGCCGGAATTTTACCTTCGTTAAGATTGGCATAGGTTTCGGAATATGCTCCGAACGAAAACACGGTAATAAACATTGTAATTATCCAGTCTTGTTGTAAATAAAAAACATAGGCAAAATACCCCTTAAATTATGCAGCGGGAATGCAAAAGTGTGGCTATTATTTATCAGATGGCGCGAAAAACAGACGATCGATGAACGGTTGACGCTGTTGTTACAGGTCCAGTTTAATAATTACATATATTATGTTCATATGATCAATTTTACGTTTTGGCGATATAATATTTAATCAACTAAGCTGTCTGATTACTTTTTTATGTTTTTGTATTACTTCCATATTATTATATACTATGAATTACGAATTTTTAATATTAAAATAATATAAAACTTCAAAAGGTATATTCGGGAGACCCTCGTAGCTCAAAGACTCCGATCTGTGATTTTAACCCCTCTCTTTTTAGCAATGGTTCACTGATTCTTAGCTTGAAAGGTACACGGCGGCACTAAAAACTGCTTTATAGTTGACTTTGCATTATTTATACATACGTGTGGGTTGGGTACTGTTATGTTCTTATAGTTATGTCGCCGTTATGTATTTTTCGTGAGGAAAACACAATCGTTAGCATATAAACTGACATTAGGGGAGGATTCATGTATATGTCTCTATATGCAGAGGTATGTCGAAAATTATCTATACCGGGTGTTGCATTATAATAAATGCAGCTATTATAAATATCTCAAAAACAAAAAGTTGAAGCATATTATGGGGTGCAATGTAAGAAGCACGTTTTAACTTGTAGGCAGACGACGTTTTCAAGGTCACTTGAATGTCTACTGTGTTTTTTTACTGTTAAAGGCACATCTTTAGTTAAAGAATGTGATTCGGCACATTTTCTGTAGGTATAGTATTGCGCTGGTATTGCTGGCTTAAAAGTTGTACAAAATTATGTTTAGTTTTTTCAATGAAATGAAACATGGTCTTTTATGTGTACATAAGGTGTTTCTTCGTTTGCATTAACACTACATTCAAACACACATTTTAAGTAACGCAATAATTAAGATAAATACATATCTCGAAAATAAAAAATTAAAACGATATATTGATGCGAAAGAACATCTTCTGTACCTATATGTTAAACATCTACAGTGTGACCTCCGTTAAGGAGTTACCACCCTGGTAAAATATCTTTATTTGTTTACCGATTTTGATAAACTTTTTTTTGTTAGGTTCAAAAAGCACATTAAATAATGTGTGTAACTTTACTTTTGGGCTGTAATCACGGCCACCTGTCAACACATGGGCTCAATTTCAAAAAGTACTATTATTTGTTTAATAATATTTTTATTAGGTACAGGGTGTCCGCCTGAAGGTGATAGGAACATTCACTTTAACCATTCCGTATTTTTTGAGACAAATTAATGATTTAAAAACCAGTTTGTTGCAGTTTTTTCCAAACAATGTAATGTCGTTTGGAAAAAAACAATCGAACGTCAAACAAAAGTTATAACCAAAAAACCTTTTTGGAAAAAATGAAGATGGTGCAAAATGTATCTTTTTATTAATTTAAACATATTTTTTTTATTAACGGATAATAATAGAACACATATGTAGTTAACTTTGGGGTTACCTTTCGATTAAAAACGAGGAAAAATAACCGACTCAAACGTGGTCACGTGACTTTCGCTATCTGTCAAAAATTATATTTAAAAAATAAAATCCCTAAAAATTGGCTTATTTGTTACAATTTCAAAACGTTTAACTTGATAAAGTCGTTTCTATTTTAATGTTACATAAGCGCCTATTTCCTATATATAAAATTTCTTAAAATTTTAAAAAGTCATTACTTCGTAAAAACTATTTTATATCACTATAGCTATACAACATAATATACGAGTATCATTCTATAATTTTATTAACTTTTTATTATTACTAAAAAATATCGATAAGAATATGTCTTTTTCAAAAGAAAATTATATTAACGCTTTAAAATTCTGTTTGACACAAAGTTGATGTACCGGCAAGCATTTAGGTAGTACCATAGAAGAATCTACTACGTAAATTCTTCTATGGTAGTACCTATAAATTTATTTACATTACATTTTCCATTACTCTAAATGTATGCCAAAATAATACATATATTAAGATATCAGCAAATAGTAGGTATTTCACGTATCTAACAAAATTCACAACTTTACGTCAACTTTGGATCAAATACAACAGAATTTTAATTTCTTTCGGTTTATCAATATTAAGTACTTAATGAAAATTTAATAGAATGATAAAAGATAAAACTATAGTGACATAAATTCTAAATGTCAGTTAGGGTAAGTAATGTGATCATTCATGCGGTTTTGAGGGAGAATTATTATGTATGTTATGACAGTAGATTTGACAGCCGGTAGGTAGTCCTCTTACTTAATATTTTACTCAACAATATTCTTAATAACTATGAAAAAATATAGAAAAATAAAGGAGCGTAAATATTCATATTATTATTTTGTGTTTAACAATTCACAGTTTCAATCCCAAAATACGCCAGGATGGAAGCGATGTGCTGTTATTTGTATAAAAAAGGGGGTCGGTCCGCCTGCCTCCCCCTAGACCCCTGGTTCCGACCAACGACCTTGCCGGGCAACAAAACAACTTATAAGGAACGGAAACTTATTTTAGCAAGGCGAAACATTACTTTTTATTCCCGCTCTGTACCAATGGCCGCTCTCCAACTCCAGCGCCATCTTACAGACACTTGCGCAATTTTTGCACTCCAGTACCCAATTTCTGTTTTAGCAACATTTATCCTAGTTAGGAACACGGTCAAATGAAGGTCGTCGCGAGGTGATGACGTTTTATCTAGAGTAAATGAAATTACTTGTTGTTTTGTATGCTCTGAGTCGCTTTCGGGTATTACACTTAGAGCACTCCAGAGCTACTCAGGAGTACTCCACTTCCATTTCATTCTTTCGGGTATGCTTGATCTTGATGCTCCAGAGTTGCTCTTTTTTCCTCCCCCCTGCCCCCTCGAGCACCAGCCGTTTATTAGGTACGTGACGCTCCGAGTTGCGCAGTAGAATCACTGATTGTCAGTTTGATGTTTTATTGACCTTCGCTTGATTCTCTTGCGGAGTCAATGCTAATTAACGAAAAATATAACCTACTATAACTTCACTATCAACCATTTTTCCATTTCTATTTGCAAATTATAGCATTTGCATCGTAAATTTAAGGTTAGTTCATAGACATAAAACAAAAATAATAAATGGATCCTATATAGCGTTCGGGTATGAACGGCACACAAGTAAAACGGAGTTTCAAACACACAGAGCTTGACACATCATACCCGAAAGCGCCTCTGGTGCAAGATCTATACGTGACTGAATTTATGATGCCAACGCCCCGTCACGAGAGGATAAATCCCACTTAGGGTTCCACGCTTTCATTGGTCGACTCAAGGTTACATTAAGTTGAACATTGTAGCACAGACCTATATAGCTTCGCTTCGCTATATAGGTCTGTGATTGTAGGCTTGTGAGGTTGTTTAGAAATCATATTGCAATATTTCCTTCCAGCATAATAATGGCTTAGTTAATCACTTATCTGAAAAACATATGGTAATTATGGAACATACCGTATGCACCGCGCGATTTTCTTGAAATTTTGGCTAGCCCCACATTTTCGAGGTCCTTGAACACGAATCTGACCTCTATAATGGAGATGAATTTAGCTGAAACCCTAACTTCGCGAATACCCGCGGAAAAACCGAAATTTTGAAGGATTTGTGCCATGTTTACGTCTGGCCCGGCCCGTTTTCGCCCGAAATTCGGCGCGCGCCGGGCCGGACGTAAACACAGCACAAATCTTTCAAAATTTCGGTTTTTCCGCGGGTATTCGCGAAGTTTCGATGTTGCAAAAGGTGCAAAATAGGGTGGTGATCAGTTTAAGCTGCATAGAATAAAAATTCATCCGGATTTGACGTTATTTTCATTTGCATAATTTATGTCACAACGGACTATTGAATACAAGACCAGAGGCTTAATATTCAGGTAACCTTAAGTCGACCAATGAAAACGTGGAACCCTAAGTGGGATTTATCCTCTCGTGCCCCGACGGGACCACAAAATATATAGGTGACGGGAATATGCGAACTAATATATTATGGGCCATCGTCAACATGTGAACGGTGCTAGCCTAGGGTCTACACTAGGTTGTTCTTGTTGTTCATTGTTGGCATGACCCATTATGTCGAAGATATCTACGTATGGGCCACATACCTATGTATTATATAGGTATATGGTATGGGCACAAACACATTTGTTCCAAAAAGCTATTTTTGTGGAAAATCGGACAAAAATAAATGCAGAGGGTATAATATAGAAGGCGTGGTTGAGTGGAGGTTCAATCTAGTGAATTTAGAAGCAGCAAGTGATATGCCATTTTTCTATTTTTTTTTTGTAGTGATTATTTTGAAGAGAATTTAACGCCTGCCAATATGAACCAATAATGAAATGATACGATTTTTGAAATATTAACCAATCAGGTGATGATTTCAGGGATAATACCACTAGTGGTATTTTCGCTGAAATCTTACTCTGTTAGTTACATCCTAGTTACGCTAAACCAATATTGCGGCAGCTAAAACTGATAACCCGATAACTTCTTCACATTACCAAAAATATAGGACTAGAAGATATGTTTTCAGTTAGCACATTGATCTTTAAATATCTATTAGCACAAAAATCATATTATTATTCAGAACCGAAAGTTCAACCTAAATGACAGCTGTCAGTCAAATGAACTAACTTTTAACCATGGTATAGTATTTTTAAAGTCACTTGAAACAGCATAAAAAAACTAATTGCATAAAAAAAACTCAATATACGACATAAGCGTCACGCAGTTTTTTAAAGATATACATATTCTAAAAGCAACATAATATTTCACTTTTAAGTTTTTTTTAGGTTGTCGTCAAACACAACGTAAAGGTTAATGCACCATACAATATTGTCAATAGGTCTCTAAAAAGCCATATCGATTACAACTATTTACGCAAGTATGTATATCCTAAAATCTGTGAAATTATCGCACGCCTATCCATCGCATTTCGCTGTACAAGTGGCCGGCCGTCGAACGGTGTACCCCATGCAAGTATTGGTGATATATTATATTAGGCGAGCATGCAGTCAATTGTTTTTACTACAATATCTATCGTCTCTGTCTCCTTCATCTCCTTTTACTTATAATACCAGGTGCGGTTTAATATGGTTAAAACAGTGTTTTGACTCGTATTTTATTGCCGGAAGAGCCTGTTCTCGAGCTACCCTGGTAAAATATAAATGAACTCACTTAGAACACAGTGATATACGAGGCGCGATCTATTTCATAGCTTTTACCACGCTCTGCTACTGGTAAACTGGTAAAAATACCAGACTTATCAGCCGAAATCACCCGTATAAAATTCACAAGTTTTTATGCTGTTCCAAGTGACACTAGAAATACTATACCTAGTTAAATTTATATACGGCTAGTTAAGTAAAACATTTATCTGACTCAATGGTCTAGGGGTGTGATTCTCGCTTTGCCTACGATAGGTCGCGTGTTCAAATCCCGGTTGTGGCTTTTTTTTTATTTTTTAAATTACATTTTGAACGGGAAATATTATTTATAATTCTTAAAGTTAATTTATTCCTAAAAAGTTGGGTTGTTAAATTATAGCTATACTCGTACATACACACTGAATAATTCCTAAACTGTTTGCAGTTCTTAAATTTTCTTTTTAAACACACAACTCGTGGTATATGCCTAATAATATATAATACCTTTCGTTTATTTGTGAAATAAGTGGTTCTATACTATATCCAAGTCACAGAGGCAGTAAATCAAAACATTGGCCACCACGTAACCTATTCTCTTATTGTCCTGGCCGTCGTAAAATCTCAAGTGTTTAGGCGGCGAGCGGAATGCAGGGCCGGCTCTTCCCTCAGTCGAGTTTCCTGCATATTTTAGATCGGATCGCGAGCAGTATATTCTGTAAATTTATTTTGCTACTTAATTTAAGGAAATTTATAAAGATCCACGAAAGGCAAAAACACATCTTTTAGAACTTCTAAAAGAATTAGTTCGGAATTACAAGCCACTTGGAATCTCATATTAGTCCGATCCGCAAAGCGGTCGCATGTGACTTTGTTTATATCTACTGCCGCTGTAACTTGAACTTGGATATATATATATATAGTAGCAGCAGTTTTTACCACAGATATCATATATATAGGTCTCTGTGGTTTTTACTCATGATTATAGAATAATATATGTTATTGTTGGTTATAGCTCTCTGACGTCACAACAACAAATGTCATTTGCTAGATTTGCCAATTTGTTTTCCAAAACTTATAAATATATTTGTTGGTAGGGGCAATTAAGTGCAGTGATTTCATAGTTTCATGTAGATCCGTGAATTAAAAAAAAAACGAACAGAAGCAAAAATATCTCGTTTGTGTAAAAGTTGAAGGTGAAGAGTGTGAAGATGTCCAGGTTCCAGGTTGAATTCGGAGATAATATAGAATTAAATAGCAAGTCTTCTGTTAAATGTAACTTTATTGCATGCTTTAAAAAAATCGTTTTTTGTAACAAAGTTAAACAAAACCCAACATTTACAAATATAAGTGAGGTTATAGACGGGTAGTATAGTGTGACATTTCTCCTTCGTTATTCGAATAAATTACTTTTGGACGGTATTAGATAGAGACGAAAACCAAATATATTTATATTAATATATATGTTGCGATTAGTATATATATAGGTATTTTGAAAGGGATGATGTTTTCTAACTACCTAAATTACCATCAATTTCATACATTTTATTATTTTACTTTAAAAAGTCAAACTTCATCAATTAAGAAGCTTATATTAATTAATTTACTTATACATTATAATAATAACAAAACAAAAATAATAAAAAGTTGAGTTTTTCGTACGACTAGGGAGTTTGCCGACTGAGACGCAATTGAGAATGGCAAACCGTCTTGTCCAGTGGCGGTGCTTGAGTACCTACCTAAGGCCCGTAAGCAAAAATTAAAAAGTTCCCAATCTCATCTTCAAAGCACAGAATATTTTAGTTATTCTGTGTTCAAAGATATAATATGAACATTAGTAGGTATTCGAAAATTGAATAAAAAAACTTCTACCATAACGACGAACCAGTTTTTTATTTAATAAAAAATGTACATATTCCAAACAATATAAAATAAAATAAAACATCTCCAATATCACAAGAAAATAGTAAACTTAAAATAAACTAAGTAGGTAATACAATATATTAAATGAACCAGTCTTTTATTTATAAAAAAACAATATTCCATAGCAAACAAAATAAAATAAAACAATTCCAATATCACAGAAAAAGCTACGTCAATTTAAAATAAAACTATACTTAAGTAATAAAATAAAATAAAATTCTCAATTCAGATAATATCAAAGGAACTCATGTTAAGAATAATATGATTAGTAAATAAGTAAATTAAATTCACTGCACGAAAAAATGTTGACCGACGACTGACCCGTACGGTATACAGGTGTCGGCCGTCGGCCCATTGGGTCGGCACCGTTATCACGTCCGACGAGCCACGGGCCCCCTTTTGGCCAGGGCGCCTAAGCAATGCTTATATTTGCTTATGCCGTATATAGTTGGTTGATGGTTAACTTTCTGTCTTATTGGTTTGTAGTTTGTAGCATGTTTTTAGAGTAGGTAGTATACAATGTTATTTTACTTATTTTATCGAAAACTTTTTGTACTACGTATTCCGTATTTGCAATTAGTTTGAGTTTGAGTTAGTAAATTCCGGGTTGTTATTTCAGAGCAATGAATGTAGGTAAGTTATTGTTTGTCGTAAATATTCTTTTTTAATAAAATTTTTAAAAATATATTTTTTTTGCTTTACCCCTCCCTCAGAAAAAACATATCTACGCCGCTGCATGGGAACTGTGCTAGCAACCGGGTCTACACGGCGTTGTTCTTTGTTGTTTTTTTTATTTTATTGGGCTATACATTGAAGGTAATTTATACAGGGTGGTTCACTTTTATGTGGTAGGACTTTAACATTAGATAGAAAAAGATAATCTAAAATGAAAATTTTATATCAACATATATCGGGGAAAGCTTAGTTTCCGAGATACAGGGCGTTGAAGTGTTGGAAAAAATATGAAGTATTTTTTACACTGTCCGAACCAGTGGAGATATTTAAACCAAATTTGATGTGTAGTACCACCTTTTTGACTACGATATTTAGTGATAATATGAAGGTCCTGAAATAACCAGTGGTGGAGTTATGGGTTTTCACTATCACTAAATTTAAAAAGTAATTAGTACGGACCTGTCTTACATCAACGTAAATTTTTTTTTCGTAAAGTTCTTTCAATTCTCTACAAAAAGTGTATCTTGACATTTTTTTGTATCTGCCACGGTTGTGTAGTAAATAAATTATTTCGTTTCCATCTCAGCCTTTTTTGCCTAAAAATGTGTTTTCTAAGATTATTGATAAATATCGCAAATAACAGAAATTAATTATGGAACACTTATCGGATTCAGCTATTTTATTTTTAATTTTATGGAAACAATTTTAAAAATAAACTGGCACTTGGTTTGAGGTACATTACTTTATTATAATTTTAACATTTTTATCAAATTTGTATTATTTCTTAATAATTTTTATAATTCTAAATTTGTAGAATTCTAAATTATACCACGACGAGTAAAACATGATTCTTCCGCCCATAAAATGTTATTTAAAAATTGTCTTATTTCCTTTTGGAGTTTTTAGTAGCTGAGCATAATAATATGTGGGAAGACATTCCTTTAAACTTAAGATTGTTGGCTTGGTTCCAACTTGACGGCTGTCCTGCACATTTTCACCGAAATGTGAGGAACTGGTTAAATAATAACTTTCCAAATAGGTGGATCGGACGAGGGGGACCGGTCGCTTGGCCACCACGTTCTCCGGATATAACACCTCTGGACTTCTTCGTATGGGGATTTTTAAAAGAACAAGTCTATGCGACTCCTGTAGAAACAAGGGAACAACTTATTGATCGTATCAGAAATGCGTGCGATGAATTGAGAAATGGCAATTTAATCGATGCTGTTCAATCCGTTAGGCGTCGAAGTGAATTATGTGTGCAACAGAATGGATCACATTTTGAACAATTGTTGAATGTTGTACAAATTTAGAATTATAAAAATTATTAAGAAATAATACAAATTTGATAAAAATGTTAAAATGATAATAAAGTAATGTACCTCAAACCAAGTGCCAGTTTATTTTTAAAATTGTTTCCATAAAATTAAAAATAAAATAGCTGAATCCGATAAGTGTTCCATAATTAATTTCTGTTATTTGCGATATTTATCAATAATCTTAGAAAACACATTTTTAGGCAAAAAAGGCTGAGATGGAAACGAAATAATTTATTTACTACACAACCGTGGCAGATACAAAAAAATGTCAAGATACACTTTTTGTAGAGAATTGAAAGAACTTTACGAAAAAAAAAATTTACGTTGATGTGAGACAGGTCCGTACTAATTACTTTTTAAATTTAGTGATAGTGAAAACCCATAACTCCACCACTGGTTATTTCAGGACCTTCATATTATCACTAAATATCGTAGTCAAAAAGGTGGTACTACACATCAAATTTGGTTTAAATATCTCCACTGGTTCGGACAGTGTAAAAAATACTTCATATTTTTTCCAACACTTCAACGCCCTGTATCTCAGAAACTAAGCTTTCCCCGATATATGTTGATATAAAATTTTCATTTTAGATTATCTTTTTCTATCTAATGTTAAAGTCCTACCACATAAAAGTGAACCACCCTGTATACATTGTGTTCCTTAATGACATGCTAATACTTAAGGGAGTTATTTTTGGGCCCATTTTAAGAAAAAAACTTCATATGAACGTATGTCGTAAACGTCCCAACTTTTGAGATACAGGGCGTTAAAGTTCATTTTTTTAAATTGAATTTTGGCTACATCTCCCGAAATAATCAAGCTGCTGAACTGAAATTTGGCACTGCTATGTTTTTGGGGATGGAGAATAAGCTGAAAATGTCAATTTCACCGTATCTCACAGAGGGCACCACTTGCGCTGTTTTTTGATCACGCTTTTACGCGTAACTTTTTTGAGGTTATCTTTTTGGTCCTGCAGGTCCATCATTTTAGTGCATATTTTCATTCTACAAGAAAAAGGTACTCTTGTTTCATAACGATTAAATCAACCGTTTGCTTTGAAATTGCCAAAACGTTCTCCAAAACACCTGTTGACTTCAATATTCGAAACATAAAATTTTCACCTACCACCTTCAAGTTTTACAGATCAACTGTTCCATTTAAACTGAGAAAAAAATTCCTATGAACAATGTACCAAAAATTATTCGCTTTCAAAATGGAAAGGATTGAATTTGACAAAATTTGGACACTCTATTTCAAGAAAACCAATGGTGTTTTGACCAATGTCCATTTGGCATTTTTTTCATCATTTTGAATGTACAGTTGATCTGTAACATTTGAAAGCAGTAGGTGAACATTTTATGTTTCGAATATTGGAATCAACAGGTGTTTTGGGGCACGTTTTGGTAATTTCAACGCAAACGGTCGATTTAGCAGTGCCAAATTTGAGTTCAGCAGCTTGATTATTTCGGAAGATGTAGCCAAAATTCAATTTAAAAAAATGAACTTTAACGCCCTGTATCTCAAAAGTTAGGACGTTTACGACATACGTTCATATGAAGTTTTTTTCTTAAAATGGGCCCAAGAATAACCCCCTTAAGTATTAGCATGTCATTAAGGAACACCCTGTATATATTTAATAGCAAATTTTCAAGAAACTCCATTAGGGATTCTTTTACGACAAAATGTTATTAAAATAACTTGTTCAGAATGAAAAACTGAGTAGACTCGCAAAATTTCAAAAGGCTAGGCCTACTTTGATTTTTAGATTTATCTCCTTTTTTTTTCTTTTTTCTAATAATATTTTGACGTGAAAGCTCCAGAATGGGCACATTTCTAAGAAAAAAGTGGGAGAAAAATGCGAAAAAGCTAAAAATCAAAGTAAGCCTAGACTTGAAATTTTGCAATTCTACTCAGTTTTTTATTCCGAACAATTTTTCTTAATAACATTTTGTCGTAAAAGAACCCTAATAGCTTAGCCGATCTAGCCTACCCAAACACTGCTAATAGGGTTTCTTGAAAATGAGCTATTTTAAAAAATCATAGCAGGCCATGAAATAATTACCCCATCCAACTACCACCGCCTATGATATACTCTCCCTTGGGACTACCAATAAAAAAATAGAGACCATTTGTTTTCCTTGTTCTTCATATAGTTCTAAGGGGTCCATGCAGTATCAAATTGGGACACACTGTAAACCTATGTTTTGTTTTTCATTTGTATTCTACAAAATGATTGCTTAAAAAATATTGCTCAGGCAGTCATCAAATTTTAAGATCAATAAAATATTAAATTTTTGGAATAAGATAAGAAAGATCGCCTTATTTCAGTTATCTAACTAGATGCCTTAAATTAAAAATAGTCCTTCAAAATCCAATTAACATGTTTGCTTGTTCCAATAATCGTTTCAGTATGTATGATTTGTTTTGGGTTTATAAATGAATGATTTAAAATATCTGAGTACAGACCTACACTATCCCTTCACTAAATTCTAAATACGGCCCTGTCTTCTAAACAGAGAACATGGCGACCACTGGCTGCCAAAGATCAAACGCGCCGCCATAGAGTTTATATTCTCCCCTTTCTTGTTCTCTGGTACGGTGTCAAAGCGTGGATCCAATCGAAAGACCCACTCGTACACCGCCGCCGGCGCCGCCCCTTCTTTGTTGTTGTTCATTGTTGGCATGGCCCTCAGACTAATAAATAGAGTCTGAGGCACAAAATATATAGGTTAGTCTGAGGCAGTGAGGCAAGATTTTATAGACTAGTTTAGCATTGAGCCTATAGGGGGCGTATTTCTCATATTCAATGGCGTATCACATAGGAAAAGTGAAGCCTTGAGGGGAAGTTTGTTTTCTGTAGACTCCAAGGAGACCACATAAGTGGGCTGGTACTAGTTATGTTATATGTCAGTGTCCAACTGCCATCAGGTTTTATGTGAGATAGTGCCATAGATTCTAAAGGAGGCAAAAAATTTCCTATCATGATTCACAATTTTTAAGTTTTCTAACTTCCACATACTCAGATATGACAATGGGGAACTTGCACAAAAATTAAATTTGAAAAATATTACTTTCAAACGTAATTGATTGCCAATATATGAACCACAGTTCACAAAAAACTCATTTTTTATTTTTATGTAATAAATATAAGCAATTAAAAACTGCATAATTTAAATCATTCTTGTAACGCGCCCTCCTTGGTTGTGACGTCAAGTAGCTCGTTGGTGGTGGCGCCTCTGGTGGGCGGCGGCGCGGCGGCACCATGTATAAGCTAATATGGGCGGCACATGTATACAAAACTACAGCACCACGCAAGCCTTTGTTTAGAAAATCAACGAGAACGTCCCACCCTTGTCTATCCGTCTTATTATAGTTTATAGTTTAAGTATCGCAGTCTTGATATTGTTGATAATGTTTGTAAAGAGTGTGCTGTATTAAATAGGTAATTATTTACATTGCCAGATGCGTAGGAAAGCGCACTTTTTTGGCCGAGGAGGTTGTCTAATACCCGTGTTGCCTCGGGTCTTAAAACTCTCTCCGAGGCCAAAAAGAGCGTACGCATCGAGCAATGTATTACATTTTTCCTGCTACTGGAAATTTCATATTACGTAGCTAAGTACTTTGAATTTAAATACACTATGGAGTAGATTGTGTAATAATCGTCATAATAACCATTGTCCAATTCAGTGGCGCAACGAGGGGGGGGGCTGCCAGGCTACAGCCCCCCTCCCCGAGCTCGTACCAACCAAACGAAAAAGCGCTAAACAATGCTAAATAAGAACAATGCTACAGGATCGTTTCTTTACAAGACCGAATGATTTTTATTTTGTTTAACCTGTATTTTTTAAGTTTATGTTATGATTACGGAGCGCTATAAGACACTCCGTAGTTATGATTTAACAAATTTACGATATTGAGAATATCGGATATCGGTGGTACACATTAGTAGTTGACATTTAATGAAAGATTAGTAGGTAGTTGTCTGGCCGGCAGTCGGCACAGAACAGAAACACAAGTCACATTCACACGCGCTTCGCGCCGCGGGCCTTCAAACCTAATCAAACCTGCGCTAAGCTAAGAACTTAAAACTAGTCTGAATTGAGTGTTCAAACCCGTCCAATTGAGAAAAAAAGAAGAGGAAACATATTGTGGTGACGTAACTTTACAGTTTTCCACGCTTCAGTTAAATTGTCTGTCCTTAAAATTTCGAAAAAATTTCGCATGCGGCGCATTTTAATAAGCGAACACCTCTTTTAATTCCTGATTTTAAAAATCAATCATTATGAATCCACAAGGAAATGGATTTCTATAGGAAATTACCTACTTATCTATAATATTCTACATTTGGCCCTTTGAGAGGATGTGGCATTAAATTTATAGGCACTAACTTATATTTTTACTTCCACATCACTCAAGGAATACTCCCTCGGGCTTTTATGTAAAAGAAAAAGAGAGTACCTACTTCTTACAGTTACTGCATATCGTTAAATTATTATTATTATGGTTCCACAGTTAACAAAGAAAAAACTACAATCAGTTGCATAATATTTTTTGCTAATATTAGGTTACTTAATTTTTTTAGTTCATTAAAAATGTTTGACCTTGAAAATTTGAAAATTTTCGCCCACGGCGCAATTCTTAACGATGAAAAATGAAGTTTGTCATCCAGCCCCCCTGACAATAATTTCTGGTTGCGCCACTGGTCCAATTATTACTAAAAATGATAATCAGTGATATAATAGAGATAATGCAGTGATAATTAAAAAAAACTTCTTGTGCGATTGAACCCGAGACCTAGGAATTATTAGTCCTGTGGCCTCACCATTCAATTAAAGAAGTGCTTGTTAAATTTAGACTTTTATAGACGGTTTTTATTTTTGACCTACATCAGATCCCTCTGGAAATGGATCGCCGAACTGTTTATTTTAACGTAAAAATTTCCATTGTTCCTTTCCTAATTCTGTGTAGCTGTCACTTCTGTCTCTGCCTTCTGATAAACCAAGCTATATGACGTCACAACCATTCCCGCGCTTTTCGTGTCGTTTCAAATGAATAGCTTGAGGTCTCAAGTTTAATTATTTATTGCAAATTAAATATTGAGACTTGAGGGCTGATATTTGGTATGTGATCTTTCTATAGATAGATAAATATGTTAATGAAATAAAAAAAAGTTGTTCAAGTTCCCCATTAAAGAATTTCGACTATACAATAAATTTGTTTCATTTGACAGTTGCCATATTCTGTAATTGTAGACACAGCATTGTCGAGTCTAATTTTTAGAAATCATGGAAATCATTATATTAATTTTTACTAACTATCAAAGTACCTGTTCTTGTTATATTGATAGATTCTCCAATAAAATGGCATACTTGGCATCACTGATACTATTAGAATGAGGAAAGAATGGCAATAGGCTTCACTTTGGAAAGTATAATGCAGGGGGTCCCCTTATTTTAAGGAGTCCCTGACATTTCCCTTCTCCCCCTCTATTTTATTTCTGTGGATTGTTCCCACAACATATAAAGATTTGGTTATTCGAACCCCCAAACACGATACCAGAGCAATAAAATGCACGACTCCACTGAAAATTTTACCTTAAAAAAGGAAGAAAGTTCCTCCTTAGAGTTATTCTTGTTTGTCAGAGCCGCCCAGAGATCCATATCTCTGCCATCCCTGGAGCCGCCAAAGGAAAAAGGAAAAACGAATATTTATACTATTTGCTACTTTGTGCTACCATGTTCTGCTCTGGTACTATAGAAATATGATAAGAGATATTACCACCTAAACCAATTGTAGAAATTTCTGCGATCAGCAGCACATCCGTTGTCTGTTAGAGATCCAATCGAGTGGAAAGTAGTTTCGATGTTCTAAAGCCCATTGTTATTGTTACCACAAAAACCAGAGGCGTAACTACCGCTGTATCAGCTGTATCAATGATACAGGGCCCAATGGCCTGGGGGGCCCACCGACCAATAAAAAAAAATTAAAGGAATCAAAATATTTCTGCTTTGATTTGGTTACTACACCAGTGACTATAGAATTCTATAGTCACTGGTAATTCCTTCTATAGTCACTGTTACTATACTTCAAACTTAAAATTAAATTATTTCCTTTTAACATTTGTATGCATCTATGCATGACACAGACTTAAAAAATTGAAAACAAAAAAAAACCTTTTTAAAAACAAGCTTTTATTTAAGCCATGTACAAAAACGAATAAAATAAATTTAGGTTTTCGTTATGATAATTCAATTCCAAATTGCGACAAGTTTTTGAAAGTTGAAAATGTTGAAAAGCTTGTCACGCGAAATGTTGATGAAAGTGAAAGTAGGTACCAATTAATTGTATTGGACAGTGATTGGTTGATAAGCAATTATTTGTAAAAGTATGCATTTTTTTCTTTACAATTCGCGCGACAAGCTTTTCAATTTGCAAAAACTTTTCGCAATTTGGAATTCAATTATCTTAACGAAAACCTAAACTTATTTTATTCGTTTTAGTAGGTACATGGCTTAAATAAAAGCTTGTTTTTAAAATTTTTTTTATTTTCAATTTTATTTTGTGCTTTTTAGTACCTATTTGATTCCCATTTCAGGAGGGTAGTAAAGAAATCTAGTCCGCCATCTTGGGGCGGCCACCATATTGGATTTCCTATGAAGTCATTCACCTTATTGTTTTCTACCCGTCGAGCCCATTCATTTGATACGTACCCATGATGGTGGGTATCAAATAGGTAATCCGCCATCTTTGATCGGCGGCCATATTAAATTTAGTGTGATGTCACTAACTTTATTTTTTCTACTCTTCAAGCCCTTTCATTTGATATCCATATTAAGAGGGTTGAAAAGAAAATGTAATCCGCCATCTTGGAGCGGCGGCCATTTTAAATTTAGTGTGATGTCACCAACTTCTTCGTTTTTTTCTCTTCAAGCCCTTTCATTAGATACCCATATGAAAGGGGTTGACAAAAAATACATCATCCGCCATCTTGGGCGGCATATTGCTTTGTCACCGGAACTAACGGTGTATGCAAAATTTCAGCGCAATCGGATGTCAGGAAATGGTTCTAATTCAGCTTTCAAGATTCGACCAACACTAACAGGTTAAAATAAAAGCTTGTAAAAACGAAATTTATGAGTTTTTGTTTACAGTAACACACAAAGCCCTTGTTATCTTTTTATTTTTCGGATTTAAAAATCGGCTGGCACTTTTATTTCTGTAGGTACCTATTATTTATAAATAATGATATGCTGGTCTGGAGTATGCAGATTTCATTTTACCCCCCCCCCCCCCGGCTCAGGGGCCCTTGGCTTAGCCTTTGATACAGGGCCCATTCAAAGCTAGCTACGCCACTGACAAAAACACACATTATCAATAAATATAGCAGCACAACGTCCACGCACACATTTTTAGATAAATTATAAGAACCCACTGAAAATGCGTCCTTGAAAAAAAGGGACGTTAGTTACGCTCTAGGACCCTCCTTTATCAGTGTAGCCAAAATAATTTTTACTTTTGCTAGAGGCATATTTATTTATTTTTCGAGCTTTTTTAACATATTTTTATTTTTCTAAGGTGTAGAAAAGAATATGTTAGTATGCTACATAGCCAAATAGAAGAGCAAGTCGCATCTAAAGGTTGTAACCGAAATACTTAAACAAGCCTTGCTAGAGGAAAATGATCTGTTAAAACAAAAAATCTGTGAATTCGAAGAACACTGCTATCGTTTGGAAAACAACATTGTTCTGCTTGAGGAACAATTTAGAAAGTCACAGATTTATTTTGAGGACGAAGACCATGCATGCGTGATTTCCGGTTATAGTTCCTCCAGAATCACACTTAGATATCGTATGTTTTTTCTTGTTTGGGGGCGCCGGAAGCATCGGAACCTCACCTGAAGACTCGGGAGATGGTCTAACGACGCCAGCCTCCGAGCCCAGAGTCAAAATAAGTTCGCTACGGCTCGACAAAAAGGGGCAATTTATTTCTGAGAATCTCGCGACATTTTCGGAATAATTTCATGGAGCGCTTAGATTGTGATTAGTTCCGGGCGTCAAGCGTTTATCAAAACAAACCTGTCTATAGGTTCTGACGTCATTGGTATTTACTTACCTAAATCGTGGAAAATTTGCAAAAAAAATACACGATAGGTACCTACGTGCGTAGTGCGTGCAAACGTACACTGCTGTCAGGGCGACGATATAACATATAAGGTCGTATTATACTGTAACCTCAGACTATTTATTCATTAGTCTGAGACTGTACCAGTGTGAATCTACTCTGACACTGCACTGACTGGTCTATTTATTTATATCCCATCTCGCTTGGCTTGCAAACTTCCTCGAATATTCCACTGCTTCTACAACATTCATGACGTCACGCAGTGGTTGCGTATTTGTGAAGGGTTGGTCAAGCGACATTCTTTTGTTTCGACTTTTATTTTTGATTATCATGGTCCTTTGGGGGTAATTACCCCCTTTACCCCCCCCCCTATATCTACGCCCTTGCCATGGTGACAATGGCCCACACAAAATATATAGGTTAATGGCCCATATATTAGTTCACATAGTCCCGTCGGGGCGTAGGCATCTTAAATTCAATCGCGTATAGACTGTGAAATGCTGGGTCCCCTTATTTTAAAGAGTCCCTGGGAAATGTTAATTCATGAGAACGCGTTTCGGCCAGAAAATAGTTTCTGGCACGATAGACTTACCCACGGTATGTCAGTAACGAATCCGAAAACAAGGCAACTCTGCGTATCTACGTTAGTTGCGAGTCACGAATTCTAAATAATGCAGCGGCTGCGGTTGTGTTTTACGATTTTTTATAGTTTACAGTATAATGTGTCAAGAAAAAAAGTGTAAACAACTGACTGATCGCCAGTCCAACTCGACAGTGATTAGAAATAGGCCAAAAATGCCGGGATGTGCAGTCAGCGTATCAAATTAAATGTGTTTTTTATCAACAGAATACCTAGTCATTCATTTATCTAGCTCACAAAAATAAAAAACATAGAAATGGCATCTATAGATTGAAATGTTTGTAAGGGGTAGCACTTTTTATACTCTATTATTTATTTACTAATTAAAGTCTAACAGCGTTGCCAATAATTCATAATGAAAAACTTATTTCTCTGGTAAATTAAGATAATCTTCAAGATCAAATTGCAAATAATAGTTTTGCAACAGTGGTTTCCGTTGTATGTAGGGACTAGGGACATACCCAATCAGTTGCAAATATTGCTTTGAAGTAAATAATGGTACATAATAGGTATATGATATTATTTATGTATTGATGAGATAAGGTCTGCCTGACTAATAGGTGAATCTAGTATTTACAATTATCTAGACACTTATTAGGCAGTATTTCTATACTACGTGTAGTACTTTAATCTGTGATATAACTAAGGAAACAATAATATACCTACAATAATTACCAAAACCAATCGCACAATCTGACAAACGCGCAAATCGGTCAAGAGTATGCCTCACCTTGTGTTTGACTGTTGTTTGACATAACGGGTGCTGTGTCTTTCAGAAGCAATTTTTCGCTGTTTTTAAGTGTTTCTTAAGTATTCGTCGGTTTAAAATGCTTATATAGACAATTAAGTTATACGTTAAGGGCAAAAAAAGTGTATTGTTTACAAATCAAGCAACTCGCCAAAGGAGGTTACATATCATGCATAAGTACATAGGCGTATCTAGTTCGGGGCACGGTAAAAGATACCTTTACCACCAGAGGGAAAATAATTCTCAACATGGGTATCAAACGAAAGGGCTCGACGGCTAGAAAACAATAAGGTGAATAAGGTCATAATAAATCTAATATGGCGGCCTCCCCAAGACGGCGGATTGCCTAATTCTTCACAACATCCTCGACATGGGTATCAAATGAAAGGACGTGAAGAGTAGAAAACGATAAGGTGACTGACGTCATACTAAATCCAATAGGGCGGATGCCCGATGCCCCAAGATGGCAGATTAAATTTCTTTACCGCCCTTCTGAGATTGGAATCAAATAGGTTAGTACCTACTAAAAAAACCAAATAAAATAAATAATAAAAAAACCTTTTTAAAAACAAGCTTTTATTTAAGTAAGCCATTTACTAAAACGGATAAAATAAGTTTAGGTTTTCGTTAAGATAATTCAATGCCAAACTGCGACAAGCTTTTTTAAATCAAAAAGCTTGTCGCGAAAACTGTAAAGAAAATATTTTCTTTGGCATTTACTTGCTTATCAACTAATCACTGTCCAATAAAATTAATTGGTACCTACTTTTATGAACATCTCGCGCGACGACCTTTTTCATTTAAAAAAGCTTGCCGCAGGGTGGCATTGAATTATCTTAACGAAAACCTAAACTTATTTTATCCGTTTTAGTTCATGGCTTAAATAAAAGCTTGTTATTAAAAAGTTTTTATTTTTTATTTTTTTATATTGTGTTCGCCGAACAATGTCCAACTAACTGTCAATAACATTGATAAGTTTGAATTTTAGAATTGACGCGTACTAGTTGTACCTGGGGTTATAATTCAATTTTTATAAAAAAAAATTGAGATACAAAGGCAAATATATTTTTTCCTATTTTTATAACTATTTTAAAAAATAAGAGGTACGCCACTGCCTTGTAATAGGTAGCACCAGATCTGTCACCCGAACTGTAAACATAATTTTTTTATTATGGGAACAAACTTGCCGATACAAAGCCAGTTCTACGTTTTTTATTTTTCTGAGTTTATCTAGTAATAAATTCTACATATTTTTAACAACATTTATTTAAAAGAAATAAGCAAAAACCCATAAAAAAGTAACTATGCTATGTAAAACTAAATTCTGACTCGCAACTGACGCGTCACAAGATGCGCAATGACATACCGTGGGTAAGTCTAACGTGGTTTCTGGCCTATACAACAATTAACAAGAACAAAGAACACACCAGTGTAGACCCGATCTAGCACCGTTCCCATGGTAACGATGGCCCATATATTAGTTGGCATAGCCCCGCCGGGGCGTTGGCATCTTAAATTCATTCGCGTACCCCTCCACATCTCCTAACCTTAATATTTTGTGTAAAATAACGTTTTTATATTTTGTGGTTTAAGAATATATTTTGTGGTATTGTGGTTGTGGTGGAAAGTAAAACACAATAAACAGTAATTTTGGACATTTTCCTAAAAACTTTCTTGAAGTACTGTATTTTATTAGAGGAGTAATTATAAATAAGAAATGTGAGATTCCTTGAAAGAATCATATAAACATGTGTGATGCGTGTTCAGATTTTATGAGACTACTTTTATCCTGTAAGTTATGTAAAATATCAGTTTTTTGATGAATTGTATTGTCTAATGGTTAATAAAAGTGATTTCATTATTTAGAATACATTTTAAAAGGCGTTCCTTCATTTCAGATGAAAATCAAGTTTCTAGAGAATCTGAAAATAATGAGCAAATTGCACTGAGTAACTCTGACATCGATGTAGTTTACGTTTACGTACAAACATGGCCCTCAAGGTATGTATGAGTACTGAATAGCCTTAGATTAGAAGTGTATTGAAATCCTTCTAGAGCATCTGGTAAGTTTGAGTTGAAATCCATGTGGTTCAAGTGCTCCGAACACTCCGAGCTTCAACTCGAACTTCCCTAAAGTGCCTATAACTGGGTCTCAACTTGGTGTATGTATACATCAATAAGTTCACCGGTGTGAAGTTAGTAGCCAGTTTCTGGCAGCCAAAAACTTTCGGCAGCCAGTTTATTTTGTGTGAAGTTAGCAGCCAAAGTTTCGTGTGAAGTTGGCAGCCAATTTTTACCAGCTGTGTTCGGCATTAGTTCTCCATTTGCTCTTTTTGCTGTGACAACAATGGTTTCTATGGCAACCTATTGTTGGAGCAAAAAGAGCGGAACTCAGCTTTTATGTTTGTCGATATTTTTCGTTCCTAAAATTTCCGGAAAACACAACTTACCCTATATGAAAAGCTACAGATGAATTTGCTAATATTTCTGCAAACACACTTTGCATTCGAGTCTAAAGCTGAAATTTATAGGAGAAGGTCCTCATGTGGAGCATAAAGAGAGGATGCACGCGAAAATTCCTTACAGCCCGTCGGAAGGGTCGCTTTAAGTGCACATCCACACATAAGGCGGACGGCGGACCGGAGAGCAGAGCGGAGATGGTAGCGGAACTTTCAAAACAATAGGAAGCCTACTATCTTGTCCACATATACCGCGGAGAGGGGAGCTTAGAGTAAAGTGTGTTTGCTCGCTGGTAGCGGAGCGTCAGGGTTGCCAACTTTCTGAAACAACTTTACCGTACACTATGAATAAAATTACCGTATTTTATCTGCCAGGACTGGACCTCGTATTTTTTATGTCTGAAATAAAAAAAAAAGTTTCAATATACGTAACATTTTACTTTATTGCTATAAGTCAGTTCAAACAAAACATTAATTCAGTAAAAAAATCAGAAACTCATAAATAACGATAAAAAAAACATGACTGCACAACATGACCGCCCCGAGCGCCATCTCGGGGCGTTTCCCGCAATCAAGTAAACAGTGCCATCAAACAAAGGATTTGGTGAGAGGATTTGTTATTGTTGGGAAAATAGTTCAAAAATAATAGATTAAAACGCATCGAGCATCGGTTGCATCGGCTTTCAAGAAAATTACCGTACTTTTTGGGTACGGACCCACGTCCAGTCCGTGTACCGTACTTTACAAGAAATTACTGTAAAAGTACGGTCAGGACCGTATTATTGGCAACCCTGCGGAGCGTTCAAGTCAGTATGACATTTTCCGGCGTATTGGCGCGTATTTAACCTCAAAAATAGAGAGTTGTATTCTTATATACCTACTTAATAATAAACAATATGGATCGCGAAATGGTAATTAGTGAAGTTTTTAGTCGCAAACCCCTATGGGACATAACTAATGCACATCACCACAACTGAGGTGTTTTAGGGGTCGAGATTTCCAAAGTTATTTTTGTACAGATGATGGAATTCACCAAGTGTTTCCCTGCTTAGGTTTATTTCATGTACCCACACTGCACGTTTATTTTGAAAAATCCGAAATTTGAGTTGTGAATTTTCACATACAAATTATGTAGAAATCGACATTTTTATAGCTGTTTCTATGAAGTTCAACTTTCAATGTTTCCACTTTACTTCCAACGTCTCTGTGCAATATGCCTTTCAAAGCTATCACAATCCGCTGACTGTGTGGACACTACCCGCACTACACCGCTTTCCGCTCTGCTCTCCAGTCCGCCGTCCGCGTTATGTGTGGCCGTGCACTAAGGGCGAACGATAAAAACTTCAAAAATTCGGCAAACACACTATGCATTCGAGTCTCAAGCTGATTTTTATAGCAAAGGTTCCTTACGTAAAGTATAAAGAGAGGCCGCACGGGAAAGTCCCTTATGGCCCGTCAGAAAGGTCGCTTTGAGGGCGGACGTTAAAAACTTCAAAAATTCGGCAAACACACTACGCATTCGAGTCTTAAGTTGAAATTTACAGGCAGAGTTCCTCATGTGGAGCGAAAAGAGAGGATGCACACGAAAATTCCTTACAGCCCGTCGGAAGGGTCGCTTTAAGGGCGGATGCTAAAGAGTTCAAAAATTCGGCAAACACACTACGCATTCGAATCTCAAGGTAATTTTTATAGCAAAGTTTCCTTATGTGGAGCATAAAGAGAGACTGTACGGGAAAATCTCTTACAGCCCATCAGAAAGGTCGTTTTAAGGGCGAATACTAAAAACTTAAAAAATTCGGCAAACACACTACGCATTCGAGTCTCAAGCTGAAATTTATAGGAGAAGTTCCTCATGTGGTGCATAAAGAGAGGATGCACGTGAAAATTCCTTACAGCCCGTCGGAAGGGTCGCTAAAAATTTCAAAAATTCGGCAAACACACTACGCATTCGAGTCTCAAGCTCAAATTTATAGGAGAAGTTACTCATGTGGAGCATTAAGAGAGGATGTATGTGAAAATTTGTTACAGCCCGTCGGAATGGTCACTTTAAGGGCGGACGATAAAAATTTCAAAAATTGGGCAAACACTCTACACATTCGAGTCTGAAGCTGATTTTTATAGCAAAGGTTCCTTACAAAGAGCAAAAAGAGAGGCCACACGCGAAAATCCATTACTGCTCGCTGGAAGGGTTGCTTTAAGGGCGGACGCTTAAAACTTCAAAAATTTGGCAACCACACTACGCATTCGAGTCTCAAGCTGATTTTTATAGCAAAGGTTCCTTACGTAGAGCATAAAGAGAGGCCGCACGGGAAAATCCCTTACAGCCCCTTTTAAGAGCGAACGCTAAAAACTTCAAATATTCGGCAAACACACTACGCATTCGAGTCTCAAGTTGAAATTTACAGGAGAAGTTCCTTATGTTAAGCAGAGAGAATGCACCCGAAAATTCCTTACAGCCCGTCGGAAGGGTCGCTTTAAGGGCAGACGATAAAAGCTTCAAAAATTCGGCAAACACACTACCCAATCGAGTCTCAAGCTGAAATTTATAGGAGAAGTTCCTCATGTGGAGCATAAAGAGAGGATGCACTCGGAAATTCCTTATAGCCCGTCAGAAAGGTCGCTTGAAGGGAGGGCGCTTAAAATTTCAAAAATTCGGCAAACACACTACGCATTCGAGTCTCAAGCTGATTTTTATGTAGAGCATAAAGAGAGGCCGCACAGTTTTCAAACACCATTTTCGTGTAAGTAAATATTATTAAAAGTTCACTAGTAAACGAAGACTATGTATTATATTTCTCTTGTCCAAATAAAGCTAATTGTTTCATGTTTCATGGCTAACCTGATGGGGGGATATCAAAAATATATTTTTAATTTGTTTACTTAAAATCTAACGAAGGTATCTTGTCTTATACAGGGTGAGTTTTTTTCGATGCCCACTATGGGGATCTCGGAAACTACCAGAGCTAGAACAAAGGTTAAATGGGGAAAGAATTGCAGTTTTGAATGCTCAATCTAATGCCCCTTGTGAATTTTTAAAAACGTTCATGGCTCACTAGATATTTTGATAAGAGTGATTTTTTGCTATTTCATCAGATCTCTGTAGCTCCGTTATTTCTGATTATACAGAAAAACTGAGAGACAAAAATTGTAGATAATTTTGGGCTTAATAAGATAATCTGATCCAATTTTTTATGTTGTTTGTGATTTTTGAGATATGACAAACTTGTGTTTTTTTTTAATGTAAATCATAGGCTGTGGCCTTATAAAATCGGCCATTTTTTGAGCTTTCCAAAGATATAATACTCGGCATAGTTATTATAAAAAATAAAAGAGCTATGGCTAATTTTCTGATTTTTTTTTTAAATTTTATTATGCTCTTTTTTCGTATCACTTGGGTAACTTTTCACATCATAAATCAATGAGTGACGCCATTAACTGGTTGAGACACATATATACCAATGTTATACCCAAGGTTAACAGAAAATTCCTAGGGATGTTGTGGAGAATGTCATCTGACAAAATGGGGACTTCTTACCACAGAAGAAGACGAATCAGAAGTGGCACTTGGTGTCGGCGCCTTTGATGTCGTGGTTCCAATTTCCCCTCTCGCGCATAGGAAATGAACTCTCCGCCGTTGACATCTGCCCATTGGCCACGCCCACCGTAGTTTGGACAGAGTAGAACTTGCCCATTGCGTTGGCACGGTCAGGTCCGGGCTATAGAAAATTTTGTGTTTTATATAGCAAAATTAATTTTTAGAATAGTAAAGTTTTTTTTGGGGTTAGATCTATTTAAATTTGGATCTCCAGAAGTGATTTTAAGTAGGTATTTTACTAATGAAAAAAATATAAATATTAATATTTTACTAATGAGAAAAATACATTTTATTTATTGTACATGGAAATTTCACAATATTTCCTCTTTATTATTTTATACTTACCTATATTAATTAGAAACAACTATGATTTAGGATCAAGTGAACTATTGGACTTGGGTGGTTGAAATATTACAATATTGCAATCGACTTGCGTCAAAACTCAGCTTGGCAATTAATTAATTTTTTTTTATATAGATCCATAACAATTATTATTTGCAAAATTGGTTGACCTTCGTATCACTGGTAGTAAAAAACGTTATTTATCAAAAATGTTTATTACTAAAATCTATAAAAAAATTCAAAAACAATAGCACATATAAAATATAATACCTATAAATACAAAAGATATTATAAACTACTTAGGTTATGCACATGCACACTACAGGCATATCTACATGTTTATACATACATTATCAACTTAGCCTAATTTTTAAAAATAATGACCCCTGGCAGCACTTATAAATGTTGTAAATTTCGAAGTTTATAATTTTTATTAGTTTTATTAGAAACAATATCACGATTTAAAAATTTTAAAGAAGAATAGATTCTAAATCTTACATAAAGCTAAACTAGGGCATGGATGTTGATATGAAATGTTTTGCAGCTCATTTTTTAATTTCACACCAACATTTTCTTCTAAAGCAAACTTTGGAAAGAGGGCACAAAAATTAACTTCGAGAGTTTCAATATAATTAAGGAAATTATCAGGAGGTGAAAATAAATGTCCAAAGGTTTCGTTACCACTTGATTTGTATGCTTTAAAATAAGTAAACAAATCAGTATCCCCTAATGTATGACGTTTACAATATTTAATACAAACTTCACATGAATGTTGTTCCAAGCACTTTCTTAATAAATATCCACAAACATATGATATACTATTTGATTCATGTAGTTCGAAATCAATATAATCTGGTGCCACCGCACTTAAATCAGAAAAAATAGATCTTGCATTTCCCACAACAACTTTGTTGTAAATTTGTGTATGTTCGGTGGTTACATATGACAATAATGAATCAAAATCCTCAATAAAATTAGCCCCATCCGCGTGTTGGAAATAATTTAAACAAAATAATTTTTTGAAAGCCCTTTCGCATTGGATGGGGGTTGGATTCAAGCAATTTCCCCCTTGCTGCCTAATACTGCCGAAAAAATTTTCGAGACAATCTTGATTTAAGCGTCGAGTGTATAAGGAACTAAACTCTAAACAATGAAATTTTTCCCAAAGACCTAAAAATGAATTTTGTGATTTGCCACCCTTTCAAAAATTTAACTTTATTGGTAACCTCTATACTTTGTTTTAAAATTTTAATATTCTCAAAATATGTAAACATTTCCTTTAAAAAATCGACTTGGTAATCTGCTCCTTTGAAAGGTCTATTGTATTTCTTACTGCCTGATATTTTTGAGGAATTTAAGATATCAAATAACTTATCAATTTTTTCTACAAATGACACTGTAGCATTTGCCGAAGGGGGGAATTCAATAAAGGAATTAAGTGCCGCAGCTAAAGTTGCGCTGAAAACTTGGACGGCTAAACTAACCTTCAGTTTTTTAAAAGGACTCGGATTAATGTGTTCATCTGTTAATTTTGGACACAGCCGAAGGGCCAAAGGCTTATGTTTTTGTTTATTATAAATTTGGTCTATATACGTTTTATTTGTACATCCTTCAGAGGTTTCGAATGTGTAATTGAAAAAATTATTTCGTGTTGATTTTAGGAGATGCGGCACATCAAAAATATAAAATATTTTTTCGCTATCGACATAAAAATGTGAAGAGTTTGGAGAGATACCAACTGATTTTGAAAATTCTACAAAATTTGATCCTTGATCAGACACTAACGCACTTACTAGTAATCATACAGATTTAAGTTTCCTTATTGCTTCAAAAATAATAAATTTTAATTCCTCCCCTGAACAAGTATCAATAAAGAAATAAGCAACTGGTTGCTTCCACTTAGCAAATATTGCTCTAGCCATAATAGCTAAAACATATTTAGCAGGAGCATATCTTTTTTCCTTCAATGTATTATGAAAGCCAACAATGGTATCGGAAGATCTATTGTAAAATAAAAAAAAAATAATGACATTTCGTCAATACAAAGAATGCACTGTTTTGAAGAACCCTCTAAATTTGTAGCTTTTGATTTAATGACCTCAAAAATGAAACTGTTAAGACCTGCAGTTATATGCCATTTGCTAGTTATTCTTTGAAGAGTGCTTTTAGATGGCAAATAAAGTGGTTTCATTAAAAATCTATAAGCATTTGGGATTAGAAAATAAATTGTTAAGGAAAATTGTTTCATATCTGACGAGTAACGATATCCCTGTGGATCTTTTTTGGAATTTTCTAAATAATGCCTTACAAATAGTAGCATTGAAGCATACAGTTTTTTCTCACAAATGGCAAGAAATTGTTCGTCATTTATTTCAGTGTCGGCACTGTCGACAGCTTGCTCCAACTTCGGATGCAACTTTCTTTGGAGTTTTTTTATTTGTAATTTTAATGAATGCTTTCTCGGACTATGTGCACTCAAACTAAGAGGAGTTTGTTGACTAGCATCTAAAAATAGAATTATTCAATAACAAAATAAGTAATACAAAAAATTACAATATACACACACCCAAACTTATAATATGGAATCACTTAATATATATTACAATTTATATTGTCGGGTTTTTCACATTTAACTGTTTTTGTTAGTAAACACTTTTGACTTTCCATGACATATAATTTTTTTGACAAAAAAAAATTATCGCAAATAATGTGTGATGCCATATAAGTTTGGGTGTGTATACTATAATAACAGTTTGTGAATATAGATCATTACCTTTTGATGCAACTGAAAATTCGGTAATGCTGTGGAGATCGCCTATAGGTGACTGTGACAGATGGGGTGTACTTGGTTGATCCAAAGGTTGAGCGATCGAGACTGGTTGATCAAGTTCTCGTTGAGGTTCTAACAAAGTCAAATTGCTGCATACAGACACAGAAGGACTCTGTGAAGAAGCCTCATAGATATAACCTAGTAAAAAAAATTAAATGCAGCAAAATTACAAGTATCAGCAAAAAATACATATTATTATCTAATAATGAAGGGGTAATTATGGAAATTAGTGTATGCACCGCCCGATTTTCTTGAAATTTTGGCTACCCCCCTATTTTTGAGGTCCCTGAACACGAATCTGACCTCGATGTTTTGAGGTTGGACATAGTTTCCGAAAAAGTGAATTTTCAAATTTAATTTTGACACCCCCACTTTTTCACGATGATATTTGGTTATAATCGAGATGAATTTAGCTCAAACTGATCACCACCCTATTTTGCACCTTCTGCAACATCGAAACTTTACGAAAACAGCGGCCGGGCCGGACGTACCTAAACACGACATAAATCTTTCAAAATTTCGGTCTTTCCGTGGGTTTTCGCGAAGTTTCGATGTTGCAGAAGGCGCACAATATGGTGGTGATCAATTTGAGCTGCGTACACTAAAAATTTATCCGGATTATAACCATACATATCACCGTTAAAGTGGGGTGTCAAAAGGAAATTTGAAAATTCACTTTCTTGGAAACTATGTCCGACCTCAAAACAACGAGGTCAGATTCGTGTTCAGGGCCCTCGAAAATAGGGGGGTAGCCAAAATGTCAAGAAAATCGGGCGGTGCATACACTAATTTCCATAATTACCATTGAAGGTACTTACATGATGAGAACACAGTTGGTATTGCTGTTTTCTTTAGCCTAGACTTCGACTGGTTTGCAAACATACTATTTTCAAAGTGCATTGAACAAACTTTATAATTAATAAAAAGCTGTGTGGGTGTTTTTTCTAACAAATCCTGCCTTCCACACTTTCTCATCCATGCATAACACCTGGAAAAAAATTAAAAACAATAATTAGGTAGGTATTATCAGTAGGAAACCATTTGTGGGTTTTCTGGGGTAGGTAATACCCCAGTAAAAGGGGTAGTACGTAGGACATAAAATTTATAATAAGGATACAATATTGTGGTAACAAGGTAGGGACAAACTACACATAGGTACCTACCTGTTTTCATCACCAGGTATTTTGAAAAAACTTATCCCAACATTCCTCGTGTTATTAGAACATCCACGAACACAGCAATATTTCGGGGCCATTTCGTCACAAAACCTAAGCACAAAGTGGGTTTTCTGGGGCACAATGCACTAGTGTAAATACAGCAACGAAGTATTCGAAGTAACAACACAAGCAGTCAAGTTGAGCTGAATACATATTGTACACCTTATCTGGTCCCTGTTTTGGATACTTTTATCACAGTCATGATAATAATACTGGGCTTTTTTACTTAGAAATTGTTAATCGTTTTTCGTTTTATTTTTTACGTTTTATAAGGGGTTTAACCTCAATTGAACATGCTGACGTTGTCTGGCATAGGTGGCGCGCCAGCCGTAGGCCACGAACGACGTTGCCGGACTTCGTCAGCTTTTATACCTGACAATTTCCTTAAATTCATTTAGCTATTTTTATCGCCTTCAATTTAATATCAACCAAAATACTATCAAGGACTAACATTTTTATAAGAAAATTATCATCGATTTCATTTTATACTAAGTTTTAAAGAATTAAATTTGCATTATATTTTTGTGGGTTGCCTTGGTTAACGGCTCCCGACTGGACGATCTGGCAGTACCGCAAGAACGGAATCTGTGGCGCCGTTGTCAAGCATTCCGCTTTCATAATCAAGTCCCAGAAAACAGGGGTCAGGTTGTGGGTTTTCTGGGGTCAGATAAATAGAATAAATGGTTCGTAAAACATTATAATTTTACTACCTGGCACACATTAGATAATATTAATTGCTTTCATATTTATTTTATTGGTATACCTACCCAAAATGAATAAATGCTAGTGAAAAATATGTTGATATGTTTTAACCTTTCTTACGATCTGGCGGCCTAGCAATACTCTCCGTCCCCACCACCTCATAAAAATACCCCTCTGCCCTCTTAAATTAGCCAAGTGCCACTTCTGATTCGTCTTTTTCTGGGCTTCTTACAGTAATCGGGGTATATAAGGCCACAGCCAACTAAGAGTAACATTTTAAAAAACACAAGTTTATGTCATATTTAAAAAATCACAAACAACATAAAAAATTGGATCAGATTATCTTATGAAAATATTCCATGGCCGACTATGTGAAAATTTAAAAAAAAAAAAATCAGAAAATTAGCCATAGTTATTTTATTTATTATATTAACTATGCCAAGTATTATATTTTTGGAAAGCTCAAAAAATGGCCGATTTGATAAGGGCACAGCCAACTATGATTTAGATTTAAAAAATACAAGTTTATGTCATATCTCAAAAACCACAAACAACATAAAAAATTGGATCAGATTATCTTATTAAGCCCAAAATTATCTACAATTTTTGTCTCTCAGTTTTTCTGTATAATCAGAAATAACGGAGCTACAGAGATCTGATGAAATAGCAAAAAATCACTCTTATCAAAATATCTAGTGAGCCATGAACTTTTTTAAAAATCCACAAGGGGCATTAGATTGAGCATTCAAAACTGCAATTCTTTCCCCATTTAACCGTTGTTCTAGCTCTGCCGAGATCCCCATAGTGTATATCATTGGAAAGGGAATTTTATGCTGGATTCAAATATTAAAAAATGTACAGTGTTCCATTTTTAAAAACACAAGTTTGGGTCATATCTCGAAAAATATAGTTTTTTGGAAAAACTGTCTAGTCCAATGGATTCTACGTAAAAAAGTGCGTATAAAGCGTTTTCAACGAAATATATAGGTTAAAAAACAAATGAGCTATGATAATTGTAAAAAATAGCAAAAATTTCAAAAGCGCTCTGTATCTCCTAAAATATTGGAAATATCAGAGATCTGTTTTGAGCATCGTAAATATTTCAAAAAAATGAACTCATGAACACCTACCTTGTTTTTTCTATCTATACAAATAACGGAGATACCCCATAAAACCATCGAAAATGACTCAGTCTGTACATCCAAAGAAGTCAAATGACTCAACTCGCCAATGAGCGCACAAGAAGTAGGTATACCGACCTTTATATACGTCGGACGTATAAATAGCCACTTCCTTCAAAAATATTCAGGTTATGTGGAGGTTCTTTTTTTGTTATAGTTATATCCGTTTTTAAATAATGTCGTGCAACAACATTATATTAACTAGCCAATCTCAAATTAGCGCATGCGTCTTTCAAATCTGCGTTGCCCTCATTCCGAGGCATTCCTTTAACTTCTGGGTAAAACCGTGAACACGCCCAATATGTTAACGTGACTCAACTCGCCAATGAAAGGGCCAAGACTTATACTGACTATACTACATCGGACATATAAATAGTCACTGCCTAATTGAAAACAAGCCTGTTAAAGAATATAATTTTGTTGTTAATTTTCCTTTCTATGAGGGACTCTTTAGTCTGTGATTTTAATTATTGGTACTGTTGCATATTGAACTTGCTGCAAGAACTTTCTGGATCTCAAACCATAGAACCATACTTTATTTACGTTATATAGAGAAGGGGTGGAAACTATCGGAACGTTTTAAGCTTTTTTTAACTATAAAAAAGATGATAAAAACTACACAAAAAACTATTAACTCGTATATCAAAAACTGATATTTGAAATTGATTTTATGGTCTTCACATAATAAATAAATAAAAAACATATTGTAATAAAACAAAAATAATACCTACCTGTGGTGGCTGGGTACACCAATGAATAAAAACTATTTATTGCTAATAATACTAATATAAGCTGTCAAATAAAAGATACAACCTCTCTTTAAACAAAAATAAAGGAATTTCTCAATATCTGTTATACTCAATGGATCAAGAAAATGAGCTAATACACCAATTTATCCGATTGTATGGGGTGAGAAGACTCCATGGTATTTTACAAAAAATATATCATGTTAATATGATTTAATTTACTTAATAGATAAATTTTTGGACGTAGTTCTATCGGAAAATGTAAAGCTTAAATAAAGAGAGTGCAGATCAAAATATGTGGCACCTACAACCTGTGGTTGTCCTCAGGACAGAACTAGAACCAAATAAATTCAAAAGATAGAAACAACTACTCCGAGGGCTAATACCCCTACCGGCATTGAACTACACCATTGGTTCTTGATTTTCGTTGGGAATAAACATTGCAGATCAAAGTTCCCTCCTTCACCAACGTAACATCAAAGATATTGCTATCTTTGTTGGGACATGTCCTGACAATCATCTGCAGGCCCAATGATCCCAGCCAGACCATTACCGGTTTCATCCTCTTTGGGAATCATCAGATGGACGTAGGCAAAATCCAGAGTGGATAGATTCACAAGATAGAACCAACAGAAACAACTACTCCGAGGGCTAATACCCCTACCGGCATTGAACTACACCATTGGCTCTTGATTTTCGTTGGTAACTTTGATCTGCAATGTTTATTGTGCGCTCTGTGTGATCTTTAGTGTGACCCTGTGAAATTCAGCTTTCACGTGGTTTTGTTTTCTGACGCCAAGGTGTACATTAGGGTGGAGCGAAATAGGACGATTTTTTTTAGTTTTTGTATTCATTCAGTGCTGAAAAGTTATCTATTCGGCACCAGGTACACTATAGCTAAGAAAATCAACTCACTAAGTTGCTATTTATAGGTTCCCCCAGGGGCTTGAAATTCTCATATACCTTTATATGCAAAAATAGAAGCTCTTCACTTGTATTTTATGATTTTAATGATAAAACACAACCTAGAACTCACCACGAGGAGGTAGCTGCTTTTCAAGTTACACCACCACCTCCCTCCACCACAACCATCGGTGTCTCCGCACTTGCGGTCTTGCCATTTGTGGTCGGAAAATTTTTCGTCCCACTTGTGGTCAATCAATATGATAAAGCTTGATATGAAACCATAAAAGTGCGTAAACCTTAACCACGTATTCGCTTAATATTTGAAGGTTCCTTGTTACTTCATATAAAGTCTTAGTATTCTGTTTGCCACTGTTAGTCAACGGGAATGGTATAATTTGCCCGGATTTTTATGGATTAGGCCCTACAAGTAAACTCCAGAAGTAACAGCTTGACATATGTCCCAAAAATATTTAATATCCGTGAGGTCCAGTTCAAGGTCCATCAAAATTTTGCAATACGTGCCTTAGCGGCAACTCATTTGCATGAAGAAGACAGATCAGCCATTGAACAGGGCAATCAAGAGATAGTTCTAACATTCTTATGGTGCCATTTTTATTACCAGTGTTCACAACTGTTCCGTCACAGCCTATGGCAATTAAATTGCAAAAATCTACCTTTTCCTCTAGAAACTTCACAATTCCTTGTTTAATATTAGATGCAGATATGGACAGTGGCATCACATAATAATAATATAATATAATATAATAATAATTCTCACCCTCACAATACTCCAAACTAGGAGTACCCCAGAAGCAACCACATGCTTGTGCGGGGGAGGGGGGCAATTACTATTATTTTGTCTTCGTTACATTACCTACAATCACCGGCACGAAAAACGGAGCACTTATAATTTTTATTTAAAAAATGTAAAATTTTAATACTTTGCAATGGTTTATTATTATAATAAGTTAAAAGCAAACAACAACATGTTTTAAGTATAATCTAACAACAATTAAACGTTTATTTGAAAAGCAAGACTAGACTGTTTTGAATAAAAATTTCCAAAAATTAAAAAGTACACAAGTCTTAGTTGGCCATGACTTTTCTTTTGTTTTTATTTTTTTTGACAAGTCTGAGTTTAAAGAAGTGAAACAGTTCAAAGCTGTACTGCGTTTATTTAAGGTAAAAATATGGCTGTTAATCCTGAAACAGCGGCTGCTATTGTTGCGTTGCTTCAAGACGGAAGAACTGAGGGATATGTTGCCCAACAATATGCCGTATCCAATAGCACTGTGCACCGTATTTATACACGTTTTTTGGAAACTAGAGCTTACACCAGACGACCTGGAACTGGTCCCCAACGAAAAACTAACGCTCATGATGATCGCTTCATCCTCTTGCAAAGTCTACGAGATCGTCGTGCTACAGCTGTAGAAATCAGAAATAGACTTCATCATGTTCGGAATACCAATGTAAGCGAACGTACAGTTAGACGAAGACTTGGAGAAGCCAATCTTACCAGTCGTAGACCTGCAACAGGTCCAGAGCTTCTTAGGCGTCATCGTGTTGCGCGACTTCGGTTTGCCAGAAATCATGAGCACTGGGGTGAAAATGATTGGGGGCGAATTTTATTTACTGATGAGTCCAGGTTTAGCCTGCGATCTCCAGATGGTCGCGAGAGAGTATGGCGAAGACCACAAGAGCGTTTTGCAGAATGTACCTTCAGTCCTAGAGTAGGATACCAAGGAGGTTCAGTAATGGTGTGGGCTGGAATTTCTCTGGAGGCACACACCGAGTTGTACATCGTTCCAAGAGGCTCCTTAACTGCTGCCAGGTACATTGATGAAATTCTCCAAGATTTTGTTGTCCCGTATGTTGATTTTATTGGAAATAACTTTCTTCTGATGCATGATAATGCCAGACCTCATACCGCAAGAATCACTCAACAGTATTTAAATGATGTAAACATTCCTGTTTTGGAGTGGCCAGCGTTAAGTCCAGATGCGAACCCGATTGAACATGTTTGGGACATGCTTGGGCGAAGAATGCGAAGTCGTGTTCCTGCTCCTTTAACCATAAATCAGTTGAAACAAGCTCTTTTAGAGGAATGGGACCTTATTCCTCAAGAGGACATTCGCCATTTGATTTTAGGCATGCCACGGAGAATGCATGCAATCATTCGAGCTCGCGGGGGTAATACCCGTTATTAAAAATGCTCCTCATTAGTTTTTGCTCAAAAATCGTTTAAGTTTTGATTCATTTAAGGACATTTTGCCACAACACCAATGTCGGTTTATCGTTCTAATTTTTTAAATTGTAACAAAAGTTTTTATTTAAAAAAAAGCGCCCAATTGTTATTAGAAATTACTTAAAACATGTTGTTGTTTGCGTTTAACTTATTATAATAATAAACCATCGCAAAGTATTAAAATTTCACATTTTTTAAATAAAAATTGTAAGTGCTCCGTTTTTCGTGCCGGTGAGTGTATATATTTTGAGTCTGGCTCCGATACTAATGCAATCTGTTCTTCTGTTATGTCCTTTCTTTGAAGTTTGTTCCTGCTTATCTCTTGCGTAATAATTGTTTTATCTTTTCGACTGTTAAAGAATAAACCCGTTGCAACTTCCTTGTTCTTGCACACATAATCAGATCTCTGCCTTTTTCTAGCACGCCATATTTTACTTCTGTCAATTATTTTTGATGTATCACTTGAAGTAACTATATTAAGATCTTCCAAAAAGGAGAGCTGCAGCTCTGTCAGAGACACCTGTTCTGCCACAAGCTTTCGCTAATTTTTGGTAAGGAAATTCTCATTTGTCCAATATTTTTACATGATTGAGAACTCGACCCCACTGATTGGCATTTATCTATTTCTGGTGTATCTGAGTCAGGATCAGAAAGATCAGACTCTTGCAAAGCAACGTCTTGTGTGGTTGTTTCTGTTTGTCTTGATTCTTTGATTGTTTTAGACGTATCTTTTAACTTCCTTGCTATTTTTTTTCTATTCTTTACTTTTAATTGCCTCTACTGAACTAATTGCCATTTTACATTGACTACCCTGGTCTAGTAAAAAATCCTCTCTCTTAGAGGAACTTTTATTCACTTGCACAAACTAAAATCAATACATTTACATGACGATATATCAAAAAGTGTACGATTAGCATGGCCTTGGGAAGTCTTTTACTTTTTTGGAAATTGCATCAGTTTTTCTATTTTGTAAAGGTTTCTTTAATGCTTGATATTTTTTGTAATATGCTTTTAGCATATCAGTAATTCTTTTGTATGACAAAACGGGTAACGAAGCCTTATCCCAAAGTTCTTCTAGACCTTTTACCACTAGTTCTATTATTTCAGAAGCATTTGGTTCCTTTTTAGTAGGTAGTTAGTTTTAACTGATATTGTCACCAAAGTGACATGTGTGGACCAGTGACCGAATTATTCAAACCAACTTCTACCAAACAAAACAAAAATAAAGATAACAATAACAAATTTAACGAGTACGAGGGACAGTCAATAAAGTAAATACGAGGATGAATTAATAAGTTAAACAATAATTAGATCAAAGTCCACCTGCCGACTCGGCAGAATCTCCCGGTATAAGTACAGCTCAGTTTCCAAGCTGGGTATCAGTGGATCTCGCTTTTCAGCAGCCACTAGATCACCAACCACCCCCGAGGGGTCGGCTCAGGCACAAGGTGCAGCTGTTCAGCGAACTTGTGTTCTGGCACGACTGCGAGGGGGCTTGACGGCAGATTCCTTCGGGGGTCATGCTGGAGCGTTGGTGGTCAAGTCGTTTGTTGGGGGGTGGGTATCCAGTCGATCAGCCACGCACGTAATTGGGGGGGACCAACAATCTGAGAAGAAGAAGCCTGGGAAAATTAAGGACAGCCCCGAAGCAACAGCAAGGACCTTGAAGCCGCAAGAGAAGCCATAGCAGAAGAAAAGAGCCAAAGAAAAGAGTACCGGTCATCCCCTGCGAGAGGCGCCGTGGAATTTTAGAATTTTTAAGAAGACGACGACGGAAGCTGCAGTTAAATGGAAATGTGGCGTCCTATGGTGAAGGGCGCAGAAGGCGCAAAAGGCGACAAGACGCGGACAGCAGCAGCCTCAGTTCGTGGAAATGGGCCAAGGTCAGCAGCCACGCAGTTGGTCGATCCATGCCCCGATGTGGAAGTATGGCCGTCAACAAAAGTGAGGACCGGTGCAGCAGCCATAGTTGGTGGAATAGAGCCCCAATGAGAAGTTGATGGTTGGTTAGCCGGGGCAAGAGAGGCGAGACGAGGCACGTCCGCATCCCAGAGCGCTAGTTGGACGCACATGAAGTAACCCCTGGCGTCGAGCTCGCTAGAGCCCCGCCGGGCCATTCTCCGAGTTTACTAGAGGCCCAATGGGACAATACAGACTGAGGCGTCGAGCTCGCTGGTGCGCTCCGCTTAGCCAAGCATCGAGCAAACCACAAACCAGAGCTTCGCCTGGCCACCCCAAGCGTCGAGCATGCTCAGGCTCCGCTTGGGCACTTCTTAGCAAACATACAGGACAACCATTGCAGCATTGCAGCAGGCAGCCGTATTTTCGAGGCCAGTGCCGAAAACTGCAGCGTCAACAGGGTCGCAGCCGTCGACCTAGACAATCGACTATGGTGGATATTTTAGTTATGTAAGTAGGTTATTATTGTTTTCATAGTTTATGTAAGCGAAATAATATAGGATCAGGGTTAGTTCGTAATAAAATTACCGAAATAGATTTAATATTATAAAATTAGCCTTAGGAGATAACAGAACAATTTTTAATGAAAAAGTTTAAGTCTAGTGAGAGGTTGTCACCTCGATGTTCTAGTGAAAATGGAAAAATGTTAGGTTTTTTTTTTCGACTCTGAAAATGGTATGATGTTCTAGTGAAAATGGAAAAATGTTAGGTTTTTTCAACTCCGAAAATGGTATTTTACAGAATTTTAATTTATACCACTGTGAGGTCGTCTATCTCGAATTAAATATTTTAGTGGAATAGGATTAAAAGTAATAATTATTTTTCGAGACTTACGCGCTTTAAATGCAATTTAGTTTATAGAATAATTTTTATGACAGATTTTTAATTTCAGTAATTTATTTAAGATAGTTTCTAAACTTTATGATAAAATTAGTATTTTTTGAGATTACTTTAACATTTTAGTGGGATTATTAATTTTTAGAACAAGAATTTCATTTTTATACATAGGTCAAAATTTTTTAGGCAAGCCCGGATGGCTGAGTGCGCGCTATAGCTTATTCGGGACTGCCTCCTACAAGTCAATATTACTTAGATAATTATTAAACAGGGATATTATAGATTTTCTTAAATACATTTTGCAGGCCAGATGTATAATCGTCAAATCATTTGAAATAAAATAAAATTAAGAATATAGATCATTATGATAAACAAATATATAAAAAAGACATTACCATAGAAAGAGCAGGCCGGCAGCTTTTACAAGTACGGCGAACAAGGCGCCGAAATAGCGAAAGTTTAAATTCTAGAGATTTTTTTTTTTAATTTAACACACTAATAGAAAAATATTAAACTTACCGTTCATGATGCTCACTAAACAAATGACATTTTTGTTATAGTCTTTCTTTTTATATGCCGAAATTTATGTAGACTAATCTAAACACAGTTTTTATTTTTTATTTTTGTTTCACTCATGTAAACAACCAACTACACGAGGAATGTCAGCCCAAAACAATGTACGCATACCAGATGTACCAGGTGAACCAGAAAAATGATCAGCAGCATGGATGAAATGAAAAGTGATTAGAAACTGTTGGTGTTATAGTTTTAAGTTTTTTTCTTCCTTTTCATTGACAAACTTTTATAGTCACAAATTGTTCAGTATTAACTTCAGATATTTCAAATTGTATTTTTTGGTAAATCTAATTTCTTAATTTTTTTGTTTATACAAAACAACATCTTGACCTTGGGGACCAAGGCTTTCGAGAGTGACCAGTGACCGAATTATTGAAACCAACTTCTACCAAACAAAACAAAAGTAAAGATAACAATAACAAATTTAATGAGTACGAGGGACAGTCAATAAAGTAAATACGAGGATGAATTAATAAGTTAAACAATAAATAGATCAAAGTCCACCCGCCGACTCGGCAGAATCTGCGGGTATAAGTACAGCCCATTTTCCAAGCTGGGTATCAGTGGATCCCGCTTTTCAGCAGCCACTAGATCGCCAACCACCCCCGAGGGGTCGGCTCAGGCACAAGGTGCAGCTGTTCAGTGAACTTGTGTTCTGGCCCGACTGCGAGGGGCTTGACGGCAGATTCCTTCGGGGGTCATGCTGGAGCGTTGGTGATCGCCGGGTTGTTGGAGATCGGTCTCTGCAAATCGCGAGCCAGGGAACTTCTGCTCTTAGGTTCCCCACGCGCCGGTCAGTCGCGGTCCCGCTGGTCCACAGTTCCGCTACGCGTCTCCCAAACAGTCAAGATGCTGTTGCAAAAGTTTATATGAGTTTGGAACAATACAAGTCAGTTTCGTGTATGCCTGTGTCTCATTGGATCCCGCCAAGCCCCGAGGGTCAGTCCAACCCTCCGGCACACATGAATAGTGTGACAATATCAAAAGGTCTCTTTCCTTTTTATCATGAGCATAGTAATAACACAGTATACATAACAGAGGAAACTAAAACGAAAAAAGCTTACCATATATAATTGCCTGGTAATATTTACTGACTCATGAAATAGTTGTATGGTCAAAGCAAGTGAAAGTAGCTAAACACACACACCCACCCCACCTCACATTACCTTGAAATACAGGGTGAGTTTTTTTCGATGCCCACTATGGGGATCTCGGAAACTAGCAGAGCTATAACAGAGGTTAAATTGTGACAGAATTGCAGTTTTGAATGCTTAATCTAATGCCCCTTTTGGATCTTTAAAAAAGTTCATGGCTCACTAGATATTTTGAAAAAAGTGATTTTTTGCTATTTCATCAGATCTCTGTAGCTCCGTTATTTCTGATTATACAGCAAAACTGTAGAGACAAAAATTGTAGATAATTTTGGGCTTAATATGATAATCTAATCCAATTTTTTATGTTGTTCGTGATTTTTGAGATGACATAAATTTGTGTTTTTAAATGTAAATCATTTTTGGCTGTGGCCTTATCAAATCGGCCATTTTTTGAGCTTTTCAAAGATATAATGCTCGGCATAGTTATTATAAAAAATAAAAGAGCTATGGCTAATTTTCTGACTTTTTTTAAATTTTCACATAGTCAGCCATGGAATATTTTCATAATTACGTTCTATTTTATAATAAGACATACTTCAAACTTTCTAATATTTTGTTTTTAGCTGGTAACAAAATGTAACAAAATAAACCAAAAATTAAAAAACTCAAATTCAAATTATTATTATTTTAAAGGTCACATTTTAAAATAAAAAAGGTGTTCAAATAATCCACCATTATTATTTATGCAAATATTGCATCTTTTTAAAACCGAATTTGTCGCCTTTCTTAGAGAGCGCCTGTCAATACTGGCAATTGCTTCTAAAACAGGTGCTCTTAATTCAGCAATTGTCTCGTACTTTATTTTGTACCTACTGTTCCCCACAAAAAGAAACCCAAAAAAAAAAACAAATCGGGGGATCGGGGCTGCCAGGAAATAGGTCTGTTTCTCCCTATCCAACTATTTGGATAGAGCTGATCTAGGTAATTTCTTACGGGCAAATAATTATGTGGTGGAGCTCTATCATGATAATTTTTGTTTTATTTTGTTACGTTTTGTTACCAGCTAAAAATAAAATATTTGAAAGTTTGAAGTATGTTTTAATATAAAATAGAATGTAATTATGAAAATATTCCATGGCTGACTATGTGAAAATTAAAAAAATCAGAAAATTAGCCATAGCTATTTTATTTATTATAATAACTATTCCGAGTATTATATCTTTGAAAAGCTCAAAAAATGGCCGATTTAATAAGGCCACAGCCAACTATGAATTACATTAAAAAACACAAGTTTATGACATATCTCAAAAATCACAAACAAAAAAAAATTGGATTAGATTATCTTATTAGGTACAAAATTATCTACATTTTTTGTCTCTACAGTTTTTCTGTATAATCAGAAATAACGGAGCTACAGAGACCTGATATAATAGCAAAAAAACACTCTTTTCAAAATATCTAGTGATCCATAAACTTTTTTAAAAATCCAAAAGGGGCATTAGATTGAACCTTCAAAACTGCAATTCTTTCCCCATTTGACCTTTGTTCTAGCTCTGCTAGTTTCCGAGATCCCCATAGTGGGCATCGAAAAAACTCACCCTGTATATAAACTGTTGCCAAGCATAATAAATAATATTTGTATTAAATAATGACTATTTGCCTATTTAAGCTAGATGCTTACAATTGGGAAATTTCAATTTTTATAACCTCTAAAATATTTCTGTTTCAATTGCGAATTTAGTTTGTTATTTTGTGTCACAATAGACAACTTATGCCCACTACCCTACTTTGCATTTCGAAAATTAAATTTTCGCTCCACCCTAAAGTCTATCCAAGTTACAGCGACAATAGATATAAACAAAGTCACATGACCGCCTTGCGATCGATTACCAGGGTCGGACTAATATGAGATTCCAAGTGGCTTGTAATTCTGAACTAATTCTTTTAGAAGTTCTAAAATTTGTGTTTCTACCTTTCATGGATCTTTATAAATTTCCTTAAATTAAGTAGCAAAATAAATTTACAGAATATACTGCTCGGGATCCGATCTAAAATATGCATTAAACTCGACTGAGGGAAGAGCCGGCCCTGCATTCTGCTCGCCGCGTAAACACTTGACATTTTATCACGGCCAGACCAATGAGAGAATAGGTCACGTGGTGGCCAATGGTTTGATCCACTGCCTCTGTAACTTTTATAGACTTTAGTGGTACAGGGTTATTTACATAACAATCTACCCACCCCCAGGGATGGACTGGCCTGGCGGGCTGGCGGGCGGAGCCCGCCGCGCCGCCCTTTCTTTTAATAACAGCGCCGCAACGCAATAAAATACGTAATAACAAAAATCGAAAAATTAAGAGGTTTTTTTGAGGAATCCACACCTGAAGTTACTTTGACTCAAGAAGACAAATATTGTATCGAAGTATTCAAATAAAAAGAACTTCAGTGCTGTACATACTATTTTTTTAAATCGGAAAAAATGTTTTATTAGACAAAAAAATAATCATAAAGAAGTGCCAGTCCATGAACTGGCTGCGCGCGGCGTTGCTTGACTTTAACAATCGCTGTACCTAGGTCAAGTTTGACGAGGCACGGCGCTTATCCCAACAGAAACTCTGAACTGCTGCCTGTTATGCAGCGTCCATGAAAAATAGATTGATATTCAAACCTACTAATATTTATACTGAAAGATTGCGCTTCTATAGGTAACAATTTCGCAATGCGTACGAAATTTAAATGGGCATTATTGGCCGGATTTTGAATATTTTGCCACTTTGGACGGGCGATGGCTCCGCATCTGACTCTTGATGTTTACATCTCGCCAAAGCCTACTTATTGAAAAAATCGCACAATAATGGAGCGTCCAGATATAGTAAGTATTCTCTAGACTTTGATAATGGGCTTTTTGAGCTTTAATGATGATTTTGAAACATCTCACTACCGATTTCAAGAATAGTTATTTATGTACCAAGGCACTGAAGTTCAACTTTTTATGACTCATGGCTCCGCGTCTGACGTTTGATGTCTACATCTCTCCAAGGTCTACTTATTGAAAAAATCGTACAATAATGGGCTACTTCATTGCCGATTTCTGAGCTTTCAATGACGATTTTGAGACTTCACTGCCGATTTCAAGAAAGTGTTTTTTTATTTATTTATAGACATATTTTTTAAAGATATATTTATTTTTTATATTTTTTGTACTTTTATAGTAATATAAGGCGAACTGATACAGGTATTTGCCTTTTTAAAGTGGGCGCCGCTGGTTTCATCAGCCCGCCAATATTTTCGTACCCAGTCCGTCCCTGCCCACCCCCCTAATATTTTTGTTTTTAATCTTGGGAAAAAGTAAATATGAAATTGTATAAAATTTTCTTGAGATTTGACAGTTTACATTAATTGGTGAATTCCCACAATTACATACAATAATATATTGAAAATTCAACAAAGTCAATACTGCGGTCGATATTTTCCATATGTTATCTTTTATTTTTTCTGTAATTTTAGTCTTAATAAAATGCAGATTTATGGGTGGAACGTGATACTTTATTATGAATTAAATTAAATTATAGGTGTTCTATAATACTTCCATTTTGTGCAACACAGAGAGCATACCTTCTTAATAAACTTCTCTTGTAGTTAGCCACGATACCTGTGTTCTAGATCTTACCTAGAACCAAATATTGTAATATCGGGGTTGAAAGGACTTTTTTAATTAAACAAAATTTTGTCAGTTTTTTTATTTTTTTGATATTTGTCAAAATCAAATTTTTTGAAACAACCAATGGTCACTATATAAAAATTAACAATACTAAGTCAATTAACAGGTGTCAACAAATGAACATGTAAACAGGTGTCTTCTTTTATAGTGTTCTTATTTCTCCAACATCTTCCCTCGCAGTAGTCATCCATACTAATGGAGAACTACTCCTTTCGATTAATAACATCTAGTAAACATATTTTAGTAGTTGGTCTTTTCAATATGGTCTTATTTGCTAATTCGACATCTACTATTCGAATTTGTCCATCTTTAGCAGGATAGGTATGAACTATTCTACCTCTTGGCCAACTATTTCGTGGTAAACTAGGGTCCGCAATTACTACAATGTCATCAATTTTCAGTGGCTTTGTTTCTTTGAACCATTTAGCTCTTTTCACCAGTGTGGGTATATATTCCGTCAACCACCTCTTCCAAAAATAATCAGCCAATTTTTGGGCAGATTTCCACTTTGATAATAGGCATAAATTGGTTTCTTCTGTTACGGTACAAGGTTGAGCTAGATAGGAAGGTCCAATCAGAAAATGATTAGGTGTAATAGGTTCCAAATCAGTGGGGTTGATAGATACGTGAGTCAGGGGTCTAGAATTTATCATGTTTTCTGCTTCAGCAAATACTGTCCGGAGAACATATTCTTGAGGACATCGAGATTCCATTATTTCATACATAGCTTTTTTAACAGTTTGTATAAGTCGATCCGCCCATGTGGGGTGCTAAGGGAGGGTTACAGTTCCATTTTATATTATTTATAGAACAAAAACGTAAAATTTCATCTTGGTTTAATGAACGGAGTGCAGTAGTAAGTTCTTTTTCTGAAGATCTGAAATGTCCACCATTGTCGCAGTATATTTCTGCTGGAAATCCTCGTCTACAACCAAATTATCTGAGAACATGAATAAAACTGTTAGTTGACATATCGAATGCTACTTCTAAGTGTACACCTCGGGTGGCCATTAGGCCGGGTTGAAAAAGGCAAAAAAATTTTTTTTTGGAAATCTCGGTTGGCATAGTGAAAAAAAGTTGTAGGATGGGTAAACAACTAAGCCGATTTTTTTTCAAAATTTTAAAAAATATTTAAGCCGCACCCCAGAGGGACTAAAAAAATTTTTTTTTCAATGTCACATTTTAGATCTAGCATAGCAAAAAACTGATAAATATTAGCTCACATAGCACAAGGAAAAAATTTCGTTAATACTTTTTAATGTTTAGCCGCGCCCCGGGGTGAAAATAATAACATATACAGCTCTTCGCTTGAAAAAATGATGACTTATTTAAATCGCGAAACAAAATTGTATTTCTTATCATCATTTAGTTAACCCACAACTCACCACGGGGAAGTGGCTGCATATCGAGTTGCACCCGCCCTCCCTCCCTCCAATTTAATCAAGTATTTTATGTCTCCACCTTTTTAGCTTTAAAGTAATCTCTCTTATTTTTGAACGAAGGTAAATTTTGTCTTGCCTCTAATGTAACTCTTATAAAACCGTCCCTTGCATAATGGCCATAAACTTTGCTGGACGCTTCTGTTACAATCATAGCTTAAGAGCTATGTTACAATCTTTATACAGCGCTCAACGGCTTGGGTGTGGCATGGTAATTTGCTAATATTAATAAAAGATTTATCCTTGATAGCTGCCACCAAATGTTCACTTTGTATTTCCTTTGTTAGTGTGATAGAGACTTCGTCCCAATTAATTAACTCGGTATATTCTTCGGCATTCCAATTTATAGCAGGGATTTTAAATATTTGCACATTTGCTGGTGGTTGATTTCTAGCCTTTAATATTCGTCGAATGCCAAGTTCCCTAATATGAATTCTCTCGTCTGCAATCATAGCTACCAATATATTTTCCGGGTGGGCGAAGTAGGCGTTAGTTGTAATTACTTTATCAATAATTGTTTTTAATTCTTTAGGAAGGTATCTTGACTTATTAAGTAATGGTTTCCCATAAATGTACGGAGCCAAATTCAATGGAAGATCTCGTTTTTATATTAAACCACATAGGCGCGTACACTTTCATAATAAACTGGACTAACAGAAGTAAGTTCTGAGAAGGACTGCAAGTTGCAACATACAAGCGCAGTATTCGGTTCGCTGTTGTCAACCAACGTGCATGGTTCATTTTTCCAGGATGTATTTTAGATAAAGCTTCGGAACAGCAACCATCTCTAACAGCACAACATATTTGGTATAAATATCGCTGATCTGTACTTAAATCTTTGTCGTCAACTTCAGGTAACCGCTAATTGACTGAAATTTTTGTATAGGTTTGGTATCGGAACCAAATATTGGGCAAACGTCAGTTTTCCTAGTTTTAACTTTATCCATATTGTTTTTGATAATAGATAAACACAAAACCGAAATACGTCACTTAGTCTGATTATGTGTCCAAATTGCACTTATAATAAGACTAACGTTTATTGCACTTCGATATTATTACAATTATTGTTTAATGACTAAACAGAAATAATTCTCTACAACACTTTCTCGGCTCTACGACACTCACAACTCGTTCTAACAACGGCTAAAGTCACACTGACCAGACCACGCAGGCAACAGTCACGTGACTACAATATGATGCAGGGGCGTACTTAGGTACACTCTTACTGGATCAGTATCGCCCCGCGACTAAACAATATAATATTTCTCTTTTTTTTGTCATAAGTGAATCAAAATGAATTATTTTTTGTAACACGTCAAGAACGTAAAATTTCGATATTTTATTTTTTAGAGCACCAGGGGCGCAGCTAAATACTAAAATATTTTCACCAATTTTTTTTTCTGTCATAAGTTAGCTAATACCAATTGGTTTTTTGCTGCCAAATACAAAATGTGACATAAAAAAAATTAAAAATTTAGCCCCTCTGGGGTGAAAAAAAAATTCACCTCAGTTGTTTACCCATCTTACAACTTTTTTCACTATGATAACCGAGATTTCCAAAAAAAATTTTATCGGCCCGGCCTAGTGGCCATACAAGTAAAAATGACTCCATACCTTTTTTCCGTACTTCTTCGTACTGCAATTTTTATAGGACCAAAACAATCAATTCCCGTCTTTATAAAAGGTCGGATGGTCGGCTCAAGACGGCAAAGAGGAAGTTGTCCCATCTTTGGGGGCTGTGGTAGTGATTTTTTCCCTTTACATTTTTGGCATTTCTTGAAAATAGATCTAACGGCCTTTCTAATCCTCAATATCCAAAATCTTTCCCTGAGTCGATTTACTACAGTTTCTAATCCTTGGTAGAATGTTTGTTCATGATAATATTGCATTAACAATTTAGTAATTGGATGTTTCGGGTCTAAAATGATAGGCATCTTATATCCAATATTCAAATTGGTCAGGTTGTTTAATCTTCCTCCAAGTCTTATAATACCATTACCGTCTAATTCTGGTGATAGCGGGTAAAGTCTGTTTTTAGATTGTACACCCATTCCGTTCATCAAATATTTCAGGTCTTCAGGAAATAATTCTTGTTGTATCTTTTGAAATAACAGTCTTTCCGCCTTGTGAATTTCTTCAGCATGTAATTCGCCATGTACTCTAGGTCGTTTACAGTTCCGAACATATCGTAGTATCCAAGCAGTCGTTCGTCTTAGTCTGTTCCAATTAGAAAATCTTCTAATATCAGGAATTACTATAATCTTTGCATCATGAACAGTTAGAATTACATTTTCATTTTTATATTCTAATATGTTTTTAGATTCCGTATCTGAAGTGTCACTTTCCTTTGGCCAAAATTGTGGATCTTCTCTTAAAAATTCTGGACCAAATAACCAAGTACTTGAATCGGAAAAATCTAGAATACTTCGTTTAGTAGCTTGATCAGCTGGATTCAACTTTGATGGTACATATCTCCATTATGAAGCATTGGTTAAGTCTTGTATTTCAGCTAATCTTTGTGCTACAAATATTCTGAATCTTCCAGCGTCTGATCTAATCCAATGTAGTACAGTTTTTGAGTCAGTCCAAAATACTGTTTTCAATATAATCATTTTCAATGTTTCTTTTAGGTAACTTCCAAGTCTGGCTCCTATCAAAGTACCTTGAAGTTCCAATCTAGGTATACTTGTGGGTTTTAATGGAGCTACACATGCTTTTGAAGTAAGGAATGATACTCTAATGTCTCTTTGATGCTGTATCCTTAGATAAGCTACTGCAGTCTGAAGCATCTGTAAAAATATGAAGTGTTATATCACATTCACTTCTGTTCATAGTGAAGTATTGTCTAGGAATGGTAAATTGATATATAAGTTTCAGATCTTCTAACCATAATTTCCATCGATCATTCAGTATATCGGGTATTTCATCATCCCAGCTGATGTTATTTCGCCAAATGTCTTGTAACAAAATCTTACCTTGAATTAAAAAAATCATTATAAGTTCAAGCGGATCAAAAACTGACATAACCGTTTTTAAAACATCTCTTTTTGTTGGTTTCCTTTTGTTTTCTAAAATATCTTTGTCTATCTTATGGAACTTTGTTTTGAAGGTGAAAGTATCTTCTGTAGGATTCCACCAGATACCCAATATTCGGTCGATAATGGGTTCCTCATTTTCATTTAGGTCTTTATGATGTTCTGGCGCTCTCAGTTCTTTGTCAACACTGTATAACAGCCTTGGAATTGGAAATCCAATTGCAAATTAGAAATCCTCCTTTTCTGTGAATATTCATCATTATAAGTTGGATAAGTTTTTTACCTTCTTCGGTATCTGCATTTCCCAGATAGTTGTTGCCTCTGGAGATTCATACATAAACTCTTTAGCATTTCTATTTTTCGCTTCCTGGTCTAAACAGGGACCGCTTGTCGAACCGAAGAATACCACAGTTATTTCGTATGTATTGGGTTCTCTGTTTCTGTCCATTCCTCTCCATAAAATCCTTTGAGCGCATCTGTCTTCTTCACGAACTTGAACTTGTAAGAACATTTCTTTGATATCAGTTGTAAATGCGACTTTCTTTATTCTGAAATGTAATAATATGCTATAGAGTGAATTATATAGGTCAGGTCCAGTCAGAAGACAATCGTTCAGGCTCACTCCATGTGATTTTGATTTGATTTATTTGGATTTATGATTCCAAAATGTGGCAAATACCAGGTTTTCGGATCGTTGTTTTTGATCTCTTCAGGCTCAAATTTTCGTAAATAATGTTTCTTCTCCATGTCCTCATTTTATCTTGGTAAGTCTTAGCAAAAGTTGTATCTTTGTCCATTTTTCTCTCTGTATAATGAAGTCTCTTCAGTGCAATAGTTTTACTTTCTGGCAAAATAATATTTTCAACTTTCCAAAGCAAACCTGTTTCATACCTGTCTCCATTGATATTTCGTTTCATGGTTTGGTCCAGGATATTTTGAGCTTTCACGTCTTGTTTGGACAAAGCTTTACTGATATTTTATAGTCCAAAAGTATCTATTTGCCACTGTTTCTTTACCAAGTCATGGAGAATGTCAAAGTCGTCCTTTTCTCCATGATTGATGTGATTAACCAGATGGTTTCCATGTCTCTGTCCTATGTCTCTGTCAATCCTTCCATGGAGTACCCATCCCAAAGGTGTCTTATTTAATGCTGGACTATTCCATGGACCCATTATTACCTTGTGACTAACTAAGAGAGGACAGTTATCTTGCCCTATAAGAATTAATGGTTTGGCATTGTCTAGAGATGTAATATTTTCATTGTTATTTAAATAAAAATACCTTTTAAAAGCTTTTACCATATCAATCATCTGTCTTGGTAGGTTCGGTCCAATTATTGTCCATGAATGTCGTAGTTGGTAGATTTTTGAGCTCTCTAGAATTGTCTTGTTCTGATTGTTCGTCCATTGGATGCAAAGACTATGATACGGTCCATTGAGGCCTAATTCATCAGAGAGTGCCTGATCTATCAGTGTTACAGTTTATGCATCATCCAAAAGAGCATAAGTATGTATCTTCTTGTCACCTTTGCCTAAAATCACTGGAAGAATTTTTAATAGAACTGTATTAGACGAAGATGTAAAACCATTCATTTCAGTTTGCTGATTGGGAAATGTGGTAGATGTTTGAAAAGTTTCTGTTTGGGTTTGAACAAGGGAATGATCTTTGTGTAAAAGATTGTGATGTGGTTTCACACATCCATTTGTGTTGCATATTTTAATATTTTTACAAGTTTTAAGATTATGTGATGGATAGAGGTGAGAAAAACAAATTTTGTTTTTAGTCACTAAGCTCCACCTTTGATCCACGCTTAGTGAAATAAATTTGTTGCAACTACGTAATGGATGGACTTCGTTATTGCAGCAAAGACATTTTTTGTTACCCTGTTTTACGGTACTATTTGTAGCCAAGGTAACATCCTTCCTTGTGCCTTTATTGTTGCCTTCACTTGTCATGTCTGAATAATTTGGCATTTGTACTTGGCATGCAAAATATGCCTTCTGTTCAAGCCACAATGAGAATTCTATCAAACTAGGTTTTTCAAGTTTTCTGTTAGAAATATATTCGGCCCAATGTAGTCTTCTCCCAATAGGTAATTTATTCATTAATTCCTGAAGTAATATAGGGTTTCTTAGATACTCATCCCCTTCTAAGGTTTCTATTGTACCTACTACATTTTTAACTTCATCTGAAAAGTTAATAAACATATCTAATCTACCTTCTTTTATACTAGGAAACCTTCTTATTTTATCTAAAAGTTGATTAATTATTAGCTCGGGTCGACCAAATCTCTGCTCGAGAATTTTAATTATTTTTTCTACATTCTGTGGCAGAATAAGTAAACTTTCAACAATTTTTCTAGCAGGTCCTTTGAGGCATCTCTGCAACCTACACTGGTTTTCTTCATGTAAATAACCACAAATAGCTGTCGTATTCCTATATTGAAAAATAAAATTTGGCCACTCTTTGGGATCCCCATTAAAAATAGGAAGATCTCTGGGAATGGATTGTCTCTTCAATATTTTTGTTAAGTCAGTCGAAGCTAATTGTTCGTTATCAATAGATTCTACATATTTTGACCCTACCTGACTTTTTTTCTTCATATTTTTCTACAACTTGATTCATGACGTATCCAGGGATTCTTACCACTTCTCCAATTCTCAATGTCCAAATTCTGACCCTCTTCCTCAATACCTATCGACCTGCATTCATCAGTAATAGATCCATCGTCCAACTGTGCTAGTTTTAAAGCTAATTCCAGATCCAACATTTCTTGTTGATGTGCTGTAGTTCCTTTTTCTTCATTTCCATTTCAATCTTCAACTGTGACCTTTTGGATGCCTCACTAACTTTGCTATCTGTCTGACTTCTGGCGTTGAGTAGAACTTCTTTGTGTTTCAATGAATATTCGGTGGCTGCTGTCTTGTCTTTTCCAGTCTTGGACGACGATGCACAACCGATTTCATGTATAAGTTCTTCTTGTTCTTTGTTCTTTAAGCGTTCGCTACGCCTTAAAGAAACTTCCTCCATATGCTTGTTTTCCATAGTGTTGGTCAATTTCTTCGAAGGACCAGATGTTCTAGATCTTACCTAGAACCAAATATTGTAATATCTGGCTCGAAGGACCAGATGTTCTAGATCTTACCTAGAACCAAATATTGTAATATCGGGGTCGAAAGGACTTTTTTAATTAAACAAAATTTTGTCAGTCTTTTTATTTTTTTGATATTTGTCAAAATCAAATTCGATTATTTTTTGAAACAACCAATGGCCACTATATAAAAATTAACAAGACTAAGTCATTTAACAGGTGTCAACAAATGAACATGTCAACAGGTGTCTTCTTTTAAAGTGTTCTTATTTCTCCAACGACCTGCCTCGTTCATCTATCCGATCTGAGATATTTTTTCTTTAACTTGGTCAATATTATTTGACCTTTTTGCATAAGCCCCGTCCTTCAAGTGCATAGAAAGACATCGAGTGGGGTCTGGTCTGGTCTTCTGGCAGGCCATAAAATAGTTCCATTTGAACCAATCCATTCTACAAAAGTGTCGTCTATATGCCTCTGGACAGCATTTGATTTATGTGCTGGAACACCGTCTTGTTGTCAAACAATATTCGGATCATTAACTTTATTCAATAGATCAGAAATTTCTCCTCTTACGAGCTGTAAGAGGAGACCAAATACTAGACCAATTATTTGATTCCAAAAAATACCACACCCAACATTTATTGAAGTTCGACATAAGTTTGGTCTATATCTCCAAAACGCGACATTCATTTGTTTTTCTGAATACACAACTGAAATCGCAAAAAAATTATACACTTTTCATATGTACATTTTGTCCTCACAATTAAAAACAAAAAAGTTAAGTTATATTTGTTTCGATAGACTCAGTAAGTGTAAACAAAACCACCCAAACGCTAAATTTCACAGGGTTGCACTAAGAATCACGCAGGGAGTGTGGATATTTGGTTCTAGTTTTTTTTTTGGGAGAACTACAGATTGCAGATGCCACATTTTCATCTACGCTCGCTGTATGTCAGCTTGACATTCTCTAATAAAGCCACATCCAAACACTTTATATTACACTATTATATTAATATAAGCACACTCGGGAAATAATAATTATTATTGAAAGGGGCGAGTCCGTCCCTGAGTTAAGCATGCAGCCCCTAATTGGTGTGAATTTAGCAATGTTTCTTTAGAGGGTGCCAAAAATTCTTAATTTTTGCATGTTGTTTGCAGTTATGTTCATTCATGGGCACAAAAAGAAGATAAAAACGCAAATTTTGACCTTTTCAGCAGTTTTTGTAGATTTTACAGACAACAAAAAGTTGTGCCACCTCAATTTTTTATATATATATGACATGTAGAAAGGGATGCCAATAATGGTAAAGGTGTAAAAATTTTTTCGAAGTATCCCATGGGCAGAGAAAAAATAAAAATACCGATTTTTTTCTACCAATTTTCGTACATTTTCAGAGAACTGGCAGTTGTGCCACTGTGCCACTGCAATTTTGTTATATCATATGTAGAAAAGGATATCACTAATGGTAAAGGTATCCCATGGGTGGCGAAAAAAATAAGAAACCAAATTTCCAACCGTTTAGAACAGTTTTCGTTCTGCCACCGCAATTTTTTATTACTACACATGGAACCGATATCCCCAATAGTAAAGGTTTCCACATTTTCCAAAGTATCCCAGGGGCAGAGGGAAAAAAGTAGAAAGTGAATTTTTGGATTGCTTCTAGCAGTTTTCGTAGAAGGGATGCTACTAATGGTATAGGTGTCAAAATTCTCCCAAGTATCTCATAGGTGGAGAAAAAAAAAACCGAATTTGCGATCGTTTGGTAGATTTTCCAGAAAATGAAAAGTTGTGCAAATGCAATTTTTTATGTGACACGTAGAAAGGAATGGAAAAATAAAAAACCGAATTCGTGACCATCTCTAGCAGTTTTCGTAGATTTTCCAGAAAATGAACAGTTGTACCACATAGACAAAGATGTACCTAAGGGCAAAGGTTTCCAAATTTTCCAAAGTATCCCATGGGCCAAGGAAAAAATAGAAACCGGATTTTCTACCGCTTCTAGCAGTTTTCGTAGATTTTCCAGAGAAGAAAAAGTTGCGCCAATTCAATTTTTAATATGACACTTAGATAGGGATGTCTATAATGCTAAAGGTGTCAAAATTTTCCAAAGTATCTCATAGGCGGAGAAAAAAAAAATTTGCGACTATTTCTAGCAGTTTTCGTAGATTTTCCAGAGAATAAAAAGTTGTGCCCATGCAATTTTTTATATGACATGTAGATAAAGAAGTAAAAACCGAATTTGCGACCATTTCTATCAGTTTTCGTAGATTTTCCAGAGAAGAAAAAGTTTATATGACATGTAGAAAGGGATGTTACTAATGGTAAAGGTATCGAAATTTATGAATAGTAATGACCACTGGTGAAAATGAAAAATGTTCGACGCACTCTCCAGAAACGTTGCTAGCAAGTTTCTAAATTCACACCGATCTTCCCCTGCCGAGTTTACGACCACCTGACTAATAGAAGGTCGTCGCTGATGACGAGATGAGCATGCCATTATTGTCTATTGTTTCTTTAGCCGAAATTTCACCAGCTGAAATTGAAACTGCTGTGTGTAGTTGGAGGGAACTTGTATTCATTTTGGGGTTTCCAAAGGACGAAAATTTAAGAATAAAATGAGTAAGGGCCAATTGTGTAGAAAAACTAAAGTACCCTTTAAAATTAAAGGAGCATTTTAACAATCCAACCATTGTTTAGTATTGAGGCAAAAGTTTCTTTGCCTAATGTTAAAGTCAAAAGTTAATTTAGTTGAATGTATTATGAAATTGGCCCTAAACTGCCATTTCAATCAGAAGAGATTACTCTCCTTCACAACATGCTGTTCTCTGTTCACTTGTTTGTATTTTTATGAAAATTTAACCATAAGGGAAGATAGGTAATCATCATTTGCCTGATGGCACACAACACAACACAACAAACACAACAAAATGTAGTCCCGAGTGTAGTCCCCTGTATTTGCCCAAATTTACCATATTATTTGTCGAAAATGTACCTATCCACACCAGGAATCGTACTTATTATAAATACTTATACTTCTGTGTATATTTTGTTACTTGTTACTGCTTTTATTGTCTGTTAAACAAACGTACCTACTTACTTAGGTACCCAATCATTGAAGCAAAGTTCACAAATGTATCTAATTATAATTAAAAAGAGGGTTGAACATTTATTAGAAAAAAATAGACTAAGCCAAAGTGCAGACTGCTCTATACTGCATAGACCCATTGAACCATTGACCCATTTGAAATGTGAAAAGCACCCCCGTAAATTTTTTATTTTTCAGGCCTTAATCTCAATTAACAAGGCCTACTACGAATTTTTTTCCAATAAAAATGAAAACCATTTAGCAAATTTTTTATTTAAAATCTGACACCATACACCCCAAAACCCCCATATACCAAATTTGAACAAAAAATATACAGGGAGTTCCATTCTGCAGAGTGTCAAAATTGAGCAAAATAGGAATTTTAAAGGCATCTGGCAAGTCAAGTGTGCCATGGAATCCCCTTAAAACAGTTGAAGAGTCAACAGGACCACTCAAAGTGTTGGTGTGTAGAGATCCAATAGAAAATATAAAGTATGTCTTTCTCTGTGCCATCTCAAAATAATGATTTTTTAGGGTCAAAAATCGAGTATATCAAAACTGCCCCAGACACTAAAAATACAGAAGGGTCAGTAAGTCCACATGAGCCAAGGTGGCTGATCTGTCACAACAGGAAACACACAGAATCATTTTAGACAGTGGCTTTATTGAGAAAGGTCCAATAATTTCAATTGTTTTTTATTTGTTGGTTGGCATTTTGTAAAGAAATAAATTACTTTTGTGTTTTAATTATATTTTTTCAATGATTCCAGAGCACTCCTGACCAGTATAAAGTTAATAAAAATTCAGCATTTTGAGATGGCCCAGAGAAAAAGACCCTGTACATTTTTGTATTGAATCTTTGCACACCACTTTAAGTAGTCCTGTTGATCATTCATCTGTTTTGATGATTCCATGGCATACTTGACTCTCCAGATGCCTTTAAAATTCCCATTTTGCCCAACTTTGACACCCTACAGAATGGAACTCCCTGTATATTTTTTGTTCAAATTTGGTATACAGGGATTTTAGGGTGCCCTGATTAACACTGTGGTGTCAGATTTTAAATAAAAAAATCCCTAAATGGTATTCGTCATTTTTTTAATAGAAAAAAAAATCGTAGTAGGCCTTGAAAACAGAGATTAAGTCCTGAAATTTTGCACCAAAGTAAGAGTTTTTTGCGACCTACCTTCAGAAAAAAAAACAGCTAGAATCGGATGAAAAATAAAAAAATTACTGGGTGCTTCCATTTTAAATGGGTTTTACCTCTCTTGCACTTTTCCCATAAAATGCACCGTTCTCACTAAAAATCGCAAAATTAAAATCTTGTCACTTTGCACCCTACCATTATTTAGTTGAGTAGGCTGTGCCTGCTGGTGTGGTGCATAAGCGTCTAAGTATTACAATGTCCTTAAAAGTAAAAGAAAATTCGTGAAATGTATTCACAAGACTTTATTAAGAAAAGTATGGCAATGTAAAACAGATGTTGAGAACTACTACAGAATTAAAGCAAATTCTCAAATACCCCACCGTTTTGTTCTTCACATAAGCGGATTCGCCTCAAAAAAATTGAAATTAACTCTTTCTAATACTTCAGGATTATTTTTTATTTCATTAGCTGCGGTTTCAATACATTGCCAAAGATCTTCTATTGTATTGACTGGAGTACATTTTGTAATTTTTAGTGAGAACGGTGCATTTTATGGGAAAAGAGCAAGAGAGGTAAAATGTTCTAAAATGTTTGGGGCTCTACAGGGTGTCTAAAAAGTTTGGGCTTACCGTACCGATAAAAAAGTTTTGACGCAAAAACCAACATGAGTCACCTAAAAAACAAACACTCTGTATACCAGGGGGGGTCCATTTAAAGGTGGTTGGTGGGTATTATTGAGTGTATAGTGTGTACAAAATTTGAGGGCGATCGGTTAAACGGTCCTAAAGTTATTTGAGAAAAAGTACTTTCGTGGGGGCCCCCTTCGAGGACCCGTAGCTCCGCAGGGGGGCCCAATAGAAATATGCACGATCTCTACATGAAGAGGTTCTATAGCAGTTTTAAAAATTTTATCTATTTTTATCTATTTTTGAGTTAAAATTTATGTACGGGTCAAAGATTCACCCAGTATAGTTTTTATAAAAAATAACAAATGACTAAGAAACACCTAAGCAACTACATCCAATATGGACCGGGAGATAGTGACAGATTTTTGGACGTGATTTTACACAGTATGCCTTGCAAAGGGCATTATGTGGCACATATTCTCACAATAATAAGGAGAGAGTCATCCTGGGTTTTTCATGTGAAAAACTGAGTTTTCAATTATTCGAAAATATGCGTTTTGATATGATTTTATACAGGCTGCCATGTGTTTTATAATGAAGTTCAAAGAGAAAATTCCTCGGAAAACCACAGGCATACCATTAGGGTGGGTCCAAAGGGCTATTATTGCCACGTGATCTTGTATTTTAATAATTAATTTTTCCACGTTTCTGAACAGGCTGCCAATGAGAAGTATGCAAGTTCTTGTTATGAAACTGCTGAAGAAAAAATGGCATACCGTTTGCGCATGTCCAAGTACACTTTACATGGAATAAATCGTTTAAATTATTAAATAACATTCAATTTAAACAGAACATTGTCCTTTTTCAACCTGCCCGAAAACTGGCATACCCTTCCTGCTTGGCTATACTCTTCCACAAGCTGTTCCTTGTTCTAAGATGTTCTTCAACAAAATTGGTCTGTTATACCAATTATCAACGTAGAGTATGTGATTTTTATTTATTCATAAGTGTTAGGACGATGTCCCCTGATACTCCTAATCTTGCAGTCCTTTCGATTGCCATTGATGCACCGGTATAAACAATGAAGCCATCCAGTTTTTGAATCGCAAATTTCAAATAGCTTTACCCCAACTCAGTGTCTCTTAGATGGTATAAATTGTTTGAAAGCTAAAGGGCCTTTCCATAGAATTAGACTTTCATCAATTGCCAAGTCTTGAAATAGATAAAAGCTAGTACTAAATTTGTTTTGCAGTAAATCTACAACAGGCCAGATTTTTCTCAGTGAATCTGTAGTGTCCATCGTTGCATTGTCAGCAAAATGCAAAGCATATAATGTTTGCAAAAATGTATCCCGCAAACAGATTTTTGATAAAAGCAACAGGCCAGATTTTTCTCAGTGAATCTGTAGTGTCCATCGTTGCATTGTCAGCAAAATGCAAAGCATATAATGTTTGCAAAAATGTATCCCGCGAACAGATTTTTGATAAAATGGAGTTTTGATAGGAGGATTCATAGACCAATATTCCTTCAGTGACCCTTTTTCTACCAAGCCCATCAGTATACAAAGGGCCAAAAACTGGTACCTACATTTCTGGAACATCTCTATCGATCCAACGAGAAAAGATGCTAAATGTCCGTTGTCCTTCAAAGATTTCGCTTATTTATTTGTTTCCTGGCTTACGATAGAAAGCAACTCTTCCTCAAAAAATATTTTAAAATAGTCCTGTTCCATAGTGTTGTCATCAAGGTGGGGAAAGTCACTGATCCCAGAGTTGGAATTATCGAAATTCAAATTTTCATCAAATACCCAAGAAATATTAATTTCCGGTTGTTTTTTTTTTTTAACTGAAGTTCTTGGTTCTGTAGTAGAAAGCCCGGGTGTATTATTGGCATCGTATTCTTCATCTATATCTTCACCCAAGTTTATGATATCATGTTCAGATTCACTTCATCTTCATAATCACTGAGTACATATTCAGTACCACTTTCATAAGCTAGCTGCTCCACTTCCTCCTGGTTTAGATATTTTTTAGACATTTTCCTTATAAATTACGACAGCACAGCGCATACGTACGTACGGAACAGCAAAGAGTTTGAAACTAATTTGATGTCTGTATTTATTGTTACTACCCATCCTGCGTAATTTTCCTCCGTTAAATGAAAAGTTTTGTATATCTGATATTGATGATCCGAATTAATTAGTTTAAAGTATATTTTGCATGAGCTTCGCCTAATTTGATCAGGCATTTAAATTTTCACAGCATCTTAAAAATAATTCTTCATTTTCGTGTAAACTCTAGCTTTTTCAGTTTTGTAAGGTAATTATTGAATTTATAACAAACAGAGCAGCGCCATTTTGTAGCTTTTTTCAGTACAAACAAATTACATTCTGGTCATTTTTAGCATAGGAATATTTTGGTGATATTTTTATATTAAATAGTTAATACATTTTTTAGCGGTTGAGGCATTATGTAAAGTTTTGTGTTTTCAAAACAAGTATACAAGATATATTTTCAGCTTTACCTCCCTGTATCAAAATTTACCAGTATGTACCGGGTGTTCCCGTATATTTTGACCCACCCCTAGAGCCTCTATTTTTCGAGTTAGAAAAAAATTACTAAAATGAAAGTTGCGGGGTACCAAGGTGTATTGTCCCAAAAATAATGGATTGAAAGGAATGCCCTTGCCTAAGGTGAAATGTTTTTCCTTGGCAACCTTGATTAAATAATATAGATCGTATTTATCTGCAATATGGAATATCATGCGAATGCATCGAGAAAACATATAACATATTTATATTGTTGGAATCGGAAAAATGCGTACAATTCAAAAATCCACAAATATACAGGGTGTTCCATTAAAAAAGTAAGTTTATATTTTTTCATAAATTTGCGACGCTCATTTGTTTTATCTAGTAACAGATCTTAGCAGTTCAGAAAAAACCCTAGAACTTTCATTTAAGTAATTTTTTTCTAACTCGAAAAATATAGGCTCTAGTGGTGGGTCAAAATATACGGGAACACCCTGGACATACTGGTAAATTTTGATACAGGGAGGTAAAGCTGAAAATATATCTTGTATACTTGTTTTGAAAACACAAAACTTTACATAATGCCTCAAGTTGGTCACCTTGAACAATTTCTCTGATTTTTGTGTTCTGATAATTAAACGGTACATACTATGTTAATTAAAATTAATTGCCTAGTATTTAATATGGTAGTGGTCTAGTCTGTCTGGTAGTATAGTAGCTAATTCAAGGTGTTAGTAGTAACTTTTTGGCGGTAGCAGACATTTTATGATTTCAGCAATTGTGTGCAAGACTGGTAGAATCAAATGTGAAGTCAAAATCTCCAAAATAAGGTTCTAAAGAGGTACCCTCTCAGAAATGACCACAGATAAATTAAAAACTTTTATTTATTTCATCTTTAATTATAAACAAAAATGTAGATTGTGACGGAATATAGATATTGGGTTTTGGAAAAACATTTATTTATACACTCCTTTCTTTATAGTTAACAATGTATTGGGAGTAGTTTAATATCTCCGCGTGTAGATGGCGCCACGGGTCCATGGAAACCTAGTTGAGCTATCAAAATACAGATGTCACCTCCGGTGCTAATAAGTGAATATCTCAAAACTGATATTTTTATGGGATTTTTTATAACTCCTGCGAAATGCAATTTGGAACCTTTCTTCATTCTTTTGCGTCTTGTCAGAGCTAGGTAGCTGTTTGTTTTCATTGTTGCAGCATATTTTATTTAATAATTTATCAGGTAGGTTGAAATATTTGCTGAAAATAAGTGTTCTCTTTGTTAAATATTATTACAGTTCTTACTGGTTCACAAACACAAAAAAGATCTCACGATTCATCCATGTGTGCCTACTCCTAATAAAGATCCCTGGGCAAAAAGTTTGGAATTTAATTGCTAGCCTGAACCCACATACCTGTTACAATTATTATTCTATGCTTACTACGGTAAAATAAAATAGTAAACACTAAAATTTTAATTTTTGTTGATAATTAAAAAAAAAAGAAAATGCATCATGTGGGATTTGAACCTACGATGAAATAAATTATGCACGTACCTTTACCTGTTAGGCTACATCCAATTCTGAAGATTGTTTTCACGCAGTCACTCATATCCGAAATTGACACTTGGTGCATAAATTCTTAGTAGTTTTTAATTAATTTCTGGTCATTTCTGAGAGGGTACCTTTTTAGATTATTAATTAGGAGATTTTCTCTTTCGATTGGCCCATAAATTAACCCCAGGGAATTAAACTAGAGAATAAGTTCTAAAATAACTGTACTACGTTGAAAGTGATAGTTTCTGGGCTGTAGCAGATATAAGTGAGTGCAAGGTGGTAGTGTCATTCAATATTAACACTCACCATGAGGGTAATGACTTCGAAATGTTGGTCAGTCAATAAGTTAGGCAAATCCATCTAAAGATAATGCAAAGGTAGGAAAATCTCACCTTCAAGGTGGTTTCAAACACCACTCGACACCAGCACTGACACATGACATGGCTGTCATTTCTTAAATATTTTCATGTACGAGTATTACCCGCATTTCCTTAATAATTTTGATTACTACCAATTTTTGATAATTTTAATCATAGCAAAAAGGGATGAATAATAAAAATATTATAGGGGGTGTGTCACTTACATGAATAACTCTGTATGGCCCTGGAAGAATAGTTTGATGTAATTTTGTAGCTATTTGACTATGTTTATTGAGTTTTGTGTTTATCGCTTGTGATAATTTTTTAATGGATAATCATTTTGTCTAATTATCTATCACTACACTAAATGTGCTATATTTTTTATTTCAGACAATGCATGTGTTGTTATCGAGATCCAAAGAACTTGGAAAGGTTCAGCAACATCACTCTGGGCCTAATATTTATGGCAGTATCGCAGCTGAAACAATTGTCAGAAAAAGAAGTGGAAAATGTGGATAAATCTGAACAAATTGATAAGGCTGATGATGCTAAACCTGTGAAAGACATTACCTGTGTGGAAAATCAAGATGCGGAAGTGGTGGAACGAGACAAGCTACTCATTTTGGTCTCGAAAATATTTCTGTTAAATTTTCCATTGTATGTTGCATACAAGCATACAATTCAAAACAAAATAGATGAGCTGACACAGCAGGAAATAGCCAATCTAAACATGTTTTGCGATTTGCACGATTCAGAGATTCCAATATATCTATTGAAGAATGTCAGTTGTTTTTGCAAAATTAGTGGCTTACTTACAATGACAACCTGTTTTACACAACTGTCACCTGATGTACTACCAGTTTCTACTGCCCATGCAATGATATCGGTCGGTAAGTTTTCATTTTAAACATGGTCTTCTTTTGATTAAAAAACAGGTACAACCAGTAGTAGTGGTGCTATAATCTACTACTATAAATAAGTGGCCAGTGTTTTTGCGTTTTGTGCACAGTGTAAAATTAAGGGTAAAAAGCAAGACACGTGATTGTAGAGAGCACCTGGGTTAATAATTGTTTTATACTCACTTGAGGAAAATCAACCAAACTCAAAAGTTATAGCCAAAAATTGAAATTAAGGACCAGTAGGGCTCTGATTTTGAGCTTTGCGCAAAATGCAAAAAACATGGGTCACTTGTTTTTCGGAATAGATTATGGTACTGTTATTGATGGTACTTGTTTTTTTGTATTATCTACTTGGTTTTATTATTGAACGATATGAAGAAATTAGACAATGCAGGTATTGGAAGTATTATTACAGTGAAAAAATATGGATCCTATACAGTTACTTTGGAGTTTTACGACCATGGCCACCAAAACTGGCGTGAACTAAACTTCAAGAGTGAAAAATTTTTAATATTCAGAAAATTTATTCTTGATAAACGTATATGCATAATTTCAATCTAGAAATGATTGTCAAAATTTATATCTCTTTTCGTGTAGGGAGGTTCAAAAATATGAAAATATGAAAGTGGCTAAAGAGTATAGTACTCCTATTTTTCAAAATGTTAAAAAATGTCATTAAGAAAACTTGTTTCAAATTATTGAGACAAGATGTCAAATTCAAAATCAGATGGCTACTACGAAGAATTTTTTTTACTTGTCCCTCTTAAATGGCTTATGTAACCCAACTTTGGATCTTGAAAATTGGAATGTAGAGTTTCAGTCTCTACTGGTAAAAAAGTTTACACATATACTGGGCAGCCACGAAATTGTTTTGTTGAATTTACTTTTTTTTTAACAAACTAAGTGTCCAGGGCCTAATAATTTTGTTTTCCTGTCTAAACATCTTGAGTGTCATGGGCAGAGTTCTTTAGGGGGGAGGATTTATTTTTTAAATATATGGCCACTGCCAATTTGTTTTATCCCTTTCACCAAAGCCACTATAGAGTGCGTCTGCCGATGACTTTTTCGAATGTAACTGTCCATTTCAATTTTCAGTACCCAAGTTGGCAACAATGAGCACTGTTAGTGTCATCTGGAATTTAGCCAGGGTTGTAATGAGCTTAGACTTAATCTACAAATTTACTGATTTATTTAATTTAGTGGTTGAATATCTTTTTCAATTTTATTTTTATTACTATAAATAACAGCATTTATGTAAAGCTAGAAACGTAGCTAAGGATAGTAGTAAAAAAATTATTGTCTTGTGAGTAGGTAAATCTGAATATAAATTCAAACCTCAAACTGGACCTTTCAAAGGTTATAATGAAGATTGGGTAAATAGTTCAGTAATATTAATAAATTTGCATAAGGATCATTTGGATTTTTATTTAAAAAAGATATCTTTGACAGTTTTGTATAATACAGTGATATCTAGTTGTCTAGTCATGGACTAGATTCTAGACTGACTTTTGTCCATATATTTTTTTACTTTTGGGCTGTGTTCGGAGGTGTTTGGAGTTGAATATAACAAAGGTCCCCGCGTCTGCAAGATGAGCTAACTCCCGGGGTTCCCAAAGTGTGTCCCTCTTTTTGGTTCTTTGCTTATATCTCGATAATGGTTGGTCCTAGCAAAAAATTAAAGCTGATACATTATTTCTGAACAAAATAGTGTATATTCATTTGTTTCTTTTCTTTAACTGTTTTTGAGTTATGAACCATTGAAGTGTTATTTCTTCAAAAATAACCTTCACACCATGGTTTTGGTCATACAATGTCAGGTTCCTTCTAAACCATTATATTTAGAGCAAAATTGGTTAGATGTGGAGTCACAGAAGATATAATTATCTTCAAAGTGGTAAATTAAAAGTGAAATCCGCCTATTACACGAAAAGTTATTTGCAAAACTCATAAAACCAATTAATTGAAAAAATCCGAAGCTTTTCCTTTTAAATAGCGGTTAATATCACCATACAAATGGTTTATAACACATGCCGACACTTATATATTATAGATACATATTAAATTCCATTTGTTATCAGTTTTCTTACTTGTCCATACAAATTGTTCCAAATCAAGTTTTCTTCATAAAATCGCCTCATCAACCGCCTCTTAAAATATCTACATGTTGATTTGGAACACCCTGTATAGGAAGTCTTTGATAGGGTTCATACCTTTCGGGACGGGGTAAATGTTGAATAAAATAGCACAATTTGCGAAATGTTTTTACTAAAAAATAGTAAAATTAGTACCCAATATATAACGTAATTAAATCAAACATTTTAATTTATCCTTGATCCTTGATTTACCCTTGACCCAAAACTTGATGATAAACCTCTCCCGGGACTATCTAGGCTCAGAAGATCAAAGATAAATTAAAATGTTTAATTACGTTGTAATATGAGGTACTAATTTTACTATTTTGGTAAAAACATTTTGCAAATTGTGCTGTTTTTATTAACCTTTCAGCGGGCGCACTGTCATAAAATTTACGACAAATGCCCAAAATCTCTTTCCCTTCACTTATCCTTCAGCCGCGAGTTCCGAGCACCCACCTATTCCTAGATCAATATCTTTCTAAACTCCAGGAGGAAGGGTGTGTCCAAGAGTGTTTGTTATCAACAGATATTTTGTAAAGTTTCAGTTCAGCAAACATTTTATGACACGCGCCATTATGTGTAAGTATATTACAAATATTATTTTCCCTCATGTCTTTCGCATTTATATCATTAGTTTCATACCTAAATGTGTTTTTGATTGGTACATATTTCTCAATATGACTCAGGCTGCCTACGCAAAAAGAGCTGGGCTGTTGAAGAAGAGAAAAAGAAGAAGGAATCCTTCTAAAACACGGTGTGTCGATCATATGTTTGTAGAAGAAAACATTTTCAGCATCGATGAAGGGTTGGTATTGTCAATCATTTACGTGCAAGAACCTTTCCTCATAGCAATATCCCAACATTTAAAAGAAGAAAAAATCATTAACTTGGATAAACCCGAATGACGTAAAATTTATGACAAGCGCTCGCTCAAGTGAAATTAAATAGCACGCCCGCTGAAAGGTTAAATACTTACCCCATCCCAAAAGGTCCTAACTCCTAACCCTATCATATGCTACCTATATACAGGGTGTTCCAAATCAACATGTCTGTAGATATTTTAAGAGATGGTTGCTGAGACAATTTTAAGATGAAAACTTGATTTGGAACAATTTGTATACGCAAGAAGAAAAGAAGAAAAGAAAAGAAATTTGAGAATAACAATAAAAAATGTCGAAATTTACAATGTAATTGTTAATAAGATTTACCAGGTTAATGAAATCGAATAACTTACAAAGTTAGAATTAACCCTTTGAGTGGAAAAAGAAGACAGACGAAGTACGAATTAACTCTACACAACACGTTAAAGTCCAAAAAACTCAATGATTTTAAAGTTCTGCACGTACGATCTTAAGATTGGAATGCTTTAAACAAAATACACCCGATGCCCACGGCAGTGAAAGGCAGTTTTCGAGTGGATCTCATGTTTCTCATGGCGACTGCGACCTAGATTAACGGCCTGACAACTGTGGCAGTGGTGTTGATGTTACTAGCTCAGGTTCTCAGGGTTATGCCAAGTTAACTGCTACTGTATCAGTTAGTGGTCGACAGGTCGTCACTGTTTGTCACTGGTTGCGATGACTTTTTGGACACTGAGCAGGTTGAGCGTGCAACAAATTCAGGCAAATTAATCAATGCTAAATCCCTCCATTTGTATAACAGTGTTATTATGACTGTTTTGTTACTATCGAAAAATTTAAAACTTAATGAAATTACTTAAAATGTTACAAAGATAGTACGAATTACATCCCAAAAATATAACTTATTAACCCGTAATCCGTATTAGAAGCAACAGAAGTCACAGTACTCTTTGAAATTACTTAAATTTGCAATATTGGAAACCAGCTGTACAGAGCGAACATCAGCTGTGAAAACAACCATAACATATACTGCCTTCTTCGATCTTTGAACAAAAAATACGATATTTATTTTACTACAAATTGTTTAAGAATGATAAGTGATACTATAACAAAAGATAAAAGGAAAATTTGAGGATCTCCATCAGGTATGGACCTATTTGTGTGCCTTAACTGATGTGAATTATCTGCCCCAAATACAATGATACTAAACAGAAAAAGGCACACCGGGCTACATAGGACAGGAAAAGGTCACTACGTTTAATAATCCAGGTATAGGTGTTTTAAAAGCAGCGAATTCAATCGATCTCAAGAACTAAATGTGAGATAGAAAAAAGTGCCAGGTGAGTTTTAAACAGATATGAAATCAACCAAAAAAAAATATCAAAGATAATTCACAAAATAAAACATATGCTTCAGTCCTATCTTAGGTCATGCTCCGGGAATGAATTCGTAGTTTTCCCATTCCCAATCACGTTATCTTTGACCTTTGGAATGGCCACCCTCTTGGCGTCCTCGGAAATTCCCAAAAAAGGGCCGGCAACTCATATGAAACCCAAAAAATACACAATTAGCGGGTTCCACCACAACAGAATACACAACAAAGGCACACAAAGCATCATAAGAGAGTCTCAGGCGGGCGATAACCACCTGAGGCTACCTTGAAACCTGCCAGCTATTTCTGCACGGAGTTTGACTTCTCTTTTCACTACACCACAATAAAAATCGATATTTAGGCGTGCTACGTATAGTCATCCTTATTAGATGGTCTTTACTGTACCGAACTTCGATTATTTTGAAATTTCCATATTTTATGAACAAATAAACATTGGTAAGACATTTGGAGGATGATAATAATTAATTAAAATATGGCAACGGAGTTTTAACACAAAAATTCCGTTACGAAATAGGTACAAGTTTTACTTTTTCATTTACCACGTTGAAATAACTGTATTTTCTGCAACTTCGCTTCTGACCACTTTTGCTCTAAATATAATGGTTTAGAACAGGGGTCTCCAAACTTTTCAGCCTTGGGGCCATACTGATTACTTCAGTGAGTTCCAAGGGCCAACACCATTTTAATTCTCCTGTCAGTATCTATAGTTTCTAGACTAGTCGCCGAGTATGCGCTTTGAGCGAGCATACGCTTGCTAAATTCGCTAGTTTAATCACTATTGTGTTGTGCTCTTCAATCACTGTGTTGTACTGTATTGTTTACGACCACATACCTATTTATATAGGTACCTATGTGTTTACGACCGGGACACTTGACGACATCTGGTGGTTACACGCGGAAATAGGTAATGTCCTCTCTCTATCCATCACTAACAGATAGCGCTCAAATCGCGTTGTTTTTTTCCCGCCATTTTAACCCACGAAAGTGCCACAATTTCAAAATAATTTGCTTTTTCAAATTGTTGCATTTATTTACGTTTAGGTATAATTTTATATTTTGGAAAATAAATTAAAATGAATAAATAAGCTCGGACCACTGTGTGTTGTTGGTCAGATAAATTTTCCGACGGTATAGAAGTTGACTGGAGGCATTTCTTATTGCCCACCAACAAAAAATCATCAGATTTAAAATGTGTTGAACAAACGAATTTGTTCTTCGACCATAGTTCATTGCTGGGCGAATTTAAAGCTTTTAACCATTCTAAATAGAGGTCCCGGTCTTTGGGAAACCGAGTATTTCTAGGATAATAATTTACCAATGGAAGGATATACTTTCAGGTCTAAATCTTTTGCAATTTGTGCATGTTCTTACAGAGCAAGACATGTTAATGAACACAAAACGCAACACGATTATAAAAACACGCCAGCAAAAACGCTAAACACACGAAAAATACCTTAAAAAGCAATTAAAAGTAAGCACGTCAAAACGTAAACAAACTACAAGACAATACTATGGGTTAACATGGCGGCCGTCGAAGCGCCCGCTGTGTAGCCACAGTAGGTCAAAGCGCATTCTCCTACTCCATATCTCTGGTTGAACCTCGATGGTTCTAGAAGTTCTGGTGTACTCCACTCACTTCTTAGGTGGCAGTAATTGGAGTAAAAAAATTATCCAACTTAACAATAAGCCATTAGCTGTCGCGGGCCGGATTGATGACACTCGGCCATTAGCTGTCGCGGGCCGGATTGATGACACTGACGGGCCGGATTTGGCCCGCGGGCCGTAGTTTGGAGACCCCTGGTTTAGAAGATACGTGACATTGTATGTCCAAAACTGTTGTGTGTAGGTTATTTTTGAAAAAATTATATTTTTCAATGGTTCAGTTAAGTTTACGAAATCAAAAAAACGATTTTTAAAACATCTATTAGACAGCTACAGGGCAGCGATTACTGCTACAGATCAAGATAGAACTAAAATACAATGGATCATGCCTTAAATATATAAGGATATAAAATACAAACTTAAGCATACACTTGTCCGCGCACTCAGCGTTCAATCATCACTTTTCTCCAAAGGCACATAACTCGACCCTCCTTAAGAGGAAAATATTAACCTGGAGGGTTGTTACAAGCTTTTATTTAACTTGTTCTGTTATTTTTCCATATCTGTTTCTTCCCCCATTTCAAATTTGACTTCTGTTCTTTTCTTGAATTTTCTTTGGTATACTTTCCAGGCGTCACATCCAATAATTATTAATAATGAAATAATAATAATACTTGTAGCAAATCCATAACTTAGGGTATGTATTTTTTGAATGTCGGGGACTTGTAGAAGTGTAGATTTTTCTTAAAGTTTATGAATATTTTCTAAATCAATTGTTTGAAGTTGAAGTGGTTTCGCTCTGAGGTAATAATAGTTGAGGTCATTTATTAGAATTTGGGGTAGGTTAAATGGTTTTCCTTTTATTTCTTCATTTTTATTTATAAGTCGGAACTCTTTGATTTTGATTTCACAATTTTCTGGAAAATGCATCAAATTTGGTTCGTTGATAATTTTGATTTCTTCTTTCTTTTGACAATTCGTAATTTTAAGTGCTTCTTCGGCAGGAATGGCAATAACGTATTCGCTGTTAATTGCTTGAATTATTGGGTTTATTATATTAATCGCTAAACCATGACAAAACTTTCCTTCGGCTTTTTTTTATCATGGAAATTATGCATTCTTTTGAGTGAGGTGTGAGCAAATTTTGACAAATATACATATTTTCATTTTTTGGGCATTCTTTGTTCTCGAACTGTTGTTGGCTTGAGCCAAGTATGTTAAGGGTGACTCGGAATAACAATTGAATTTTTAATTGGGATTGGGAATAATCGAATGTTTCAAATTTTTCGTGTAAAAATATTGGAAAATGAATTGCGAATATAATTTTATCATTATTAAAGTTTACTTGTATTCCAGCGAGTTCATAATAGGAGTATAAATTTTTCCAATATTTAATCTTGGAACGTAATTGTAAGGCAGAAACTATTGAACTATGTAAAGTATTAAGTTTTGCGAACATTATCAGAGATTTTGACAATTAAGAATAGTTTGATCCAAAATGTTTTGTGCTTGTAAATATGCTGAAATATCATTAATAGTTTTATTGATATTAACCTCAAAATTTTCTAATTTTTCTTTTATTAAATTTTGATTTGATTGCAAAGTTGTTATAGTAGAATTATAATTATCAATAAGTTGCTTCGTTAAAGAAATGTGTAAGGAAATTTCCTTTATAAAGGATTCCTGATTATTTTTTAGTGCGTAAATCGCTTTGTCATACCTTTCACCATCGTCAGAGTCTAGTGTGCCAAAAAGCCATTTCGAACCTTTACCAACTATATTTACTAAGCCTCTTTTATTTCTATTATGGGGAGTAAGATCATCTAATTTTTTCTACTTCCATTATTAAATATTCTACATGTTGTAGTAAATTATATAAAACATTAGAGTATGTATTGGTAGCAATTTTTGATATATTACTTTTATCCAAGAATAGTTTCATTATGCTATAAAATTTGCACATATTATTTAGTGTAAAAGTCATTTCAGTTGTCTTTGTCAGTGTCAATACTGGAGTTAATGTTAGTAACGCTGTCGTCAGGGATACCATAACTGCAGAAAGGAATTGTGTCATTGTCAATGTAAACATCCTGGAAACAAGGGATTAAATTAGATTTCGGGTGTCTTAGTTGCGATTTGTGAATAATTTTGTCAGCAGAAGTTTTAACTTTTGGCCCTAAATCTTCCTTAATTTCGATTTTTACTTGTTTTGGTTTGGTTTTATCCCTTAATGAAATTGGACAGTACAAGGCTCGTAATTTTGTGGTTCTTCCCTATCCTTGCTGTGTTTTGTATCTTGCTTATGTTTTTCGCTTAATGAAACCTCATGAATTTTGTCAAAAATTATCTTTAATTTATTTTTATGCTCATCTATACACTGGTTTAAAATTTATTCATCTGTGATATCAAATGGATCGAGGGCACTGGTGTGACCGTTAATAATATCAAAAGGTCTTTGTTTTGTCGCGCTAATAAAACCTAAATTACTATTAGGTACTATTTGAGTTACCAGGTGTTGTGAAATGTAGATTTGCATTATGAAGTTTACAAAAGTCAGTAAGAAGGCTTGTTTTGAATTCAGTACCATTATCACGTTATTGATTTTGGTATTCCAATCTATGATACAAAATTAAAAATTCCATCCATTACATCGGTTGAATTACATGATTCTAAAGGATAAGCTTGAGCATAATTTGAAAAAACATCAATTATCGTTAAAAACCTTTTTCCTAAAATTTGAAGTGCCCATGTGTATGGATTCGAAAGGTTGTGACAGGGTTTTGGTTAAGGCAAATTTTATTTTAGGTGGGTTCCTATCATATTTAGCATCAGTGCCGGTTTAGCCGAACTTCAAGCCCTGGCGCTATAGATTTAGCGCTCCTTTTAATAATCTGCCTTTGGCCTCTTTTTTACAAATGAAAAAAAATTGATGTTTCAATTTTTATTACAAAATAGAATATAAAAAACATAAATGTGCATGCAGATTATTTTTGCAAAACTGATTAAATAAATTGCATTGTTTTTATTTTCGCAGTAGCTATTTTTGTTTTTATTGACATCATTTTTGATTTCTAAATTCTACATAGGTATGGATACATGCGCATGCAAGAACATTACAAGTGTCATTTTTGAGATTTTCACTTTTTCTCATTTCTGGGGTCTAGTTACGGGATATTTGTAACGAAAGATAAAAATAAAACTATTCAATTTCGCATTATTTCCCTAAAATTTTTGATGTGTCAATTGTATCTGACAAAATGGACTTTTTCAGGGGTATAGTTAATTATCAAATTAAAATATTATAACGCAGAAGATATACTATGAGAGTTCCAAGCCACTTGCCCCATGTTAATCTCCATAAGACCAGAAATGCATAGGTGGATTTCTTCCTTTACTTCCTCTGCTACGGGCCTTGGGCGCTCTCGGTTAGGTGGCAGGCGGCACGGGTGCTGTGGCTAAAACAATTATCGACGCAAAAAATGCCAAGAAAAGGTTGGAATAACAAAAACGTCATAATCAGGCAATGGAAGCCACTGGAAAAGAAGGTTCTGGTTTATATTTACGAAAAAATAAGAATGGGGTAGGACTGTTTCTAAAGAAGCAAAAAACTCACAATGAAGCTACCCAATAGACCGCTGTCCGACGAAGACATATCGAATTACGTAGAAAGTTTAAAAATACCACATTCCAGAGGCGTGTTTATGAAAGATACTCTTCCGTCGACGCCAAGAATTAATGAAGCGGCCATTTTAAATTTGGACGTGCAACGCATTGTGTAACTTACAAAAAAAGAGGCCCCGTCGTAGAATATTTCGATAGCCTTGGCGCTTTAAAACCGCCCAAAAACTGATTCGATATTTTGGAAAGGGTGTCAAGGTCACGTACAAAGCGATGCCTATCAAAATTTTAACGAAATAAATTGCGGTCATTTGTGTCTAGACTTTTTATGTAAAAGGTGGAGGTCGCCTTAGAAGTCGCCAGTCATGTCATTGTTATTTACTCTGCACGGACGTACATCCACGCTGTCCATCGATTTCGATAGCCCGATAGTTTTGGACCCAAACGCCGAATACGGCTTAGCTGGGATTCCACACGTACAACAGCATACCAAATATCGAAGAGGAAAGCGTTGACAATAATTTTTATTACGTAACCGGCAGTTTCGGTGGTAGCAGAGTACTAACATTTCCCACCAGATAATATGAAATAAAGAACATAGAAGAGCACATAAGAAAACATTTAAAAAAGTCGGAAGACGAAAACGATAGCGGTAGCATATCGATAAAAGCGAATAATAGTTCTCTGCAGTGTGAGATCTACAGCGATCAATATACCATCGATTTTATTACGCCCGGATCTATAGGTAGACTTTTTGGTTTTCCAAACTATATTTAGACAAAGAAAAAGTACATTTTTCAGATTTGCCAGTAGATATCGTTAAAGTTAGAACGATGCATATAGATTGTAACATCACTGCCGGTGCTTATTACGTAAACCGACCTACGCACACAATTTACGAATTTGCCATTGGGGTCGATCCTGGTTACGCCATAGACGAAATCCTAAAAATTTACTCTACGTGCCTGTCATCAAACGTGAAATAAACAATCTGACCATAAACATCCTCGATCAGAATTTCAAGCCTGTCAATTTCAGAGGTGAAGAAATTATCGTTAGATTGGAAGTGAAACGACTGTCTATGTGAAATGCGTTTGGTTTTTGAAGGCAACTACCAATCGTATAAAAGGCGGTTTAGTAACCTCCGACCCTCATTGACCAAGGCGTCATCGAAGTGGAAACACCATTGCAACTTGAATCTAACGCCGGAAAACCGTCGATTTCTAGAAGCACTCGGCTACCATGTCGTTAAAGCCGCAAGTATTCGACATGCACCGCACTCCAACCTTCGATGAGTCCATTCAGCGATTAGAGCAACGAACATATTACCCGTTTGTGAAATCTTTTCTGAATAATGACATTGTGGAGATAACGATTAACCAAGGAGACACCTGGTTATTGATGTATGACGCTGCAATTTATATCAAAAGTAAAATAGAGAAGGAAAGGGGAACCGGGAAATGTAGTTTTGCTAATAACTGAGCTGCATTTCTCTTCGATTCGATTTCATATGAACTGAATGGAAAGGAATTGGAAACAGTTCGAAATCCTGGAATTGTAATTGCTATCAGAACATATCTATGCTACGCCCCCAGTGATGAAAAATTTCTGGTAACTGCAAGTTGGTCTGGTCCAACCAAGCCTTTGACCGTCAATTTGGATGGAACATTTAGCTTGAGAATACCTCTGAAACATTTGTTTGGAATGAAATGATTTGGGCTTTCGCGGCCGCTGTCTGTAGAGTGGTTGTTTCTCGGGTTGAGAGGCCGTCGTCGATTGGAATCTTTTCGTAACGTTTCGCCGGCACGAGTGATCAGTCGTCCGGTGTGGCTGGAGCGTAACTAATGGTTCCGACGAGTTCGCAGGTCATATTTATGGGTAGTTTCTGGTGGGAGTGGGACAGGATTAGTATCACGAAAGTGTCGTCAACGTAACGGTACCATATGGGCCCGTCCATATGGCCTCTGGGAATAGCCTCCCACTAGAAAATAGAGAAAATAATTGTTCTTGAAATCGGCAGTGAAGTGTCCCAAAATCGTCACTAAAAGCTCAGAAATCGGCACTGAAGTAACCCATTATTGTACGATTTTTTCAATAAGTAGGCCTTGGCGAGATGTAAACGTCAGACGCGGAGCCATCGTTCATCAAAAGTGACCAAATATTCAAAACCCGGCCAATAAAGGCTTTTCGTACACATTGCAAAATTGTTACCTATAGCAGCGCAATCCTTCAGTGTACATATTTTAGTAAGTTTGAATATTAACAGATTTGTTATGGAGTCCTGACATACTTGACCTAAGTAGAGCGATCGTCAAAGTCAAGCAACGCCGCGCACAGTCAGTTCATGGACGGGTGATCCCGTATGATTATTTTCTTGCTTAATAAAATATTTTTTTCCAATTTCAAAAAAATATAATATGTACCTCGGCACTGAAGTTCTTTTTATGACTCATGTGGTTTATTTGCCTCGGCCAGAGGCCTCGGCAACTAAATTCCACATGATTCATACAAAGTTGAACTTTGTAATATATATATATATATACAGGGTGAGTTTTTTTCGATGACCACTATGGGGATCTCGGAAACTAGCAGAGCTAGATAGCGTCAAGGGATTATTCAGTTAATCTGTGACAATAATCCTTTTACCGTTAAAAATGGTTTGTCTGTCTCACGTAAAATGTTTTTTTATCTTATTTTGATCTTAAAAATTAACAAAGTGTAACATAATTGGCGCAAGCTATATTTACAACATAATTTATGCAAATCATACCTACGGCAAAATAAGCTTTTCCCTGGGAGTGTACCACCGGCCGTGAGGCCGGCCCCCACTGCCCCTTCCTCACCCAATTGGTATCTATCTAGCCTTGTTCAAGCTTTTAGAGAGAGAAGAGCTTCGAAATTTTTCGTAGCTTCCCATGGCCTCTTAATGCTATTGTATGTTTCAAAAAGGTAATCACATGACGATAAACTTAGGCAAAGAAATTGCTTTGCCGTCAAAATTACGGATAGTTTCAACATACATTTTTAGCATTGGCAAATTAAGATTTTCATTTATATTTTTTTATTGTCTTCTTTATTAATAACTTGGGTAACTTCTACTGTTCGTCAAAACTTAAATTAAATGAAAATAAACTTGTAATATTTTCAATATCAACGTCACTCATCAAATAAATATCTTAAATTGATGAAAAGTATCGTAAAATTCAAAATTCAAAAATATCTAAAAATAAGTATTAAAAAAAGGAATAAAATAAGGATCCAAAGGAACACTTGACCCTTACCAAAAGTTGATTCTGGTCGCCGGCCAAAGTCCTCTGGTGAGCAATATCTTGTCTGTAGCACTGAGGTGTAGACTGCCAGGGGTGTATCTAGGGGTTGCTCATTGTGAAGCTCGAAGACGTCTTCAGGGTTTAAATCCTTCAGCTTCTTGCGACGCGCTAGAATGCGGTGCCAATTTATGATTTCAGCAGGTGGGAAATAAGGCAGTTTCTTATCAATATTAAAATTATAGGCAAAGTAGAAAATAGTATCTCTATATATTTAGAGAATAGTTGAAGTGCTTGTCAAAAAGAAAATAAGTGGATTAGTGGTTATCACAGAAACTAGTAACAATAGGAAAGTCATCCATAGAACAAAAGTTTCTCCAAATTACCCAGTCTTGTGGATGCGCTACGTTCCAACGTTCCTAGGATCGAAAAGTTCCTTTGCACCGCAACATCATCTATACGCCAATATCAAAATGAACGCCTAGCAGTTGCAAATGAAGCCCTCTTCAGGTCCTAGCGTACGGCATTTGCAGAATTAAAATATATCTTTTTGTTCCCGAGATATCATCAATGGGAGTCCTCATTGGGACACCCTGTATACACATAAGTAAAGGTATATTTAATTTTAGAATATTTTATTATACAAAAGTTGCATTTCCTTTATATGAAAAGAGTACAATTTTATTAAATGTGCATTGCATAATGACATGTTCCTTAAACTATTTGGTACAACAGTCGGATTTTCTGGTGTTGAAATTATATTTTTTCTGCCGTTGATGTATCTGGTCGCAAATCGGGTGTTATTTCTGCACTGCCACACGTTCACACTTTATTAGCTATTTCCGTCCTGTGTGCTACCAATTCATCAACATACCCTTCAGCGACCATTGATGACTTCCAACTGCCATGTTTCTTTAGTGTCATGAAGTCTCTCCCAGATTCAACTAAAAGCGTAGCAGACGATCTTCGAAATGAATGACCTGTATATGAGTTAGCATTTTCAAGTTGAAGAAAATTAGCTACTGTTTCAGTTACCTTATAAAACTGGTTGATACATTTTCCATTGCGATATGCATAAAACAGGCGACGATCCTTTGCTGCTGCTGGCTATGTACATTCGCTAAAATTTAATGTATTCTTCAGTAACTACAAATCTCCTGTTTACATCATTCTTTGTTTGCTTAAGTTTCACAATTAATAATGTTCACAAATCTTCAATATCATCTAATGTTACCTGGCTGATTTCCTAAATTATTAAAAAAAAAATCATTAATTTGTGTACTCGTAAAAATCGTAGCTTTCTTGGGCGTGTAACCTTTCCCATTTTGTTTCAGAAATATAATCAGTAAATGTTTTGAAATGTCTACATTATTATTGGATTGTAACAGACTTTTAATCATTGAATAATTCGAATAATTCGACCATACTGTTGATGGCTTTTGTTGTTTTGCCAGTTCCGAAAAATAAGCCAATAACACCGTCTCCGAGAAAGAATTGCATGTCTTTTTCATCTTCCATTCCATAAATCTTGAATACGTGGTTTGGTAAATTTTTCTACTAACTTCGGTAGAGTGATTGTTAAGTAGTAAACTAGACTTTAACAGTACATTATTGTTATGATAATAGCCGTCCTCCTTTTACAGTTTTGAGTGATCTTAAATCGATTCCGAATCACTTTGAGATCACATCAGCTGACATCGAGTGTTCCTTTTACAAATGTTCAGTTGATTATGAAGTGATCAGTTTACGCAGCAAATAGATTTTTATGTCATTTGGTTGGTTTTGGGTGTTTAAGAGGTGAAAAATATTGAAAAATTCATTCAAGGGTTAGATTATAGATAACGTGGTCGTACACTGTTCCATTTACGAATAAAAAATCATTTCACTGTCAGATCACTTCATGTTCATTTCACTTCAAATTCACTTCTGCAAAAAGTCAAAAGGAGGACAACTAATAAGTCACACCTCAGCAATATTCCATGCACAGAGGGTTGGAAAAAAATATTGAAAAACATGTAAAAAGAGTTGGGAGTATCTGCCTCTGATTTTGAATTTGACACCTCCAATTTGAGCCATTGTCATATTTTTGAACCTCCATCGTACACAAAAAGAGATATTTAAACTTTAATAAGCACATTTCGAGTTTGTAATTATTGCAGAGATATTTATCAAGTATACAATTTTTTGATATTCACCGCGCCGCGCCTCCTTGCCGAGTTCTTTTTATATGTCGATCGACCGGTCGATATATACACATCCACATTGCTTTGGTTTTGGCAGTATCAGCTAGATGGCGTTGGATGGTAAATGCTCACCGCATTATACTAGTTCCTTTTCCACTTAGCGAACGTGCCTGGGTCTTTTCGGTTGAGGTGCGCTGCGTCTGCCTGATGAGGGCCAACAAGCCCGAAACAGGTACCTGTCGTGGTCTGCACACCTCCGAGGGACCCATACACAATTTCCATTAGATATTGGAAACTAGTTTGGTGTTGCCAATTACCAAAGCATTTTGTCCCATATACCACAAGCCATTTCTTTTAAAATTATAATGGGGACACTAAATATTCATTTTGTTTAATCATCGTTTGGCTATAGACGTAAGCACACGAGGATTGAAACTCACGATTCGATCCTTGTTGATTTCTATATATTAGAAGATACTCGGTGATGAATCAAACGAGTTTCTTGGCCCCCGTATGTATGCTTCTTCTGGTTTTTTTTTCCACCGCGCCGCGCCGCCTTGCCGAGTTCTTTTTATATGTCGATCGACCGGTCAATATATACACACTCACATTGCTTTGGTTTTGGCAGTATCAGCTAGATAGCGTTGGATGGTAAATGCTCACCGCATTATACTAGTTCCTTTTCCACTTAGCGAACGTGTCTGGGTCTTTTCAGTTGAGGTGCGCGGCGTCTGCCTGATGAGGGCCAACAAACCCGAAACAGGTACCTGTAGTGGTCTGCACACCTCCGAGGAACACATACACAATTTCCATTAGATATTGGAAACTAGTTTGGTGTTGCCAATTACCAAAGCATTTTGTCCCATATACCACAAGCCATTTCTTTTAAAATTATAATGGGGACACTAAATATTCATTTTGTTTAACAATAAAGTTGCATGAAAAATACAAACAAATACTTGCGCAGCCATAATGGCTTTGTACATTCAAAACTACATGTCATAAAATAAAGTTAAAGTGAAAAAAGGTGCAAGCATTATACAATGTGTCCACAGCAAAGCGGTATTATTAATTTTTTTGCATTACAAACACAATTCTTTGTATTCTGCTCTTGCTTCACTCAAAAACTATTTTAAGTATCTTGGACTTTAAAAAAATTATAGAGGGCGCTGGTAGCAGCTTGAAAATAAAAATCGCATCAGGTAAAGTGCCTTTTCTGTGGGAAATATTGAAAAATTTTATTGGAAAAACTTGATCAGAATTAAAAAATATGACGTATCAAATTACAGAACTAAATTTTTTTTTATTTATGTATTTTTTTAATATTAACTAAATAAACTTTTTCTTGTAAAGTTGACATTTTTAATGCAAAAAATAAATTATTCTAACACAAAGAGGGATTGCGTTTATTTTTGTTATCATGGCATGGCATACTCTTCTTAAAACATTAAAATTACAAATTAATGCTATAAATTCAATTAACCTTCAAGCCATTCAAAATAGCTACAAAGAAATTAAGAACAGAGTTGAGATGTGTACTGAAAATGGGGGAACATGGGTAGAATAAATAAATTTAAATTATGATTACATTTATACTAATTAAAAAAAAATAAAAAAATATTTAGTTCTGTAATTTGATACTACGTAATATTTTTTAATTCTGATGAGATTTTTATTTTTAAGCTGCTACCAGTGCTCTCTATAAATTTTTTAAAGTCCGAGATACTAAAAATAGTTTTTGGGTAAAGCAAGAGCAGAATACAAAAAATTGTGTTTGTAATGCAAAAAGATTGTCACATACACCTATAATACCGCTTTGCCGTGGACACATTGAATAAAAAAACAATATTTGAAAACAAATAGGAGGAAGACTGTATATATATGTACTTGGAATTAAAAAAATAAGGTATAAATCTACTAAAGGTATAAATCTAAAAAACTGGGAACATACATAGGAATGTATTCAATGTTGTTAGATCAAACAGATAGAGTAAGATCCCAGGGCCCCCAGACGTAACTTATTTTCTAAAAGACAAAATGTGCGGAATAGAGTAGTGTTCCTATGTACTTTGAACGCATGCGTATCCGCTAAGTTGGGTAGACGGCCAATTTACAGGTAGTAGGTGAGAAAGGTAAGTAAAAATAGGACTCGCTTTACTTAAATTCTAATGGCTGATTTTTTTATATGTTTTGAAGAATATTATTAAAAACTAATATTCAGCACTGCCAGACACTTCCCGTCGGCCATAATTTCCACCAGACGCTTTAAAGCTCCCAAAAAAATTATTGAACTTTACTTATATTCTAACGCTTGATTTTTATATATGTTACTTAGGGGACTATTTCAAAACTATATGTGATCAGCCAGACAAATTGTAGGGGCCAAACTTCCCAAAGACACAAAAAAAAATTCTGCCTTGAGTATGAGCGCGAGGGTACTATATGCATGAGTTTTAGAGCGGCCAAAACTATTAAAATATTTTTTATTTTTATACAGGGTGGTCACTATTTCGAAAAATTTAGAAAAATGTCGTGGTATAGTACAATTATTTTAAGAAGTCCTTACTGGGACTGCCAATTGGTATTAAGGCATCCTAAGTTGGCATCAAAGCAGCAAAAAATGCAACCGGCTCATAAGTGCAGGTCAGTAACGAGCCCATTTGCACAATGAATTACTACTAATAACACGAACAAGAACAACATAGATAACGGTAAAACTCAAGAAACGTACAAAACCCGCGAATATTTTCACTGCCCAATGTTTGAACCCTTTTGAACGATGGAAAACCTTCACTGTCACTTTCACAACACCGAAATAAAATTTGCCTGAGTACGCACTATAGACGCTATCGCAAGTAGACGATTATACCAAAATACCAAAATGAAAGTGTTTTCATGACGTTTGAAATTATTATTAAAATGAGTTGTAGACATAGTTATTTTTATTTGTAGCCGTATAATCGCGATTGCAATAGGGTTTTTAATTTATTATCTTCTTTTTTCGTATCACTTGGGTATCTTTTCACATCATAAATCAATGAGTGACGTTATTAACTAGTTGAGACACATATACCAAAGTTATACCCATGGTTAACAAAAAATTCCTAGGGATTTTGTGGAGAATGTCATCTGACAAAATCGGGACTTCTTACAGTAATCGGGGTATAGATTGTGTTTAACGGCCTTTTCTAAAGATTTCATTAAGGTGGACTTTTGAGTTTTGCAAATGGCACCATCGAAATGACACATGTATAATGGCACTGGGGTTATAGGATACGACAAAATTTTAGCCATATCGACTTTATGATCAATAGATATGCCGAGCATACGCCCAAATAAATATCTTTGAATTCGTACTTCCTGCACTTCACCACCTATTTGTTTTTCTTTTTTTTAATAATCCAGAGTAAAGTTTTCTAATGGTGTTTTTTTATGCTCTTCTAGAACCTACTAACATCTGCCTCGCATTCTGCGATGAACGTTTTACGTTTCACATCACCATTTTTTTTCAATGCTAAGAAGAAATTTTTCTACCGGCTCTGACCCTGTTTAACCCGATGAAATGTTAATTAAAATATCTTTTGGCACTTCTGCATCAAATGGATTTATGAATAAATTAAAAGTATCGATAAATTTTTGCAACTGCTTAGTTTAGTTTTTAATGGAATGATTAGTGACACGGCAAGTTGCAGCAGAAGCAGTTCGAACAATGTTCAGGTTACACCGAATATACTCAACAATATCACATTTTTCCCGGATTGAAAATACATTCTTTTTGTAGAAATTAGAAGTTTTCGCAGAAAATTAGATAATGACTGAACTAATTGTCGAACTGCACAGGATTAACATTTTCAATAAGCATTTCATTGTTTCCATGGCTAACTCCGTTAAAACAGGAAACAGAAAAACCGCCATAACTCAGGACTGTCATTTGTCAATAAGCATTTAGCATTTCATTGTTTCCATGGCTAACTCGGTTAAAATAAGAATTAAACAGAAAAAGCGCCATAACTCCGATAGAACTCAAAATAATCATATCGAGTAATTAATATATCATTATAGAAAGCTTAAAAAATGCTCGATTTTACGCGACCATAGCCAAGTATGGTTTGCATCTAAAAGAAACCGAAGTAATATGTCATATCTCTAAAATGACAGCTCACGTGCAAAATAGGATTGGATCCCTCTTATTATGAACATAATTACCTACAACTTTTGTATTTACACCTTTCTCTAAAGTCATAAATAACGGAGCTAGCGGGATTTGAAGGAATAGGGAAAAATCATTTTTTTTTGAATATCTATAAAGCCATGAACTTTGTCAAAAATCCAAAAAGCGCATTGAATTGGGCCCATAAAACTGCAAATATTTCCCCATTTAACGTTCCTTCTAGCTTCGCTGGTTTCCGAGATCCCCATGCTAAACATCGAAAAAAACTCACCCAGTATATTTAAATATTATTAAGTTCTTATTGAAGATTTCCATTTACATCAATCCCAGTTTAAATTTAATAAACCTATGTTCACATAGATATCTCACTCGCTCTAAAACTCATACTTACGGCAGAATGTTTTTTGTGTCTGGGGGAAGTTTGGCCCCTAAAACTTGTCTGGCTGATCACATATAGTTTTGAAATCCCTAAGTAACATATATAAAAATCAAGCGTTAGAATATAAGTAATGTTCAATTATTTTTTTTTGGGAGCTTTAAAGCGTCTGGCGGAAATTATGGCCGACGGGAAGTGTCTGGCAGTGCTGAATATTAGTTTTTAATAATATTCCTCAAAACATATATAAAAATCAGCCATTAGAATTTAAGTAAAGTGAGTCTTATTTTTACTTCCCTTTCTCACCTGCTACCTGTAAATTGGCCGTCTACCCAACTTAGCGGATACACATGCGTTCAAAGTACATAGGAACACTACTCTATTCCGCACATTTTGTCTTTTAGAAAATATGTTACGTCTGGGGGCCCTGGGATCTTGGACTAAGACAATAGAATTGGTCAAGTAGATCCTCAGAGTAGATCCCTGAATTCCAAATATATATATATATATATATATACAGATTTCCTCCTATTTCTTTACAAATATTTCTTTTTATATTATGTTTGCAACTTTTTTCACTTTAACTTTATTTTATCACATGTAGTTTTGAATGTACAAAGCCATTATGGCTGCGTAAGTATTTGTTTGTATTTTTTATGAAACTGTATTGTTTATTCTTGTGTTGTAGTCTTGGTCTGATGATGTGATTATTTTTTTATAGGCCACTTTTTGTCTTGCCCGTTAAATTAGCAGTTGAATTTGCATTAAATTATCCAGTTTCGTTCAACAGGTTGAAGTATGTTGCAATGAGTATATATTTACAAAGAAAAACTTATGTTTATATAATAAATGATTAAGAAAATTGATTCACTAAATGATTAAGAAAATTGATTCACTGAATGATTAAGAAAATGGATTCACAATAATAATTGAATTCAATAATTAATAATTGCATAAAATATAAACAGTTTATTAAATAATTTCGAATATTATTACATAATGTTTGCATTGCAAGCATAGCAAATTTGATTTTATATGTTATCTTCAGTCTCACTTTCCTCTGTCAATATATTATTATCATCAGGTACATTCTCCGCATTTGTGCATTGTATAGAACAAGTGCAAAGCTCGCAACATTTGAATCCTTGAGACAAGCGCGAACAAATTTCCTCTTTAGTGTGTGGTGTCCTACCACTACTTACACAAACAAATAAATTTTCGCACACATTCTATTTATTTATCTATTATTTATTTATTTATGTATTTATTTAATATTACAAATAAAAAGAAAACAAGTACCTACTAGAGTCAAATTTTTTAAGAAGTCTTTACTAGGGCTGTCAATTGGTAATTTCGACATCCTAGGTTGGCATCAATGCAGCAAAAAATGCAACCGGGTCATAAGTTCAGGTCAGTAACGAGCCCATTTGCACAATGAATAACTACTAATAACACGAAAAGTAACAAGAACAACACAGATAACGGTAACACTCACGAAACTTACAAAACCTGTGAATATTTTCACTGCCGAATGTTTGAAGCAGTTTGAACGATCTGGAAAACCTTCACTGCCACTCTGACACACCGAAGCTAAATTTGCCAGAGTCCACACATAGACGCTGCCGAAAGCAGCTGATTATACCAAAATACCAAAATGGAAAGTGTTTACATGACGTTTGAAATTATTTTTGAAATGAGTTGTAGTCATAATTATTGTTATTTGTGGAAGTATACTGATGATTGCAATAGGGGTTTTATTTTATTATGCTCTTTTAGTATCACTTGGGAAACTTTTACCACCATAAATCAATGAGTGACGTCATTAACTGACTGAGACGCATGTATGTCAATGTTATATCCATGGACAACAGAAAATTTTGTGACGAATTGACTGTCATTTTATTGACACATTACAATAATTAATTAATCACTATCATTACATGAACTTGACACATGCGAAATAATCAGTTGTCTCTTCAAATATATAATGCTTCTCAAACATGAGTCGACCATAATTTGTTTGGTTAACAAGTTAAAACAAATGAATCGAGACAGGTGCGCGCATATTTAAAATTTCGTTATTTTTTAAAGTTTTTAATTTTTGATTATAATATGCTCAAATCTATGAACAAAGCTTTTTTATAACTAGAGTTAGTTACATTCAATCAACTCTATCTATGAAAAACGTTTTTGTAGGTCGATTTTTCTTCGGCTTTATATTTTACTGCCTCCAACAAAACTGGATAATTTAATGCAAATTTAATGGGTAAAACAAAAAATGGCCTATTGAAAAAATACCACATGAAAGTACAGGGTTATTCACTGAGAATTAGCCCCCCACCTAACTTTTTTGATTTTTAAGATAAAAGGGTGATTCAAAAAACAAAATCAATGGTTGGGCGAATACTTTTTTATGTCATGACCGTTTAGTGTACAGGGTGTTCCAAAAAAGTAGGACGAATGGCAACCTAATTTTTTTAAGTGGAACACCCTGTATATTATTGGATTTTTGAAATCTGCTCATCAAGGCAATCAAAATGATATTAAACTTTGTGGCATTATCTTTTCCGTTTTTGAAAAATTCCGTATTCAAATTTCATACTAAATTTATTTAACTCGAATTTGTGGATCTCGTCATAAAGATAGACGATCAATGTAATAGCGAAAAATATTTGTTTTAAACAAGAGAGTAATAAACTCCAAAATGTTTAGGAGCCTTTTCAAAATTTACTGATTATATTCTCGAAATAAAGAATTTCAGGAAAATCGTAAAAGCTCCTAAACATTTTGGAGTTTCACTATATTACTCTCTTGTTTAAAACAAATATTTTTCGTTATTACATTGATCGTCTATCTTTATCACGAGATTTAGTATAAAATTTGAATACGGATTTTTTCAAAAACGGAAAAAGATAATGCCACAAAGTTTAATATCATTTTGATTGCCTTGATGAGCAGATTTAAAAATCCAATAATATACAGGGTGTTCCATTTAAAAAAATTAAGTTGCCATTCGTCCTACCTTTTTGGAACACCCTGTACACTAAACGGTCATGGCATAAAAAAGTATTCGCCCAACCATTGATTTTGTTTTTTGAATCACCCTTTTATCTTAAAAAACAAAAGAGTTAGGTGGGGGGCTATTTCTCAGTGAATAACCCTGTACAAGTCTCGAGGATCATTTTGCGCTTTTTAACGTTCCGAAAGCTTTGGTAGAAACTGAGATATTAATTTTTAAAGTTGACAACTTTTAGCCATTTTTGCACCTTAAATCACCCGTCGCTCGAAAAGGGTGTGTTTTTCGAAAAAATAACAAGAGACAAATGTTTATTTTTGCCCAATTTACCTAATGAAGTTATTTTCGGAGCGTTTTTTCATTTGTTTTATTTTGGCAGTTTTTGTTAATAACAAATAATGTGCCACTCGGACAAAAAATTGTTATTAAGGTTTTTTGTTCCCAATGACAAGACAAATCGGTTCCACTAGGTGTCAAACAGGCAGCTTTCGATGAGAAGTCAACTTGATTTTCTGTGCATCAAAATAGGGGTATACCGCTCGCCTATATAGAAATGAGCTTAGGTAAAAAGTCATTTTAGAATAAAAAGTTCCTATAAACATGAGTGTATAAACCGTTAGTTTTTGAGATACAGAGTGTCTAAAAAAGCAAATATTTTCATATTTTATTTTTTATTGCTGTAATGAAGAGGGATATCAACTTCCCCATTATTTGAAATTTCAAGGTACAGTTGTAGCAAATTCGAGTGTGCCTAAACTCTGTTCAACGAATGTTCATACCTACGCCACAATTCCCGTCCTTGTCTTGCTCATAAATATATGATGGATATCGGTCGTATATTCACCAGTCAGACAAGGACGGGAGTTGTGATGTAGGTATGAACATTCGTTGAGCAGTTATGTCTGATGTACAATATAAATGAGCCATGCACAACACACACTGCGAAGAGTTCTGATAATCACATCACATTACTAGATGTCATTCTTATATGGTTGTTGTAGTTTCAATATGTACTGAAAATTTTACTGTTGTATTTGTCAAATTTTCTTATTTTAAAATATTGCCACAATAGTAGAGTTTGCGAAACTTCAAAAGTTGCTGAGAAACGATGTTTATTTGTCTTATGTTACGACCTATTTTAAACGATGCCACATCAAGAGTTGATTTGACTTGATCGTGAAAAAATCTTGCTGTGCAAGGGGTTGTAGGGGCGATTTTCCAAAAAGTCAATTTTTTTGTATATTTGAAATTTACAGCACATCAGCTTGGTTTCCGCGTAATATTAGGTACATATCTTAATAGTAAATATTTTTTTTATAATTATTCAATATTGTCTGCGCTGTGCTTTCTTATGGAGTGCTTTAATGAATTAAGCCCTGAAACTTATTAATTCACAAACCGTTTAACTCATCATAACTCGAAAGTGTTAATTTATCAAAAAATACCTCAAATTTATAATATGATGCACCGTTTGATCTGTGGGAAGTTTTTTGGACTGTTGTCAAGTCTTGCCGCCCCGTCCACAGACATGCGAGGAAGGTTCATAATTACTGTACCGCCCGGGCTATATTTGACCTTATACGTGTTTAGGCCATTGGGCGCAATCTATTTGCGTTCACTGGCAGTTTTAATTGTTTATTTCACACAAAATACTTATAATACAATTTCAGCTATCAGTTAACATGCATGTCTGTGTTTTGTAGATATTTATATTACATTGCATGAACTTTCTTAGTTACTGCTGAATTCATTTAGGACTTTTAAGCAGTTGCTTTCAAAAACACTGTCTAAAAATGTTAAAAAATATCTTTTGATTCTTATGATACCTGTGTTTGTTGAGGCTATTTGTTGTAGATCTCTTAAAAAATAATATGGAAACTAGTACAAGCTCCAACAATAAAATTGAATAAAAAATTAATTTGAAATTAGTTATTAAAGTGATAACTGGAAAAGGAATATGTATTTGTTTTTAATTATCAAGCTTGCGTGTTTTGCCAGACACCAACATCGGGAAATAAAAATGTTCACCAACTGCTTTCACATTTTTTACAGATGACCTGTACATTCAAAACGAAGAAAAAATGTCAAATGGGCATTGGTCAAAACACCATTGGTTTTCCTAAAATAGGGTCTTAATTTTTTTTCAAATTCAATTATTGGTTCCACTTTCTACGGAAATAATTATTGGTACAGTTACAATTATTGGATTTTATTTAAAGCGCTTAATTTATCATTATTTATTTAATTAAACTTGCACTTGTTCCCTGATAAGTTTTTTATATTCTATTATATTGAACATTTTAAAAACCTGGAAAAACCAGGCAATTTTGCTGTCTCCTTAGAGTATGAACCCTGGTGGGGGTTTATGCTCTGTTACTACATTCCGAGTTTGAACCCAATATACAGGGTGTCCAACTTTAAAACTGTACAAATCCGTAAAATCTTCATTTTTGAAGATAATCGCATACACTTTTTTTGTTCAAAAGACCTTCAAAAACCGCTTCTTCTGACCTTGCCTTTTTCAAAATGCAAATCCAGGGCCGGCTGCGATTTTTTTATGCACCCGATTTTCACGAAAACCATTTAGCGATTTTTTTATTTAAAATCTGACCCCACAACGTTAATCAGAACACCCCAAAACCCCCATATACCAAATTTGAACAAAAAATATACAGGGAGTTCCATTCTGTAGGGTGTCAAATTTGAGCAAAATAGGAATTTTAAAGACCTCTGGTGAGTCAAGTGTGCCATAGAATCCCTTCAAAACAGTTAAATGGTCAACAGGTCCACTCAAAACTTTAGTGTGAAAAGATTTACTACAAACATGTACAGGGTATTTTTCTCTGAGCCATCTCAAAATTCGGAATTTTTATTAAACTTTATACTGGTCAGGAGTGCTTTGGAATCATTGAAAAAATATTAATAAACACAAAAGTAATTTATTTCTTTATAAAATGCCAACCAGCAAATACAAACAATTTAAATTATTGGACCTTTCTCAACAAAGTCACTGTCTAAGATGATACATTTTCTGTGCCTTTCCTGTTGTGGCACACCAGCCACCTTAACTGATATGGACTTGCTGACTGGCGGGCTTCTGTATTTTTTAGATTTAGTTCGTTTATAGTGTGTGGAGCGGTTTTGATATATTTTGCTCAACTTTGACACCATGCAGAATGGAACTCCCTGTATATTTTTTATTCAACATTGGTATATAAGGGTTTTGGGGTGTTCTGATTAACGCTGGGGGGTCAGATATTATATAAAAAAATTGCTAAATGGTTTTCGTGAAAATCGGGGGTATTAAAAAATCGCAGCCTGCCCTGTATGTGCATTTTGAAAATGGCGGGAAGGTCAAAAGAAGCGGTTTTTGAAGGCCTTTAAAACAAACAAAAAGTTAATGAAGATTTTACGGATTTGTACAGTTTTAAAGTTGGACACGCTGTATATTTTTTATATGAAAATAATTATTTTTTTTTAAACGTTCTGTATTCGGAAACTAATGGTTTATACACCCGTATTTCATGTCTATAGGAACTTTTTGTTCTAAAATTACATCAAAGATGAAAGTATGTCTACCTAGATGTCTACCTTGGAAAATATTGTTTTAGCTTATTTTTACTTATAAATAATATGGTTTCAGACAAAGTAATGGTTTTAGTCATAGTTCAGACATGGGTCTGAAATAGAGCTGTTCGATCTCCGAATTTCAGTATCGGAAATCGATACTGAAAAAATATCGATAAAATCGATAAATCAATCTTATCGATATAATCGATCTTATCGATAAAATCGATCTTATCGATAAAATCGATCTTATCGATATAATCGATCTTATCCATAAAATCGATCTTATCGATATAATCGATCTTATCCATAAAATCGATCTTATCGATAAAATCGATCTTATCGATAAAATCGATCGTATCGATATAATCGATCTTATCGATCTTATCGATAAAATCGATCTTATCGATAAAATCGATCTTATCGGTATAATTAATCTTATTGATAAAATCGATATAATCAATTTTATTTAAGAAGCTAGACAAAAAAAGGCCGATCGGCTTTCTGCGGGCTCGGTCTGGACGCAATAGGTGCAGCAATTTCCTTTATTCCTATCAAAAGATAGATATAATTGGAAAGATCGGTAAAATAAAAAATATCGATAAAATCGAAAAGATCGATAAAATCGAAAAGATCGATAAAATCGAAAAGATCGATAAAATCGAAAAGATCGATAAAATCGAAAAGATCGATAAAATCAAAAATATCGAGAAAATCGAAAAGATCGATAAAATCGAAAAGATCGATAAAATCGAAAAGATCGATAAAATCGAAAAGATCGATAAAATCGAAAAGATCGATAAAATCGAAAAGATCGATAAAATCGGAAAGATCGAAAATATCGATAATATCGATATTTCGATTTATCGAAATTGAATATCGAGTATCGATAAAATCGATAGTATCGATAAAATCGATAGTATCGATACTTTCGATTTTATCGATATTTTGTCTCAGGCCTAATCTGAAACCATGTTCACCTCAGCCAACGGAAAGAGACTCCTAAATTTTGTACCCATTTATTCCAACAAAAATAAAAATACTGAAACTTTAAATGTTTTAAAATTGCTTACATGCTTCAAGCCCAAACTTTTCAGGCGGTACTTCAGGGAAAAGAGGGGAAATACAGTGGGCTTCACACACATTTTGATGGGAACGTGATTTTATCCCATGTTTCAAGCTCTTGTAAGCTCATGTGCTCACCTGCGCATTCAAATCTGACCATTAGAAAGCAGCTATTGTCAAGCAGTGCCCACTAAAGAAGAACATAACATCTTATTTTTAATAATCATTTAATAAAGTTAAATTATTTCAATTTCAGTGTGCAACTTGAAGTTATGGATGAATTACAAAAGTATGATTTCTATGTTGGTGCCCTTGAGGTCATGTGTGCTCAGATACATGTGCAAACTTTCTGATCAGGATTTACGCACACCCACAATAAAGGGTATGGCAGGTATGTACAAGTAATAGGTAATATAAGTAGCGGCATGCAATGCTTGATTGGGAACACTGAATGGCTCTGTAACAAAATGGCGCCAGACAAAAAAGCTCACGACCAAATAGCATCCCACAAAATAGCGCCACGGCAATATCGTGCCCAGACAGAATATAGTGTGAAAATATTATCAAGGATGTCATTTAGAATCCACAAATTTGAGGTTTCACCAATTTATGTTGATTTTTTTTAACAAGGCGGGCACCTGATTCTTGCATGTATAATAAAGCAGTTTAAAATCACAGTTGGCTGTGGCTATGACAACCAAATAATGTTTACCATCTTTGAAAATATTCGTCTACACGAAATACAAAATGTGTATAGAAAATTTATTAGAAGAGTTGAAATTTGCGCAGAAGTTGGAGGCAATAAATTTGTGTGAAATTTATTTTTGTAAATTTTAATAACCCCCTGTGGATTCTAAATGACATCCTTGATAATAGTTTTCGATATTGTCAAAAACAAAGGTTGCTGACTGACAAAATTTTTCTACATTTTTCGAAATACTGAACACCCTGTATAAAAAATCAAAAATATTTTAATAGTTTTAGGCGTTTTGGAACAAGCAGGAGTTTTTATAAAGAGTGATTTTTGGTCGTAAAACCACGAATAAAAAACTTTTCCCTCTTCCGGACATCAGAGCGGGACACGCTGTATATTTTTTATGAGTTTCATTATTTTCAAGGCTGACTATATCCACATAGTTATTTACTCATTTTACTACTAAATAAACAAAGTTTTAGATTTTCTAAAACATTTGCGAAATACTTGGTTTTTTACTTTGAAGCCGCCCCTACGTCAAACGCTAACCAAACTGGCTGACTGACAGCAGGCTATTCTTATACACTTGAAATACTACACACTAAAAAAACAGCCTTTCTAAAACTGTTGCATTTTTTGTCACTCGGCTCTCCGACTATTTCATCAAACACTTTCTGGATTACAGTTGACAAATCTGAATTACAACTGATTTTTCTGAATTACATCTGACCTATTCTGAAATTCATTTGACTAATTTAAACTTCAATTGATGCTTTCTGAATTATAGTTGACATTTTCTGAATTACATATGGAAACATGTAGATAAGTACTATTGGCAATTTTTTAGACCAAAACGGATAAAGAATTCTTATTCAGCACGACCTCAAACTCAAGTGTACCAAAAACAAATTGACATAAATCTTATTCTGAAGGAAGGAAACAAAATTATTGGTTTTATCATTGTGCCTGCATTTTTTTTAAAAATTTTATTGCTATTTTTGCATTTTTTGGGTTTTTCAAAATTCAGTATTAATTTATTTGAATATGTGTACACTTCGGTTTAAAACCACGTTGAACAAGAATTCACTATCAGTTTTTGTCTAAAAAAATCGCTATTAGTACTTTTCGACTTTTCAACCCAAATTTCAGATCTTGGTAGGCCTCCACTTACATTCTTTAAAGATCTAGTATGTATCTCAGATACCATTTGAAAAATCTAATTAACAAACAAAAAATAGAAACCTATGAATAAACAACATTTTTATAAGGGTGGATCTAAGTGGAATACACTGTATAGTGTTCCATTAAAAAAAGTTCTAGTTTCTAGGGCGAAAAATAATTAAGAACAAGGTTAAATTCTGTGATGACCCTGCTCAAGTGAAAGATACACCCTGTATATATAAATGAATATAAATATTTCAAAGATATGTAGACCGTTTTGATCTAATTGGACAATTTTAAAATTTACAGATTTCATGTGGAATGCTATTAAGGATCCCTTGGATTCTCCTGTAGCATTTGACATCGATGGGCTGGACTTAGCATTTAAATATTTTATCTCAAGTACACTCACAATGAGATTAGCTGGCATCACTCAAATCAATAACCAGATAGGGGTACTGGCTGAGATATGTGTGGGAGAGACCCTGCCTGAATCTGAGGCAGTACCCCGTCATATGGCCGATTGGCTAATAAGCAATAATATAATATGCCACATATTTGGCCCTAATTTGCATGTTGAAGTTATTAAACAGAGCCATATCATATTGAATTTCCTTGCTATGGAAAACCGCATAACTTTCGAACATATGGATACCATATGGGCAGCGGCTCAACTAAAACATTGCGCAAAACCAGTCCATGATCTGCTCCCTGGTCTTGTGAAGCATTTGGCTGCAGCACCGACCCTACACTTGTACAATTTGCTAACAAAATTAGAACCCAAGGAACATACGGAACAAACATTGTATTTGGCATCGGCGTTGATCAAATCCATATGGTCTAAAGGAGGAACAGTCCAAGAGGTCGGGTTGATTAACGTGGCAGCTAATAACGCAGGTATTACTTTGCATAAGTGTGCTACTTCTTCTGAAAATAGTGTGAGTTTAGATCCCAGCAACTCAGAGGAAGATCATGGTGATAGCACGGGGCATTCAGAGAGTCACAAAACTGACAGTGAAATCGATGGTGTCGAGATAGAACAAGAAGATAATGGTCAAATTGTTATTGATGGCAACGGACCTCCGCCATGCAAGGTGGCTCGAAAACAAGTAATTGGGAGAGTTCAGTGTGAAGGTAGCAGCACAGATACGGAGATTGATGGCTTGCCCATTCCTACTATCAAAGTTCACTGGGGGAATCCTGTAAAACTAAAGCATGACAAGAGGGCACAGGTACGCAAGAAGATTTTGTCTAGTATCAATGTGCTACCAGAGGGTGTTGAAGCAATAGGATCGAGTAGTAGCCAAGATGAAGCAGATGCAGAGGATACTCCTGCCAAAGTAAGAAAGAGAAGAAAAATGTTAAGAAAAACCAGAGTGAAGAGGCAAAAAGCGAATGTTAAAAAAGTTCACAGGATACCGGGCATGGAGGGTTTAAGTGAAATTGATGTGGATAGTGACCATGATATGAAAAATGGTTTGAAAGGAATTCCAAGTAATGCTTTAGTTCTTCCCTCGCAAATAAACAGTCTAGTTGATGCAACTCTCAAGCCAGCGGTTTACCTGGAAGAGAGCTCCTCATGCAGTGAGCTGGGAAAAGACGGAGCTGTTCATATAGAGGGCCTAACTCATTCCCATGGGAATGTCTGTTCTAGCTTTATGTTAAATCCCAGGTCCGGTCATATCTTGGAAATGTTAAGTGGAGAAGAAGCAGAAGTTGAGGGAGATGCAGAAGGTAGTTACTCTTCAAGGATGAGTAATAAATCAGAAAAAAATATGGCAGATTTTGATGGTGAAGATTCGGTGTGTGAAGAAGAACTAGCACAACTCACTCAGCACCACTCCAACTTAAATGTTCATATTATTACACATTCTCCAGAAAAATCTCCCGTCCGAGTAGTAGATGCTCGATTATCTGCTTGTTTTAAAGCAGATAATGTGTGTCAACCAGGGAACACATTGCTCTGGGATTTACTCCAAGATGACAAGATCTGCCAACTTGGAGAAGGGCTAGCTCTTGAAGCAGAAAAGACTCTTTGCAATTTAATTTGCTATACACCAGATAAAGACATTCGGATGAAATTCATAGAAGGGTGCCTAAACAACCTTGCGAATAACACATCTGTTATAGTGTCTTTACGGATGTTGCCAAAGTTGCTAACGTCTTTCCGTGGAGTAGATATGCACCATGTTACTCACTGGGCTGAGAAACAGCACCATATGATGACACACTTTTTCAACAATCTTAGAGTGTATACTGCCAATAAGGACAAATCTCTACCACTTTATAGTCACCAAATGCAAGTTCAGGTGCGGCTCCATTTTCTGTCTGCTGTGTTTTCTCCGGTGGTCTCACCCAATACGTTCAAGTGAGTATATTATTTCAGTACAGTAGTTATATGATTTCATTTATTGTCTACAAACTTGTCAAATCGACATTCATTTTACCTATTAGATACGCGGTTTTTTGTATGTCCTGTGCTGCATTTTTTGCAAAGATGCACTGAAAACTTTAATATTAGAAGATGGTGATTCACATTTTATGTTTAGAACTCTAACAGCAGCGAGATCTTGACGAAATACATATTTTTTTCAATATATGCCTTCGTTTCCAAGATATAAGGTGCCAAAGTTTAAAAAAAGTTTAATAATTTTGTTTCTTTGTTTTTTATTTTTTTCTGTTATTGTTATTATTGTAAACCTGCTTAAATAATGGAAGTAAACTTAAAGTTGTTTTAGTTAAAAGTTTTGCAGTCTATGTATAATCTTGTGAAATAATAAAAAAGTTTTTATAGAAAATTAATTGCGGTATCCGAAAAGAATGTCTGAGTTTACCTTACACAGGTAACATCATTATTAGCAAATAATTTGTACCCATACCCCTGCCACTGATCTGGTTAGACAGTCAACATTAACAAATCTAATGCTCCTTTATGTATGTATCTGGTCTGCCAAATTAACGTTAAAGTATCTCAGCCAATTCAAAAATAAAGAGACAAAATCTAATATTTTTAAAAAAACTTGGCGCCCTGTATCTTGGAAATGAAGGCTTTATATGAAACAGTGTATACACTGTTTTATATTATTGAGATCTTGCTGCTGTTAGAGCCCTAAACGTAAAAAGTTAATCGCCCTGAGTGGCAAATATAATAGTAAAACAGAATTTTAAAATACTAGAAACTTTCCCAATTTACTTATTAATGTAATTCAGTGGTGATGTATTAGTGCACGGCCACACATAACGCGGATGGCGGACCAGACAGCAGGGAGGAAAGCGGAGTAGGGTTTACACAGTCAGCGGATTGTGAGAGCTTTGAAAGCCGTATTGCACAGAGAGGTTGCCATTTCAGTGGAAATATTGAAAAGTCAAACTTCAAAGGAAAAGCTATAAAATATGTCAATTTCTACATTATTTTTAGGTAAAAATTCACAACAAAAATTTCGGATTTTGCAAAATAAACATGCAGTGTTGGGTACATAAAATAAACTTAAGCAGGGAAACGCTTGGTGAATTCCATCATCTATACAAAAATTTACGAATAATTTTTTCGAATATACCAGGATGTCAATAAATAGTTTTGGATTGTTCACGAAGACAGAACACAGATTATTGCAACAAGAAACTGGATGGAGAAGGCCTATATTTTTTAACAATAATGCATACGGGATTTCATATTTTAAAGTTGGTCTAAGACACCTCGGCTTTGTGAGATGTGGATGAGTTATATCGCATAGATATGCGCCAATACGCCAGAAAATATCAAACTGAATTGAACGCTCGGCTACCAGCGAGCAAACACACCTACTCTCTGCTCCCCTCTCCGCGGTATGTGTGGACACGATAATAGACTTTCTATTGTTTTGTATGTTTTGCTACCATCTCCGCCCTGCTCTACGGTTCGCTGTGCGCCTTATGTGTGGCCGTCCACTTACATAGCTGGGTGCTTTAGAAGAATAATAAATGATGGTTACAGCTAATTTCCTTATAATTTATGGCAAACTTATTGTAACTTTGTAAATTATGTATGTATTTAACATTTTTAGAATTCTTTGGTTGAAAGAATGCTTCATTACTTACTGTTTTCTTGTTGCATTATCCAATAATAAACAAAACATCTGCTGGTGGCTTGAAATGTTTGGGTACTAAAAAATAAGGCCTCTCTGGCTTGTTGGGCATTAGCATTTTCTTGGATTAGCATTAATCTAAATCTAAATTTAAATCTTTATTTTGGGATACTAAAGTTTTGCAAACAGAGAATTCTAAAGAAAATCTAAAAATATACTTTGCACCTGTTCAAAGAGTAATGGAATTAATGGGTAGGAGTCTAGTCGTGTTTTCTCAGTTTTCGACAAAGAGGGAAAGATTTCCCAAATGAGGAAATTCGTTAAAACAAAGCTGGAATACCAATGACACTGAAGAAAATATCAACTATTTGAAATTTATTTTATCATTTTATAAATTATTTGACAACTGGTTCACCAATCCAGGACTCTAAGTTCACACCAGCAACAACAAATGGCTGAGTTTTGCTATAGACAAAGCTACACATAGACTGTCAGAACCATTCTTGAAATTTCCGCATGCTACACCAAATATTTTACATAAAATTTTATATAAAAACTAATAACTAAATTAAAATACCTATACCTTAACTTAGTATCGAGGTCCTAAGAAGTGTAAGTCATTACAGTCTATCTGTTTTAATTAGTTTTCACTCCAAAATTAAGGTTTGAAAGTTGGTGTATTGGGATTTTTTGCGGACAGTTTCATCAATGCTTCTGAGTATCTATGGCTTTTTTAATCTCTGGTTTTGCATATATTTTTCTTCCGCTGTGCAAATCTTTGCACAATGGGCAGTAGGTATATACAGATCAAATACTTGAACTACGGATATGGGAAAAACGAGGGTATATTTTTGGGAAAATCAGTCAAGTAAAAATATCTTTAGGAAATGTATAACATGTGGTTCTTTGAATTTTAAATATTAATATTTTAGACTGAGTATTGAACAAGTTAATATATTATGGGAATGCTTAGCCCATGATTCAGAATGTGCCGATGAATTATTTAGCTGGTTGTTGTCTCAGACAAAGACAAATGAATTACATGCTCTGAAGATAGACGCTCTAAGGCGATTATATCTGCATCATCTACCTACTTTGCCTCCTGAAAATTTTACCATGATTTGTCTCAGCCTATACCAGCAACTCTGCAGTCTGCACAATGTGCTTGCAGCAAATAAAAATAATGAAAATGACAAAGAAGTACTCAATATTGGAATGGACCACATGTGGAAAATTGCTTTGAGAGCAAATAACACAGGTATACTTTTCTATATTATTTGGATGTTTTCCTTGCATTAAAGGCATATAATTATTTTTTAGATGTTTCTATGGCAGCTATTCAGTATATAAATCGTTACTATATGGGACAAAATTTGCAAAACGAATCTCAGTTTGTGTGTCAATGTATGACCCACTTGAAGGCAGCTTCTGAAGATCTTAACTTAGAAGAAAACTGCTCTGGACACGAATCATCACTTCTTTGTATTCAACGAGCGTTGTTGCTAATGAAAACTCATATTGAGACATTTCGAAAAAGGTAATTTTCAAATAAAATGATGATTTGCAGGTTTAAGATCTTCTTTCCAGATATGCTTTTCATTTGAGAAAGTGGGCACTTGAAGGTAAGGGCATAGGGAGTCATTCAGCTGCATTGGGAGACAGATCTAGTACACCTGTCCGTTTGATGGTTCAATCAGGAAGTTCTTCTGAGAGGTGTTTCTTAGATTTACTATCAACTGACTATGTGGCAGATCTGAGAGCAGAAATTGTAAAATGGTGTGAAACTTTACAGAAGGTAATGGCAATTAAGTTCTGTAAAATACTATCGGGTAAATAATCCTTGTCCCATGTTTATCTTGCTTCAACTGTCTTAGTATATACGGGGTGATACATTGGGAATACAGAATACCCAAACCGGAGATAGGAAATCAAAATAAGACGATCGAGACCAATGTGCCTTATAAAAATGTTGTTTGTTTAAGAGATTCAAAATAATCAAGCGGCTTAACTGAAATTTGGCACCACTGTGTTTTTTTGGGATTGAGAATCAGCTGAAGATGTCAATTGTGGTTTATACAATTTAGAACATAAATAAAAGTTTTTTTTTGACGCATAATAATAATGTGACAAATTAACAACAAATAGATGACCAGACTAAGACTAAAAATAATTGAATAAAAACTAGACCTCATGCTGACGATCTCAATAAATGATCAAGAAACTTGAAAAAGTAGACAGAAATTCTTTAGAATATATTAAAGTTAATTAACATTCTGTATTTAACTTCCAGAAAATTTCATATATTGATGTAAAGGAAGCAATAGATAACCTAGAAAAACTAAAAGTAAAGATCCCTATGACATCACTGTATTGCTAATAAAAGCATTAAAAAATCTAATTATTGTTCCCTTAATAAAACTTTCCCAGCATACTAAAAGATAATCCCCACATTCAAGGCTGCCCCAGAAGAGTTGGAATTATTGACCAATATCTATAGTCCCGGTATTTGCCAAGATCTTTGAAAATTTGCTCAATAAGCAGATTGTGTCGTTCCTTGAGGAAAACGACCTGTATAGTTCCAGTCAACATGGTTTCCGTAAGAGCAAATTCACCTCATCTGCGATAAGGGAATTTACTAATTTTGTGCTTGATCGTTTTGAAAATCCAGAAACAACTCATTGTAAACTATATGAGCCATCAAAGACCTTTGTCTGCATGACACATCCCATTCTGTTAGACAAGTGGGCAGTGTTTGGTTTTGGGCTGAATGCGAAGTTCATTCTGTATGCAGATGATATGACTATATTGGGGATGAACCTGACTCAGAGCTCAATATGAAGAGATGGTGTCTCTCTAACTCACTTAAACTGAATGAAAATAAGACACAATTCTTAAATTTTAAAGTAAAAAATAATTCTACAGATTGGAGCAACATCAGTGTTGACAACCGTCTACAGCCACCGGGATATTTTGGCTTTCAAAATCCCGCATGCGCACTTTATGCTTTTAAAGGCGGGAGATTTGAAAACTACTAATAGACCATACAGTATGTCCTCGGAATTGAGTTAACAAGACGAGAGGAACTTTTATTTTTGACCTTTTGCAAAAAAATATTCTTCATAAAAGCTTTACAACATAAAGTTGTCTAAAAATGGGAAGGACCGCAATTAACTACTCATAAAATTTAATTTTCATAAATATTTCATTATTTCAGAATCTACTTCAAATTTCAGATTTGAGCTCCTTATTAATTTAATTGGAAAAATTTTTTTAGTAAGTGCTATATTACCTATCCATCATAATCTTTTAATTTCTGCATAAGTTACAGAAACCATCCATGCTCAACCAGTTCGCCAGAGTTAAAGTGAATTAACGTTCAACTTTTTTTTGTCGGAAAGAATAGGATATGATAAAAATTATTGATGGCCAATATGAAAAATTTACAAATTTGTGTAAAATGAAACGAATTGAAAATTAAATAAAATATTTTATTATAAAGATAATGGTAAATAAAACGGTAACAAAATAATTGTGCTATCTTTTACGTTCTTGTATTTTTAAACAATTAATAATTTTCTGAAAGAAAATGCAATGTTATTGGCTTCTTCGGCATTGGGATTAGAAAGTTTGGGTTTTGAATGACATGTTTTTTTCTTAGTTGAAAACATACGCCTTTGTCGATCAATGTTCTTGTTACTTGGAGTTTTATTTTCTTTAGCAGCCAAACTGCAAGCTGATGTAGCATTCACTGCTGCTAACTTTGCTGGTATGGGAGCAATTGCTTTCTTTACAATCTGTAGATGTTCAAGAGAAGCAATGAGGCTTTTAATGAGGATAAGATCACAGACCTATACAGGATGTCTATTAAAGGGGAGCCAGTCAAGAATATCTTGATAAATATGCATTTTTCGGTTTCGGACAACTTTCTTTGAAAGAAAAGATTGCTTTTTTGATGGTCTAACTTTATGCAAAAGCATATTCGAGAATTACGGCCTATACTTCCGAGATAATTTTGAAAAACCTTTGTAAAAACCGCCTTGTTTTAAGAGTTACCGAAAAAATTCTTAATGACGTTTGTGGGCAAAACTGACTGCTTTCAGTTTACTTTATTAGAATTTGGAAAAAGGCCACCGTTTATAGCACTAAAAAAAACTCAGCTGGCATATGCTAGAAAATTTTAAATCTGTCCGAGATAGTTTTACCTTTACCACAGGATAAACAATACCTTTACCAATACCTCCTGAGAAATTTCCAAGATTTGCAAAATAGTAGTTATGTTGTGAAATATAGCGTTGATTTCCATCCACGAATGTAGGTATACAGGGTGAGTTTTTTTCGATGCCCACTATGGGGATCTCGGAAACTAGCAGAGCTAGAACAAAGGTTAAATGGGAAAAGAATTGCGGTTTTGAATGCTCCATCTAATGCCTCTTTTGAAATTTTAAAAAAGTTCATGGCTCACTAGATATTTTGAAAAGAGTGTTTTTTTGCTATTTTTCATAGGATCTTTGTAGCTCCGTTATTTCTGATTATACATAAAAACTCTAGAGACAAAAATTGTAGATAATTTTGGGCTTAATAAGATAATCTTATCCAATTTTTTATGTTGTTTCTGATTTTTGAGATATGACATAAACTTGTGTTTTTTTTAAATGTAAATCATAGTTGGCTAAGGCCTTATAAAATCGGCCATTTTTTGAGCTTTCCAAAGATATAATACTCGACATAGTTATTATAAAAAATAAAAGAGCTATGGCTATTCTGATTTTTTTCAAAATTTTCACATAGTCAGCCATGGAATATTTTCATAATTACATTCTATTTTATAATTAGACATTCTTCAAACTTCCTAATATTTTGTTTTTAGCTGGTATCAAAATGTAACAAAATAAAACAAAAATTAAAAAACTCAAATTCAAATTATTACTATTTTAAAAGGTCACCTTTTAAAATAAAAAAGGTGATCAAACAATCTATCATTATTATTTACGCAAATATTGCATCTTTTTAAAACTGAATTTGTCACCTTTCTTAGAGAGCGCCTGTCAATACTGGCAATTGCTTCTAAAACAGCTGCTCTTAATTCAACAATTGTCTCGTACTTTATTTTGTACTATTCCCCACAAAAGGAAATCCAAAACAGACAAATTGGGGAATCTGGGCTGCCAGCTAGGAGATAGGTATATTTCTCCCTATCAAACTATTTGGATATAGCTGATCTAGGTAATTTCTTACGGGCAGATAATTATGTGATGGAGCTCCAGCATGATAATTTTGTTTTATTTTGTTACATTTTGTTACCAGCTAAAAATAAATATTTGAAAGTTTGAAGTATGTCTTATTATAAAATAGAAGGTAATTATGAAAATATTCCATGGCTGACTATGTGAAAATTAAGAAAAAAATCAGAAAATTAGCCATAGCTATTTTATTTGTTATAATAACTATGCAGAGTATTATATTTTTGAAAAGCTCAAAAAATGGCCGATTTGATAAGGCCACAGCCAACTATGATTTACATTTAAAAAAACAAGTCTATGTCATATCTCAAAAATCACAAACAACATAAAAAAATGGATTATATATCTACAATTTTTGTCTCTACAGTTTTTCTGTATAATCAGAAATAACGAAGCTACAGAGATCTGATGAAATAGCAAAAATCACTATTTTCAAAATATCTAGTGCTAGTGAGCCATGAACTTTTTTAAAAATCCAAAAGGGGCATTAGATTGAGCATTCAAACTGCAATTCTTCCCCGCAATTCTTTGTTGTAGTTCTGCTAGTTTCCGAGATCCCTATAGTGGGCATCGAACAAAACTCACCCTGTATATACAGTGTCTGCCAGAAAGTTGTACACAAATGGGAATTTTCTATATTTGAAGTTTCTCAGAAAAAAGTATTCTTGATAAAAGTTGGTACTCAAAATATACCCGAAAAATTTTATGAAAATTCCTCAAGAGTAAAGTACCCTTATTTTTAGAAAAATCACACTTTCGCATTTTTTATTCACCACGCTGTATAATAGATAATATTAATATTAGCTATGTACCTATTTTGAGGCACATCTTCGAGCATGACAGTACAATACCAACGATTTTTATTTATGATCAACTAGCATCTTAAAAACACTTAATAACTGAAACTTCTGCAAAGTTTGTCGTTTTTTTTGTGTCCAGGTAAAATACTACTAGCAGTCAACGCTACTAGGTACAATTTCAAACATAACATAGAACTAATACAGCAACAATTTAAGAGTTATTTAATAAAAGATAATTCAACAATAAAAATATCACAACAAAAAAAATATTATGAGAATAAACATTTCAGTGACTACTCTACATGTGCCCCTTCCTTCGTTTTCTTTCGTCCTCTCGGCAATATCAAAAATTTTTGAATACGCTTCCTCAATGTTTGCAGACTTGTAAGCTTCACAACTCTCAACGCATTCGGCTATGGCTTTTTCAACCTGTCCAAGTTCAATTTTTTGTTTTTTTTTATTTGGGACCTTCCCTAGGACTCGTGCTCGATTTGGACAAATAACTTGGGCAACTTGCTAACTTACAAGGTATTGCACCTAAAAAAGTAAGTATATTTTGTAAAAATATAATAAAATAACTTGCCATGAAAATTTAAAACCTTTAGCTAAACGTGGAATTTTTAAAAGTGCACGTAGTTTCACCAGTCGGTTCTACAACACACCGTTGATTGAGGACCATCGACGAACACACGTAGTCTCCCTTTCAATGTCTTGTGTTAAAAAGTGTTGTTCACAGACCTACAATAACCCGAAGCTTTCTGAAAAAAATATAAAAAATGTAACATATTATACTATAACATACCTTAGAATGTTTCTTGACTACAAAGTAAGCCCTTTTTATGGCTTGCACCCTTGTTTGTATAAATAAGGCTTGCACCCATTTTGCCCTCAAAACTGGATCCTTAGGAAAGGCAAAAACGGACACTTTTGGCTTTGGCCCGGTTAGGTAATTGCCATCGACGACACAACAAAACACATTTTCACTCCATAACCTCTGTACCTATTTATCGTTAATCTGATGGCTCAAAACATGAAATGCCAATCGATACCCGCGTAAATACAGTTTCCTGCCCTGTAAAATTTAACCTTCCATCGTCGATGGAGCGACCGTTGACATCGACGGAGCGACGCTTTGCCCGAACCGTTGATTGAAGATTCCTTCCTCAATCGACCGACTCGAATGGTGGTTTCGGAATTTGGCGCCACCGTACGGACGCGTCTCGGTGAAATGTAAGGGAACGAGACAGAAATATTTAGTAACAAGTGGGAATGTGACAGACAGACCATAAGGACATATTTGAAGGTTAAAGAAATTCCGCCATAAGCAAAAGCTAACTAGAACCTCCATAAACAAGGCTTGTACTTAAAGCATACCAACACACATTCTTGTATAACAAGACACAGAGAATTTTCAAATGAAGGACCTGAAATTAAGTAGATCCAGAAATGCATTTAACTACTCTTGTATAAACTTTATTAATGTATTTCCAGACCATGTAAAGGTAATTTACTCTAAATGTTTTCATAAAACCTACTTAAGACCTACTTCGTCGAAAAGGCCTGGGGGGGCCATGGTGGCCTACGTGCTGGGCCGATCTGAGCCAGCCACACCCTTTTCAGAGAGATAGACCTTCTATTCCTTTGAGGAATACATAAAAACTTACTACAGTGACTTGTAATTTCCTTATAACATATCTGTAGACGTATGGTTTTAAAGTGTATTGCTTTGTGCTTTTCTTAATGTATTTATTTTTAAGAGTGATTTAGACTAGCTTTAATGTGTAATGTAATCATCTGATGTGTATAAGCAGCAATGCCTTGACATTAATAAATTACTTACTTACCTATTTACTTAGATTATTAGTTTATCATGTTTTACAGGAACTTTAAATGTTGTTGAGGTTTCAAGTTGTTGTGATCTGGCTTAGATGCCTTCTATGTGGGAGAAGATGAGGAGTTTGTAGCCAAATGTCTTTTGTTTGCAGTGGTATGATGGAACGACAGGCTTGATGCTTCCATATATTATATGAACTGAGGATCTTCGGGCAGGTCTTTATGCGTGAAAAATTCACCAGGTATCCGCAGAGTTGTTCCATAGAAATATTCAGATGGGCAGGCCTTAAAGTCTTCTTTGTAGCAGGTCCTTAGTCCCAGCAATATTGTAGGCAAAACTTGGTTCCACTTGTTGGTGTGATGACACATTGGGCGGCCTTTAAGGAGCGGTGCCATCTTTCAATTATCCAACTAGTTCAGAAAGAGCTGAGAGTGCCCACTTTCGAGTTGGGATCTCTGGTCTGTTGTGAGAGTTTTGGGGCTACCAAACCGAGCTATCCAGTGTGTGAAAAATGCATTGACAGCAGTCTTGAAAAGTGTTCATTCATAGTGAAACAGTATCTATATGCTTCAGATTCAGGCAGTAGTCCGATAAAATCTAAATTTATGTGGTGGAACTTGTGTTTAGGGCATAGGAATTAAGTTGGTTGAACGTGGACATGGTGGCCTACCTTAGGTCATTGACAAGGTAAGACAGTTCCTTATTATTTGTTCATTGATGGCCAGACACGAAAGGTATCGAAGACTGACCAACACAACGATTAAGGTTGTGTGCTGAGACATTGCAATAGATTTTCTGGTAGTTTGGTCCATAAGTAAGTTTTTGGAGCTTCAGTGAAGAGACGTTGGCTTGCAAATAGTTCTTAAGTTCATCGTCTGTTGTGTGGATACGAACAAGTTCATCAAAATCAAGTATTGCTTCCATCTCAGTATCTAATGCATCGGTGGTGAGGCGAAGTTCTCCTGACACAATTGGATAAGCAAATAGAGTGGCATTGGCTACCTGTTTATTTACCCAGACGAATGCTGCTTCGGTGTCAGTTGTTCCTTGAACCAGGCCTTTGACATTTTTCTTGAGTCCCTTGAGTTGAAAGGTGCTTGGGCTGAAGCCACATTTTTAATTTGGCATCTAAAATTTACAGCACCAAGGAATAAGTAGGGCTTTGATACAGTCTGGTAAGGGTGATGAACCTCGAGTGGAAATACCAGGAAATCTACACTCTCTGCTCCAAGTACACATTTGTTTGCACTGAGTCCAATCATTGTTTCAGACATTCAAGCACTGTGGTAAGGTGCATTTAATATGTCGTCAATGTAACTAAAACTTCATTTATGAACCTCTGAAATGATTGTGCTGTCTTTATCCAAAAGGAGTGAAAAGGAGTGATCACTGCTGGTTTGAGGATGTATTGTTCAGCGACTGGAATGTGATAAAATGCACGTCGAAGATCAAGTGCCGCAAAGATTGTTTTACCAGGTAGAATTGAGGAGTAGTCTTGAATCAATGTAATTGGGTATCGGTAAGGCACTGTTTGATAGTTTGATTTCCTATAGTGGCCACAAGGATGCCAATATCCATTTTTATTTTTTGCCAAATGAAGTGGGTTGGCCCAGGGACTCATCGATAGTCTAATGGCGACCATACACGTAACGATATACTTGTGCAAGTTTAGACTTGTGCAAACACACATCATTCGGTAGAGAGCACAGATGGCACAAGTATACTTGAACAATATCATTTTTGATGAGAAAGTCAGTGGAGCAGGCAGTTGTGTTTTGTGTTACAAAAAATCTGAAAAGACTTTAAAAGACACCGAACTATATGGTGTAAAGACTGGTTAATGAAAAGAGAACATTATTCACACATCAATTTATTGACTGAACTGAAATTAGCACCCAAAGACTGGCATAACAACTATCTGCGTATGGACGAAGACACTTATTTGAAGGTTCTGTCGATGATTACCCCATTTATTATAAAGCAAGATACTGTTATGTGAAGAGCCATATCACCACTTGGATCTATTTTTTTACAATACACTTCAACTAATTTGTTATAAGCGGTTGTTTTTTTATCTCTATTGTGGTAATCTTTGTTCTTTACTTGCCAGAGGCATAGTTCATTTCTAGATATTTATAAAATCTTCAAAATTTTCTCGCACTCCACATGTCTCGTCACTCATTTTGGCGCAAAAAACCCAAACAGACGTGCATACGAACGTCAATGAGTTCATCTGCGCAATGGTGCCACACACGTTCAAGTAAACTTGTGCAAACGTAAACTTGCCCAAGTCTGGAATCGAAAATTGAAACTTTCTGAAGACTTGTACAAGTCTAGAATTTGCGCAAAAATCTTCCAACACACGTTACTGTATATTTGCTCAAGTCTAAACTTGCGCAAGTATATCGTTACATGTATGGCTGGCATAATGTGGCCTAATTCAACCATGAGTCTAAACTCCTTAGCTATTTTCAAGCATTCTGGTCATAATGATTTAATACACACAGAACAAAGCAGTCCCGTTGTAGTAATTTAGTATTTGATAGAGTGCTTGGGAGCTGAGTGATTGATTTCTCAAGGACTTCAGGAAAATTCCTCAGTCTTGGTATTTGGAATTGTGTTGACGGTTGTTACTGCAGTGATGGGAGCCGGAGCAAGTGATCCTGTGATGTTGCATCCTGTAACAAGGTCTCTGATATGTTTGTGCTTAAGGTGAATATTAAGTCTGCGCCTAATATTTTGGTACCATTAGCAGCCTACAGAAAAAAAGCTGTGTCTCACCTTTTCTTGATAAATGCCTGGAGTGACTGAGACATCTGCCTCAGTATCAACAAGGAATCTGTCACCTGTTGCTCAGTCTTGAATAAAAAGTCGATGGGATGTGTCACCACTGCCACCAATTGCCGAATTTACTGACGGGGGTTGGAGTTTTCCTCCTCGGATTGCCCCGAGCGAGGTTTCGTACACTTAATAGCTTTACCTGCAAATATACGGTGATAATAGCAAATTCTGGTGTTCTGATTAGCATTTCTTCTATTTATTTGCACCGGCTGTGGTGTCTAGCTACCATGACAGTTGCACTCCTACTGGAACGACTGCGACTACAGTGAAAAAATTGGTCAATTTTGAACGAAAGTTTGTACATGTTTGGTCAGGCCGTCAACTTGGGCTTTGAGGTCTGGTCAGAACAAGATCAGTGGTACAGTCTTAAAAATTGCTATAGAGCATCCGTTGGCAGTATGGTGTTGTATATTTGTGTTGTATATTTGTCAGCAGGTGCCATCTGCGGCAGCTAGGGCCACCTGGACAAATTTCTGGCAAGTGGTTGAGCCACAAAGTCCTAGTGGAAGCTGCATCTAGTCTGTTTACACGCAGTCGGTGCATCTCTGCAAAGAGGTCTAAGGGCATTCGGTTGCTGAGTTCTAGGCCTGAGACCAATGTCTTGAATCGGCACTCTCGAGTCTCAGAAAAATAATTCGGTAGGTCTTCCTTGATGCATCCATACTTGTCGGTAGTCAGAGGGTTTGCTATGATATGTTCAATGATCAAAAGTGTGTCTTTGTCCAGTTGACTGATAACGGCTGTATATTTGGCGAAGACGGACGTTACTCGTTTGGGGGGGGGGGGGGGAGGGGGCTGTGGAACTGTGACTCTAAAGCTGTGAACCACAGCCGCACCTTCGTGTTCCAAAAAGGAGGTAAGTCAGGTCTGTTGATGCCAAAGTGGGTATCTTCATTTAAATTTGCCATCTACTTTCTTCTTTTATGTACAACAATCAGGTTTTTCAGGTTTCTGCCCGCAGCCAACTTGAGGGTATGTCGGGATCACCAGTTGTGGGTATTTGAAAGAAAAGAATTTTCCTTAGACAAAACAAACTTACAAAATAAGAGTAAACATATAAAAGAAGATATTACTACAGTTATTACCCAAAACTAATCACAGACCATATGTAACGTATTTAAAAATTTCAAAACAGAGCATCTTCTTTTTTTTAGTGAATAAACAGATGGCTATTTATTTAAAATCAATTATCTACGATTCTAGTTTATTCTTACAATAATTATTGTACCATCCGATCCTTAGTAAACCCGTCTCTGGAAAGAAAGAGAAAACAATAAAACAATACCTCCAAAATCTGCTATTTTGCCCTTGCTTACCATCTGTTGTATTCACAATGTTCACTGGCGCGGTTTGGGAACGCTTTGCACTGCATATCCAAATCATGTTTTAGTGTAGTTTGGGTTGCCTACTGTGCTTGTTTTCTATCGCTGCCTTGGAACCTCGTCGAACATCGGCCAACTTAAAAGACAAATCATAATTTTTTTTTAATTAACTTTAATACAAACGGGTGGCGCCATTTTATAAGTCCCTTATTTTGTTTGTAAGTTAACCCACGCCACTCTGCCGTGGAGTGAGTTAGCTGGGTAGGCCAAAATCGGGAAGTACCTCTTGAGTCTATTAACTTAAAAATAAATAAATAAACCCGTCTTTCGACCGTAAAAATTACGTGGCAGAACGCTTTAGAGATTGCCACTCTCATTTTATTTTGCTCCATATTTCGTTTTGTAGTCCAGCCTCTTTGCCATTTTTTGATTAATTGGGAGAATTTTTTGTTCACAATATTACTTCTCGATTTGAATAGTTGTTGCTTGTTTAGTATTTTTTTTTAACAAGGGCGGCTCACTTATCTTTTTTTTGCGAAGAAATTCTTTCTTTCACATATGCCTGGCCATATTTATATGAAATAAAGTAAATTTTCTGTGATATTGTCAAACCAACATAATATACGCCGATAATGTAAGGTAAGGATTTCCATATACGATTTTCAGGGAGTATAGCATTGTACAAGTGTCATACCTTGAAGAAAAAAACCATATTAGTTGTGGTAAATCGTCATAACGTTTCATAATTATTACCAAATGTTTTTTTAGCAAATTTTTAATACTTTGGCTTCTCATTTGTTTGTCGCGTATTGTTATCCTTGATGCGTTTTTTTTTACATGTAAAGTTTTTTTTTCGAAACAATTTCAATTCAGTGCAGTTAAAGTTTTTTTTGCGCTAGATTTTTTTTTATCGTTGGAGTTCCAGGTAGCATATTTTTGCAAGGCAATTAAGGGATTTTTTTTTGTCAATCTCGAGAGGTGGAAGAAAAAGTTTAAGCTAATTAATAGACGCATATAGGCAGCTCTGAAAATTTATACAGGCCGATTCAAATTTTTAGATTTCATTGTGAAATTTATTTATGATTAGTTATTAATTACCTATTGAGGAGTTATATAGGTAGTGTGTACAGGGTGGAGATTATAAACAAAAAAGATATTTATTCCTGAAAGGGGGGAGAAAATAGGCTTTGAATACTTTATTTACTTTTACGTCTTTAGTGGAAATTTTGTCGTTGTCGCGTACTTGTGCACTTCAATTTTTTTTTAACAATTAATTAATTATTTTAAGCTGTTACAAGCCTAAACTCGAAGAAATTTTTTTTAGATTATATTTTAAAGTGTTTTTGTTGCTAGTATGGCGTAAATAGTAAAGGCAATAGTGGATAGCTGTAACCTCAATTTTGAGCGAATTTTTTTTTTGATGAATAGTTGGTGCTTCTGTGGTCAAAGAAAGGAAAGAGCTGTGAATTAAAATAGAGGGTTTTCTCCTTTTTTTTCGTTTTTTTGTTTGAGTAGTAGTTGGGTTCTTGTACGGTTTGTATGCGTACAAACGGGTACGGCGTCTTGAGTATTGTTTATATCGGTGCAAGTAGGGGCAGATAGAATGGAAGTTAATCGCCTTCAAAGTGAAGAATTAACATATGAGCTTTATATCCGAGGATTGCCAGTGACAGGAACTGTTCAGGAAAAACGGGTATTGCTTCGTGATGCGCTAAGATTAGAAAAGTTGGGGCAAGCTCAACCACCCACAACGGTAAACTTGGACCCAGTGAGAGAGTTAAGTCTTTGTAGAACGAAGGTGAACCTGTTAGCTTCAGAAATAGAAAATTTTAATTTTGATAATAAAGATAATGAGTATCAAAGAATTAAGTCAAAGTTATTTCACGTTAACGGTCGGCTGCAGCGGGTTGCTTGTCAGGAAAGTATCGATGCTACTTTAAAGCAAGATTTACGATCCCGGTGTTCTCTCTTGATAGGAGAATTACAATTTGTTTACGATAGTTCCCCACCAACTTTACAAGCGCCTCTTAGAGAACCTTTAAGAAATCCAATTCAATTTGACGAAGGTGCTCGTTCTACCAGTCATGAGGTTGTCACCCCGGAAGAAAATCAAATAGCGGATCCTACTGGAGTAGACGAAACGTCTAATAATCGTGAGATATCTATGGATAATGTTCATCTTATTCGCTCCGATGGTGAGCAACAGAATCAACTTGAAACTGATGGCGGCCAGGTGGACACTGAGGGAGCTCAGTTGGATGCTGAGCGCGATGGGATGATAGAGTCTGTTCGACTGGCAGTGCCGACTGGTGGGCCCGTGACATCTTCTAGGATAGAACCGGTTCAGGGAATTGAGTCCACGGGTTTGGCAAATACTCATGGTCGTGTACCTATTATTCCGTCATCGCTGACACTGACTAGCTTACCCAGACGCTATGGACTATATCGTGACCTAGGTAATATTGCGCAGCAACAAAATGACCGGCTCACATCTTACGATGAGGCAGCAGTAATAGAGTCTTTATATCAAACTAACTTTTCTCCTGTTCTGACACGCGATACTGTATCCAGACGTACTGGTCAGGTTACTTTTTCTGACAAAGTGCAGATTCAGCAGGCGACAGGACCTGCTGCTAATTCGTCATATGTTCAGGAAAATACGTACAACTCTCGGTTAGCAGCTCGTAACTCTAGAATCGACTTAGACCAGCTTTCTTTTTCCGATCCATATGTAAACTTGGGCGATAGGTTGGATAACTTTCAATTTTCCCCCTTGCGAGGTCGCACTGACCCAGGTATACACCGATTTGAGAACCTACCCAAATTCTGCGATGTTAGTCGTTGGGACATTAAATTCGATGGACAGTCTAGCGTTACTGATTTTTTGCTCCGACTAGAGGAGGTTCGAATTTCGCGTGGCATCTCAAAGCAGCAGTTACTCCGATCTGCGCCGGAATTACTAACGAAGGATGCGTTACTGTGGTTTCGAACTGGGACTTACGCTGATTGGGATGATTTCATACAACAACTTAAAAACGCGTTTCTGCCTTTTGATTACGAGTACGCGTTATGGGACGAGATCCGTCGTCGAACGCAGGGTTCTCATGAGCGGGTGGTAAATTATGTGGCGGCGATGGAAAATCTTTTTAGGAAACTACCACACCTCCCGTCTGAAAACGCGCGATTACAAATTATTAAACGAAATCTACTCCCCGTCATCCAAAGTAGACTTGCTACTCACTCAATCCCATCACTTACAGAATTGGTTAGGCTCAGTCGCGCAATCGAAGAGACTGAGGCCAGGGTTCAGCGTTTCCTTCCGCCTCCTACCAATTATCGACAGCTTCTCGAGCCTGCTTTGGCCTATCATCGTCCGTCCAATTCTTGTGTGTCCGCTATTGGGGAGGCTACGTTGACTCCTCAGTCGGGTTCTCTCACAGTGCCCAGGGACTCTGAGATCGAGGTCAGTGTCAATACTGTTTCTACTGGACAGAGTCTATGCTGGAATTGCAAATCGACTGGCCACCGTTTCCGACAGTGTTCGCAACCTATGCGGCGGTTTTGTTTCGTGTGTGGCCGCGATAATGTCACATCCAGAACCTGTCCAGTTTGCACAAAAAACGGCAACCCGGGAAGGCAGTAGGCCAGCTGGCCGTCCTGGACTTTCAGAAACAATCCATGGCCATTATAAAAAAAAAGCTCAATTGGACTACATAATAGCACAGGCAGGAAGCGATGAGCGACCATATCTGGAGGTTTCGGTGTTGGGAAGAACAGTCTTGGGTTTGTTGGACAGTGGCTGTTCAAGGACTGTCTTCGGTTCCAAGGGTTGGGACTTGTTCAAAGTTTTCTGCCGACTCAATCCTATGAGTAACTCTAGCTGCGTCGTTGCTAATGGTCAGGTCTGTAGGGGGATTGGTAGTGTTGAGGTTCCGGTTCAGCTTCGTGACCGTGTTGTGGTTTTGGAGATCCTAGTGGTGCCTGAATTACCGCACACTATTATATTGGGCATAGACTTTTGGCTACGTTTGGGCATTATTCCTAACCTGAGAGCTAGGGAATGGTATTTTTGTGATTCAGAGCCTACGCCGGCTAACGTTTCCGCCATTCAGCCATTGGGCAAGCTCACCGATGAACATCGCCTTAAACTAGACGGCTTAATAGAACAAATATTTTCGAACATCGGAGATAAGCTAGGTTGTACTAATCTAGTCGAGTTAGAAATAAAGACTAACGCGACTCCAATAAAACAAAGATATTACCCTTTGTCGCCAGCTATCCAAAAGGTGGTTAATTCGGAAGTCGAGGAAATGCTAGCGAACGATATAATCGAACCTTCGCATTCACCCTGGGCATCTCCTATTGTCATGGTCAGGAAAAAGTCTGGCGGATGGAGGTTTTGTGTGGATTATCGGGCCCTAAATAAGGCAACAATACCAGATGCGTATCCTATACCTTATGTCAGCGCAACTTTAGATAAATTAAGAGACGCCCGATACCTTAGCACCCTCGATATAAAATCTGCATATTGGCAAATACCCATAGCGAAGGAATCTAGACCCCTGACAGCTTTTACTGTTCCGTCAAGAGGCCTATTTCAATTTAAAAGAATGCCCTTTGGACTTACTAATGCTCCTGCAGTGTGGCAGCGACTCATAGATAGGGTAGTTGGAATCGATCTGGAAACTTACGTGTTCGTCTATTTGGATGATGTGATAATATGTACTCCAACATTCGAAAAACATCTTGAGGTTTTGCGCGAGGTTGTCGATAGGATCGTCAAGGCAGGATTAACACTCAATCGCGAAAAATGCAATTTTTGTAAAGATGAATTGAAATATCTCGGATATGTAGTCAACGCGTCGGGACTTCTAGTCGATCCGGAAAAGGTGGAAGCCATTTTAAATATTCCTCCACCGACCAACGTGTCCGAAGTACGTCGCATTGTGCGATTAGCTTCATGGTACCGCAGGTTTGTGCCTAACTTTTCGTCTGTAATTTCCCCTTTGACGGCTTTAACTCGTAAAAATGCAAAATTTCATTGGGGTGATGAGTGCGAGGCTGCTTTCCGACAAGTTAAAGATCATTTGGTTAGAGCTCCAGTTTTGTCTTGTCCGAACTTCGACCTTCCTTTCACTATACAATGCGATGCATCAGATTTTGGTTTAGGCGCGGTATTGTCACAGACTCAAGGTGATGAGGAGCATGTAATATGTTATCTTAGTCGTTCACTAAACAAAAACGAACGGAAATATAGTACAACAGAGAAAGAATGCCTCGCGGTATTATTCGCTATTGAAAAGCTCCGGCCTTATATTGAGGGCAGTAAATTTACCGTCATAACTGACCACTATAGCTTAAAATGGCTAAACTCTATAAAAGACCCAGTTGGTAGGATAGCTCGGTGGGCTGTGCGCCTACAGCAATATAATTTTGACATAATACATAGGAAAGGGCAAGATAATGTGGTCCCTGATGCACTTTCACGTAGCGTTCCCGTTGTGGATTGCGTTGGTTTTTCGTCCGATTTATCTAGTCCTCCAAAAGATCGATGGTATGCGCAGATGTGTAGTAAGGTCGAGAGATTTCCATCGAAATACCCACAATGGTGGCTCGATAACAACAGATTGTATAAACGGATTAAAGTTCAGTACCCTGCGCTTACTTCGTCGGAAGATATCTGGGCCCTAGTGGTCCCAAGGGATGACCGTTCCAAGATTATCAAGGAGAACCACGATCCTCCTACCTGCGGTCACCTGGGCGTTTTTAAAACGTTCTCGCGCATCTCTCGAAAATACTACTGGCCCAGTATGCGTTGTGACATTGCGAGGTATATCAAAAACTGCCACGTTTGTCTGTCGACAAAACCTAGTCAGCAGGCCCCTGTCGGTCACTCAAGGAGCCTACAACCTACAGCTTCGAGACCTTTTGAAATCTTAAGTATTGACCTCGTCGGACCGCTTCCTAGATCCACCCAAGGTTATTGCTATATTCTAACTACTGTGGATTGCTTTAGTAAATTTGTTCTTTTCTTTCCACTTCGGACTGCCACCGCATCTAGTGTAGTAAAGTGGCTCGAGGATCACGTGATACTCATTTATGGAGCCCCAAAGAAAATAATAGCGGATAATGGAGCACAATTTCGTAGCAAATTATTCCAAGATCTTATGGCTCAATACGATATAACCATCCACTATACTGCAAATTACCATCCACAAGCTAACCCAGTTGAACGAGTTCATCGCGTTTTAAAAACCATTTTGGCAAGCTATGTCACCAATGAACACAAAAAATGGGATCGATACTTAGGTAAAGTGGGAGCCGCTATCCGATCGGCTTGTCATGAGGTTATTAATCTGACACCAAATTTTGTGGTATTTGGGAGGGAGGTATCATTTTCGCGTCATCAACCTACCCCTACTTCGCTGACCCCTCACGATCAGTCTGGTCCCCAACAGGACGATCCAGTCGCGAGATCTAATGCCTTGACAAAAGTATTTTCGGATGTCCATGATAGACTTCTTAAAGCGCACCAAAGATCTAAAAACACTTACGATTTGAGAAGAAGACCAATTCGATTTCAACTTCACCAACAGGTGTGGAAGAAGAACTACCATCTTTCGGATGCCGCTAAGAATTTCACCTCGAAACTCGCACGTAAGTTCTCTGGTCCGTTCACTATAAGTAAAGTCGTGTCTCCATGGACTTATGAACTTACTGACGCGTCCGGTCGCAGTTTGGGAACCTGGCATGCCAAAGATATTAAGGCTCATCCTCCAGATAACTTTCAATAACAGCAGACACATATTGATTTTTTTTTGTTTGCTATTATTTTGTTAACTATATGTACCGTACTTTTTTATGTATTTGTTTTTCTCTCTTAAATTGAAGCCTCTGGATTAAATTAATAGAAAGTTTCGTGGAAACTTTTTCCAGGAAAGGGGGGTGTTGTAACGTATTTAAAAATTTCAAAACAGAGCATCTTCTTTTTTTTAGTGAATAAACAGATGGCTATTTATTTAAAATCAATTATCTACGATTCTAGTTTATTCTTACAATAATTATTGTACCATCCGATCCTTAGTAAACCCGTCTCTGGAAAGAAAGAGAAAACAATAAAACAATACCTCCAAAATCTGCTATTTTGCCCTTGCTTACCATCTGTTGTATTCACAATGTTCACTGGCGCGGTTTGGGAACGCTTTGCACTGCATATCCAAATCATGTTTTAGTGTAGTTTGGGTTGCCTACTGTGCTTGTTTTCTATCGCTGCCTTGGAACCTCGTCGAACATCGGCCAACTTAAAAGACAAATCATAATTTTATTAGAAAAGTATATATATAATAAATATCTATATCAAGCTATTACTATCTAAATATATATACGCAGTCTCCTTTTGTAATATCAACTTAACTTAAATTCATACAACATTCATACAAAAGCCATCTCCTATGCATACCTAAGTAATTATAGAAAAACAAAGGGATACCTCTGGGTGCTTACCTTGGCAAAGCATACTTCTTTTCTAAGATCATCACATATCTTTTGTGCAAGCATGCTATGGATCACGATTTTCTTGTAGGATTTCCCAGAACCGATGGAAAATATAAATAAATAAGCTGTAACTTATATGTCAATAACTTTGATTGACATATGACAGCCTTCACTGTCACTTTCAGATGTCAAAACCATGTTCACGGTACCACTCATGGTTCCGGTTCCGCATTAAAAGTCCCTAAATCGTGATCCCGCGTTTTTGGCTTGAGGTGGTTTTTTTTATACATGGACTTGTTCCTGTCTCTGTCATTCTTCGTCCTACGCTTGCTGGCTGAGGAGCCATTTTTAAGCTTATGGCATTTTTGCCGATTTTTAAAGAAACCCCTAGCAAACCCTTCAAATTCTGATTTTGTGATCCAGCGACGATTTTGTCGGTTCTTTTAGAAGGTAGTTTGCAAACAAACAAAGGGGGTTCGAGTTCCTAATCATCAACCATCAAAGGCCATCACCACCCACGGCCTTTTTTTTTTGTACAACAAAAACCAAACCACTTGTACAGTGTGTCCCAACCACCACGTGGTCGTACTTTTACCTTAAATAATTAGTACGTTGCGGAGTACTCCGTGGGAGTAACTCACCATCTGCGACGGCGATTTGCGAGAGTCATCACCTTACCCGCTACTCCTGGTAACTGGACAATTACGCAACACCTTCGGTGGAGCCTGATTCGCCTGGTGGAGAATCTATCAATTGGCAAGTCCATTCCAATTATTATTATCTCTTTAACGTTTTTTTTTTATGAGCCGCACTGTAACGATCTCAATTTAATTACGTAACTCTGGTTTTGATACCAAAAACCTGTAAGCGGAGTATAATATTATACCACGTACCTACCCCTTTTTTCCATATATTAATATTTTTAACATTCGTATAAGAGTTTTCCCATTTAATGCTTGATTTAAGATCAATAATAATTATTTCTATTTTTGAGAGGCTGTGATATTTACCTTTTTTTTTTTATCATAATTTGTTGGCTGTGCAATTACTATTCCTGCTTGTTTAAATAAATTATTATTTCATATGGTTAAACTTATAGACCTTTTTTTATTTTGTTGATAACTGCATTTCCCGTTTTGAATTGAACATCAAAAGTACTCTCCTGTTTCTAAGGCCGTGTTAGAGAAAACGGGTGGCGCCATTTTATAAGTCCCTTATTTTGTTTGTAAGTTAACCCACGCCACTCTGCCGTGGAGTGAGTTAGCTGGGTAGGCCAAAATCGGGAAGTACCTCTTGAGTCTATTAACTTAAAAATAAATAAATAAACCCGTCTTTCGACCGTAAAAATTACGTGGCACATACTTAAAATTGTAGCTATTATACATGTTTACACTTTACAAGGCTCTTATATTCTAAAGAGGAGAAAGTTAGCATACTTTATTTATTTCTGAGAAGATAAGATGAAATAAAATAAAACATTCTGCATGCGACATCAACAGTTGGTTACAATAATTGTCACACCAACAATTTCTCATTGTTTTAGGTAAGTTATTATAATACAGAATACCTGCATAAAAATGCTGTTTTTGCCTAGACACAAATGTACAAGGACGATCAATATCTATAAATATGTTCTACAGATATTATGTGAAAGTTTTTATACAAATCTAGTGTATGATATCTCATAGGAAGTCCATAAAAATTTTTGATAGCCTTATTTTGTAGTATTATATTATTTATTATACAATTTTTTTATGCATACCAGAAGACTGTAAGATATTGTAAATAGCAGTGAATCAAATAATAGTAAAGGCTTTTACAGAGTTATGTTGGCATTAACCCTTTCGCTGTGCGTAGCTGTTCCAGGGTCGACCACCAGGAACGGCATTTATTAGGCGCTTGCGAGTATATTCGTCAGGAGCAGTGTTAGCCAAAACATGTCTTAAAAATAATAAACATATGTTTTTAATACATTCAATTCAAAATAAAACACAAATAGCTGTAAATATGGTATGTTTTACAAAATAAAACAAAAATAAATAAATAAAACACTATAGTTATTCAACACTAAATTCAAAATAAAACAAAAATAAATAAACACTATTGCTATTCGAAACTAAATTCAATATAAAACAAAAATAAATAAATAAAACACAATTGCTATTCGAAACTAAATTCAAAATAAAAAAAATATAAATAAGTAAAACAGAATTGCTATTCAAAACTAAAATCTCAATGAATCACGAACAAACTAAAAATATCTTAATTCGTGTATTGTTTTTTGGTATGATGAAATATATTATTGGTTCGATACAGCGTGTGTTGCCTGAACAGGGGAGTGGGGGCCTCGCCAAGGGAGAGAGTAAACAGGCAGTGGCGGCAGGCGCTGGGCACCGGGCAGTGCGTATATAGTAATATTACCCTAAATACTGTGAATCAAAGGATTGTACTGTCCATAGTCGTTACTGTAATGTACCACGAAACTCTTCAAAATCATTCGCCCAGGTCAATGCCCTCCTATTTATTTTGCCTTTGCGAATATAGCCGTCAGGAGCAGTAAATCGGACGGCGAGTAAACTCGTCAGGAGCAGCGAAAGGGTTAACATGAGCATTCCATGAGAGGCGGTTGCCCACATACAAACCCAAGTGCTTCACCACTTCCACTTCCTTCGGATTTGTTCCATCTATTACAGTAGGGTCAGGTCTAATCACAATATTTTTTTGGGCCACATGTAACATGATTTGCTTAAATTAAGCATGAGTTTGTGAGAGAGCAGCCAGCCAGCTATTAACAGTAAATCATTTTTAATATAAGTTATCCAGTTATCTAAATTGCTAACATAGACCACCCCTGTATCATTAGCATATAGTTGAAGCTCACCGTTTAATGCAGTTTAGAGATTGAATGGGGCCCAAAATTGAACCCTGGGGCACTACACATAACACTTCTCTCTCAGGGCTAATGACATTGTTGATACACACCGATTGCTTCCTCACTAGTAGATAGCTTTTAAACCAATTCAGACATGTGCCTCTCACTCCCAACCATTCCAATTTTCCAAGCAATATCTGTAAGTTGACAGTGTCAAACGACTTTAAGTCAAGCGAAACAACACCGACATTTAATTGCATATTTGAGATAATGCCAATGGTGGCTGTTGCTGTGCCAATGGACTGTCGAAAGCCATATTGAAAATTTAATAAGAAGATTAACCTATTTAAACATTGGAGTGGGCGATTATTAACAATATGCTAAATTATTTTTGAAAGAACAGAAGTCAGTAATTATTACTATTTTCTCTGTCACCATCTTTAAAAAGAGATTCATCTCAGGCTGTCTTAGCACCTTCCCTCACGATTGATTAATCAACTTGACTTGACTTAAAATTTTTCTTGTTTAAAACTGACAAATAATAATAATGTGACAAATATTTATTATATATATATTTATGATATACAGTGCCCGCCAAAAAGTGTGCACCATATGGGAAAAATTTTTAGTAAATAACTTAAGGAAAATTTGTTTGCGGCATCAAGTTATGCTTGCTTTAGAACCAAAATTGACATAATGAAATGTTGTGACGTAGTCTCTTTTATATGTCAAATTTGACATTAATGAAAAAAATGTCCGAAAAATGGGCTTATTTAACCGAATTTCGAAAAAAGTCATAAGAAAAATATGTTTCTTTTGCAATTTATACCCCTATGCAAAATTTCATGAGCCTACTACGATTTTCATATTTTGCCCTTTGTTGGATATTATTGGACATAATATTTAAAATTTTCTAGATATTTCTGATCAGATCAGCATGACAGAAATATTTGTGTGTTTTTACAACCATTTACTATAGAAAGATGTTTGTAAATCGAATTTATGTGTTTATCTGTAAAAATGAGATCAGTTTTGCACCAAGCGTGCTTCTTCAACAAGCCCTCATTTTATTTTTTTTGCAAAAAAAGGAAAAGAAGGATATTTAGACCGTAAACTAAGTATTGTGCAGTATGTATTCAGTCAATGAGTGTTTTAAATTACAAAGGATCGACTTTTATGGATTAACAAATACGGAAAAGGGCAACAAAGGGCAAAATATGAAAAGTGTAGTAGGTTCTTGAAATTTTGCACAGGGGTATAAAATTGCAAAAGAAACATATTTTTCTTATGACTTTTTTCGAAATTCGGTTAAATAAGTCGATTTTTCGGACATTTTTTTCATTAATGTCAAATTTGACATATAAAAAAGACTACGTCACAACATTTGATTATGTCAATTTGGGTTTCTAGAGCAAGCAAAACCTGATGCCGCAAACAAATTTTCCGTAAGTTATTTACTAAAATTTTTTCCCATATGGTGCAGACTTTTTGGCGGGCACTGTATATATTATATAAATAACAATTAACAATTAGATGACCAGTTAGATTATTAGTTCATCATGTTGACTGGGTCCAACCTACACACTTTTAGATCATGCTTTTACTCGTAACTTTTTGAGATAATATTTTTGTCCTTGTAGGTTCGTCATTTCCATGCATCTTTTCATTTTTCAACAAATGTGAATACTTGTTTCATAATGATAAAATCAACTGTTTGCGTTGAAAAACACCTGTTAACTCCAAAACTAAAAAATGGTATTTTCTCCTACCGCTTTCAAATTTTATTTTATTTTTCGAATTTTGGAGTTATTAGATGTCTTAGGGCACATTTTGCCAATTTCAGTGCAAATAGTTGATTTTATCATTATGAAGCTAGTAATCTTTTGTTGCAGAATGAACAGTTACACAAAAATTATAACCCAGCATGACTAAAAAGATAATCACAAAAAAGTAATGCGTAAAACAAAATCCAAAAGTGGCGGCACCCTCTGTGAGATACCTAGAAATTGACATCTTCACCTGATTCGCCATCCCAAAAACACAGCAGTGTCAAATTTCAGCTCAGCAGCTGAATATTTGACAGTATCTCTTAAATAAACAACATTTGTATAAGCCACATCCTATCTCTGGTGTCAGGATTTCCGATTCCCAATGAATCACCCTTTATAGGTTGTATACAGTGACCGGCAGAAAGTTGGACACAAAAATTTAATATTTTTATACTCTGATTTCGATTAATTTAAATTTCTAGCTGCTAATCGAACAAAATTAAAGTTTAGTAGCAAATTCATGTGTTATCCGATGATAAGTTGCGCTTGCGGTATTTTTTTTTGTAATACACAGAGTGGTTGAAAAAATACAAAAGAAGTTAAATTTTTTTTTACTAGATGGCTGTGACTTTAAATCTGACATCCACCTTTTATTCTAAACAACTTTTGTAAGTAACTTTTTACCGTATTTTAAAATATATATATATATATATATATAAATAAATAATGCACTAACTTTTATCAAGAATAAAATTTTCTGAGAAGTTAATAATAAAAAAGTTTTCCATTTGTGTCCAACTTTCTGCCGGTCACTGTATATCTTTGGTTCTGTTCATTGTGCAATTGAGTTTTGCTAATACATGCCCCTTCCTTCTCATCATTGCATTCTAAAAAGTAAAAACGAAACTTGTATTTTTACTTTCAAATCACTATATGTACAATGTGTCCCAATTTGATACTGGACACCTTAGAAATTTGTGAAGGGCAAGGAAATAAAATGGTCTCGATTTTTTATTGGTAGTACCAAGGGAGAGTATCTCATAGGCATTTGTATGGAGTAATTACTTCATGGCCTGCTATGATATTTTAAAATAACAAATTTTCAAGAAACCCAATTAAGGATTTTTTTTATGACAAAATGTTATTAAGAAAACTTGTTCAGAATTAAAAACTGAGTAGATCCGCCACATTTCAAAAGGCTAGGCCAACTTTGATTTTTAGATTTATCTCTCACTTTTTTCTTAGAAAAGTGTCCTTTCTGAAGCTTTAACGTCAAAATTTTATTTTTTCACGTTGATAAAGTTTCCTTAATAATATTTTGACGTGAAAGCTCCAGAAAGGACACATTTCTCAGAAAAAGTGGGAGAAAAGGGCGAAAAAGCTAAAAATCAAAGTAGGCTTAGACTTTTGAAATTTTGCAATTCTACTCAGTTTTTCATTCTGAACAAGTTTTCTTAATAACATTTTGCCGAAAAAAAAACCTCTAATAGGGTTTTTTGAAAATTAGCTATTTTAAAAAATCATAGCAGACCATGAAATAATTACCCCATCCAAATCCCACCGCCAATGAAATACTCTCCCTTGGGACTACCGATAAAAAAATAGAGACCATTTGTTTTCCTTGTCCTTCATGTAGTTCTGAGGTGTCCAGTATCAAATTGAGACACACTGTATAAGGGGAAGTATTGTTTCGGCATATACAGCGTGTTCCAAAACAACATGTAGATAGTTTAAGAGAGGATTTTATGAAGAAAATTTCATATAAACGTGGCATAAATTGCTTAGTTTTTTATGTACAGGGTGTTAAAAACTTCCAAAGTTGGTTTGCACAAATGAAGTTTGAATGAATTTATAGCCGAATTCGAGTGGATGACTAGGTTGAACCAGGTTATAAAATTTAAATTTTGAGTAAATTTTACAAATTTATTTAATTGATCAAGGGCCAGATTATATGGTTTTGAGTAGGCCTGAGACAAAATATCGATAAAATCGAAAGTATCGATACTATCGATTTTATCGATACTCGATATTCAATTTCGATAAATCGAAATATCGATCTTATCGATATTTTCGATCTTTTCGATCTTATCGATTTTATCGATCTTTTCGATTTTATCGATCTTTTCGATTTTATCGATCTTTTGGATCTTTTCGATTTTATCGATCTTTCGATTTTATCGATATTTTCGATTTTATCGATCTTTTCGATTTTATCGATCTTTTCGATTTTTTCGATATTTTCGATCTTTTCGATTTTATCGATCTTTTCGATTTTATCGATCTTTTCGATTTTATCGATATTTTTGTTTTTATCGATCTTTCCAATTATATCTATCTTTTGAAATTGTTTGCGAAAATAAAGGAAATTGCTGCACCCATTGCGTCCAGACCGCGTCCGCAGCAAGCCGATCGGCCTTTTTTTGTTTAGCTTCTTAAATAAAATTGATTATATCGATTTTATCAATAAGATCAATTATATCGATAAGATCGATTTTATCGATAAGATCGATTTTATCGATAAGATCGATTTTATCAACATGATCGATAAGATCGATTGTATCGATAAGATCGATTGTATCGATAAGATCGATTTTATCGATAAGATCGATTATATCGATAAGATCGATTTTATCGATAAGATCGATTATATCGATAAAATCGATTTTATCGATAAGATCGATTTTATCGATAAGATCGATTTTATCGATTTATCGATTTTATCGATACTTTTTCAGTATCGATTTCCGATACTGAAATTCGGAGATCGAACAGCCCTAGTTTTGAGGCACTGTGAACACACCAGATTTTTCTATTATCATCAAAAATTATTTTAATGTTCTATTTCTTATAATCTAACCTAACTTTTTATAACCTGGTTAAAATTGGTCATCCGCTCGAATTCGGCTTAAATTTTATTTAAAACAAAACAAAATGTCAGGTCAATGTCACAGCCTACCAGATTTTATTAAAATAATCCATTGAAAAAAAATATGAAATGCAATGCATGTTAAGAGGGGGTTACCGACAGCGAAAGTGACGTTAGATTTCGTATTTTCTTAAGTTGGTATAGCATAAAATCTAATTAAATTTTACCTGGCCAAAATTTAGTACAAACATCTCTATCTTCCTTTTAATCATAAGATCTTAAAAGCATATGCACTGGAATTATTATTTTTCCCAAGGTTTTCATAACCTATAAAACAAAACATTGGTTTTAAGATCTTATGATTAAAATGAAGACAGAGATGTTTGTACTAAATTTTTGCCAGGTAAAATGTTATTAGATTTTATGCTATAACAACTTAAAAAAACGAAATTTAACGTCACTTTCGCTGTCGGTAACCCCCTCTTAACAAATTATTTTATTTAAAAACGGCGCATCTCAGTGCTATGGCACTAAAATATATTTTTGTGTTTTTGTCCGCCTTTGATCATTTTTGGTCTTTAACTCTAAATTTGCATTAAGGCATAGAAAGTTTAGTTCATGTTCAAAATTTCATTTGTCCATCAAACATTTCTTCGAAAATATTACAAGAAAAGCATCTTTTGAATTCATTCATTCTTTTGGTGTTTGAGGTACGTCGATAACTAAACATTTTCGGCCATGTGTTGATATCAAGTTTTCTTAATCAAATCACCTCAGCAGCCGCCTCAAATAGCTACTTGTTTATTTGAAATACCCATGTATACCTGTATTGAAAGATCACTAAATCAGTTTAAAGTGCGAGTAATATGTAATTTTCTATGTTTTTGAGGCTAATAAATCCAATTTTGGTACCTATTATTTTGAAGAAATAAAGCGACTAGGAATGGGTATGAAGGAATGAAAAGCAAAAAATATATACAGTGAAACCTCCCACAGGCGGACACCAATGGTTCCAACTTTATTGTCCGTTTGTGGGAGGTGTCTGCTTATGGGAAAAGCTGACTGAAAGAATTCACTGAAATAATGACATAGTATGTTTTTATATGAATAGTCCAAGAAAATTATACATGGACAAAAAAAATCTTATCAGGTAGATATTTTCAGGGTTGGTTGTGGGTAGCATCCTGAGTATAACCCCAAAAAAAGTCATGTTACGAGTTACGAACCCCGCAATAGGGGTGGTTTTGCAAACATTTTTTTTGCAATTTTTTCTTATGTGTACATTATTACATTCTCTACAACTTTCCCTTATGAAGTTTTTTCTTAACTTCAATACTTCATGAAATATAGGTAAAAGATCACCACTAGCTAAAGTGCTTTATAAGGGCGAAAAAAATTTCTTTAAAACAAGCTCATTTGCGTGTAATCTTTTGTATAAGTACTTAGGAGTGCACCCCCAGTTAACCCTGAAAAAATCAGCTTGTTTTAAAGAAAATTTTTTTCGCCCTTATAAAGCACTTTAGCTAGTGGTGATCTTTTACCTATATCTCATGAAGTATTGAAGTTAAAAAAAACTTCATAAGGGAAAGTTGTAGAGAATGTAATAATGTACACATAAGAAAAAAAATGCAAAAAATATGTTTGCAAAACCACTCCTATTACGGGGTTCGTAACACGACTTGGATGGTGATTTTTCGGGGTTATACTCAGGACGCTACCCACTACCAACCCTGAAAATATCTACCTAATAAGAATTTTTTTTCTCCATGTATAATTTTCTTGCACTATATTGAGTAGGGGTATCATTCCATCTTTATACTTTAATATGAATTGTATACTACACCAACTTTATTCCACACACAGGCTGAAAATACAGCTCTGAATATGTCCCCGAATTAAATAAGTCTGTTCATTAGAGTTTCGCGTCCGCATATGAGAGTATTTAATCTATTTCTGGGAAAATTACACTGTCCGCGTCCGTCCAATAGAGAGTCCGTTCGTGGGAGAACTCTTTACATGCTAAAACGTATGCCTGTGTTTGGTTCTAGAAAAAATGTCCGCTCAAGAGAGATGTCCGTTCAAGAGAGGTGTCCGCTAGGAGAGGTTTCACTGTATTATATTTTTTTGTTTTGGGATTTGTGGGCAATATTGGAATTTACTATTTAAAAATAATCATGTGCAAGTAGTAATCAAATTGAAAGCAGTTTCTTATATCGCTTTTTTTCCACCTGTATATTAGATGAAGACTGAAGATTCCGAAAGTACAAATATTAATAAAAAATCACCTGAAACTTGGATTCGAATAATAACACAAGGGCAGGAACTAACTATTGACTGTGACGAAAAAACAATTGGGGAGATGGGGTTTAAAGACAATCAGGTAATATAGTTCTAATTTTTCCTTAAATTCTTTTAATATGTTTCCATCTTTAGATGGTCTATATTTCGATAGGAATGTCAAGGAATATGAAAAAGCGAGAACTTCTGGATGCACCCTCAATGCAACCAGCACCTCCTAGAGAATGTTTACCAACTCTCTTATTGCTTCAACCAAATTATTTTGAGCAGCTATTTTCAATGATGCGTACACTCAGCTCGATGAAAATTCAAGTCAAAGGAGGAGTAAGCAAACAATGGTGTTTGAGGTACCCCTACAGCCTTTATTTTTGGAGCGAAAAAAAATATGAAAAAAAGTAAACATTTTTTGGAATCATCAGAATTTGTGACCAGGCAACAGAAATGAGTGTCCATCTCAAAATTGAGAAAAAACTTTTTGCGGGACACTCCACATTATATTTTGTTCATTTTTTAAATCTACTTTTAATATGTTCCTTATTACCTCTCACCATTTTTTAAATATTTCTTTTTCAAATTTTGTACTGAATTTATTTAACTGGAATTTGTCAATTTTGCGACAAAGACACACTGCAATAAGAAAAATGTTTTTTTTTGTTACCATCTCATTTGTAAGTAGCGTTTTTGAAAGTACGTACTTTCCTCCCTGCTGTAATAACTAAAAGCTACTTTGATATGATATTCAGAAACAATTTTTTACATTTTCATCTTTTTTATGAGAGTGGGAAGTAATTTTAATTTTATTTCATTTTTATCTTATTTTCAAAATATGTCCTAGAACAAATCATGTGAGAGGTATATATAATAATTTAAGGAAGAAAATACACTTACAACTTGTCCGTGACATTTAGTTGCAAAGACCCTGTCGCGAGGGACTACGTTCACTTGATTCAGAACCCGAATCTTGTCGTACGGCTAGCGACATTTGTTATTGCGATGAGAACTCATTATTTTTGTAGGTACGTGATTTGGTCAGAATTCTAATAGAAAAGAGAAAGAAGCAAAAACTAAGATATTTTCCGATGACCCATACTAAAATATGTAAATTTTATATCGACTGACAGGCACCTTAGTTATAAGAAAAGCAATAAAAATTATTCCTTTTTCTGAACCCCGATTCTGATCCTTTATCCCACTTCTGATCTGTAAGACCCACAAAACTCAGAGGTAGAATGTTATATGAATAACTCTGTACACAAGCTTTCATCAGTAGTGTCCTAACTTTTTCCTGCAGGTTTTTAATATCCATATTGTTAATTCACTGTCCCAAACGAATAGCTGAGTACACAGCAGGCATACATCCTTAGGGCCTTAAATTCCTGTTGTTAAGATCAGTTTGCACCACTTGTAATATTCTGTTGATGAATTCACTCATTAAATCGGTCTTCATTGTTCGATGGTCAATCCTTTGAGCCTGTTTCATCCTAAGATACTTGTATGTATCTCTCGTGCTCATTGCTTCGATCTTCTGGCCATGGAGAACTCCTCATAATTTTTAATCATTTGCGTTAGTTGGTTTTTATTGTGGCCATCAGTTTTAAAGCATCCATATCATATTATAGTGTATCCACGGATGGACTTAACTATACTTGTAAAATATTTTATTTTCAATTCTTCGAAAAAGTCATTCTTCATAAAAAAGTCTGCTTGTTCTTAAAATAAAATTGGCATGGAAAAAGTTGACATTACTTATACTGGGTGACCAGAAAATTAAAGAAACGTTAATTAGCATAAGAGTAAACTACCTCTATTTGTAGAGATCATTAAAAAAATTATAAAGAAAATTTGCTCAGCGTGGTAAGTGTAAGTGTACAAAATTTCAAAGCGTTAGGCCTACTTTGATTTTTTGATTGTATTCTCTTTTTTTGTCAAATAAATGGTTTTCTGTAAATAGTACGACAAAACTGTATTAAGAAAAACTGCACATGATGACAAAATTTTACGATTCTAGGCCTACTTTGTATTGGAAAATATTGGAGGAAACGCAAAGTGGGCCTAGGATTGTCAAAAAATTTTACATCCTGCGCAGTTTTCCATTCTGGGGAAGTTTTATTAATACAGTTTTGTCTTACTACCCACAGAAAATTATTTAATCAAAGAAAAACAAGAAAAAATCAAAAAATCGAAGTAGGCCTAACGCTTTTAAATTTTGTGCACCTAAGTAACACATCACTCTGAACAAATTTTCTTTATATCTTTTTTCACTATCTCTACAAATAGAAGCAGTTTACTCTTATGCGAATTAACGTTTCTTCAATTTTCTGGTCACCCAGTATAAGTAATGTCAACTTTTTCCATGCCAATTTTATTTTAAGAACAAGCAGAATTTTTTATGAAGAATGAATTTTTTCGAAGAATTGAAAATAAAAATTTTTACAAGTATAGTTAAGTCCATCCATGGACACACTGTATAATAGATGATTCACCTTGGTCGTTTGTACGTTGTTTTTGACATTGAAGCCATATAGAGTTCAACTGATGCGATAGCAGGTTCATCGCCATGCCAGACCATACTAAATCTCCTTGGAAAATCCCTCGTCGAATAGGGATTGTATGTCTCGATGTTACTCCTCAAGTTCTACATTTAAAAAAGTCTGGGCTAAATGGCACAATTAATAAACTTTTTACAGAGTGATCCCAACATTTTTTTCTTATTACATAGATCGTCTGTAGCTAGATTAATATTTTTTTCGTTGACAATACTATAATGTTTTATATCGCTTTCATCGTAATGATGAGTAGATTTAATTAATAAAAAAATATATTGTTCAATTTAAAACAACCTAAGATTAGTTTTTTTTCTGAAATATGCGGTACTTATTTGTTTTACCTTATGGTAGATTCTGATGATTACACATAATTAACAACAACCAACTAAAAAATTAAAGGCTGTAGGGGAATTTCAAAATATACGCTGACTGTTTTTGTTCTCAGCATCAACAATAAATATGTAAAATTTTAGCAAGTGATTCCACACACTAAAGCCCAAGTGCTTAGTCGACGAGTTTGGGATATTCTCAGCTTAATGCCCACAAGTCCGAAGCTGTTGCAGGGATTCAGACAACTTAATATTCCACTGGCTGAAATGTTAAATCCTTCAAGTGCTCAGAAACTCATGTATTCCCTCTACATTGTCGAATCTTTAAGTATAAGAAGCCAAAGCAAATATGCAGAAGAAGAGGGAAACGAAGAGCCTTGGTTTCGAAAGTTTATCAGTCATGGAGGTTTGAGTCATCTTTATGACATTTTTATGTCAGGTAACTATACAGAAGCCCTTTAAAAGCCCTTTATTGTACCTTTTTCTCAGAAACAATAGAATTTTATTTGTTGGTTTTTGTTTATGTTTAAAAAATTCATTTGTCACTCAAAGACTTCCACTTGTGAAGAATTTCGGGATTTTTTGAATGTTGCGAATATTTCAGAAACTGTTGGAAATTTTCAGATGTACGTGAAGAGTAGCGGTCCCGAGCTGCACATTTACTTTTTGGCAACATTTATGGGCAAAACTTCGAGATTCTATAGAAAACGTCAAAATAAGGATATTTTTTTCATATAAATATGTATCGAGTTCCTAACGGTTTTTGGTATACAGGAAGTCAAAGTCCATTTTTTTAAAGTTTTCTTTTATTTTTCCCACAGGAAAATTAAATGCTATAATAATTCTGTATACTGTATACAATCGATTCCAAGAAAAAACTCTTCTTGACTTCATTTATTCTTCATTTTGAAATGTAATCTTTTCCTTCTTTTTTATACTCATAACTTTTTTGAGGTTATCTTTTTGGTCTTGCAGGTTCATCATTTTAGTGCATATTTTCATTTAGCAACAAAGGTGTACTCTTGTTCCATTGCGATAAAATCAACCGTTTGCATTGACATTGGCAAAATGTGCCTCAAAACACCTGGTTACTCCAAAATTTGAAAAATAAAATTGTCCGTTAACGCATTTAAATGTTACAGATGAATTGTATGTTCAAAACTAAGAAAAAAATGCCTAATAGGCATTAAGTAAAACCTGGACCAACACTATATTAAAAACCCGAGCATGCCGTCATATTTCATTGTTGTTTATGGATTGGAGTGGCGCTACACGACGAAAAAAATTGCGACTTATTATAGGTTATAGGGGGGTATTTTGTGGCTATTGGGATGTCAGTTTCTGATGTTTAAAAAATCCAAAATTTTAAATATCCAGCTTTATTACGATTTACCTTCTTTTTACGGTAACGAATTGTCTTTGCGTCCAGTATTTGGCAGTTTTATCCTATTAATACGGCTTTTCAAGGTAGATTGGTTTGTAATAACATGAAATTTTCACGCACATGAAGAAAATGGTATGCACAGACCATTAGGTGAATTGCAGAAGAATAAACACTATTTTGGAATTATGGTATGATCTGATCAACCAGCTGATGAAGCGAAAATTAAAGATATTATTTTGGAAGAGTATTTTTTAATGTATGCAGGAATGAAAATAGAAAATTTGTTTATAGCTTCAAAGCGAACCAATAGTCCTCCATATAAAGAAGAAACTGAAAAACCTAATGCGTTTCATTCTTTCACATATTACAACTAGCCATGGACTGCGTTACAAACCAAAAGGTACCAAATACTCTTGCTTGCTTCTTGAACTCGCTTTTCTTAAAAAATGTTTGGAAATATGCCATGTGAACTTGTCAAATTAGAGAGACATAACAAACAAATATTTTATTTTATTTTGAATATTAACTTCGTTGCAACAGAAATATTTGCGTGTTTTTATTTTATAAAAGATTCTGCAACAATAATGTTTTAACTAAAACCTCTGTGTAAATTTGTTTCGTCGTGTGGCGCCAGTGGCGATCTCTTGAAACAGGTCTTTAATATAGTGTTGGTCCAGGTAAAACATCATTGCTTTTCTTGAAATAGGGTGTCAAAATTTTGTCAAGCTCAATCGTTCCATTTTGAAATCGAACAATTTTTGGTACATTGTTCATAGGGAATTTTTTGTCACTTTAAATTGTGCAATTATTCTGTAAAATTTGAATGCGGTAGTAGAAGATTTTATTTTTTGAACTTTGGAGTCAACAGGTGTTTTGGGGCACATTTTGCCAATTTCAATGCAAACGGTGGATTTTATTGCAATGGAACAAGAGTACACTTTTGTTGCAAAATGAAAAGATGCACTAAAATGACGAACCTGTAAAATCAAAAAAATTATCTCAAAAAAGTTATCAGTATAAAACCCATTGTGCTCTCCCGCCCCTCCGCCTCTGGTCGATGGGAATAAATTGTCTTTACACGAAATTGTTACATTTCAGTTACTAAATAACTGCTCCAAGTTTCATTTAAGGGGGGGTTGCCTACAGAGTAAGTGAGGTTAGATTTCGTATTTTTTTAAGGTGTATAGCATAAAATCTAATAACATTTTACCTGGCAAAAATTTAGTACAAACATTTTTGTCTTCATTTTAATCATAAGATCTTAAAAGCATATGCACTGGAATTATTATTTTCCCCAAGGTTTTCATAACCTATAAAACAAAACACTGCTTATAAGAAAATAGATAAGAAAAATAGCATAATTTTGAGTATATGGGTATTAAGTTATATTAAGAAAAGAGAAAAGTTTTTTATAGTCAAATTATCATCATAAGAACAACATACATTTTAATAAAATATAATGAACCCAATATATTGTTTGTACTTGTCTGATTTTTTGGTACCTTATAACAACTGCCTCAATCGAACAGCGACTACTAAAGCAATGATGACGGAAAATGCCAAGTGGTATACTGTACTAAACCCTAAACCCTTTATTACACAGGTATTTAAAAGTTAACGAAAGAGTGCTAGTAGAGAACACCTAGATTAAAATATATGCCCCCTTTTTCCCAAACTTCTCGGCATTTTCTGAAATGCAAATAAAGGGTCACGATTATTTTTAACGAATTCCCGAATGGCCCTTCCAACCTTAAGCTTAAGCAGATTAAAAGTTAGAGCATTTCCCAAAAAAATTGGGTGGGACACAAGACGCTTATTTTAAAATGTATACGGCATTTGTTCTGATCCTGTAAAGTGTTATTAGATTTTATGCTATACAACTTTAAAAAATTCGGTAACTAACCTTACTTTCTCTGTTGGCAACCCCCTCTTAAATTGCATAACATCTGTAGAAGTTTTTGCGAAAAATATGTTTTTGAAACTGTACTTTTATCACCCTGTAACATTTTTATTGATGATGATATGATATGATGATATTTTCTACCTGTCATATTACGTTGGCACCATAATTTAGAAACACCCTGTATAAGTCCACCAAATATGCCTTCTTTGTAGTAAGTATTTTGAAGAAAACAATAAAAGAATCTAGGTTATACACTACACTAAATAATAATTACCTTTTTGTGCTTCAAAATACTAGGTACTAGGGAAGTAATATCCTTCTTTAATGGACCTACGTAAAAAGGAAGGGTAATTCAGAAGTGGCAGACGTCGCATAACCGCCTGGGAAACATTCACATACATTCTTCCTTTGTGATAATATATGGTCCAGTTGCAGATAAACCATGTATAAATGGACTAGTCTTTTTGCAAACCGACTAGTCCGTTGGTTGAGGGACAAGATTCTTACACTGTTTTACACATACGGTCTGTAACATATACAAGAAATGGAGTTTCCATGCAAGTTGTCCTTATAAGTATAAATAAAATATATTATTAATAACAGTAGAACAGGGATAAAAGGAGCATAAAATTTATAAAACCATTAAAAGATTTCTTCAAATGTTTTGTAAATAATTTATTTATAGCAATGGACAACAATGCTAGAAACAAAAAAAGGATGAGATTTATTGAAAAAGTCATATATGTTGCAAAGATACAGGGTGAGTCACATCTAAAGGCAGAGCCGAAAACACAAGGTAGAACTCGCTAAAATAAGCACATATGCTTAATAAACATTAGCTCAAAAATGCTTGGTTCTCCATATACAGCATGTTGAAATTTTTCGAAAAATAATATATTTTTTTAATTTCTTTCAAGCCCATTTAAGAATTCCAACCAAATTTGGTACACATTATGCATTGGAGGGTTGCCATTTTGTGCAATAATTTGACCCCGTTCAGATGACCAGTGGCGTAGATAAAAATAGTTACTGTAAATAATTGTAAAAAAAATAGTATGGTCCTGTGGAAAACCAAAAAGGTTACTATTTTTGGATAGCCCATTCAATTTTGAACAAAAGGCGCCTCTTGGTATTTTTTATATCTGGTACAGTTTTTTCTTAATTTCGAATTTTTTTAACTAGTGCCAAGGCGATTATGCTGGCATTTAAAATAAAATTGTTTGTATCTACGCCGCTAGTCATCTGAACATGGCCAAATTATTGCACAACCCATAATATGTACCAAATTTGGTCGGAATTCCTACACGGGCTCGAAAGAAATTAAAAAAATATATGTTATTTTTGGAAAAGTTTCAACACGCTGTATATGGAGAACCAAGCATTTTTGAGCTAATGTTTATTAAGCATATATGTGCTTATTTTAGCGAATTCTACCTTGTGTTTTCGGCTCGTCCTTTAGATGTGACTCACCCTGTATAGGCAAATGGATTTTTTTAAATATTATGGTAACAAAATCAATGTAAAAAAATTGTTTAAGGTTAAAGCAGAAATATCAGATTGAATGAAAGCTGGGATAAGGTATATACAAAGTGTAGTACATTATTATTGGTATAACACATTTTTTGGTGTAAAAGTTATAGTCGTTAGTTTTATTTCATTGATAAGGTGTAATAAGCTTAGATCATTGATATCAGTCTTTTTATTCATTGAACTATCTTCTTTATTATTTTCAATCATTTCTAGAAAAAGTCTCTTTGGTTATTTGAAATAAATATATTAAATATTTTTTTGGCTGCAAACCCGATATTTTCATTTCTACAAAAATTTAAAAGCCACAAAAATAAATTTTTCATAAAAGGTACACGCGCGGCCTCATAATTCGTTCCACTAGGCATGCGAAATAAGCAAGAAATGAAGAATTTCGGGTAAGTGCGGCAACGTTGCGCCAATTCCACGGCTTCTCAAATCAACAACTTCCCCTACATTCCCTCGTACCGACCCACTCCTCCCCGTAGAAAATAAAAATTGCGTTAACTGACGTATTAACACGCCAGTCAACAAAAATAAGTTAATAAATTGCTGCAAATGCTGCATTATCATTATAATAATTTATAAGTGGATTTAAAGTTTTACACAGTTTCTTGGTCTTTTGAGATTCACGTAACGTGAAATTATGCGTATTTCTTTGATTGTCAAAGTGGTATTAGTTAAATAAGGTATAATCTAAGTATAATTGTGTTATTATAGAAGAATCTCGTAGTGGTTTTTACATTGGTTTATTACACTTCTTTATCTTAACCGCGAACCAAATCTTTGGTTTATTTCAATTTTTAAAGCTTCCCTGGAGTCTTCGGGTGAGGTTCTGATGCTTCCCGGGCCCCCGAAGAATCGAGAAATGAGAAAAAACAAGCAATTTCCAATAGTGGTTTCAGAGGATTTTCCGTCGGTTTCGTTTCTCAAAGTGGTTAATTGTGAATCAGGAATTTCTCTTAGATATCGGATTTTCGAGGTTCTTTTTGGTACCAGAAGAAAGTACGACACCCATTTAAGAGCTTTACCACCTTCTTCGATTTTTAGAACGGCTCTTTTCGAGGTTGTCGAAAGACTTGCGAAAAAAGCCGCCAATGTCCGTGGGCAGGATTATAAGATTTTTCACTATTATTCAGGCAATCTAAGGCCAATCGAACAGCGCCGAATTTACTGTTTTTTTTTTGCACCGTAACTCGCAATGTCACGTAAGGTAATGTTGCGTAATAAGATGTTAGATTTGCCGTCACTTACGCTTTTAAGGTTATCGCTGGCTTTCAAACCGCGAGAGAGGAGAGGGGTAATTGCAACGTTGTCAGGTGAACGCCTTTGCGTCCACACGTATTGGAACGATTTCAAAGCGGCGCGTGTACATTTTTACCTACCAGTTTTTTATTAAAAAATATTATGGTTGGCACCCTTCTCTCCGGCACTGGTGGAAGTAGACCAGCCAAATTATTTTTGATTTATATAATTTAATGTCTATCTAAACTGTACCAAATACGTTTGATACACATTTTTATGAAAAATTCTCTTGAAGATTTGCCCATAAAAGTTAGAACACTCTGTATAGATACAGACAGACTGTTTGCAGAATTAAATGTGTTCTATAGTCATTTTCCAAAACACGTTTTTTGCAATTATTTCATTTGATCCAATAAAATTTCCCATAAAATGTCATATCGTTCTGAATTTTGTCCCTTTTACTCATAAGTAGTGTTGCCGGACACTTATTTGCGACCGGACATAAATGTCCGAACACGGACATTTATGGACATTACACATTCAAAAATGCTCGATAAATAATGTCCAATAAATTTCAAAATATTTTAAATAGAAGAAGAAGCGAAACTTAACCTCAAATTTTTTTATTTTTTTATAACAACACGTTTTGGAAGGGTTTCCCTCCATAAGATATCTGCTGTCTGTGTTTTTTTTTCTTATTTCCTTTTATTAATGGGTAAAAGAAGTGGTATAATATGGAATTACTTCCAAAAAGTCCAAAAAAACAATAAAACATATGGAATTTGCCAATTCTGCAAGGACTTATCTTAAACATGCTACACGCATGACGAAGTATGCATATATAAACATATATAAATAATATATCGTTTTAAAGCTCTACTTAAATCCAATAGAGGATGGTGATGTTTTTAGCTTATTTTATAAATGTCTGATAAATGTCCGGACATATTACGGACACATTGGCTGGACATTTCTCTGAAAATAAATGTCCGGGCATTTGGCAACTCTACTCATAAGTTTTATTTTCAGATAAATATTACTAGGATTTTCGGAGCATATTTGAGAATAAAGCTTAAAAGAACTAGAAGACTCAAGTTATTATATACAGGGTGACCAAATTTCGAGTCTATGCATGGGGATCTTGGTTATCTTAAGAGATACGAGGTCGGTTAAATTGGGGCAAAGTTGCGGAATTTGATGCGGAGTAACATAGTAAAAAGAAATTTTGGCTGGCCCTTTTCGTTTTGAAAATAATGTGAAAAAACTGAAAATTGTCGTTTTTGTTTTAATTTTTTTAAACGAAGACGAATGGCGCTGGACATTTCTAAGTTAAACATTATTAAGGAACTTTTTTACAAGGAATCTAAATATGACCTTACATTTTTTTCTCGCCTCCATGGACAAAGATATGACTATCAACTTTTATTTTTCTTATGGGCGCCATATTGGATTTTTCCATTTTTTAAATGAGGATTTTTTTCTGGTTAAAATGATATGTCACACATTATGCACATTATTAGTTTGTTTTTCTTGCCGTAATATCAAATTAATCGTTTTTGCATAGAGTGCCTTGGAAACGTAAGCCCCATAATGTTTGACGTTTTTGCATAGAGTGCCTTGGAAACATAAGCCCCATAATGTTTGACATTTCTGCATAGAATGCCTTGGAAACATAAGCCCCATGTAACGTTTGATAGTTTAGTACAATTTAAGTGTCACTGACACTTTATTTTACTGAAAAATGTCATTTTCACATGAAGAAAAGCGTGACATGATTCAAATTTATTATTCCTCAAATATAAATGACATCGAAGGGATATTTGACGAGCCATAAACAATTTATGGAAACGTGCTGCATTGTGCTTTGAGGAACAAGGAGGACAAATTGAACATTTATTGTAAAATAGGATTGTCTACTCGTCTAGATTTTTGTTGTTCTTGTGTTTCCAGTGTGACTCTTTTATTGTTAATGTGTTATATGGCAAATGACGAATAAATAATAAGATCTCAGATCATACTCCCGTGGTACGTTTATGATTTATTTAATCAATAAACTTAACATTAACTGAATTTTAGCTGCACCATTAAACAATATTCCAAAGCACACTTCGCAACAATGGTTAACTATGCTGTAACAATAATAAATTGCCACTTAATTCTGACAAATGCAAAGTCATGTCATTCACGACTAAGAAATCTTATCTTACATCTGAATACAATATTAACGGTGTGAATCTTCAGAGGGTTTTCTCATTTGTGGATCTCGGGATTGCCTTTGACCCCAAGTTGTCATTTAATAATCACATAACAAATGTTACAACATCCTCATTGAAAACACTAGGCTTCATATTCAGACTTAGTACAGACTTCAATAATATAAATGCCTTAAAGTCACTTTATTTTAGCTTTGTCCGCTCTAAACTCGAGTATTGCTCAATTGTGTGGTGTCCATATTATAATGAATAAATATATCAGTCAACTTGAAAATATCTAGCGAAAGTTTCTAAAGTTTATATCTTTTAAAAGAGACGGTGTATATCCACACAGAGGTGTTCCTCAATCGGAGTTGCTGGCGAGGTTTGAGGTCCCTGCATTGATTGACAGGCGCAATGTCCTGGCACTTCAAGTTCTATTCAAAATAGTGGTGGGCTTAATTGATGGTGCAGAGTTGCTAGCATTCCTCAATTTTCATATTCCATCTAATACAAGATCCAGCAATATGTTTTACTTGGATAGAGCTAACACTAATATGTTGCTAAAATCTCCTATATACAACATGTGTAGGCTAGCAAATGAGTTTTCTGAACTTGATTTTTCACAATATAGTTTTCTCAATTTTAAAAGGATAGTCAGGGAACTCATTTTTACCTAATTTTTACCTGCTTCATGTAATAAGAGGACATCTATACCCAAATCAAATTAATTAAACAATAGTGTATTTCTGTAATTTTTTTGCATATTGTCTTTTAAATGGAATGCCCTTCTGTTAGGCAATAAAGCTTATTTATTTATTTATTTATTTATTTATTTATTTATGTTTCCAAGGCACTCTATGCAAAAACGTCAAACATTATGGGGCTTATGTTTGCAAGGCACTCTATGCAAAAATGATTAATTTGATATTACGGCAAGAAAAACAAAGTAAAGCATAATGTGTGACATATCATTTTAACCAGAAAAAATCCTCTTTTCAAAAATGCAAAAACCCAATATGGCGCCCATAAGAAAAATAAAAGTTGATCGTCATATCTTTGTCCAGGGAGGCGAGAAAAAATGCGAGGCCATATTTAGATTCCCTGTAAAAAAGTGCCTTAATAATGTTTAACTTAGAAACGTCCAGCGCCATTCGTTTTCGTTTTAAAAAAAATAAATACGAAAACGACAATTTTCAGTTTTTCGCATTATTTTCGAAACGAAAAGGGCCAGCCAAAATTTCTTTTTACCATGTTACTCGGCATCAAATTGTGCAACTTTGCCCCAATTTAACCGACCTTGTATCTCTTAAGATAACCAAGATCCCCATGCATAGACTCGAAATTTGGTCACCCTGTATATAAACAATTACTGATTTCTTATAATAAATAATGAAATTACTTAGATACCTCAACATTTTCTTGGTTCTAGTCATCTAATGAATAGTGTTATACAGTGACCGGCAGAAAGTTGGACACAAATGGAAAACTTTTTTATTATAAATTTCTCAGAAAATTTTATTCTTGATAAAAGTTGGTGCATCATTTCAAACCCAAAAGGCATATACCGAAATTTAAATATCTCTTTTTGTATACGAGGTAGATTCAAAAATGTCAAAATAGCTCAAGAGTAAAGTACCCTTATTTTTTAAAATACGGTAAAAAGTTACTTACAAAAGTTGTTTGTAATCAAAATTGGATGTCAGATTTAAAGTCACAGCCACCTAGTAAAAAAAAAGAAATTTAACTTTTTTGTATTTTTTCGATCACCCTGTGTGTTACAAAAAAACAAAATACCGCAAGCGCAACTTATCATCGGATAACACATGAATTTGCTACTTAACTTTAATTTTGTTCGATTAGCAGCTAGAAATTTAAATTAATCGAAATCAGAGCTTAAAAATATTAAATTTTTGTGTCCATTGAATAAAATAAGTAGTTTTTTTTTGGCAAATTTTAATAATAAGTAATTTAAATGAAAACAGTAACTAAAAATAAATTTGCCAAAAAATTTTTTCAACTCTGTTTGCCTTTGGGACAGCGGCATTTTAGGATTCTTAACAACGAAGAGGACAATATCCATTTCATTATCTTCGTTACCTGTTACATTTCTTCTATGTGGTACTTGACATTTATTTTGCACTGAACTGAACTGCTTAAAACTCCTAAGAATTTTTGCCACAGTTGAGTAGTTGACGTTTTTGTCTGGATGTCGTTCATTGAAAATATCTGATGTTTCTCGACAAGTATGATAATTATCACCGTGTATTAAAACAATTTCCACTTTATCTTGAACACTAAGTGCAGGCATAGTTGCAGAATGACAATAACGGAGTTTGACATGTAAAATAATTCTTCGCCGACAATTATTGTTTTCAAAGCCAACTTTGCAAGAGTTATTATTGGCCATAGCATGGATTATCCTATTAATCTCGTATTTTGTTCGATAGGTACCTCTAAGCAAATTTATTTTTAGTTACTGTTTTCATTTAAATTACTTATTATTAAAATTTGTCAAAAAAACTACTTATTTTATTCAATGGACACAAAAATTTAATATTTTTAACCTCTGATTTCGATTAATTTAAATTTCTAGCTGCTAATCGAACAAAATTAAAGTTAAGTAGCAAATTCATGTGTTATCCCACGATAGTTGCGCTTGCGGTATTTTGTTTTTTGGTAATACACAGGGTGATCGAAAAAAATACAAAAAAGTTAAATTTCTTTTTTTTTACTAGGTGGCTGTGACTTTAAATCTGACATCCACTTTTGATTCCAAACAACTTTTGTAAGTAACTTTTTACCGTATTTTAAAAAATAAGGGTACTTTACTCTTGAGCTATTTTTACATTTTTGAATCTACCTCGTACCCAAAAAGAGATATTTAATTTTTGGTATGTGCGTCTTGAGTTTGAAATGATGCACCAACTTTTATCAAGAATAAAATTTTCTGAGAAATTAATAATAAAAAAGTTTTCCATTTGTGTCCAACTTTCTGCCGGTCACTGTATCTCTTTGTGTTCTTCAAGTTTTGCAGGATTAAAATTTCATCATCTGAGAATGTTCCGTTTTAGTTGCTTGTTTAGTCATGTTAAAATAAATTCAATTTATTCACTGATCTGCAATTGCTTTTCTGAGTTTCAAAAATTAACAGCAAACATGGATTTTTTATGCTTTAACCTCAATAATGTCATTCGCAAATGACAACAAATGTCAAATTCATCAGTAAATAATCATTTCCAGCGGTCTTCAAGACTGATGAATGTGATGAGCAATCCAATGAATGTTCGCTTAATTAAAAAAGCTTCAATGGATTTCAGTGTATGAGGCATCGGTAATTTAAAAGCGCTTAGATGGATTTCTGATATATGCATGTGAAGAATCGCTGAATTTAAAGAAAGTAATTTAATAGTGTCAAGAAGATTATGTTCTCTTCTCCTTTGGGTTCTGTAGAATTTAGCTGTCAGAGCTATCAGCCAAGAACAATGTAATAATTATGCAAGCAAAAAATTACCAACCAAGCTGCGAAAGAATCTAATATTTCCCTTTTAAAGTAGATTTTCAGAAATATTCTGTAATATTCAAATAAATAAAATAAATCCACCCCCACATCACTAGTTGCAGTGTTTCACTTATTTTGAATTTAGGAGTTCTGCAGCAAGACGCTGGAGATGGCAGTGATTGGCAACAAGATTGTTTAGCCTCATTGTTGAAAAATTTATGTCAGTTGGGAGTAGAACTCTTACCACTTGATGCCCGACCATCAAGAAATGAAAAAATCATTATTCCCAATTTAAATGAGGTGAGCAGTAGACTTACATTCAATAATTATCATGAAGTACCCTTGAGGAACTAGTCAGAATAAGTAGGTAATAAGATTATGTCCCAAGATACAGCAGATTTTATTGCTTTTGTGGTGTAAATAATTATTAGAACTAACAAAAAGAACAGAAAGAGCTTTAAATTGGGCTTTGGACGTTGGAGCTAAATGCCTGATATGTGACAAAAAATGGATGAAGAATTATGTTCACTGTCAGCATCACTGCACAAAAGGAAGTATATTATTTAAATAATCTAGAAAGTTTTTAGATATCGAAAGTTTGTAATAATAATTATTATTTCCCTTCAAAATAGTGGATTTATACGCTATCAACAATTTTGAAAAAAAAACAACAAACATAATATACTATTTCTATGTTAACTATATCTATTGCCATTATTCTAACATTGTTACTTCCGCATTTGTCTTTATCTCATACGAGATATTAGACTTGAAAGTCCAATCTTCACATTTAATTTACTATTGTTCTTTTTGATAATTGATTGTTCATTATATAAGTTAATTACAGTCCCTCGACCATTCAAACTGCCTCATTTAGCCTGTTTCTTAATGTATCTTTTTCTATACCAATTCTGGCTAGTTTCACCCTTTAATTCGATTATTTCCTTAATTGACATATTTTTAGGCAATGTTGTCATTAATAGAGGTCAAAAGTTTAATGACCAACCTCACAACTATCCTTGAGGAAGCATCTCTGCCAAAGGATCCTAACTATTACAAAACTGGATTTTGGGGCAGGGCACAAGTTGTACATTATGCCATGGCTCTATTGGTGTCATGGCTGCACTGTAGTGAAGAAGCCAGACAGGCCCTTTTTGAATCTGCAAGCTTTGGTGTATGGCTACAGAGACTGGTAAGAACTTCATTTAGAAATTAAATCTTCTACAAATTAATGAATCAGTCATCAGTTAATTAAATTGATCATGGTCCAACCTCGAGAGTAAAGTGTCAAATGAAAAGCCCACTTTTGCATCTTGCTCTTATGTCACCCTTGTTCTACCATAGTGGGGTTTATTTTTCCATTTTATTCATAGCCTAAAATTTTGCACAATGTCATATTATTTCATGATCATTCATGATTATTCTAGAGAATTATTAAATAATAATTCAATGTGAGTGGAACAAAAACAAAAAGTTCTTCATTTCTGAGAAACAGAGCATTAAAAATTAAAAAAAAAAGTTTTCTTTTTATTTTCCAAACTGCTAAAGATATTCTAACCAAATTGGGCACACACAGTGTATGTATGGAGGGGCATAACAATGTGTAATACCAAGTTTCTAAATCAGCCAGTGGTGAAAATAAGGTAATCGGTATCACTAATTACAGAGAAGCAGCAACTGAGCACGATGTTCTTTTGTTTACTTTTTTGTAAGGGATATTGGTGAATTTTGGGTGATTTAAATGTTGAAAATGGCTACAGTAACCAATTAAGAGTGCCTGCAAGAGCTATGGTTAAAAAGAACTGAGTTTCAAACTGTTTTTGTGTTTGTGTTTGCAACAAAAATCAGTGCATAGTCGATCGTCTCCAGTAAAATTTGCATCGGCATTGCCGTTGTTCTCCGCTTTTAAATATGAGCGGATTGGAGTCGAAAAGAGGCGATACTTGTTTTACAACAAACAGTTCCTCCTTCGAGTGTACAAATAACGGTTCCATTTTGGCTGTTCTAAGGAAGAAATTAGATGCTTGTTACAAGGTTATTGACAATGGGGAACTTGCACATTAAATTTGAAAAATATTACTTTCAGCTGTAATTTATTGCCATTAAATGAACCACAGTTCACAAAAAACTAATTTTTTATTTTTATGTAATAAATATAAGCAATTAAAAACTGCATAATTCAAATCATTCTTGTAACGCACCCTCCTGGGTTGTGATGTCAAGCAGTTCATCGGTGGTGGCGCCTCTGGTGGGCGGCATCACCATATATAAACTAATTTTGGCAGCACATGTATAAAAACTACAGCACCATGCATGCTTTGTTTAGAAGGAGCAACGAGAACGTCCTATCCTTGTCGATCCGTCTTATTATAGTCTATCTCAGTCTTGATATTGATGATAACGTTTGAAAGGAGTGTTATAGTTATTTACATTGCGAGAGGCGTAAGCACCCTTTATTGGTCGAGGAGGTTGTTTAACGCCCGTGTTGCCTCATTTCTTAAAACTATCTCCGAGGCCAAAAAGAGCTTACGTGCCGAGCAATGTATAACATTTTTCCTGCTACCGACAATTTTATATTAGGTAGGTAGGTACTGTAATGCCATCTGTTGTTCCTGACTAACTCAGTCCAAAACGTTGCAGTAAGCAAACTACGATCAACACTATTAAACCACTTATTAATCGAAAATCTAACAGATCGTCCTACTTATTATCTAACCTAAAACTTACTTACTAACACTGCAAGTCTCTCGCGAGCACGATCAAAAGTGCCCCAACCCAGCGAAGGTCGTTAGTGTACCCGCATCTTACGATAGCCGGCCACAGCATGGGTGTTGGCGGAGATATTCATGTGACAATCGGAATGGGCTCACCGATATTTCGTCGAGTCCTTTCGGGGTCTGTCCGGGCGTTCTGTCACGTACACACATTTAGTGGTGCCATGTTGATTGGAACTGGCTCGAGGATATCCCATTTTATGTTCCACACTTTGTCGGGGATTCCCCGTGCTGTTCAGTTATAGCGAGAAATTTGTAAAGAAAACACACAACATGCGATCTGGATTAGAGAATTCGCGGTCGGTCCGGATTACAAGGTACATAATATACAACTTACATTTTTTTTATTTTGTCCGGATTACAAGGACATCCGGATTTGTGGAGGTTCGGATTAGCGGATCTTTACTGAAGAAAAGATTTCAAACCTAAAGTATCCCAACATGTTCCTAGCAAAATAGAGACAAATGAGGCTGGAAAACGAAGGCAAAGAATAATATGCCGCCAGTTCTCTCAACAAGACATTAGAAAGGATACTGTGTGGGAGTGTAAGGTTTGTTCTGCAAAACAGCAAAATATATAATATTGTCGGAAATACTATATTACGTGCATGACACAGTCAGCAGCTTGCCGGAACGCAGAGAATGTGTTAATAGTGTTGGTTCAATCCTCCCACGAAAAATGAAGAAAACATTTTTATAATAAAAGTCATGTACAGCCAACTCATTATTTGAAATATTGCAAAAATATATCGATAATTTATAATATAAAACGAGGATGCATATTTCCATTGCATATTTTTGAATTATTAAACTTATTCATTAATGGTGATTTCTTGTATTGCTTACAGATGTAGTAATAAGCAGAATAAAAGAAAAATCTCATTTCATATGTAAATTCATAAAAATTCAGTTTAGAATACAATATATAATAATAATATAAATATACACTGTGGGCCAAAGAGCTCGCAACAATGGGAAAAATTTTATTGCTGAAATATTAAAAAAATTCTGGGGAATCCTTTCTGCATGCCCACGAACCTATGAATCGATTTTGACATGTGTCAAATCACCACCAATATGGCGTCAAATTAAAAAAAAAACTACCACTAAGTTAAGAAAAGTGAGGTTAAATGACGAGGTATCACGAGAAACACAAATTTTTGTGCAATTATCGGCTACAAGTTGGTAAGAATGTGAAATATTAACTTTTTCTGTTTATACCAAAATAAAAATAATTTTAAAATGTGAATATAGTCGTATTTTGCATTGCAACAATCCTGAGTGTACTTAAAAGGTGATTTTTCAATTAAGTCTAGTTATTTAAAGAAGCCAGAAAAATACTTATTTTTTTGCAGCAAATACATTTAGAATAGCCTTCTGGGTGTATTTTAATTTTTGAAAAAATACAAAATATTTTTGAACGAATTTAATTTTCTAATTTTTTTTATTAATTACCTCAAATATTATTGCGTAAAGGTCTGAAATCATATTCTAAACAACTTTTTTAAATATTTTTTGTGATACCTCTTCATTTAACCTCACTTTTCTTACCTTAATGGTACTTTTTTTTTAAATGCCGCTATATTGGTGGAGATTTGACATATATCATAATCATTTCTTGGACACGCAGAAAAGATTCCCCAGAATACATTTTTAACCCTTTCGGGACTGCGGCCCCCTGAGGATCTGTGCCCAGTGGACCACAGCAGGAAGCGCATGCGTGTATGTACGGTTCCGGTCCTTAATAATTGCAAAACAACCATTACATAACAACAGATCTTTTCACAATATAAGTCATTTTTTGAATGCACCCACATGCAAATGAGCTTGTGTTCGAATTTATTGATGTATTTAAGTGCACAAGTAAGTTTTTTTTTACGAGAAGGACCACAAAACTAGATGCCATTACTAGAAAATCAGCCAATGACATTAATTGGGGGCATGACCAATGTAAAGTAGGCGGTCCAATGTATCCGTAGTCAACGCGTGTCCGTCCGGTTCCAGTCCTTTCTCATGCCTCCCTGCTTGCGTTTATAGTCGGTTCCGGTCCCAGTGACCCAACTTTTATATGCGTGTCCGTCTCGGTCCGGTCCCGAAAGGGTTAATATCTCAACAATAAAAAAAATTCCATTTGTTGCAAACCCTTTGGCCCAGACTGCATAACAGGTATAATTAATGAAGTATTTACAATTTTCCATACTTATGAATCATGATTTTTCTTACCCCTATTTTCCATGTTGCTAGGCACCAATCTGGCATCAGTTTTTGTCAGAGAGTCAGACAAAAAATGACTAAACTTGTATTATTAAAAAATTGTTAGATTTGACCGTTGAGTGAAGAATAATAAGAGGCGCTACTGTCACGTATAATAGCAAGTCCACAATCTCAATGCCAATAGATCCCGGTCAATTGTTTTAGGACGAATTGAAGCGGTTTCTCATCGATCGTGTCGTTTAAGGCGTCGCCAGGGACGCAAGTGTCAGTGCCGTTAGATCCTGGTCAACTGCTTTAGGACGACTTGATGCGGTTTCTCGTTGATTAAAGCAGTTGGCCGGGGCGTAGAAATCTGGCTCGAAATCCCCGCATTAGATGCGCGTCTTGTTATTCCTTCACTCAACGATTTGACTAAAGAATAGTATAAATTAATTTATTTAATCCAAACTATACTTGCTTTTTTTTTAATATCTCTTTGCTTCTCTCGTTCCATTTTCAAACCTCTCCACAACTGACTGATACTTGCTTTTTTTAATATCTCCTTGCGTCTCTCCTTCCATTTTCAAAACCTCTCAACAACAGAACATAATAATAAAATACCAGAGATCCTGTTCACATTATCTCTTACCTATTATTTGCATTATTTTTTGCTTCTGTATTCCACTTTATAGTCGTAACTAGTGTATTTCGTAGGCATAAAATGTTAAAAGATTTTCAATAATGTAGTGTTGTGCTACAGTTATTAAAAAAAGAAACATAAAAAAACTCAGATATTTCAGCACATCTCCATATAAGGTCAATAAGATACAAAAAGATAGATACCCATCACTACAGCGAGTTGCCTATATTGTGAATTTGCCTGACTTTCATTGCCGAAAGGGTGCGTTCCAGGTATATATTGTACTGTTCATTGGCTATATCTCGCCTCCTGTGATCTGTGCGTGAGCTCAAGTGCGAGGGAGAAAGTTAGTATCTTTTTTCTCTCGTGCACTCGTCACGTGCTTGCTCTGCTATAAGTGCTCTGCTGTCCTAAGGAAAAACGTCGTATCTACAGAGAACATGAAATTGAGATAATTGAAGTTAAAGTTTATTTAATCACCACTGCTAGGATTTAAGTTATTAAATTTTGCAAAAATTACTAGACCTAAATAAAACAGACAACACAATGAACCAACTTTTTTCCAAATTTTCGTCAATTAGAACCCAAAAACGCAGATACGGCAAAAAATCTCAGCATGTAATGGCAGCTTACGTCCAGTGCAATTTGCGTTACAAGGTAAAAACGCCGTATCTGGGCAAAATCATTCATATACGTCGTTTTTAGTAAGCATGGCATCAAAATATTAATTTGCCGTAACATACTATGCATTTGGGACTCAGTGGCGGAGGACAAGTGCGGCAACGTGCCTAGACGTACCTATTTTGTAATATCTAGTAAGGGGAGCTATGAGTAAAGATTAAATGTTTTAATTTAAAAATTTCCAGGAAAATATAAAGAAGCAGTTAATTATGTTTGAAAAAACTTTATTCGCAGGTTTACCTAGGTACAAAAATGTCTTCTTAACCCCTTCGCTGCGCGTAGCCGTTCCGGGACCGACCGCCAGGAACGGCATTTATTAGGCGCTTGCGAGTATATTCGTCAGGAGCAGTGTTAGCCAAACTTATTTGGAAAACATGTCTTAAAAAAATAATAAACATATGTTTTTAATAAATTCAATTCAAAATAAAACACAAATAACTGTAAATATGGCATGTATTACAAAATAAAACAAAAATAAATAAATAAAACACTATAGTTATATTCAACACTAAATTCAAAATAAAACAAAAATAAATAAATAAAACACTATTGCTATTCGAAACTAAGTTCAATATAAAACAAAAATAAATAAATAAAACACAATTGCTATTCGAAACTAAATTCAAAATTGAAAAATATTTCTTCCATTTTTTATCGGTTAGCTTTTTGTTACGCGACATATTTTGCTACTGCCCGGTATTGTCGCGCACGCGATGCCTCAAGTTAAGGTCCTCAACGACTGAAATTCTGAAATACTATATATTATTGGTTCGATACGGTGTGTGTTACCTGAAGAGGGGAGTGGGGGCCTCGGCAAGGGACAAAGTAAACAGGCAGCGGCGGCAGGCGCTAAATACTAAATATACACTAAATATTGTGAATCAAAGGATTGTACTGTCCATAGTCGTTACTGTAATGTACCACGAAACTCTACAGTTCAAAACCATTCGCCCAGGTCAATGCCCTCCTATTTATTTTGCCTTTGCGAATATAGCCGTCAGGAGCAGTAAATCGGACGGCGAATAAACTCGTCAGGAGCAGCGAAAGGGTTAATAAAATAACTAAAAAGTACCATCAGTGTTAATAATACGAAAAATAAAAAAAAAGAACAAAAATGTATAAAATTAAGTTATTCTTTTCCTGGCAGGGTACACCAAAAATGCATCCGGTTTTCTGAGACAATTCACTTTAAAAATTTTATTACCTCCTCTTTTTTATTTTTAGGAAATCCACTACATTGTGGTAAACACTCCAATTCTGTTTTTAAATATTTCGTTGTGTTTTTTCCCAAAAATTCTAATTTCTTTACGACGCACGCACGATCTTATTTCCGCCGCTACTCTCTGTGTGTACTGAATTGAATGAGGCGAGGAGCCTAGTTCCTTGGTAAAAACGCCGCATCTGCATGCGAGGCGAACTATTAAAAGCCGCATCTACACACACTTGCCGCCTTTCCTTAATAAGAACGCTGTACATGCTTAGTACAACGTAAAAACGCCGTATCTACCACGAATTTTAGGTGTAGATACGGCGTTTATGCCTAGCAAGCGGTACATACGGCGATTTTACTTGGGAGCGCTTCTGAAATTGCAGGTACGGCCACGTTTAATATGTCTTTTTTTATATACTTCTTATGTAAAAAATAATAAAATATTTGATAAATAGGTACCCCACATGGTTTAGGTTCAAAATATGACGAAATCTTAAATTTCGATTTTTTTGTAGATACGACGTTTTTCCCTAGGACGGCAGTGCTGCTCTCCACTGAAAAGTTGTATTTCAAAAATTGCAGTAATCTGTTAGGACCCAAAACAATTTAGTAAACATCGAAACTGCATACCAATAATTTTAATATTATCTTTTATTACCTACAACATACTGCAATGGCATGCATTTTAAAAGTGTTCGGAGATTCCTGAATTTTTTTGCACTTTTAGCAATAATTTGTAATAACATTCTGCATTATAAAACTGCATGCAGATCAGTAAATCATAGTTTGGTAGTGCAAATTGATCATCAAATATATTGGCATGCATTTTAAAAGTGTTTGAAGATACCTGCAATTTCTTGCAGTTTTCGCACTAAATTTTGATAACGTTCTGCACTACAAAACAGCATGCCAATCAGTAAATCATCATTTCCTAGTGCAAAATATACTGCCAAGCATTTTCAAATCGTTTGGAGATGCCTGAAATTACTACAACCAAGATATAGTTTACATTTATTTTGATTCAAGAAAGATAATTTTTTCATTGCAAATCCAACAATAAATGTTGACATCAAAATCTGCATTCGGACGAATACTCGTGTTTGCCTTCATTTTTGTTTTAGTACACTATTTTACTTTATATTTTATTATCAAAATATGTGCAAACACAAAATTTATTTTAGTAAATTTTTGTTTTCTGAACTTTTTATATAATAGGTTTTGGAAGATCCAGAGCCAGCAGTAAGAAGAGAAGTTTGTTCGGCCATTTATCGCCTTTGCTTAGGAATATCAGCAAATGGTGAACCTATTGGCAGTGTTTTAGTTGGTCCTATGCTAGCACAACTACTAACCTATTTGGAAAAGGCAGAGAGTATGAGACCCCAGAAGACTGAGGTACTTTTTATTATTTCTTTGTTAGACAATTAATAGGTTTAATTTTAGTCAATGCAACCACCAGAAGAAGGCAAGGAACCTTATGGCCCTGCCTGTCGCGATTACTTTTGGCTGGTGTCTCGTTTAATTGATAGTCTGCCAGATGAGGTTGTTAGAGAGAGCTTAGAGGAACCCCAAAATTGTGTTGTCGACATTAATGACTTGACATCTAAAATTGCCCAGTCCGTTCTATCTAGGGATTATTTAGAAGCAAGGCACAGGACAGTAGATGATGATGGTCTAATTGGACTGCTAAATTTACTAACGAACCTACTGAAACACCGACCCCCATTTCAGACTAGCAAAGGTGGTCAGGAACTGCTTAATGAGGTATGTAGTAGTTGTGAACATATTTAGGAATTTGTTGTTTTCATTTGTGCTTCAGGTTTTCGAGTTTTTGTTTGCTCTACCAAATCCAAAGTTAAGGCACGTCCCTAAATGCAAATCCATAAGAGCCAGGACAGCTGCATTTGACCTTTTAGTGGAGTTAGTGAAAAGTTCTCCAGAGAACTATGCTCTTTTGCATTTGAAACTTTTGAAACAACATCAACCAGGTAGGTAAAGTGTCTCATAATTATTGGCAATACTTTCTCAAATCTGCACTTAAATTACAATATTGATAATATCTATTCATTCTATGTGATTCACGAGTTGAATTAAGATGACAAATTGCTAAAACATTAACAGATATTGTCAAATGGATTCTGCCATAGTTATAGGTTAACAAACCAACTTCTGATGGCAATTTACCATGCAGCAAACCAGGAACTGCACAATATTTTGCAATAGTAATGTTTGGACATTATCAATCATCACAGCTATTATTTTTCGTGGGATTTACTTGATTTATTGTATTATGTCAATAGATGAAAATATCTGTTAAATATTATTGAAACATCCCAAAGAGATGGCAAAACAAAATAAATAGGTATGTGGTCAGATTGTGCAGGAGAATAGCTATTAAGAGGAGACTCGAGGTGTACGTTTGGTTGCCTGTATCAATGTAATTGTATTTTGAACGCTCTGAAAAAAGTAGTGAATTTGAAAGGATTACAAAAAGCACGTTTTTTTTAAATACCCATAGATACTAATGACACTAGGTTAAAAGTTATAGACGATAATTTAATTTGAATTTCAAACTTTATGCCGTTATAAATTGGCCTATTTTGTCTCTTGAGCCGGAATTTTACATTTTTTAAGATGGGCATAGGTTTCGGAATATGCTCGGAACGAAAACACAGTAATAAACATTGTAATAGGGTACTTGACGAAATTTTACAAACTTGATAAAACAATTCCTGGATACTTGCCTAAGACCCTACGATTATTTAAAAAATATATATTTACGTAATTAGCAAGTTATTAGACTTTGTTCGAAATTTGGCGGGAAAGCACTTATTACGTCACAAGTGTTTTATAAAGGCAATTTGGCAACGTGGCGATACCACTGAAGTGTTCTGAGACATAACCTTAATCTGCGGTGAAAGCTGCAAGGAAAGTTCAAATTTCAAAATTCTAACCTCAAACCCCCAGATTTAGGATGCCCCGTGAAACCACATTTAGTAATGAAAAGTGTTTTTTTCGTAAATATTCAGTAGCTTTTCTCTGCATTTTTTTTTGGCAAGTTTGGGCCTAGGTACCTACGGAATTTGGGCTCAGTATTTCTAAGCACTAAAATGGCACCTTTATAAACGTGCCTTCAAGATGGTCCCTAGCCCTAAGTTCTCCCTTTATTAATAACTCGTAATACCTACTTTACTATTACTACAACATATACAGGGTGTCCAACTTTATTACTGTACAAATCAGTAAAATCTTAATTTTAAACTTTTTTTGTTTGAAATGCCTTCAAAAACCGCTTCTTTTGACGTTTCTGCCATTTTCAAAATGCAAATACAGGGCCGGCTGCGATTTTTTTATACCCACGATTTTCACGAAAACCATTTAGCGATTTTTTTATTTAAAATCTGACCCTACAGCGTTAATCAGAACATCCCAAAACCTTTTTATACCAAATTTGAATAAAACTATACAGGGAGTTCCACTCTGCAGGTTGTCAAAGTTGAGCAAATTAGGAATTTTAAAGGCATCTGCCAAGTCAAGTGTGCCTTGGAATCCCCTCAAAACAGGTGAATGGTCAATAGGACCACTCAAGGTGTTGGTGTGCAAAGGTCCAATACAAAATATACAGAGTGTTCTTTTCTGTGCCATCTCGAATTACTGAATTTTTGGAACTTTGTAGGGGTAAAAATCATGTATAACAAAACCGCTCCACACACTACAAACGAACTAAAACTAAAAAATACAGAAGCCTGCCAGTCGGTAAGTCCATATCAATTAAGGTGGCTGGTGTGCCTTAATAGGAAACACACAGAAAATCTATCATCTTAGACAGTGACTTTGTTGAGAAAGGTCCAATAATTTAAATTATTTTTATTTGTTGGTTGCCATTTTGTAAAGAAATAAATTACTTTTGTTTTTATTAATATTTTTTCAATGATTCCAGAGCACTCCTGACCGGTATAAAGTTTAATAAAATTTCAGAATTTTGAGATGGCTCTGAGAAAAATACCCTATATTTTTTTGTAGTAAATCTTTTCACATTAACATTTTGAGTGGTCCTGTTGACCATTCAACTGTTTTGAAGGGATTCCATGGCACATTTGACTCGCCAGATGTCTTTAAATTTTCTATTTTGCTCAACTTTGAGACACTACATAATGGAACTCCCTGTATATTTTTTGTTCAGATTTGGTGTATGGGGGTTTTGGGGTGTTTTGATTAACGCTATGGGGTCAGATTTTAAATAATAAATTCGCTAAATGGTTTTCGTGAAAATCGGGGCTATAAAAAAAATCGCAGCCGGCCCTGTATTTGCATTTTGAAAATGGCGGGAACGTCAAAAGAAGCGGTTTTTGAAGGCCTTTCAAACAAAAAAAAGTTTAGGCGATTATCTCCAAAAATGAAGAGTTTACTGATTTGTACAGTAATAAAGTTGGACACCCTGTAGGTACAAACCTTTGCAGTTTTATCCCATGAATTTCGGCAGACGCGAAAATCAGATTATTAGAAAAAATTGTGCTACCTAGAAGGCATCCAATTTCGGGAAATTACGGATTGCACTTTCAGGGTCCATGATACCTTACACTAACGGACCTCGTCACTACACAACTAACAACACGATAACTATGCAAACAATATCTAATAATAAATATCAATAACAAACATAAATCGCACAGATATTATCTTCTACTAATGTTTTGATGTAGCGACATACGGAATGACAGTTGGCATTACGGGATGTCAACTGCCGGTCAGAAAACCATAAATGTGTTAGATCGGCACCGTGCAATGATAAAGGTCTGCCAGCTGGCGACGCGAAACGTCACTACGTCATCAGAGGGAGGTAGCTTTTTCTAGTTTTTTGCGTTTACTTGTCTGGTGATTTTCCTGTTTTAAAGAACGTTTGTTGTGTTTATTGGGTGTTGGACTGCGTTTTTTAGTAATATAGGACATGGAGTTGTATTAATAAGGTGGTAAAACAGCTGTGATTCAGAATGAAGTGATTAAAATTCAGTTTTAGTTTATAGGTTTTAGGTTGTGTCTCTAGTTTCGGACTTATTTAAATCATACCTTGGACGTGTTCCGTTCCCATCTGCAAGGAAAACTACAAAGGCGGTCCTAAACCGTCCGCTTTTTCCTTCGTAAAGACCCCATTTTAAGTGAAAAGTGGGTTAAGGCTATCAAAAGAGATTTGGTTCCTAAAAGTGGTTTTGGTTAGGACTTTGTGGAGAGTGTTATACCTAACAATTTTACATAATTAAACATAACCACCTTAAAATCAATAAGTTTTATGGTTTTATTCATTAGAATTTTGTTGTATCTAGGCACGCAAATAAGAAATAAATGGCATTCACGAAAATTTTACCGGTAGATATCTAAATGCACCAAAAGCCCTTGAAAATGTGACTTTCACTCTCGTAGATTATTATCAGTGTTGTAAAACCATGAGCTATATAATAATATGTAAAAAATCATTTTAAAGTGTTTTTTTTACCAAATTTACCAAGTTGACTTCAACATATTCGTAATAAAAAGTCTTTATGTGACAACATTTTTTTGTGCGTTAGTTAAAGCTCAAAGGTTGCATTACATTAAGTTACGGATATTCATAGGCAAGCTGGAGACATTTGAATAGAAAAGTAAAATTTGCCTTTGTTCCACGAATTATTGCAAACGGGCACCGGCAACGTTGTAGTACCGTTTCTCCTGAGAGGCACAGAGTTGCCACGTTTGGCATTCTGGACAATAGAATGACGAAACTGTAGATTTTAGCCCGAACAAAATTGTGCAACTTCGTCTTTAATTATCATAAATAAATAAGGGTTAAAAGCCGTTGTTTCATTTATTACGCGTTATGTTGGTACATCTACTGTAAACCGAGTTTTAGGGCAATTAAAAATATTGTCATGTACCCTATCCTATTATCGAGTCTTGTTGTTAATATAAACATAGGCAAAATACCTCTTAAATTATGCAGCCGAAATACAAAAGTGTAGCTATTATTTGTCAGATGGCGCGGAAAAGAGACGATCGAAGAACTGTTGATGCTGTTGTTACAGATCAGTTTAAAAATTACATTGTATATTATGTTCATATGATCAATTTTATGTTTTGGCGATATAATATTTACTCAACTAAGCTATCGGATTACTTTTTTATGTCTTTGTATTACTTCCATATTATATACTATGAATTGCAAATTTTGAATCTTAAAATAATATAGAACTTCAAAAGGTATATTCGGGAGATCCTCGTAGCTCAAAGAGTGATCTGTGATTTTAACCCGTCTATTTTTAACAACGATTCATTGATTTTTAGCTTTTACACTAAAAGGTACATTTAGTTGACTTTGCTTTTATACGTGTGGGTTGGGTATTGTTATGTTCTTATGTTATGTCGCCAGAGTATTATAGATATTTGTATTGTTCGGGAGGAAAATACAGTCGCTAGCATATAAACTGACATTAGGGGAGGATTCATATGTATATGTTTCTATTTGTCAAAAATTGTCTCTACCGTTTGTTTTATTTTAAGAAATGCAGGATAACAGTTGAAGGCTATGGGGGGCAATAAGACGCACGTTTTCACTTGTAGGCAAACAACATTTTCAAGGACACTTGAATGTCAACGGTGTATTTTTACTGTTAAAGGCATATCTTTAATTTAAGAATGTGATTCGACACGTTTTCTGTAGGCATATTGCTGGCTAAAGAGTTCTGCAAAATTATGTTTAGTTTTTTTTTTAATGAAATGAAACATGGCATTTTATGTGTACATAAGGTGTTTGTTTCTTCTTTTGCATTAACACTACATTCAAACACCCATTTTAAGTAAAGCAATAATTAATACATATCTCGAAAATAAAAAATTAAAAAAAAAATATATTGATGCGAAAGAACCTATATGTTGAATATCTACAGTGTGTCCTTGTTAAGGAGTTACCACCCTTGTAAAATCTTTATTTAGGTTCAAAAAGCACATTAAACAATGTGTGTAACTTTACCTGTCAACACTTTTATGGGCTCAATTTCAAAAGTACAGTGAAACCTCTCTTTGCGGACACCTCTATTAAGCGGACACCTCCTTTAAACGGACATGTTTTTTTGAACCATTTCATTTTGTTGTTTTTCTATGCACTCTATTAGGCGGACACTTCTAATAAGCGGACAAATCCAACGGAACCGTGAGTTTCCAGTTATGAGAGATTTCACTGTACTATTATTTTTTTCATAATATTTTTATTAGGTAAAGGGTGTCCGCCTGAAGGTGATAGGTACATTCGATTAATCTATTCCGTAATTTTTGAGTCAAACTCACCATTTAAAAACCAGTTTGATGCAGTTTTTTCCAAACAATCTAATGTCAAAAAACCTTTTTGGGAAAAATGAAGATGGTGCAAAATGTATCTTTTTATTAATTTAAGTTTAATTTTTTATTAATGGATAATAATAGAACATATATGCAGTAAACTTTGGGGTTAACTTTCGATTAAAAGCTATGAATAATGACCAACTCAAACGTGGTCATGCGACTTTCGCTCTCTGTCCAAAATTATATTTAAAAAATAAAATCGCTAAAAATTTGCTTTTTTGTTACAATTTCAAAATGTTTAATTTGAAAAAGTTGTTTCTATTTTAATGTTACATAAGTGCCTATTTCCTTTTTATGAAATTTCTTAAAATTTTAAAAAGTCGTTACTTTGTAAAAACTGTTTTATACCTATCACTAGCTATATATCATTCTATAATCCTATTAACCTTTTATTATTACTAAATATCGATAAGAATATGTATTTGTCAAAAGAAAATTATATTAATGCTTTAAATTCTATTATGTTTGACACAAAGTTTTTATATACCTTCAAGCATTTGAAGACCTCGGTGCAAAAACCGGACAAGTCCATACTTTACAAGTTTTGGGAAAATGAAAAAGAAACTCCCGGACTTGTCTGGTTCTTGCACACATGAATGCGAGCGGCCAAGTCCTAAAGCTATATATCAACGTTATTCTGCTTTGGATTTGGCTGATTCTTACACCAATCGATCGGCAATATTTTAATACATAAATGTAGTCGAAAAAGTAAATTTTACCCATATTTATAAGTTTTGAGAAAAAGAAAAAAACTCCCGGAATTGTCTGGTTCTTGCACCCAAGAATGCGAGCGGCCAAGTCCTTAAGCTATATATCAACGTTATCATGCTTTGGACTTGGCTGATTCTTGCACCAATCGATCGGCGATATTTTAATACATAAATGTAGTGGAAAAAGTCAATTTTACCCAAAAGTGGACTTGTCCGGTTTTTGCACCGAGGTCTTCATTTAGTATATAAATTTATTTACATTACATTTTCCAGTACTAAATGTATGCCAAAATAATACATAAATTAAGATATCAGAAAATAGTATTTCACATACCTATCTAACAAAACTCACCACTTTACGTCAACTTTGGAACAAATAAAACAGAATTTTAAAATGCTAATGTCATTTTCTTTCGGTTTATATATATTTAGTAATGAAAAGTTAATAGAATGATAAAACTATAGTGACATAAAATTCTAAATGTCGGTTACTGTAAGCATTGTGATCAATCATGTGGTTTTGAGGGATTGAGGGAGAATTATATATGTCATGACAGTAGATTTGACAGCCGGTAGGTACTCCTCTTACTAAATATTTCACTCAACAATATTCTTAACAACATCTAAGAAAAAATATATAAAAATGAAGGAGCTTAAATATTCATATTATTATTTTGTGTTTAAAAATTCACCGTTTGAAACAAAAAATATGCCATTACTGGAGCGATGTGCTGTTATATAAAAAAGGGGGTCGGTTCGCCTGCCTCTCCCTAGACCTTTGCTTCCGACCAACGACCTTGCCATGCAACAAAACAAGGTCAAGGCGCACTATGAGGAACGGAAACTTATTTTAGGAAGGCGAAACATTACTTTTTATTCTCGCTCTGTACCAATGGCCACCTTCCAACTCCAACGCCATCTTACAGACACTTCCGAAATTTTTGCACTCCAGTACCCAATTTCTGTTTTAGCAACATTATCCAAGTTAGGAACACGGTCAAATGAAGGTCGTCGTGTGGTGATGACGTTTTAATTCCGTCCTTAAGTCCTTAATATGACTTATATAGGTATTATATGGATTGCAAATATTTCAGATATGGATATGATACTATCGCACCCTGTATATCTTGCATAAAACAGTTGGAGATACCCCGATTACTGTAAGAAGTCCCGATTTTGTCAGATGATATTCTCCACAAAATCCCTAGGAATTTTTTGTTAACCATGGGTATAACATTGGTATATGTGTCTCAACCAGTTAATGACGTCACTCATTGATTTATGATGTGAAAAGTTACCCAAGTGATGCGAAAAAAAGATCATAATAAAATAAAACCCTATTGCAATCACGATTATGCCGCTACAAATAAACATAACTATGACTACAACTCATTTTAATAATAATTTCAAACGTTATGGAAACACTTTCGTTTTGGTATTTTGTAATAATCAGCTGCTTTTGGCAGCGTCTATGGACGGACTCAGGTAAATTTAGCTTTGGTGTGTCAAAGTGACAGTGAAGGTTTTCCAGATCGTTCAAACTGGTTCAAACATTCGGTAATGAAAATATTCGCGGGTTTTCTACGTTTCGTGAGTTTTACCGTCATCTGTGTTGTTCTTGTTCGTGTTACTTTTCGTGTTATTAGTGCAAATGGGCTTGTTACTGACCTGAACTTATGACCCGGTTGCACTTTTTGCTGCATTGATGCCAACTTAGGATATCGAAATTACCAATTGACAGTCCCAGTAAGGACTTATTAAATTAATTTGAGTATAAGGCCCCTAACAACATATAAAAAATCAGCAAAATTGACTGAATGACAGGATTATCCTTATTCCAGTGCCATGTCCTTTCCCTTTTATACAGGTGTTTTTACTCTTCAAGAAAACTATATGTTTGCTATATTGAGTCGAAATTGGTAAGTGTTGGATCTGTATTAACATATCCAGTATGCCTGGTGGGAAAATAAATCTGTCTCTAGTACATTACTACCTAACCCACCGTAAATGGTTAAATAAGCAGTAGTGGCACTCACTTATACAGGGTGTATCGGTCATCAGTACATTAATTTTAAGGGCAGGTAGGGAAAAATGCGCTTGATACGAATCTTCAAATAAAATTTTTCTGAAGAGCATATTAACGTCAGAAATATAAAAAAAAAATGCTACTAAAACCTCTTATTCCGACGCCACAGTCAGGTGTCCGGGACCTTGCCCAACATCAGCAGGCATCGAGGCCGCTTCCCCTCAATAACCCTGTGCAGCGTGGCCACTGCCAGACGTATGACTGAGCGGATACGAGCCCCTTCCCATTTCAATTGGCCCAGTCCAGAATTTTTGAAAAAGTAATCTTTAGGACGAAGGAATCAAAAACTGCATGCAAGGAAATATTTAGTAAGTAAGTAAGTAAATATTTATTCATAATTATTACACAAGAGTGCTTTTACAAGTCAAAATGGATATAAAAAATATATAATCTCTAATAAAGAGAACATGCTTAAGTTTAAAGATATTTATAAAATTCAAAATTTAGAGTTAATAAAATTAACAACAAAGACAGTACAGGCACTTGTAATAGTTATACATTAAGATAGGTCATTGAAATTGTTTTCGAGGTATTCCTCAAAAGAATAAAAAGAATTTAAGATTAAATATTGCTTAATTTTTCCCATGAAAATTGTATACTCCAACTCTTTGATGGGTGGAGGAAGGACATTAAAAAAAGATACACAGTAGTAATCAGTGCCCCTTCTGGTTCGGGCCAGTCTGCGTAATTCAGGTACAATGTTGTTGTTGTTGCGCGTATCATAGCCATGTACCTCATGATGCTGTGTGAAAAGATGCATGTTTTGTTTAATATAGCAAAGACATTGCAAGATAAAAGCACAGGGGAGAGTAAGTAGACCAGGCCCTTTAAAGCAGTGATGACAGAATTCGCGGTACCCCAGTCCAACCTTAGCTCGCACACATCTTCGTTGGACGCCAAAAATCCTAGCAGCCCGGGCTAAATGGCCCCAATTGAGAATCCCGTACAGCATGCTAGAACCAAAAAATCCATGGTAAGCCATTATTAATACTTGTAGCGACATGCTCTTTGCAAGATTTCTGAGTAAGTAAGTTACTTTAGATCATTTTTTACTAAGTTGCGTGACATCCTCTGTCCAGGTCAATTTGGGATCAAGGAATACACCTAGAAACTTAACCACAGTATCTGTTTGCATATTTGAGCCAGGCACATTCATATCCATTTGCCTATACTCTAACAATAGAACTCTTAATAATAGAACTTCACAAAAAAATTATATTCCTCACAAAAATAACAAAAATAAAAAAAATATTTTAAATAAAATTATGTAAACAAATTTTTTTGCATGTGCGTTGGTTATATACAGTGTATTCACGGATTGAGTTCATATAAGGTGTAAATAACAACAAATTTTCGAGTTGAAATTTGAGCTTCCGGGGATCAGCCCTGCTTGGTTTGACAACTAATTTGTGACAAAATTTACTTTCGAAAAATCACGTACATACTTATGCCTTGGAAATTATGAAGAAACTAATTTTCCACCTCAGTAAAGTGCCCTTTTTGTAGGTTTGACGGCAAAATGTTATTAAGGAAACTTATTTAGAATGAAAAAAAGAGTAGGTTTGCGAACTTTCAAAAGTCTAGGCCTACTTTGATTTTTTGGCATTTTTCCCACTTTTTTAGAAAAGTGCATTTTTTGTAGTTTTCGCATCAAAATGTTATTAAGAAAACTTGTTGACAATGAAAAACTGGATAGGTGTGAAAAATTTCAAAAGCCTAGGTCGACTGATTTTTCTGCTAAAAAATTAAAACGCACAAAAATTGCTAGTTATTATTATTATTATTTTTTTTTTTCTTAGCCAAAAGGCATTCGCACTCCCTCTACGGGGAACATTCACTCAGATCCCGGGTATCCCGGATACCATAAGGATCTGGCTCGGACGAGACCCTTGCCATGTTATCGGGCCTTAGATGACATTGATGTTGTCGTACGTTCCTGCATTCCCCATGAATTTCCTGACGGTTCGGGCTGTCGCAAGTAGTACCGCTTTCTGCATGGACCTGTAAAGACTATCAGTTAGACCCAGCTCTTTTATGTTTCTCAGCAAACTTTTTGGTATAACACCAGTTGTTGACACGATAATTGGAATCGTCTTGACGTTTTCCATTTCCCATTGCCTTCTAATTTGTTCTTCTAAATCTCTGTACTTCGCGATCTTCTCGACTTGCTTCACACGCAGGTTGCTGTTGTTCGGTCCGGTCTGTTATGGGCAACTCGTTGATCTGTCAGAACTGTACGATCCCAGTACATCTTGTAGTTGCTGTTCTCAAGAACAGGCTCCGGTGTGTAGCTGTAATATGGGACCCTCTCTGCCTGCACAAGCAGCAGTTTTTCCCCCAGTTCCTGGTGCAAGATCTTGGCAACCGAATCGTGTCGTTCCTTATATTCCGTTGATGCGAACATCTGACATCCTCCTGTTATGTGCTGGATTGTTTCTGAAGTTGGGCACCCGTATCTGCATCTGTCATCCACTACCGATGCATCTCCTACAATGAATTTTAGGTAGTTGCGAGTTGGTATAACCTGATCTTGTATGGCCAGTAAGAAGCCTTCCGTCTCGGGGAACATTCTTCCCGAGGTCAGCCAGTAGTTCGACGCTAACTTGTCGACATGTTCCTGGCTGACCTCATTAGGATGCCTCCCGTGCAGCGGCTTCTCCAACCACCTCTGTAGTGTATCGTTGTCGGTTCGGTGGTGATTTTGATGCTCGTGTTCCGTCAGACGTAGCGGTGTTGAGACGTCTGCTCCGCATATAGCTTTATGTAGTGTGGAGCTGTTGGCCTGTCTCTGGAAATAATTACGCAGATTTATTATTTGTTGGTCCAATTGCTTGCTGAGGTCTGCCAATCCTCTTCCTCCTAGTTGACGTGGCAGAGTAGTTCTTTCTACGGCGCTACGGGGATGATGTTTATGAGCTTTTGTCAGTAGTGTCCTAACTTTTCGCTGCAGGTTGTTGATGTCCGTGTTGGTCCAATTCACTATTCCAAACGAATAGCTGAGTACAGAGCACGCATACGTGTTCAGGGCCTTAAACAAATTCCTGCTGTTAAGATCAGTTCGCACTACTTGTCTTACTCTCTTGATGAATTCCTTCCTTAAATCGATCTTCATTGTTCGATGGTCTATCCTTTGAGCTTGTTTCATCCCGAGATACTTATATGTATCTCCCATGCTCATTGCTTCGATCTCCTGGCCGTCCTGCATCTCGTGTGCGCCCTGTTCGAGCCTTCCCCGGACGATGTTAAGGGTGCGGCACTTGTCCAGTCCAAACTGCATTCCGATGTCCCTGGAGAACTCCTCTACAATTTTAAGCATTTGCGTTAGTTGGTTTTTGGTTGCGGCCATCAGTTTTAAATCATCCATATATAATAGGTGATTCAACTTGATCACTTCTGCGTTGTTGCTTTTGATAGCGAAGCCGTATTTTGTAGAGTTCAACCGATGTGATAGAGGGTTCATCGCCATGCAGAACCACAGTGGACTGAGTGAATCTCCTTGGAAAATCCCTCTTCGGATGTTGATTGTGTCGGTCTCGATGTTGCTGCTTGCGGTTCTGAGTTGTATCTTAGTGCGCCAGGTTGTCATAGCGTGTTCTAAAAAGGAAACTGTATGATGATCTATTTTATACAGCTTTAAGATACCTGTTAGCCAGTCGTGAGGTACGGAATCAAATGCTTTTTTGTAGTCCACATAAGCCATGTAGAGGTTTCGTTGCTTGGAATGAGCCTGGTTGCAGATGACAGAGTCTATGATGAGTTGCTCTTTGCATCCCATTGCGTCCTTCGCGCAGCCCTTCTGCTGCATTGCCATGATGTTGTTCCGCTCGCAGTGAGCATATATTCGCTGCGTAAGGCAAGAAGTGATTATCTTGTACAGCGTAGGCAAGCAGGTTATTGGGCGGTACTTGGCAGGGTTATCCGTATTCCGCTGGTCTTTTGGTAACAAGTAGGTGGCACCCTGTGTAAGAAACAATGGCATTTTCAGAGGATCGAGCAAGACTTCATTAATTAAGGTAGTTATTTGTTCATGCGTGCACCACAACTTCTTAATCCAATAATTTTGGAGATGATCTGGACCTGGTGCCTTCCAGTTGTGGGAATGCTTGATATTGTTACTATTACTATTATTATTATCTCGACTTAGCCAAAAGGCATTCGCACTCCCTCTACGGGGAACATTCACTCAGATCCCGGGCATCCCGGATACCAAAAGGATCTGGCTCGGACGAGACCCTTGCCATGTAATCGGGCCTTAGGTGACATTGATGTTGTTGGACGATCCTGCATTCCCCATGAATTTCCTGACGGTTCGGGCTGTCGCAAGCAGTACCGCTTTCTGCATGGACCTGTAAAGACTATCAGTTAGATTCAGCTCCTTGATGTTTCTCAGCAAACATTTTGGTATAACACCAGTTGTTGACATGATGATTGGAATCGTCTGGACGTTCTCCATTTCCCATTGCCTTCTAATTCGTTCTTCTAAGTCTCTGTACTTCGCGATCTTCTCGACTTGCTTCACACGCAGGTTGTTGTTGTTCGGGATGGCCACATCAATCAGAGTTGTCTTCCTAGAAATTTTATCAACTATTATAAGGTCCGGTCTGTTATGGGCAACTCGTTGATCAGTCAGAACTGTACGATCCCAGTACATCTTGTAGTTTCTGTTCTCAAGAACAGGCTCAGGTGTGTAGTTGTAATATGGGACCCTCTCTGTCTGCACAAGCAGCAGCTTTTCCGCCAGTTCCTGGTGCAAGATCTTGGCAACCGAATCGTGTCGTTCCTTATATTCCGTTGATGCAAACATCTGACATCCTCCTGTTATGTGCTGGATTGTTTCTGAAGTTGGGCACCCGTATCTGCATCTGTCATCCACTACCGATGCATCTCCTACAATGAATTTTAGGTAGTTGCGAGTTGGTATAACCTGATCTTGTATGGCCAGTAAGAAGCCTTCTGTCTCTGGGAACATTCGTCCCGAGGTCAGCCAATAGTACGACGCTAACTTGTCGACATGTTCCTGGTTAACCTCATTAGGATGTCTCCCGTGCAGCGGCTTCTCTAACCACCTCTGTAGTTTATCGTTGTCGGTTCGGTGGTGATTGTGATGCTCGTGTTCCGTCAGACATAGCGGTGTTGAGACGTCTGCTCCGCATATAGCTTTATGTAGTGTGGAGCTGTTGGCCTGTCTGTGGAAATAATTACGCAGATTTAGTATTTGTTGGTCCAATTGCTTGCTGAGGTCTGCCAATCCTCTTCCTCCTTGTTGACGTGGCAGGGTTGTTCTTTCTACGGCGCTACGGGGATGATGTTTATGAGCTTTTGTCAGTAGTGTCCTAACTTTTCGTTGCAAGTTGTTGATGTCCGTGTTGGTCCAATTCACTATTCCGAAGGAATAGCTTAGTACAGAGCACGCATACGTGTTTAGGGCCTTAAACAAATTCCTGCTGTTAAGATCAGTTCGCACTACTTGTCTTACTCTCTTGATGAATTCATTAGTTAAATCGGTCTTCATTGTTCGATGATCTATCCTTTGAGCTTGCTTCATCCCGAGGTACTTGTATGTATCTCCCACGCTCATTGCTTCGATCTCCTGTCCGTCCTGCATCTCGTGTGCGCCTTGTTCGAGCTTTCCTCGGACGATATTAAGGGTGCGGCACTTGTCCAGTCCAAACTGCATTCCGATGTCCCTGGAAAACTCCTCTACAATTTTAAGCATTTGCGTTAGTTGGTTCTTGGTTGCGGCCATCAGTTTTAAATCATCCATATATAACAGGTGATTCAACCTGAACGCTTCTGATCTGTTGCTTTTGATAGCGAAGCCATATTTCGTAGAGTTCAACCGGTGTGATAGAGGGTTCATCGCCATGCAGAACCACAGTGGACTGAGTGAATCTCCTTGGAAAATCCCTCTTCAGATGTTGATTGTGTCGGTCACGATGTTACTGCTTGCGGTTCTGAGTTGTATCTTAGTGCGCCAGGTTGTCATAACGTGTTCTAAAAAGGAAACTGTATGATGATCTATTTTGTACAGCTTTAAGATACCTGTGAGCCAGTCGTGAGGTACGGAATCAAATGCTTTTTTGTAGTCCACATAAGCCATGTAGAGGTTTCGTTGCCTGGAATGAGCCTGGTTGCAGATGACAGAGTCTATGATGAGTTGCTCCTTGCATCCCATTGCGCCCTTCGCGCAGCCCTTCTGCTGCATTGCCATGATGTTGTTCCGCTCGCAGTGAGCATATATTCGCTGCGTAAGGCAAGATGTGATTATCTTGTACAGCGTAGGCAAGCAGGTTATTGGGCGGTACTTGGCAGGATTATCTGTATTCCGCTGGTCTTTTGGTAACAAGTAGGTTGCACCCTGTGTAAGAAACAATGGCATTTTCAGAGGATCGAGCAAGACTTCATTAATTAAGGCAGTTATTTGTTCATGCGTGCACCACAACTTCTTAATCCAGTAATTTTGGAGATGATCTGGACCTGGTGCCTTCCAGTTGTGGGAATTCTTTATGACATTGGAGACCTCATCGGTTGTGAATTGCTCATGTTGCATCTGGCTATAGTTCCGGCCCATCTCGCGTTCTTCACTGATCCAGCTTGCACTGACATTGTATGGACCTGGTGTGGCAAGTTGATTTCTCCAGAAACCGTCGACCTGTTCTCTGGTAGGGCCAAACCCCTCCTTGCGTTAACTGGGAAACACGGGATCGTTACACCCGAGGATCTGACCCTCTCACAGGCTAGACCCATCCCTGTGTAACTGGGAGTCGCGGGATTGTCACACCCGAGGATCAGCCTCCGTCACCGGCTAGACCCCTCCCTGCGCAACTGGATATCGCGGGATTGTCACACCCGTAGGTCTGCCCCTGTCACAGGCCAAGCCTCTCCATGCGTAACTGGGAATCGCGGGATCGTTACACCCGTGAATCTGCCCCTCTCACAGGACAGACCCATCCCTGCGTAACTGGGGAGCGCGGGATTGTCACACCCGTGGATCTGCCTCTCTCACAAGTCAGATCCCCCCTGCGAGCTATTATTATTATTATTATTATTATTATTACAATTAAATTACTTATTATTATTATTAAATTATTGATTTAAAAATGAAAGATAGCAATTCGCCCACCTGCGCTGGCGCGCAGAATGGGCGTCTTCCCAGGCCTGCGGCGGGCGGCGGCTTCGCCGCCGCTACCTTCTTTACTGCAACTCGCGCGGGGATCTGGAAGGTCTAGCCTCACATCCCGCATCATCGCGATTTGCCAGAAACGATATTTTCTAACTAATCAAGGGGGCTGAAAAAAAATTTCAAGTAGTTTTTTTTATTTTCGTATGTCTTTTTCACCTCCGCAGGCGCCAAGTCTCTATCTTTGAAACCAAAAAAAGTCGGGCGCGTTTTCTAGAAAATCTAGTGAGCGTAGAAAAAATTTTTTCAGGTAAAATATACTGGGTTGAGAGAGTGACAGTGCACTTTTCCGATTTGTTCCATCTCTGAAAATTAAAAATAAAACCTACAGAAAGGGCACTTTACTTATGTGGAAAATTAGTTTTTTCAAAATTCCCAAGGCATACGTGATTTTTCGAAACTAAAATTACGTCACAAATTGGTTTCAAACCAAGCAGGGCTTATCCCCAGAAGCTCAAATTTCAACTCGAAAATTTTTTGTCATTTACACCCTATGTGAACTCTATCCGTGGACACACTGTATGTCCGTATTTATTAAAATTTGCTAAGAAATTTAAAAACAATAATGCGGCACCTAGGTCGTGCCACATATATACCAATGGTAGTGAAAGTGTTAACAGATGTTGAATTCTCTCTTAATCAAATAAATAATCACGACCAAAAAACATTCTCCTTTGTCAGATATGACCAATATAATAACTAATTTCATTAATCATTTTCCAAGGCATTATTCTGAAATTACCTCTTGGTATAATAGGTACTACAAAAAAAGTTTTTGAAAGAGCACCCAGAAATTATTGTAGTTAAGTCTGATAAAGGAAATTTTTTAGTTATCATGTTTAAAAATCAATACAGTGAACTTGCACATAATATGTTACAAGATCCAACTTATTAGTATATCAAATTACTAAGAGATCCAACTAACACCATACAACAAAAAGCTAATAATTTAGTTAGTAATTTAACTGAAACTAAAGAAATAGGTAAAGACGTTTCTAAGTATTTAAAAATATACAATTCTATTGCACCAAAATTTTATGGATTACCAAAAATCCATAAACCTAACCTAGCTCTCAGACCAATATTTGCTTCAATTGACTCACCAACTAGTAAAACGACTAAATATTTAACTAACATCCTTAGTACATCTTATGAAGATTCAATAATTTCCAACTTCCCGATAATTATGTCATTATAAGTTTAGATGTTGTTTCTTTATTCACTAGTATTCTATTAGAACTTACTTTAAACTGTATAGAAAGAAAATGGAATAGTATCAAACATCATTCTTTCAAGAGTTTAGAAAAAAATTAAGTTCTGGAAAATTTTTAATCTGTTGAGATATCTAGCTATTAAAAAAGTAGTTAAAAATTCATTCGTTTATAAATAGGGTCTAAAATGATTTTGACGTGAGAGACGTTTTTTTCTGAATCTATGTATCATAATAAAATTAAAACTTTAGTTGTGTTGCTTTAGAAAACCCTGATTTTTAATGTGAAAACAGACATTGACCCTTTAGGAATACCCTGACTTTTCCAGGTCCTGAGAATCCTGTATTATAAACATGTTTCGTTACGATAAAAATATAATAATATTTATTAAATCTTACTATTATACTATATTCTAGTTGAGCGAACGACATTAAGTATTATTGACTAAATTGAGTTATGTCCTTAATTACGAATTGTTAAAATCAAAAAGAAAGTCAACATTTGAGTGCCATTACTTGTGAGGAGCTTTTCAATAAAAATATAATAATATTTATTAAATCCCAATATTACACTATATTCTAGTCGAGCATTAAACATTATTGACTAAATTTAGTTTTGTTTTTAACTATGAATTGTTAATATCAAAAAGAAAGCGAACATTTGAGTGCCGATACTTGCGTTAGCGTTCCGATGTGCAAAATTTATTTGTGATGTTTTATATTCATTTTTTCTTTAATAATGGCATCGAAATGGGTTTCAAAGTTTAGGTGCCCAAAGTTGTGACAGAAATTGTTTCAATCTGTAGTATTTGTCAATTTTGAAAGTGGCTAAAGGCTCTGCAAAGTTCAGATTGACCTTTCAAGCTGCCCATTAGTAAGGTAAACAACCGTAGGTACCTTTTGAAAAAAGTTTGAAAACATAAAAATTTTAAAAATATTTGGGATGTAGTAAAAATGGTCGAATATATATTTATATTCAATTCAATGTTCTATATGCCAAAGTTTATACAACTTATTATTATTATTATTCTTTTTTAATTTTTCCGATTATAAAATTAGATAATTTAATACCAAGTTTGTGGTAGTCGGTAATATATATTTCTTTATCTTACTATAATTATTGTGATTACATAGATATTTGTATTTTCCGAAAGGTTCAAATTCAGATTAAAACATTTGCTGTCAAAATACTAAAATATAATGTAGTGAGCGGCAGAACAGACGCAATAAATGGGTTTTTCTTTTATTTCGGTGCAAAATAAGATAAAATCCCATTATTTGTCGTATTCGTTCTGTTGGTCGCTGTATAATAAAATAGAATCTTTTTGAATTAATAATTTTCTTGCTCCGTATAGTGTCACACAAGGGAATAATTTCAATTGAGGGATCTTCTAATCGAAACAAATGTCGCAAAAATTTTCCTAGAAAAGGGCAGATAATATTAGGCTAGTGTTTGAGATGGCCGTACTAAATAAATATTAGTTTTAATCAAAATTTTAGAATTACCCGTGAATTCTTGACAACATTATCATGAGGAATTTTCCGTTATTCCATTATTCTATCTGGCTACTTAGGTCAGGGGTGGTAGCTTGAATTGGCCAAGCATGTAGGCCACTTTGGGTGCGTTGCGCGCTTATTTCAATGATAGGTAAAGCTGGTCCATGAATAAGTACCCTACGTGTTTCCTGCAAAAAAATTAGTTTCAATTTTTTTTTAGTTTTGCTGTAAATAAAAATAATTGTTATTTTAACATTACCTCTAAAAGGTTGGCGAGAACATGGAGATGTCTTGATTTTTGGTCTTTTTAAATAGACATCAAATTATATATTTTATCCCGATCCTTTCCATCTTTGAATGAACTTTATAATACGAATGTATAGGGTGGGCCAAATTGGACACTTTTAAAGAGAAACTCCTATCTTGACGTAGATAGATGAAAACTGATATCGGTGTCTGATGCTAATTTTTTTATGAAAAACTTAATGGCGAAAACCGCAAATCGATATCTGTCACCGTTCTTGAGTTACAGGGAGTTTTTCGAAAATGTGCGTTTTCAACAAGTGGCCGTAACTTTTTTCAGGTTCAAAATTTTGTGTTTCTGTAAAAATATTCCTTAAGCACTTTTTTAAGTATGGTCTTTTTAAATATGGTCACTGCAAGTTAGGATTTTCTATATGCCCCAGATTTTCTGCGATAGTTGACAAATTTCTTTTCCAAATTTATGAAGCATGTTGGCAGATACAGAGAAGTTACATTTTATTTTTGATATTTAGAAACAACTTTGGTCATACAGAGTAATCTAAAAATACAGATAAATAAAAATTTTCTTTTTGCAGTTGTGGACACACTGTATATGGCACGATATGAAGGGGAAATGATAGAAAATGAAATTATATTACTTTTTACCGCATGGGATGTTTTGGTTACAAAGGTGGTGTACGTCTTGGGCTAGTATTTTCTGTTTTCAATCAGTGCTCGTTAGAGTTTTTTTTCTGAAAATAAATAGGAATATTTTTATATTGAAGAGGTGGAAAAACCGCAGAAATTGGTTTATTCGATCTCACCTGATTTTTGGAAATTACAGAAGAGGTTGGTCATTCTGGATATTTTATCTAAGAAATATCGGCCACGTTGGTAGATCACTTTCTGGTTGAAGATTGGCTTGATTTTTGAATAGTCGTCATCTTGGTTTGATTCCAAAGTCTTCTTTTCAACAAAATATGAAAAATTAATTTGCGGGCATAGTAAAATTACAAATAAATTTTCCTTACGTGTTGGTACCATGGGATTTGACAGAATGCAGTTAAGGATAGCATTGGTACACTTATTTTCTCTATACTCTCTTTTTTGGTCCTCCTTGTATTGGTTGTGGTTTCGCTTGACTTTCATGATTTCCTTCCTGCAAAATTATTGTTTAATTTGGATATGTAATGAGAATTTTTTTTTATATTTTACTGGCAATTGTGAGGCGTTTGTACGAAAACGAAATTAAGTGCATTGCAATGTATTCTGAAAAATACGGATTAGTGATAGAACCTAGAGTGCAGTATGGACAAATTGAAAAGGTATGACATTTACTTTCTTTCGGCAATATTTCTAAATATAATTTTTCTTCACATATATTCGGAGAAGATTCTTCTTGGTGGGTACTAAAAAAATCGCAATAAATTAGATAGGTGCTCAAGGTTTTTTTCCTTATAAATTACCTCGGTAACAGTGGAGAAAGGGAACATATAAAATTTATACATCTTAGAGTAGATTTTAAGCAAACCATACTAACAAAAAAAAACATGGACAAATTTGTTGCATAATTTCACATTTTGTTATAACTTTTTGCAATAGGGATAACATTTTTGTCATTTATTTATTTTTATAAATTTTGATGATTTTTTTTGAACAAAAACATCACAAAGAATTTAAATGTGTGACAGTTTTGTCCATGAGTGTATATTAAACTTTGGGTACCTATTTTATGTTCGATACGATAATATCAAATGGGGCGGGTTTTATTAATACAACTTTAAATGTGAATTGATTTAAAAATGAAATAAAATTGTACCTTAGAGTGCCATATTATTTATGTTCGATACGATAATATCAAATGGGGCGGATTTTATTAATACAACTTTAAATGTGAATTGATTTAAAAATGAAATAAAATTATACCTTAGAGTGCCATATTATTTGTAAGAAGACTCATACACATTCATGCGATTTTTGCACTTTAGTCTTAAGACAAAGAGGCTGTTTAAGGTGGCCCAAACAGGTGGCGGCCATATTGTATTATCCACCAAAATGATACCAAAATTTAGCAGTTTTCAGGTATATTGTTCTCGGCAACTAAATAACTTTTTGATGAAATCGTATCAAATATAGATAGTAGCAAGTTTCTAGTTGTTATTTATCAATTTGTATGTGCTATGTTTTATTGTTTATGTGTATGTCTTATTTTTTACGCATGTTTTCAAGAATAGATTTTTTAAAAAGGGGGAAAGTTTTTCCTCTTGTTTATCAATACGCTGACGTAATGTACAGGGTGAGTCAGAATGTATAATAAATACTTTAAAGGGGTGTTCGGCAGGTGGTTTTAAGGGGGGTCTTTCATATAAAATTTTTCCATTTGGGCTTTCCTTGCCAAGTTATTCGGGTCTACAAGGTGACCCAAACAAAAGTATTTTTTTTATTTATATCTCAATAACGGCGCTACTTAAAAATTTGAAATTTGGTATGTGTTATCTACTTAGGTACTGGAAGACGCCTTAGGGTAATTTATTCATTTACACAGTGCCCTAAAAAATGGTAAAAACTAACAACCCCTATTAATATTTTTGCTTAAACTTTTTTGAGTTATCTTTTTGGTCTTGCAGGTCCATCATTTCAGTGTATCTTTTCATTTTGCAACAAAAGTGTACTCTTGTTTCATAACGATAAAATCAACCGTTTGCGTTTAAATTGGCAAAACACCTGTTAACATTCGAAACATAAATTTTTTACCTACCGCTTTCAAACTTTACACTTCGACTGTACTATTTAAACTGAGAAAAAAATTCCTATGAACAATGTACCAAAACCCGAATAACTTGGCAAGGAAAGCCCAAACCGAAAAATTTTATACCAAAGACCCCCCTTAAAACCACCTGCCGAACACCCCTTTAAAGTATTTACTATACATTCTGATTCACCCTGTATATAATATTTATATTTTTTAATTATTACCATCAGGTGTTGCAGCCAGATGATTAAATCTGTTGTGTATAAATATTCCACATTCCCTGACAGATTTTGATGGGTACATTGCAGCAAATTTCTGTCTGGCAACATCTTCTTTTTCTTTCCCATAAAGTGTGTATTCACTTTCAAATGAAGTCCCCATCAATGTCTTTACCAGTTTATCACACTTAGTGGTGGGTCTTCGTTTGGCAGCTACACCAAACTGGGAAGCTGTTAGGCGGTTTCTTCGAGCTTGGAGGTATTGAGGATTTTTCCATTGCCCTATGGTCTTTGCCTCAATATCCTTAATTTCAGATTCTTGTATCTAGATAATAAAGAATGAAAATATGTTTTAACATTATATTACAACACTTGCATAAAGTATAATTAGCTTTAAACCATCTAACAATCGTTGTTTTTCAGACAAAAATTCAACATCTGACATTTTGGGCTGTAGAGCATCTTTCCCGTAATCTATTTCTCCACCAGAATCTTTGATTTTCTTCTTATTTCGCGATGTTGAGGGGTATTGGAGCCTTCGACGAGCTTTGCTTTCAGCAGCTGCCTTATTGCTCTTTAGGAACTTTTTGAAGTTCATGCCGGGCGATTTCATCATAATTTTCTTCCATTGTTCTCCTTGCCAACTTGCCCCATCATTGTATGTTAAGCCAGACATCATGCTTCTCGTCTGAAATGACCCCCGAGTTGTGAGGTTGAGACGTTTTCCAGCATTAAATTTGCACAGCAGCATCATGAAGAGCTCTGCACGGTTGCTGGTTTCATTGCTAATAAGTCTATGACTTTTAGCAATAAGCCTTTGCAATGAACCTGAAATATAAAAAAATGTAGAGTAACCTTTGGTTCAACTAACTTTCTACAAATATAACTTACTATTTATGTGAAGGTATAATCCAGTGTTCTGTACGGAAGTCATTATACTTTCTTCATATTCTCCAGTTTTAGCACAGTATGTGTCCTCACATTTTCTGTGGTCCTCAAACACATGAAATATGCTGTTGGCTAGATCCTTTTTTAATTTATCAACATTGGCACATGCATTTATATATAGCAACTTCGTGCAAATGTCCTGCAGTTCTTTAATGTTGCGATTTGTTAATAATTTTCTACCTTGTTGTGCAACTTTTGTATCGGTTTTAATTTTAAATAGTGCTTTACCATAATTTTTGACAGCGTGGTTTCTGCATTCTATTTTAGTGACATCATTTCCATATGAAACGTCTGTTCTAATCTTTGCAAAAACACTAGAATCTCCGTCAGCTATAAATTGCAGGTACTTTAATCCATGCATCTGTTGGCTCTGGTTAAAACCTTCAACCACAATTGAGGGTTCCATTGCCCCTGATGATCCATCCCAATTTTTATAACAAATGTGGTTTGACGGAGGTAACTGCTTATTTGCACATCTTGAACAAACTGCACAATATTTATTCCTCACGCCTACAAAAAGCAACTTTCCAGTTGCTTTACCTATTATAACAGCCTGTAAAGGAACGTATAACTTAATGTGTTACTAAATCATATATTGTTCATCAAAAAGAACTTACCACTCCAGATGCAGCATTATAGCTGTGACCATACGATCGGTGGCTCCAACCCCCGTCAACATAAACAGTAGTCCATGGCACACCATCGCTGTCAATTTGTCCAGATGCAATAGCAAGTTCCTTTTCTTCTTTGCCGGCTAGTTCCATAAGTTATCCTTCCAGGAATTGCCAAGTTCTGTCTCAATTTTGCGAAAGAGTCTGTACGGCATGAGTGGAATGTCCATGATCCCAAACAGCTCGCCCAAGTGTGTGTAGGTGCTACCTGTGGATAGCGTTCTGAATACTGCCCCATAATTAATATTTGACTTGGGTAGATTTGGTTTTTCGGTGTTTTTTTTCTGTACGGTAACCACACTCGTCACACTCAAATGTAAATATAGAGACCAATCCAATAAATGACTCTTTCACTAGTTGCAGTGTGCCAAAGCTGCACTTCTTACTGTGTTCAACCTGAAGTCTCAATGCCCAGCTCAGTACCAAGTTTAGATCAACAATCCTGTGCCCTTTAACGATATGGGATTGTTGCTGCTCTGCCGGCTCAGTTGCAATTGTATGTTCCATAATACTAAAGAAGAATTTACAAATATGTACAAAATATATTATAAGAGCTGTATTTTTGAATAATAACAGTTGGACGAACGCTCGGATGAACGTTTCATCAAGTTCTAAATGCAATCTCGACTTAGGTATGATAAAAATTTATATTTTTCTTCTCTGTCTTACTGAAACTTTACATGTGCTCATAACATACCTCTCATACTCGGACTTAGATATGAAGCTAAATTCATGTAGTTCACCAGTTGGTGATTGTGGAGGGGATAAACCACTAAAAATATAGTTATTATATTACTTTCGGATCTGGGATGTAACAGAATTAGGTATAATGCATACTCTTTTCTTTTTTTTTGATTTTTGAGATAAAAAGTGGAATAATGTTTAAAAAGTAGATTATAATAAATAATAAAAATAATTATTTATTGGGTTCTGAAAAGCGCACTATGCAGACTTTATTTGACTTAAAAAAATAAACTCCGACAAAACTGCAAATTGGAAAGAAATCATTTACAATATATAAAAAAAAGCGATGAAAAGTTTCTATACCATGTTTCTGTTACACCCAGCTTATATTTATTTTACAAACCTGATTACTTCAGTTTCGAGTTCATCATCACTAGACACAATTCCAGGTAAATATTTGTCACTGGAATGCTTTTTGGGTCATGGTCTCGATTGTGGTCTTGTTGGTTTGCATCAAAGGCACTGAAACAATTATTAGGGCTATACATACATTCTATAATATAAAAACATGTGGTAAAAGAAGCTAAGTGTTTGGACAAGAACTAATAAAAAAAAAAAAGGAAAAACTCAATAGGTAGTACCTATAACTTACCCTGTATTATCAAGATTAGCTTCCGAAGGTCCTTCAGTAGTAACACGATAATAATTATGTTCGTCCTCAGGGCGTCCCCTAAAATATAGAACAAATGTGCCACGATGTTCTCAAATGTATTCATTTGTTTCTAATAGGTAAACTTACTGTTTGCGAGATTTCCAAGAGTTACTAAGGGAGACAGTGTGTCGCCCCTTCTTTTTGTTGAACAATCGTGTTTTGCCCATAGTGCAGGGTCCAAGTGAAGTCTAAAAATTGATGTAAATACGATTAGGTGCAATAGGTATTTACAATAATGGGTACAGGGACATTTGTCTAACGCCTACTATGCCAATTTCTAGGAACAGAATCTTAGTAAATCACATTAGCGATTTTTTAGAAAAAATCCGTGCACATCACTGTTTTCAGCACCCCTCAAAAAGAAACTGTAGGTACCAAATTTTACCAAAAAAAGTAATAAGATTTTGTAGACAAATTTAAAATGCACTTTAGGTAGGTACGTACTTATTTATTTTTAAAAATTCATAGTTAGCGATGAAAAAAAAACAAGTAAAATTAAACTCTAACATCTTGGTGATATTAATATTGGTCTTATGCTTCTACAGAACAAAAGAAAACAAAAAGAAAGCAAACTCCATGAAAAACTACTAAATTTTTAAAAATGTATTTTTAAATTTATATTAAATTTTTGTGTGCCAAAGGTCCTGTCCCAATTAGATTTTTAAAATTTGGTAGAGGCTCGTTTTGAGAGCAGTGATGGGAAAATGACGCATTTCCGATTATTCTAGGGTGATTTTGGTGATTATTATTTAGTATAGTGTATCCACCCCGCTTTTTTTAAATTTCGACTACGCCCCTATTTTCGAGGTCCCTGAACACGAATCGGATGACCTTATGGTCTTTGGCGGTCGGACCAAATAGGTGATTAGTAATTAGTACCTATATTTCTTCAGTTCAAACACCTGTTTGTAATCGATATCACTCGGTCGGAATATAATTTCGTCTTTTCTACAAAATGTCAAAGTCTAGTCATCCAAGAAACTATATTATTGCTAATAAGTAGGTATACCTAATAATTAAACAAATAATAGGGTAATTATGGAATATACCGTATGCACCGCCCGCACTTTTCACGGCGTTATTTGTGGTTATAATCCAAATGGAATTCAGCTCAAACTTATCACCACCCTATTTTGCACCTTTTGCCACATCGAAGCGCGCCGTCTGTCGGGCGAAAACAGCGGCTGGGTCGGTCGTAAACAAGGCAAAAATCTTTCAAAATTTCCGGTTTTCCGCGGGTTGTCGCGAAGTTTCGATGTGGCAAAAGGTGCAAAATAGGGTGGTGATCAGATTGAGCTGCATACATTAAAAATTCATCCGGATTATAACCACAAATATCGCCGTGAAAAGTGAGGTGTCAAAGGAAATTTGAAAATTCATTTTCTCAGAAACTACGTCCGAGCGCTAAAAGCTGAGGTCAGATTCGTGTTCAGGGACCTCGAAAATAGGGGGGTAGCCAAAATTTGAAGAAAATCGGGCGGTGCATACGGTGTGTTCGATAATTACCAAAAATAGTAGGTACCTAGCAAATTTGGAAAAAACACACCTTATACGGCTTACGGCACATTCAAGAATACCTACATAGATTTGGCGATATAGACCTATATAGAGGCACCGTGTTTCGTGATTTACTTTTATACATCATCTATTTTAGATTGATATACCGACTCATGTTGTATAGTAATTATACGCAAAAAACGAACGTAGCCACAATAATTTTATGTAATAAAAAAATAAATTTCATTCAATTTGGTTTGGTAGGTACCTATTTTGAGTTTGAGGCATTTCAAAATGCGTATCGGACATCTTCTCTGCCCAAAACCTTTGACAAATTATTTAGTACACCTAGCACCTATTTGTAGGTATTGGTGTCTTTGTAAATTGGAGAAAACAGATGTTTATACTAGGAATAGATGGTTATTACTGTTATTAGGTAGGTACTTACATTCACCGAGCTAATTATCCCTAAAAAACCTTTGCACTTTCAGAGTCACTTCTCACTTCACTGAAACAAATAATGTCTCCAGGGATGGATCTCTTAGATCGTTTGCAAAAACAATAGTTGTAACCGCTATCAAAGCACAAAACTCCTAAAATAAACTCCAAACTCGCGTACAGATATCATTCACCGGCCCCCAGCAATGACTCGAGGTCGAGGTCGAGGTCGAATGCGAAATGTAATGTAAGTAAATAGAACCGGACGACCGTCGACCGGCACCAATCGAGTCGTTAGACGGAATTTCAAGGTCGTCTCGGAGGTGAATTTGACCCATATTGGCCCCGCAACGTCGCAAGCTGCAAATGGTGGGGGATTTATGGCGCGATCAGGGCGATTAGAAGATTTTAGATTTCATACGTGTAGTGCCCTCTGTTAAACAATTTTTAAAGGAGTGGGAATTTAGTTCCCCTAATGAAAACCACGGCGTTCACGGGCCGCCTTAAGGCGTATTTCGTGGCTCTTTCGTAGTGCGGGACTACATTTTATTCAAGAGCTTGCCATAGTTAGCGCTTTTTGTGTGCAAAAATCCATTCGCACGGCCTCGAATTGATTTTTCTTATCGGTGTTGGTATTTTGTCGAGTAAAAAATTAGTTATGGAAAAAAATCATTATAAAATAATAATTCAAAAACCAACACCCACATGATATTTGCTTTCTTTCGGCAATATTTCTATTTTTTCTTTACATAATATTCGGAGAAGATTTTTCTTGGTGGGGACTAAAAAAAATACAATATAATTAGATAGGTGCTCAAGGTTTTCTTTTCTATAAATTATCTCGGTAACAGTGGAGAAAGGGAACATATAAAATTGATACATCTTATAGTAGATTTTAGATAAAACATATAAACGATTTGATTTCGAATAAAAAAAAATCATGGACAAATTTGTTGCATAATTTCACATTTTGGAATAATTTTTTGCAGAAGTGATAAAATTTTTGTCATTTAATTATTTTAATAAATTTTGATGACTTGATCACAAAAAATTGAAATATGTGACAATCTTGCCCATGAGTGTATATTAAACTTTGGGCACCTATTTTACAGTCAATACGATAATACTAAAAGGGGCAGATTTTATTAGTACAACTTTAAATTTGAAATGATTTAAAATGAAATAAAAAGTATAGCTTAAGAGTGCCATATTATTTGTAAAAAGACTCATACACATTCATGCGATTTTTGCACTTTCGTCTTAAGACGAAGAGGCTGTTTAAGGCGTATTTCGTGGCTCTTTCATAGTGCGAGGACTATGTTTTATTCAAGAGCTTGCCATAGTTAGCGCTTTTTATGTGCAAAAATCCATTCGCACAGCAGCTTCCCGGTGTGTACGAATCGATCGAAGCCGTTGCCTACCGCGTGTGTTCTTTGTGCCAATCTGTACGTGTAATACTGGCATATCGTCAGTTTGGTGCGTGTTCTCGCATTTTCGTTGGCAACGTGTCACATGTCATAGTGCCATCCCCTCTCCCTCCTCGGAAATAATAAGGGGAATGTCAAGGGATCCACTTTGTCATTGGTGTTTGTTAATTTGTGAAAGTGGTCTCTCTGTTCTCTGAGGAAAAGTCTCATGTTCGCAGTTTGGGGCAATGCTCGGTCATATCTGCAGACAGCCGCAACTTCCCGATTTGCAGGCAAGTCGTATTCTCTTAAGTTTTTCACTTGCAGAATCTCTATGCACAAAGTCGGTACGTTTCCGGGATTATCCCTCAATTCCTGCTCGTACACCTCCTTTAAATGGTGGTACGCCAGGGAATATGAATTGTTTTGCCTGAAGAAATCTTCCAGCTGCCTTACTACTACAGCACTTTTCTGTCGTTATTTGCCATTCTTTGAAACACGGCTATATCCGGTTCCAAAAAGTATAAGGGGCCTCGAGTCTGCTGGGGTTCTTTAACATTTATATTCGACATGTTGAATTTCATTTGTCCCTGAATGGCGTATACTTTGGTTCCGGGCCCCAATTCCCTCAAAGTGGTCATGGCGCTGGCAAATTGGAACGGGTAGTTGTATTGTAGCGATGTCCTTTTGAAGTTGTTACCTTTCAATTTTGGCAACATCTGATATACACCTTGGTAGTTAATTTCACGCAGAAAGTATAAAGCTTGACATTTGCCACATACTCTGTTCAGAGGGCCAATGCGTAGTTGGTCGGCGTGTCTATTTGTGGCCCGTAGATAAGACGGTAGCTGTCTGTAACGTTGCCTTTGTCTTTATATTTCTTGTCTCAGTTGTTCAGTTTGCTCTTCATCGAAGGCTCTCGCATTTCTGAAATGCTCCTGAAGTCGTTCATGGCCATCGAATAAACGAACCATCCCATCGATGATTTCACCACCTACGCCGAAAACTTCATTCACCGGCTCATCTTCAGTAGGACGTGCTGGGTGTGGTGCAGGCTCCACGATGGCCGGTACATTTTCTAAGCTTGTTGCTTCAGAATTTCCTATGTAGTAAATGGTTGTGTTTTTTTATTCCTACATACTTTTTGGGGTGTTTACACAGTATCTGGTACTATCCCTTTCTACTTTCTTACTTTTCATTTCACCCTAGGAAAAAATGTTGTGTGCAAAATTTGCAAACACCAAAAAATCGTAGTTCTGATGGTGACCCAAAATTTTATGTACGTTAAGTATCATTTATCGTGGAATTTTTTAAATTATCTTGTATAATATAACCAAATTTTGAATGTAAGTAGCACAACAATACAGGGTTTAGCATCTAAGCGTTGGGTGAAGATTTAAAAAGAGAATCTACGCCCATGGAACAGCGTGCCGATTTAAAAACATCTCCGGAGCCCGCTGGCACCCTCTACATTCCAGACCAGAAATTAAAGCGGATCGATATCGAAAATCTTCTGGCTTCTTCGCCGGAGCCATCTTGCGGCTAGCGGAAGTAACAATTATTCACAGTCGGTGTCGATGACTCGAAAGCAAAGTCTAGAAAACAGCACGCTGTTTTCTGGGGTATACTGGGATATCTCGGTAGGAATTACAGATGGGACATTTCGAGTCTGGCAATATCTTGATTTTGACTTTTGACAGGGTTTTACTTGACATTAAGCCCTGGGAATTGGGCCTGGAGAAAGTGAAAGGTTAGAAAGCGATTTTGTGCGAATTTTGGAGCTGAAAGAATATTCTTGCTATGATTGTAGACCGTGCGCCTAAACTAGTAAGTTTTTTTTATTTTGCATTATTTTGTCTTACACTCTATTTGAATTTGTTTTTTACAGAAAATTATTTATAAAATATCGTCGAAAATAGAAAAAAGTCTGCACTATCATTTGACCCGACCGTGACGTCATTTTACGCTTTTCATAGAACACTCGACATCACAATGTCTCAGGAAAAGAAGAGGCGAATTGAAAGATCAAATGATCCTGACGTTTGGATGCAATGATTTAACGAACTATCAAGTGAGGCCTTCAAAAACCGCTTCTTTTGACCTTCCTGTCATTTTCAAAATGCAAATCCAGGGCCGGCTGCGATTTTTTATACCCTCGATTTTCACGAAAACCATTTAGCGATTTTTTTATTTAAAATCTAACCCCACAGCATTAATCAGAACACCCAAAAACCCAAATTTGAATAAAAAATATACAGGGAGTTCCAATCTGCAGGGTGTCAAAATTGAGCAAAATAGGACTTTTAAAGGCATCTGCCAAGTCAAGATTGCCATGGAATCCCCTCAAAACAGTTAAATAGTCAATAAGACCACTCAAGGTGTTGGTGTGCAAAGATCCAATACAAAATATACAGAGTGTTCTTATCTGTGCCATCTCAAATTACTGAATTTTTTCTACTTTATATGGGTAAAAAATCGAGTATATCAAAACCGCTCCACACACTATAAACAAACTAAATCTAAAAAATACAGAAGTCTGCCAGTCCGTAAGTCCATATCAGTTAAGGTGGCTGGTGTGCCACAACAGGAAACACACAGAAAATGTATCGTCTTAGACAGTGACTTTGTTGAGTAAGGTCCAATAATTTAAATCGTTTTTATTTGTTAGTTGGCATTTTGTAAAGAAATACATTACTTTTGTGTTTATCAATATTTTTTCAATGATTCCACAGCACTCATGACCCATATAAAGTTTCATAAAAATTCAGCATTTTGAGATGGCACAGATAAGAATACTCTGTATATTTTGTATTGGACCTTTGCACACCGATACCTTGAGTGGTCCTATTGACCATTAAACTGTTTTGAGAGGATTCCCTGGCACACTTGACTTTGCAGATGCCTTTAAAAATCCTATTTTGCTCAAATTTGTCACCCTGCAGAATAGAACTCCCTGTATATCTTTTATTCAAATTTGGTATATAGGGGTTTTGGGGTGTTCTGATTAACGCTGTGGGGTCAGATTTTAAATAAAAAAATCGCTAAATGGTTTTCGAGAAAATTGGGGGTATAAAAAAATGGTAGCCGGCCCTGGATTTGCATTTTGAAAATAGCAGGAAGGCCAAAAGAAGCGGTTTTTGAAGGCCTTTCAAACAAAAAAAAGTTTAGGCGATTATCTCCAAAAATGAAGATTTTACGGATTTGTACAGTTTTAAAGTTGGACACCCTGTATAATAATTGTATATGCGTTAAAATGTTCTTACTTATATAATTTATTTATGTTGACAATATTTCTGGATTTGGTATTTAGGTATTTTTTTAATAAATGTGCTTTCTCATTTAACTATTTTATTTTATTCCTCTCTGTCAAAAAATGTTCAAAGGTAATTCTGAATGAAAATGGGTAATTACTTTCTGGCGTGTTCAGTCAATACTTACTTAAAAAATCCCAATTCCTACATGTAGGTACATACATAGTCAACAGTTTAAAAAATCCTTATTTACCTACTTTTACTATTTTTGTTTATACAAATTTCGTTTCTTGGTCGTTTCGTCAATAATAAAACACAAATTTCTTGGGATTCGACTGAATAAAACAATATTTATTAAAAAACTTTTTCACTACGTACGTTTCGGCTCAGCGGCCATCCTCAGGTACAATTTTACATCGAGTAATTTGCTAAAAAAGGGTTAAGAAATGCTTAAAAGATTCGTTCTGCGCCACTTGCAATTCTTTCGTTCCACATACCTGACCAAAATTTTAAAAATTTTTAAATATGATGTGAAAATTGTAACCTTTCCCAATTAAATGTAAAAATTGGCGAAAAGTATACTCTTATAGTTATGTTAAATTTAACACTACAATGTTTCTGATATGGTTTAGACATTGTTAATTTGGAATGTTTTTCTTTTGACTGATGATAATTCTTGTAAGTATTTTAAAAATTAATTTTTAAATGTTTTTATTTATATAGTGAAAAATCTTTTAAGCATTTCTTAACCCTTTTTTAGCAAATTACTCGATGTAAAATTGTACCTGATGATGAAAGCTGAGCCGAAACGTACATAGTGAAAAAGTTTTTTAATAAATATTGTTTTATTCGGTCGAATCCCAAGAAATTTGTGTTTTATTATTTTTGTTTATATCACTAATAAAAGTAGCATTTCATAAAACAGTGGTAGTTTTTTTTTATTAAGAAATTCATTTTCGTCAATGTAATTTGAGCAAAAACTGCAAATTAAACAGTTATAGAGGGCAGGCCGTTACCTTATTTAACTATAGAGAAAAATCAAACGGCAGAACATAAAAAACGCGATCACGTAAATTCAACAAAAGTGTACTTAAAACTGAACTTAGCACTTAGCAGCCGATTTTCTAGGAGCCAAAAATTTCAACGTTTATTTTTTGATGAATATTTTTCTTCATTCTCCAGTTTAATCTGTTTAGAAGGTTTAATAATAGTTACCCTTTCTACTTTATTTTTATCAAAATAAATTTGTGGAAATAAGGGCGAGGAAAATTTTTTGCTGCCAGAAAATCGGCTACTAACTTTACACCGGTTTAGTTAGGCACATTGATTTTTAAATGTCTTCCGATATTTGGCCCCGCCTGTTTAAGTTTAAATAGTTACGAGCCGCCACTGATTAAGTGGTGTGGTATCATAGTTTGGCGGATATAAGCAATAATAATATCGTTTTAACAATGGCAGGCATTGTCCTAGCTAGCTAGCTTTTAAAATTGAGGGTACAGTTTACTCCGGCCTTTTATTTTTCGACAAAAATACACCCTGTATACACTGTGTACTGATAGCAAAGTCTAGTATTTTCTAGACTTTGGTGATAGGTTCGGCCAATTATTGGGGCAACACCAAACAGAATGTCAACTTACAATTAGATTTTTTTTATCGTTTACACCCCTTGGGCACTGAATCGCCGGACACACAGTATATATTTTCATTAGTTACTTAAGCTAAAAAAATAAAAATAAATAACGACCTCTTTCTGTATTCAACATTTTTTCAGAAAAACGCCTAGGTACATAAAAAAATACTCCCTAATAGAGGGAAGGCAATCAGTTTTTTCACTTTTCTCAAAGTTTTCATTTTGGACATAGGTATGTTTTGTTTTTCAAATCAACGTAAGAAATTGAAGCAACATAATGTAGATCACTATATCCTATAAAAAAGAGAATTTTAAAAATCTGCCAATCCGTTAAAATCGTCAAATATCAAACTGAAATACGCCCAACCCTGAATCTATTCCTAATTTTATAAAAGCCAAATCGTAGAATTATTTCACTGGCCCCTTCTCCCTTCTCCCCCCCCGTGTCTATTTTTAGACTTGTTTGCCCCGCCCCGAACACAAACGAGTATTGGAATACGAAAATTGTCGAGTACGAAATCTACCACTAGGTGGCGCTGAAGTCTAATTATCGATTTTGTTAAGAGTCATTGTAATTATCGAAAATAGATGGTGCTAAACAGTAGTACTGGACGAGAGCTAAATAGAAATAATAATACCGCTGTACACCAGTAGATGGAGTAGCTGCGCGGAGGCGAATGACTACGATCATTGGAAAAGGTTTTCAGTACAATCGAATATCCATAGTCCTTCGCCTCCAAAAGCGCTCGGCATTTTATCTGGATCCGTGAGAGGTCTTTTTAAACCTTCAGTCAACGATCTAAGGTTGCTTAGAGAAAGTTAATTTCATCATATCCCAATAGTTTTTGAAACTTTATTTTTACTTTTATGTTAACTTTACTTTATATTTATGATTAGATACTAATACAAAGTTTTTTGTGATGCTATTGGACCGTGTACAGGGTGTTCCCGTATATTTTGACCCAGCCCTAGAGAGCCTCTATTTTTCGAGTTAGAAAAAATTTACTTAAATGAAAGTTGTAGGGTACCAAGGTGTATTGCCCCAAAAATAATGGATTTACAGGAATGCCCTTGCCTAAGTTGAAATGTTTTTCCATGGCAACCTTGATTAAGAATATAAAATCTTATTTTTCTGCAATTTGGAATATGACGCGAATGCTTAGAGCAAACATATAACATATTTATATTGTTGGAATTAGAAAAATGCGTGCAATTCAAAAATCCACAAATATACAGGGCATTCCATTAAAAAAAGTAAGTTTATATTTTTTCATAAATTTGCGACGCTCATTTGTTTTATCTAGTAACAGATCCCAATGGTTCAGAAAAAAACCTACAACCTTCATTTAAGTAATTTTTTTCTAACTCGAAAATTATAGGCTCTAGGGGTGGGTCAAAATATACAGGAACACCCTGTACATCAAGGCAATTAAAATGATATTAAGGACGGAAATAAAACGTCATCACCTCGCGACGACCTTCATTTGACCGTGTTCCTAACTAGGATAAATGTTGCTAAAACAGAAATTGGGTACTGGAGTGCAAAAATTGCGCAAGTGTCTGTAAGATGGCGCTGGAGTTGGAGAGCGGCCATTGGTACAGAGCGAGAATAAAAACTAATGTTTCGCCTTGCTAAAATAAATTTCTGTTCCTTATAAGTTGTTTTGTTGCCCGGCAAGGTCGTTGGTCGGAACCAGGGGTCTAGGGGGAGGCAGGCGGACCGACCCCCTTTTTTATACAAATAACAGCACATCGCTGCCATCCTGGCGTATTTTGGGATTGAAACTGAATTGTTAAACACAAAATAATAATATGAATATTTACGCTCCTTTATTTTTATATATATTTCATAGTTATTAAGAATATTGTTGAGTAAAATATTAAGTAAGAGGACTACCTACCGGCTGTCAAATCTACTGTCATGACATAATAATTCTCCCTCAAAACCGCATGAATGATCACAATACTTACCCTAACTGACATTTAGAATTTATGTCACTATAGTTTTATCTTTTATCGTTCTATTAACTTTTCATTAAGTACTTAATATTGATAAACCGAAAGAAATTAAAATTCTGTTGTATTTGATCCAAAGTTGACGTAAAGTTGTGAATTTTGTTAGATACGTGAAATACCTACTATTTACTAACATCGAAGAATTTACGTAGTGGATTCTTCTATGGTACTACCTAAATGCTTGCCGGTACATCAACTTTGTGTCAAACATAATAGAATTTTAAAGCTTTAATATAATTTTCTTTTGAAAAAGACATTATTCTTATCGATATTTTTTAGTAATAATAAAAAGTTAATAAGATACGCGTATATTATGTTGTATAGCTAGTGATAATGACTTTTTAAAATTTTAAGACATTTTATAAATAGGAAATAGGCGCTTATGTAACATTAAAATAGAAACGACTTTTCCAAGTTAAACGTTTTGAAATTGTAACAAATAAGCCAATTTTTATGGATTTTAATTTTTAATTATAATTTTTGACAGATAGCGAAAGTCACGTGACCACGTTTGAGTCGGTTATTTTTCCTCGTTTTTAATCGAAAGGTAACCCCAAAGTTAACTGAATATGTGTTCTATTATTATCCGTTAATAAAAAAAAAATGTTTAAATTAATAAAAATTTACATTTTGCACCATCTTCATTTTTTCCAAAAAGGTTTTTTGGTTGTAACTTTTGTTTGACGTTCGATTGTTTTTTTCCAAACGACATTACATTGTTTGGAAAAAACTGCAACAAACTGGTTTTTAAATCATTAATTTGTCTCAAAAAATACGGAATGGTTAAATTGAATGTTCCTATCACCTTCAGGTGGACACCCTGTACCTAATAAAAATATTATTAAAAAAATAATAGTACTTTTTGAAATTGAGCCCACGTGTTGACAGGTGGCCATGATTACAGCCCAAAAGTAAAGTTACACACATTGTTTAATGTGCTTTTTGAACCTAACAAAAAAAAGTTTATCAAAATCGGTAAACAAATAAAGATATTTTACCAGGGTGGTAACTCCTTAACGGAAGTCACACTGTAGATGTTTAACATATAGGTACAGAAGATGTTCTTTCGCATCAATATATCGTTTTCTTTTTCATTTTTTATTTTCGAGATATGTATTTATCTTAATTATTGCGTTGCTTAAAATGTGTGTTTGAATGTAGTGTTAATGCAAACGAAGAAACACCTTATGTACACATAAAAGACCATGTTTCATTTCATTGAAAAAACTAAACATAATTTTGTAGAACTTTTAAGCCAGCAATACTATACCTACAGAACACGTGCCGAATCACATTCTTTAACTAAAGATATGCCTTTAACAGTAAAAAACACAGTAGACATTCAAGTGACCTTGAAAACGTCGTCTGCCTACAAGTGAAAACGTGCGTCTTACATTACACCTCATAATATGCTTAAACTTTTATGTGATTTTCGTTTTTGAGATATTTATAATAGCTGCATTTATTAAAATGGAACACCCGGTATAGAGAATTTTCGACATACCTATACATATAGAGACATAGACATGAATCCTCCCCTAATGTCAGTTTATATGCTAACGATTGTGTTTTCCTCACGAAAAATACATAACGGCGACATAACTATAAGAACAACAGTACCCAACCCACACGTATAAATAATGCAAAGTCAACTAAAGCAGTTTTCAGTGCCGCCGTGTACCTTTCAAGCTAAAAATCAATGAACCATTGCTAAAAAGAGAGGGGTTAAAATCACAGATCGGAGTCTTTGAGCTACGAGGGTCTCCCGAATATACCTTTTGAAGTTTTATATTTTTTTAATATTAAAAATTCGCAATTCATAGTATGTAATAATATGGAAGTAATACAAAAACATAAAAAATTAATCAGACAGCTTAGTTGATTAAATATTATATCGCCAAAACGTAAAATTGATCATGAACATAATATATGTAATTATTAAACTGGACCTGTTAACTGGACCTGTAACAACAGGGTCAACCGTTCATCGATCGTCTGTTTTTCGCGTCATCTGATAAATAATAGCCACACTTCCTCAAGGGTCCATTTTAGGTCCATTATTATTCATATTGTATGCCAATGACTTAATTCATCGTATATCAAACTTCTTACCTTCTAGTAAAACGATTACGTACGCTGATGATACTAATATACTTGTCTCTTCTACAGATCCCTCAGCTTTGATGGACTCTGTGCAATCTGTATATAACCAAATACTCATATGGGCTGATAAAAACCAACTGTTATTAAATTTTAGCAAGACAGCATTAATGAAGTTTTCACTTAGGGGCCATGATAGTAGTTTTGAGATACTTGGAGATACTGATAAATGTGTCAGAAATGTTGAAATGGTTAAAATGCTGGGCATTGTTTTCGATTATAGACTGTCTTGGGAGCCTCATGTCAGCAGCTTATGTGAGAGGCTGCGAAAGGGTTGCTATGCCCTCAGATTCATGTCTAGTCACTGTGGTAAACATATTCTTCTCACTCTATATTATGCAAATCTCCATTGTCACCTTCGATATGCTATTGTGAACTGGGGTAACAGCTCTCATGTTGATAGAGTTTTTATGATACAAAAGTATGCTGTAAGAATCATTGCAGGTTTGAATTGGCGTGAATCATGCAGAGAAGCATTTAAAAATTTTAAGATATTAACTCTTGCTGGAGTGTACATATATGAGCTGTGCATCTTTGTTTATAAGAACAGGGCTGCATTTTTGAGCTGTAAAAGTCCACATTCTTATCCTACAAGGGACAGGGAAGCATTAGTTCCTTCGCAGCATAGAACAACAATGTTTCAGAAGAGCTTTCAATACATGGGGTGTAAATTGTTTAATAAACTTGATATTACACTTCGAAATGCTGCCAATCTTAAAGTGTTTAAAAGGGGCCTAAAGAAAATGTTAATCGAGCAGGTCTATTATTCTGTCAATGAGTTTTTATTGTAATGTGTGTCTTGTAGGTATACTTGTCTTTGTCTTGACCTTTTCTTGGTTACTGTACTGTATTTGCATTTTAACTTAAGAAATAAAGTATTATTATTATTATTATTATTATTATTTTATTATTATTTTGCATTCCCGCTGCATAATTTAAGGGGTATTTTGCCTATGGTTTTTATTTACAACAAGACTGGATAATTACAATGTTTATTACTGTGTTTTCGTTCCGAGCATATTCCGAAACCTATGCCAATCTTAACGAAGGTAAAATTCCGGCTCAAGAGACAAAATAGACGAATTTATGCTGGCATAAAGTTTGAAATTCAAAAAAAAATCTCGCCCATAACTTTTAAACTAGTGTCATTAGTATCTATGGATATTTTAAAAATACCCGTATTTTTTGTAATCCTTTGAAATTCACTACTTTTTCCAGCTAGTTGGAAATAAAAATACATTGATACAGGCAACCAAACATACAATGGCGAGCCCCCCCTTAAACTTTGTGGCATTATCTTTTTCCGTTTTTGAAAAATTCCGTTTTCAAATTTTATACTAAATTTATTTAACTCGAATTTGTGGATCTCGTGATAAAGATAGATGATCGATGTAATAACAAAAAATATTTGTTTTAAACAAGAGAGTAATATAGTGAAACTCCAAAATGTTTACGAGCCTTTTCAAATTTTACTGATTATATTCTCAAAATAAGAATTTCAGAAAAATCTTAAAAGCTCCTAAACATTTTGGAGTTTCACCATGTTACTCTCTCGTATAAAACAAATATTTTTCGTTATTACATTGATCGTCTATCTTTATCACGAGATCCACAAATTCGAGTTAAATAAATTTAGTATAAAATTTGAATACTGAATTTTTCAAAAACGGAAAAAGATAATGCCACACAAGTTTAATATTATTTTGATTGCCTTCATGAGCAGATTTCAAAAATGCAAAAATATATAGGGTGTTCCATTTAAAAAAACATAAGTTATGTCTGCCACGGCTTTCTAGAACACACTACACACAACACACTATAAGTTCCAATAGCGTCACAAAAAACTGTGTATTAGTATCAAAAACTTTTATAAAACACTGTTTTTCTAATCTCAAAAACTAACAAGTTAAGGGGGGTGTCAATTTATAATGAACCACCCTATACATACATGATTAAACAGACTGTAAATGATTATGTGCGAAAAAAGTCGGGATGATTTGGAATAAAAAATAAGAAAAAAGTTGTAAAAGCTCGCATTTATCAAAGTAGGTTTTGATTAAGACAAACAACAGTAAAACTCTTTTAACTGAAATATTTCTTATTTAATAAACTACTTTTTGATTTTTTTATTAGTATTGCCAATATAAGAAATGAGAAATTTGCCAATAATTATTTTATATTGGCAAAACTAATAAGAAACTGAAAATGGTTTATTAAATAACAAACAATTCAGTTGAAAATGTTTGTCTCAGTTAAAACCTATCAAATGTAACCTCTTAATAAATGCAAATTTTTTTTAGAAATTTGCATAAAAACTTCAAAGGACAACATATTTACGTCAGAAAATAGACCTACACCCAAAAAAAGTTGACGTTTTAAAGCATGTGAATTGCCATAGGTGGCGCCCCCTACAAATCATATCAAAGCTATGCTAATATTTGAATTCCTCGCCTCCCCCCCCCCCCAAAAAAAACAGTTATCAAATTTCGTACAAAGATTTCGGTTCGTTCAAAAGTTATTTTAAAAAAATACTATTTTAAAATAAATTCAATAATATACAGGGTGTACCATTAAATAACATTAGTTTGGTTTGTACAGCTTTTACGGAAAACCTTGTATCAATTTCAGCAAAGCCACGAAAACGCACCGAAAATTATAAAAATATATAATATATATAAAATTATCCACAATTTGTTATTTAACTCCAAAAAAAGAGATCTTAAGAGGGGGTAAAGTGAAAATGAGCAAATTTAAATGGAAACACTCACCTCGCATGTCATTGGTGTCTTCTACGGCAGAGACGTTCTGCATTATGTTAGTATAGGCATCTTGCGAGGGTGCATATGAAGGGCCTGCTGCAGGTGTCCTCAGGGCCGTGCAGAGCTCTATCTCGAATGGCCTCTCTACCGCCAAAGTGCATATTACATTATTTTTCATACAAAGCGATGTAGGATTCAATATTTTTATAGTATACATTGTACATATATACATTTTCAATCATAAAATATGTCAAGCAAAAAGGGTTACAAAAACAAAGGAGCCATATGGAAATATGAACTTTTATTACGTATACCTACAAAATAAATAAGCAAACAGTCTTTCTCCTCTATTACAAATATAAGGAACACATAACATAACGACTTAAGACGTATCAGCATCATTCTTACCTTGCGTGGATGGTAAAGATGAAGTGCTAGGAATGTCTGCTGCTGCCAAAAATACCGCAGGTTAAAAAAGGACTGCTGACTTATTGAACTTCTAGCTTGCTTTTCAGAGAGAGCTCTTTCCTTTTTTGGAATCCAAACTTATGCTTATACATGTTAATTTTATTAGTGCTGCTTGCTGACAATAATTAAAAAAAACACTGTTTTCATGATTTATAGGATAGGATAAATGACCTACCTACCTGGTTGATAACATTTCTGTATTCACTATTTACACTATTTACTATAATGTACCGAAATCATTATATTATTGTAGGTTATGTTATAGGAGAGTGTGAGAGGTATTGTTTACAGATCTGTAACAGTGTGGTGCAGTGGCGCACCAAGAAAATATGATTCGGGGGGGGGGGGACTTAAAAAGTTTGACGTATTGCATACAAAATATTTTATGATTAAAAGAAATTTCGTTGCATCAATCGGCGCGATTTTTAGAGTAGGCAGAACGTGACGGGCCCCTACAGGGCCCGGGCCCCGACAATTTATACCGGCCGCACCCCCCATTGCCCTGGGTGTCCTTGTCTCTACCGGTCCGACTGTCGAAACTATGACAGACTGCCGAGCCACATCTACAAATTGGGCAACATTTTTAATTGTTATGTTGTGACCGGGTTGAACAATTTTTATTTGTGAATGTAGATATGGTGACCCCATACATTTTATAAGAGTCTGTCTATTCACATTATGTGTTTCGAATTTTGTGGAAATATACAATGTGACCCACTTCAAACCGGAACACCCATAAAATTTGTATTTATCATCCGATTATGATCGAGTTCAGAAACTGTACTTTGGGGCAAAACGACACACTTTTATTTTAAAAACCAAAGCTTACTACGACATATTTTTGGGATAAAATTGGACAAATCATATCTGAGATATTTTTATGAAAATTTTGACTTTGCCACTGGATTGGGCATCCCTTTTAGATCGGGTTTGAACCAAGTTTTGTTAAAAAATATTGAACCATAAACTTTTTAGAAACTAATGAATAATCACGATATAACTACCTACCTATTTTGCCTGTTTACTCGCTTCAATCAAGTTGCACGGGGATTAAATAATTGAAACTGTAGCTTACTTTACTACATATGTATAGGTACCTAAATACAACAAATTCAACATCAACAAACATCTCATAATTTTAACGTCGGGATTTTTGTTTTTAGGTTTATCTATTGACAGTAATATTATTTTTAATAACGGAAGTTACAGTTTCAATTGTTTTTAATTCACATGCAACTTGAGTAGACAGGCAAAAAAGGTAGTTAAATCGTGATTTTCTAGAATTTTATACAGGGTGACCGTATTTCGAGTCTATGCATGGGGATCTTGGTTATCTTAAGAGATACAAGGTCGGTTACATTGGGGCAAAGTTGCGGAATTTGATGCCGAGTAACATGGTGAAAAGAAATTTTGGCTGGCCCTTTTCGTTTTGAAAGTAATGCGAAAAAACTGAAAATTGTCGTTTTCGTTTTTATTTTTTAAACGAAAACGAATGGCGCTGGACATTTCTAACTTAAACATTATTAAGGCACTTTTTTACAAGGAATCTAAATATGGCCTCGCATTTTTTCTCTCGCCTCCCTGGACAAAGATATGACGATCAACTTTTATTTTTTTAGGGGCGCCATATTGGATTTTTGCATTTTTAAAAAGAGGAAAATGATATGACACACATTATGCGTTACTTTGTTTTCTTGCCGTAATATCAAATTAATCGTTTTTGCATAGAGTGCCTTGGAAACGGGTGTTTCGAGAAAGTGTGAGTATACTTTTCCGATTTTTTCTATCTTTGGAAATGAAAAAATTGCACGCGTTTTCTCGAAAGTCCAACAGGCGGATGAAAAATTTTTTCCGGGTAAAATATACAGAATTGGTATTTCCAGAAAGTAAGCTTGCACTCGTCCGATTTTTTTATCTCTGAAAATTAAAAATTCGCACGTGTTTTCTTGAAAATCGAGCAGGCCCGGGAAAAATTTTCTTCCGGTAGGATATACAGGGTGTTTCGAGAAAGTGAGAGTACACTCTTCGGATTTTTTCTATTTCTGAAAATAAAAAAGTCGCACGCTTTTTTCAGTAGGCTGAGTGCGATTTTTTTAATGTAAAATACACAGGGTGTTTCTGGAAAGTGTCATATACTTTTCCGATTTTTTCTATCTTTGTAAATGGAAAAATTGCTCGTGTTTTCTCGAAAATCCAGTAGGTGGACGAAGAATTTTTTCCGGGTAAAATATACAGGGTGTTTCAAGAATGGGAGCGTGTACTCTTCCGATTTTTTCTAATATCTTTGGAAACGAAAAAAATTGGACGCGTTATCTTGAAAATCCAGTAGACCGAGGAAAAATTTTCTTCCGGTATGATATACAGGGTGTTTCGAGAAACTGAGAGTACATGTCAGGTTTTTTCTATTTCTGAAAATAAAAAAGTCGTACGTTTTTTTCTGTAAAAAATACAGGGTGTTTCGAGAAAGTGAGTGTGCACTCTTCCGATTTTTTCTATTTCTGAAAATAAAAAAATTGCACGGGTTTTCTTGAGAATCCAATAGGCCAAGGAAAGGTATACAGGGTGTTTCGAGAAAGTGAGAGTACAATATTCGTATTTTTCTACCTCTGAAAATAAAAAAGTCGCACGCTTTTTTCAGTAGGCGAATTAAAATTTTTTTGAGTAAAATACACAGGGTGTTTCGAGAAAGTGTGCATGTACTTTTCCGATACTTATCTTAATATTTGACTCATTGATTTAATTTTTTGAAGGATTTTTGTTGCTTCGGGTAACAGCTTACTGTAAACACTAAATAGGTACCTACCTAACAATGTCCATATTTGATACCGAAGGAAAATTTGCAGCATTTTATTGAATACTAAATCGCTCAGTGCGAAAGGGTCTACCTTTTTAAAACATTTAGTTTTTATTTATAGCTGATGGCTGGTCGCTGCTTTGGGATTTTGAGCTTGTAAATTAATAAAATTCTTACACAGTAGGGACACACGAAAATAAACCAATACTACAATTATTTTAACGACAAAATGTTCTAAAATAAATCAAAACCATGCAAACTGCTTTATCAATCAAGTTTTATTTGACCTTCAGATGCCATTTTGAACCCGATAAACTGTTTTCTTGGACTGCCCTATTTCAAAATGCAAAAATTGTCATATCGACGTCAGGTATGCATTCCCAAGACGCATATTGAGGTCTAATCCTAACCTTTGAATAATTTTTTTTCAGACAAAACCCCTTACATAAAAAATAGGTTAGCCATCATTTTTAATGTTTGAAAGTGTAAAAGTCTTGTATACCTGACGGTCCCGGAAAAAAATTCGCTCAAAAAATGGCTAAGTCCCGGGAATATGTTTTAACGTTTTTCTAGAAATCAAGTAGGCTGGGAAAAAAATGTTTCGAGCAACTTTTTTTACTTTCGCTCACCCTTTAAATCTCCGAAGGAATCAAGTTTATATATGAAAACTGAAATGTTGCACGCGTTTTCTCTTGAATCCAGTAGGTGGACGAAAAATTTTTTCGGGTAAAATCTACAGGGGGTTGCGATGAAGTGAGCGTGCACTTTTCCGTTCTTTTCTTTCTCAGAAAATGAAAAAGTTGCGCGTACTTTCTCGACAACCAAGTAGGCGGGGCAAAATTTTTTCGCGTCTGTTTCCTTCCTTTCCCGTACACATTCCATCGCAGCAGAAGCGAAATTTTTATCTCGCCAAACAATCTGTTCTGTTCTGGGAAAACTGAGTGTGCCATGGAGGAAAAATTGTTCGGCGCAGTGTGATTTTACCTTCTGCACCTAACGCGCTTTGTCCTGTCTTTCTATCTTGTCGCATAAAAAAGTTGTGTTTTCTGGTGAAATCGAGTAAGCCATGGATTTGTTTCTCCGTATTTCCCAATCATTCTACCCTGGCAACCCAACAAAAGAAACCCGAGTCTGCTGTCTCTAAAGACAAAAAAGTAGCACTTGTTGTGAGAAAATCGAGGTAGCCATGACAAAATGTTGTCGTCCATTTTTTCCTCTCCCTATCTGCTTATAATGAAAACAAACGGCAACCCCGTACCTCTAACGGTAGAGGAGTTACGGCTGCTTAAAGAATTTCGAAGTTATATTGTATCGTAAATTACCAACTAAATTTCCCATTACATTTTGTGTGCCTTGTAAACATAAGCCTAGTTAGCCATTGTTGGGAAGTGTGCTTTGGAATATTGTTTATCAGTTCAGTAAAAATTCAGTTAATATCATAAACATACCACGAGAGTATGATCTGAGACCTTCTTATTTATTCGTCATTTGCCATATAATACATTAATACTAAAAAAGTCAAACTGGAAACATAAGAACAACAAAAACCTAGACGAGTAGACAATCCTATTTTACAGTAAATCTTGAATTTGTCCTCCCTCCTTGTTCCTCAAGGCACAATGCAGCACGTTTCCTTAAATTGTTTATGGCTCGTCCAATATTCCTTCGTCGTCATTTATATTTGTGGAATAATAAATTTGAATTGTCACGCATTTCTTCATGTGAAAATGACTTTTTTGGTTTGGCAGTAAAATAAAGTATCCGTGACACTTCAGATTGTACTAAACTATCAAACGTTATGGGGCTTACGTTTCCATGGCACTCTATGCAAAAACGATTAATTTGATATTACGGCAAGAAAAACAAACTAAAGCATAATGTGTGACATATCATTTTAACCAGAAAAAAATCCTCATTTAAAAAATGGAAAAGTCCAATATGGCGCCCATAAGAAAAATAAAAGTTGATCGTCATATCTTTGTCCAGGGAGGCGACAAAAAAATGTGAGGTCATATTTAGATTCGTTATAAAAAAGTGCCTTAATAATGTTTAACTTAAAAATGTCCAGCCTCATTGGTTTTCGTTTAAAAAAATAAAAACGGAAACGACGATTTTCAGTTTTTTCACATTATTTTCAAAAGGAGAAGGGCCAGCCAAATTTTTTTTACCGTGTTACTCGGCATCAAATTCCGCAACTTTGTCCCGATTTAACCGACCTTGTATCTCTTAAGATAACCAAGATCCCCATGGATAGACTCGAAATACGGTCACTCTATACAGTGTCCTCCAAAAAGTTCGCAGCATAGGGGGAAAATTTTGAATTAATGACTTTTTTGAAATTTAAGTTTGGGGTTACCTTTTGCTTTAAAAAAGATGAAAAACGACCCACTCAAACGTGGTCACAAGACTTTCGTTATCTGTCAAAAATGACATTTAAAAAAATATATCGCTGAAAATGGGTTTATTTGTTAAAATATCAAAAAGTTTTACTTGAAAAAGTTGTTTCTTTTTCAATTTCACGTACGTGTACCAAATTTGAACGCTCTACTAAAAGATTTAGTTTTTTGACATTTTTTTAAATATTTTTTATGAAATTTCTGAAAATTTTTAAAACTTGTAACTTCATAAAAACTATTTTGTATCACTAGCTTTATCATTCTATTAACTTTTTATTACTAATTACCGATATGAATGTCTTTTTCAAAAGAAAATGATATTAACGCCTTAAAATTGGGTTGTTTGCTGCAAAGTTGATGTACCGTCTAACATTTAGGATATAAATTTAGTTACATTAGATTTTCCAGTTCTAAATTGATGCCAAAATAATAATAAATTAAAATATCACCAAACTATTTCACGTATCTAACCAAAGTTCTGGACTTTTACGTAGTAACAACTTACCTTTCAGTTAATTATTGTATTCTAGCTTAAAAACCCCTTTTAACTTCCGGCAATTTTGCTGGATGGACCATAGAGATAATTGATCAATTTCCTGGGTTACCACCAAATCAAACATTTGGAACCATTCAATAGTTTTTATTTAATTTCTTCTACGTACGTTTCGGCTGATAATAGTCATCTTCAGGTTATACAATATTTATTAAAATTACAAACATTTACAATTTAAAATCAGCCAGCAACATCTGTTTGTTATGTGTAACATTTTAAAAAACCTGAAGATGGCTATTATCAGCCGAAACGTACGTAGAAGAAATGAAATAAAAACTATTGAATGGTTCCAAATGTTTGATAGGGTAGTAACCCAGGAAATTGATCAATAAACAAAATCTACCAGGAATACAACTATAAACATAGATATAATGTACAATTGCATAGGTTTTAAATAAATTACAAGGTTATTTTGTCCTTCAGCCTCAACGGAATTTATTTGGAACAAACAAATTTTCTTACATTTCTGTATGCCTTCCCTCTCTTTCAATACATATTATAGTTCTTCTGTGTACATCTTGAACTGCATTTCTGATGAACTCAGGTCTTATATTCGCTACGCATTCCCGAATGGTGTTTTCTAAATGCTCGATATTGTTAAATGGCCTGTGACTATATACTTTTTGCTTTAGATAACCCCACAAGAAAAAATCCAGTGGGGTTAAGTCAGGTGAACGAGGAGGCCAATGATGTTCCCAATTATTACCAATTACTTTACCAGTAAACGTTTCGTTGAGATAATCCTTCACTGCTCTAGAATTATGAATAGGTGCGCCGTCCAATTGAAACCACAAATGTTGTCTATTTTGTAGAGGCATATTATCTAAAATTTCAACTAGCTCATTTCTTAAAAAATGTAAGTATCGGTCAGCGTTTAAGTTTTTTCTAAAAAAGTATGGTCCGATAACTTGATTATTTAATATGCCACAAAAAACATTTGTCTTAAATGAGTACTGGTCACGGCATTCAATAATAAAATGAGGGTTTTCCTGAGCCCACCATCTGCAATTTTGAGAGCTAACAGTTCCATTTGACGTGAACGTAGCTTCATCAGTCCATAAAATATTATATGGAAATCTAAAATCTTCTTCATATTTTCCTTGAAACCACACAGAAAAATCAAATCGAACGTCAAAGTCTCTTTCCTTCAAGGTATTTATAAATTTTGGCTTGTAGGCCCTAAATTTGTTCTTTCTCAGAATTCTTAATACGCTGCTTTTACTAACGTTCGTTCTTTGGCTAATTTGAGAAATACTAGATTTTCCATGTTGTGTCACGTCTAAACAAACATTATCTTGCACCTGTACTTTTAAATTTTACTAAAATTCTAGCCACAGTCGAGTTATGTACATTGTTTTCCGGATGTCGTGCATTAAAAATGTCAGCAACTTGTCGATACGTCATATTTTCTCCACATATTAAAACAATTTCAATTTTATCAACATTTTTACCTTTTTCTGTTTCAAGGTATTAAACTGTCAACTAAAAACAAGTACTTCAATTCTCTCCATGGCCTACCCAACAATATCGATGAATGTGAAATTAAACTGAAAAGTAATAATTATTAGTTCCGTAAAAGTCCTGAATTTTAGTTAGATACGTGAAATAGTTTGATGATATTTTAATTTATTATTATTTTGGCATCAATTTAGAATTGGAAAACCTAATGTAACTAAATTTATATCCTAAATGCTAGACTGTACATCAACTTTGCAGCAAACATAACAGAATTTTAAAGCGTTAATATCATTTTCTTTTGAAAAAGACATTCTTATCGGTAATTAGTAATAAAAAGTTAATAGAATGATAAAGCTAGTGATACAAAATAGTTTTTATGAATTTACAAGTTTTAAAAATTTTCAGAAATTTCATAAATATTAAAAATTGGCAAAAAACTAAATCTTTTAGTAAGGCGTTCAAATTTGGTACACGTACGTAAAATTGAAAAAGAAACAACTTTTTCAAGTAAAACTTTTTGATATTTTAACAAATAAACCCATTTTCAGCGATATATTTTTTTAAATGTCATTTTTGACAGATAACGAAAGTCACGTGACCACGTTTGAGTGGGTCGTTTTTCATCTTTTTTAAAGCAAAAGGTAACCCCAAAACTTAAATTTCAAAAAAGTCATTAATTAAAAATTTTCCCCCTATGCTGCGAACTTTTTGGAAGACACTGTATATGTGATTTTTCGAAACTAAAATTGTGTCGCAAATTAGTGTCAACACAAGTAAGGCTGAACTCCAAACCCAAAAACTCAAATTTCAACTAAAAATTTTCTCTTCTTTCACAAGAGTCATTTTACTTATCCCGTCACTGTATATTATTCAATTTTACAAATTGTACACTATAATATTATGTACACATACAACATCAATTTCTGAGCGTTTTGCCGCCTTGGGCCTCCGACGGGCTTAGTCTGCCCCTGACTACATGGCTTAAATAAAAGCTTGTTTTTAAAATTCTTTAAATTTTTGGTGCTTTTTAGTACTTTTTTATTCTCATGTGACAAGCTGTTAAATAAATTTAGTCCGCCATCTTGGGGCTTCCGCCATCGTGGGGCATCCGCCTTATCTGATTTAGTATGGCATCCTTCACCTTATCGTTCATTTTGTACTCATGTCAAGGAGGTTGTGAAGAAATAGGGAATTCGCTATCTTGGAGTGGCCGCCATATTGAATTTGTATGACATCACTCACTTTGTAGTTTTTTTTCTTTCATTTTTTGATATTCATATCAAGGTTGTTATAAAACAAAAGAGGTAATCCGCCATCTTGGAGTGGCGGCCGTTTTGAACAAATTAGAATATTGGGTTTGTTCCAGAACAAACTGGTTCAGAGCAAACCTATTGAGGATAATAGATTTTAGTGTAACTAGCACCAAGGGTGTGCAAAATTTCAGCTCAATCGGTTGGGTGGAAGAGGTTTAAAATTTAGTTGCAAGATTTGTCCCACACATAAGTAGTAACAAATGTTTGGTTCGGCTATGATACTAACATACCAATAGGTAAAGCTACATAAAAGTTTATAAACAAAAAAAAATCAGATTGAAGCAAAGTTTGTTTTTTACGTTTTGATATTTTAGTTTGTATAGAATTACCTATAAAATTAGTTTTTGAAAATAATATATATTTTTAATTATTTTTTTAGGAGTCTGAAATCAGACGACCGGTTTCATTTATTTTTAGATTCAACCTGAAGATACATACAAAATAAAAAATCATATTCTAGATGCAACATGAAATATTTCAGTTGTATGGCTTGCTTACTCTTAGTGCAACTGCTGTCATGTGACGACAAATTTGCAACTTTTCACACCAGTATGTGACAGCTTTTCTTTTTGACAGTCTGGCACTGGCAACATTGCCAATCCCTGTCGCAGGCAGAGTTGGTGTCTAGTGTCTAGTCTAATAATAACTAATAAACAGTTTTTACATTGCCGATATTCCGTGTATTTCTTTTTGTGGCACCTCTGGCAGGAATTCTTATGCCATACATTATTTTGAAGGAAGCAGCTGTTTGTTTTTATTAGTATTATCTCTTAATAGATGTATTGTATCATCGTTTTGATGATTATAATAATATTTTTTCTAATAATTTACCGGAGCCTAACTATTCAAAAATAAGAAAGTGTATGTTTGCTTCAAAAGTGTAGGTAATTAGGATAAAAAAATTGCAGCCTGAAAATCAGTTGTAAAGTATGTAGGTACCTACTCCGCAAAAGACTTGACCACAAATTTATGTTGTTCAAAAATAGGCTTACTTATTGTTATGACAAAATCGAATGAAAAATTATTGGTTCTTCTAAAAAATATTGTAAGTCGTGGTTCTAAAAGATATTGTCTTGGTCTTAAATTTCCGCTACATAGGTACCTACTTGAAATATGGGTATAGTGATAAAAAGTGACGTGTTTGTTGAATTATTATGTGTACACGTGAAGAAAGCAATAACCAGTTCTTGGCATAGCAAGCAACATAATAAAAATACGTGGATAGCTAACAATATGGATTTTCAACCTACCTACCTAATTCTACAAGCATATTTGTTCCTCTCTGAAATGAGGCAACGTCGCGGTATTCCCACTCCTAATCTATCTTGTTCCCCGCAATCGACTAGGAGAGGGGAGACCGCGTAGCAAAATGATTCGCTGCCGGTCCAGCGGCGTTCCATTAAACAGGAGATAGGTTGATTTGCCCCCATCGATTTTTTTTTGCATTTTCCGGCTTTATGGGCGTTCCAGAGTACGTGGGTTTAATATACTGAAGACCGATACACCCTGTATTTTATTATTCTCTGCCTGGCAAAAATTTTATGATGGGGTTAAACGAGGTCAAAGACAAGTGTGCATGGGACCACATGGATTTATGTGGATTTTGAATGAATCCAGACATGGTGACAATGAAATATTAACATCATTTTAGAAGTCTCCAAATTATATTATTCCCTACAGTTTTTTTATACCCCAAACAGTGCATTTTTTTCAAAAAATCAAATAGATTATGTTTTGAATCATACCACAGACTAACGAGTAATACAGTCAATTCCTTAATGACATGTGTCAAAAGGAGACTCGCTTTTTAGCGAAATCTCTTCTAAATACATGAAAAATGTGCATTTTATTTGGTTTTACTATAATCTACACAGCAAAGAGATTGTATTAGAACCAAATTTATGCTTAAAATACTGTCTGTCTTTCTGCAAATTGAAATGGAGACTAGCTTGTTTTTCACACATGTCCATAAGGAGGCTTCTGTTGCAAAGCTATTTATTCTGTGCTCATACCTTTGTCTATTCCTCTGCACAAAATGATCACGTAATAATATGCAGTTCTTCGTAATGATACGTCTGAAAATAATATGTTTTCATGCCTATTGTTGCAGCTTTTCTAAACTAACAAAAACTTAGGGAAACGTAATTCAGGTGTACATATCGTCCCCCTTATGACATAGAGACGTATCTGACTAATTGAAAATTTTAGAGAAGAGAGAAGAAATGAAATCGACCAAAGTTTATTTTGCCATAGCGATTGCAATTTTGGGGTAAAAATTTGAAACACTTAAGAGTTCAGATGAAAAAGTTGGATTTATGAAACAGCTTTCCAGTGTTGGTTTTTTTTTAAAAAATATCAGATACGATGTTTTGTTATCGTTTTGCGACTACACATTGCTCGCAAAATATTTTATTTTTTTATTAGACCAAACTGCAACGGACAAACAAAAGCAAAAAACTGAACCTTTTTTAATAGTATATAATGGTATATAAAAATAATAAAAAATAAAAGCTTCATTTAGCATAATTAAGCAATATGCTTAATTATATATATAGGAAAAAAGTACATCAATTTTGAAAAAAAAAACGACTACTCAAAAATCAAAGTAAACATCTAAACGAAACAGTCACGTTTAAGCAATATTTTAAAATTATGTATCGTGTAGCAGTGCATGGAAATGCTAACCAACAACAGACTGAGAGACTGTTGAATCCCACAGTAAAGAACGGGATCAAGTTTGACCATGGCACCGGTAGTGGGAACTGGTGGAACTAGCACATTTAATTTTTTTATTTTATTGTTCGAGCTATTATTCCAATAAACAGTTTTGAACTGATTCTGACAGTTTTAATCCACCCAAAATCAAAGAATTTAGAGTTGATTGGAGCTGTCAGAATCTGTTAAAAACTATTTTGCTAATTCAGTCGCCTTATGATACATGGGATTCTTGAAATCTCTAAGATTAAACGTTTTCATATTTATTTAAACATTTACACGACAATTATTTTCAAACTAACATCACATTTCTTGGCATCACAGCACATTAGTAATAGGCATGATACAACAAAAGAGAGATATGATATTTAGCCGCCTCAATTTCGTTCCCTTCTGCGCAATTACGTCACGCGGTAAGTTCCCGCCCACTTATGACATGCAAAGTATTACAGTATGTCCACTGATTGAGTTTACAAAGGGACAAATGGACCAAAGAGTAATTAACAGTAATTTTACAACGCAAACTTCCGCAAATTGGCTGAAAATGCAGAGAACACACTACAATGACACTCAGACGTTTCTGACGTTTCGGTTGTTTATAACCAGATGATACAACTTGTACCATTGTTTATAACCGCGTGACGCGCCAATATGGTGTCCAACCTGCGCAATATCATATCTCTCTTTTGTTGTATCATGAGTAATAGGCAGGCATTTTTTGGCTTTCACTTTCACACAGTTCGTTTACTTGCTTCCAGAGCAAGCAATAATGTTCTTATTTACACTTCTACATTTTTGGCTATTTGAGAGTATATAACATTGTAATTGTAGAGTGAACTCACATTGTAACTTGGTTTTGTCACTTTTCACTTTTATATCACGCAAATTCTTCACAAACATTATCTATTTTCAGTGTTGACTGACAAAAATCTGCAAACGACAAACCAATATGGCTAAATCTCCGATCAAATATGACTAGATAAGAAATACCTGGTTTTTACACGTATAAAATGTTTGTGGCCTACAATAACAAAATACATAACCTCAATATCAGTGTTGATTGCTGTCAATAGACCCAACGACATGGGCGCGTACATTCTAAGGGGCCAAAAATTAAAACAATAACTATTCTTATAAAACATTGTATTTTCATATAAGGCTACAAACATTCAATACAAAAATACTTAGAAGGAATATAACTAGGTACTTATTTACATTATTTTACATAAATAATGATAAAAAAGGTAGGCTTATAGGGGATTAGGTTAAGTATATTCTAAATTTACCTAAACCAATTTCTTATCAGATATTTAAAATTTTTGGATATTAACTTCTATGGACTAATAATATTATTGTATGATTTGAATCGTTAGGAATAAACTTATTTTCTATTTTTTACTTTTAATCTTTAAATGTCTTGCATATTGCCCAAGCACGTATGGCTCTCTTTGGACTACCTACTCATGTCATCGCTTTTGATGTTGCCAAAATATCTCTGCTTTTTAAATGTACGTCAGGAAATGAAAAAAATATATACTATGGTTATTTTTAAACATAATTTTATAATTTTATACAGGGCAATGAATTTAAGACTTTCGAATGAACAGTGGTGGAATTACCGGAATTAGTACATATTAACTTCTTGATCAAAATGCCCTCTTTGACATATTATTTCTCCGTGTTTGACTGAAATCGACAAACAAAAAAAATTAAATTGTTCATTAAATTAGCACAAAATGAAAGCAGCTAAGATAAGAAAATACCATCCATTAAGTGAAGTGAAGCAAAGAGGTGCAAGTCTTCTGGCAAATTATATGGTAAGATGTTTATGGGTCATTCAAAAAAGTTAATCAAAATTTTGTTTTCATTGTTGTTATTTGGGTATACATCTTTCCAGGGGACTTAACGTTTTCTTGGTGGGAATTAATCTTAATAGGTAATATTTTGAAATGAAATAAAATTTAACAAGAATATTAGTTGAGATAAGGGTCAAGAAAAGTTAGCCTAGAATTTAGTAATATGTAGAGATTAATTAAAAAACGATTGATACATTTTATTAACCCTGGTCCCTATTAATACACCTAGAATAGTCTATATACTGGATATTTCCCAACTTCACACTGGCTTTATTTTACACTAAGCGATTTTTTTAACTTTATTATATGTATATTTTTAAACAAATCAGCATGTCTGGATAACATGTTTTGGATAAGTCGTGAAACACCATACATATAGCGATAAATTACAAAACTTTATTGATACATTTTATTCATCTTTGTGACTTGTCTCAACTAATACACTTGTTAATTTTAAGTTTGAATTATCAAAATAATTTGTGTAAAAACTTTAATATAGCATCACACAAAATATAGTTCCACAAAAGTATATGCTATATTTTCTGAGATAATATTGGAACTTACTTCTTTGTGGATTGTCTATTCATGAAGTTTGTCACCAAGGCAGTGTCAGTTAATTCTTGTGGATGAACTGTTTCGTACTTCAGGCAATCCTTAACGAATTCATCTACATACTTCAGATGCTGTGAGAGTTGCTGACAGAGCCAATTCTAAAGAGTTACACTTGCCGTATCTCTGATAACAGAGTCAGCAGATTCTTTCAACCTGCATTTCAATTCAAATTAATTTCAGTTTTTCCAAATCAAATGATTATTGTGTAGTAATTTCACCAAATAAAAATATCATATTTTAAGATAAATTAGTTCAGGTACTACTGAAATGACGGTATTTAGGAATTTAACTAAAATTATACTGCGTGTCTTCTTTTTAAATCATGAAATTATAAGCATTGGTAGAAGACGTCATCCTAAGAAAAAAGTTCATATGAACATGAGGCCATAGAAGCTTTATAAGTAACATATAGGCTGAATTCTAAACTATGTTTTTTCTTACAATTCAAACATATTCATTATTATTATGGCAAGCATTACAACAATAAAACACCTTTTTTATTTTGCATTTTCCTCAAAAATTAAAGAAATCGAGGTACTTTAGTGTTGAGGCATTTTCAGACTTACATTTTCTGGCAATTCTGTACCTACATTTAAGAATAAGCCACTCTATGCCAACCTTATTTATTTTGCAAGCAAAAGTTTTTAGGAAGAATGCCTATATTTTTCGCGAAGTCAAAAATGAAAGTTTCTCCTCTTGTCAACAATAACTTCTGAAAGCTCGGTTCAAAAGGAAGGAGTATTATCTTTTTAACTCTTTAAGGGGGTAATAATATTTTTGATTATAAGCATTTTTAGGAGTTCGAAATTATAACGTACGATTTAAATCTAAATACTTTTACTACAAGCAATTAATTATTCCAATAAAATAAACACTTACCTTTTTGGGGCAGAGGGGATATCTGAGTGGGGTTCTTGAATGATTGATCCAGTATGTTTTTCATACGGTACATCACAAGTACTACATCTGGAAGTTTAATAATTATTATTTATTATACTATCTACAATACAGCAAATTAATAAGTAATGCGTTGTTATAATATGGGTAGGTTGTAGGTTCATGGTGGTTCAAACCTCACATGATGACCAAATTGATCAGAAAGGTGTTGGTATACTATTTTTATTGGGGAATAAAAAATACCTAGGTTTTCAATATTAAAAACAATCTAAATATTGTTTTTGTAATACTTACATCAAAATAAGTTGTGGTACTGCCCCTTTTCTTAAATATGTAATCCCACTTTTTTTTTTTATCAGGTCTTCACTAGGAAAATGATGTCTATATTCTGTATTCTATGTTCGGGTCAATTTTTTCCTTTCCTATGGTATGACTGGGTTCTTAAATTTGTGTGTTTTGGAAATCTAAAAATCAAAATATAAAAATAATACCTGATAACAGCTGAATAAAGTACCGATATACGAAATACTTTGTCCGTTTATTTCTTTGAGGCTTTCATGGAAAAAAGATGAGTACGAGAAATATGACGAACCCCAAAGTCTACATTCATGTAATGATTTACTTACCTGTGCCAACTCGGCTGCTTTCCGGATCAGCGAGATTTTCGCATAGGACACGACTTGAACATACTGGCAGGATTTAGTTGAAATAAAACTAATACTTCCCACCACCACTAAATACAAGCGTTTTTACAAGAAAAACTTTTAGCTGCCAAACGTAATGACAGCGTCAGCCATTAAAGTGTCCTGTATTGCTTGGGTCGGCCTTGAGCCCGTAGGGACGCCGATTTCACGGGGGGAACGGGGCTCATGCCCTCCTCAGAAATTTCAAAAGGGGGCGACGTCTTCCTTGCAAAACCCGAGTGTGGCAATGCTAGCCTTTGATAACCCCTACTGGGACATCGCGCATTGCATTAACAATTTAGTTTTTTTACAAATTCAAGAAATAACATTATTTCTTCTTGATTATTGACTCCCTTCAGAATTTTGACAACCCGTCGCCTCTGCACTTGGGTCTTAATGGTAAACAGATACCTGTTGATTTCTTGTAATCTTGGCCATGGTTTATTTATTGTATGCTTTATCTATAGATATTTGATCGGAGGGCTAAATCAAGCAAAGACGAAAGTTTACGAAAACTAAGACAGAGTAGTATAATAATACAAGAAGATGGGAATCTAACGTATGTGTATTCTCTATTTCAGTGTGCTAAGGGGTTGCGCAGTAGGACCGAAAACAATGGTCCTTGTTTTTCCTATGTTTCAAACAGTCTCTCTTTCTGTTGTCTCTGGTGCTAACACAGGTTTGCAAAATGACGTATGTGTTCTTACGCCTGTATGTAATATACTAATAATAATTTTGTCAGATACGTCAAACCGCTGATACTGATTTACGGAAAATGTACAAGGAATACAGATACGCCGGTTTGTCATATGAAACGTACATTAAGTTATACAGGGTGAATCAGTTTTTTGTAGCAGGACTTTAACAGGTTATAGATCTTCAAAAAATAACCGCACTTTTTCGTATAAACTATGTCTTTTTAAGGCTTCATAGAAAAGTTACAGGGTGTTAAAGTTGGAAAAAATATGTGGACTTTATTGAAACTAGTTCAGATATTTAAGTTATATTTGGTATACGTTATAACGGCATGGGCTAGCATAAAACTTGTTAATATCGAACATCTTGCACAACCGGTGGCGGAGAAGTGGGTAGTTGGTAAAATTATTTCTAGAAAAAAAAATTAATCACCTTGTATTGTAATAAAAGGTATTGCATTTGTTATGTAGATTTTAATGGCAGACAAAAATGTCCTCTTGGTATTTGTTCGCATATATTATAGTTTAATGGCAAATTTCATTTTTTTTTATTATTCGGGGTATTTCTGAAAAATTATCTAAAAATTTGCTCCACAAGGAACACTTAAAGTACAGGGTCTAAAACATTTAAGGAAGATACAATTAATGTTATGCTCTGTATCCTGAAAAGTAAAACTTGAATAGGTTAGTTTATTGAAAAAAGTTACTTTATTTAAAGTAAGAAACACGGTATTTTACTTTGAGTCTTACTTATGAGGCAAATTTTTTAATTATTTTTTCGGAAATACTCTAAAATAGTTGTCCTCCTTTTGACTTTTTGCACAAGTGATTTTGAAGTGAAATGAACATGAAGTGATCTGACAGTGACATGATTTTTTATTGGTAAATGGAACAGTTATCTATAATCTAACCCTTGAATGAATTTTTCAATATTTGTCACCACCTTAAGCCCAGAAACACTTAAAACAAACACAAATTACATAAAAATCGATTTGCTGCATAAACTGATTACTTCATAGTCAACTGAACATTTGTAAAAGGAACACTCGATGTCAGCTGATGTGATCTTAAAGTGATTCGGAATCGATTTGAGATCACTTAAAACTGTAAAAGGAGGACGGTGTAACGTGAATACCACTTTTCTTTTCGTTTGAATGTTGATAGTTCTATAATATTTTTCGTTACAATTTTGACGCTTTTACGGGAATAGAAAGATGGTAGTTTGTGGAGGACGCTGCCTCTCTTTTGTTCTTTAGTTTGCTCAGGCGCCAGTTATTTTATAGTGGTATGCTCCACTTGTCTTTTCTCGGATAGTTCAGCGAAGAAAAGAAAAATCCAAAGTTCGTTTAGCTATTTTGTTTTAGTTTGTTTGTTCTTTTTGGGATTGGGGAGTAAATAACACAATAAACAAGTTTTTACAATTTATTCAAATACTTGGATGACACAGCCAAAAGAAAATTATATGATCTTTTAATTTATTATACTGTTACAAACATCGCATAGTTCAACAATATGAAATATTTAATGAGTCATTTGTGCCCCAGTATTTGCCTGCAAGAGAAAATTATATAACCTGTGAACAAATTATTTTTGTTATAATTGGTTGTGGGAAAACGGAAAACCTATAGTTTATAAGATTCGGTTGTGGGTTTAGAAAATGTGACGAAAGTAAATAAACAGGCTGACCGGACTTGCGGTTGTACGTAACACTATGCGTATCTTAAATGGTCGGTGATAAAAAAAATATAGGTACTTGTTAAAAAATTACGTTAGGGTAAGCAAGAAACTCTATCGGTTTCGGACGGTGGTAGAGAAATTCATTTGTATCTACTGTAGCCCTCCGGTATTTGTATTTGGTTTTAGTTTTTAAACAACTATATGTAAAGAGGGTTCGGTGTTTCCTGCTGACAGGCTAGATTTCATTTGATTTCAAGTTTTGTAAAGGTCCACGCCTCTTACTCTAGGAGTAATGGCCAGCAATTGCACTTGGTATCAGTGGAATCTATTGTTTAATTTTCGATTTCAAGTTTCTGTAAAGGTCCAGGCCCCTTGCCCTACGAGCAATGGCCGGCAGTTACACCTGAATTCGGCTAGACCAGATATTTGTTTTTGATTTCAAGTTTTGTAAAGGTCCAGGCCTCTTACTCTAGGAGTAATGGCCGGCAGCTACACTTGAATTCGGCTAGACCAGATATTTGTTTTCGATTTCAAGTTTTGTAAAGGTCCAGGCCTCTTACTCTAGGAGTAATGGCCAGCAATTACACTTGAATCAATTGCAAATATAAAATTTTAAACCCAATAGTTCGGTCGGAAAGAAAAAAAAGAATATTTTTGGCACTACAGTAAATAAAAATAGTCAGTAAAATGGTTACCCTACAAGAGTTTCTTACCTATGTTGCTAAGTCGGCGGACGATCAAAATGTGTCCCATTCGCATTTTTCGGTTCCCCTTTTATACCGGATTTCGGCCGGGCCGAGACTCGGTGCGGTGCGAAATATGAAAAAAAAAAAGAAAAAAATCTCCTAGACCAATAGTGAGCGGTTTGACGCAGCTTCTGGTACTAAAATGTAATAGTACAGATACAATCATTCGGTTTTCCCACAAGAAACGCGTTTCTAGCCCTAGAAATAAAGATTATTCTCCACTAAATATATTTTACAGAAATATTGCTCGCCTAAATCAGTAGCTTCTTTTAAAACTCGGTATATAAAATAATTCGGAAATACGGCAGATAAGATTTCGTTGAACTTAAAAATATTTAATTTTAATGCACACACCTAACCCGTGAAAATAACAAAAATATTTGGCGCGGTGCGGTCGACATAAAAAAATGAAAAATACGTTTCTTTTTAATAAAAAAAATAACGAACTTCGTTACAACGGCTAATAATACAAAAAATGGAATTTGCCATTAAACTATAACACATGCGAACAAATACCAAGACATTTTTGTCTGCAATTAAAATCTACATAAAAAATTAAATACCTTTTATTACAATACAAGGTGATTCATTTTTTTTCCAAAAAATAATTTTAATAATTACCCACTTCTCCGCCACTGGTTATGCAAAATGTTCGATATTAAGAATTTTTATGCTAACCCATGCCGATATAACGTATACCAAATATGACTTAAATATCTCAACTAGTTTGGTAAATATTCAATAAAGTCCACATATTTTTCCAACTTTAACATCCTGTAACTTTTCTATGAAGCCTTTAAAAAGATATGGGTTATACAAAAAAAGTGCGGTTTTTTTTGAAGATCTATAACCTGTTAATGTCCTGCTACAAAAAACTGATTCACCCTGTATAATCTGACGGCATAACTCAGTTTTCGATTTTATGACACTTATGTTAGTATGTCGTAAAGGGCGATATAGAGATGGCCTTGGGAGGGTTCCGTTAACACTTGTCATTCATAGTGAATTTGTTTAGGGCCGAACTCGCCTTACCCTTGGGACTATTGGCCTCATGATGATGGACGATCTGAATGCGGGTATGTCGGCTTGACCAATTTGGGTGCCACCTGTTATATGGCCTCATGTATGCAACACCTCTACATGATGCCGCAAGCTCGGGCATCAATATTGGCCGCAAACACAGATGATGCCAAACATGAGCCTACCCTGAAGGAGTTGCAGAGAATGTTTGCATATCTTTTGGTAAAATACAGCTTTAATTGAGAATTAAGCATTAACATTATTCTCCTTATCTGTAACTTTTCAAGAACAACAAAAATTTTTTAAATTTACAGGAGAGTGAAAGGAAAGCCTATAATCCTCGAAGTTTTTGTAAGGTTTATACAATGGACCATCAGCCTCTAAACACTGCTGAGCAGAAAGATATGGCTGAATTCTTTATAGATTTAGTTAGTAAGTTAGAAGAAATGACACCTGCGCTGAAAGCAGTTGTCAAAAAGTTATTTTGTGGGGTGATAAGCAACAATGTTGTTTCATTAGTAGGTGTTTCTTAAACAAACTGTATTTATAGGGTATAAAATGCTTCTGTTGCAGGACTGTGATCATGTTAGTTGTACTTTAGAAGAATTTTATACTGTCAGATGTCAGGTGGCAGACATGAGGAATCTGTATGAATCATTGGATGAAGTTACAGTTAAAGATACCCTCGAGGGTGATAATATGTATACTTGTTCACAATGTGGGAAGAAAGTTAGGGCGGAAAAAAGGTAGGTGCTTTGCTGAATGAAGTGTATTTTAGTGTGCCTTCTAGCAATATACCACAATAATTTAAATGTGAAGCAGTATTCTAGAGCCCCCTCTATGTGGAGAGACGGATAATACAAAGTTAAAATAATATCCCCTTCAATTTGGAGTGTCGGAAGCTTTAAAAGGGATGGTACAGTCTGACAATTATTTATAACCTTCAAAACCTTTTGATAACTCTCATGATTAGCTGATAATGGCCTCCGCAGGACAAATGTTTACATTTGTTTGAAATGCTAAGTGTTTAAAATTCATTAAGTTCCTGTCTAAAATGCCTTGTTTTTGTTGTTATTAACTGAGGGAGTAGAGGAAGAGGATATAATGTTACTTTTAAAAAAAATGAATACCCTTGCATATTACCGGGACTCTACCAATGATATATAGGAATAGATACATTACCAAAGGCAACTTGTTTTGTTTCATGATTTTAAAAAGATGTTATTGTTGGCATATTCAAGGTTTTCAGTTTTTTTTTTATACGAGTTAGGTTATTTTGTAAATATAAGTATCTCAAAGCATATATACAAGTCTTTAAAAAAAACTATTTATTATGCATTACAAAATAGGAAAGAATGATTTTAGGAAATGCCAATGTAAACAAATTACCTCGTCTTCTTTCCCCCCCACCCACTAATGTAGAAGCAAAATAAATATGTGTTAGTTGTATTAGCGTGAGTCGTCTATTCCTATATATCCTTGGACTCTACAGTATTCCTAGAATTAAAATTTACATTACATTTTGTCATTTGGAATATCATTTTACCATTGAAAAATTGTTTTTTGAGTTTCTGCAAAAAACATAGCGATTTTTTTTAGTTCCTTTAGATAATGATTTTTTTGTTATGTAAAGTGTTAATAAATGTATATTTTTGTTCATATTATAGTATATAATATAACAAGTAGGATAATTACATATCATTTAATTCAACCTGCTCAATTTTAGGGCGTGTTTTAAGAAACTTCCGCAAATATTATGTTTCAATACAATGAGATACACATTCAATATGTTAACGATGCTGAAAGAAAAGGTTAACACTCATTTCTCATTTCCCTTAAGACTGAATATGGCAGGTTATATTGAAAAACAATTAATACCTCAACATTATCAAGGTAATGTATTACTTTTACGTTTTTATATTCTAGTTGCTAATTACCTTATTTCAATTTTTAGAAGAAATAAAGCAATGTGACCCAGATCCCGAAAGTGAACAATATGAGTATGACTTAATTGGTGTAACAGTTCATACAGGGACTGCTGATGGAGGCCACTATTACAGCTTTATTAAAGATAGAACGCCTGGTTCTAGAGATAAGTGGTTTCTGTTTAACGATGCCGAAGTGAAGCCATTTGATCCAAATCAAATAGCCGCTGAATGTTTTGGTGGTGAAATGACGGTAAGTCAAATGAATGTAGTTGTCATTAATTCTCTTCAAAAAAATTAATACCAATCATAAATAAATTAACCGTCACAAATATCGTACGTTAGGTAGTGTACTTATCAAGATTGATCTGCATTACTATTTACATACAGTGTGTCCCCAGATGGGGTACCGCACTCTTGTAAATTTTTTATATTTGATTTCTCAAGAGAAAGTAATTATTCTTGATAAGAAGTTTTACTTGCCTAGGAAGTCTTCAGATGTTGCCAGGATGTTGCTACAATATACGGTGTGCCTAAAAATTAGAAACCGTGAAATCACCTCAACTGCAAAGTGACCTTGTTTCCAAAATTATGAAAGACATTGTTCAAGGTAAGTTGTTTAGAACAAAGAGTTATGATAGAATACCAGATTTCAGGCAAATTGCCCAACTTTAATTATTTATGAAAAATTTAGTCATTCTATAAATAAAGTAATGGAACGTAGGTACATAATTTATTTAATGAATAAATTTAAAGAAACAATATTATAGTATATGAAAGCATCCAACACATTGTTCAAACCTTTTCCTGAAGGGGAACTTGAGCAATTTTTTTATTTCTGAAATAGAGAAAATTTGACGATCATTTGACGTCTACGCTGTTTACTGCAAACTCATGGCTCTCTTGATGAATTGGTACTTATTTCTACAAAATGGACAAGTAATCTCTACACGGCAATAACTTTTTATTCTAAACAACTTTAACAATATCTTTCACACTTGTGGAAACAAGATCACTTTGCTATTGATGCCATTTCAGGTTTTTTAATTTTTAGGTGCTCCGTATATTGTAGCGTCCTAGTAACATCTGAGGACTTTCCAGGACAAGCAAATTTTTTTTATCAACAATGACTTTTTGGAAAAATCAAATATAAGAAACTTTACAAGAGTGCGGTACCCCATCTGGGAACACATTGTATAACTATACAGGGTGAGTCTTTGACCCTTAAACAAAAATTTTAACCAGGGCTAACGTTGAATCCCTGGTGCTCACCTAGGAAGTTATTTTTTTAAAATACTCAAAAATAAAAGTTCTGTATTCCAGTGAAATTATTTTAAAAGTTTGGTACCACCCACCATCTTTCTTTAAAGTCTGCATGTTGCCAGACTTCATAAAACTCGTAACCTTGTTTTAAAATGGTTAAAAAATACATATTTATTTATTGCAAATGTCCATCTACAAAAACGTTTCTCATGTATTTTTGAGTAAAAAAATACCTATAGGCATGCTCCAGGAGTTAAACTTTACCCTAGTTAAAATTTTTGTACAGGTAGCGGATGAAAGCCTTACTCTCGCTGCACTGCTGGACTACTAAGAAAATATTGAAAAAAGGTGGAAAATTTACTCACATTATGTTGAAGTTTAACCAATATCAAAATTAGATATATGATATATATATATATATATATATATATATATATATATATATATATATATATATATATATATATATATATATATATATATATATATATATATATATATATACGTGTAAATCAATGTAGTGACACCAAATACTAAAATGACGTTCACACACCCGGAATTTTTACATATTAGCCCCCCAAGTGGCACCTTGTATATTCTTTCTATACAAATACGTTGTCACACCATATATATATTTTAAATATTACCCAAGTGTATTCCACGCGGCCAACGAAAAATACCGGCCGTGGCGCGGCGCGAACTCACGTGACATTAAGAGTTCTAGCATTGCTTCACTTGTGAAATAGTGTAGGAAAAATGCAAAAATGACCCGGAAGTCAAAATAATTTCTCCCCCGAAATTCACCCCTACCAACCCCCAAATGAAGAAAAAAAGATGATATCAAAATTCTGTTTAGGCCAATTTGTGAGGAATATCAAACTAAGAAAGCACCAGAATTTAACATAATTTCTCCTCCCAAACTCACCCCCAATAGCAGAACAAAAAGGGATAGTAAGATTTTGTTTGGGCCGATTTGTGAGTAATATAGAACTAAGAAAGCATCGGGAGTCAAAATAATTTCTCCCTCCAAATTCACCCCTTAACAACCCCCAATAGCAGAACAAAAAGGGATATCAAAATTCCGTTTAGGCCGATTTGTGAGGAATATTGAACTAAGAAACTATAGGGAATCAAAATAATTTTCCTCCTAAACTCAACCCCTACCAATCTCCAAAAGAAGAGTTTTTAGAGAGAAATTATTTTGAGTCCGGATGCTTTCTTAGTTCGATATTCCTCAAAAATCGTGTTAAACAGAATTTAGATCTCTTTTTTCTTTCTCACTTTGGGGGTCGATAGGTAGTGAGTTTAGGAGGAGAAATTATTTTGACTACTAATACTGTCTTACTTTGATATTCCTCACAAATCGGCGCAAACTGAATTTTGACATCCCTTTACTTTTTTATTTTGGGGGTTGGTAGAGATTAAGTTTGGGGGGAGAAATTATTTTGACTCCTGGAGCTTTCTTAGTTCGATATTCCTCACAGTTCTGACAAAACTGAATTTTGATATCCCTTTACTTTCTTTTTTTTTTGGGGGGGGGGGGGTTGGTAAGAGATGAGTTTTGGGGGAGAAGTTATTTTCACTCCCGGTATACAAATACTTTCGGACACCTTTTTTGTATATATTTAAAATATTTGTTATTATCATGAGCCAATTGAGAGTATACTTAAGTCCATATTCCAGAATTGGGATGAAATGTGTTTGTTACGGATTATTACTCAGTAAGGATATATTTTCAGGGCCAAAGTGAATCAAGTTGCCATATTTAATATGGTAGCATCGACTTGAGTACTGAGTAAGAAGCCTTAAACACATTTCATCCCAATTGTGAAATATTGACTTGGTCTTAACTCTGAACCCTCCATTTGTATAGGTTAACTCTATGTCATTTTCAGAATAAAGAAAAATATATCAAACTTCTGTTGATGCCCATTTGTGAGGAATATCGAATTAAAAAAACATGCGGAGTGGAAATAATTTCTCCCCCCAAATTCACCACCAACCCACCACCAAAATGAGAACAAGAAAGATATCAAAATTTTGTTTGAGCCGATTTTTGAGGAATATCGAAGTAAGAAAGCATGGAAGCCAACATAATTTCTTCCCTAAAGTCTTCTTTTGGGGTTGAGTTTAGTGAAAAAAATTATTTTGATTCCAGATGCTTTTTTAGTCGATATTTCTCACAAATCGGCTCAAAAAGAATGTTGATATTTTTTCGTTCTCATTTTGGGGGTCGGTAGGGGGGGAGTTTTGGGGGAGAAATTATTTAGGCTCCCGTTGCTTTCTTAGTTCGACATTCCTCACAAATTCGCTCAAACAGAATGTTGATATCTTTTTTTGCGTAAAAAATACGATTTTATGTCTAAAAACCCATTAATTAAAAAAAATTAATAATTTTTTTTAGTAGGCCTATAAATGCCAGGAAAGAACGAGGATGTAGGTATATGATATGGAGGGGTCTAGGACAGTTCAGCGCCGCCGTTTTGGAACGGCCGTTTCGGCGCTGGTGATTTGGCGTCGTCTCTCATTCGACGCCAGATATTTGAATAAACCTGTAATTAACTGATGTTTATGGTATCCGAATTCCACAGGTCAAAAATAATAAATTTTAAAATGCGTTTTAACCGATATTCATTCATTTCTTATCTTATTTAAATGCCTTTCTTGCTTATCAGAAATTATATTTTTGGTATCCGAATTTCACAGGTCAAAAATAATAAATTTTATTGATGCTAAAACTTAATTAATACTTAAATGCATTTACTAATTACTTTACCTAAAACTTATTGTCTAGCATTGGTTATAATAAACCCAGGTAACAAATACCAATATGAACAAAAAGGCTCTAGTTTTCAGTCGTTTACGACTGTTCCTGTTCCTAACAAGTAATAAGAATGGAGGTGTGTGTGTGTGTGTGTGTGTGTGTGTGTGTGTGTGTGTGTGTACGAAACGTGGAAAACCAAAATTTGTCAATGAAGGTTATATTTACATTTTCGACAAATTGAGCAAAGACCATATAACAAAGTTTTATTGATGTGAACAAAAGGACCGCGGCAAGGCCAGAATACATGTTAAACATGAAGAAGTTGTGAAGCAGAAGCATTTACATATATACTCATTCTCACGAGCCAACACCCTGTAAAATAGAAGTTGATACAACAAAGCAACATAAGAAACGGCGAGCAGAAGTTACCCAAAAACCCACAGCTTAACAAAACAATGCCAAATGCAAGTGCGCTAAGAAAAATGGTTTGAAGAACACGAAACGATATTCGTGTACCACCGGCAGCGCCCCTATCACTTCAAGAATTATATACAAGATGATTTTTTAGGTCTACCACCGCGATTTAAAGTTTTTATAGTACACCGCGAAATGTTGGGCATGGACGCCCATTCCTTTTTTCAAGTCGCCTCGCTGACCAAAACTGCCATATTTTGTTTTCTTACGTATTTTCTGTGCCTAAAATAAGCGAGAAAATCGCTTAATAAGAAATAAACAAAAATAAATTCATAGCCTCAAGAGAGCCGAAGACCCTGTGTAATTTGCTGAAACTATCTGACTACGTGGATGGATAAAGCTTCTCAGTGCCATCAATTTTCAATATAAAAGTTTTCCTCTGTCTCTTAAAATAAACATTCCACGGCTATTAATAGTTTTGCTCAATTTGAGGTTTTTTTAATATTGCGCGACAAGTTGGCCATAGATGCCGATTTCTTTTGCAGCACCACTTAGCTGTCCAAAATTTCAACATTTTTGTTTCTTACGCTTTTTTTTTGTAGGGCGTAAAATAAGCGAGAAAATGGCGGTGGTAGACCTAAAAAAATCATCCTGTATACCACAACAGTACCAAACCATCAACATCAGTGGCACCGAAGAGAGAATTGTGTTGTATGACTCTGGACCAGTATAAAATAGGATTTTGCTGTTTGGAATACCTGAATTATATTAAACTTTATATTAAACTTTATAATATAAATTCACCAATCTAATATACCTGTTATAAAAGTAATTTTTCAAAATATTTGATGTATGCAAATGGGCTTGTTACTGACTGGAATTTAGGATCCAGTTGCATATTTTCCTGAATTGATGCCAACTTAAAAAAATCTAAATTACCAGTTGACACTAGGAACTTCATAAACAAATTTGATTTTTATTATATTTATGTGTTTCCTAAGGAAACAGAGATGTTGATCTTGTGAGCCCTCATTTACAGCATAAGTTTACTTATAACGACACCACTCATCCGCTCGTATTATGACTTATTATGCTAGTGATGACTCAAAACTCGGCACTCCTAAGTTCCTGAATTGAAACCTACGAACTAAATCTTAAACATGACAGGGTTGTTATTACCTCTAGATAGAGACTCTTTTTCTTTATTGCCGTTCTTTACAGTCACGACGAAAGTATGATAAATATGACTTTTATCTATTCTGGCCTCCATTACCTCCCCTTATTGATAAATTATAAGTCTACATGTGCCAACTTCCATTCTGATCATTAGCATTGTAACGAAAATTTTATCTAATTTCCGTTACAGCGTTTAAATGCATTATTTAATTCTTATTAATTCATCACACCCTGTATACACCTACCGATTTTAAAAAATGTTGCCCTGCTATCTGCAACCACCTATACAAGCGGATGCATAATAAGTTGCCTACCTTGTTGTTACCAAACAAATTGTTTATTAAAGGGTATGTGCGGTTGCAAAAATGTTTAAATTTTATTCATCGATTGAAGGTATGTATTACTAGAACATTTACATTGTTGTAATCACTGTCTGACTTTAATTATAAAGATAATATTCACTTTATTCAGTTTGCGATTGACTAAGCGCCACGGTGAGTCCGTGTACTAATGTCACTCTTTGTTTCCGACGTTTCTACTAGTCTAATATCAGTGATAAAAGTTTGGCAGAATTGACAGTTGACACCCTGGCCTGCCATCGTCATCCTAAATGGCAACTTCCGATTGTTTTTTTTATGGATTTGGCTCCCCAAACCTTCCAATTCGTTCTGGAAACGGAAATCGTCATCATTTGGCAGGCGAGGTTATAAAAAGAACTGGCGACAGGCATGAGGCCACTTCCCTAGCGACGACTCGTGGTGATCTCACGTCAGGTGAAAGTTCGGTTTTGATTTTCTGTCTAGAAGATTTCCGTGTGAAAACTTTTTTCAAAACCTAACTTTCAGCCTTACGGACGGCTTAAGTGGTTTTGTACGTGGTGTGCATATATTTTCGCGGTGCTAATTTGGGTTTTTCTGTTTTTTATTACATGAGACCACGTGTATTGAGATGTGGAGTGACGATTTCCACGCATTTTTCGGGTTTCGACGGCGACCTGCTGCAGGTGGAACCACGGAGAGGACCCCTGGTAGCACAGTCTGGGTGAGTAGCCGCTCGATTTTTAATAATTTTTTTATTAATAACGTCACTTTGACGACTTCTTGAGTTACTCTCACCTAGACCTGTTGCCCCTTTTCTCTGTGGGTTACACGCAGTAGGCTGTGGTCCTAAATTGGTTGCATATTTTTGTTTATTAGCACAAACGTAGCGAAACGAACCCTTAAGTTGCCCGAGACTGACATGGACTCTTCCACGTTTTCTTTTTCTTTTGTTATCTAGCTTTCGGGCTGTTATATTTTTCATCTTGTGTTTCGGTATCGACTGGGGGAGTCACCAAACTAGTTATATTTTATTAATGTTACCTTTTATTTTGTAAATATTGTACAGTAAATTTATAAGACAGGTTTAGTCAAGATAATTGGTCATTTTGGTTATCAATTTTTAATCTATTTCATAGTCGGGGGTCATTAAGTCAAAGTTACTTCTCGTAATTTATCTTGAGATTATAACGTCAAGTATAAGTAAACTTTAAGTCACGAATCTGTACAGATTGCTTCATAATTTCTTTTATATAGCTATTCTTAAGTAACTTAACACTGAACCTTGTAAAAGCATCGATTTTTCGACTGCAGTGTTTTCGGAGACTGTTCGTTGGGTTTTCTGTTACATGCACTCCGGTACGTGAGCGAAGCACGTAAGCGAGACAGTGGCGGACTAAGTACCAGCACACCAACCTTACAACCCGGCTTAGAGTAGTCAGCACGCCTTCCAGCACCAGCTCGGACGCCCACCCGCTCGAGTCTCGAGGCCTAGCCGAGGTCCTAATCCACGAAAAAGGAGCTTGGAGCGTTGGTGGCCACTACTCAGCTTTAATTTGGGAAGGTTTTAAGGTACTCTGTAGAACTGACATCCAAATTTTCAAAGTGCTCGTAAACAAGACTTTAAATGCTCACGTGAACTTTTTGTGCTAGTAGTGTTGTCATATTAAGCTCACGAACATCTCTGATTTATATCATTAAGATTGAACATTTTTTCGTAGTGCTTTCTAGTAGCTCACGAACATCTCCGATGTTGTATAAACTTTAAATAGTTTTCAGTTTTTACAAATTATAAATTATAAGTAATCCAATTTAACTACTCAGTTTATCAACTTTACTGTAACCATTTCAATGTACAAATTCTAACTTGAAAATATATTGTAAATAGAAAAATGTGCTTTTTATTTAACCACTAAATAGTTCAAGCTTCTGGCACTCAAACATAAGCATTTTGGTTATAGCATGACCAGAAAATTGTCACCATTTGTTGTAATGTGTAATGTAATTTTTTGTTTTTAGAGCAAAACTTATGACAGTGTGACTGACAAATTTATGGACTTCAGCTTTGAAAAAACGAACAGTGCATACATGTTATTCTATGAGCGGTGTCCTCTGCTTCCTTCTGATAGTTCGGAAAGCTCTTCAACGAACTTGGACAACATAGAATGTGCCTCGTTAACTACTCAATTGCACAATACATCTACTTTTGAATTGAGTAAAGAATTGGAGGAGTGGATTTGGGAAGACAACATGCATTTTATACAGGATAAAAACATTTTTGAACACACATATTTCAAGTAAGATACTAGAAAATTACTTGTATTGGTTTAATATGTTGTTTTCAGTTTTATGTGGCAAATATGCGGATATATTCCTCAAACTATCTTACCAGTTGAGCCAAATATTACTCAGAAAGCGGCACAACTGTCAACATCATTCTTCATTGAAACATTTATTCATGCCAAAGAAAAGGTAGGGCGTATAAATATATTTTGATATAATTGATTTTCATCAATGTTTGTATATTGTTAGCCAACTATGGTTCAATGGGTCGAGTTGGTTACAAAACAATTTAATGCCTGTCAGGAAGCTTGCATTTGGTTCCTAGAACATATGGCACAAGATACATGGTGGCCAGTTCAAGTCCTGCTAAAATGCCCTAATCAAATGGTTAGACAGATGTTTCAAAGGCTGTGCATACATGTGATACAAAGACTGAAGTAAGTACCAAATACAGACAATGGGTCAGGTTAATAAAAATTAAGCAAATACTTTTACTTGACATTAATAAAATATTTTTTGATCTTAAAACAATTTGACAATCATCATCGTTTCTTATAAGCATGCACAATAATTTTCAATAACCTATATTGACCCAAAACCCAAAATGTTTATTTATTTTTTTGAAATTTTTAAACAAAGGTTTTTGCTTAATTTTTGAAGTACAGGGTGTCCAGATTTGGTTGTAAATTCGAGATATCTCGGTTATTTTTAGAGATGGGGAGTTGCTACTTTTTTGTGAATTTGAAAGATACCGTAAACAGATTTTTCACAGCCACCTTCGTTTTTAAGATACAGGGCGAAATTCAAAATTTGCGCTTTTGGGGCATACCTCGTATATTGGGAACGGTTGATGATATTGAAATGGCAAAAACTGTGTCTTATAGATATTTTCACATAGAATTCAGTGCCGTATTCAGTTTTTTACTAAAATTGCTAGTGTTCGATATATGGACCAAACTTAGGTTTTCCCATTTTAATAAACTTTTTTGGGGCATACCTCGTATATTGGAAACGGTTAATGATATTGAAATGGCAGAAACTGTATCTTATAGATATTTTCACATAGAATTCAGTGCCGTATTCAGTTTTTTACTAAAATTGCTAGTGTTCGATATATGGACCAAACTTAGGTTTTTCCATTTCCATTTTAAAAAACCTAACTTTGGTCGTACGTATGTGAAAATATCTAAGATACAGTTTCTGCCATTTCAATATCATTAACCGTTCCCAATATACGAGGTATGCCCCAAAAAAGTTTTTTAAAATGGGAAAAACCTAAGTTTGGTCCATATATCGAACACTAGCAATTTTAGTAAAAAACTGAATACGGCACTGAATTCTACGTGAAAATATCTATAAGACAGTTTTTGCCATATCAATATCATTAACCGTTCCCAATATACGAGGTATGCCCCAAAAGCGCAAATTTTCAATTTTGCCCTGTATCTTAAAAACGAAGGTGGCTATGAAAAATCTGTTTACGGTATCTTTCGTTTCACAAAAAAGTAGCACCGGTTCATGAAAACCACAACTCTCTATCTCTAAAAATAACCGAGATACCCCCCATTTACAACCAAATCCGGACACCCTGTACAAAAACACTATTGTCAAAAACTATTTTTTGTCATATGAAAAGCTATGCAAATCAATGTGGACTGGTTTTGTGCTATGCAGTGTACCCTTGCCAAACGTCACCTCCATAACTTACTATCAAAAATATCAAAGAAAAAACCTGAACAAGGTTTGAAAAGTTTTTAACTTTTCGAGCACTTTTTGAGATAAAAATTTGAAATTTTCAGGGGTTTAACTAGTGCAGCAATACTCATTTTTTAATGTAATCATAACTAAGAGACTACTTCCAGTCTAACCAGAAGTGGAATTAACTTCCTTATTTTAAATGGAATATCACAATTTTGATTCACTATTTGAATTCTGCTCAAAATTTCCTTTGCGAAGACACCAAATGAATAGTAGCCCATGGAAATATTTAAATGGACTATTTTGGCCTGTTTGGTGATACTAAACCAGTTGGTTTCGAAAGCACGATCAAGGCTATTATATTGAACTTTTGAATTCATAAAAAAGAAGTTATATTTCACAATTTTTTCATATGGAAACCTAATTTTTATTGTTACCATTGTATTTACCTATTCTAAATACTGTGGAAAAATGAGAGTGAAACAAGTTCCTGTGTAACGCTGCATGTCACTAAGCTTATGGCGGCCATACATGTAACGATATACTTGCGCAAGTTTAGACTTGCGCAAACACACATCATTCGGTAGAGAGAACAGACGGCACAAGTATACTTGAACAACATCATTTTTGATGGGAAAGTCAGTGGAACAGGCAGTTGTGTTTTGTGTTACAAAAAATCTGAAAAGACTTTAAAAGACACCGAACTATATGGTGTAAAGACTGGTTAATGAAAAGAGAACATTATTCATACATCAATTTATTGACTGAACTGAAATTTGCACCCAAAGACTGGCATAACAACTATCTGCGTATGGACGAAGACACCTATTTGAAGGTTCTGTCGATGATTACGCCATTTATTATAAAGCAAGATACTGTTATGTGAAGAGCCATATCACCACTTGGATCTATTTTTTTTTATAATACACTTCAACTAATTCGTATAAGTGGTTGTTTTTTTATTCTATTGTGGTAATCTTTGCTCTTTACTTGCCAGAGGCATAGTTCATTTCTAGATATTTATAAAATCTTCCAAATTTTCTCGCACTCCACATGTCTCGTCACTCATTTTGGCGCAAAAAACCCAAACAGACGTGCATACGAACTTCAATGAGTTCATCTGCGCAATGGTGCCACACACGTTCAAGTAAACTTGTGCAAACATAAACTTGCCCAAGTCTGGAATCGAAAATTGAAACTTTCTGAAGACTTGTACAAGTCTAGAATTTGCGCAAAAATCTTCCAACACACGTTACTGTATATTTGTGCAAGTCTAAACTTGCGCAAGTATATTGTTACGTGTATGGCTGGCGTTATCTGCTATATGCTGCTATATGCTGGTAACATTACAACTTTAAACTGCTATGGAACTCCCTGTATTATATTAAACCCTTTAATTTCCCAGGAAATTATTCATTGATTTTGTTGCTATTTGTGATCCAAAATGTTTTCAAGATATTTCATTTTTAAGGACCAAATAATTAGATTCACATGTTTTTACTTATCTTTTTAATATTTCTTAAACTGAAAAAATAGGTACACAGAGTTTACCCCATTAGTTTATATGCAAATTGGTCTACAGTTTCGGTCAGATGCTAAAATTTAATTTTATTTCAAACAAACAACAAACATTTTCCTTAAGTAACCTGTTAGATTAACTTCAGAAAAATAAAAAACATGGGAATTGCTTTATAGGCCAGGCGGCAGGTCGGAAAAAAAGCCTCAATAAGGAAATAATTAGTGGAAAGCTGGAAATTGCTTTAATCGCTTTATTTGGACCCATATATTACTCTCCCAAGTTTTCCCCCTCGAGCAAAGTCGGCGTTGGCCCTTCTGGCCCTAAGAAGTTACCATTTTTCGTTTTTTTTTGCAAATATCTCCCAAACTATCAACTTTATCAACAAAATACTTATTATAAAAAATAATCTAGAATAAATTTTCCACAAAAAAGTTCTTTACCGCTTGTCTCTAATGTGAACCGTTACAATGCTACGACCATTCAAAGTGGAGTCGTTTTTGATTTTTACGGAAAAGTTATGGAAATCATATGCCATATCAAAGTTTCTACATGTTATAAATATTTGTCAGCATTCCGCAGGTGCACAAGCTGTTAACTTGTTACAAGTATATAACAGCTTTTCAATGTAAACAGCTATGGCAAAGTACCTAAGATTAGTATTATTAGTGAGTAGTATTGACATAAAATCACTCTTTTCCACACCACCTGGCGGTAGAGTAAATGGCGTGTTTTTTTAAGTGGTATCCCCAGGAGGCCTAATCCACTGTTCAAATGTCAAAGTTAGTCGATTTTCAAGCGTTTTGATGAAGGCTGGCAGTCTTGATCGTCTGCCTCAATTTCTCCGTCATCGCTTTCATCGTCTGGATCGGTACATTTGTCCGACGCCACAGGACGCTCAAGATTAACATCGATGTCTCCATCACAATCGTCCATATCATCTTCGTCGGCAGCATTTGTACATGACCGTCCCATACAATTCATGCAGATTCTGGAGCATGGGAGGCCCGTTTTCCTGCAACCACATGCTGCGTTACATCCTTTCGAACATTTGCAGGACACTGTGTTTAGAAGCGTTTGTGGCGCCGGATCCCTCGTCAGGTGTGGGAGCCAAACCATATTGAGAATTTTTCCAGCCCCAAACCAGTGGATTTGTATAATTTCCATACTATGTTTGGACTTGATGTTATGTTCTTAAATAGTGCTCACGTGCCGCTGATTCGGTGGGAGGTAGGCTTGCCAGATTAAATCGATGTAACTTTGACATTTGAACAGTGGATTAGGCTTCCTGGGGATACCACTTAAAAAAGGCGCTATTTACCCTACCGCCCCAGAAAAGGACGAATCAGAAGTGGCACTTGCTTTCGGCGCCTTTGATGTCGCGGTTCCAATTTCCCCTCTCGCGCATAGGAAATGAACTCTCCGCCGTTGACATCTGCGCATTGGCCACGCCCACCGTATTTTAGACAGAGTAGAACTTGCCCATTGCGTTGGCACGATCAGGTCCGGGCTATAGAAAATTTTGTGTTTTATATAGCAAAATTAATTTTTAGAATAGTAAAGTTTTTTCTGGGATTAGATCTAGTTAAATTTGAATCTCCTGAAGTGATTTTAAGTAGGTATTTTACTGACGAAAAAAATATAAATATTAATCTTTTACTAAAGAGAAAAATACATTTTTTTATTGAACATGCAAATTTCACAATATTTCCTCTTTATTATTTTATACTTACCTATATTAATTAGAAACAACTATGATTTAGGTTCAAGTGAACTATTCTACTTGGGTGGTTGAAATATTACAATATTTCAATCGACTTGCGTCCAAACTCATAGCTTGGCAATTAATTTGTTTTTTATATAGATCCATAACAATTATTATTTGCAAAATTGGTTGACCTTCGTATCACTGGTAGTAAAAAAAGGTTATTTATCAAAAATGTTTATTACTAAAATCTATAAAAAAAATTCAAAAACAATAGCACATATAAAATATAATACCTATAAATACAAAAGATATTATAAACTACTTACGTACATATTATGCACATGCACACTATACATTATCAACTTAGCCTAATTTTTAAAAATAATGACCCCTGGCAGCACTTATAAATGTAAATTTCGAAGTTTATAATTTTTATTAGTTTTATTAGAAACAATATCACGATTTAAAAATTTTAAAGAAGAATAGATTCTAAATCTTACATAAAGGGATAATAAATAGGCATGATTAAAACTAGGGCATGGATGTTGATATGAAATGTTTTGCAGCTTATTTTTTAATTTCACACCAACATTTTCTTCTAAAGCAAACTTTTGAAAGAGGGTACAAAAATTAACTTCGAGAGTTTTAATATAATTTAGGAAATTATCAGGAGGTGAAAATAAATGTCCAAAGGTTTCGTTACCACTTGATTTGTATGCTTTAAAATAAGTAAACAAATCAGTATCCCCTAATGTATGACGTTTACAATATTTAATACAAACTTCACATGAATGTTGTTCCAAGCACTTTCTTAATAAATATCCACAAACATATGATATACTATTTGATTCATGTAGTTCGAAATCAATATAATCTGGTGCCACCGAACTTAAATCAGAAAAAATAGATCTTGCATTTCCCACAACAACTTTGTTGTAAATTTGTGTATGTTCGGTGGTTACGTATGACAATAATGAATCAAAATCCTCAATACAATTAGCCCCATCCGCGTGTTGGAAATAATTTAAACAAAATGATTTTTTGAAAGCCCTTTCGCATTGGATGGGGGTTGGATTCAAGCAATTTCCCCCTTGCTGCCTAATAGTGCCGAAAAAATTTTCGAGACAATCTTGATTTAAGCGTCGAGTGTATAAGGAACTAAACTCTAAACAATGAAATTTTTCCCAAAGACCTAAAAATGAATTTTGTGATTTGCCACCCTTTCAAAAATTTAACTTTATTGGTAACCTCTATACTTTGTTTTAAAATTTTAATATTCTCAAAATATGTAAACATTTCCTTTAAAAAATCGACTTGGTAATCTGCTCCTTTGAAAGGTCTATTGTACTTGTATTACTGCCTGATATTTTTGAGGAATTTAAGATATCAAATAACTTATCAATTTTTTCTACAAATGACACTGTAGCGTTTGCCGAAGGGGGGAATTGTCCGAATTCAATAAAGGAATTAAGTGCCGCAGCTACCATTGCGCTGAAAACTTGGACGGCTAAACTAACCTTCAGTTTTTTAAAAGGATTCGAATTAATGTGTTCATCTGTAAATTTTGGACACAGCCGAAGAGCCAAAGGCTTATGTTTTTGTTTATTATAAATTTGGTCAATACCTATACGTTTTATTTGTACATCCTTCAGAGGTTTCGAATGTGTAAAAAAAAAATTGTTTCATGTTGATTTTAAGAGATGCGGCACATCAAAAATATAAAATATTTTTTCGCTATCGACATAAAAATGTGAAGAGTTTGGAGAGATACCAACTGATTTTGAAAATTGTACAAAATTTGATCCTTGATCAGACACTAACGCACTTACTAGTAATCCTACAGATTTAAGTTTCCTTATTGCTTCAAAAATAATAAATTTTAATTCCTCCCCTGAACAAGTATCAATAAAGAAATAAGCAACTGGTTGCTTCCACTTAGCAAATATTGCTCTAGCAATAATAGCTAAAACATATTTAGCAGGAGCATATCTTTTTTCCTTCAATGTATTATGAAAGCCAACAATGGTATCGGAAGATCTATTGTAAAATAAAAACATTTTTAATGACATTTCGTCAATACAAAGAATGCACTGTTTTGAAGAACCCTCTAAATTTGTAGCTTTTGATTTAATAACCTCAAAAATGAAACTGTTAAGACCTGCAGTTATATGCCATTTGCTAGTTATTCTTTGAAGCGTGCTTTTAGATGGCAAATAAAGTGGTTTCATTAAAAATCTATAAGCATTTGGGCTTAGAAAATAAATTGTTAAGGAAAATTGTTTCATATCTGAAGAGTAACGATATCCCTGTGGATCTTTTTTGGGATTTTCTAAATAATCCCTTACAAATAGTAGCATTGAAGCAGACAGTTTTTTCTCACAAATGGCAAGAAATTGTTCGTCATTTATTTCAGTGTCGGCACTGTCCACAGCTTGCTCCAACTTCGGATGCAACTTTCTTTGGAGTTTTTTTATTTGTAACTTTAATGAATGCTTTCTCGGACTATGTGCACTCAAACTAAGAGAAGTTTGTTGACTAGCATCTAAAAATAGAAATTCAATAACAAAATAAGTAATACAAAAAATTACAATATATGTACACACACCCAAACTTATAATATGGAATCACTTAATATTTATTACAATTTATATTGTCGGGTTTTTCACATTTAACTGTTTTTGTTAGTAAAAACTTTTGACTTTCCATGACATATAATTTTTTTGACAAAAAAAATTATCGCAAATAATGCGTGATGTCATATAAGTTTGGGTGTGTATACTATAATAACAGTTTGTGAATATATATCATTACCTTTTGATGCAACTGAAAATTCGGTAATGCTGTGGAGATCGCCTATAGGTGACTGTGACAGATGGGGTGTACTTGGTTGATCCAAAGGTTGAGCGATCGAGACTGGTTGATCAAGTTCTCGTTGAGGTTCTAACAAAGTCAAATTGCTGCATACAGACACAGAAGGACTCTGTGAAGAAGCCTCATCGATATAACCTAGTAAAAAAAATTAAATGCAGCAAAATTACATATTATTATCTAATAATGAAGGGGTAATTATGGGGTCAAAATGTCAAGAAAATCGGGCGGTGCATACACTAATTTCCATAATTACCAATGAAGGTACTTACATGATGAGAACACAGTTGGTATTGCTGTTTTCTTTAGCCCAGACTTCGACTGGTTTGCAAACATACTATTTTCAAAGTGCATTGAACAAACTTTATAATTAATAAAAAGCTGTGTGGGTGTTTTTTCTAACAAATCCTGCCTTCCACACTTTCTCGTCCATGCATAACACCTTGAAAAAAAATTAAAAACCATAGGTAGGTATTATCAGTAGGAAACCATTTGTGGGTTTTCTGGGGTAGGTAATACTCCAGTAAAAGGGGTAGTACCTACGTAGGACATAAAATTTATAATACCTAAGGATATAATAATGTGGTAACAAGGTAGGGACAAACTACACATAGGTACCTACCTGTTTTCATCAGCAGGTATTTTGAAAAAACTTATCCCAACATTCCTCGTGTTGTTAGAACATCCACGAACACAGCAATATTTCGGGGCCATTTCGTCACAAAACCTAAGCACAAAGTGGGTTTTCTGGGGCACAATGCACTAGTGTAAATACAGCAACGAAGTATTCGAAGTAACAACACAAGCAGTCAAGTTGAGCTGAATACATATTGTACACCTTATCTGGTCCCTGTTTTGGATACTTTTATCACAGTCATGATAATAATACTGGGCTTTTTTACTTAGAAATTGGTAATCGTTTTTCGTTTTATTGTTTACGTTTTATAAGGAGTTTAACCTCAATTGAACATAGTGACGCTGTCTGGCGTCTGGCGTTAGGTGGCGCGTCAGTCGTAGGCCACGAACGACGTTGCCGGACTTCGTCAGCTTTTATGCCTGACAATTTCCTTAAATTCATTTAGCTATTTTTATCGCCTTCAATTTAATATCAACCAAAATACTATCAAGGACTAACATTTTTATAAGTAAATTATCATCGATTTCATTTTATACTAAGTTCATTTGCATTATATTTTTGTGGGTTGCCTTGGTTACCGGCTCCCAACTGGACGATCTGGCAGTACCGCAAGAACGGAATCTGTGGCGCCGCGCCGCGCTGTTGTCAAGCATTCCGCTTTCATAATCAAGTCCCAGAAAACAGGGGTCAGGTTGTGGGTTTTCTGGGCTCAGATAAATAGAATAAATGGTTCGTAAAACATTATAATTTTACTACCGGCACACATTAGATAATATTAATTGCTTTCATATTAATTTTATTGGTATACCTACCCAAAATAAATAAATGATAGTGAAAAATATGTTGACATGTTTTAACCTTTCTAAGAATCTGGCGGCCTAGCAATACTCTTCGTCCCCACCACCTCATAAAAATACCCCTCTGCCCTCTTAAATTAGCCAAGTGCCACTTCTGATTCGTCCTTTTCTGGGCTACCGCCATGTGGTGTGGAAAACAGTGATTTTATGTCAATACTACTCACTAATAATACTAATCGTAGGTACTTTGCCAAAGCAGTTTACATTGAAAAGCTATTATACAAGTAAATAAATAACAGCTTGTGCACCTGGAATGCTGACAAATATTATTTATAACATGTAGAAACTTTGATATGGCATATGATTTCCATAACTTTTCCGCAAGAATCAAAAAGGACTCAACTTTGAATGGTCGTAGCATCGTAATGGTCTACATTAGAGACAAACACTAAAAAACTTTTTTATAGCAAATTTATTCTAGATTATTTTTAGAAATAGGTATTTTGTTGATAAAGTTGATGGTTTTGGGGATATTTGCAAAAAACCGAAAAATGGTAACTTTTTAGGGCCAGAAAGGCCAACGCCGACTTCGCTCGAGGGGGAAAACTTGGGAGAGTAATATCTGGGTCCAAATAAAGCGATTAAAGCAATTTCCAGCTTTCCACTAATTATTTCCTTATTGAACTACCTGTCGCCTGGCCTATTATATTTATTGTTACAAAACAGAAAATTAAACTAATTGTTAGTTATAAAAGAACGCATTTCATTGATTTTGTATTGGAAATTATGCTGATACACTGTTTCATTTTTAATGAAAGTAATGGGTTACCCAAGGGTATTTATTTTGGAAATATTTCGTGCAAATCCTGAAACAAAAGATAGTATTTTAATAGTTATATATAGACAAGGTAGCAATGACATACCTGTTTGAGTTTCCTTTTTTTTCCCTTTGTTTTGCAGACATAAGCTATATCATCGTCTTGGTGGTTGCTATTTAGGGTAGTTAGTGTTTTATTTATTCTGTAGATGAAGCCAGGGTTCCTAAAAATTTAGAATATGATACGATCATAACCAATAGGTACTTATTTTAATGATTTACCTCAAAGACTTAAGGTCTATGTATACCCCTTACTTTCAAATGGCATGTTCATAAATTTGGAAAAGAATCGGATAAACTTAGTGATTTATAAATAAATAAATAAATAAGCTTTATTGTCTAACAGAAGGGCATTCCATTTAAAAGACAATGTGCAATAAAATTACAGAAATACACTATTGTTTAATTAATTTGATTTGGGTATAGATGTCCTCTTATTACATGAAGCAGGTAAAAATTAGGTAAAAATGAGTCCCCTGACTATCCTTTTAAAATTGAGAAAACTATATTGTGAAAAATCAAGTTCAGAAAACTCATTTGCTAGCCTACACATATTGTATACAGGAGATTTTAGCAACATATTAGTGTTGCCACAGAAAACAAGAAGCGACAGTAACGCAGCGTCATTGAACGTCGCCATCTATGCACATCCCCACATACTAAAAATTAGAGACGCGCGCTCAACCTCTCGGGTAAATTCGGCCGCGATCGCTGTTCAGGGTTCAGGGCTCACCGAAGTACCTACACTTTTGGAAATTCTATCAATAACATAATTTAAGGTGGGATTCGAGTACCTAGTATCTACAAAAAACATCATAACTTGCTGTTTTTCTGTGGGGCTGCCGAAGCTGAGGGCCAAGCAAATTAGAGGTTATTTCGATACCTACTTTACGTGTTAGATCGTTCTATTAGTTTTATTGTTTTTTTTTTAAACAGTTGAACATAGATATTTGAATTTATTCTCTCTTATTGATGTTACTACACCATGTACTGAAATTGCTACCGTTCATCCGTTAGTTTATTTTGTTTCGCGGCGTTACTGTTGTTGTCGTTATTGCGTTTTGTTTAACCTATAACCTATAAATTTAATAATTCGATTTACCTAGTCTTTATTTTTTACTTCGTAGGTAGATACAATGGCTGCAAAACGTTGTATTTACAAAAACTGTAGTAGTATCGGGAAGGTCAATGAGGAAAAAATTTTTCACTTGATTTATATTGTAAATATTGGGCCGCGGTGGCGTCGCTCGTACCGGCGCTGACTTTTTAGACTGCATGTTTTTCTGCCTTTGACCGACCTTGGTTAGGCAGGCGCATGCATATGTCTTTAAAGAAAAACACCGCTATGGCCAAGAGCGCTGGACAAATGTGGGTTCACGGTATTGCTCCTAAATAGCTATATCCGTATGATTTACTGATTGTCCTACACTCACTGGGATTACTACGGTTTTCTAGGGTTTACCGTAGTACTTGAGCGAATGCTATCCTAGTTCTATCTGGAAAAAAGTCGGCCCTAGCCGCAAATGGCAACGAAGACAAAATAATAGTAATTGCCCCCCTCCCCCGCACAAGCATGTGGTTGCTTCTGGGGTACTCCTAGTTTGGTGTATTGTGAGGGTGAGAATTATTATTATTATTATTATTATTATTATATTGTAATATATTTCTCCTACAGTATATAAGCAATTATTCAGCCACACTTTGATTATTGTGCATCAGTGCTGTTCAATTTTAATTTAAACAAGTTTTCTCAATTGCAGAAACTTGAAAACCAAGGAATGCGAATAATCCTGGGGTGCAATCATTGTACACCTACATTATTGATGTTATCCACTTTGAACTGGCTTTCTGTTTACCAGCGCCTGTTTTATTTCACTATGATATTTGTATTTACTAAGGAATCAATTAATTACCGAAGCAATCAATTGATCATGGAGTATTATAACGATAGCACACCCGAAGGTGCGGGACAAAGCCACTGGTCTTGATCGGCAAAGGCTCACGCCACAACTACCGAGACCCGCCACCTACCATCTCCACGGTGTCAGTTAACCTAGAGAAAATATTGATAGAATGGTTGGTTAACCGACGCTGTGTATATTCTAATATATTTCTCTCAAACTAGTCGACAGATTTTGTTTACTTCTCAACGGCAGTAATTCGCACTTCAAATATACAAAGAAAATAAAACAATTGTACTTCCAGTTTTTGAAATACAGGTATCTTCATCTGAAAAGTATTTTTTAAAGGGTTTAAAATAAAGCAAACTCATTATAATGGGATATTAGGATGTATTGATCATTTACTAGTAGTTTTTTTAGAAGTGAGGTATAGGAGACTTCTACGTTTCCTACAGCTACTAGAAAGGGTTAGAGGGTGTAGGGTAACCATTTATTATTGTTGGTTATGTGAACTTCCTAGTTGTTCTTCTACCCACAATATTCGACATAATATAGAGTCACTTAATGCAAGTATCATACGTGAAAATTCTAACCTACATTGTTAAGCCAAGAATATTAAAAAATAAGGAGAAACAAGAAAAATAAATTTTACACCTACCAAGGTTAAATGTTAGATGAATAATTCATCTAATTATTTTGAATGTAAAATTTTGAATGTACAATTATTATTGTATATTCAAAATTAAGAAAAAAAAAAGTGAAATGGCTTAAAGCACCATTGGTTTTCTTGAAATAAGGGGTCAACATTTTGTCAAGTTCAGTCCATTCCATTTTGAAATTACAAATTTTGGTACATTGTTCATAGGGAATTTGTTTTCAGTTTAAATGGTACAATTAATTTGTACACTTTGAAAGAGGTAGGTGGAGATCTTATTTTTCAAATTATAGTTTTTGGGACACATTTTGCCAATTTCAACTCAAACGATAATTTTATCGTTATGAAACAAGAATACCTTTTCAAAGCAGAATAAAAAGATGCACTTAAATTATAACCCAGCAACACCCCAAAGATAACTCCAAAAAGTAACGAGTAAAAGCATGATCCAAAAACAAAACAAGTGGGGCCATCTGTGAGATACGAAGATATTGAAATCTTCAGCTTATTCTCCATCCCCAAAAACAGAGCAGTGACACATTTCAGTTCAATAGCTGGATTATTATACCTGTATACGAGCGCCTTCCCAGTTCAGTTGGCCCACATACTGAAATTTTAATTTTTTTTTGTTATTTCGAAAATTAACAAACTCTAAGCATTTATTTACTTATAAAATTACTTAACAAAGTATATTCACTAAATACCTATATGTAATAGAAAATATATATATTACTGTTACATTTTTAAATTCTTGGCCTAAAAATGAAAGATAACACAAATAAGACAGTTAGTTAGTTTGTGGCAAATAAGTTTATACTCGGAGGTGGCTTCGCAAAAAGGATGCCAACATAATTAGTAGCTGTCAGAAGGTATTTTTAAGACTTGAAGTTACCTGTATTCTATAAAATGGGCAGAGGAAAGATTATCGATGAAAAACTTTTCTCAGTTATGATTAGACTCTCCAATTCCGGGAAATCAAACTCGGAAATTGGACATTTGTTAGGATTATCCCTATGTAGTGTGATAAATATAGTTAAAAGTATATAACACTACTGGTTCAGTTGTCACGAAGCCCTAATATGTGAGAAAAAGCAAAGTTGCAGATGCTGATAGGAGGGCATTACGAAGAACTATCAAGAAAAATTGGCACTACTATTATCTTGAATTGAGTGCTTTCTGAAGTGATGCTGTTGGAAGAGGGATTTCGAGATCCCCTTGTCACAGGGAAGCACACAAAATAGGACTTGTCACTTACAAGGTACACATTTGGCACTTACAAGGTACACATTTTAAAATAAAAGAATTTTGCACAACGGTAGTAACATTTCAAATTTTGCTTTAGACTAAAGAAAAGCCACTTATAACAACTTTGCAAAATAAACATAGATTAAAATGGGCCAAAGAACATAAGTATTGGACGACTCAGCAATGGGGTGCAACATAATGGAGCGATGAGAGCCGGTTCGAAGTGTCCGTTGGAGATAGCAGAAGTCGTGTGATTCGCAGGAATCATGAGTCATTTCATCCTGACTGCCTCAAAAGGAAAGTAAAATTTCCAGCTTCAATTATGATCTGGGGCAGCATGTCATCAAAAGGAACAGGAAAGTTGCATTTTATTAACGGAATCGTTAACACAGACAAATATTTGGAAATTTTGGGAGAGTCCCTTTTACCAATTATGGAAGAATATATTTGACAACAGGACAAGATTTTATATTCCAACAAGATGGTGCTGGATGCTATACTTAAAAAAAAAACACAAAAATAGATGGAGGACTTCGATATTCCATTGTTGAAATGGGTTTCTAGTAGTCCCGATTTGTCTCCAACAGAAACTTTGTGGCATGAGGTGAAAAAGGTGCTAAGGAGACATTCTGCCAGGACAATCCCTGAACTGAAGCAAAAGCTCCAGGAAATAAGGGATTCATTTACACCGGAATTTTGCCAAAACTTGGTTAATACTGTGCCTCAAAGAATTTCGGATGTCATTACAAAAAAGGGTGATGTCACCCAGTGGAAAACATTAAAAGTGTATATAAATAATTTTCTCTATTTGTTGGAATAATGTTCAATTCTATTATTTTTTTTATTTATTATCGTTTTCTGGCATTGAGAGTTAGTGTTTGTCTATTACATATGCTAGAAATGTTGATACAATTGAATGAATATTTCTTTAAAGTGCATGCAGTTTTTGTTTTTTTTTTTCGTCCTAACGATTATTTTTTCAAAAATGCTGGACTGGGCCAACTGAAATGGGAAGGGGCTCGTATAACCTGTATATACCCCACACCTTCAAAAGTAACAAGATGCATTTCACGTCTTGTAGACAACTCTAAAAAATACCTTTTGTAGTATTCGATTCTACTACAAACAAGTTTATCAAGGAAATAGTTACCTATTGCACTAGCATTGCAAAAGACTCACTCTTGCCAAAAAGGATTTCCCTAACCCCTTAAGTCAAGTTACTTAAGTTACAACAGGTGTTCATTGTGCAACAACTTACAGCATCCTAAAATTACTCAGGAACTAAAATAAAGACCTGAACAATACTATGCCGGGGTTCTAGAAGTCTCATTCCCATACATGGAGACCAAACAATGTCACACCATAAATAAATTCTGTGCACGCACTATATGTAAACTCTCCAAAGTTAATCCCCAACAAGGGAATAGCCCAAATCTTCAAAATTTGCAAACTTTGAAAGTACTTTTCTATAACATTTTCAACAAGGTTTCCAAATCAGAAGGTATGGAATAGCATCTCAAACTATATAGAGAGCCACAAACAACTCATAGCTAGCCATGGAATAATCAACCAATCGAAATGGTAGTATCTGTGAGATATCTTCCCTTAGGCCAATCTAAAAAAAAATAATGTCGAATTTTACTCGGCCCTTCATAGATTTTTAGAGCGTTCACAAGCAAACGCGGACACACTGTATATACTCAGACACAGGTTAATGACGTTTAGCTCTCAAAAATGCTGTAACTTTTTTTTTAATTTGTTCAAAGCAAACGCAGATTTAAGGTTTACGTGCACCCGCGTTTATTTTGTTTCTGATCCAGGAGATGGTGCTAGTATCCATCTGGCAAAGCAAGATGCTTGCTTGACAGTGTCATAAAAGTTGCGGTACAAGAGACAATAGAGGCGTTGTCAATTCCAAAATATCGGTTAAATCTCAGAAGGTAATGCCAATTAAGCCGAAATAGAAATGTTGTAACTGTCGGATATTTTAACTGTATTTTGAAGTGATTTTGAAATCGAATGAATTATCATTATTTGAATGCAGGTGCAATGAAATGTTAGTGTTATCTCATCTTGGAATTAATGGAAGTGATTATTAGAGAAAAACAGTGAATATCAATATAAAAATGCATCCATATCCATTAGATAAATAATTATAAAAGCATTTAAGTGGATATGTGCAGTTTTTGTTCAAGTTTCTCACTCTTCATGTGGAAAGTTCAAAAGCTTAGGTTTCTGAGAATTCAAAGGTACCTAATCTATGATACCTATTATAGTATAATAGTCAAACCAAACTCTCGACTATGCTACTATAGTAGCATGCTTGGTGGGGTAACACATATAGGATATTTTATTTTATGTGTTTAGTGTAACCAAGAATTGCCAAAATGAGCATTTTCATTGTGTTCACATTATCCCTTATTCAAACTTATCTACACAGTAGGTACATTTATAGATGATACCAATTTTTTATTTGAAATATGAATTCCGAAATTTAGTTTGTGTCATATTGAAGTAAGTACTTAAATTTTTTGTTACACCCTAGGTATACCCGTTGAGTGAGGAATAATAAAAGGCGCAACCTTACGGCACGCAGCGTAGCCGAAAACGCGGCCCGAAAAGCGTCCGAGATAAAAAGCGTCCGAAACAAAAAAATACATATAATAATAATAACAATCAACTTTACTGACAAATAATGAATACAACATCACATGACACATGAATAATACTTACAAACCATTATGTCAAATGGCGAAGTTTGCTTCTACTGTGCGTACAGAAACTGCAACACAGTAGCCGCATTCTTACACTTAGCCATACTATAATTATTAGTACAATGACACTATAACAGTAGGTAACGCGGCACTTGGGACCATCCCCTCCACTTTCCTCCTAGGCCCCGCCCCCAGCCAATCGTAGCTAACCTCTGACGTCATGGCGCCAAATTCAAACCGTGGGAGATAACGGTCCATCATCTCGTGGTCCAGCATCTCCAGCATCTCATCTCGTGCTCTGACGTCACGGCGCCAAATTCAAAATTCTGAAATTAAAAAAATCTGCCAGGGTTCGAACCTGCGACCATCGGTTTATAAAATCGACGCTCTAACCAACTGAGCCATCGACGCATTTGAAAATAATACTTTAAAATGGTGTAAACTAGATTCTCTGTGACGTCACAGAATTAAGAATAGGTAAAATACAAGGTGTCTCATAAGCAACTGATTAAAATTATATACAGGATGCTTTAAATCAAGGGAAAGTCAAAAGGGCCTTAATAATTTCATTGCGTCACAGATTTTTTCTCGTACAGAGGTGAACAAAAATATACAAGGTAGGTAAAAACAGTTGATATGTAAAAAAAAATCAAATATAGGGTGAGACAAAAATAAAAAAGGCCTATTTATATCACGTGACGTCTCAGACTTAAGAATAAGTAAAATACAGGGTGAATCAGAAACTAAAGCCAAAAGGACCTTAATAATTTATCGTCACAGTTTTTTTCAATTAGCATAAGTACAGGGTGGACAACAAAAATATACAATGTGTGACAAAAAAAACGACCTGAATCAGCACGTGGCGTCTCAGACTTAAGAATAAGTTAAATACAGGGTGTCTCAAAATTCACATTTGTAGAGGGTAGAACAAAAATATACAATGTGTGACAAAAAAAAACGACCTGAATCAGCACGTGGCGTCTCAGACTTAAGAATAAGTTAAATACAGGGTGTCTCAAAATTCACATTTGTACAGGGTAGAACAAAAACTAAAGATAAAACGGCGTTAATCTAAAGTCAAAAGGACCTTAATCGTTGTGTGACGTCACAGATTTTTCTCGTACAGTGGTGGACAACAAAAATATAGAAGCTGGCATAAGAAAGCCAAAAGGACCTTAATAATATCTAGGTACGGGGTGTGACTAAAAGCCAAAAAGGTCTAATTTCACGTGGCGACGCAGATTTAATATGTGTCTCAAAATTCATGTACAGGCTGGGGTAATCTAAAAGGTCCTTAATCGATGCGAGATTTTTCTCAAATAGGTGGACAACAAAAATATACAGGGTGGGCAAAACAGCTGATAAAAGAATCATGTACAGGGTGTGACAAATGACAAAAAGACCTAATTTCATCACAAGGCGTATCATAATTATTAAGAACAAGTAAAATCCAGGTGTCGCAAAATTCATATTTATACAGGATAAGACAAAAATCAAAGCAAAGATGACGTTAATCTAAAGCTAAAAGGACCTTAATCATTGCGTTGCAGATTTTCTCAAATAGTACAGGGTCGGACAACAAAAATATTCAAGGTGGCATGAGAAAGCCAAAAGACCTTATCACCTGGCGTCTCAGAATTAAGAATAAGTAAAATACAGGGTATATCAAAATTCAGGATAGTGCGCTATGGGTATTTGTCCTAATGATAAGATTATTTTTTATATATAGATTTGCCCGTGTTAGAATTTTTGAAGATATAAAACATAAATAATATTGTGGTTATAAAAATAATTTTTGTAATTTTAACCACACGTTTTTTGGGGTTTTCACTGCGTTTTGACGTTTACGTGGTGGCATTTGGCATTCATATAGATGACAAAAACCAATACCAAAACGGTCTTAGGCGCCTCAAGCAAAAAATATTCTATTGCTATAAGATTCAAAACAATTTTATGTTAAATCTACCAGCGCGAGACAATCTACGTAATAAATCTCCTGATGTCAAAACGGCCTTCTAAACACAGACGATTTTCAACTTAATGACCTGAAGGTGAATAAAAAATTCGATGTAGGTACAGCGTGCATAAAAAACAAAAACCAAAAAAACGTTACTCCACGCGAAATTCCACAGCTACCAAGAATAGCATTTTTCCTAAAACGACATGTAGACTTACTCAAAAAGTATATTTAAAGAGAGGCAAAACATTTCGCGAAATTAGTTTGTTATAAAAATTGGAATTATATTATGTGCATAAATGCTCGTAAAATAAGGTCAGCTACGAAAACGTTAGCCCGCCAACACCGGCCACTGGTAATGGTATTTGTCATCATTTTTCCAACATACAAGGCAAATATTGCATCGTCTGCGAAATCAAAAATAAAAACATAGGTTGCGGGCATCGACACAGGCGGATATCTACGTCTGGTAAAATATAAATTCCACACTTACGGCACCAGGATTCGAACCTACGACCACTGGAGAGACAAAAACTAAAAGGGCCTTAATAGTTTCAGCACGTGACCTCGTAGAACTAAGAATATAGGGTGTATCAAAATTCATGTACTTACAGGGTGTGACAAAAAAATCAAAGCCAAAATGTCCTTAATAATTTAACCTTGTGACACCGCTGAATTAATGGGCCGTCTGTATAAAAATTCATATACCGAGACAAAAACATATATACGAAAAACAAATGGACTTTAATCGCTGCGTGACATTACAAAATTTTTCTCAGATGACGTAGACACACAGAAATTACAGATATACATATGAACTCAAAATATACTTGCAAAAAAAAATAAAAACGGGGCTACTAACGCAAGAACAAAGTATATGCTAAACCCTCAGTCTCAAAACGACCTACAACCTTGACGAAAAAATCGTGGGTAAAAATATCTCTTTATTAGGTTTAAATTAATTTTAGAAAAATGGGTCCAAATAAAATTACTACTACAAAACGTCCGGCAAAAAATCGTAAAATTGGTCAAGATATTATGTAGGGTCATAAATCTTAATTCGTAGTAACAGAGTGTACAAAGTACCCAACAACAGTTATAATATTATAAAAAATAATATACAGTGTACGTCAAAACACTGCGCAAACGGAAAGCCAAAAGGGCCTTAATAATTTCATCACACCCCAGAATCTTTTTCAGACTGCATAAGTACAGGGTGGACAACAAAGTACATGGGTATGACAAAAGCCAAAAAGACTTAACTTCATCACGTGGCGTATCATAATTAATAAGGGAAATACAGGGTGTCTCAAAGAAAGCTGTCAAAAATGTATATGTGTATGGATAAAAACATAAGAAAATTACATCTCAACACATGACGTCACTAAATTTCTCAGACTGCATACAGGCCGGCCAAAAATCAATACAAGGTATATCAAAAATGTATATACAGTGGGAATAAAAACACATACAAAAATTCCGAACTATGGTATCTGACCAAATAACTGAACTACCAAAGCCAACGCGAGCAAAAATTACTCATTTAGAAAAATAGATCCAAACAAAATTAATTATTGACGTCCTCTGATGTATGCTACAAACCGGCCGACACAAACTGTAAAAATTGGGCAAAATATGCATACTTAATTCGTAGTAAGACAAGACTTTGAATATTTTTTCGTAATAATTACCTACACACAAGCCTGAAATATAATCTATAATCTTTAAATAAACACACAAAATATGACATAAAAATAGAACATCACATGAAGTCGCAGAATTAATGTATTGGTCGTATAAGAATTCAAAATTTCGCTATTTGTTCTAATAATACAAGAATTTTTGAACTAAAACGCAGGGACGGATGGCGTACTAAACCCCCTAATATCAAAACGGTCTGTGAGATGGACAAAAAAAACGAAAACTTGATTTTTTAAAATGGCTATTTTACCGGTGTTGTATCAAGTATAAATTAATTTCAGAAAAATTCGTACTCAAAGTACTTAACAATAGAAGCGAATATTTTTCGTTATACCTCTATACGACAAAAAATTGCATTCTTTGGTGTTTTTCGGGGTGTTTTAATAATTCACTCACATAGTCTGCTAATTGATTCCTGAAATAACAATCTTCTAAGTCGTTTGGTCGACGCACCGATTTTCTGGTTATTAGCATTAATATTTTGCAAAAATTATTATTCAGGGTGCGTATAGAAACGCGACGCAATAGGAAAGCCAAAAGGACCGTCGTACTCGTCTCCACAATCACGCAGAATTGCAAAGATTTAGAAAATTTCCCCTTGATGCAGGTGCAAATAATTTAACTATATATGGACTTAATACAACATAAGATGTATTATAAAAATACGTAAGAGGTATATCGAAAGTAATAATTTTCAACATATTCCCCGAAAACGGGAACCTCGTGTATTGGAGAGAGACAGAACTTCCACAAGGTGTTAGCGGTCATGAACCCTGGGAGCCTATCGACAGGCAGGGACTTGTAGTAGGTAACCCTTTGTCAACGTTTTGGACTCGATGCAAAATAATGCAGAGATAGCGGAAACAAAAATTGTCTACGTAACTGACCTCAATATGAAGTTGAAATTTTTCACCCAACGTTGCCAGATAACACAATGTGCGTGTATTTCTCGGTTTTTAGTAATTTCAAAGAATGAAACAGGATTTTGTTTGGAAAACATGACAACGCTGGCGACATAAAGTTTTTAATAAAAAGTTATGTATTTCGTGCGCGGACCACAGATTGTTTGTCCTCCGAAAACAAGCCTCAACGTAGATACCCACCACCAAGCGTCCAAGAACATACCTGAATAAGGAAGAAAACTCTTAAGTAAGTATAACATATTGTTACTAAAATCTGTGTGCATTATGAAATTTCGAAGAGATGTAAGAAAATTGAATTTTACAAAAATATGAACACGAATTTATTTTTGTTACAGGTTACACCTCCGATCATCGCTACTGACGTGGACTCCTGCTGCTACGGTTGTTTTTCGACACGTCTTGCCACTTGAACGAAAAAATTTAAACCATAAGTAAAAAACACCTCTTTTGCTAATGCATTATTAAGTATAAATTAATTTCAGAAAAATGGATTTAAACAAAATCAATTCACGCTCTCTGCTAGTCACAACAAGCTGTTAAACTGAACCAGTTGGATGAAGACACACCGTTTCAAATCTTGGGTGGAAAAATCATCAAAGGACAATTTGGAGGAAATGTACTGCTGCAGCTCGAGCAGGGTGCAGTGTTCCTACCAAATCGAGTGACGGAAGATTTCAGACCGCATCTATGTGAGTTTGAGTCAAAGAAATTTTCGATAATCTACAGAGGTGAACAAGATCTGGGGAAGAGTCATCCAGCAACGAAATTTAAAATTATGAAAAATTAGTTTTCGATTAAAATATTTTCCCGAGTAAAAAGCTATTTTCAAAAATAGCAAAAATCGTAAAATATTTTTAACTGTATGATATGGATAAGAAACTAAATCCTTTAAAACATAGTGGTGTCTTTATTTGAGTAATAATAATTCAAAATAACCACAGTTTTTGAATTAACTTTATGAAGAAATTTTGTGACTTAAAATACCAGCTGCAAAGCTTCTTAGAGAGTGCACAAGAGTAATACCCGACAATAGGACTTTGAAAATTGATAATAACAAATACCTGTGTTGGAAGGTAATCTAGACTTTAGATATACACACATTATTTGACATAAATTGTATTTTTGCGAATTCTTCAAGGGGTTTTTAAATCATATGCATACCATTGCCAATCGTTAGTAGGTTAATCAGCTGTCTCTTCACCTTTCACGTCACTATTTTTCTAATTATAGTTAAATAATGTTTACTTGTAGAGAAAAAAAGACAAATTAACCGTTTTACACTGTTTTTATTTAAAAATATCTTCTCATATACAGGTCAGCTAGCAGCTTGTTTCTATTAAAATGCAGGAGTTCAAAAATACAATATGTCTCTAACGTGAACGATGCCCTACATAAATCCAAAATTAAATCGATCGGGCTTAAAATATAATTACACTTCAGCGATATATCATAAATGCGACCCAGAAAATTATAATAAAATTCATCCATTTTTAATTGTAATAACAAGTTAATTTTTTGTGAAATAACCTTATCGATATAAAGTAATTCCATCACCTCAGAGTCCACAAAATATTGTTGAATGTTTCCACGTGAGAGCACAGTCATTCTAAATCCGTCCAGTCCAATAACTATGTTCAGCTCCATATATCCAAATTGCACGGGCGTCGGGGAATCAGCATTGTCGGGGCTGCTGCTGGAAAATTCTTCAACGATTTTATTCAGACGTAAAACTAACTCGGTCCATTCCATGTGGTCTAGAGAAATGCAGCTACGATCAAGAGCATCCAACCGGTTAATAATGTTTATGGTAGGTTTGAACAATCTCTCCGGACTTAGACCGCAATGTACCATGAAGTAGTTGCTGGTCTCCAACATGAAACACGTGTTTAAAACCAGATGTCTTTCTGCCATCGCCGACTCTTCGCCAAGATTAGTCATGCGACCAACCTCGCCACTGCAGTCGCAACAAGGGGATGAGCAGGAACCATAGCCACTATCATTCATCTTGCTGATACAAAAAAAAACGCAGGACACCAACTAATTATACCATGTGTCGCTAGCGCACTCTTATACTTTTTAAAAAATCCCCTCCACTACTAACTTCTATAAATACTGACTTGACAGTTTTTGTATACACGTTCCTAAATTGAGGAGCTTGTCTACAGGCATGGACTTGTAGTAGATAACCCTTTGTCAGCGTTTTCGATACAAAATAAATACAACCCAAACAAACAAAAAATTATCTATAACTGATCTCAAATTGAAATTTCTCCCCTACCGTTGCCGGACAACACAATGTACATGTAGTTCTCGGTTTTTTAGTAATTTCATAGAATGAAGGAATACCGTCGTGGAACTCCATGAACTACCATGGAACGCCAAGGACTACCATGGAACGCCATGGACTACCATGGAACGACACGCACGTCACGCGCGCCACGCACGCACGTCACACGCGCCACGCACGTCACGCGCGCCACGCACGGACGCCACGCGCGCCACGCACGCACGCTACGTTTCACGCACACACGCACGTTTTAACCACGTTTGACCCACGTTTCACGCACGCACGGGCGTTTCACGAAACTCGGGCGCAAACTCGGGAGAAAACTCGGACGTAAACTCAGGCGTAATCTCGGGCGTAATATTGCTAAATACTAATACAAAAACAGTTCGGCATTTTCGGTTTAAGGACTGTTGATGACCTACATATATTTACGATAATCAATTCATAATTCAGAAATAATCTTAAGGATATATTGTAGCAATATTACGCCCGAGTTTACGCCCGAGTTTGCGCCCGAGTTTACGCCCGAGTTTCGTGAAACGCCCGTGCGTGCGTGAAACGTAGGTCAAACGTGTGTGCGTCAAACGTGGCGTGCGTGCGTGGCGCGCGTGACGTGTGTGGTGTTCCATGGTAGTCCATGGCGTTCCATGGTAGTCCTTGGCTATGGTTCCTGCTCATCCCCTTGTTGCGATTGCAGTGGCGAGGTTGGTCGCATGACTAATCTCGGCGAAGAGTCGGCGATGGCAGAAAGACATCTGGTTTTAAACAAGTGTTTCATGTTGGAGACCAGCAACCACTTCATGGTACATTGCGGTCTAAGTCCGGAGAGATTCTTCAAACCTACCATAAACATTATTAACCGGTTGGATACTCTTGATCGTAGCTGCATTTCTCTAGACCACATGGAATGGACCGAGTTAGTTTTACGTCTGAATAAAATCATTGAAGAATTTTCCAGCAGCAGCCCCGACAATGCTGATTCCCCGACGCCCATGCAATTTGGAAATATGGAGCTGAACATAGTTATTGGACTGGACGGACTTAGAATGACTGTGCTCTCACGTGGAAACATTCAACAATATTTTGTGGACTCTGAGGTGATGGAATTACTTTATATCGATAAGGTTATTTCACAAAAAATTAACTTGTTATTACAATTAAAAATGGATGAATTTTATTATAATTTTCTGGGTCGCATTTATGATATATCGCTGAAGTGTAATTATATTTTAAGCCCGATCGATTTAATTTTGGATTTATGTAGGGCATCGTTCACGTTAGAGACATATTGTATTTTTGAACTCCTGCATTTTAATAGAAACAAGCTGCTAGCTGACCTGTATATGAGAAGATATTTTTAAATAAAAACAGTGTAAAACGGTTAATTTGTCTTTTTTTCTCTACAAGTAAACATTATTTAACTATAATTAGAAAAATAGTGACGTGAAAGGTGAAGAGACAGCTGATTAACCTACTAACGATTGGCAATGGTATGCATATGATTTAAAAACCCCTTGAAGAATTCGCAAAAATACAATTTATGTCAAATAATGTGTGTATATCTAAAGTCTAGATTACCTTCCAACACAGGTATTTGTTATTATCAATTTTCAAAGTCCTATTGTCGGGTATTACTCTTGTGCACTCTCTAAGAAGCTTTGCAGCTGGTATTTTAAGTCACAAAATTTCTTCATAAAGTTAATTCAAAAACTGTGGTTATTTTGAATTATTATTACTCAAATAAAGACACCACTATGTTTTAAAGGATTTAGTTTCTTATCCATATCATACAGTTAAAAATATTTTACGATTTTTGCTATTTTTGAAAATAGCTTTTTACTCGGGAAAATATTTTAATCGAAAACTAATTTTTCATAATTTTAAATTTCGTTGCTGGATGACTCTTCCCCAGATCTTGTTCACCTCTGTAGATTATCGAAAATTTCTTTGACTCAAACTCACATAGATGCGGTCTGAAATCTTCCGTCACTCGATTTGGTAGGAACACTGCACCCTGCTCGAGCTGCAGCAGTACATTTCCTCCAAATTGTCCTTTGATGATTTTTCCACCCAAGATTTGAAACGGTGTGTCTTCATCCAACTGGTTCAGTTTAACAGCTTGTTGTGACTAGCAGAGAGCGTGAATTGATTTTGTTTAAATCCATTTTTCTGAAATTAATTTATACTTAATAATGCATTAGCAAAAGAGGTGTTTTTTACTTATGGTTTAAATTTTTTCGTTCAAGTGGCAAGACGTGTCGAAAAACAACCGTAGCAGCAGGAGTCCACGTCAGTAGCGATGATCGGAGGTGTAACCTGTAACAAAAATAAATTCGTGTTCATATTTTTGTAAAATTCAATTTTCTTACATCTCTTCGAAATTTCATAATGCACACAGATTTTAGTAACAATATGTTGTACTTACTTAGAGTTTTCTTCCTTATTCAGGTATGTTCTTGGACACTTGGTGGTGGGTATCTACGTTGAGGCTTGTTTTTGGAGGACAAACAATCTGTGGTCCGCGCACGAAATACATAACTTTTTATTAAAAACTTTATGACGCCAGCGTTGTCATGTTTTCCAAACAAAATCCTGTTTCATTCTTTGAAATTACTAAAAAACCGAGAAATACACGCACATTGTGTTATCTGGCAACGTTGGGTGAAAAATTTCAACTTGATATTGAGGTCAGTTACGTAGACAATTTTTGTTTCCACTATCTCTGCATTATTTTGCATCGAGTCCAAAACGTTGACAAAGGGTTACCTACTACAAGTCCCTGCCTGTCGATAGGCTCCCAGGGTTCATGACCGCTAACACCTTGTGGAAGTTCTGTCTCTCTCCAATACACGAGGTTCCCGTTTTCGGGGAATATATTGAAAATTATTACTTTTGATATACCTCTTACGTATTTTTATAATACATCTTATGTTGTATTAAGTCCATATATAGTTAAATTATTTGCACCTGCATCAAGGGGAAATTTTCTAAATCTTTGCAATTCTGCGTGATTGTGGAGACGAGTACGACGGTCCTTTTGGCTTTCCTATTGCGTCGTGTTTCTATACGCACCCTGAATAATAATTTTTGCAAAATATTAATGCTAATAACCAGAAAATCGGTGCGTCGACCAAACGACTTAGAAGATTGTCATTTCAGGAATCAATTAGCAGACTATGTGAGTGAATTATTAAAACACCCCGAAAAACACGAAAGAATGCAATTTTTTTTGTCGTATAGAGGTATAACGAAAAATATTCGCTTCTATTGTTAAGTACTTTGAGTACGAATTTTTCTGAAATTAATTTATACTTGATACAACACCGGTAAAAGAGCCATTTTTAAAAATCAAGTTTTCGTTTTTTTTTGTCCATCTCACAGACCGTTTTGACATTAGGGGGTTTAGTCCCTGCGTTTTAGTTTAAAAATTCTTGTATTATCAGAACAAATAGCGAAATTTTGAATTCTTATACGACCAATACATTAATTCTGCGACTTCATGTGATGTTCTATTTTTATGTCATATTTTGTGTGTTTATTTGAAGATTATAGATTATATTTCAGGCTTGTGTGTAGGTAATTATTACGAAAAAATATTCAAAGTCTTGTCTTACTACGAATTAAGTATGCATATTTTGCCCAATTTTTACAGTTTGTGTCGGCCGGTTTGTAGCATACATCAGAGGACGTCAATAATTAATTTTGTTTGGATCTATTTTTCTAAATGAGTAATTTTTGCTCGCGTTGGCTTTGGTAGTTCAGTTATTTGGTCAGAATTATGATTTATGACCCTACATAATATCTTGACCAATTTTACGATTTTTTGCCGGTCGTTTTGTAGTAGTAATTTTATTTGGACCCATTTTTCTAAAATTAATTTATACCTAATAAAGAGATTTTTACCCACGATTTTTTCGTCAAGGTTGTAGGTCGTTTTGAGACTGAGGGTTTAGCATATACTTTGTTCTTGCGTTAGTAGCCCCGTTTTTATTTTTTTTTGCAAGTATATTTTGAGTTCATATGTATATCTGTAATTTCTGTGTGTCTACATCATCTGAGAAAAATTTTGTAATGTCACGCCGCGATTAAAGTCCATTTGTTTTTCGTATGTATGTTTTTGTCTCGGTATATGAATTTTTATACAGACGGCCCATTAATTCAGCGGTGTCACAAGGTTAAATTATTAAGGACATTTTGGCTTTGATTTTTTGTCACACCCTGTAAGTACATGAATTTTGATACACCCTACGAGGTCACGTGCTGAAACTATTAAGGCCCTTTTAGTTTTTGTCTCTCCAGTGGTCGTAGGTTCGAATCCTGGTGCCGTATTTTACTTATTTCTGAAATTTATAATTTTAAAAGTGTGGAATTTATATTTTACCAGACGTAGATATCCGCCTGTGTCGATGCCCGCAACCTATGTTTTTATTTTTGATTTCGCAGACGATGCAATATTTGCCTTGTATGTTGGAAAAATGATGACAAATACCATTACCAGTGGGGGGTGTTGCCGGGCTAACGTTTTCGTAGCTGACCTTATTTTACGAGCATTTATGCACATAATATAATTCCAATTTTTATAACAAACTAATTTCGCGAAATGTTTTGCCTCTCTTTAAATATACTTTTTGAGTAAGTCTACATGTCGTTTTAGGAAAAATGCTATTCTTGGTAGCTGTGGAATTTCGCGTGGAGTAACGTCTTTTTGGTTTTTGTTTTTTATGCATGCTGTACCTACATCGAATTTTTTATTCACCTTCAGGTCATTAAGTTGAAAATCGTCTGTGTTTAGAAGGCCGTTTTGACATCAGGAGATTTATTACGTAGATTGTCTCGCGCTGGTAGATTTAACATAAAATTGTTTTGAATCTTATAGCAATAGAATATTTTTTGCTTGAGGCGCCTAAGACCGTTTTGGTATTGGTTTTTGTCATCTATATGAATGCCAAATGCCACCACGTAAACGTCAAAACGCAGTGAAAACCCCAAAAAACGTGTGGTTAAAATTACAAAAATTATTTTTATAACCACAATATTATTTATGTTTTATATCTTCAAAAATTCTAACACGGGCAAATCTATATATAAAAAATAATCTTATCATTAGGACAAATACCCATAGCGCACTATCCTGAATTTTGAGATACCCTGTATTTTACTTATTCTTAATTCTGAGACGCCAGGTGATAAGGTCTTTTGGCTTTCTCATGCCACCTTGAATATTTTTGTTGTCCGACCCTGTACTATTTGAGAAAATCTGCAACGCAATGATTAAGGTCCTTTTAGCTTTAGATTAACGTCGTCTTTGCTTTGATTTTTGTCTTATCCTGTATAAATATGAATTTTGCGACACCTGGATTTTACTTGTTCTTAATAATTATGATACGCCTTGTGATGAAATTAGGTCTTTTTGTCATTTGTCACACCCTGTACATGATTCTTTTATCAGCTGTTTTGCCCACCCTGTATACTTTTGTTGTCCACCTATTTGAGAAAAATCTCGCATCGATTAAGGACCTTTTAGATTACCCCAGCCTGTACATGAATTTTGAGACACATATTAAATCTGCGTCGCCACGTGAAATTTGACCTTTTTGGCTTTTGTCACACCTCGTACCTAGATATTATTAAGGTCCTTTTGGCTTTCTTATGCCAGCTTCTATATTTTTGTTGTCCACCACTGTACGAGAAAAATCTGTGACGTCCCACAACGATTAAGGTCCTTTTGACTTTAGATTAACGCCGTTTTATCTTTAGTTTTTGTTCTACCCTGTACAAATGTGAATTTTGAGACACCCTGTATTTAACTTATTCTTAAGTCTGAGACGCCACGTGCTGATTCAGGTCGTTTTTTTTGTCACACATTGTATATTTTTGTTCTACCCTGTACAAATGTGAATTTTGAGACACCCTGTATTTAACTTATTCTTAAGTCTGAGACGCCACGTGCTGATTCAGGTCGTTTTTTTTTTGTCACACATTGTATATTTTTGTTGTCTACCCTGTACTTATGCTAATTGAAAAAAACTGTGACGATAAATTATTAAGGTCCTTTTGGCTTTAGTTTCTGATTCACCCTGTATTTTACTTATTCTTAAGTCTGAGACGTCACGTGATATAAATAGGCCTTTTTTATTTTTGTCTCACCCTATATTTGATTTTTTTTTACATATCAACTGTTTTTACCTACCTTGTATATTTTTGTTCACCTCTGTACGAGAAAAAATCTGTGACGCAATGAAATTATTAAGGCCCTTTTGACTTTCCCTTGATTTAACGCATCCTGTATATAATTTTAATCAGTTGCTTATGAGACACCTTGTATTTTACCTATTCTTAATTCTGTGACGTCACCGAGAATCTAGTTTACACCATTTTAAAGTATTATTTTCAAATGCGTCGATGGCTCAGTTGGTTAGAGCGTCGATTTTATAAACCGATGGTCGCAGGTTCGAACCCTGGCGGATTTTTTTATTTTCAGAATTTTGAATTTGGCGCCGTGACGTCAGAGCACGAGATGAGATGCTGGAGATGCTGGACCACGAGATGACGGACCGTTATCTCCCACAGTTTGAATTTGGCGCCATGACGTCAGAGGTTAGCTACGATTGGCTGGGGGCGGGGCCTAGGAGGAAAATGGAGGGGATGGTGCCAAGTGCCGCGTTACCAACTTATAACACTAATTAAAAGCAGTAATAATACAATACAATACCATTCCAATAACACACAAGATTTACAAGATCAGCAGACGAATGACAACACAACAATAGTAAGGCGACAAATAAATAATGTTTTAATTATGTATAAGATTACCTTCTGTTCGGGATTAGAAAATTAGACTGTTAATTTACCAGTGAGTAAAAGTTTCTTTACTGCATTTTGGAATTTTGGCATAGGATATTCCTTTACATGACTAGGTATCGAATTGTAATGCTTATAAACGTGATACGAAAATGATCCTTGGACCTTGTTGGAAGTTTGTGAACTTGGTGCCTGAATTCTATCCTCTCAAACAAGTAACCAGGGACCCCACTCATGATAACACATGATAAAGGGTGCAGCTGTGGAGCAAGCGTCTTTGTTGCATGTTCAGCCAATTTAGCTCCTCATTCCTACGTGCCACCGAATCATACTTCTTTATACCAAAAACGAAACATACACAGACGTTTTGCATCCTCTGTACTCGCATGTCATCTGCTTGAGTGAAACAAAAGCCATACAACGTATCACCATAATTTAAATAACTCAAAACCACCGTGTTGCAAAGAAGCGTCCTTGTTTTCTGATCAAGCGTCTGCAGGAAAAAAGCATTTTAAGGCCCAGAAAAGCCCGTTTTAACAGATTGGTTACATGAGTGGAAAGCCTCAGATCCGCGTCAATCCATACCCCTAGGTTTTTCACAACACCTGCACTCTTTAATAACACATTTTCAACTTTTATCGGGAAGTCTTCTAAGCACTCTATCCCCTTTTTCTTTGGTCCGAACAATAGGAGTGTGGATTTGCTAGAATTTACAGTTAAGCAAAGTTTACGGGATACTCGAGAAATATTTTCAAGATCAGCATTCAATTGAGCAACAGCAGATATTTTGTCCTCCAATGGAAAAGAGCAATGATATAAGTGATTTTCCATAAAAAGCTGCGGACCCAGAATAGAACCTTGAGGAACACCACAATCATATCCTTCCAGCAAAATAAAAAATATATAAAATTGAACCATTAGCCCGTTGTAGAGGGATCGGTGTTCTCGAAAACATAAACAAGTTCTAAGAATCCGTGGTCGCTAGGTGACTATAACGATCATACTGAGAACAAAACTGTTTATACAGTGTGAAAAATAATGCCTTGTAAATGGTTGAAACATTTTTGTTTTCAGAATTATTTAAAATTTTACTTTTCTGATTTGTTTTATTTATTCATGTAGATCAATAACAGATACACACGCGAAGAGAAAAACAAAAACAGTTGTAATTTTACGAATTAAGTAGATATTTCAAAAAGATTCAAATTTGACTTGACTTTACAATTATTTTGATGTTTTTCTATTAGCACATATATCTACTATTGATATGCACGAACAAATCAAATTATTTTATTAAATTACAGAAATTAAAGCAACAAAGTTTTTAGCTTCAAAAATATGTGTGCTATGAAATATATGCTAGGAAAAAGTATTTAAACTATGAGTTTCTTTTTTCTTTAAAATAAGGCATTTTTTGGTAGAAAGGCACAATTGATTTAGTGGAACAATTGGGAACAACAAAAAAATATTCAGTTTATTGAAGGTTTTACCAGAGACATTATTTAGTCACTTTAAACATAACATTTAAAATTCTTCTCTAGATTTCTTGACTTTGTAATAAGAAGTATAGTTTGAGTATTTTCAAGTTCGAAGTCCCAGGCCTATTGTGGGCAAAAAAGAAAATCTCATTCTAGGATCTTTTAAATGGGACTAAAAGAAAAATAAACTGGCAAAATTTAAAATTTTTGAGAAATGACGTTTAACATAACTTTTTTATTGGATTGTTGGATAGACCTTATTGCTTTCCTATATAACTTTTTTTTTGTTTTTTTTTTATTATTTGACGTCAGATTTTGTTTAGTTTGAGAAATATTGGTCTACATAATAAGTTAAAAAGTTCATTTTTAGCACGCTCTGTCACTCAGGAAACACATTATATTTTTTTATAATAATAAGGAGGCTTGTTCAGATTGAAAAACTGAGTAGGTTTGAGACATTTCAAAAGTTAAGTTTGAAATTTTGCAAACTTTATCTTAAAAACTAAAAAAGGCCACATTGCTAGTGTGGAAAATTAGCTTTGTCAAAAAGTGCAAGGCATATGTGATTTTTTGAAACTAAAATGTTGTCAAATTACTTTCGAAACAAGCAAGGCTGAACCCTCAAATTTCAACTCTAATTTTGTTTTACCTTTTACAAGAGTCATTTCACCTATCCGGGGACACACTGTATATTGGTCTGTTTTTTTAGGTGCTCTATTCATTTTTTGCCTCAAAAATGATGTAAACCTAATTGTGGGGGGGATTTACTGGGAATCTACACTTTTTTAGCTCGGAGGGGGTGCTTTCCAGGACACATGTTTATAGGGATTTTTTTTTTAATTTTTGCCTCAAAAATACGCCCTTAAAATCTTTGTACTGAATTTTGAAACACCCTCTATAATATCTTATTGCAACTTTATCATATTGTGATAAAAAAAATCTGTCTTAAATTGTTTAAATGTGCAAATCAAATTACAATTTCGTTGCTTGGGAAGTAAGTAAAGTTACCCACTCAGTATTCATAAATATGTTTTTTTTTAATATTTGCAGGCAGTCTCACTCCAGTTTATATTTAAAAATCGACAGCGATTGTGGGGAAAATTCCAAAGTAAATTTGCTGACAGTTGATCCTACAAAAATAGGCAATGCATCTTGTGTAACAAAGTTTATCAAAACTTTGTTGTCTTTAGTAAGTACCTGTGATTGACTAGTATGCTTTAATTAAAATGCAAATTTCATATTTTTTAGATGGAACATGGAGCTAAGGCTCACCTGAAGCATTTGACAGAGTATTTCAATTTTTTATATGAATTTAGCAAAATGGGTGAAGAGGAGTCCAAGTTTCTGTTAGCTGTTGGTGCGATAAATATTATGGTACATTTTTATTTGGGGCAAAAGGCAAATGAATTTGTAAGTACATTTCTTTGCATTTTTTAGGTACATTCCTCGACACTTCAATGTATTAAATAGTTAACCAGCGCGTTTAGCGAACGCACCAGCTTACAAATAAGGGTATTTTAAAATATTCATATTTCAAAGTTATAGTTGTTACATTTTTGAGTTTTAAACTTTTCACTGGCAGGAATTTCTCTATTTTGTCTCTTGAGTGGGAATTTTACCTTCGCTAAGGTGGGCATAAATTTCGGAATATGCTTGTAACAAAAACAAGGTAATAAACATTGTAATTATCCAGTTTTGTTGTAAATAAAAAAACATAGGCAAAATAGCTCTTACATATGTCCCGCCGGACTGCAAAAGCGTAGTTATTATTTATCAGATGGCATGAATGCCCGACGATTGATAGGCCATTGTTACAGGTCAGTTTAAAAATTAAATACATGTGATTTTTATGTGATCAATTTTACGTTTTTGCAATATAATATTCACTCAACTAAGCTGACGGATTACATTTGTATGCCTTTGTATTACTTCTAATTTATTATACAGGGTTTCACAAATTATCTAACAAATTTTAACCACATATGCAATGTTCATAAGTTGATTTGTAAAAAAAAATAAAAGTTCAACAGAAAAAGAGATAAACATATTGAAGTTTATAACAGATCATGCATGCATCTTTCTACAAAAGCTGTTCAAAATAGTCTCCATTGACTTGAACGCAGGCTAGGGCTCGTCGAATCCAATTTCGGCACACTACTTTAAATGTTGAACAATTTTGAATAGCTTTTGTAGCAAGAAGTGCATGGTCTGTTCATTATTTTTATCTCGTTTTCTATTGAACTTTTATTACATTTTTTTACAAATCAATCTCTTATGTAACACTACATATGTGGTTAAAATTTATTGGAAAAGTTGTATACCATAAATCGCGAATTTTGCATATTCAAATGTAAAACTTCAAAAGGTATATTCGGGAGACCCTATTGGCAAGAATAAGGTCGTTCATCAGGGCAATGTTGGTTTGTGTTGTCGAATTTTTCGTACGTCTTGCGTGTGGCAAATTTTCGGTCCCCCTTAAACTTGTTACACTATTCAAACACCTGGGTTTTTGATAAGGTGGGTTCCTCATATTGTGCTTGAAGGCAAAATATCTCTAAGGTTGTTATCCTCACTCACAAGAAATCTAATTATTATTCGTTGTGCAACGGAAAAATGAACTGTTTGCTCTCTCATTTTGACAATTATTACTAAATAAAAGCAATTGCAGTGACTGTGACATTAAGCATGCCTTCTAAATACCCCATTGCGAAAATGTTAAAAAGAAATTATTGCTAGAGCCATTCGTTTGGTTCTGAGAATAAAATTCCGGGTCATATTTGACTCCCCCTGTACATCCTATTCTGAAGAAATTTTATTTATTTGGCAACTGCTATTTCTTGTTCTAATACAGATTGATGTGAGTGAAGGAGAAGACGAAGAAGAAATGCTCCCTTTGCCAACTGAGAAATATAAACCAGCTTCCCTTGATAAAATGATCACTCTCATTGCTTCCCTCGTTGAAAAAAGCCGAGATTCTAACATGAAACTACAGTTAGGTGAAAAGGACTACTATGCATTGGCAGGAGGTGGAAAGGTGAGTTTCCTGTAAATTATATCTCATGGCTAGAGTACAGGGTGGACCGATTTAAGTGCTCAGTGACTATGTAATAGAATAAATAGTTTGTTTTGCAGGGTTTTTCATTTTTATATCAACAAATTAAAGATAACATCAACTTACAACAAACTCGCAATTTAATACATTCTTTGTGTCGAGGAAATAATCAACTGGCACAGTCTATCATCTGTATGATATCACAAGCAATAACTCGGCACTCAGAGGTAAGTTTGAGTACAAGTAATTAGATTAAAAATTACCTATTAATTTCAATTTTTTTCTTTTTGACCTCATGGATACTGGTTATGGTTATTTTTTGTTATTTCTTCAAGCTTGCATATATTTCTATATACAGGGTTTTCACTTTTAAGTGGACACAAATCGATAAAAATGTATTTTGTGAGATATTTTCAAAAACCTTTCTTTTGTTCGAAAGGCCTTCAAAAACCGCTTCTTTTGACCTTTCTGCCATTTTCAAAATGCAAATCCAGGGCCGGCTGCGATTTTTTTATACCCCCGATTTTTACGAAAACCATTTAGCGAATTTTTTATTTAAAATCTGACCCCACAGCGTTAATCAGAACACCCCGCAACCCCGATATACCAAATTTGAATAAAAAATATACAGGGAGTTCCATTCTGCAGGGTGTCAAAGTTGAGCAAAATAGGAATTTTAAAGGCATCTGCCCAGTCAAGAGTGCCATGGAATCCCCTCAAAACAGTTGAATGGTCAATAGGACCACTCAAGGTGTTGGTGTGCAAAGATCCAATACAAAATATTCAGAGTGTTCTTATCTGTGCCATCTCAAATTACCGAATTTTTGGAACTTTATACTGGTCAAAAATCGAGTATATCAAAACCACTACACACACTATAAACGAACTAAATCTAAAAAATACAGAAGTCTGCCAGTCAGTAAGTCCATATCAGTTAAGATGGCTGGTGTGCCACAACAAGAAACGCACAGAAAATGTATCATCTTAGACAGTGACTTTGTTGAGATAGGTTCAATAATTTAAATTGTTTTTATTTGTTGGTTGGCATTTGGTAAAGAAATACATTACTTTTGCGTTTATCAATATTTTTTCAATAATTCCACAGCACTCATGATCCGTATAAAGTTTCATAAAAATTCACCATTTTGAGATGGCAAAAGATAAGAACACTCTGTATATTTTGTATTGGACCTTCGCACACCAACACCTTGAGTGGTCCTATTGACCATTCAACTGTTTGAGGGGATTCCATGGCACACTTGACACGCCAGATGTCTTTAAAATTCCTATTTTGCTTAACTTTGACACCCTGCAGAATGGAACTCCCTGTATATTTTTTATTCAAATTTTGGTATATAGAGGTTTTGGGGTGTTCTGATTAACGCTGTATGGTCAGATTTTAAATAAAAAATGCCTAAAGAGATTTTGTAAAAATCGGGGTTTAAAAAAAATCTTAGCTAGCCCTGGAATTGCAATTTGACAAATGTGTTCACGTAGAAATTTGCGCATTTTGAAGACCTTTGTATCAAAAAAAAAATTTGAAAATATCCCAACCAATCAATTTTTTTATTGATTTGTGCCCACTTAAAAGTGAACACCCTGTATATTTCAAATTTTAAAGAACACTTAACTGTTTGAATTGTGTCTTATGAAATTCAAATGATTTTAGAATATAACTTCAGATCAGTTTATTATTTTTTAAGAAGTTTTATTTAATTTAAATAATGTTGCGCTCTCTCCGCCAATAAATCAACATGGAACATCTATGATCCAATGTTTCATTCTGATGTGATCTGGGTGATATTTTGTAAAAATAATAATAATAAAATTTGACCTCTTCTGCGTCGGCACGTAGGAATACAGGAATCTCCCATTTTAAATTTACAGGGCTGCCAGCCGTTTTTCAAAATACTGACACTGCTTACTGACAGTACAAGCCAGGCAGGCTCAAGTGGTTCATCCCAACCTTGTTTCACCCAATTGGTTCTTCAGAAAGTGTGGGATGCCGCAGAATGTTGTCCAAACTCTGCCTTAGACTGGTTAGCCTTACAGGTGACCAGGAACCGTTTGGTACATTCCTGGGTATTAAGTTCAATGGATTCGTGGCTGGAGCATTTCCTCATTGCACACAGTAACCAGAGGGTCAGAAATAGTAAGTATTGTGTTGCATGTATGTAGCCCAGTTGTATTTTTTTAAAGAAATAACTACAATAATTATATTATAGTTTAGCTTGAGGGTTTTCATCACTTTTTTTTTTATCTATTTACATTTAGGCTTAACAGATGTCCTGAACAATAATTTAGTTTTGGTTAGTTCCAAAGGTAAAAACATTATTACAACATAATATGGAAATCAACATGGAGCTGGAGGGGGGGCCTAATCTTATAAATGCATTTTTAGTGGCGAAGATAGAGGAATAAAAAAGCAACTATTTGTATAGTTTCATGTACATGTTTCAGAACTACAAAAGGCGTTGCGGTGCCTTCTAACTAATAATAATAATAATAATCTTTATTTCAAAGAATGTAATATACAAAAGTCAACCCAAATGTACAAACTTTAAGTGAAAAAACGTAAAATTTCCTTATATTTATCTGTACAAAAGAATACTAGTAATCTGCTAATTGGTATGATTCTAATTCTATTAACAATTTTTTTTATTTTCTTCTTAAAAACTGATTTATGTTCTATGCATTTGAGGTTATTCGGCAACTTATTAAAATATTTGGTGGACATATAATATGGACCCTTTTCTGATAATGTTAGTCTATGCTTTGGAAAGTCAAAGTTTAGAGTGCGAGTGTTATAGTCGTGACATAAGGAATACCTGTAAAAAAAGGTTTTGTTGTTAAACAAAAACATTATGCATTCAAATATGTATAAACCATATACTGTCATTAATCTATTAGCTTTAAATACATGTTTACCGGATTGATTGTATTTCATTTTGTATATCAATCGAATGGTCCTTTCCTGACATACAAATATTTTTTTAAAACCGTACCTAAGAACTGATTCAACATTTGCGTAATAAACTATCTTGAGAGTAGTTTCATTCATATACTTACTTATAGTTCTTAAAGCATATGATATTTTATTGAGTCTTATCGCGAGATTGTTTATATGTTGTGACCAATCCAAAAATTCATAAAATTCACTAAAATATGTTTTTCTCAACTGAACGAAACCCAATCCAATGGGCTTTGTTCACTCAATCGAGTTTCGATATTTCTTGCTACTAGAATAAAATTAATCACATTATAACCCTTTAATAAAATCCCCCTCAGCATTTTTCTCATCAATTTTGTTATGAACCAAAAAAAAATTATAAAAATTTTAAATTGCGCGCCTTAATTTGGAGCAATGAAATTGCGCTTGTGACGTTGCCAGTTATATTAGTAATCAAAGCCCCAAAAATTCGATATCCATTCTAATCTCAGACGTGCACATTGAAACGAAATCGATTCTCTAAAGAGAGACGGTTGTCCAAACTCGACCTTAGAGACATAGGTAGTTGTTTTGTGGGTCATATGTCAGTTTTAACAATCTGTGGTCTGGCTGGTCCTGTCATTCTCTAATGTAAACCGAACTAATAAAACTAAATGTTTTTCTGAAAACCTGAAAAATTTTCTAAAACCAAGTACTGGGTTTTGCCCAAAATAATTTCCTACCTGCTATATTATTAGCTACCTATAAAAAGGATACCTAAAACATTGTGCAAGTTGAAGTTAAGTGGAACGAAATTTGAACAAGTGCTTATCCAAACTGAACTCGCGATTTGAGAAGACCGACTCTGAAAACTCACAAGTTGGTGACCATTCTGCAAGTAACTTTTAACTCAAAAAATAAATATGTCTTATTTGGCTTTTGCCGCAAAATATCATAATTGATATTGCCGTAAATTGTGTGAACGTTGCAAAACAATAGTCAATCAGCATTTTGAGCCCATGACGTCACAGGCCCAAGGAATTTGAATTTCAAAAACATTTTTAGGGCATTTCCCGGCTTCCCGGCCAAAAAAAATCTGAAACAAATATTTTCCTGTTTTATTTACTATTAAGATTCATAATCAAAAATAAAAAAAACCTGTTAAACAGGCCCATTAAACACACAGATTCAAACATGTAAATTTACTGATATTTTTTTGTTATTGATATATTTTTCGAATGGATTAGAAGTTATTGACACAAACATGTCGATTTTATGAGTTTAAAGACATCACTTTTACAATAGAACTGTGCAACTTTCATCAAACAAAAATTTATTTTTTTACAATTATAATGATGTATAATGGAATTTTAATTATTATTTTAAATTATTCTGCTCAACTTCACTTAAAAATACATACAGTGTTTAATCTAAATTAAATTATTACATTATATTCCATTTCAAACCCATAGAAAGAAAATGTACTGACGGTACAGAACAGCACGCGTGTTCTTACGTAGTATGTGTGTCAGTACATCAAAAATATAAACATATATCTTTTATAAATTCGCTTCCGCATAATTAATAAATCAGATCCACCTCGTTTGTGTTGTTTCTCGTACCTATCGCTATGCCCAAGCCACCTTGGCGCTAGCAGAAAGTGAGGCTGCTCTCTGGTAGCAATATATCCCTTCATTAAAACCTTTCCCATCACCACTGTGACCAAGCCATAATATCTTCGCGGGAGTGAGGCTGCTCTCTGACAGTGGTGTCCGAAATAAACATACTTTTTACAAGTGCCCCGTCTGGTAGCAAGTAAATAAGTTCCTTCTGTTTGCTACAAGTGGCTCGTCTGGTAGTAAATAAATATACCTTCCTTCTGTTTGCTACAAGTGCCTCATCTGGTAGCAACTAGCAACTATATACATTTCAACATCTGTCTGCCACAAGTGCCTCGTCTGATGGGTGATTAGACCTCTTGGCTAGTGCTGGCAAAAACCGAAAAAAATCAAAACCGATTAATCGGTTCCTGTTAAAATCGGTTTCGGTTAAAATCAGTTAACCGAAACTCGACTTAAAAACCGGTTTTCGGTTAAACCGATTAAGCGGTTAAATGGTTTTTGGTTAACCGGTTTTTGGTTAAACCGAAAACCGGTTTTTGCCTCAAATAACCGATTATCGATTAACCGCGGTTCTGACAATGTTTTTTCCTTAAATTTAATTTAAAATCCGAAAACGTGATGACAACTGGCAACACTGCTACTATTATGAAGGCGATAGAGACAATAGAGACAGAATTCACAGAACGGAACTATAGCCATAGCCTTCGTCCGCGACGTCACACGTTGGCGGTAAAGTTGTAAATTTAAATTTACAGAAAAACTAAAGGAAAAATCAAAAACTGAAAGACACTGGTCCGTTTTTTTCCCATTATCTATCAACAAATCCAAAAAAATATATATTTTTTAAATTACACGAGCCCATCCATCAAAAACTGAAAATGGAAAACCAATTAATGGTTTCCTACTAGAACGGGTTTTGGTTAAAATCTTTTACCAGCATAATTGTTAACTGAAAACCGAGTAACCGGTTAACCGAAAATCGATAAATCGAAAACCGATTATTCGAAACCCGAATTAACCGGGGAAACCGGTTAATCGAATAAACGAAAACCGGTTAAGCAAATAATCGGTTTTCGGTTTGGATCAAAACCGCGGTTAACTAAAAACCGGTTAATCGGTTAACCAAAAAATCGGTTTCGGTTGCCAGCACTACTCTTGGCCATTCCTAACCTGAGAGTACGCGGAAGAGTTGGAAGTATTCCACTGCCGCAAAAGGGCAGAAGTGAGTTCCGGGCAGCAGTGCCAGGACATACAATGTATCCCCCAATTAGTGTTCAGGGGGTAAAAACTCTTTTCTTTTTAATTTTATGACAAAAATTGCTCTTGATAAAAGTTTCTCTTGTCAAAATATTAGATTGAAAAAGAAAAAATAAAATTTTGCTATAATTTCACAGTTGTCAAAAAATAAAAAATAAATGTGAAAAGCACTCAAGAGTAAACTACCCTTATTTATTGATTTAATGGGATGTTATAAAATAAATCTTTGCGAACCGCCACTAATATACAGGATGTCTATTAACTGGGAAACTCGGGAAAAGCAAGAAAAAGCAGTGGTTTTCCTTTGTTCGGGAAAACACCGGTAATTGGATTTTAATTTATTTTGAACCCACGCCAGCAGGTTTTTTTTTGTCTTTTTGCGATAGGAGAGGAAAACCTTTTATAGGCACCACGCGCCCGTTCCGCGTGGTAGTGTGGGAGTCTCCCCGAAACGGGGCATACCCACTAAAAACCTCGCCTATTTCAGGGTATAGTGGATGGATTCCAGCCCTATTTTGTAGGAGAGGTGGCTGTAGAGATGTTTGTATGGCTGCTAGAAGAAGCCATGGCAGTTGTGTTTAAAGCTACGAGTGGATTTTCGCCAGATGAGTGGCAGTTTGTTGCCTTTTAAGAAAAGGGACTAGAATATACCTCAGATGAGAGTGTGTCGGGGTCTTGTGTGTGGCAGATGGGGATTTAGGTCATAATTTGTAGCAGCTCGGAGAAGAGCGTTTGGATGAGTCTCCCTGTCTTTGTGTAGGTCTTTAAGGAGAGTTCCTTAATATAATCATTTAAAGGAGATATATTCATGTCACGGTGGATGTGGCGATTGGCGACGTACCAATCGGCACCCGTGATAGTCCTAAGACAACGACTTTGAACTGCTTGGAGTCTTTTGTGATGAGTTTTTGCCATATGCTGCCAGCCAGCACAGGCATAGGTCATCACGGGGCGAACAATGGTTTTGTAGAGAGTGAGTTTTGACTGTATTGGGAGTTTAGATCCTTTGTGGATCATTGGATACACTGCTTTGTATATTTTTAGGGCACCAGCAGGTTGATATAACACTAGATCACGAATGCGCCCAGTACGACCCTGCCCTACAAATCACAGAACACCAAGGCAGGTTCATTTTTTGTGGCCCACCTAACTTTGGCTAGTATTCTGTGGCCTAACCTGGGTATGGGCTCGTATACTTCGGACAAAAATATGAATTTTTTTATCTATCGGTAGAAAATGACAAAAAATCGACCCGTGTCTTTCATTTTTTTCATATTTGCTTTAGATTTGCTGTAATTTTATAGATAATGCTTTCCCGCCAAAGGTTGTGACGTAGTTGCCCTTCCTTATACAAGTGGTATTTCATAATTTTTACTGGAATTCTGATCTAGTTTGTTAGCATATTATGGTATTATTAAGTACCTCATGTACCTTTTATTAAAAGAATTAATTATTGTTAATATCTTTCAATATAATTTCAATGCAGATCAGGGTAATTAACAAAAATATTATCATTATATTAATACATTCTATACGATCCCCGTCGCCAGGTAAACGGCCATGGAAGTTTGGCAATACTGCTTATTTACGAGGATTCATTTGACACTCAACGTCTGACGCGTTAGAACTTACTTATACAGTTCAAATTTGCACTGCAAGTTTGTGTTATTATTTGAATAGTCTTTTACATACCAAATCGAACTTTTCAAAGTATGGAGCAAGGATTAGTGAAGGCGACATCGGACAATCTGCCATCTTACCTATGTGGAATTGGAAATGGTGTGTTCGTTTCTTCTTTTTAGGTTCTGAATATTTGTCATTAACAAAAAGAAAATGAAAATATCACTTTAGACATGAATTATTATTCAAACTTTACTAAAAAGGTAACCAATTAGGGAAGGAATGAACACAAAATAATTTACAGTTTATTGAGCAATCATTTACAATACAACTTATTTAACTTAAATATATTTCATAAAATTAAAGGCCTCACACAATAACCATTATGTGATCTAAAAGGTACCTATATTAATTGATGATTTACCCTGGAATGTATATTGAGCATTGCAAATTCTCGAATTCGTCTTATTATCCTCTCTACATGAATTGAAAGGGAAGCAATTCGTTTGCTTTTTATGCTTTTTATGTAGCGCTGAGGCACAACTTCCTTTTTCATAATCTTGCTTCCCACAGTTTTGAAGAACATCCAATTCTTAGCATCACGCTCAAGCTAAAAAAAGAAAAATGTATCTTTCTATTCTTTTACAGAAATTATTGCAATAAAAGGTGCTCGATTAAAGAGTAAGTAAGAACTTAATATTAGTATACACTTTTAATCTCTATATGTAATATAAATTATTAACAGGGGTTATTTTGAGGTTTATTACATTCAGGTAGATGTAGTCTTGTAATAACCCCAAGACAGTAAGTAAGTATTAAAAAAAGAGGTAAAAGTCCTTCAAACTGTCTATAACAGATAATATGTACCTACTTACGTTGAAATGGTCTTCGTAACAATATAAAAACGTTTTCCTCATTGGAAGGCCAACTATTTCCAACCACCGTTTTCGGTGAATTTCGTCGGTGTCGATAAAAACAATTTTCCAGAGTTTCTGCTGGAGTTTTCACAAGAGTGAACGAACAACCTCCATCACTATTATAACGACGTGCAAACTAGTAAATAACTAAAGATCACTTGCTTATTCTCTGCTAACGCATTGGGCAAAGGGCTGATAATTTTCGCAGGTAGAAACGTTTTGAGACAAACTATTGATAGTTTGACAGCGGTTGTATTTATAAAGGTTAACAGGCCAGGTCAGGTTATTTTATTTGACGGAAGACGAAGAGGGGAGAAGGCGACGTTGCCGGTTCTTAAATTAATGCTAACTACGTCACAGGCATTTCATTACGTATTCAACTCAATTTTGCAACTAAACTACCGGGAAAAAAAATTTTTCTTTAGCGTTTCCGGACGTTTAAAGGCGATATCTATCCATTGCAAAAATAAAAAAAAATTGGTATACGAGCCCATTCTGTAACCGATTAAAAAAAGAGTAAATTGCAGGTTGGTCTTCTGCTTAACTTAGAACCTGGAAATCTTGTAAAATATAGCCGGGAAAATCGGGAAATAGCCCGGAACATAAGATATGAAGTTCAGAGACCAGGCAAGAGAGCCCAATATTTCTTTATTTTTTTAGTTTATTTTATAACTGAACAAAGCTGAAAAAAGAAATGAAAGAACTGGTATACAAGTAGTAAATTATTTACTACCTAGTGGCTATTCAAATGTCATTTAGCCAAGATTTGCACAAGCCTCCATTCATCTTCAAATTAAAAATAAAATAAGTTTAGTCAGATGCCAGTGTTTGGAAGATACATATTAAATGCTAATATATGATGTGTTTTTTAGCTGCTGGTTATCTTTTGGTGTCCCTAGTACCCAGCACACCATTTCGACAAGGGTTTCGAGCATCTCACAGAATGAATCGGGAACCCCAGTTGTCCATTGAAGCACAGGCTGTTTTACACCAAGTGTACTCTGCATTGTTAAGACTGCTTCCATCGGCCAAACACTATACAGATATGCAGCAGCATGGCACCACGAAATTGACCACTTATTTTGCACTGATGATGTATTGTTGTATCACAAGGACTGAGAAGCTAATGGTAAGCTGTTTTAAAATTATTGGTCATTTTCAATTTTAAATGGAATTTTTGAGATATACAATAAAAACTTGCCCTTCCCAAAGCGTTACAGTCTGCGAGGTACGGGTCTATTTTGAGCAGTATTTTCATGCCATTAGATTATTAACTTTACTCATCAATAAGCTTTGGTTGACATGTAAAGTGGACATCAGCTGACACACCCTTGCTGAAGGTTACTGGGAAACTTGTTAAAAAAATGTTTTTGCAATAATTATTTTAGACACTAGATTTTTTTAATAATAGTTGTCGGTCAGTAGTGTAAAAAAAATAGTCATGGAGACAGTGTTGCCAGAGACAGCCAATAATTGTACTATTAACAATTATTATTAAATTAAAAAATATAATAGAAAAATATTTCAAGTGCACAGGCGCCAATCCGAATTTGAGTTTTTATTTCTGCGGCTTGATTAGGGTCACACACTTCACTTTCGCCACCTAACCTGCCTTGTTAGTCTAATCTAACACTATACAGTTTGACCTATTTATGCTTCAAAAAATCTGTGTCCTGGTACGTTGTGCTAAAAAATGTGGGTTTGTCATATAACCATTTTTATCTTAGATGCATATTGTCTGAGGATGTTAAAGTACTTTCTTTGAAATTGCAAGCTGCTGAACTGAAATTTAGCAGTGCTGTTTTTGAAGACGGAGAATAAGCTGAGAATGTAAATTTCTACATATGTGACAGGGGGGGGCCACCTGCACTGTTTTTGGATGGTGCCTTTACTCGTACCTTTATTTAGGTTATCTTTGTTCTTGCAGGTACATCATTTTAATGCATCTTTTCCTTCTGCAACAAAAGGGTACCTACTCTTGTTTCATAATAAAATCAACCTTTGTGTTCAAATTTGCAATATGTGCCCCAAAACACCCGTTAACTCCAAAACTTGAAAAATAAAATTTTCACCTACCAGTTTCAAATGGCACCATTTAAAATGACCAAAAATTTCCTGTGAGCAATGTACCCCAAATTTTTGCTTTTAAATGGAGCAGATTAAACTCGACAAAATTTGGACATCCGGTTTCAAGAAAACTAATGATTTTTACACAATGCCCATTTGTCATTTTTCTCTTAATTTTGAAAGTACAATTCATCTGTAACATTTAACCGCGGTATTTCAGCGCAAATGGTTGTTTTTATCGTTATGAAACAAGAGTACCCTTTTGTTGCAGAATTAAAAGATGCAAAGATGAATGATGGACCTGCAAGACCAAAAATATAACCTCAAAAAAGTTACGAGTAAAGGCTCCATCCAAAAACAATGCAAGTTTCGCGAATGTTGAAAATATCTAAAAATGGCAAACAATTTAAACAAGCTCCTCTTCTCAAAAATTACTGCAAATGGACTTAGTCACTTTGTATATCACAGAAATATTGTTGAAAATCGTTAATCTCTGTGGGCACTTTTTCATCACTCATTATTAATGTATTACTTTGCCAAATTCCCAAAATATGTTTACAATTCTGCATTGTATCAGCAGTGAAAACTATTATTGCTTTTGCAACACGCATAATTGCTTCACCCTTTTTAAGAATGTAGTGTTCAAGCTGCTGATGGGCATTGGGAACATCAATGCTCTGAATGCAGCTGTCCTTCGAGGTTTTAGGTAGAGGGTCACATTTCTAAACTTATATGCCTCTGGGGCCAGATGTCAGTCTTTCCCCCACTATAATACATTCCGTAAAGACATCTAAAATATTCAGGAAATGGAATATTTTTAAATAATTTCAGGGCTGATTTATCAGATGGTATAGGAATATCTGAAGAAAAAAATATACCTATGTTAATCTTTAAAAATGGCGACCGGTTGCCATATTGGATTTTTATGTGGAATAATCATGGAAGGCCTTGTGATATATCAAATCGAAGGAATTTCCATTAATATTGGGCAAATTTTTAAGTCGTTGATTGCTCCATCGAACAAATCGAACTTCCATCAAGGCATTTTAAAGTCAACATGTTTGATCTGGTGAAATTCATAGGGCCGTTTTTTAACTCAATGTAGTTTCATACGATTGCTCAATGCTCTTAGAAAAGATCAATGCGTGTGTTTTGAAATTTTGAGGTTATGTGTTTTTGTGTTGTTCCAGCATTGTAATTTATTATTATCCTGCATTTAGGAATTAGTGAGATGTCAAAAAACATTTAAAACACAAAAAAAAACAAATTGGTAAAGTGCTTAAAATAATTGTCAGAGTATCTGCCACTTATTTTTTCTGTTGAAATTCCACAGAACATTTTCAATTGCTGTCCTACAATTTAGTAATATTTCATATTAAATTATTATTATTAAGTTTATTCACTCATTAGAAAAAATACATATTAAAGTAATACATTTTTTTAGATTGTAGAATAAACTTCAAATCCTCTGAAGTATTGCTTGTTTGAGGAAAGTGTGTTTATATTAAACACGGTAATTACCAGATTAAATTGAATTGACACGTTTACACATATAATTAACAATAATTAAATATCCTAACTAAACAATAATAATACTAGATGATAAAAAATATAGTACAGGCTGTACCATTGTGATGTTACGAGCATCTCGGTAATGTTTAAGATAAATTGGTGGTTCAAAAACTAAACTTGTGTAGTTTTGTTTTTCCAAGGAATTGAATGCCTCCGAGAAAGAAACAAATGAATTTCAAACAAACAAGTTACTGTAAAATAACCTTTTTTTAAATCAAGGCGATTTTGTTGCATATTTCATTGGACTGTGAACTTTTTTGTTCCAGCTAAGAGATTACAAGCCTTATTTTGTTAATTTTCAAGATAAAAAAAATGGTTCAAACACCACACCTGTGTGTAGTTTTTCCAAGGAATTGAATGCCACCAAGAAAAAAAACACCAATTAAGTTGGCAATTTTGTTGCTTTTTTTGTGAGACTAGCTAAGTCCGCACGCTTGTATATTACTTTGGGTTTAGCGGAAGTAATGTTTCCAGTTCCAGCTAAGACTACAAAAAAAAAACAATTTTTTTTAACCAATCAAAACGTCACTTCCGGCTAAACCGAAAGTGATATTCAAGTGTGCGGTAGAGATTTTTTATTCACTTTACTAGTCTAATGAATTTTTTTTAACAAAATCGCCATCTTTAACTCTTTCGCTGCTATTGATGAGTTTGCAAATGAATTTCTGTACCCATAGTGCTAATGACGAGCATTTTAATTTAAATTTTTTGGGCAAACTGCTAAACACAAGTTATCTACCATGCGGGAGCCGATTAAAATGGGGACAGGCAAAGCCTTCTTATTGGCCAAATAAGCCATGTGATTGAATCACGTGATCGAGTATTCTTGTCAAACGCAGTTTGGGCATCATGAAATCTCTTGTCTATGATCATGAACTTGTCTAGTGCTTTATAAGTTGGTGTACGGTGGTTTATTGTGATTAATTACTATTTCCCTCACTTTTAAGATTTTGAAAAAAAAATTAAAGTTAATTCATTTTCCGTATATTGTAATAGTAGTATTAAAAAATAATGGGAAGGCTAGGTTTACGTCTATTTTCAATATTTTAGGTAGACATAATGTTGAAAACAATCCTCTAAGATTAACTGGAAGACATTTTCCTGACAAACTACATTTAGGAAAAGACCTAGCAAAACACCGAGAGTCACGTTATATGTATAAAGAGTGTTCTGCCCCCCTTTGCGTCGCCCCATGTTTCGGTATTTACCATACCAAGAAAAAATTCTAGAATGTATCGTATATCTTTGTATGAAATAGTCTACAACAAAAGATTTTTTATTTTGTGCACCTTGTGATTTATAAAATAAGACGAATATATTCGTCAACAGCAGTTTGGTTGCAAAATAAATTCTTTTTTTGTTGTTGCCGCTACTGCTACGGACGATTTATCTCACATGTGGAACAATGCCGCAGTTATGGCCAACGTTGATTTTTGTATGTGCCGTTGCGAAAGGGTTAAACAACGGTTATTTGGCAATAACTTTTTTGTTTGAAATTCAACTGTTCCTTTCTTGGTGGCATCCTGTTGCCTTCGTGGTGTGACCTCACCTGGGGAAATGATATTGGATGGTGTTTCCCAGGGTTCTGTCCTTGGACCGGTTTTGTTTCTGTTGTATGTTAACGATCTGGCATTTATAGATATTGAAGTGAGATTTGCCATGTTTGTAGATGACACTGCCATATTTTGGCGAAGCAAAGTAAAGATCCTCAGCAGTTGAATGGCATAATTGAAACTGATATCCTTAAAGTCAAGTTGTGGTGTGATTCTAACCGGCTCTCATTTAATGTCCAAAAGACAAATGTTTTACTGTTTAAGTGCCTCTAGGGGGTCGAACTTTGAAAGAGTCAAACTCTTGTAAGTTTCTTGGCTTGCACATTGATAGTAAATTGTCTTTTCAGGACCACGTTGAACATTTGCGGCATAAGCTGGACAAGGGTTGATTTGTGTTGAGAGTTATCTCGAGTGAGCTCAGTAGAGCTGTAGCGAGGAACGCTTACTTTGCCCTCATTGAATCTCACTTGAGGTATGGGATTTGTTTCTGGGGAAACTGTGAACTGCTCAAATCTGTCTTTGTCCATCAGAAGCGAGCACTGCGATTCATCAGTGGATCTGGTGTCCGTGACTCATGTCGTCCTCTTTTTAGAGCCCACATCGATATTTATTTTGGAGACTCTCTGCTTAATGTTTAAAAAACATCGTAATGATATTCTTAATTCGTCTAGGAACTCTGGCTGCAGCACGAGGCAGGTTCTAAGGATAGATCTTCCTATACCTTATACTACATATGTAAAAAAATCACTGCTCTACACCTCCCGAAAGATGTTCAACCACCTACCTTTGCATATAAGAAATATTGGGTCAATTACAAGGTTTAGAATCACGGTAAAGCTTCTTCTCTTGGAAAAAGCATATTATGTACTGGATGAATACTTTCAGGATAATTCAATCTAAGTTCTGACTAGACACTGTAATATGATTTCTGTTCAGCATGATGACGGTTTTTGTTGATTTGTACTGCACTGTATTGTATGTATTGTGAAAACTTTGTCCATAAGATTTTATCTTTAACAATAAAGTTCATTTTATTATTATTATCTCGACTTAGCCAAAAGGCATTCGCACTCCCTCTACGGGGAACATTCACTCAGATCCCGGGTATCCCGGATACCAAAAGGATCTGGCTCGGACGAGACCCTTGCCATGTTATCGGGCCTTAGGTGACATTGATGTTGTTGGACGATCCTGCATTCCCCATGAATTTCCTGACGGTTCGGGCTGTCGCAAGTAGTACCGCTTTCTGCATGGACCTGTAAAGACTATCAGTTAGACCCAGCTCCTTGATGTTTCTCAGTAAACTTTTTGGTATAACACCAGTTGTTGACATGATGATTGGAATCATCTGGACGTTCTCCATTTCCCATTGCCTTCTAATTCGTTCTTCTAAATCTCTGTACTTCGCGATCTTCTCGACTTGCTTCGCACGCAGGTTGTTGTTGTTCGGGATGGCCACATCAAACAGAGTTGTCTGCCTAGAAATTTTATCAACTATTATAAGGTCCGGTCTGTTATGGGCAACTCGTTGATCTGTCAGAACTGTACGATCCCAGTACATCTTGTAGTTGCTGTTCTCAAGAACAGGCTCAGGTGTGTAGTTGTAATATGGGACCCTCTCTGCCTGCACAAGCAGCAGCTTTTCCGCCAGTTCCTGGTGCAAGATCTTGGCAACCGAATCATGTCGTTCCTTATATTCCGTTGATGCGAACATCTGACATCCTCCTGTTATGTGCTGGATTGTTTCTGAAGTTGGGCACCCGTATCTGCATCTGTCATCCACTACCGATGCATCTCCTACAATGAATTTTAGGTAGTTGCGAGTTGGTATAACCTGATCTTGTATGGCCAGTAAGAAGCCTTCTGTCTCGGGGAACATTCGTCCCGAGGTCAGCCATTAGTACGACGCTAACTTGTCGACATGTTTCTGGTTAACCTCATTAGGTTTCTCTAACCACCTCTGTAGTTTATCGTTGTCGGCGGTTCGGTGGTGATTTTGATGCTCGTGTTCCGTCAGACGTAGCGGTGTTGAGACATCTGCTCCGCATATAGCTTTATGTAGTGTGGAGCTGTTGGCCTGTCTGTGGAAATAATTACGCAGATTTCATATTTGTTGGTCCAATTGCTTGCTGAGGTCTGCCAATCCTCTGCCTCCTTGTTGACTTTGCAGAGTTGTTCTTTCTACGGCGCTACGGGGATGATGCTTATGAGCTTTTGTCAGTAGTGTCCTAACTTTTCGTTGCAAGTTGTTGATGTCCGTGTTGGTCCAATTCACTATTCCGAAGGAATAGCTGAGTACAGAGCACGCATACGTGTTTAGGGCCTTAAACAAATTCCTGCTGTTGAGATCAGTTCGCACTACTTGTCTTACTCTCTTGATGAATTCATTAGTTAAATCGGTCTTCATTGTTCGATGGTCTATCCTTTGAGCTTGCTTCATCCCGAGGTACTTGTATGTATCTCCCATGCTCATTGCTTCGATCTCCTGTCCGTCCTGCATCTCGTGTGCGCCTTGTTCGAGCTTTCCCCGGGCGATGTTAAGGGTGCGGCACTTGTCCAGTCCAAACTGCATTCCAATGTCCCCGGAGAACTCCTGTACAATTTTAAGCATTTGCGTCAGTTGGTTTTTGATTGCGGCCATCAGTTTTAAATCATCCATGTATAACAGGTGATTCAACTTGAATGCTTCTGCGCTGTTGCTTTTGATAGCGAAGCCATATTTTGTAGAGTCCAACCGATGTGATAGAGGGTTCATCGCCATGCAGAACCACAGTGGACTGAGTGAATCTCCTTGGAAAATCCCTCTTCGGATGTTGATTGTGTCGGTCTCGATGTTACTGCTTGCGGTTCTGAGTTGTATCTTAGTGCACCAGGTTGTCATAACGTGTTCTAAAAAGGATGATCTATTTTATACAGCTTTAAGATACCTGTGAGCCAGTTGTGAGGTACGGAATCAAATGATTTTTTGTAGTCCACATAAGTCATGTAGAGGTTTCGTTGCTTGGAATGAGCCTGGTTGCAGATGACAGAGTCTATGATGAGTTGCTCTTTGCATCCCAGTGCGCCCTTCGCGCAGCCCTTCTGCTGCATTGCCATGATGTTGTTCCGCTCGCGGTGAGCATATATTCGCTGTGTAAGGCAAGATGTGATTATCTTGTACAGCGTAGGCAAGCAGGTTATTGGGCGGTACTTGGCAGGGTTATCCGTATTCCGCTGGTCTTTTGGTAATAAGTAGGTGGCACCCTGTGTAAGAAACAATGGCATTTTCTGAGGATCGAGCAAGACTTCATTAATTAAGGTAGTTTTTTGTTCATGCGTGCACCACAACTTCTTAATCCAATCATTTTGGAGATGATCTGTACCTGGTACCTTCCAGTTGTGGGAATTCTTGATGACATTGGAGACCTCACCGGTTGTGAATTGCTCGTGTTCCATCTGGCTATAGTTCCGGCCCATCTCGCGTTCTTCACTGCTCCAGCTTGCACTGACATTGCATAGACCTGGTGTGGCAGGTTGATTTCTCCAGAAACCGTCGACCTGTTCTCTGCTAGGGTAACTCGTATTTCTGGCATCGGCGCTAGAATTCAAAGTACGGTAGAAAACTGTTTGTTGTCTCAGAATTCAATCTTGGTAATGGTGGTCTGTGCCTTCGTATCGCAATACTGCCTTTCTCATCTATGTGTCTAAGCCTTCAAAGTGGTCTTCGTTAGCCGATTCCAGACTCTCAGTTGTTGGTTCTACCGTTTCGGCTTCTAGTTGTTGTCCAGGCTCTTGAAGTTCCCCATTGTTGTTGTTGTCGTCTATGTCTATGTCAATGCTTTCACCGTGGATCTCTAGCTCAACTTCCCGTTTGATAGCGTTAAGTCGCGTTTCTGGAATTCGATTATTTTTTTAGAATAGTTCGATACTGATCTGACACTCTTTGTTCAGACACTTGCATGTGTGGAAACTCCCTGCAGAACTCGGCATGCAGTTGTTGTCGGTAGCCGATCATCTCTTGTCCTAAGTTTGTCACCCTGTAACAAATACGCATTATCATTCATGGACCCAGTCCATTTCATGCGTCGTCGTTGTAATCCCGCCTGAGTGAACGCTGGCTGAAGTTCCCTAGTTCTCGTTTGGCTCCCATGTTGTAGATGTTCGTGTTGCTGGGCGTATTATTATTATCATTATCATTATTATTATTATTATCATCGACTTAGCCAAAAGGCATTTGCACTCCCTCTACGGGGAACATTCACTCAGATCCCGAGTATCCCGGATACCAAAAGGATCTGGCTCGGATGAGACCCTTGCCATGTTATCGGGCCTTAGGTGACATTGATGTTGTTGGACGTTCCTGCACTCCCCATGAATTTCCTGATGGTTCGGGCTGTCGCAAGTAGTACCGCTTTCTGCATGGACCTGTAAAGATTATCAGTTAGACCCAGTTCTTTTATATTTCTCGACAAACTTTTTGGTATAACACCATTTGTTACACGATGATTGGAACCGTCTGGACGTTCTCCATTTCCCACTGCCTTTTAATTAGCTCTTCCAAGTCTCTGTACTTCGCGATCTTCCCGGCCTGCTTCACACGCGGGTTGTTGTTGTTTGTGATGGCCACATCAATCAGAGTTGTCTTCCTAGAAATTTTATCAACTATTATAAGGTCCGGCCTGTTCTGGGCAACTCGTTGATCTGTAAGAACTGTACGATCCCAGTACATCTTGTAGTGGCTGTTTTCAAGAACAGGCTACGGTGTGTAGCTGTAATATGGGACCCTCTCTGCCTGCACAAGCCAGTCCATGAGAGCCTGGATTGGCGGGATTATCTTTGGAGGAGATGTGTTGCCAACAAGAGGGAGATAATCTGAGAAACCCTGTTGCACACAAAAGTCGTCCACTCATAAGGTCCACTTTTCACCCAATGCAGAGTTATCATAGAATCAGACCAGGCGAAGATTTGCAAAATAGAAACCTTATCTGGGAGAGAATTAGTAACGAATTTAATTAACTTAATTCAAGGCGAGAAATTGATACCTTTTTGAGGAGAGCTACTTTTCCTTTGGCGCAAAGTTACTTTGAATTGAATGATGCCGACGCAATATTCTGAGGTAAATTACTGTGCAATACCCCCTCTCACTTGCGTCACAGAAGTCATGTAGTTCGACTGAGATATAATTTTGAGATGAGAAATGAGATTGACGGAAGTTCGAAGATAACTTGTTGCCAAATTTCAATAATATGTTCAGGAGCAGGCGCATCCCAATCTAAGACGATTTTCCACAATTCTTGTACGAGTTTTAGATACATGGTGGGAGGAACTATCATACCACACGGGTCAAATATTTTTGCGAATTCAAAGAGAATAGTTCGATTATTGCAAAGCTTATCTAGAGGGAAAATCGTGGGAGAGTCAAATGAGGAAATCATCAAAAGATAGATTCCAAGGGTGTCCTAAAATTTTGGTCCCCACATCGGCGTCTAAATCCAAAGAGAGAGGTTTGGTTTGGCGATCATTTAGAGAAAGTTGGAACAAAAATGAGGAGTTATTGCCTGTCCACTTTCTCAATTCAAAGCCTGCTTCTTTTAACATAGAAATGAGATCACGTTGCAGTTTTGGGGCAATAATAAGTGATTCGCAACCAGATATGATGTCGTCGACATATGTAAAATTATCTTTGGCGATTTGTTTAATTGTTCTAATAATTGTTAAGAAAGGGCTGACCAAAAGTGACTGTGGTTAACTTGTAATCCTTGATTGGTTCGTTGTGCGAGAATCTCCACAAAATCCTAAGATATTCAGTATGGTTTTCCTCTACTAACATTTGACAAAACATTTTTTTATGTCACTGGCGAATAAAATCAAATGAGATCTAAAACACAGGAGAATTGAAAAAATGTCTGGCTGCAACTTAAGACCAATCAATTAGGTGTCATTTAAAGACTGGATCTATAGCAGTGGCGTCAAAGAATGCCAGTGGTCATACTATCTGGTCGGATTACACAATGATGAGGGAGATAGTAGGAGCAACGATTGGGTGCAGGATCTGTGACTGGAATCATGTATTACAAATCGAGATATTCCTGCATAAAAGCAGAATACTGAGAATAAAGAATAGGATTGTGGTTCAATCGTTTTTTGAGGGAAAAGTAATGTCGAAGTGCTATGTCTCTAGAGCCTTCAAATGAGGGATTAGAGTACTTAAAGGGTATAGACCTTGTATCGAACAGAATTTGCACGTGAACACTCTGTGTGTAATTTTCTTCTTCTGCGAGAAGTTCATCTGAGGAAAACGTAGAAGCTTGGGGTACTTCTTCCAACTCCTAAAATCGCTTGAGGGACTGATCTAAACTTTGATAAGTTTTAAGAAAAAAAGAGTTAACCATGAGTGAGAAAGAGGTTGAAGTTTTCACTGCTACTGTTATGACCCAACTGAAAATAGTTTCTAAGGCCACAGGTCTATGTAACGTAGACACGCTTTTATTCTCTGTCACCAAGAACCTACAAGTTTCGCTTGCTAAAAATCTTCTCCTTTTTGCAATCTCAGTGGAAAAAATCCAGAGAATTTAACCAGACACCAGAGAGACTATGAAATATTTGAAGTGTAGAAAAAAAGTCCTCTTATTAAAGTTCCTGTGTGATCTAATTGCCACTAATCTCCAATTAAAAGTTCCCTTGACCTGCAAAATATATTTATGATTAACATTTTTGTTTCTTTGGTATTGCACGAAAAGTTGGCCATGGACACGTTTTTCGTTTTTTTTCGTACATTTTTTTCTCGAGAGCTGAAGGCCCTGTGTAATTTTCTGAAATATCTGAGCACCTGGTTGCCTGGTTTCTCAGTGCCATCAATTCAATATAAACATTTTATTCTATCTTTTAAAATGAACAACCTATGGCTGTTAATAATTTTTGCCCCATTTGAAAGTTGGCCATGGATGCAGATTTCTTTTGCACCATCACCAACTGTCTAAAAGTGACACTTTTTTATTTCTTACATTTTTTGTTTAATAAGAAATTATCAATTACTAATAATAATCTGTAATATTTGATCAAATGAGTGCATTTAGTGAAAACAACATGTTGAGTTACTAACCTTGCTAGGTTCACTAAACGATATACATTGCCAATCCAGTGTAATAAGCAGCTTTCACATTTTGCCAGCGTGAATATTTTGTGCTGTTTGGCAGTGGCGATTGACGCTCATGTGCCATGGAATTTGTCAGTTTGTGTAATGACCTCTTTTTGTGGTTGACAAACCACATAAAATTCAATAATTCTACCATATGAAAATGCCTGGCTTAAAACTCCTCCACAGAAAGGAAACTAAACAACAACTTTACAATTCCTAAAAAAAAAACAGCTTGTAGCCCAGAAATTCTGAGCCTGTTATTAATTCGATTCTTTGAGTACCTATTCATAATGGTTAGTGGGGGTTAGTGTCAAATCACATATAGTGTTGGAAAGCTGTAGAAATGTTCTTTTTTTACAGTTTGGTCAATATTTTCTACAACTGTGGCATTTATTTCATCCAAAATTGTCGGAGCCATCAATACCTGCTTACCACAACAAGCAAGCATTACTAGCTTATTGGAATCATGTCTGTACCGAGTGTCCCGAAAACGTACAGCTTATGCTTGCTAATGCTCATGTCACCAAAAACATTGCATTCAACTACATTCTGTAAGTGGCGTAATTTGATTGATTTTATATGGGTGTATATAAATGTTTGATTGCCTTTAGGGCTGACCACGATGACCAGGAGATAGTGTTGTACAATCGTGCCATGTTACCCGCCTATTATGGAATTTTGAGAATGATGTGCCAACAGTCTAGAGTGTTTACAAGGAACCTGGCCAATCATCAGAATCTCCAATGGGCATTCAAAAACATTACACCACATCCTACCCAGTATCCGCAGGTCAGGATATGATTAATCTATTTTTTATTATGAGTGTTGTGCATTTGCATTATTTGGGGCTAACTTGAGTTAGCATAGTTAGCAGTTAGCAGTGCTGCATCATTCAAGGGTGATATAAACATTCCACTCGAGTTGTACAGGGTGTCCCAAACTCGACGCCCCAGGGTTATTATAGGCATACAAAAGCAGCCAGTGAAAATGTAACTTGTGGGTTTCGCGTAGGAACATTCAAGCTTGCTTTTGGGCCGAAATATAGTTTTTAGGAAGTTGGGAAATATAGGCTATGACGTCATCAAATATATTTTTCCCAGGACCATATCTGTTTCTCTTTATATTTGGAAAGAGCACGTTTTTCTGATAAACTTTCGTAAATATATATTTTTTTATATCTTATTTCACTAAAAAGTTATATGCGTATTATTTGTAAAAATATGAAAAAGATGCCATGGTTTTTTTTTATGACAATCTAGTTAGCCATGACTTAAGAAGGTATATTTTGGAACAAGTATTAAAATTTTATTATTAGTTATAAAAATATAACTGCATGAATGCCTTTTTAAGAAAAGCTGTTTTTGCTGTTATTTTTTCTATTAAATCATCAATATTCCTGGATGGCATTTTGTAAACAAGTTTTTTCAGAAATTTTCATAAATAGAAACCTAATAGTTAGGCAACTTTTCTGGCCATTTTATGAGGCCATTTATCCCAATCCATTGGTTTCCAAACTCATTATTTAGAAATTCTTTTACAATGTCGGCTTTGTGGGGTGGAGTTCCGTCGTGTTGAAACCACATAGTTATTGCAATGGCACATTTTCCATGAGAACTACCAACTGTTGTTGCAAAAATTAGAGATTATATTCGTGTAATACAAAGTATATACAGGGTGTCTACTGACGGAGGGCCACTTGGAAATATCTCGACAAATATGCATTTTTCGGAGAACTTTATTTGAAAAAAAAAATTACCTTTTGGATGGCCCAACTTTGTGTAAAAACAAATTCGAGATCCATGGCCTACTTTCCAAGAAATTTTTGAAAAACCCGAAAATTGCGGATACTTTTTTGGCATGTAACTTTTTTATTTCAAGAGCTATCGAAAAAGTTTCTGAATAGAATTTGTAGGCAAAATTGATTACTTTAAGCCTGCTTTATCATAATTTGGTTGAATTAAAGTTGCTTTCCACGTACATTACAAATAAATTGAATGTGTCTTCGTTTGAAAATGCCATGCTAATTTTATACAAGTACCTATTTCTTGAATCAATTCTTTCAACTTCTATCAAACAATAATGTTTGAAAGATCCAATTGATTGACTGACAGAAGCTGGTTGCTATTGTTTTTCAAGGCATACTAGAAAATTTAAAAAATGTGGGAGATGCAGATTTCTCGCAACAAATTTCATTTCGACAAAAGATTTGCAATGTAATGTGTTGTGAAATTAATTAAATCGATAGCTGTAGTTTATTTAACCGAACTTTGAAATCATTTTTCCAAGACATCTAAATTTTATTTTATTTTTTTCTAAAAAAATTGTAAATCAGGCTAACGCAAGGGATATGTAGCGCTTGTGATATATCGATTGAAAGTGCATAAAATAGGTAGTTTTTGTATGCCATGGCCTGCTATAATTGAGTAACTTTTTTTAAGCGCTAAGAGAGCACCCCCTAAACCGTGGCATTTTGCCAAATTATGATAAAGCAGGCTTAAAGTAATCAATTTTGCCTACAGATTCTATTCAGAAACTTTGTCGATAACTCTTGAAATAAAAAAGTTATATGCCAAAGAAGTTTCGGCAATTCTCGGGTTTTTCAAAAATTTCTCGGAAAGTAGGCCATGGATCTCGAATTTGTTTTTACATAAAGTTGGGCCATCAAAAAGGTAATTTTTTTTTCAAATAAGGTTCTCCGAAAAATGCATATTTGTCGAGATATTTCCAAGTGGCCCTCCGTCAGTAGACACCCTGTATATCCTGAATCAAATGAGCCTTGGCTTGATCAGGTATCCATGGAAAACAATTGACAGCTGATAGTTTATTATTCTTACCTGTCATAATTGAAATACCTTCTCTTGACATAATTGTATCCAGTCATTGAACGTATCATAAAACTTCAATAATGGTAACACAATGAAAAACTTGATATGTTATATTAGTCTATGGAGAAGCTGAAAAAAATGCTAGAAGAGCCGTTAGAATTTATAGGGAGAAATATCCTGATCACAAAATGATTATTCGCTTAGAAAAACTTAAGAGAGAACCAAAATGCATTTTCTACCCACAAAGGCAAATCAATTAGAAGAATAGTTTGCACCAATTATGCAACAATGTCATGATTTTAAATTACATTACCTAGAAGATTTGGGAGAGGCAAATAAAGAAAAAAGCCTTGATTATATTGCTGAAATCATGGTGGTGACCGAGATTGTTGACAAGCTTATTTTGAGACATATACTTTGGACAGACGAAAGTCGTTTTGTTAGTAATGGTTTACCTAACTGTAAAAACGAACATTATTGGTCCACTGAAAATCCAATTCGGAATCTGGGACACTTCGGCATTAATGTATGGTGTGTCATAATTATTGGTCATCATTTAGTTGGGCCATATTTTTAAGAATGGAATAACATACAGAGAATACGTAAAGGTTGGAATAAATTCGGTAAAATGTTGTACTGTTTGATTAAAAATTAAGAATGCTTAAAAATGGAACTGTCTAAAAACTTAATAATGTATGTTAAATTTAAAATTTATGAAAAAATTTGTTTATGTAATATATTATTATTATTTGCGTACCGATACAAGGAAAGTGCGTTCTTTTAAATGACGCTATCAAAAATAGTGGTTGCCATTTAAAAAATATATAGATGACGTCATAGCTTGGTTAGTAATGACTTCAGAAAGACGACAAATATGTCTAAATATGTGACTTTCAAAATTATGTCGGATGTGTCGAAGCGTTTTTTTTTTAATCGCACAGTACAACATTTTACCGAATTTATTCCAACCTTTACGTGCTCACTGTATAATACATCTGTCAAAAATATACCTTCATAAGTCATGGCTTACTCGATTTTAATAAAAAAAAATACCATGGCATCTTTTTCATATTTTTACAAATAATACACATATAACCTTTTAATGAAACAAGATATTAAAAATTTTTATTTACGTAAGTTTATGAGAAAAACGTGCTCTTTCCAAATATAAAGAGTAACAGGTATGGTCCTGGGAAAAATATATTTGATAACATCATAATCTGTATGTCCCAAAGTCCTAAAAACTATCTTTTTGGCCCAAAAGCTAACTTGAGTGGTCCTACAAGAAACCCACAAGTCAAATTTTTACTGGCTGTTTTTGTTTGTCTATAATAACCCTGGGGCGTTGAGTTTGGGACACCCTGTCCAGTGTCTTTTTCTACATGTAATAGCTGCAAGATGAATATTTTGATAAATGTTGAAAATAATTTTGCAGAACAAACTGACGTTTTGCAATAAATTAAATTCAAGAATAGAACAATTTATTTACAGAGAAAGTAAAATTACAATCGTGGGAGACACAAAGTGAAAATATTTCATCTATATACTTTACACTTCTTAACATACCAGCCACCGTATCCCTTTAAAACAAAAAAGAAATAAGAAATAAAGAACAAATACAGTATTCTATCTTAATCTAATTTTAATTGATTTAGGTTTAATGTTAATTTTAATTCTAGATTTATCATTTTTATAGCTACATTCAAATTTTAAATTGTATAAATAAATGTTACTCCCATACTGATTAAAAAAGTGCTTACTCCAAGCGTTCATCAAACATGTCTATATTGTAAAAGGTCTTAAAAAGCACAAAATAAAATAAAAGGTAAACCTTTTTTAAAAAGAAGCTTTTATTTAAGCCATGTACTAAAACGAATAAAATAAAAAAATAAAAGATACAAAAACCTTTTTAAAAACAAGCTTTTAAGCCATGTACTAAAACGAATAAAATAAAGTAAGTTTAGGTTTTCGTTAAGATAATTCAATGCTAAATTGCGACAAGTTTTTTTTAAATCAAAAAGCTTGTCCCGCGAATTGTAAAGAAAATACATACGTTGGCAAGTAGATACTTGCTTATCAACCAATCACTGTTCAATAAGATTAATTAGCGCGACAAGCTTTTTGATTTATGAAAGCCTAGACTTATTTTATTTTATTCGTTTTAGTACATAGCTTAAAAAGCTTGTTTTTAAAAAGGTTTTGTATCTTTTATTTTTTTATTTTATTCGTTTTAGTACATGGCTTAAATAAAAGCTTTTTTAAGGTTTTTTACCTTTTATTTTATTTTAAGTTCAAATAGTGGTCTTTTAGGTAAATGTTGCTTGATTTTCCAACACGTCAACGTTGGGGAAAGCTTTAACTGAGATTGGTTGATTTTGCAAACATGTCAACACTAGAGCCGGTGAAAGCTTAATTGTGATTGGATAGTTTCAAACTCTACTTAGGGTTCGGTTTGGAATTGACTACCTTTTCATTCTGTAGACATTAAAGAAAATGCCAAATGTCCATGTTGGAGTAGAAAAAAGTAATTTATGACTACCAGGTGGTAAAATGAAGAAGCTTAGATACAAGGTACAAAATAACTCCAAATGCATATTCCAGAGGTTCTTTCAGTGTGTTGTCAACATTTATCATAAATACCTTAACTGTCAGTGTTATTACACTAATGTGGGAGTTGTGACTTTATGCCATTTCAGCAATTTATACTGAATATTTATTATTATATAATATGAATGTTATATAATATGAATTTTTTAAAAGTGGTTTCTCTTTTATATTGTATATAAGGTTGTTCTAACCGCATGCAGAAAAACAATCGGCCAACGATGTTTTTGTTTCTTAACACCCAGATTATATAATCTGTTGCCGGAAAACCTAAAAGAAATGAATAAATTAAACATGCCCAAGAAAAAGCTAAAAAGTTCGATACCAATCCTAGAATACTCTTTAGTAATGTAGTGAACTCCATACTGTAGTAAAAACAAAACCACGGATAGACTTATTCTAATACCAAAGTGTCTGTATTTAGTATTTAGTTATTTATTTGTTTGATTATTTATGTGTTGTCGTATTTATTTGTTTGTTTACTTATGTATTATTGTCTTTTTCCGCAAACAGGCCATGACAATGTCGAGGCCTCTGTGGTATTTTGTTTATTTGCTGTTTTATTAGGAATTGTCCTACTTTTTTATTATTATTAGGTATATTGTCGTATAATGGCGAATAAACATTTATAATTATTATTATTATTTCTAATTTAATTGCAGGCAGTAGAAGAGTTATTTAAGTTAATGCAGTTGATGGTAATGAAACATCCAGATGCAACTGAGGCTGACCAAAGAGATATTTATACATTCAGAAGAACTACATTAATGACTTATCTGCAGGTACTTTAGAAATTTACCCTAAAATTCGTCTTCTCTTTATGTATATTGCAATTTTAGTGTCTTGATGGACGTACAAGTTGGGGTACCTTAATCTCTGCCTTTAGAATTCTGGTTGAATCAAATGATGACAGACTGTATGTTGTATATAATGGCGGACTTCAGATTGTCTTTGAGGTATTGTAATACCGACTAAAAATATAATGTATATATTTTTATTCACAACCACACTAATTTTTACACTGCTAGCCAAAAGCAATTGGGAAGTCGGTCATTTCCTGCCAGAGGTCGGAAAACTCATCAAACTAGCTGAAAAAGTGGTAAAAGATTGCAGCTACTTTATCAGTAACATCTCTAATTTTGAGAGGAGTGCAGTACATTTATATAAATTCACTTTCGGATAATAAAGCCTGGTTCATGCAGCTTCTTTATCTTTTAATTTTACTTTATCTTTAAGAAATAACCAATGGAATTTGTCCCTTGACTTGAACTGACCAATGACATTTAATATTTCTTAAAGATAAAGAAAAATTAAAATATAAAGAAGCTGTATGAACCAGGCCTTAAATCTTAAATTTTGAGTATTGCTAGTGCAGAACAAGGTTTTGACAAATCAAATTATATACGACATATACGAACATCAATAAAATATTGAATTTTTCTGTGGCCTACTGTAATTGACAAATTCATTGCAATGAAAATAATATTAAGCAACTTCTTCAATGTACATTTTTACAAAATCTTCATGATTGTGAATAAAATAGTATACATACCTTGGGGGGGGGGGGGAGTTTTCTTACAGTCTTGGGATATTGCAGACCTCGCCGTCGCCCACCTCGGTCGATCTAACATATCCCTTGTCTGTAATGAAGGGTTTTCTGCTTTGGTACATAATATAGTAGTAAAAAGGCAGTCTAGTAGCCCCATGTTGAATTTCGTTCTTTGCCATTTATCGATTTAATAAAAAATTCAATATTGAAAAAATAAAAACTTTCTGCCCCCTTCTTATCTTATTTGGGTCAGGGGATGGGTGCATCAATATCAAGATCGGCTCTCTTTTATAAAATTTTCCTTAAAAATCCATTCAAATGAGCATTAAAGAGCCTGAAAATTGTCATTAGTCTACGATTTTTTCAGTAAGTAACCATTGAAATATTAAAATTTGTCATCCCGTTTTATAATCACAGTGGTTGCGTTCACCGTCGGAAAGTGCATGCATGCAACAGACGTTGGACAGCAAATGGAAGCGCAAAAATTGTTAGCAAATTCTGGGTTTTTTCTTATCATTAATCTATAACGACATAACATACAAACATTATAATGTGTTGGTACACCATCAAAAAAGTATTAGATATGGATAGTATTCCTATAACAGACAGGACACCCATAGTATAGTTTGGTACCTATATGATGCTTTTAGTAAAATTGCTCTTATAAGTAGTTACCTATAAGAGCAATCATTCAATTCAAACTGCTCAGACATCAACAGAAATAACACAAACAGATATGATAATGGAAAGATTTAATTAAAGATAAAGAAGAACTGGAATCCATGAAACCATACTGTTATAATTGTATAAACAGCACTTAGACTCCAAAATTAAAGAAAAAAAATTTCTGGCAAAAATGGCGGCAGAAATAAAGTCAAAAACTGTGGCCCAATGTGACAAAAAAATCCAAAACCTGAACCAACATTACATACTTTTAGCAAAAGGAAAAAAGACTGGTCAAAATGGAGTTATATGAAAATTTTTTATGAGATTTTTGAGAAAGATGTTAGTGTTCACCCAGAAACGCAGTTGAATCTAATCTAAGTAGGCTGGGGGAATTGAACGGCAATTTTTTATAGGTATATTCCTGAAAGGTCATCATTTGCAAATTATTGGTTTGGTATTACTGCGAAATCCTGGCCTACTGCGATTTTTTAAAGGGGTGCGTTTTTCGAAAAAACCATATTAGGCATTTTTTATTTAAAATCTGACACCACAGCGTTAATAAGGATACCCAAAAAAAACCCATATACCAAATTTGAACAAAAAATATAGAGGGAAATCTGTTCTGCGGGGTGTCAAAGTAGAGCAAAATGGGAATTTTAAAGGCATCTGGCAAGTCAAGTGCGCCATGGAATTACTTTGTCGTGACTTGTCTATCTATTTATTTTATATCCATGGTAGTAACCTAACCTAACGTTGATATTTTGTGATTTTTTCATATTCAGGTTTTGTGACAACTGTCATTCAGTCATATTTTCATACCTACTTGTAGCAGCACATTTTATGCAAATATACGATATCAACGAACAAGTCGAGGCGAATTTATTTAAGAACAGTCCAGTGGCACGAAATAACGGGTCACACTCAACCCCCACAAAGTTGTTCCTTCGAGCCTCATGTTGGTTCCGTCGAAACGGATAATTGGTATTCGGCGATCTATGGATGAATAGATAATCAGAAGGTCGCAGTGAGTAATCCTCATTCCTTCATTTCACGCAGTATACATACGTTTTTTCCACGAATTACACATCCAGTGCAATTGATTTGTTCTACGCATACTTACAATTTAAACATTTAATTTACATTTTAGTACGTGGAAACAAAGGTACACAGTACAGCGCACAAATTTGATCAATTTGCATGCGAACAGTGCTTAAAAAAAATGGCGCATAATTCAAACTACTTATAACTTACAAATCAAATAATTTCGAAATGGCTAATAGTGCAGAATTAAAAAATCGCGGCGCGGTCAAGCAAAAAATCGCACCTGACAAGGTTTTCTGAATTTTTAGACAAAATACACGATGTTAATGATTCTAAAATAAAGGAAATTCCATTCAGACCTGCTAAACTCGAACAAATATTCGCGGATTTTGAAACTGTACAGGACGAAATCGAATTGTTAGACGATACACAAGAATCCATTCCACAGCATGTTAACGAAAGAAATCAATTTGAAGAAAAATACTATAATTTACTAAGCAAAGCAAATGAACTTTTTCCAAATTATTTTAAACACAATGCTAACAGTTCTATTTCGCGCCAAAATCATATTTCAGAATCATCAGCAGATGTCCAGTCCCCATCACAGGAGATGTCTCAACAAAATTTTCCACAGGTTAGTATAAAACTGCCTCAACTTTCTCTGCCAGAGTTCACACGTGCTTACGATAAATGGACGTAATTTTATGACATTTTTACGAGTATAATCGACAAAGATCCTAGTTTAAACGATACACAGCGGTTCTATTATTTACAATCTGCTTTAAAGGGTGAAGCAGCTCAAATCATTCAATCGTTGGAAATTTCAGAATCAAACTATGCAATTGCCTGGGACTTACTGAAAAAACGTTTTCAAAACAAGAAAATTATTATCAAAACGCACTTAAAAAATATTTTCGAATTACCTACGATAAGTAAAGATAATCAAGTATCTCTTGGACATTTTTTGGATACATTTTTAAAAAATTACAGAGCTCTAAAAAATTTAGGGGAAACCGTAGAGCAGTGGAGTATAATGTTAGTTTATCTATTAACAACTAAAATAGATATTAACTCGAAACGCGATCGGGAAATAAAAACAAACGATGAAGATTCACCTTCGATAGATACTTTCATTACCTTTTTGACAAATAGATGCCAATTATTAGAATCTCTAGATTGTAGGAGTTATAACAGGGAATTTAATAGAAAACAAAGCGATTCAAAATTACAAGTTCATTTATCTACAACAAACAATAATCAGCATTCAAAAAATAATTATAAATGTACATTATGTAACGATCCGACGCATAGGATATTCAATTGTCAAATTTTTTTGGCTATGCCTGCAGAAACACGGCTTCAGGAGATTAGAAGTTTACAAGCTTGTACCAATTGTCTCAGAAGAGGTCACAGTCCTCGAGATTGTCTTTTCGGTCCATGCAAAACCTGCGGAAGAAAACACAATACATTATTACATGTTACAGATCATACAAGCAACGCAAACAATAATAATCATTCAAGTCAAAACATACAAAACGATTCAAACCATTCAAATTCACTTGTCACTCATATTCAAGCGCATACTAGTATTCGTGAGTCAGTACCACAACAGAACATTATAAACGGCATGATAAGTGCACATTGTGCAAATAATTTCGTTCTACTTTCTACTGCAGAAATTTATATCTTTGATAACGCAAACACTCCAATATTATGTCGAGCATTATTAGACAACGGAAGCCAATCTTGTTTTATTACTAAAAACTTATGCGATAAATTAAATTTGCAACACAAAGATGTAAACCTTCCAATTTCAGGCATTAATGGTATCGCTACTAACATTTCTAAACGAATAACAGCACAAATAGCACCCACATCTACGGACTTTCAGGCCAAACTAAATTTTTTGGTAGTTGACAAAATAACCGGTGTTATACCACAGATTCCACTTGATTTAAGTAAACTAAAAATACCAAATGGGATTATACTAGCAGATCCAAATTTTTCAAAGCCACGCGACATCGATATTTTGTTAGATGCAGGAATTTTTTATAATTTACTTTCGGACGGACAAATAAATTCAAGCGTACCCGGAGTAGTTTTTCAAAATTCTAAATTAGGATATTTAGTAACTGGTTCATTACAACGGCCAGAGATATATACGTGTAATAATAACATTATTTCATGCAATCTAGTACAAACTGATTTGTCAGCACAAATTGAGAGATTTTGGACTCTCGAACAGACGGAAATACAATGCATAAAATACACGAAAGAAGAGCAGGAAGTAGAAGATAATTTTGAAAATAATATTAAGCGAAACGATACAGGGCGATTCGTAGTTAAGCTACCTACGCGAGAAAAGGTTTCGGCATTACAAAATAATTTGAACGAAGCAACCAAACGATTTTTAGCTTTAGAAAGAAAATTATCTGAAAAGACGAACAAAAGAATGAATACACGAATTTCATTAAAGAATATATCGATTTAGGCTACGCAACTAAATTTGATTCACAAATGGACACCACAGTCAACACGATATTCTACTTACCGCATCATGCCGTAAGAAAGGAAACGTCTCAAACCACAAAATTACGTGTAGTGTTTGATGCGTCATCCAAGTCAGAAGCTAACATTTCGCTAAACGACGTGTTGAAACCAGGCCCGTCAATTCAAGAAGACATATTTTCAATTCTTTTACGTTTTCGTGAATATAATGTAGTCTTTACAGTGGACATTGCGAAGATGTACCGCCAAGTTGTCATGGTGGCATGGTCCTTCGTTTTTGGTTTAAGATCCAGCCTATTGGCCCTCAAATTTCAATCCACAGCAACCATCAACTTTACCTGAAACAAAGGTTAAAACATCATTGGTACTTACCTCTCACTTTAAGGATAATATAATACAAAGGTTTTCTTCATTTGATACATTAATTCGAGTTTTATCATACTTACGACGATTTATACATAACGCAAAATTAATAACAACGGAACGCATTTCGGGAAAATTGTAATTTCACGAAATAAATCAAGGTATTCTCACAGTAGTCAAAATCGTACAGGCTTCAGAATTTATATCAGAAATACGTACTTTAAGGGCTTCACAAACGGTTTCCAGGAACAGTAAATTATACAATTTAAACCCATTTTTAGATGATCAAGGAGTTATACGAGTAGGAGGTCGGCTGTCTAATTCAAATTTAAATTTCAGTTCGAAGCATCCGATGGTAGTTCCCTCGAAACATCATCTTACTACACTAATAGTGAGACACGAACATCATCGTAATTTGCATGCAGGATGTCAAACGGTGTTAGCAAGCATACGTTCTAAATTTTGGCCTATAAACGGTAGAAACGAGGTTAAACGGGTCCTGCGCAAGTACATAGTTTGTTTCAGAGCAAAATCAAGTTGTATACAACCAATGATGGCTGATTCACCTGCAGCAAGAACTATACCGACACGACCTTTTTTAATAAGCGGCATGATTTCGCCGGTCCCTTTTTGATTAAATCTTCTAAGTTACATAACAGAACAATGGTTAAGGTCTATATTTGCATCTTTATATGTTTCGTAACAAAGGCGATTCACATTGAGGCAGTCAGTGATCTTGGCACAGAAGGGTTTTTAAATTCATTCAAAAGATTTGTGTCACGCAGGGGTGTACCCTCGCAAGTCCATTCTGATAATGGTACAAACTATGTCGGTGCGGACAGACATTTGCAAACGGAATTTGAACTTATTGTCAAAGATAAACATTTTCAGCATTTTTTAGACGGTTTGCAAATTACTTGGAAATTCATCCCACCTCGTAGTCCTTACTTCGGCGGTCTATGGGAAAGAGCTGTTCGTGCTGCAAAATATCACACCAAACGAATTTTCCACAATGCATCTCTTGATTTAGAAGAATTTCATACGTGCCTAGTTCAAATCGAAAGCATCCTTAATTCCCGTCCTTTATACCCTATCACTGAGGACATAGACGATTTGGAGGTGCTGACGCCAGGGCACTTTTTGATCGGCGCTGCAATGAACTCACTACCAGAGACCAGCGTTCCTGATATAAGGTCGACGCATGTTTCAAGATACAAGCATCTACGATTTCTACTTCAACAATTTTGGTCAAAGTGGTCCAAGACTTATTTGCAGTCCCTACAACTTCGGTCCAAGTGGCAGACATCACGAGCTTCCGAAGATCTGGTGGGTGCGTTAGTGCTTATCTGTGACGAAAATTTACCAACCATGTGCTGGAAGCTAGGACCCATCCGTGCGCAGTATCCCGGACGTGACAATACAACGAGAGTAGTGTTAATTAAAACAGCAAATGGCGAATTGAAACGCGCCTTAAATCGCGTTTGCATTCTACTGTGTGAGCGTGAAGAAATTGTTCATTAGTGTTAACAATTGTAGCATAAGTTTAGATGTTCGATTGTAACTTTGTTTCTTCTTATTGAAAGATAGATCTTTCAAGGCGGCGGCCATGTCGTGACTTGTCTATCTATTTATTTTATATCCATGGTAGTAACCTAACCTAATGTTGATATTTGGTGATTTTTTCATATTCAGGTTTTGTGACAACTGTCATTCAGTCATATTTTCATACCTACTTGTAGCAGCACATTTTATGCAAATATACGATATCAACGAACAAGTCGAGGCGAATTTATTTAAGAACAGTCCAGAGGGTCAATATTAGCAGCATTACACGTACAAACGCAGGGACGAGCCAGTGGCACGAAATAACAGAACATCCCAAAACCCCTATATACCAAATTTGAACAATAAATATACAGGCAGTTGCATTCCTCAGGGTGTCAAAGTTGAGTAAAATAGGAATTTCTGGCGAGTCAAGTCTGCTAGGAAATCCCTTCAAAACAGTTCAATGGTCAACAGGACCACTCAAAATATTAGTGTGCAAAGATTTAATAAAAAAATATACAGCATATTTTCTCTAGACCATCTAAAATGCTGAAACTTTATGAAACTTTATAAGGATCACGAGTATTCTGGAATCATTGAAAAAATATTAATAAACACAAAAGTAATTTATTTCTGTGCAAAATGCCAAATAACAAAAATAAAACAATTTAGATTATTGGGCCTTTCTCAACAAAGCCACTGTCTAAGATGACACATTCTCTGTGTTTTCTGTTCTGCTGGTAGGCTTCTGTATTTTTTAGTTCGTTTATAGTGTCTGGGGCGGTTTTGATATACTATATTTTTGACCCGTATTATAGTTCCAAAAATTCAATATTTTGGCATGGCACTCTGTATATTTTGTATTGGACCTTTGGCCAATACGTTGAGTGGTACTGTTGACCATTCAATTGTTTTGAGGGGTTTTATGGCACACTTGACTTGGCAGATGCCTTTAAAGTTCCTATTTTTCCCAACTTTGACAGCTTGCAGAATGAAACTCCCTTAAAATTTGGTATATGGGGGTTTTGGTGTGTTCTGACTAACGCTATGGGGTCAGATTTTAAATAAAAAACTTGCTAAATGGTTCTTGTGCAAACTGAACTTTGTTAGCAAAAACATAACGAAAAAATTATAATAAAGTTGCCTTGGTTAAAGTTCTTTTTATTACTAATTTCACAAAAATTGTTAAGTTAGGACAATACCTACTGTAAATAAAGAATTCCAAATGAATAAATCCCATTTCTCGGCCTACTACGAAATTTTATTTTTTTCGAATTCACGCGCACCGCGACACAAAATTGCGTTTTTCATGAAAACGGTTAAGGTTTTCGTATTTTTACAAGAGACATTTTTTGTTCAAAATCGAATGTAATTTAATATTCCGCTGTCTAAAATGCAGATTTTTCAACGACAAAAAAGTTTAAAACACTTTTGTTTGAAAGTAACGACGTAGCCAACGCCCTCTAGCGGTTAGAAGAAAGTTGATAGAAAATTCATAATCGCCGTCCCAGAAAACATAAAAGTACCAATTTTCAACTCGATAGCATAAATGGAACCAAAAGTACTAATTTTTTTCTGTTTTTAAAAGAAAACTTTGACGCCCTGTATGTCGAAAACGAAGCGTTTTTGGACAAAATGTTATATGAAGAACCCCATTTATTTTTAAAAATGCTACTCAAATTTTGAGTATTTATTTATTTATTTTATTTATTTATTTAATACGGGGATCAACCCCATTGTATGTATGGCGGTTTAACTTCGACTCACCCTGTATGTAGGAATATTTTGAGTCATAAGTATTTGATTTATTAGCAATTCACTTGAAAATTTTATTACATGCAACTTCCCTATTGTATGCATTTTTGGGGAAAATTTTATAAAAAAAAGCCGATCCTTATTTTTATATGGTTGTCAGAAATTTATTTTCAAAATTTGAAACCTAGTATGAAACTAGTCAATTGCAGAACAGTGAAATCCAACATAGAGGTTACTAGACTCCCTTGTTAAGGTTAAATAATTAACACATGATTTTCAGTGTTTCCAAAATCTCCATGTGATGTTACATGAAGCGACTGCTTGCCATGTTGTTGGTGACATGCTGGACATTCTCCAAATAATAGTGGATTTGATGCAGTGCATTCGTTTATTTAGGGACAATAAAGATGCCAGGGGTCTTTTGCTGGCTACAAAAGACTGGCTTGAAGTTCTGAGGAAACTTGCGACTTTGCTAAATACCTATAACCCTCCTGAGATGAGGAATATGAGTGTAGGTGAGTTTTGCTCTGTAGCTGATACTGCTTTTTGAAGTGGTTGGTGCCCAAAATTAAATTACTTCTTTTCAAATACATGTAGAAAAGTTTTCAGTTATATCCCTTAACATGGCGGTAAATCTAACTTTCAAAAGAAAATTTGAAATAATTTGATTTATTTGTTTTTGGTAATATTAAAACACCCATATTCTCTATGAACTTTTTGTTGTATTTCTCATTTGTTTTACCTTCTAAATCTGTCTACTGTTTTTTAAACAACCTGTATACATAAAGTATTATTTATTTCAGACGTACTTAAAGAATTTATACTGATAATGACCCCAGAAGCAATGCAAGTGTTAGTTCCTCTGCTCTCTCACTGCCATTCTGCCTTTCAAGACAGTCATGATGCCGTTCCTTTAGGCCCGTACTTTCCAAGGAGGGGACACTCGCTACCGCTTGTACCTGGCAAAGGAGGTGCAAGGCCCCTTAAACCAATGGTTCAGATGACGGTGCCTCACAACCAACTAGAATGTAGCCGGGTGAGTGGGTAATGAAGGGTATGGTCATATAAGTTTCGATAAGTCCAATAATTGAAGATATGCAGGAGAGGCCAAAGTTGCCATTTTTAGCCTAACATATATGCTTTGGGCACTGCAGTCAGTTGTGATGGGATTTTTTTATAAGATACTTGTCACTAAAATGTGTTTTTTTTTAATTGGCAATGAAGAACCCCAAAATGATGATTAAAATGTGAAAAATAGAGAATATTTCAAGTAGGCAACATCTAAAATGCTGAACAATGACACTAGGTATTCACTTTGAGCACATATTTTAAATATCTATCTATCTAGGTGCCGCGGTGGTGATGTTCGGAACATTGCTAACTATACTGCATTTTTTTTTGCCTGTGTGTTTTACTAATTTTCCTACACTCACTGGAATTACTACGGTTTACTAGGCTTTTCCGTAGTCCTTGAACGAATGAAAGCAAAAATACTGGTACCTATAGATCTAGATCTTATTCTCATTCCAATACAACTAGGTTCCTTAAATATCTGCAGGAAGAACCCTGGAATGATGTTGTTTCGTGTTCTGACGTAGATTGTGCATACAATATATTTATTAGTACATTAGACTATTATCACAACATAAGTTTCCCATACGTTAATAAGAATTATAAAAATTACCGCAATAATAAGGGTTGGATTACATTTGGAATAAAAAAATCTAGTGAAACTTTAAAAGAATTAAATCAACAAAAAGTTTTGGGGTTGATAGATATAAATTATTTTAAAAAATATAAATACTTATACAGAAAGGTCATTAGAGAAGCAAAAAAACTTTACTATTCAAAAAAAATTGACTCGGCCGAAAACAAATCAAAAACAGTATGGGGCATAATTAATTCGAGCATTAAAAACACAAAAAGACAATTCAATCCTACTTTCATTATAAACAACGTTGATGAAACGCATTCTGCCCGTATTGCAAATGCTTTTAACTTACATTTTAAAAATCTACCGGAAGAACTGGGATACAACTTAAGCTCTGGAGCAGTACAAGATACATTTGGTTCTCATGATTTTCAACTGGTAACTGAAACTCTAATACTTGAACCTGCAGATGAAAAAGAAATTCTGAACATAATACAACAACTCAAGAATACTAAGGCAAACGGTCCTGATAATTTCAGTACAACCCTAATAAAAAAATCTTCTCTTATAGCTAAGCCCATATGTTTCATTCTAAATCTCTGTTTCAAAACAAATTGTTTTCCAAATACCTTGAAAGTATCAAAAGTAATACCACTATACAAGAAAGGTGACCCTAAAAATATATCAAATTACCGCCCAATAGCCTTAATATCGGTCTTTTCCAAAATATTTGAAAAACTTATATTAAACAGAATTATTCATTTTCTCGAATCCAATAATCTTCTCTCCCCCCACCAGCATGGTTTTCGGCAAAAAAGATCAACAATAACAGCACTGCTTAGCATTCTTCGACTAATCTACACACACTTAGATCTGACCGAAAGAGTAATGGCAGTATTTATTGACTTGTCAAAGGCGTTTGATTGTGTAGACCCTAAAATACTTTTAAATAAGATTGCTCAGTACGGTTTAAGAGGAAATTCCAATAAACTTTTAGAGAGTTATTTAACAGATCGAAGGCAATTCGTGTCGTTTTCAGGTGAATCATCAGATAACTTATCAATCAAAACAGGGGTACCACAAGGTAGTGTTCTTGGCCCTCTATTGTTTCTCCTATATTGTAATGATTTAGACTACTTTATAAAACTGTATCATTGTGCATTTGCAGATGACATTACCTTAGTGGCATACAACAAAGATCACCATGACTTAACAGCACAAATTAATTCAGAAATGCAGCTCATTTCAAGTTACTTTAAAGATAACTTACTACACCTAAATGAAGAGAAAACCCAAATGCTACAATTTTATCCGTACCTAGCTTACTATCAATCAAGTCTACTAATAAAAATTAATTCTAAATCGAATCAACAGGTAACTAGCTTTAAATTATTAGGTTTATATATTGATTCTTCTTTAAATTGGAAAAATCAAGTTGACTATGTGTGTCGTAAATGTGCGTCGATATGTTTTGCACTCAAGAGAATAAGATTGATCGCAGGTGAGCATTCTGCAAGAATCTTCTACTTTTCAAATTTTGAATCAATTCTTAGATATGGTATAGTGTGCTGGGGCATGTCAAGTGAATCAAGAAGAGTTTTTTTGCTTCAAAAGTGTGCAATCAGAAATCTTTTTGGCTTGAGTTATCTTGAGTCTTGCAGAAGTACCTTTATCAGTAAACGATTGTTAACTTTCCCATGCCTTTTTATTGTGGAGCTTCTTAAATTTGTGAAAGGTAATCTACATGAATTCATCAACTTAAATCAATATCACGATTACAACACCAGACATGGTTCAGACTTACAATACACTGCCCACAGGCTAACACTCTTCGAATCCAACCCTTACTACAGTGGTGCAATTCTTTATAATAAACTACCGAATTATATAAAGAATAAAGAGTTTAAAACATATGTTAAATTGATAAAATCGGTGCTCCTAGAAAACGCCTTTTATACCATAGATGAATATATGCATTTTGATTTTACAAATTTTGTACATGATTAATCTACTACTGCACTGACTTGTTATATATCCCTGTCTGTGATAACTGTGATCAATAAACTATTAATTTTATTATTATTAATGCTATATTATTATTTTTTATGAACACCTTAAATCATATAAATTATTTAGCTACTAAATTGTATTATATTTTATAAAATTTCTTAAAAAATGTTAGACCAAAATTTGTTGATGTTATTTATTTCAGTTTGATTCAGTTAAAATTATTGGTTGGGGTAGCAATACCCAAAATAGGGTTGTTTCCTTCTACCAAATTTTCCAAACAGCGGTATTAGAAAGGACCATGATTAATAAACATGTCTACATATAGGCGTTGTTGTCATTGTGTAGGGCCGAAGATTGCCGAAAGCAAAGTGACAAGTGTTAAATAATCCTGGTTCCTGATCTACAATAATCCATCAGCTGATCATCAATTATGTTTTGTGATTAGGCGGAAGAAGATTTAAAATTTTTAGGTTAACTTTTTCCGAGAATTGTAAACTAAGACCATTTAAATCAACTGTCATTATAGCAATAACAATGCTACTTTAGAGTTATAATAACATAAATTATGTTTGAAAATCTGCCTAGAATACCTGAAATAATAGCTTTAACGTAGTATGAAGTGTTTTTAACTTTGTTTTGGTCGTTTTTCTAAGAGTTTTCTGAGAAACAGAGACAATTGTGTACTATGGTGATTTGGAAAGTGGTGTGAATAGGTGATATGATCTAGAAACCATGATTATTGGCGCAGATCCATAGATACTGCAGGCGAAGTTTTATGTCACTAAACTTATCGCTTATGCCAACTAATTTTATTGGATCTAGTTATTAATTATTCAATACTAAGTCACTGGTACTATACAAAGCAATACCTAATTTAAAAGCTTTGAAGAGCCCTGGAGCATATTATAAGGAATTCAGGAATAGGGTACTGGACGAAATTTTACAAACTTGATAAAACAATTCCTGGACACTTGCCTAAGACGTTGCGATTATTTAAAAAAAATATATTTACGTAATTAGCAAGTTATTAGACTTTTTTGAAATTTGGCGGGAAAGCACTTATGACGTCACAAGTGTTTTATAACGGCAATTTGGCAACGTAGCGATAACACTGAAGTGTTCTGAGACATAACCTTATTCGGCAGTGAAAGTTGCAAGGAAATTGAAATTTCAACATTCTAACCTCAAACTCCCAAAATTATGATGCCCGTGAAACCACTTTTAGCGTTGATTGGTTCCTTCCTCCATCGACGATTTTAGTCAGGAAGGTTTTTTTTCGTAAATACTTATTCAATTGTTTTTCTGTAATTTTTTTTGGCTAGGTTGGGCCTAGAGTCCGGAATTCGAGCTCAGTATGTACTTCTAAGCACTATGGCGTCTTCATAAACGCGCCTTCAAGATGGTCCCTAGGCCGAGGTTCTCTCTTTAATAATAACTCATAATACTGTATTCTTACTACAACGTAGGTAACAATCCTTTGCAGTTTTATCGCATGGATTTCGGCAGACGCTAACAGCATCCAATTTCGGCAAATTACGGATTGTCCTTTCAGGGTCCATGTCCATGATACCTTACCTTACACATCTAACAACACGATAACTAGGTCCGCAAACAATATATAATAGTAAATATCAATAACAAACTATAATAAATGGCAGATATTTTCTACTAATATTTTGATTTAGCGAGATACGGAATGACATTTGCCATCACGGGATGTCATCTGCCGATCAGAAAACCATACGTGTTAGATGACATGTGGATATATGTATATGGTTAGATGCCTAGGTGGGCGGGTAATGTTGTCAAATACGCGAGTATATCCCCCATTATTGGTACCTAAATATTTATAGTATCTTCCGTATACAGATTGTTGTAGAATTCAAATTCCCTCCTTTGTAACTTTCTATAGTGACCTATATTCAGTCAACTTTATTAGTCTTCATACTGCTCCACAAGCCTAGGTGGCGCTGTTGCCAAGTTGGTGGTGGCCATTTTGGGAGTGGAAAAAAAGAAGAAGGGGGAACGAGATTCGGTTCGGACGCGTTGCGGTTGCAAAAACATTTTTTTCGCCAACAAATATACGCTAAAACGCATTGCTCGTGTTCAATTTCCTCAGCAACCGTTCCCCCTCAATCCTGGCACGATATTTTCAATGAAACCAACAGCTAGCCGGCGCAATTAAGAAAAAGGAAAACGAAAAGTGGAGGCGTGATCATGGCGGCCCAGCACGGGGCTTATCGCGTGGTGTCGCGTCGTTTGATTGAGTTTTAGACGATTGCCAATCGTTTTCGGGTGTTTTTCTGGAACTCTCCATAAAGGGAACTGTTGCCGGACCCGATCGCTGCCGTCGCCGAAATTCGGGAGTTGGATTTTGGAGTTCGCAACGAGCAGGAAGCGTGCAACATGCAACAAGTCGAGACAGGAAGGTGCCGGCGCCGGCCGGGAACCACAGACCGGAGACGGATGGACTAACAGTTGAAGTTTGACGGCGTCAGCGTCAGAGACATGGCAGATTGGAGAGTGAGTAGCGAAACGCCAGATGTCGGAAATCAAGGTAGGCCTTTTCTGAATTGTTTGTCAAAGGGAAGCGACGACGACGCCAGCAATAGGAGGGAAGATTCTCGCCCGATTCCCCTCAGCTGAAAAATCTTTTTGAACAAATCCATTTTCTTCAGAATCCACCGTTACTGACAAATCCACGTCAAGAAATTTCAATTCAACCACAATTTTCGAAACTTTTCTGGAAGAACGAACTATGGAACAGTTGCCGAGACAGTTGCCTGAAATGTCAGGACCGGAAAATAATGTCATTGGTGTTGTTAAGGGCTCTTCAGACTTTATCTGAAAATTTTACGAAGCAAAAAAGTAACATGCCAAAACTGTTTGTCACTTTTTCTGGTTTTGACCATGAAAATCCGGGTCGGTTTGTGGAGCGTTTGGAGCATCACTTTGTGGAATGCAACATTACAGACGATAGCGAAAAAGTAGAAATAACCATTGATAGACTTACAGGGGAGGCTTTAAAGTGGGTGTCCCCCTACCGCTATTATAATTTAAGTTTCAAAAGTTTTGTGGACAGATTAATGTTCCAATTTAATTCTACACAGGTTCTAGCACAAATTACAGCAAAACTTTATGGCCAAAGACAAGATCGAGAGCCTGCCGATGTATTTATCACCCGAAAGAGTGCTTTGTTCAATAGGTTTGCTCCCGACACTCCAGGGAATATTCAAGCTAGCACCATTTTAAATCAGCTAAAACTTGAGTTACGAGCCGCCTTGAGGGGATCTAGTAATTTTGAAAATACTGAACGACTTATGCGAGTAGCTGCTGAAATAGAAAAAGATCTGTTGGACCAAAAAAGTACTCGACAGTCTTCTGATATCTCAGGCAGCACTCAGACCCGAAACATTTCTAATCTTGACAATAGACCAATCCAACACCATCACCCTGTCGTTTCTGTGGTGAAAAACATTTTCACCGTGATTGTTCTCGTAACCCATTCAACCAGGGAAACTTCCAGAGGGCTGCTGGGACAAATGTGCCTTCCCAGAACCAGACAGCCCAACAGTAAACAAAGATGTTATCCCAGAACCCCAGTCGCTTATGTCAGAGGTTCAAAGAAATTGTTTGCATTTAACAACAAATCATTCTTTAAATCCAGCTCCACATTTTTACACATCAGCTTGCAACAATTCTTTACATCTTGATAATAGCGACTGCCCGAGCAAAAGGCTGCCACACATTTTGGTTGAGTGTTGTGGAAGGACCGTTAGGGCTCTACTTGATTCTGGTTCAACAGTTAATATTTTGCGTACATCTCTTCTTCCTAAGTTAAATTCCAGCTCCTGTGCTTCACATCCCAAAAATGTTCTGTTTGCTTGTGGATGGACCCTAGTGGCTTCTAATGGTTCTACTGATATTGAGGTAAAAATAAGTAGTATTTCGTTTACGTCAAATTTTGAACTTATCGATGATCTCCAAGAGGAAATGATCTTGGGTGACCCATTTCTTAAAAACAATGGAGCCGTCCTGGATTATGATCGAAAATGTTTGTATGTCGGCCGAAAAATGCGAAAAACGGTTTATTGGCTCACAACTAACATTCCATCCAAGATTTCATCCAATACCTTTTCTTTTCTATCTCAGTTAAAGTTACCCGAAGAATATGATCACGAACTTACTTCCCTGTTCACAGAATTTGGTGATGTGTTCTCAACTTTCCACTTTCAACCCACTACAAACAGCACAGAGCATGTTGTTCGTCTAAAAGAAAACAAGGTTTCGCCAACGGCCTTATCCTGTTTCTCCAAAAAATAAAAGTAAGTAGTGATTCGGAGTATTCCTCGCCAATTGTTCTGGTGGAAAAACCAGATTCTACAACACGTTTTTGTGTTGACTTCCGAGCACTAAATGATATAACCTTAGATGAGTCTTCAAGTTTGCCAAAGATAGCCGACACAATGAAGGATCTCGGGGATGCAAAAATCTTTTCCGTTTTCGATCTAAAAAGCGGATACTGGCAGGTTCCCATGGCCAAGGAGTCGAAGAAGTACATAGCCCCCGATGGTAACCTCTACCATTTTAACGTAATGCCGTTTGGGCTTAAGGATGCTCCGTGTACATTCCAGAGACTAATGGCTCATGGGGTGCTTGCTGGATATTTGCACGAGTTTGTCAAAGTTTATTTGGATGGTATTAATGTCTATAGTCCAGATTTGCCATCACACCTTCAACATGTCCGATTGGTTCTTGAACGACTTCGTCTACATAATTTACACCTCTCTCCTGCCAAGTGCCAAATAGCTTCTTCCGACATCGATTATCTTGGCTTTCATATTAAGGGGGACATTAACACCCCACAATCAAAACATATCAAGGCAATACTAGAGTACCCCAGCCCTAAGACCAAAAAGCAGTTGCAAGCGACGCTAGCGACAAGGGAATGGGATGCGTTTTATATCAAGAGGGCCCCGAGGGTAGCAAGAAAATAATTTCTTATGCTAGTGCCACATCCAATAAAGCTGAGCTTCATTATCACATCAACGAGAAGGAATGTTTGAGTGTTGTTTGGGCTATTAAGAGGTATCGTCATTACTTGGAAGACAGATCTTTTATTTTGAGGACCGATAATCGATCACTAGTTTGGTTACATAAGAACAAGGAATCAAAAGCAAAGTTGACCAGATGGTCGTTATTGTTGCAGGAGTTCTCTTTTTCAATCGAGCATGTTCCTGGAAAGTTTAATGAATTGCCAGATATGTTGTCCCAAAATCCAGAAGGTGAACATAATATAGCTAACAATGCAGAGGATCGATTCTGTATTCCAGTTAATGACATGGAAAAGTCAGTACCTGACTCAGCCTCCATCGATGAATCTATCATTTCACCAATCGTAATCAATCAAATTACTAACTGTTTCGACCTATTTCAGGAAGTGACCCTTGCCCAAACACAGTCACGTGATATCGCCTATAAGATCGAAAAAATACGACGTTTAATTGACCAGGGGCCAACCTCTGAGTCCGATAGAACTTGCCTGAAACAATATTGCCTAAAAAATGGAATACTATTCAGAAAACTTTCCTCTGGAGACAAAATGGTGGTTCCTCCAAGGATTCTCAAGAGGGTAATCAACCAATATCATGATAACGAACAGGTAGCACACCCTGGGAGGGATGAAACGGTAAGGTTGATATCTCAACGATATTATGCTTCTAAATTACAGAAACACGTTGAACAGTACCTTAAAACGTGCCAAGTCTGTCGATCTGTAAAGACTTCAAAGCAAAAGAAAGCGCCCCTTCGCCCACATACTCCAAGATATCCATGGCAAATGATTACTCTAGATATCCTCGGTCCTTACCCGGTCTTTTAAAAGAATCAATGCTAAGACGATTGTAGACTTCCTGGAACAAGAAATTTTCTCACGTTACGGCGTTCCCTCCCGTGTCATTTCTGATAATGGTCCCCAAATGATTAGTCATTTCTATGCAGCTATGGGAGAGAGATATAACATAGAGTTGTTTTACACCCCAATTTACCATGCTAGAGCTAATCCGGTCGAACGAAGAAACCAAGAATTGAAAAAACTCCTGCGAATTTTTTTGGCAAACCAACCTAAGAAAGGGTGGCAAAAGTATCTGAATAAAGCGCTATTCATTTTACGAACTAGAAAAAATGCAGCTACAAAACTCTCGCCAAGTGTAGCTCTCCTTGGCTACGAACTTCCTGGTCCTGGAGACTGGCAGATGCCAGAGATCTTGCAACTTCCCCGAAACAACAATTCCCACGAGAGACGACAGGAGCTAAATAATTTACTTACCGAACACCAGGCGAATTATCAGCGAAAATACGCTTCTGGTGAAATATTAGTCCCGAGATATAAGGCTGGAGATAAAGTAATGGTCAGGGATAATCGAAAATTAAAGCATCCGTTTGACTCGCCTTGGTCCGGCCCATATGAGGTAACCAGCTGCAAAGGAGCTGTAGTCTGTGAGGTACTTTGTGATGGTAGCCCTATCAGCGTGCACATAGATGATCTTCGACCTGTATTCCCTAGTGACGTTTCAGCCGATCCGCATGCTGTCCTTAATTCGGATCTGAGAAGTGACAATGTTACTGAGCCTAAGACCGATACTGAATCCTCTCACTCTCCAGAAATTGCAGGTGGTCTATTGTTGGATTCCGAGTATGATGTCCAGAATGTCCCGAGGAATGCATCAGTATCAGCAATAAATGTACCCGAGACTGGTTCGACAGAGTCACTACACAATACCAGAGTATTCGTTAACTCCAGCAGAAGACAAAGTTCCCGATTTTGACTACCTCCAAAGAGTTCTTGTCGTGCTGAGGATTAGAAGTATGATTGTTTAAGGAATTTCATGTTAAACCATGTGTGGTAATCTCTTATGTTATGATTGTTACCTTCGCAATTAGCCCGTTATCATGTTAATACTGTTTTCCGCAAGCGCAACGCTTTTCCGAGGGGGGGAGTGTTGTAGAATTCAAATTCCCTCCTTTGTAACTTTCTATAGTGACCTATATTCATTCAATTTTATTAGTCTTCATACTGCTCCACAAGCCTAGGTGGCGCTGCTGCCAAGTTGGTGTGGCCATTTTGGGAGTGGAAAAAAAGAAGAAGGGGGAACGAGATTCGGTTCGGACGCGTTGCGGTTGCAAAAACATTTTTTTCGCCAACAAATATACGCTAAAACGCATTGCTCGTGTTCAATTTCCTCAGCAACCGTTCCCCCTCAATCCTGGCACGATATTTTCAACGAAACCAACAGCTAGCCGGCGCAATTAAGAAAAAGGAAAACGAAAAGTGGAGGCGTCATCAAGATATTTTAACCACAGTGTTAAGTGGCAGAGATGAAGGATATAGTTTCCAGCCTATAAACAGACACCATTTTGATATAGAGGAGTCAATATACAGAACATATTCGTAATAAAAAGTCTTTATGTGACAAAATTTGTGTGTGCAATTGCGTTAGTTAAAGCTCAAAGGTTTCAATACATTAAGTAACAGATGTTCATAGGCAGGCTGGAGATACTTGAATAGAAAACTGCAATTTGCCTTTGTTCCACGAATGATTGCAAACGGACACTGGCAACGTTACAGTTCCGTTTCTCATAAGAGGCACAGAGTTGCCACGTTTGGCGTTCTGGACAATAGAACGACGAAACTGTAGATTTCAGCCTGAACAAAATTGTGCAACTTTGTCTTTAATTATCATAAAAAATAAGGGTTAAAAGCCGTTGTTTCATTTATTACGTGTTATGTTGGTGCATCTACTGTAAACAGAGTACAATTTTAGTGCAATTAAAAATACTGTCAAGTACCCTATTACCAAACGTGCTAATTTAGAAGGCGGAAAAGCTATTATTTTTGTCGTTGAGATAATTCATTTTTCATATCATATTTGTTTAAGCCATTGCTGGATACTATTTCTGTAGAACCCACGGTAGAAATATGTGAGAACTAATGCATTTATTGTTTATTCAGTTACGAGATATGGTTTTTGTGCTTAAGTATCTAAGTAACACACTCGTTAACACATTGGGTATATTATATGTCCTTTTCGGTGTACTGGAATGAAGAAAATACAGATTTAAGCAATTAATTGTTTCTTTAATAAAAGAGCAATTTCATGTTACGCTACTGAAATGGGATAATTATTATTTGTATGTTTGTTAAATTGTACAACACTACATATTATACAATATGTACGTACTCTGAATGAAAATATCATAGTTTTTGACATTAACAACAGAAAACAGCATATTTGTGATAGAAATCTCAAATCTCCAAAGGGTAGAAGGGATCAGTGACCCTATTTTTCGTGCAAAAGTGCCAGAATTCAAAACAATCACACGTTGTACCTATCCCGTTGTTGCACACCTAACCACACAAGAAAACACGGCATTTTATGTACGTCTTACATCAAATTGATCTTCACAACAATAATATATCTTTGCAAGAAAGTTCATGACTGCAACCTGCACATCAAACCATAATTTTCTCCTCTCGGGTCCACGTGATAATCGAACAAAAATCTTGTTGCTGTTGTTACCTACTATTATTACTGCAATAGCTCACAAAACCCTATTTAAACATAATGTGGTTGTTTTTACAGAAACTTTGCAAACAAATCACTCATAAATGTTATAAACATAAAACCTTTATAATAGACAGAACAATGCACGGGAGTTGTGACGTAGGGCCGAACATTCGCTGAACAAACTGTAGGTGAGGATTTTCTCATTCCATAAAATAAAAAAAGTAAGGTTCATAGCGATTGTTGATTTGTAGCTAGCTTAACCTCTGACCAGGAAAGCCTGATTTACATCCGATCAAAAATTTATTTATTTACATATTACAAATACATTATGACGTAATTTTCGGAAAAAACGTTATATTTTGTAAATATGAAGAAAAATAAAACATTTTAATTTTTTTTAAAATCGCTCTACACTAATCTGAACCACAAAAGGAAACAAATAATGCCAACTTCGGAAAAATGTCAACTTCCCTATTGCTTACATTCCCTGAAAATTTTACAAAAACTGCCCTCGAGAATTTGAGGAGTTACAGAAAAGAGTTTCTAGCAAAAGTGGTTTGTAGTCAAGTTTTTAATTTTGGTACATATAGGGTGTCACGAAATAGTGAAAAACACCAAAGTTGTTTTTTTAATGGGATGGCCTTTTTTATCCACTATGTTACAATTAAAAGAGAGTTTGAATGCTTTTTTGATTTTGAAGATACTAAATATTTCCTATAATTTCAGACATTTTGTAAATCAGTGATATTTCATTTCATCCAAAATTGAATTTAGCTATATAGGGTGTTCCATTTTGATCAATCTTTTTTATTTGGAAAAGGTCATAACTTGACAGTGAAGTTAATTTTTGTCACTTGTGTGGTTTGCTTGCAATGGGTTTAAAGGCCTCTGCGTCTAAATTTAACTTTAATGATAAAAAGTCAAACTTCGGTGCCAAGATATTATATAAAATACTGTATTGTTATTAAATGATTGGCAAATTAAGAATATAGGTATTGTTTACAGAATGTATCACATGTGATTGAGCAGCATCTTTTCACAAATTTTTACATAATACTATACCATACGCTACACGATTGAAGACATCAGCACTAGTGTGTTTTCATATACTTTAAAATAAATATTCTTTTAAAATTATGTTTTGTTCCTTTCTTGCTACAGGATATTGGCATTTCAGTTTAGCAACTGTGCCATAATAACAATAAAAACAAAAAAAGATTCCGTCCCTGTCATAGAATAGGTTCACAATATTAAAAGGCAAAAATGGTTGTATAATATTTTTAAGTTTATTTTTGTGTACATTTTCATAATATAATAACCTTCTTAAGGTCGTATATTTAAGAGTTCCTGTAATTGATCATATTTTTTCATTTACTTTAATTTTTTAAATACTGATATTAGATTTCTAATATTCACACATTGTGTTAGTTGTGCATTTGACTCTACATACAATTTTATATTTTAGGGAATCGACCCTGATTACGATTTGGCATTGGACAAATTCTACACGCCATACCATGATTTTATTGATATGATGTTTCGGTTGGCAGTCAACAATGATTCTGTTCCTGAAGTTCTTATTAGTTTAAGTGCTGTCGTTGGAGTCGAGGCTGTGCCTTTGCATTCCACTTACTTTCCAAAACTGTGGCTGGACATTTTGAAAGCTCAAGTAAGCCTTTTCTCATTTTATAGTAATTTTATTTTGTATAACCTATTTTATAATAATAAACATATCTATTTCATTTGTAGCATATAGATAGGAAGTATATTAATATGTTGACAAAGTCAACATACTTTGTCGATTATGTTGATGCAGTATTACTTGACGAAAGATATGCACTTACTGTTGATGTGATATACGAATTTTTGACAGCATTCTTTCCAAAGGTAAGGCCTAATTCTCAATAATTTTATTATAGTTATATTGATAATAAATATGTTGGATTAAAAGTGTAAAAGGGCAAGAAAAAGCAACAATGGGAAGCCACTCACTGTTGGCTCCTGCCTGGAATTAATTTCTTGCTTCCCAAACCCTGTATATCTTTTTGATCTTGGTTGATGTTACACCGTACAGATGATGCCAAATAGCATGAAAGATATGTGTATGCGGTTACTACTTTTTTTTACTACTAACCTGAGAAATCACCATTATTTACCTCATTCCTCTAATGAGAAGTAATATTTCTCTACCTAGGTAAATAATGATAATAAAAAAGATCTAGGTAAATAATGAAAAATTTTCTATGTGACATTTAAAAATTAGTGTCATTTTATCAGCTTGACAACTGAACTCCCAGGCTACTTGATATTTAAGTATAAAAAGTTAAGTATAAAAAACCGAGAAATGACTAAAATATGGCAATATTTCAATGTTAGTAGTAAAAAAAATTCTATATACACTTCGGTTGAGAAGGCCATTATTTACCTCGCATATTATATCCTTCGGCGCTACGCGCCTCAGGATATAAAAATGCTCGGTAAATAATGGCTCACTTCTCAACCTAGGTGTATAATATACTATTTTGTTTGTTTTAAGTGACTTCCCATTATCGGTTTTTATTTTTTCGTAATTGTTAATTGAGCTCTATTGTCTTGATCTTTTCGTGACTGACCAGACAATCGTGACCAGTCATTTTGGGTCACGCAAGGGGCTAACTTCAAAAATTTTAAAAAGCTGTCATTCAATCGGTTATAATTTTCTCATCAAAATTGTATTAATACTACTTATACCGTACTTTCACCGTTTTAGTAGACATAGGGGAATAGGACGCACGTCGCTGTGCGTCCAGCTAGATTTGTCAGTCGTTGGCGGGGGGAGTACACAGTAGTCCCACACCGCTTATCAGTCGAGTTTTGCGAGCAAAAAAGACGCCCCGCCCCCTGCCAACGACTGACGACGAACCTAGCCGAATACACGGCGGCGCGCCGCCCAGCCATGGCTATGTCTACTAAAACGGTGACAGTACGGTATAAATATAGCAGTAGGAATGGTTTTGTGACATAAATAGTAAATAATTGCAAATTCAATTTGGAATTTACTGTTTTACTGGTTTTAGTATCGTGTTTTTGATTTTGAACCTTCATTGTGCATGTTTTTTGCTGAACTTTCACATTTCATTCCTTATGATTGGCTTATTACACGTCAATTATCACCAGTAAAAATAATCTGTGTTATATACATTGTGTTCAGATTTGATCCTGAACACCCCTGTAAAATTGTGATGTGCTCCATTATTTTGTTGAATTTTTGTGTGGGTAGGAAGTGTCCCTAGACGCTTGTGGGACATATTATCGTCATGGTGGTATCACTGATCCATGGCTGCTATGATTTTTTTTCTATGCGGAAAACTGGATAATCCTCTCCATGTTGATTTCACGAATATATTGTAAATTTCTTATTTTTTGAAGTAGGCATTCCACAATATATTCAGGGCGTCCAAAACGCATTTTCAAGGTTTTTATAGCATTTTCTAGCTTCACCTTTCAAACATTTCTGTAGTTTTAAAGCAATTTCTTCATTAGTGTACTGACTCATGGCACATATTTGCCAAAATCGATTAAAAAATAATGGCAATTCTTCTGGGTTACCGTCTCGAGTAACTTGTCTGGCAAGGAACATTTCTTGACCACCCATAGGCTTAGAATGATCAGCTTGCGGAATTGATTTCAAAACATTTTGTTCTATCACATAACATCTTAATCTCTGTACTTTGACTAGGGCTTGCATTTCTTCCTTCCAAAATACTATCAATATCTTCACTGTTACTCAAAACATCTTGATAATTTTCTGGAATTGTGCAGCTTCTTACCCACTTTTCTACGGATGACTGGGACATTGTTTCCTTCCTATTTTCTTCAACAGTTACCTCCGGATAAAAACAGTCACGATGGCTTCGAGATTGACAACTGTTCTTTTCGCTCATTGTGACTACTTCAACTCTATCTAAATCGTGTTGCACATCTAACATCTTCATTTCATTTTCTGTCTTCTTCATTTCTAATTCTTCATGTAGTTTTAATATTTCTAATTCTAGTCTCTTCTTCCCTCTCTCTATGTCTAGTTTTTTCTTATTAAAAGATATCTGAGATAAAGTTTGGGTTCTTATGGATCCAACAGATTCATTCACCTTTTAACGAATTCTTGCTGTGTCCCTATGCTTCAAAATTATTTTCTTTGATTTGTATCTGAGAGAGTTTTCTGTCGTTCACCTCTTTTTTGACAAAAATTTTCGGGCCGTACATAGCTTAAAGAAAGGCTGCTATTTATCCCTGCTCCTTGCCTCTTCGACCTATCCATAATTGAAAGTTTCTCTCTAAATTTGCAGCTTGTACTTTAGGGATCACGTCAGGGTCACCAAATGTTTAACTATGATTTCGTTAAACCCTTTACATTATCTTTTTCTTTGCTTTTTATTAAAAAAAAGCTTTCTTGAGTTTCAATATTCATTTTTCTTTCCACTGACACATTTTAACCAGGGCCTGGAAACTCCCCCTTGTACTTATCAAAGCCTTCCCAATAGTTTGTACTTAGGTCGCTTGAGGGCGCTTATGGCGTATTTCTGTCAATTATTATCAAAAATTGGTAGGTGGTGGCCGGCGGCCATTATTTTAATTTGTGGTGTTGCGTTTGACATGTTTTGATTGTGATTCTTGGTTCGTTTTCTTTATAGTTTTTCGTATATTATTTCACATTTTCTGCGTTTTTTAATGTTTGTTTTGTTCATTTATATATTTATCGTTATTTTCATAATTATTTGGTTTGGTTTATAAATAAGTTTTGGTTTGTTGTGTACTTGGTTGTGAAGAAGGACGACGCGATGGTCCAAGATAGAAATGCATATTTTTCCCAAAGACAAAACGGTAAGTAAAATATCTCGATTTTATTGTGATAAAACAAACAGCTATTTTTACAGCTTTTTAAACTTGGTCTGAAAAAAACGGGAACAACAAATTAAATGATCTCCTTGAATCGTTAAGAAGATGCTAACGGGTTTGTGAGATGCATTTTACGCCAGATTGTACATGCACGTACCCAGGAGGCAAATGGTCCAACTCTAGGATTAAGGAGGATGCTGTGCAATCTTTATTTTCACCCATAGTTTGCATTGGTAAGAAGTATTACAAATGGTGTTTATTTCTTCAAACGTTGTGACTCGGGGCACGTTTATGTGCCGCTCTGGTTACCACACAGTGAGGCTAAAATTAGTGATGCATGCTAAAATTAATGGTATATTCTTCGAAAAAAAAAAACCTAGGTAATTTAAAAAAATCAAATTTCCCTTCTTGTTGCATTCGGCAGCGCCTTAATTACGTATTTTGATTTTTTTCTGAAAATGTAACAGAAGTACCCCCGTTATTAATTTTAGCGCTCCTGCAGTGGTAAAATTAACGGCACGTTAGCGTGCCCCGAGTCATGGCCTTCTTTAAATTGTCCTACCTGGGATTTATCGGTCGGGATTCGTGTTCAAGATTGTTGAAAGATTTCTAAAAATTCAATTCTATTTGCAACAACTTGCCTACTGTGTCTTTTTTTATACCTTTTTAATAAATTACTAAAATGATATCTAGGATTCTGCGAGTATCCATACCCAGTGCACCATGAAAGACTAATAATAATATAAGAATAATAATAATAATTCTCACCCTCACAATATTCCAAACTAGGAGTACCCCAGAAGCAACCACATGCTTGTGCGGGGGAGGGGGGCAATTACTATTATTTTGTCTTCGTTGCCATTTGCAATATTATTAATTATTATATTATTTTCTACAGATTGAGCGAGAAATTCATCAGAGGATTTACCCAATAAGATTCTACTAATAGCTAGTAGGTACGTACTATAATGGGAGTACCCTGCAGCTGAACCATCAATACTTGGAAACATTTCTTCTCCGGAAAAAAAGTATGCAGATTTTAGATTTTGTCAACTCAAACAATACATGTCTTTCTTAATTTACTTATAAATAACCTTAAGAAGACTAAAATGTAATATATCTGTATCTGTGATGTTTAGCGTTATTGTGGTGAATGTATTTTAAAAACTGTTTGTAATATATAAAATTATTATTCTCATATAATTTTTGCTTTCATTATACCTATCCTAATATTGTCATTTATCGCGTTTTAATTTTATAACTCGACATAGACATAGATATTTATCATATGTCTATGTGGAGTTATAAAATTAAAAAGTGTCTTAAAATTGTAAGTATAACTTTAAAAGATTTCAAATTTCCCGCTTAAATAGTCTAGTTTGTACTTAGGTCACCAGGGGGCATATGGCATCCAAAAATTATAGGGAGTTGCCTATCTATCCCTATATATAAATCCTTTATGATTTTAACCTTTTTACCAGTAAGGTACAAAAAGGTAAACTATACACTATGATTAAACATTATAATTACATTAAAATAAACTTGTTATCTGAACACATCCCAAAAATGTCCCACTAATAATGAAAACATAAAATAAGCACCATCGTACCATTTTAAAATAATGCCTAAAATGGCATATTTTCTGTGATCTTTGAAGAATAGATAGAGTCAACTTTTTTTAAGAAGTCCTAACTACGGCTATCAATTGGTAATTTAGACATCCTAAGTTGGCATCAATGCAGCAAAAAATGCAACCAGGCCATAAGTACAGGTCAGTAATGAGCCCATTTGCACAATGAATAACTATTAATAACACGAAAAGTAACAACACAGATAATGGTAAAACTCACGAAACGTACAAAACCCGCGAATATTTTCACTGCCGAATGTTTCAACCAGTTTGAACGATCCGGAAAAACCTTCATTGTCACATTGACACACGGAAGCGAAATTTCCGAGTCCGCGCATAGACACGGCAACAACCAGCTGATTACAGTGAAATCTCTCATAACCGGACACTCACAGTTCCGTTGGATTTGTCTCATATGATACTGAACAATTTTCCAAAGTCGATATTCGTTCGATAATGATAAAGTACTAAAAAGCCAGAAATATCGACCATCCCGGCACTTTTTCGGACGATACCGAACAATTTTCCAAAATTGATATTCGTTCGTTTCCGATAAAATACTTAAAAACGAGAAATATCGTCCGCTCTGGCAATTTTTCGGACGATATAGACCAATTTTCCAAAATCGATATTCTTTCGACAGAATACTAAAAACTGAAAGAAAAAAATGAAAGAACTTTGTTTTTTTTGGTCTTGGATAAATGAGAAATGTTTGGTTTTATTTTTTACCTTTAAACACCAGTGGGCTTTAAATTCATGATAGGGATTAACTAAGAAACCTATATGGCGGCAACACTGCCGCCAATGCCGAAAGGTGACTCCCTGTATATGAAGGTCTGAACTGACAGAAATATGGAATCGGATTTAAATTAATTTAGGTCATTGTTGCGCCCTCTCGGGCTGAAAAACTGAACTAAATAGTTCACAAATGCCCGTCATTTTTGACCAAAGCATGCAAATGTCTCCTTAAGTATTATTTTAAAACAGTAGGATGGTGTTTGTTTTCTTTTTTTTCATTAGGGGGGCAATTTTGGGAGGTTTCGATAAGTTGATCTGCTTTTCAAATATTTGCAAAGCATTCCTGATTTTTAATTTAAAATAAAAAAAAACAATTTTCCCAACTATAGGTTTTATAGAAATGTTAATTGTCGAGATAAATTCATAAAACTTGGGATATTTGGGATTAAAGCTATGTTGCCACATTTTCAATATTTTTTTTAATTTAATACCATTTTTTAACATACAGGGTGTCCAACTTTATTACTGTACAAATCAGTAAAATCTTCATCTTTGGAAATAATCGCCTAAACTTTTTTTTGTTTGAAAAGCCTTTCCTGTCATTTTCAAAATACAAATACAGGGCCGGCTGCGATTTTTTTATACCCCCGATTTTCACGAAAACCATTTAGTGATTTTTTTATTTAAAATCTGACCCCATAGCGTTAATCAGAACCCCCATATACCAAATCTGAACAAAAAATATACAGGGAGTTCCATTCTGTAGGATCTCAAAGTTGAGCAAAATAGGGAATTTAAAGACATCTGGCGAGTCAAATGTGACACGGAATCCCTTCAAAACAGTTGAATGGTCAACAGGACCACTCAAAATGTTGGTGTGAAAAGATTTACTACAAAAATATACAGGGTATTTTTCTCTGAGCCATCTCAAAATTCTGAATTTTTATTAAACTTTATACTGGTCAGGAGTGCTCTGGAATCATTGAAAAAATATTAATGAACACAAAAGTAATTTATTTCTTTACAAAATGCCAACCGACAAATAAAAATAATTTAAATTATTGGACCTTTCTCAACAAAGTCACTGTCTAAGATGATAGATTTTCTGCGTGTTTCCTGTTATGGCACTCCAGCTACCTTAACTGATATGGACTTACTAACTGACAGGCTTCTGTATTTTTTAGATTTAGTTCATTTATAGTGTGTGGAGCGGTTTTGTTATACACGATTTTTGACCTCTACAAAGTTCCAACAATTCAGTAATTTGAGATGGCACAGATAAGAACACTCTGTATATTTTGTATTAGACCTTTGCACACCAACACCTTGAGTGGTCCTATTGACCATTCAACTGTTTTGAGGGGATTCCATGGCACACTTGACTTGGCAGACGGCTTTAAAATTCCTAATTTGCTCAACTCAACTCCCTGTATATTTTTTATTCAAATTTTGTATATAAGGGTTTTGGGATGTTCTGATTAATGCTGTGGGGTCAGATTTTAAATAAAAAAATCACTAAATGGTTTTCGTGAAAATCGTGTGTATAAAAAAATCGCAGCCGGCCCTGGTTTTGCACTTTGAAAATGGCAGGAAGGTCAAAAGAAGCAGTTTTTGAAGGCCTTTCAAACAAAAAAGTTTAGGCGATTATCTCCAAAAATTAAGATTTTATGGATTTGTACAATTTTAAAGTCGGACACCCTGTATAGTATAGAAAAAATCATAGTTAAAAAATATGGCATATTTAAGTAAGTTTTTTTACTACTAACCTGAGAAATCACCATTATTTACCTCATTCCTCTAATGAGAACTAATATTTCTCTACCTAGGTAAATAATGATAATAAAAAAAGATCTAGGTAAATAATGAAAAATTTTCTGTGACATTTAAAAATTAGTGTCATTTTATCAGCTTGACAACTGAACTCCCAGGCTACTTGATATTTAAGTATTTGAAAAAAACCGAGAAATGACTAAAATATGGCAATATTTCAATGTTAGTAGTAAAAAAAATTCTATATACACTTCGGTTGAGAAGGCCATTATTTACCTCGCATATTATATCCTTCGGCGCTACGCGCTTCAGGATATAAAAATGCTCGGTAAATAATGGCTCACTTCTCAACCTAGGTGTATAATATACTATTATTTAGTTTCATAAGACATTACAACAAGCATTACTCATTTTTGGGCTGTGTGTTGAATAAGTTTGCTCAATTTTCCCAACTTTAAGGCCTTGTGGAAATGTTAGCCGGCAAATTAAACACACACATTAAACACATACAAAAAAAAAATTAAAATTGTGCCGCGTATCGCAATTTTATAGGAGTGTTCAGGATCAAATCTGAACACCCTGTATATAGCAGATTAAACATACCGTACTTTCACCGTTTTAGTAGACATAGCCATGGCTAGGCGGCGCGCCGCCGTGTATTCGGCTAGGTTCGTCAGTTGTTGGCGGAGGGCGAGGCGTGTTTTTTGCTCACAAAACTCGACTGATAGGCGGTACGGGACTACTGTGTACTCCCCCCGCCAACGACTGACAAACCTAGCTGGACGCCCGGCGACACGCGGCCTATTTCCCTAAGTCTACTAAAACGGTGAAAGTACGGTATACCTGATATATAAGTTGAAAGGGCTATAGTTTTTATTTTTATTACTTTTACTGATGATAATTGACCCATAATAAGGCGATTAGCCGGTCAAGTTGACCATGTCCTCGACTTCCTGGTTATGTTGCTTAATGACCTGACCGCTAAATGTTGACCCGACTGGTAATTGACCAGTCAAGATGACTATATAACCAGTTGACTGCCAACACTAATATTAAGCAAATATTTTCAGGTATCTGCTCATGTTTTGTCAGAGCAAACACTTAGGATGATTGACAACACGGTGGTTTCAATAAGTGAACAAGTAGGTGCTTTTGAAGTCACCAAAATGCCTAAGAGGTTAGCAGGAGATCTGAGGGCTCTTATTTTGGTCTATAGTAGTCCAGAAGCAGTGCCACCATCATTACTTAAAAATAACTTGAAACAGCTGCAAAGTAAAGTTAAACATGAAATCAACAAGTTGGACTTTAGGAAAGGTAGGCTATTCGCAGAATTTTCGTATTTTCATAATGGTCTACATTATGCATATTTGTAGTGTAACACACATTACAGGGTGTCTTTGACCCAAACAAAAAAATTAACCGGGGGTAAAGTTTAACTCCTACGAAGTTCTTTTTTTAACTCAAAAATAAAATTTACATTTCCCATGAAATTCTTTAAAAAAAACTATTGGGACCACTCACCTTGTCCATCCGCCATCCTAAAGTCTGCAATGTTGCCACACTTCACAAAATTCATAGGTTTATTTTAAAATATTAATTATTTATAGCAAATACCAAGTTTTAAAAATTTTATTATTTATGTTTTTAAGGCCTGCTCCAGGGGATCAACTTTACCCTTGGTTACCTTTTTTGTATGGGTCAAAGACTCACCCTGTATAACAAACATGTTATAAGTTTTTTCGAGAAAAAAAGTGTTTGTGTTTTTCATTTTCAACCAGAGTGAAATAATAATCTTAAATTTAAATGAAGATTCTGGGTGCTGCCAATTTTAACGACTTTACAACATAGTGACACTATCTTGAAAACGATGCAAAATGCTGAAGAATTTATATTTTTTGAGCAAGAACAAACGAATACGAACGAGAATAAACACCTTACATGAGGTTAATAAATATGCATTAAAATGTTTTGCCTGAAAATTCTCATTTTTCGGAAAATTGTCGAGCTCGTTCCAAAAATGATCAAAAATATTTCCATTGTGCTTAAAATTCTGAAAATGCTCAGATACCCGAATTTTGGGACACGTTACCCACAAGTTAGAAGGCACTTTAAAGTAAAATTTTTTTTTTGCACCCTAGGCATCCTAAGGGTGGAAACCCAAAACACCTATTCATCTTTTTTACAGAACTTTTTTGTAACGTTATTTAAAAACAAAAAATTTTATTCTCTAGCCCATTTAATTTAGAAACGTTTTTTACTCACATGGCGGCCAGCATGCCGGCCCTCTTAATGAAAGCCCGCAGCTCACCCACCCTGACATCATAAACATCCTCCGCGCTTAGCTTGGCTGAGCCGAAGGACTCTAATCTGACCCTGTCAAGTGCAGGGCACTCAGTGACCAAGTGGTGTGAGGTCTCCTCATCTTCCAGACACCATCTGCACTCAGGCTCCCCTCCCACTCCTATGAGGTGCAGGTGGCGAGCCAGGCAGCAGTGTCCGGTGAGGACCCTTACCACTCCCCTCAACTCTGATCTTGGCAGACGCAGCAGCTCCCTAGACAGGGCAGTCGACGGCCCACGTATCATGAGCCTCGTCTGCCTCATCCCCGGAGCTCTGCGCCACTCTTCAACGAACCTGCCATGCAGCCATTCGTCCAGGGCTCCAATTGCGACCTGTGGCCTGTGGTGAAAAATACTTTTTTTTATTGTTGATTATTGTCGGTCTTATGTAGTAATGTATTTTTACTCTGTATTTTAAAGTTTTTCATTAAAATAATGATAATTAAAAATAATCTATTTTGCAATGAAATCTTCATTGCCATTTTAGTTTATTTGAAAAAAAAATGAAGAATGTGAGTAAAACGTTTTTCGACTAGGCACCTTGTGATTTGGTATTTGACATCTTCTCTTAATGCCAAAAAACTTTTGTAAATAACTTCATTAAATATTTTGAAAAATTGGGGCACTTCACTCTTGGCCTAATTTCAAAATTTGAAATTTTTATGCTGGGATTTACGAGAGGTGAAATTGCAAAAAAATTCACATTTCGCAAAAAATTACTCTTCATAAAAGTTTTTGCTTTCTCCGAGATCAAGATTTCCGTTGAGAAAATAATAATTTATTGGTGTTCAATAATTTCAAATTTTGAAATTAGGCCAAGAGTGAAGTACCCCAATTTCTTAAAATATGTAATGAAGTTATTTACACAAGTTTTTTTGGCATTGAGAAAAGACGTAAAATATCAAATCACAGGTGCCTAGTTGAAAAACATTTTGCTCACAATCTTCATTTTTTTCTTCAAATAATACTAATTTTGGTATCTTCCTTGCCATTTGGCTAGGAAGATTTATTTCATTGTAAAATTGATTATTTTTAATTATTATTATTTAATGGAAAAACTTTTAAATACAGGGTAAACAAATACAATTACCACATGAGACTATAAGACCGACAATAATCAACAATAATTACAAAAAAATGTTTTTCAAGTAGGCACCTGTGATTTGGTATTTCACATATCTCAATGCCAAACAACTTTTTTAAATAACTTCTTGAAATATTTTCTCAACGGGAATCTTGATTTCAGAGAATGCACAACCTTTTATGAAGAGTAATTTTCTTGCGAAATGTTAATTTTTTTTGCAATTTCATCTCTTGTAAACCCCAGCCGGGGATATACTGTACATACAGGGTGTTTCAGAAAACCCTGGCATAACTTCTGGAGCTAACTTCTAAAAATAAAAATAAAATTCTTATTGACTATGTGTCTATCGTCTAGTTTCTTGGATACAGGGCGTCCAAGCTTACTTTTTAAAATTGAATATTGACCATATCTTCTACTGTACACTAGGTACATTATTGAAAATTTTCACTACTATGTTTCTGGAGATGGAAAATAAGCTGAAAATGTCAATTTCTACATATCTCCCAGAGGGCTCCACTTGCGCTGTTTTTACTCGTAACTTTTTGAGGCTATCTTTTTGATCTTGCAGGTTCATAATTTTAGTGCATCTTTTCATTCTGCAACAAAGAGCTACTCTTGTTTCATAATGATAAAATCAACCGTTTGCCTTGAAATTGATGAAAGATGCTCCAAAACACCTGTTAACTCCATAAAATTTTCACCTACCGCTTTTAAATGCGACAAACCAAGGGTACATTGAAAATGATGAAAAAATGCCAAATAGTTATAGGTCAAAACAATATTGGTTTTCTTGAAATAGGGGATCAAAATTTTTTCCATTTTGAAAACGAATAATTTTTGGTACATCATTCATAGGGTTTTTTTTCTCACTGGCATAACTTCTGGCGCATACATAACTTCAAAAAATAAAAATAAAATTCTTATTGAATATGTGTCTGTCGTCTTTAGTTAGTAATTGAATATTGGCCGTATCTTCTACTGTATACTAGGTACATTCTTGAAGTTTGGAACTACTATGTTTCTGGAGATGGAAAATAAGCTGAAATTGTCAATTTCTACGTATTTCAAAGAGGGCGCCACTTGCGCTGCTTTTGGACCGTGTTTTTACTCGTAACTTTTTTGAGGTTATCTTTTTGATCTTGTTGGTCCATCATTTTAGTACATCTTTTCATTCTGCAACATAATGATAAAATCAATCGTTTGCCTTGAAATTGACGAAACGTGCTCCATAAAATTTTCACCTACTGCTTTTAAATGTGACAAATCAACTGTACATTGAAAATGATGAAAAAATTCCAAATAGACATTGGTCAAAACCTCCGGTCAAATATCTATAGATTAAGCATACAATAAATAAACCATGGCCAAGATTATAAGAAATCAACAGGTATCTGTTTACTATTAAGACCCAAGTGCAGAGGCGCCGGGTTGTCAAAATTCTGAAGGGAGTCAATAATCAAGAAGAAATAATGTTATTTCTTGAATTTGTAAAAAAACTAAATTGTTAATGCAATGCGCGATGTCCCAGTAGGGGTTATCAAAGGCTAGCGTTGCCACACTCGGGTTTTGCAAGGAAGACGTCGCCCCCTTTTGAAATTTCTGAGGAGGGCATGAGCCCCGTTCCCCCCGTGAAATCGGCGTCCCTACGGGCTCAAGGCCGACCCAAGCAATACAGGACAATTTAATGGCTGACGCTGTCATTACGTTTGGCAGCTAAAAGTTTTTCTTGTAAAAACGCTTGTATTTAGTGGTGGTGGAAAATATTAGTTTTATTTTCACTAAATCCTGCCAGTATGTTCAAAAGTCGTGTCCTATGCGAAAATCTCGCTGATCCGGAAAGCAGCCGAGTTGGCACAGGTAAGTAAATCATTACATGAATGTAGACTTTGGGGTTCGTCATATTTCTCGTACTCATCTTTTTCTTATTCAGCTGTTATTATTATTTTTATATATTGATTTTTAGATTTCCAAAAGACACAAATTTAAAAACCCAGTCATATCATAGGAAAGGAAAAAATTGACCCTAACATAGAGTACAGAATATAGATATCATTTTCCTAGTGAAGACCTGATAAAAAAAAACAAGTGGGATTCCATATCTAAGAAAAGGGGCAGTACCTACCACAACTTATTCTGATGTAAGTATTACAAAAACAATATTTAGGTTGTTTTTAATATTGAATACTTCAAAATGAATAACAATTATTAAATTTCCAGATCTAGTACTTGAAAAACATACTGGATCAATCATTCAAGAACCCCACTCAGATATCCCCTCTTCCCCAAAAAGGTAAGTGTTTATTTTATTGGAATAATTAATTGCTTGTAGTAAAAGTATTTAGATTTAAATCGTACTTTATAATTCGTAATATGTAATTCGTAATACGTAATAATTCCTAACCCAAGCAGCATTTTTAGTCGCCGTTACGTTCCAGCGACTTTTGTTTGCAACTTTAAAGTTGTGATTACTACTGATAGGAACGTAATTACTACGTTCCTATTACGTCCCTGCGACCAAAATGGGGAACATTTTGAGGGTGATAGATACGTAACGGCGACCACCTAGCAACTTACACCGCTACGACGCGCTTACGTTCCGGCAACGTGGTGGAGACGTAGCAGCGTGATCACCGCTACTTTGTTGGATTTGTTTGCTTCTTTACATTCGCCTCCTCACTTTGTCTTTGTCTAAATAATTAAAAAGTATTCTAGTCCAGCATCTTCCGTCATTTTTCAATAACCGTGGAAAATGGAAGTACCTAATATTTATTTTTAACTAATATCTATGAATAATGGTAGGTATAAGAAAGGTATTAATTTGCTGATTTATTTCTCGTTGCTAGATTCAAGAAACTAAAACGATTGAAAATTTTCTGTCAAATATGACGTTGATAGATTGAAAAGTAACAACGCGCCCTCTCAAAATGCATGTTTTAACACTTTTTTATCGGGAGGATAAATTACGAAAATGTGCGAAATTATTAAAAAATGCTGAAAAATGCTTTTTTAATGTTTCTATAAGTTATACGAGTTCATTTTTGCTCAATTTTCTCTTTTTTGGGACAATTTTGAAGAAATAACTATTTCAGTACCAAAGGAAATTGACATTTGGTATTAATGGCGTCTACCATTTTATAAGAAAATATGGCGTAATTTTCAGTAATTACTTCTAAGTATTATTTACCTTAAAATGGGTGTTTGAAGGCTTTGCCACTTAACTGGTAGTAACGGCAACTAGACTTTTTTCACTTTAAGGTAATTCCTACCTTTAAGACGAAAATTAGTTTTAGATATTTTAAACTCTAAAGTCCTAATTACTACAAGAGAACTTCAAAGTTCCAGAAGCCTCGTTTAAGTTCCGATTGCTACTACTAGGTTCCATTTGAAACTTTAACCTATAATTTTTATATGCGTGAGTGTTGTTTTCAGCCGGTGTGTGTTTCGTGCTATAATTATTTGAAATGTTGATATTTAAAATTGTAGCCACTCAAGAGAAGCGTTTTGTAATTTTGTATTGAAGACAAGTGCTCGTGTTTCGATTCGTTTCATCCAACTGCTGCTTTAATTTTCTATAAAATGTGAATGTGTGTCTATAATTTTTCTTCTTTCTAATGGCTGACATTTTCATCTACCGAATCCTTCAATCGATTGTAAGGAACTAAATGTAGTTTCCATTTTGGTCCCTATAGAAGTGACAGTTACTTTAAAGTATTTTTTTGTAGTAATTGGAACTTTCTAGTAATTTTAAAATGGAGTGAGAAGTAAAACTTACCATACAGTAGTTTTCTCGAGTAGCGGGAAAGTTAATTTCACTTTAAATATGACTATATAGTTCCGTAACTTTGGAGGTATTTCTAAAGTCGCTAAGATGTAGAAGTTACTTTCACCGTTACCATAAAGTAATGAAAACTTTAAAGTGATAAACAAGTAACACAACAAAGTAATTGTGACCATTGAATATAACCTTAGAGTTAACGTAACTTTAACGTAATTTTGCATAGTAACAATTCCGTTCCAGATACTTCAAAAACTACTTAGAAGTACTGAAACCATAAAGTTCCAACTTGTAGCAATAATTACTACGTAATTACTCATACTTTCTTAATGTAAGTAATAAAAACTAATAAGTCGATTTTTAAGTAATAATTACGTTATAACTACTTATTCAAAGTTCCCATCTCAGTTACCGCAACTTTAATGCTGCTTGGGAAATACCATCATTTCAGTAGTACCTGCACTAATTTATCGTAAAATATGATATTTTTCTATTATGGTGAAATTACTATACAATAATCATTTGATTTGGAAAAACTGAAATTACTTTTAATTGTAATGCAGGTTGAAAGAATCTGCTGACTCTGTTATCAGAGATTCGGCAAGTGTAACTCTTTAGAATTGGCTCTGTCAGCAACTCTCACAGCATCTGAAGTATGTAGATGAATTCGATAAGGATTGCCTGAAGTATGAAACAGTTCATCCACAGAATTAACTGACACTGCCTTGGTGACAAACTCCAAGAATAGACAATCCACAAAGAAGTAAGTTCCAATATTATCGCAGAAAATATAGCATATACTTTTGTGGAACTATATTTTCTGTGATGCTATAATAAAGTTTTTACAAAAATTATTTTGATAATTCATACTAAAAATTAACAAGTGTATTAGTTGAGACAAGTCACAAGGATGAATAAAATGTATCAATAAAGTTTTGTAATTTATCGCTATATGCATGGTGTTTCACGACTTATCCAAAACATGTCATCCAGACATGCTGATTTGTTTAAAAATATACCTACATATAATAAAGTTAAAATAATCGCTTAGGGTAAAATAAAACCTGTGTGAAGTTGGGAAATATCCAATATATAGGTGTATTAATTGGGACACGGGTCAATAAAATATATCAATTGTTTTTTAATTAATCTCTATATATTATTAAATTCTAGGCTAACTTTTCTTGATCCTTATCTCAACTAATATTCTTGTTAAATTTCATTTCATTTCAAAAGATTACCTATTAAGATTAATTCCCATCAAGAAAACATTAAGTCCCGTGGAAAGATGTATACACAAATAACAATGAAAACAAAATTTTGATTAACTTTTTTGAACATCTTACCATATAGTTTGCCAGAAGACTTGCACCTCTTTGCTTCACTTCACTTAATGGATGGTATTTTCTTATAGTACGAGATCCCACTGCAAGATTTCTACGTTCATCTGTTTTTTAATCAAAATACAGTTTTTACTAATAATTATGAATAGAGGAATATGATTCGGCAGGGTTGCCTATCAAAATATGGCCGAATTGAAATTAAATTAATTAATTTTTTTTTTAACAATTCCGTTCAATTGTTTTTAAGAAAAAACATAATTCATTTCAAAGAAAAATATGTAAAGATCTTTAAAAGTTTGAGTTGCCATTGCTCACTTGGCCGCAACCTCTTGGCAGCCAGGTCTAAAAAGGTATATTTTTGTTGAATTTATACGTTCATAACATCTTAATGAATCATATATCAAATTAAAGCTATTTTTTTTCTAAACTCTACGGAATAAGGTTGCCTATGTATAAGTGGCCGCAAATAGGGATTGCCAACTGTTAAAGGTACACGATAGTAGCGAAAGAGAATTAGCGCACCACACCGTCCTTCACAAGGACGCAGTGTACGTCGTTTTACAACCGTCAACTAGACAGCGATATTTGTATTTTAATATACGTGTTATTTTGAAGCTCCTACTGCATCGCGTTGTTTTATTTATAATCAACAAGAACGTTTGTTAAAGTAAAATAAAAAATTTAAAAAATGAAGAAATGTTTTTTGTCATGTAGTGAGAACTTCAGTGTTACATCATTTAAAAAGTGTTCTTTAATATTACTGTTTCGTCTAAAAAAAATTTAAGTACCATGATATTGGATTAACACTAGAATCTACGAACGATTACGGATATCATTCAAGCTGTTTAAAAAAAGTCACAAGTTTAAAACGAAAATATAATCATTGAAGATTTTTGCAAAACTCAAACGCTAAGTAAAATTTTTCATTGAACTTGAGAATTATTTTGCTCATATTATTAGCTATTACATAAATAATATATTAATTTTGCGCAGGCTGTAGTTTTAACACTAATAAGAGATATGAAACTTATACAGGGTGATTCAGTTCCGGTGCTCAACATGGGGATCTCGGAAACCGTAACAGATACGAAGTCGGTCAAATAGAGGCAAACTTGCGCCTTTGGGCGCCTAACAATATGCCGTTAAAATATTTTCATGGGTCGCTGAGATAGGTATTTAAGAAAAACCGAATTTTTGAAAATTAGATTTTATTTTTTCTGGCGCCATTTGCCATAATATTGAAAAATAAGTTATACTTTTATATTCCAAATTTTTCTGGACTACATCATGGTATTTTTAGATTTTCGGGGCGACGTTTCGTTTTTGAGATAGAGGGATCATCTTCATTTTTTTAAATACGGACCTGGATTTTTTATTGCATATTTCGAAATGAACCATTGTCCTGAGTACAACGATGTATGACACATGCATATTTTTTCTTTTTTTAGGGGCTAAAATGCACATTTACTAAGAAAAAAATTAATACGGTCCTGGATTATGCATTTCTCCCCCTTTTTTTTCAAAGCTATTCCAATTATAACAGGTGATCATTTTTTTATACCTACTGGATTAATTAAACTCTATGTTTGTCATATTTTGAAATTCTTTTTTATACTTTAGGTAAAATGTATCCCACTATTGTTAATATTTATTAATGCAACGTCAGTGTAAGTTGAGGATGTGCTATGTGATTCCATAAACAGATATTCTGAAAATGAAGATGATGGTTTTGATATTTGTACCTATGAAAATGAGAGCTCCGATTATTCGGAGGTTGAATAATAAATGGCACTAAAACGTAATGATATAGTTTTTATTAATTATTAAACCTTTTTTTCAATGTTAACTTTATGTTTAAATAAAACTAAACTACTAAAAAAATATTTTTTTTTGAGTATTTTCAAGTCATTCCTAATATTGCTTGCGCTCTTAGTTGAACATGCGCAATAGTTGTAAAACGTCATACACAACTGGCACACTGCGACCTTGTCTGATGGACGGTGTAGTGCGCTAATTCTCTTTCGCAATTGTGTACCTTTAACTGTTGGCAATCCCTATTTGCGGCCACTTTTACATAGAGTTTAGAAATAAAAAGCTTTAATTTGATATATGATTCATTAAGATACGTTATGAACGTATAAATTCGACAAAAATATACCTTTTTAGACCTGGCTGCCAAGAGGTTGCGGCCAAGTGAGCAATGGCAACCCAAACTTTTAAAGATCTTTGCATATTTCTCTTTGAAATGAATTATGTTTTTTCTTAAAAACAATTGAACGGAATTGTTCGAAAAAAATTAATTAATTTAATTTTAATTCAAAATACTTGCGGCCATATTTTGATAGGCAACCCTGTCGAATCATATTCCTCTATTCATAATTATTAATAAAAACTGTATTTTGATTAAAAAACAGATGAACGTAGAAATCTTGCAGTGGGATCTTGGACTATTATAGTAGCTGCTTTTATTTTGTGCTAATTTAATGAACAATTTAATTTTTTTGTTTGTCGATTTCAGCCAAACACAAAGAAATAATATGTCAAAGAGGGCATTTCGATCAAGAAGTTAATATGTACTAATTCCGGTAATTCCACCACTGTTCATTCGAAAGTCTTAAATTCATTGCCCTGTATAAAATTATAAAATTTTGTTTAAAAATAACCCTAGTATAATTTTTTTTCCATTTCCAGACGTACGTTAAAAAAGCAGAGATATTTTGGGGACATCAAAAGCCATGACATGAGTAGTCCAAAGAGAGCCATACGTGCTTGGGCAAAATGCAAGACAATATTTTTAAAAATTAAAGGTAAAAAATATAAAATAAGTTTATTCCTAATGATTCAAATCATGCAATAATATATTAGTACATAGAAGTTAATATCCCAAAATTTTAAATATCTAATAAGAAATTGATTTAGCTAAATTTAGAATATTCTTAACCTAATCCCCCATAAGCCTAGCTTTTTTATCATCTTTTATGTAAAAGTATGTAAATAAGTACCTAATTATTTTTCTTCTAAGTGTTTTTGTACTGTATGTTTGTAGTCTTAAATGAAAATACAATGTTTTATAAGAATAGTTATTGTTTTAATGTTTGGCCCCTTAGAATATATGCGCCCATGTCGTTGGGTCTATTGACAGCAATCAACACTGATATTGAGGTTATGTATTTTGTTATTGTAGGCCACAAACATTTTATACGTGTAAAAACCAGGTATTATTTATCTAGTCATATTTGATCGGAGGTCAAAACACTATTGGTTTTCTTGAAATAGGGAGTAAAAATTTTGTCAAATTCATTCCTTTCCTCTTTGAAAACGAATAATTTTTGGTACATCGTTTATAGGGATTTTCTCTCTCTTTAAATAGTACAGTTGATCTGTAACATTTGAAACCGATAGGTAAAATTTTTATGTTTCGAATGTTGGAGGTAACAGATGTCTTGGAGCATGTTTTACCAATTTTAATTATGAAACAAGAGTACATTTTTGTTGCAGAACGAGAAGATGCACTAAAATGTTGGACCTACAGGGAAAAACATAACCTCAAAAAAATAGGAGTAAAAACATGGCCCAAAAACAGCGCAAGTGGTGCCCTCTGTGAGATACGTAGAAATTGACATTTTCAGCTTATTTTCCATCCCCAAAAACATAGTAGTGACAAATTTCACCTAGTATACAGTAGAAGATACAGTCAATATTTAATTTTAAAAAGTAAGCTTGGACGCCTCATATCTAAGAAACTAAAGATGATAGAGACATGGTCAATAAGATTTATTTTTTATTTTTTGAAGTTATGTCAGTGAAAAAAAAATACGTATGAACGATGTAGGTACTAAAAAATATTAGTTTTCAAAATGGAAAGGATTGAATTTGACAAAATTTTGACTCCATTTCAAGAAAGCCAATAGTGTTTTGACCAATGTCTATTTTGCATTTTTTTATCATTTTCTATGTGCAGTTGGTTTGTCACATTTAAAAGCGGTAGGTGAAAATTTTATGGAGTTAACAGGTGTTTTGGTGTATGTTTCGTCAATTACAAGGCAAACGGTTGATTTTATTGTTATGAAACGAGAGTACTTACAGTTTGTTCAGCGAATGTTCGGCCCTATGTCACAACTCCCGTCCTTGTCTTACTCATGACTATACGACGGATATCGGCCGTATATTTACGAGCCAGACAAGGACGAGAGTTGTGACGTAGTGCCGAACATTCGCTGAACAAATTGTACCTCTTTGTTGCAGAATGAAAAGATGCACTAAATTGATGGACCTGCAAGATCAAAAAGATAACCTCAAAAAAGTTACGAGTAAAAGCATGGTCCAAATGAGATAAGTAGAAATTGACATTTTCAGCTTATTTTCCATCTCCAGAAACATGACAAATTTCAATAATGTACCTAGTATACAGTAGAAGATATTGTGTATATTTATGTTGTTTTGGCTGTTTTCGGTTATTTCTTCATTTCAATGTTTGTGCAATGAAATAATGGAACTTTGTCATGCCATTGGTATCAAGCTGAAGGCCAGCTGGTGAGAGCGACACCGTCGCGCGATGTTGCCGGTGCAAAGGGACTGCCTTTGGTTTTGTTTAAGAGTGGGGGAATGTCCTAACCTTCCTATAAACTAACCTTGGTCCATATCTACCTCTTAACTGAACAAAAACATGACATGCTGATAATCATATCTACTCCTCTTTTATCCCATGGTCCACACTGTCAATTGTCAAATGGCCTGGACAAATCCAAACACAGAGTTGCAGTTAATAATAATAATAACAATACTTTATTTTAAATAACAACCAGATATACACAATGGTATGCATAGTGGCATTAAACAAAATGACGTCAAAAATATACAGGCAGTTCAGTTACTTTCCTATTTCTTTGTATCTAGAAAATCCCCAAGGTTATAGATATAAGGTTCTATATCTATTAACATTGTTCTTATATCCCTTTTAAACTTTTTTAGACTCTTACAAGTTCTAACTTCTGGTGGTAATACATTAAAAAAATTGTATGGGGTAGTTTACACCGGTGTCTCTCAGCCGGTATCTGCAATTTGTTTTTTGTTGGAAGAGATGCTTGTGCTTGAAGTAGAACATTAGACATTCATAAAGATACATGCATGAGCAGTCATGATATTCTCACTTTTAAATATACCCCTACAGGATTTTGTATATGCAATTTTTTTCAGTATTCAGTATGCTCTTTTTTGTACAACAAAAACCCTTTGAAACTCTGAACCTCTTCCCCAAAAAATTATGCCATATTTTAGCATAGATTCAAATGAGGCGGAATACATTATTTACTGGTTTTTCATTCATGTACTTGAAATATTCATTGTAATTGAAATATTGCGGTAGTGGTTGCCTTGTTTTTTAAGAACCCGTGTCGGAATTTATATAGTACTTCTGATTTATTTAAGAAATTTATAAGTTGTTCCTCTACCACCAATTCAAACAGCTTCGAGAAGCCCAGCAGTAGACTTACTGGTCGGTAGTTGCTCATTAATGCAGTATCTCCCTTTTTACATATAGGTTTGACTAGTGCCCTTTTTAACTGATCTGGGTATATGCCATATTTCAACGAGTTATTTATTAGGTATATAACAGAAGATTTTTTAGCATAGGAATTGTCATTTTAATTATACTTGTTGGTATTTAGTCGTTTCCACTGCTGTGTTTATTTTTTATTTTTTTGGCATAATTGCTTATTTCATCTAGTGTTACTGGCTTGAAGTGCATTGACCTTGGATTTCTTGTAATGTCCATATTCAGTGGAACATTTCTGAAGTTTTGAGTCAACTACGGGATTATAGATATTAGATACTCATTATATTGGTCGGCTATTTCATCAGTAGGTACTTCCCTTAATTTGTAAATTATAAGCATTTCTATTTTTACCTATTATTTGATTACATAGTGCCCACATACACTTAGTTTTATTATCAGATTCATTAAGCTTCTTTTGGTAATAATTTCTTTGAGCTGCTATCAGTTTGTTATCATAATCCCCTTTTGTTTTTTTGTACAACCCTTTGTACCTTTTGTCATATTGTGATGCTGTTAATAATTTGTCTACTTTTTTTACAATCTTGTATTTCTATGTCATTTTAGAATTTTGTTTTATTTCTATGTTTTGGTCTATGCTTATAGGGGAAGTACTGATTAAAATAGCCGATATAAATATTTAGAAAAATATTCCACTGCCTATCAACCTCCCATGCAACTTCACACACCTCAGACCAGTCGAGGTTACTCAAACAATCCACAAAATCATTTTTGTTTTCTGTTGAAAAAGATCTGTAATAAGTATGCTGATTCTTTAGGTGTACTGTCTGAAATGTAATTTTTTGTCCTGTGTGATCCGAGATGTGTGTGTTAAGTATTTCCACACGTATCTACTCACTATTTGTTAGTATATTATCGATACATTTTGCCGTATTTCCAGTTATTCTCGTGTTATCCATAATAGACATCTTTAGATTGAAAGAATCCATAATTGTTGGGAAGTCAGTTTTTCTATTTAGTTCTGTGTCCCTTAGCAATTCTATATTGAAATCCCCTGTTACTATAATAGCTTTGATGTCATCATATATATTTGCTATCATTTGTTCTAATTTCTCTACAATAGTGCTCGACGGTGCACACTCTATACGCCATTGAATATAAGAAATACGCCCCCTATAGGCTCAATGCTAAACTAGTCAATGGGCCATGCCAACAATGAACAACAACAAAGAACAACGCAGTGTAGACCCAAGGCTAGCACCGTTCCCATGGTGACGATGGCCCATATTATATTAGTTCGCATAGTCCCGTCGGGGCGTTGGCATCTTAAGTTCAGTCGCGTATAGTCCCTTTCACTGAGAACTTGTTTATGTCACTTATGTCGCTGTAGCTGATGTTTCTCCGTATGTAAATGGCCACTCCTTTGTGTACTCCTTCTTCACGACAGAAACTTTTTCGCTATTTGTTGTTTTATTGCTTTTCTTATTTTGTATGTTACCTTCATTTCCTAAATTTATAACTGAATCCATTATACTGATTTGTTTCTGTTCTTCCTTTTCTTGTCTTCTACTTGTTTTGGTTCATCTGGTATTTGTTTTGATTCATTCATATTTTTACTAGTCCCCAAGTTTATTTTTTGTACCTGTGTTTTTTTGGGTTTATAGCTTTTTCTTTCATGTTTGGGTCATGTTTTTCTTATGAGAAACTGGTCCTCCCGTTTATATACTTTAGCTTTTTTTAACAGCTGGATAATATCACAGCATATAAAACAACCAGCGGTATAACTCCCCATGGCGGGAAAATTCTGCGCACCTGTTCACACAGCCGCCATTTGGGAATAGATTCTGTCAAATGGGTGCAGTGTCGGGGCGATTGGGCAATTCTTTTTTTGGCTGTATTAGAGATATTACAGTGCCGTGGAGTGTGCTTTTTTGTACATTGTGCTTTGTGCTAGTATCTTTAAATAAAGAATCCCAGGAAGGAGTCAAAGCTCTATGTGAAGATGATCAAATAATATTTTGTAAATATTTGACAACAGACACTGGTCTATAGTTTTTAAAGTCGTCTTTTTCATTTTTATTGTTTATAGGTCAAGGATAGGAATGTCAAGAATAATTGACTATTATGTTCTGTTCTAAAGGGCTTTGTTACTTCCAGGTAACGTAATAGTGTAGAAGCTATGCAAAGTTCTGGTCTTTCGGTGAAAAAACTGAAGGAGAGAAATGGTTGGTTCCTATTTGGATGGGACGTCTTTAAGATTTCAAAAATAGCAATGTCTATTCTGTTGTTTTTATACGTTTTTATGTCGTTTATGTTTATTTTGGCTAATGTTTGTATCCTGTGTGCCGAAGTAAGTGTGAGGAGAGTTGCTGCCTTTAATGTTATTTCTGTTAAGGATAAGGAGTGCGTGTGCTGAACCTCTAAATACGCTAAAACTGGGGTGGGGTCCCAGGTGTATTTGTATTTTGGAAACACTGGTTTTGTTTTGTACACCCCTTTTAAAATCTTTGAATCAATGACTTGTCTTCATCTGAGCCTCCTTTAATAGTTCAGTATATTTGAAAAAAACTAGGTTTACTACGAGGGGGGACCCAAAAAAAACGGGAATTTCGTCATAACTTCCTTATTTCTTAATATTTCTACACAAAATTTTAATCACCTTCAAAGTACTCTCCGTTGACCACAACGCACTTATCTAAACGATCCTTCCATTGTTCAAAACATTTTTTTAAATTCAGTTATCGGGATGTTCTTTAGGCCTTCCAGTGATTTTTGTTTTACCTCCTCCACATGTGCAAAACACTTTCCTTTCATGTCCCTTTTGAGTCTGGGGAACAAAAAGAAATCACAGGGGGCCAGATCTGGTGAATAGGGAGACAATTGGTGCCATGCCGTTTTTGGTCAAAAACGGCTTTACGGAGAGAGGGGTGTGGGCCAGCACGTTATCATGATGAAAGAACCAGTCGCTTGTGCGCCAAAGATCTGCCCTTTTTTTTTCGGGATACTCTCCCTCAATCTTTTCAAAACCTCCAAGTAAATCTCCTGGTTAACAGTTTGACCCGGAAGAACGAACTCTGCGTGCACAACTCCTCCGGCAATCGAAGAAACAAATGAGCATTGTCTTGATGCTTGACTTCACTTGGTGAGCTTTCTTGGGTCAGGTGTCATCCACTGGCTTGACTGTTGCTTTGTTTCGGGGTCATATCCATAACACCACGATTCTTCACCAGTAATCACTTTGGAAAAAAAAATTAGGGTCCTCTTTGAGTTGATTTTGAAGCTCAAACATGCCTGAAGTCGACACTCCCTTTGGTCACTTGTGAGAAGGCGAGGGACAAATTTGGCTGCAACCCTTCTCATGTGCAAATCTTCGGATAAAATCCTCTGAATTGAAACTCCATGATATTCCAGACATCTCACAGAGTTCATCAATGGTTTGGCGACAGTCTTCACGAACGAGAACATTGATTTTGTCGACGTTTTCATCAGTTCTTGACGTTGAGGGGCGTCCTCAACGGGATTGGTCTTCAATTGTCATTTCTCCATTTTTAAAATGTAAAAACCACTCGTAGACTCTGGTTTTACTTGGGGCAGTATCCCCATAAGCAGTCTTAAGCAGCACAATAGTTTCCGTGTCTATTTCCCCAACAGGAAACAAAATTTCACAGCCACGCGTTGCTCTCGACAATCGGCCATCACGTTTTCGGCGAAATGGAATAAGTTGCTTTACTAACAAAATTCCCACAAACGAACCGATGCACTCTCAGTGACAGAACTTTGCATACTAAGTCAGGAGGCGTGCCACTAACTGACAACTGGTAGAACAATGAGTTCCCCACTCTCCCTCCCCACCACAGCACAATTACCGTTTTTTTTGGGTCCCCCCTCGTATGTGCGTAATTGGTGCAGTTATTAAGACAACCACACCCTTAATCAATTTAAGTGGGACCTCATCATACCCAACTGACTTGTTTTTTAAATTTATTTTGTAGCCAAATACCGCCTGCTCTAACACTGGTCCTAGAAATATGGTGTTATGAAATGTTTTAATAGAGGAGAAGTCCATTGTTTCATTTTTGTTATTAACTGGACATACAGTAGTAAAGTAAGTATTGTTGAAATATAAGAAAAATAGCTTCAAGTTGCTGAATAAAGTTATCTAAACATATTTTATACACTGAAGGTACCGATATTCTCACTTTTTTATTCGCCACATGATACTTCTATCGGTCCTTTGATGTTACATAGTTTAACCTCTTCTACTTCATAAAAGTTTTGAATCTCTCCCCTTATAAGTATGCATGCTCCTCCGTATATCATACTTCTCCTTAAATAGCAGGATATCATTTTAAAGTGGTTGGTACTATCAACTCAACTTCGTCTTCTTGCAGCCAGTGCTCCGTAAGACATATTAAGTCAGGCAATGTTAAAAAAAATACTGGTTTATTCAAAAGATTATGTATCTTCTTACACCCTCGGTAGCTCTCATGTGGTTGTTTTTTTTTTGTCCCAGTCGGGGTGCTAGTGTCCTTAAGTTTAAAAACTTATTTTCCCCCTTGGGATCCAAAATTGTGGTAATTACTTCTGTCGGCACTCCCAATTTAAAACAACTATATTTGAGTGGTCGTCTGGTTGCAATCTTAATGCATTCCTGTTCAGGAAAGCCATTTAAGTGCATAGATTGAACTTTGGAATTGACTTTTATTTTCTTACCTTCCAAGCTTGGTCTTTTTCCACATGCAGCTGTTCATCAGATATCAACACTGCTTTCAATACTAACTTCTGAGGCCAGAATAACACTGGCGTAAAATCTTCAGTAAAAACGATTTCCAACCAGCTGATTTTTTTCAGAATTGTTCTTGGATTGTTTTCCAAGTATCCAACCAAAAGATCTCACTCAAACCTTCTGCAATGAATGATACAATTGAGATGGTTTCATGTTTATTTAAAAAATATATGTTGACACAACTGTAGCTATACAGGGTGGCCCACCACGAACTGCATCGATCTATATGTGGAAAACTAAAAGTAGGAAAATTCTGAAAATTTGGCACCTCACCAATGCCGTTGGGCGCTGCTCAACTAAAATATTTTGGTGAATCTAGCGCTTCCGGTTATACCGGAAGTCAATATCAACTTTCTTATCTCAAATGGAACACCCTGTATATTATTGAATTCTTGGATTCTAGGGATCATTTTGGAACAAAAATATGCAACATGTCCTATGTCTAAATCTAACCGTTTATTACAGGTGCAGGCCTCAAGTCAATTAGCAATTTATACGAGGAAACCGCGAAATTTCAAAACGAATTTTTGGCATCGTGTAACAGAAGCCCTGACCTAGTGATCTCTGCTGAGAAATAAATCCGTTCTTATACAGGGTGTTCACAAAATATGAATAAAAATTACATTCAAAATATTCTTAAATCTCGAAATTTTCAAATGGAAACCCCCATTTTTTTTTAATGCGATCTTATTCACCACTAAAAATGATGACAACTTTGTGTAAGGTTTCCTATACCTAAATGCAGTAATTTTCGATTAATTTACGAAAAACCCACTTTTCGCCCATAAAATGCGGGGTTTCCTTAACGGTTGGAAAATCATATTAGCCGTGGACGTTGAAAAGACAATCGCGGCTGAGGAAATGTCACTTGGTTTATAAATTATTTTCAACAATAATGCCGGCGCTCATAAATTACACAAACGAAGATTATTTAAATTTGTTTATTATAAATGGAGAATCGGGAGAATGCAACAAAGTAATATCAAGAAGGTGCGATACATAATTTTCGTTTGTGTAATTAAAGCGCGCCGGCATTATTGTTGACAATAATTTATAAACCAAGTGGCATTTCCTCAGTCGCGATTGTCTTTTCAACGTCCACGGCTAATATGATTTTCGCAAACCCCGCATTTTATGGGCGAAAAGTGGGTTTTTCGTAAATTAATCGAAAATTACTGCATTTAGGTATATGAAACCTTACACAAAGTTGTCATCATTTTTAGTGGTGAATAAGATCGCATTAAAAAAAAGGGGGTTTCCATTTTGCGGTTTCCTCGTATAAATTGCTAATTGACTTTAGGTCTGCACCTGTAATTTTTTTCGGAAAAATGCAAATATCTCAAAAACGGTTGGATTTAGACATAGGACATGTTGCATGTTTTTGTTCCAAAATGATGCCTAGAATCCAAAAATTCAATAATATACAAGGTGTTCCATTTGAGATAAGAAAGTTGATATTGACTTCCGGTATAACCGGAAGTGCCAGATTCACCAAAATATTTTAGCTGAGCAGCGCCCATCGGCATTGGTGAGGTGCCAAATTTTCAGAATTTTCCTACTTTTAGTTTTCCATATATAGATCGATGCAGTTCGTGGTGGGCCACCCTGTATGTAATTTAATTGCCTACTATTTTTCTTAATTGTTTTTGTTACGTTTTTATTTCTTCTAAAATAATAAAGTTAAAAGAAATTCATAAAGCAAAGGTTGTAGATAACTTTTTTATCTACAGCTTTTATCAATGTTTTTTCTTTGTTAAAAATAAGTAAGAAACCATCCCTATTGCGAGCTCTATAATGGAGGTCCAAGTGTGATATTTCGGTTGGATACTCAGGAAACACTACCTGAATTACATTAAAAATTACTTTCCCTTTTTCAATGTAAAAATTATATCTTTACTGGACTACAAGAGGGGGGGTCCCCATGAAGGATTCTGCACCGGGGCCCCAAGACCCCTGTGTACGCTACTGGCTTGATGTAGGTACTTCATACATACAAAAGGCCAATTTTTGGTAGGCTTATTGCCTCAAACATGCTGGACTGTACCTCACACATTTCACCATATTTTCCACTTTTTTGTTGCAGTGATCTTGGAGCCACAAAATCAGCTGGTAACTTAGGTGGCACCATTTTTTTATACATTTGTGCAGGAATATTCTCCCAGCAATGGAAGCACCCCCATAAAATTTATATTTTTCATCCAATTTTAGCCAGACTTTTTAAAGATAGAGCCCAAAAAATTACGCTATTTTGAGTCTATGCATGGGGATCTTGGTTATTTTAAAAGATGCGAGGTCAGTTAACAATTTAACTGGCAACTTTGCTCCAATGGGCAAAGTTGCGGAATTAGATGCCGAGTAATATGGTAAAAAAAATTTGGCTGGCCCTTCCCTTTTGAAAATAATAATGCGAACTAGTGAAAAAAATCATTTCCGATTTATTTTTTTTAAACGAAAACCAAGGGAGCTGGACATTTCGAAGTTAAACATTATAGTCCGAGAGGCGAGTGACAAAAAAAATGCAACAGTTTTAGGAAGGCTGGTTTTTTTATACAGTGTAGTATTTAGGGTGTATAAGAATAGCCTTGCCGTCAGTCAGCCAGTTTCGTTAGCGTTTGGCGCAGGGGCGGCTTCAAAGTTGTAAAAAAAAACAACTATGTCGCAACTGTTTTAGAAAATCTAAAACTTGGTTTATTTAGTAGCAAAACAACTAAACAACGATGTGGATGTAGTCAGCCTTGAAAATATTGCAACGGGCCGCGTCAGCAGCGCTTCAAACTCATAAAAATATACAGGGTGTCTCACCACGAACTGCATTAATCGATATCTCAAAAAGTAAACATAGATTTTTTTTGAAAATTTGGCAGCTGATCAATGTCAATGTGTACTATTCTTTTGAAGTATTTTAAAAATGGCGGCACTTCCGGTTATACCGGAAGTCGATGACAACTTTGTTATTTTAAATGGAACACCCTATATTTTATTGCATTTTTGGATTCTACGGAAAATTCTAGGTACATTTCATGTATCATGTCCTAAACCTTATAACAAACCGAGGTTTGCTATAGCTGGGTCTGTCCAATAAAATCCTGTTACCTTCGTTAAATATACAAGATTTATTTATCACAATTTTTGAGACATTACAATTTTGATCGTACAACTTTAAAATGATAACAATGTAAAATAAATTTTTTATAATGAAGTTAAATTTGAGCAATTACAATAAACTAGGAGAGTTAAATTTAGTTAATAATTGGTTTGAGAACAATAAAAAGGTCGAATTGTCTTTACAAATACTCTGACTGTTCAGCTATAAGTTCTTTGAACCTTGATCTTTAAGTTGGAACTGAGTGTATCGTTTCTTACGCTCAAACGAGGCTCGTTGTAAAGTGGGGCGTGGCTAGGGCTTCCTCCGGTCCTTGTCTGCTCGAATAGGCGTTGCAGATGTTGAGGCTAGCAGATATCTCAGGGCGTCGCCGAAGTAGAGCTGACCAGGAGTCAACACCTATGCCAACGCAACTCCACTCGATGCCTACGCAACTCTCGTCACGTTGTTCCGTCGTCAGAGGGCTGTGATCGTAGCGTCCTCATAGATGGTGTGCAAGCATGAACAGATCAGAGAAAAAACAGCATTAGACAAGGTCTAAGCTTTCTACAAAAATTAATAAAACCACTAGGTTACGATTAATATTTAATATTGAATTATGATACTAAAGTTATTAAATATTGACAAATGATAAAAATTAAACGTTTAGAACTATACTAAACTATGGGGAACTATGCATAGTTTTTTTAAATTTTATAGATAATATTATTTAACTGACCGGAATAGCAAAATGCTTAATATTTAATTAAAAGAAAAATTTGAGAATGCTCCAGCCCGAATTCTTGAAAATTATGATATTTTAACTCCAATTTAACGCGAAAAATTTATTTGAGACTTGAACGGTAAAATCGAAAAACTAAGAAAGCTGATAAACCAAAGGCAATACGAATTTGTTAGGAAACTGAAAATATCGGTGTCAGATTTATTTGAGTGGCCCGGTACCACAGAATCGAGACCTAACCCGAAAAATAAGAAAGTAACGTGTGACTAATGTGACCAAAACTTGAAAATATTCAATAAGATAACAGCCGCAAGATGGTGGGTATTCAAAAAAAGGACAATGCTATATTTTTGAGTTAAAGATGGCCAGGGCCTTGGACGAAATGAGTCCTTCAAAAAAATAGCACGTCTAAAAAAAACGCCACAGGTGAGTAGTAAAGTTGCTGAACTAAGCAAAAATCAAAAGAAATTACTCACCTGTGGGGTTTTCCAGGAGAAACAGCCACCACCTGCTTGCTGTGTCCCGCGCTTCCTCAGCTACGCAGCCAAAAAAGCAGGGCCTCGTCATGCAAGCGTCGTTGTCTCACGATGCCGTGAACATAGAAAACAGAAAAACCCAAAAATATTAGTCACACGAAATCAATCCCCGATATTAAGATACAAAACCACTCAAATAAATCACCGATGGCAAAAATGTAACTAGATAAAAGCCGAAAATGCCGAAAATTTGGTGGGAAATGGGCAGATGCCTCTGCGCGATCGATACTGGCGAAGACGGGAGCAAACTCCTCGTCAGGTCGGACCCTCCCGACGAGGTGGCCAGTAGGACTTACGTCACCCGTCAACTCTCGACCAATCAGAATTTAGCATGAAACGTATTTAATCAACTAAAAGTATTTATGTTCAAATTATGCATCAACAGAACCGAAAAATCGAGTAATTCATAATACAGATTTTTAATTACATACCTGCAGATAAATAAACACACACTTGAATTTTCGCATTTTGAATATGCCAGGGTTAGAGGCTAGGCGGAAGTACACGGCCATTAACGTATACAGCGCGCGAAAATTTGAATTATTTGAAATTTGAAAGAAAGTTTTAAAATTTGAAAAAGTCGTAATAAAACCAAATACAATGTTATAAATGAATTGAAACTGTACGAAAAATAAATTAATTATTAAGTATGAGATATTATGAGATATATGTTTGAAAATAATGACTTTATGTTAATAAAAAAATATAAAAACGAGTAACGGATTTTGAAATGAAAAAATCCGTTACAACCTAAATGAAACCGTTTTTGCGATATTTGCCATTTTAGAGAAAAAATGACAGATGCAGACCCGTACTTAATTGACAGTTTCTTCATAACAGCTACATATTTCTTAACGCACTCTTGGCATTTTGCAGTCAAAGGCTTGGTGCAGAGAAATACTATAAAGAAAGTTTCCGATCTTGTACAGGGTGCTCACAAAAAATTATTCAAATATTAATTCACAAAATGCCAAAAACTCAAAATTTTCAAATAGAAACCCCCATTTTTTTGTTGTAGCCGTATTCGGCACAAAAAATTAGGGCAAGTTTGTGTTTGGTTCCCTATACCTAAAGAAGTGGAAAATTAGTTTTTTGTAAATAAATCGAAAATGCTAACATTTAGGTATAGGGAACCAAACACAAACTTGCCCTAATTTTTTGTGCCGAATACGGCTACAACAAAAAAATGGGGGTTTCTATTTGAAAATTTTGGGTTTTTGGCATTTTGTGAATTAATATTTGAATAATTTTTTGTGAGCACCCTGTACAAGATCGGAAACTTTCTTTATGGTATTTCTCTGCACCAAGCCTTTGACTGCAAAATGCCAAGAGCGCGTTAAGAAATATGTAGCCGTTATGAAGAAACTGTCAATTAAGTACGGGTCTGCATCTGTCATTTTTTCTCTAAAATGGCAAATATGTCAAAAACGGTTTAATTTAGGTATAGGACATGATACATGAAATGTATATAGAGTTTTCCGTAGAATCCAAAAATGCAATAAAATAATGAAGTTCCATTTAAAATAACGAAGTTGTTATCGACTTCCGATATAACCGGAAGTGCCTCCATTTTTAAAATACTTTAAATGAATAGTACTCATTGACATTGGTCAGCTGCCAAATTTTCAAAAAAATTCTATGTTTACTTTTTGAGATATCGATCGATGCAGTTCGTGGTGAGACACCCTGTATATTTTTTATGAGTTTGAAGCGCTGCTGACGCGGCCCATTGCAATATTTTCAAGGCTGACTACATCCACATCGTTGTTTAGTAGTTTTGCTACTAAATAAACCAAGTTTTAGATTTTCTAAAACAGTTGCGACATAATTGTTTTTTTACAACTTTGAAGCCGCCCCTGCGCCAAATGCTAACGAAACTGGCTGACTGATGGGAAGGCTATTCTTATACACCCTAAATACTACACTGTATCAAAAAACCAGCCTTCCTAAAACTGTTGCATTTTTCTGTCACTCAGCTCCCCGACTATTATTAAGGCACACACTTACAATGAATCTAAATCTGTACCTTGGTAGAAAAAGGGCCAATGTCCAAAATTTGCATTTAGGAGTTAAGGGTATAATCATACTGAGCAGTTGATATATTCTGGTTAGAAAAAAGGCCAATGTCCAAAGTTACATGGTATTGAAGTAATCTTAAGTGGGAAAAGGCCTAAGTCCAATTAGTTTTAATAGAAAATGGGCCAATGTGTGGACATCAGCCCTTTCACTATAACTGATATATAAAATAAACGGCCAATGTCCGTAGTATCAGGACATTGGCCGTTTGTCATTTTTATTTTTTGGACATTGGCCCTAATTTGTTTTGAGGTTAGTATTCTAACCTCAAATTTCGGTCGACAGTATTTGACTGTTCTGTGATCGACAGTTTGTGTTTAAGTTGTGGGTGTTATCAAACTGAATAAAAAAAATTTGTCTGTACAACTTGTTTTATTTTCGAAGAAAGGGTCAATGTCCATATTCGCAATATTATTTTCGGGGCCAATGTCCATTTTTTTGCAACTAAAAAGAAATATACTAAAATAGCTAGAATCATCTTAAAATACGTACTTTTTACTCTATATGTCACCTCAAATTGAAAATTATCAGAAAAGCTTAGGTATTTGCATTTTTAAGCTCACAATAGGTAATTATAAATTCAAATTCATTTTTCTCGAATCAGCTGAAATGGACATTGGCCCTTTTTCTACCAAAGTACAGAAATATGATCTCGCTTTTTTTTTGTCGCCTACCTGGACAAAGATATCAACTTTTCTTTTTCTTATGGGGGCCATATTACATTTATGCATTTTTGGAAAGAAATTTTCTGGTTAAAATGACTTCACTTTGCTTTTCTTGCCATAATGTCAAATAACCTTTTTTTGCATAGAGTGCCTTGGAAACATAACATTTGACAGTACAGTAAAATAGGGTTGTCTATTCCTCTGTTTTCATTGTTCTTGTGTTTCCAGTTTGACTTTTTTAGTTTTAATGAGTCATATGGTAAATGACGAATAAATAACAGTGTCACAGACTATGAACAGGGTGTCTCATATTGGGTGTTTTTCTCAAAAATCTCGGTTATTATTAAAGCTAGAGGGTTGCGGTTTTCACGTCACTGTACTACTTTTTTGAGAGGAATTTGTTGGACTAATCAGATTTTAGATAAGTTTTATAGTTTCCGTGCATTGGCGCAGGACTGAAATTTTCGATTTTTTGGAAACCTCTCTCCTGGCTACAACTTATATATATAGGGTGTTTCATCTTAAGTGCGAACACCCCCGTAAAAGTTGTATTCTCCATCCGATTTTAGCCGCGTTTTTTTCTAAAAATAGTCCACAAAAAACTCTACGTTGGTGCAAAATTTCAGGTCTTAATGTCATTTTTCAATTTATTTCAATTTTACAATTTTTTTTAGTAAAAAATGACGAAACCATTTAGCAATTTTTTTATTTAAAATCTGAGACCACATCGGTAATCAGAACAACCTAAAACCCCCATATACCAAATTTGAACAAAAAATATACAGGGAGTTCCATTCTGCAGGCTGTGAAAGTTGAGCAAAACAGGAATTTTAAACTCATCTGGCGAGTCAAGTGTGCCAAGGAATTACTTCGAAACAGTTGGATGATGAACAGGTCCACTCACAGTGTCGATGTGCAAAGATCCAATAAAAAAGATACAAGGTGTTCTTCTCTGTAGCAACTCGAAATGCTGAATTTAAACTTTATACAGGTCAAAAATCAAGTATATCAAAACCACCCCAGACATTACAAACGAACTAAGTCTAAAAAATACAGAAGCCTGCCAGTCAGTTAGTCCATGCGAGTTAAGGTGGCTGGTGTGCCACAACAGGAAACGCACAGAAAATGTATCATCTTAGACAGTGACTTTATTGATAAAGGTCCAACAATTTCAATTGTTTTTATTTGTTGGTTGGATGATGTAAAGAAATAAATTGCTTTTGTATTTATTGATTTATTCAATGATTCCAGAGCACTCCTGACTACAGGTTTAAAATTTCCGGAAAAATTGATCGTCGGAAAAAACCGGTTTTTTTCCCGGAAAATTTGGAAAAAAACAATTTTTTTTTAATGATGCAAAATAAAAAAGAAACAAAATAAATATTTTTAAATAAAATAATTTATATAATATACAGTGTGTCCCAGTTTGATACTGGACACCGCAGAACTATATGAAGGACAAGGGAAACAAATGGTCTCTATTTTTTTATTGATAGTCCCAAGGGAGAGTATCTCATAGTATTTGGATGGGGTAATTATTTCATGGCCTGCTATGATTTTTTAAAATAGTAAATTTTCAAGAAACCCTATTAGGGATTTTTTACGACAAAATATTATTAAGAAAACTTGTTCAGAATGAAAAACTGAGTAGAACTGCAAAATTTCAAAAGTCTAGGCCTACTTTGATTTTTAGCTTTTTTGCCTTTTTCTCCCACTTTTTTCTTAGAAATGTGTCCTTTCTAGAGCTTTTACGTCAAAATATTATTAAGGAAAGTTGATCATCGTGAAATAATAAAATTTTGAGGTGAAAGCTCCAGAAACGACACTTTTCTAAGAAAAAAGTGGGAGATAAATCTAAAAATCAAAATAGGCCTAGCTTTTTGAAATTTTGAGAATCTACTCAGTTTTTCATTCTGACAAGTTTCCTCAATAACATTTTGTCGTAAAAAATCCCTAATAGGGTTTCTTGAAAATTTGCTATTTTAAAAAATCATAGCAGGCCATGAAATAATTACCCCATCCAAATACCACCGCTCCTGAGATACTCTCCCTTGGTACTACCAATAAAAAAATAGAGACCATTTGTTTTCCTTGCCCTTCATATATTTCTGAGGTGTCCAGTATCAAATTGGGACACACTGTATAATAAAAAGTTAAATAGAATTATTGTTTTTAGTTTTTTATTGTTGATCAATAAGTGTTTTGTTTATTTAATTTGTTTTAAATAAAGCATTACTATCAAAATATGTTATTTTTATACTTCTTGAGGTTTTTTCGAGCAAAATATGTAGATACATATACAAAAAATATAATTTGAATGTTTCTTCAACTTTCTTTGTTTATTCGAATTTTATCTGAAATTTTCCATTTTTTCCAATTTTTGGGCTTCGGAAAAAAACAGAAAAAACCTTGTTTTTTTTCAAATTTTTCCTGTTTTTTTCCGTGATGTTAAACCTCTACTCCTGACCAATATAAAGTTTAATAAAAATTCAGCATTTTGACATCGCCCAGAGAAAAAGACCCTGTACATTTTTGTATTGAATCTTTGCACACCAACCCTTTGAGTAGTCCTGTCGATCATTCATCTGTTTTGACGGGATTCCTAGGCACACTTGGCTCTCCCGATGCCTTTAAAATCCCTATTTTGCTCAATTTTGACACCCTGCAGAATAGAACTCCCTGTATATTTTTTGTTCAAATTTTGTATACGGGGGTTGTAGGTTGTTCTGATTAACGCTGTGGTGTGAGATTTTAAATAAAAAAATCGCTAAATGGTTTTCGTCATTTTTTACTAGAAAAAAAATTTGTAGTAGGCCCTGAAAATTGACATTAAGCCCTGAAAGTTTGCACCAACGTAGAGTTTTTTGTGGCCTATTTTTAGAAAAAAACGCGGCTAAAATCGGATGGAGAATACAAATTTTGCGGGGGTGTTCGCACTTAAGCTGAAACACCCTGTATATATATATATATATATATATATATATATCGACAAATTTAATCCGCTATTTTTACAGATTTTTTGACATAGAATCAAATGGAATAATTTTTGGTAGCGTTAATAGTTTTTGAGATATGAACCAAAGTTACATTTTTTTAAAATGGAAACCATAGTTCATATCTCAAAAACTATTAACGCTACCAAAAAACTAATTATTCCATTCGATTCTACGCCAAAAAATCTATAAAAATAGTTGATTAAATTTGTCAATATACAGTGTGTCCACGGATAGAGTTCGGATAGGGTGTAAATGACAAAAAAATTTCGAGTTGAAATTTGAGCTTCTGGGGATAAGCCCTGCTTGGTTTGAAACTAATTTGTGACGTAATTTTACTTTCGAAAAATCACGTATGCCTTGAGATTTTTGAAAAAACTAATTTTGCTTATCAGCAAAGTGCCCTTTCTGAAGTTTTACGACAAAATGTTATTAAGGAAACTTGTTCAGAATGACGAACTGAGTAGGTTTGCGAAATTTCGAAAGTCTAGGCCTACTTTGATTTTCTTTTTAATTTTTCCCACTTTTCTTTAGAAAAGTGCACTTTTTGTAGCTTTCACATTAAAATGTTATTAAGAAAACTTGGTCACAATGAAAAACTGCATAGGTGTGAAAGAATTTCAAACGCCTAGGTATACTTTGATTTTTTCTGCAAAAAAATTTAAAACGCATGAAAATCGAAGTAGACCTAGGGTTTTGAATTTTTTCACACCTATCCAGTTTTTCATTGTGAACAAGTTTTCTTAATAACATTTTAATGTGAAAGCTACACAAAATGCACCTTTTAAAAAAAAGTGGGAAAAAAATGCCAAAAAATCAAAGTAGGCCTAGACTTTTGAAATATCGCAAACCTACTCAGTTCTTCATTCTAAACAAGTTTCCTTAATAAGATTTTGTCGTAAAACCTACAGAAAGGGCACTTTACTGATGGGTAAAATTAGTTTTTTCAAAATTCCCAAGGCATACGTGATTTTAGAAAGTAAAATTAAAATTTCAACTCGAAGGGGGAGACCCGGCTGCATTTAAGCAAAACGTACATGGCCCGGGCACCTACGCTGTAATGAACGGTTTTCATTGGTCAGTGCCGAATAACAGTACGGATTGCCGATAAGGTGCTGATCGCGCGTACGTTTTGCTCTCAATGCGCTCTCTCATTGAAACCCGTGTATCTCCATATTTTAAAATATATTTGTAATAATTAAACCAGTTTGCATCAAAAATACTGATTACCGATAAATTTCAAAGCTAAATCAAGGAATTTTGAAATTATCTGCGCATTTCATTTTTTATTAAAAAACTCAATAGACTGAAGTGAGCAACTTTTTAAATTGTCCGCGTTATTATTTATTTATTTTTGGCAAACAACGCACGCAAGAAGGATTCGGTGCCGCGGAAATACCAGAATTTCTCAAAGCACATTTCGTGATTGCAAGCTACACGATTGACGGAGAAAAGGTCGCAACACAAAAGGTCGAATTTTTAAAAAAATGTCGAAAGCAAAAAATGGTGGAATAATCAAAAGATCAAAAAAGGTCGAATCACAAAAGGTCTAAGTGGTTAAAAAATTAGTTCTAATTTATAGGGAATAATTAAAAATAATGGTGGGAGGAAAAAGACCAGACCAGAAGTGAGCGTCACGGTTTTTTGAGACACCCTATGTATACATTTTGCCCGGCAAAATATACAGGGTATCTTTGGCGATTCGACCTCTTTCGATCTGTTCATTATTCTACCTTTTATGTTTTCGACATTTTTTAAAATTTCGACCTTTTTTACGCCCATCAAAAATTAAAATTAACTTTTTAATCACTTCGACCTTTTGTGATATTCCAATTGTATTAGCTTTTTATATATTAGTCTATCTGGTAGTTATTTCTGCATTTTTCAATTTTGTTTATATTAATATATGATATAGGGTATGATGGCGAATTGTTTTATGGGTGGGGATATTCTTGATACATATATGAACCACGAAACACTAGTGTGTGATAGTATTAAAGACTGCAAATTCCTGGACACGGATAATAATCATTTTAAAGTAATCCACTTCAATATTAGATCTATCAACAAAAACTTCAATAACTTACTCTCGCTACTCCAATATCTAAATGTTGAGTTTGATGTAATAGTTCTATCAGAAACAAATAAAGTAACCAGCATACTAAATTTTACAATAGAAAATTATGAAGGTTTTTACAACAATAGTCAATTGAATCGTTGCGATGGAACTATAATATTTGTAAAAAAATGCCATAATTCAACATCTAAAGTAGTCGTGGAGGGTAGTTCTAGATTTCGTAAGGTAGAGATGGTGGCACAGAAGGTGACGGTTGGTCGTTAGACAAGCACAATTTTATTTTAGAAGCAATAAATTTGATTGTACGTTAGAAATCTTTTGCGGTGATATTAACATAAATGTTCTTGAAACGAACTGTAAAGTTACAAATACTTACTTGAACTGCCTTTACGAATATGGCTGTTGTTTAAATATGAACGAAATGACTAGAATAGAGGGTGACTCGGCCTCGTGTATTGATCATTATTTTTCAAGGACTGCGAACTGCGATCAGTGATGAGATGTGGTTTTTCAGACCACTATCCCGTCATATTCGACTGTGAGTTTACCTCTAAGTCAAAATATCATGATGAAAAAAACACTTTTACAAAGACTGATTACAACATTTTAGAAACAAAACTTTTCAATGGAATCTGGAGTGACATCTATAAAATTTCCGATAGCGAGACTGATAAGATCGCACAGTGTTTAATTAGCAAATTAAGTGACTTCATGAAAGAGTCTACACGTGTGGTAACAATGAAAAGTAAATTTAAAAAATAAAACCATGGATTAATTATAAAATAATATATGAAATACAAGAAAGGAATAAACTACGCTTAAAAGCTATAAAGTTCCCGAATAATATTGATTTTATGAGAGATTATAAGCAATATAGAAATAAAGTAAATAAGATTATTAACCGAGAGAAAAATGAATATTACAAGGACAAATTTGATAAATATAAAAATGACCCCAAAAAAATTTGGGAAACTATAAGAAGTGCTGTAAATGAACAAAGAAAGATTGTATGATAAATAAAATTAGTAATGAACTTGATGAAAATATCACAGATAACATAGCCATGGCCAATTATTTCGCAGATCATTTCTCAGGGATAGGTAAATCATTGGCTAACAGAATTACAACAAATAACACAATGCAAATGAATTACAAATGCATAACAATTCAATATTCCTATATCCTATGTCGGAAAATTAATTAATTCAACAAATAAATTCTTTAAAAACAAAGGCGGCATTAGGAGAGGATGGCATACCGGCGGAAATAATAAAAAAATTCCATAAAGCATTAATCCCGCCACTCAGATACTTAATTAATTCTGTCTTTCGTCTGGGTTGTTTTGCTGCTATATTTAAAATGTCTATAGTGGTTCCTGTGTTTAAATCGGGAAATAAATCTGATGTACAAAATTATCGACCTATAGCGATTACCAGTACAATAAATAAACTAATAGAAAAGTGTATTAAAATGTTAACAATGTTCTGAGCGATGAAAAGAGTGTAGATTTCGGGGTGCCGCAGGGTACTGTGCTAGGGCCACTACTTTTCTTGGTATATGTTAATGATCTGTTGACTAATTACCTAATAACACTGTTGTGTGTTATGCTGATGACACAGTAATCCTAGTAAAAGACACAACTTGGAGTGATACATTTGCTGAAGCTGAGGGAAGTATTTCCTTGGTAAAAAAATGGCTGGATAATAACCTTTTGACTTTAAACTCCAGTAAATCAAATTATGTCTCTTTTGTCATGACTGCTCACAACGAACCTGAGAAGTTACCTTTAATAATACACTCAGCAAATTGTCAAAAACATACGTGTAGATGTCAATTAAAAATAGAATCAGCTAACAGTGTCAAATATTTAAGTGTGTACCTTGACAAATACCTTAGATGGAATTGACATATCGATTATGTGTCGAATAAAATAAGGAAGACTATCTATAAGTTTTACCAGCTCAGACAAATACTGAGTGAAAACCTAATTCTTAAAATTTATCAGGCTCTGGTAGAATCTGTTCTCTGTTATGGAATTATTTGCTGGGGTGGTGCCTGTAAACACCATATGAGCATGGCAAATGTAACGCAAAAACACATAATTAAAGTTATAATGTACAAGCACAAACAATATCCTACTGATATTCTCTATAAGGAATCTAAATTGCTTTCAATTAGGCAACTTTATGTCAGGTCACTTTTGCGATATATGATGGATGTAGATATCTACAAGAACCCCTTACAACATAATAGAGCAACGAGGCCATTTACATTCAGTAATGTCACTATACCGGCTGTTTCTTTCATTGCTACCCAAAGGCATATATCCTATACCGGTCCAAAAATGTACAACCTCATCCCCTATGAATATAAAAACAAACCTTACAAATTTTTTAAACACAAAATTAATGAATGGATTACTCTTAATTATAATCTAATCTCCTCCAGCTTACTGTGGTTTGACTGAAAGAAACATAACCTCCAATTCTAATTTCTTTCATATTCCTTTCCATTAGGGATAGTGTTCGGAGATTGTGCTTACTTCTATTTTTCTTTTTTTTTTCTCTTTTTTGTGGTTCTGGTATAATGTTTTGTGGTATGTACCTACTCAGGCTTATGCCTTTGCCTACATTTGAAAATAATATGGAGAATTTTTTTATTCTGGGGAAGCGATATGTACACCACAAGCCTTTGTTATAGGCTTACAGTACATACGTAATTGCCAGACTAAATAAAAATAATGTGATGTATATACAATTATTGTAATGAATTGAATTTTCTTTGGCAATAAATTATTATTTTTATTATTATAAATTCTATGTAGCTATTTAAATACTATATGTAGCTATTTAAAGGAAGGAAACCACATATTAAATACTCAACAATTTTATCGTTGACTCAGTAAACAGAAAATTAGTAGCAAATATCAATAGGTATATTTATTGAGCAAGATGGAGGCCATGTGGAGCACTTGTAATAAGTAAATCTTTTCCTAAATGTTATTGTCGTTTTCAATAAAAATTAAATTTCAAGCAATAAATCTGACGAAGTTTATTAACTATGTTACTATTTAAAATTTCTCATTTCTCTCAATTTCCCTTCTTCATTTTTTCTGAAATCTTAAAATAGCCCATTTTATTTTCCAAAGCCCGAATATACTTGCAAACTGACGATAATTATTACTATAATTTGGCATTTGTCTTTCATGGCAATCTATATGACCCAAGGAGTAATCCCTAACAAAAAAGGCTCAGTTCTGAACGAACGGTTGGGGCAAACATATAACATATATTTATACTCCGTTGGAATCAGAAAAATGCACAGAATTCAATAATCCAAAAATATATAGGGTGTTCCATTTAAAAAAACATAAATTATGTCTGCCATGGCTTTCTAGAACACACAGTATAAAGTCCAATAGAGTCACAAAAAACTTTGTATTAGTATCTAAAACTTTTGTAAAAAAACTTTTTTTTCTAACCTCAAAAACTAACAAGTTATGGGGTGTCAATTTATAATGAGCCACCCTGTACCTACATGTCGTTTGCAATATTTCCTATAAATTAGAACTAATTTTTTTAATCAATTAGACCTTTTGTGATTCGACCTTTTTCGATCTTTTGATTATTCCACCTTTTCTGCTTTCCACATTTTTTAAAAATTCGACCTTTTGTGTTGCGACCTTTTCTCCGTCAATCGTATAGCTTGCAATCACGAAATGTGCTTTGAGAAATTCTGGTATTTCCGAGACGCCGAATCCTTCTTGTGTGCGTCGTTTGCCAAAGATAAATAAATAATAACACAGACAATTTAAAAAGTTGCTCACTTCAGTCTATTATGTTTTTTAATAAAAAATGAAATGCGCAGATAATTTAAAAATTCCTTGATTTAGCTTTGAAATTTATCGGTAATCGGTATTTTTGATGCAAACCGGTTTAATTGTTACAAATATATTTTAAAATATGGAGATACGCGGGTTTCAATGCGAGAGCTCATTGAGAGCAAAACGTACGCGCGGTCAGCACCTTATCGGCAATCCGTACTGTTATTTGGAAAACCGTTCATTACAGCGTAGGTGTATGTGACCCGGCTACATCCGGCAACACCGCCCTTTCCTGCTCCACACTTCACGTTTCAAAAGAGTCGACGGTGAAGGGAAGGCAGACGAAAGTGGCTGGCGGCTAGCGATGTAGCCGGATGGCCTCTCAGAAACCCCTTAGACATTGCAAGTTCAAATTGGCAGCAGCCGTACTTTCGTGGTATGTTTATGATTTATTTTTAACCAAAAATTTACCATTAACTGAATTTAACAATATTCCAAAGCACCTCACAAGGATGGGTAACTATATAGACTTAACAAATTTTTTTTTTCACATTATTTTCAAAACGAGGAGGGCCAGCCAATGTTTTTTTTACCTCTTAAACCAAGATCCCCATGCATAGACTCAAAATATGTTCGCCGTGTATAAAATGATGTGGTAGTAGTGGTTCCATTGGCAGCGTTTTTTTTATTATTGTTTAGATTTAATGCATACTTTAAATTTTTTAAGGGCATCGTTTGCTTGTATTCGGAGTTCAATACAATTTTTTAAGTTACTTTTAGGGTTTATGGAAAGTACTTGTAATTTTCAATTTTAGCCAAAACCGATGAGATGAAGAAGTCAAACTTCAAGAGTGATCACACAGATAATAAACCAGGTACATCCAAGGAAGAAGATAGGAGTGGTGATTCAGAATCTACCATGAGTCCATCGAATGTTGAAAAAGACAATGAAAATATTGAACTCGAAAACCAAAAGGCTGGATATGAAGATAATGTAGATAATCGTAAGAAAGATAAGAAAACTTGTCCATTAGAAGATTTAAAATTATTAGAAAAAACAATAAATGAATTGCTTCTAATTGTTGAGCGAAAATAAGCTCGGGTGTGTTTGTTTTAATTTGTAAAAAGCTAGCCTCTAATTTTATATGTATGATGAACTATGTCTTAGTTTGAAGAATTTTGTCAAGTAAAAAATGATTAGTCAAAGCTTTAAATTATTAAAATTCAATATAAGCATTACGCAGGGTTTTACTTTATAAATAATAAATATGATTATAATTTCCATGCAGTTTTTATTTATATATACAATAATTATTGTTTTGGTACTAATGGATACAATTCTTTTGCAATAATAATTATTTAGACCAGTTTAGTTCTTTATAAGTCTGTGATGTGTGCAACTGAAAAACTGGAAATATTAAATTGGTTTAATTTGGAAATGTGTTTCCTTTTTAGCTTCTTGAAAACGTTGCAATTACTGGTGGTGCCCCACCCCTTGCTGGCAAACAGTGTACCATGCCCTACTAGGGGCACATCATGCCACATACAAATTCACAAGTAAAAGTTGTTCTGAACCAAAAATACAAAAACTCAATGGTCTCGACCAAGTTAGATTTTAAAATTTACAAAGTCATTACAGCAGGCCTGAACCGACAGAAATAATTTCGAAAATTATCTTTTTCTTTGAGAAATTAGAAGTAGCCCAATTTATCAATAAAAGTCATCCCCAAATGGCTTGACATATAGATGTTGCGTTGCAAAACTGTTATGATGGTTTCATTTTTAATTTTGTTCAGTTCGGTCACTGGATTATTGTGCTTAAAGGATTAATTTCTATAAATATAGGGTGTGCGGTAAGTACGTGGACATCTCGCAGTAGCAGGTAGGGGTACATTTTGGACTTTCCGCGTTCCGCATCTAACTGACACATACCTAATTCTCGAGAGAAACTTGTCACTACACTTTTCACATCACTCGCTATAACAATGCAAGAGGCCATTTTTTCATTCACAATCACAAACTTCTCACTTGTCAAGGAGCTGCCGCCGGTTTCTAAGTGTGTTTCTATCTCTCCTAGTTGTCATTAACGTCGCCGATTTTGCGCAATTATAGGCTAAAGATCTCTGTGGACCTCTGAGCCACTCTGTATGTTCAAATCCGAAGATTTACAGGGCGCTTTATCACCCTTCTAACAGATGGCACCACGTAGTTAGGTGCTACAAAAACCTCAGTTCTGTATTTTCTGTTTATTCTTGACTCTTTGTGCCACATTTTTGCTTTTTTTCCAAAAATGGTTCGCTATACACAAATGCGGACATAGTAGATACCTACGATGCTTCTTTATGGGGAATGACTGCAGAATTCCAATCAAGCTACCGCGCCACCTATCGGAAGGTAGAGAAACTAAGAGAGCGGGTTTCGTGCAAAAACTTCCGTTTTATCAAAGGAATAGTTTCTACGAAAGCCAACTAGTAGTGTCAATGAATGGGACATAAGCTTCAAATATCCAAACCAAAATAATGAGAGGGTGTTCTGTGAAATACGCGAAACGAATTGGAGAGTCTAACCATAATTATCGATAATCTTTCCTCTGCCCATTTTATAGAATACAAATAGATTCAAGTTTTAAAAATACCTTCTGACAGCTACTAATTATGTTGGCATCCTCTTTGCAAAGCCACTTTGACATACGTTGTCACAAACTAAGAATGGGTTCCGGAATTTAAAACCTGTCTTATTTGTGTTATCTTTCATTTTTAGGCCAAGAATTTGAAAATGTAAGGGTAATATATATTTTTTTATTACATATCTAGTGAATATACTTTGTTAAGTAATTTTATAACAAAATAAATGCATAGTGTTTGTTAATTTTTGACATTACAAAAAAAAAGTAAAATTTCAGTAGGTCGGCCAACTGAACTGGGAAGGAGCTCGTAGGTTAAATTTTAAATTCGCTTATTCGCTTGGCTTTCAGCTCTGTTTGCCGGTCCGCCTGCGAAGTGCGAATTGTGAGTTCTGATTATTCTGAACTCTATAAATCTAGCAGTATACAGTTTAATACAAAGCAAAGCACTAAACAAATTACGTACCTAGTATGTGATAATTACATTTAACATAATATTTGTAGGGCCGCAAAATATGTATGTATACAGGGTTTCTCAACGAAAACTTGACCCTCCCCCCTTCAAAATTAGGAAACCGAAAAATATTTGAAAATTTGCCGAAACCTGTCGATTTTTGTTTTTGGGGGAGCTTTTTTGACAGTCAAGCAAACCCGATATGTTCATCCCCCTAATCTCTTGCAACTCCAACTTTAAAATTTCAAATGGAATTACCCCCCCTTGTGGCGCATCATTTTAAAGCCCTTTTTATTGTGAATACAGTGATGTATCGTTTTTAGAATTCTGTTGAGATTTGACAGAATTATTGGCTAAAAACGGAAAGTTGACAATCCACTGTACGCGTAGTAATTTCTACACAAATGCCCGCCACTTATAAGTTTTTCATCTACTACACACGACCAAATTACCTAGTTTTTATTGACGTGTCAATTTACAAAAAAGTCACAAATGAAAAAACTGAAGCAAAACAAAAAACTTCATACGAATTCAAACCTTATATCTTTTTAAAATATGTAACAAAAATCACTGTCACAAAAAAGTTCCCGTTTTTTTTGTAACCACATAATCATCAGTTTCAGCGTTGGGTGAAGATTCCTTCAGTCAACGGTTTCAGCCTGCTATTGAAAGTGGAAACATATTTTCGAAATGGTTTATTCTATCGCGGAAAGGGTAGAAATTGTTTCAATTTGTTATTGAATTGTAATCCATGGCCAACTAATTTTGCTACCTATTTTTCTTTTAAAACCTAAAGTCAAATCGTCCATAAAATTACCTACTTTTAATCTCGCACTAACAAAAGTGGTTTTTGACAGGTAAGTTTCGATTTTCTCAACCATAACACATTTTTAATATCCTGTGGCCAAATAGAAATCTGAAGGCGTCATTTCTTCAAATTAAATAATTTTTCTTCTTTCATTTCAAAAAGGAATAATTATACTTGAAAAATCAAATTAGCCGTGAAACTGTAGCAGATACAAAAAATGCCCAGAGACAGTTTTTGCTTAGAATAAAAAAAGTTATTCAAGTGTATAAAAGAAAATTGTGCACAGGGCCATATTAGTATTTTTCTTGATAAAAGAAATGTAATGTTTACCCGTATCTCATCTGCCACTGGCTATTTGGGGAACTTGGTATTATCACATTTTGTCAATTAAGTGCTGAAATTTTTGAGAATTTGAACACCCTGTATCTTAAAAATGAGATGGCTGTGGATGAAAAGTATACCACAAAATAGTTATTTACAATGCATAAGTGCACTTTTTTGGAGGTTAAGTAAGGGGCGGTGCTTCGGTCCTTAAAAATAAATCCAAGATCTTACACATTGTGCAATGTATTACATTTTTCCTGCTAGCGACAATTTCTTATTATAGGTACTTTAAATTAAGCTTTAATTACACTATGGAGTAAATTGTGAGTACGTAATAATCTTCAAATTAACCATTGTTGACTTACTAAAAGCTGAAAATAATTATCAGTAATAAATATAAGAGGCAAAATGCAGCGATAATAAAAATAAATAAATAAAAAAGTTGGGCTTTGTGTGGGATTTGAACCCGGGACCTACGAATTACTAGTCGCATACTCTCGCCCAGTGGTTAATCAGCGCCTGTCAATTTTTATCGATTAGGCGTCTTTTATTTGACATTGGGGAAACATTGATATTATTAATATTTCAGTCACATAAGTAGGTAATTTGTGTTCTTTCTGATCAAAACCAGTTGGTGAAGCGGTAGTTGTCAAATGTGTGTTTAAATCTGTTGTCAAATGTTGTCTCCTAGAATAAAACTGAATAACCCTGTTTAACCTACTAGGCCAGGAAACCAAAACATGAATTCGGAAATAAATAGTGCTCAATTATTGTTTTAAGCTGTAGGGTTGACCCTTAGGAGTAGCATACCAAAAGTCCCCAGCCGAGGTCCTTATGCGTTAAGCGGGAGAGGGGGTGGAAAGGGTCGGGTTTAAGGTTTTCGCTATTATCTCGAAAACTAAGTGTCCTAGCGAAAAGGTCATTCTATACAAAGTTAAAGTAAATTAAATTGTCTACAAAAAAGGTTCTATTCCTTTTTTTGCTAAGAACAGTAGTTAAGGATGTACACGAGTTTAAAAATGTGAATAGCTGGAAAAAAGTGTGTGTTGTGGTTAACAATATTATTACTTACCAAGGCAATATCAAGTAATTGGTCGAGTTCATCGTCAATATTATCATCATCATCTTCGTCGACGATTGGAGGGCCATTGGCACACAAAGTGCGGCAAGTGCTGCACACAAGCGAGCAGAGTACCTAATGCCTGCTTTGCGGCACCCGCAACGGCCCCCGCAACCAGTTTTGCATGTGAAAAATATATTATTTAGGACGGATTCTGCTGCAACTGGGTCCGTCCTTGTGACAGGGGTGAAGAAGCCATCCGACCCCCTCATCCATCCCCAAGCAGTTGGCTCCTGCTGCTGATCTCTGTATACATATAGCCATTGCTGAAGCTGCAAACAATAATTCGTCCTTTGTAGTTTAAAAAGATGACGCAATCGAGCACTCAATACACAATATAAGTTAATGCAAAGAAGCATATATTGATACAAACCTGCCAATGGACTTTTAGGGAGTGTTAGCGAGAAAGCCGGGTGTCGTACCTACCCGGTTCAGGTCTGCTCCTTCTGGGGCCTGGTAAAATGCCAACAAAAGGCGCTCTGCTGCATCAGCTAACATGTCCTGTGTTGCTAAGGGATCACCGAAGACTTTGTAAATGTCTCTGACCTGCTCCTGGGCCCTCAAAAATACTTTCACCACACCTCCCTTGCTCTTGAGTGAAGCTACAACTGCATGCTTAGCAATCTGTATTATCTGACAGTGAGTCTAGTAAGCTTTTTCCCCGCAAGATGTCGCTCACAATACAAACATTCATTTTTCATTGAAATTAGGTGATATTATCCATTCACATGAACTTTGAACGACAAAACCATGTGTTTTCATACTTTTTGCATTTTCAAAGTATCATACATCCTTAACTAGTAGCGAAAAAATGATTAGGACCTTTTTTGTAGAAAACTTAATTTACTTTCATTTCGTATAGAGTGATATTTTCGCTAGGATGGTTAGTATTCGAGGTAGTAGCGAAAATCCTTAAAAACGGCCATTTCCACCCCCCTAACGCCTAAAGCATAAGGTCCACGACTAGGAACTTTTGGTATGTTACTCTTAGGCATCAACCCTACAACTTAAAATAATAATTCGTTGAGCACTATTTATTTCCGAATTGGTATTCGTTTCCTGGCCTATATGATCTACAAATGTAATGGTTATTTTTCAATACTACTTGGGTACTGTTTATTCTGATCGTCACTTATAGGGTTTGCCTTTAACATGCCCGCACTCACTTGTAAGGTTTGGAATTTGGTAGGTTTAAATTATGGCAGTGCCTCCTCTCCGGCAATGGTGCCTGCAAAATAAACAAATGGCTGCTGTTGCCGGTTGCCCCCTCAATGTTTTTCTTAGATGCCGGCAATGGAACCCCAAAAATTGACTTAGACTACCTATTGTGAGTGCCCAAAAGGCGACATACAGTGTGTTCCATTTTAACTGGAAACACCCGTAAAATTTTCATTCTTCATCTTCTAAAAATAGGTAACAAAAAACTTTTTTATGTTGGTGCAAAATATCAAGTCTAATCTCAATTTTCAAGGCTTACTACAAATTTTTTTTTAGTAAAAAATTACGAAAATCATTTAGCGATTTTTTATTTAATATCTGACACCACAGAGTAATCCGGACACCCCAAAACATCAACTTTCGAAATTCGAACAAAAAAATTACAGGGAGTTCCATTCTACAGAGGGTGAAAGTTAGGCGAAATAGGAATTTTAAAGGCATCGGGAAAGTCAAGTGTGCCATGGAATCCGTTGAAAACAGTTGAATGGTCAACAGGACCACTCAATGTGTTGATGTGCAAGCATTCACTACAAAAATGTACAGGGTATTTTTCTCTGGGCCATCCCAAAATACTGATTTTTGGAACTTTATGTTGGCCAAGAGTGCTCTGGAATTATTGAAAAAACATTAATAAACACAAAAGTATTATTATTTTCAAAATTACACTAACATGATCACTGAAACAATTTTAATGGAAAAACTTTGGTTTCTAAATTGATGATTTTTCCACTAGGCCTCCATTGATCCTCAAACATTTCTCTATCCCCTTTCAATTATTTAACCCTTTCGCTACGGCACATAAAAAAATCTACGTTGGCCATAACTGCGGCATTTGTTCCACATGCCAGATAAATCGTCCATAGCAGTAGCGGCAACAAAAAAAAAAGAATTTATTTTGCAACCAAACTGCTGTAGATGAATATATTTGTCTTATTTTATCAATCAAAAAGTGTACAAAATATATTTTTTTGTAGACGGTTTAATGTAAAGATACACAATACATTCTATAATTTTTTCATTGTATGGTAAATACCGAAACATCGGGCGACACCAAGGGGAACATAACATTCTTTACACATATAACGGGGAAATATCTTTCAGTTAATCTTAGAGGATTGTTTTCAACATTATGTCTACCTAAAATATTAAAAAATACATGTAAACCTAGCCCCTAGCCTTCCCATGATTTTTTAATATCTTAATTTTTTTCTAAAACATCATAAAATTGTGAGAGAAACAGTAATTAATAGCAATAAACCACCGTACACCAACTTATTATAAAGCACTAGACTAGTTTCATGATACCCAAAACCCAAACTACGGTTGACGAGAATACTCGATCATGTGATTCAATGACGTGCATGCGAGATAACTTGGGTTTAGCAGTTTGCCCACAAAATTAAAATTAAAATGCTCGTCATTAGCATCACGGGTACACAAATTCATTTGCGATCATACTCGTCAATAGCAGCGAAAGGGTTAAGGTTACTTTTAATAATTATTCTCTAGTAATTTCAGCTCGTATAATTTCTTCCCTGAGTTCATCCAAATTATTTGGTTGACTGGTGTACACTTTATTCTTAATCATCCCCCAAAAATAAAAGTCACAGGTGACAAATCAGTTGACCTGGGAGGCCAATATATTAGCGAACTATTTCGTCGAATCCACCGGTTAGGAAAATATGTGTTTAACCATTCCACCACGCATATTGCTGTGTGGGTTGGAGCCCAGTCCATCTGTAAATGCAGATTTATTCCTTCATTCAACAGTAAATTTTCTATTTCATTCCAAAATTCCATTTGTAAGAAATGGAGAAATCTATTTGCATTTAAATTATTTTCAAAAAAGAATGGACCTGTGACTATATCCAGAAATGCCACAAAACACGTTATTTTTTTGAAAATACTGCTCTGAATTATGGAATCCCTAGTTAGCCAATGTGTGACAGAGTCATAAGGATACGAGAGCAATATTGGATACAAGCAACAGATGGCGCCAAAAATTAAAGTGGCCCAGTCATTGTCTACTAATTTTCTACTATTAAAATCTACCAAAAAAACAGCTGGGCAACTTTATTTTTTGCATAATCTGTCCCCTGTATCTACTATATTTCTGTCATGTCCATATGTCAGTGTCAAACATTGGCTAACTAGAGTATCCATAAACAAGGATACTGCCTTTTACAGTTTATTATAAAATGTGGATTTTCTCTAGCCCAATGTCTATTATTTTGGGAACATAACACACCATTGGTTGTAAAAGTTGCCTTATAGGTGAAAATAACAATAATTATTATTGTTTTAAAAAAAGAGCAATCATTTAAAAATTGGCTTTGTGCCCACAAGCAACAGTCAACATTTCTAATTTCATCGCCATTCTTGGAGTATTGTGAGGGTGAGAATTATTATTCCCTAGGGCATGTAAAATTTAGCTTTGAGCGGTATTATTTTCTTTTCTTAGGTAGTTCCAAATCGTAGTTTAAGGATATTCAAGTCTAGTGATCCCTCATTCAAACTTTTTCTAGGATTGTTTTAGACTTTATTACTATCTGGGACCTTTCATTTTCGTGAATATATCTAGTTTCTTTTTATGACACCACCTTATAATAAATAACAAATTGCAAGCTATTACAAAAGTAATTGAAGTTTAATAATTATTGACATACCTGTAGTGTTAAACATTCTGTTAACTTTGGAAACGGTAGTTAGTGCAATCCGACAATTTGTTCTTATAAAAAATTCTATGATCAAGTTTCTGTATCTACTGCGGCAAGTCGAAGGATAAGAATTTTGTTAAATTCGCATCTGGCATTTTGCCTGCTGTACAAACAGGGTTGTTTTGACACTTCTCTGTTTATTACTTTCCAACTATGCGAGCTGCATCTGGTCAAATATTTTCATGGTTGTCTTGATGAATTTTTTTAATACTAGGAAATTTACCGCTAAATGTAGGAATAAAAAAATATTTCCGTAATATTTTAAAAATCAAAATAATTCATTTCCTTTCTTCGGAAAATAATGTGAATTAATAATTATTGGTTGTGAAAGATTATTATTTCATATTGAAGGTGACAGTGTAGTTTTACTGATTTTATTTTTTCAAAAAATTGCAACCCCCCCAAATTTATACTTACACCATGTTACAAAAAAGTAGGTTAATCCATTGACCACAGATTCTTTGGGCTAAAATAACTTTTCTCATGTTATTTTTCAGTTAGATGCTTCTACCTCAAATACAGGGTTTTATAAATTGATTAAAAAAACGAATTTTAAAGCCTATTCATTTACTTTATACCCTGACGTCATCGATACCAGCATAACAGCGTTGCCAAACTTTATGACAAATTGCACATACGAATACTTCAGCTGCCAAAATATTTGACTTTTAAACCATTTACAGGTTAGTTAAGGTACACAGTGTTTTCTTAATCTGAAACCTTAATAGGCCATGTGAATAAAAATAAGGAAAAGCTTAATACTTAAAAATTCAAAAAAAAAATGAAAAAAAAATCACAATATGCGAATAATTAATTTTAAAAAAATTTTGGACTATCTAATATGCCTTTATGTAAAAAGAAAGCAGTGGAAATTTACAAAGAAAATATTTCCTTTAATTCAAAATCTTTTATATTTTCTTTTAAAATTTTAAATAAAGCATTTGCTTAAGTTTTATTTACACTACCCAATAAATTTTGTGCTGTAAATAATTATGTTATTATTGATTAAAACAAAGATCTCAAACAATTTTGAATTAAATTTTATTAAGTATACTTAACTAAATATGAACAATGAAATAATAATAATAAATAAATAAACAATTCTGGGCCATTAACTCTACATGCATAGAGAGAAAGAAAAAAACCTGTAGTCAATATTGATGATTTCGACCAGACAGCAATCCGAAATGTAATATAAAATGTATAGTGACAGTATAATAAAGAATTTCGCCAATTTACCTCGATATGCGTCGAATTTTATAATTCTTTTAGAAAAGCTCGTTACAGTGAACACCCTTTAAAGGCAATATTGGAAGAAAGAGATATTTTTCATGGTACTGTAAAGATGATCCTCGACGTGTTACACGTATTAAATTTTTAAGAAATTATATGCAAGCAAACATGGAAGGAACAGGACAGTTTCTTTACCTGGACGAAACATGGATTTTCCAAGAAGGGACTATCAGCATGTATTGGCAAGATGAGAGCGTTAAATCTGTTAAGACAACTAAAGTTTTTTTAAAAAGAAAATTTGGTTCATTTAAAAATTGCACTCCTCTTCATCGTTCGTAGTCACTATCCGAGTCACTATCAAGATTGATGATCAAGAGGTGTATGTCTTCCCGATCAAAAGCCACCTCTCTTTCCCACCAACGACTGATTTCTTCTTCAGTGTGACGAACAGTTTTTGCCCAAACTTCTGGAGTAGCCTGTGCTAAGGCTTGCATCCATACCAATAACGATTTCTCCACCGATTGTCCATCTTCACCAACATGGTCGTTGCAATCTTTTTGGCAATACCCCATATATTTTCTATTGGATTGAAGATGCAGTGGTATAGTGGTAACCTTAACACAGTATGTCCCTTTTCCTCGTCCATTTTGTCCACCACATATTCTGTTGGTGGTTTGTGCCCGTAATAAATGAAAAATAGTACTTCAAAGGTAGCAAAGTCAATTTTCAATTCAAAAAATGTTTAACTCTTGTAATTAGCAATACCATTCTAATAATATAAGATTAAGTACCTTCTGACTAAATCAATCAGTTGAGTCTTGAACATAGACTTTTCAAATGGAATGTGATTTTCCTCCAGCCATGATTGAATTTCACTTTTTCGAGAATTTGCTGTTGGTGCTTTGTTAACTATTTTACTATGATAGGATGCATTATCCATGACGATGATGGAAGGTGACTTCAAGTTTTTTAGTAGTTGGTGTTCAAACCACTTCAAAAAATTTTCATGGTTCATTTCACCATGATAATCAGCTTGTTTTACATATGTAACCAAAATTTAGGACTCTTTTCGGAACAAATTACCTTTTATCAAAGTAGAAATAGAAAGCTAGTGATATAAATAAGTTTTTACGGAACTATAAGTTTTGCAATTTTTCAGAAATTGCATAAATCTTAAAAAAAATTACATTTATGTAAAACTGAATTAGTGAAAGTCTCGTGACCAAGTTTGAGTAGGTCAACTTACATCTTTTTAAAAGCAAAAGTTACATGATGCCAGAGTTAAATTTTAAAATAAATTGGTAGAAATATCTCCATATGAAGCGAACTTTTTAAAGTACCTGTACAATGTGGATAGGTACAGGGTCTGCAATTAGAAAAAATTTTATATACAAGTTGCAAGGTAAGTATCGGGCTTTAGAAAGGTCGACTTTTGGTTTATACAGGGTGTTTCGAAACAAAAAAAGGGACTATATATATATATATATAGAGTGATAAACCGCTATTGTGACCTCCAAAATATACATGATACTAACGTTGTGACCTCCAAAAATACGTTGTCACCTCCGATTTCGGAAGTGAGTTCAAGTTATGTCGACGTATCACCATAGTAATTTTTTTCCCGCAAACTGCAGGCTACGATGGCACTCTACGCGAATTTTAGGTTGGAGGCCACAACGTATAGGCTACACCTCCAAATATATGGTTTTAGTTCAGACTTCCGCCCTGGCGCTGGTGTCGCCTTCGCTTTACTTGTGCCGATCGTAGTGGCTTCCGAGCTATATAAACCAATTTCTTTCATATCAAAAGGACTTTCAGGCCTCCAAAATCGGCAACATCGCATAAGCAGTGCAAAGCGTTGTTATTGCTTCCGACGGTCAGACCGGTGTGAAAACAGCAGCTAACGATAGCAGACAAATTTCCGAAAACGCCCGGTTGTAGAAACTTCTTAGCACCATGCGCAGAACACATCCAGGAGGCCTACGATGATATCAGGCCGTAGCCGATTGATAATTTAAATATTAATTAGTTCATTTCTTAAGGTCAGATTTGATAATTATGATTTATGATAGAGTGGGACGATATTCAGGTGTCCGTTGTGCAAAAAAATGTTAGGCACTTGGGAATTAATTTAGCCTCTTTGAAACTCTAATCACCAATCGAAGAAGAGTCATAAATAATAAAACTATTACGTCAGCGAACCGACTTTATGCTAATTTCGGAAGTGATTCATCCTGTAATTCCGAAACTAAAAGATGTGACGCTTTGATCTCAATTGGGGTTGAGGGAGATATATCCCTCGGATAATTATACAAGGTGGCGTTCAATTCCGTTCATTCATTTTTTGGCAAAAAATATAAAGTTTACGTCGGCCGACCGACTTTATGCTAAATTCGAAATTGAATCATCTTGTAATTCCGAAACTAAAAGATGTGAATGTTTGATCTAAACTAGGGTTGAGGGAGATATATCCCTCGGATAATTATACAAGGTGGCGTTCAATTCCATTCGTTCAGTTTTTGACAAAAAAATATAAAATTTACGTCGGCCGGCCGACTTTATGCTAAATTCGGAAGTGAATCATTCTGTAATTCCGAAACTAAAACACGTAACGCTGTGATCTCAATTGGAGTTGAGGGAGATATAACCCTCGGATAATTATACTGGGTGGCGTTCAATTCCGTTCGTTCAGTTTTTGGCAAAAAATATAACGTTTACGTCATCCGGCCGACTTTATGCTAAATTCGCAAGTGAATCATCTTGTAATTCCGAAACGAAAAGATGTGACTGTTTGATCTAAACTGGGGTTGAGGGAGATATACAGTGTGTCCCAAAATTTTATTCTTGATAGAAGTTGGTGCTTGCCCTTGATTGAAAAATGACCCCAACAAAAGCTATGCAGAATAGATGTTTTAGCTGTCAATGTCATTGTTTTGAAATTTCCTTAAGAGTAAACTACCTTAATTTTTAAAGATACGAAAAAAAGTTATAAGGGAAAGTTGTCTGAAATTAATAATTATGTGCAAATATGAAATTTGAAACGGATAGCTCAAATTTTACTTTTATTTTTGATGTTTTTTCAAAAACGAAACGACGCAGAAGTTTTTTTTGTGTTTAGTCACACCGTTTTTAACTCAGAATCATGTTCAAATCCCTGTTGATTTCAATAGTTTTGAAATATTAATATTATAAATAAATAAATAAATATAAATAAATAAATAAAGCCATATATTTCCAACAGGTTTACCACCCAATTACAGGAAACACTTACACCTAAAATAATAAACTTTACATACCAAATTTAATTTACAAGTGATATCAATATTAATATATAGTAAGATATATAGTATGACTAAATACATATTAACAAACTTCTAATTGCAACTCACTGGATGTCTATTCTGTTAAGAATTTTTTCAGCTATGGCTCGAATGGAAGTACAATGTACATCACAATGGGAAGAGATCATATTAAAATTCTGACACATATAGCTTATTGGAGACTGGGAGGAAACATTTGTGCGTGCTGTATTTATATAAAATGTAGGTTTAGCTCTAGCCTCCAAGCGGGGAACATTAAAATTAACTTGACTAAGAAGTTCAGGGCAGTTTATTCTATTGTTTAAGAGGTTATATAAGAAAACCACCGACTGAAAGTCTCTTCTACTACTAAGAGATGATTCCTGGTATCTTTGCAGAAGATAATCATGATTTACTCCTCTAGGTGGGTAAGCTCCGTCCTCACGGAAAGCAAGATATTTTAAAAACCTTCTTTGGATACTTTCCAACCTCTTAATATGGTTATGATAGATAGGGTGCCAAACGAGTGAACAATATTCTAACCTTGATCTTATAAGCGAGTAGAAAAGCAACTTCATTGTTTTAACATTAGTAAAATGGTGGCTGTTTCTAATAACAAAACCTAACGTTTTTGAAGTGTGTGATATCAGTGTTTCCACCTGAGGAAAAAATGAGAACTTATGGTCAAATATAACTCCTAGATCTTTCATTTCAGTTGTTCTTTCCAATTTAACACCATCCATGTTGTAGTCATAGTAAAGAGGGTTTTTCTTTTTTGAGAACGATATTACCTTACATTTTGAGTTATTGAGTTTCAGTCGGTTAGTTAGACACCAGTGAGTAATTCTCAGTAATTCGTTTTGAAGGGACTCACAATCAGCCACAGTGTTAACCACATTATAAATTTTTATATCATCTTATCATTAAAAAAAACAAATACCTAATTTGTTGAAGGGTGTAAATTTAGAAATGGTCTTTTTGCGTAGACCTTTTGTTTCAAATATCCCCACAGGAAAAAATCCAAAGGGGAAAGGTTTGGAGACCTGGGAGGCCAATGGTAATCTGAATAACGGCCTATCCATTTCCCGTTAAATTCTTCCGTTAAAAAATTTCTTACATCCTGTAAACAATTAATTGGGGCTCCATCTTGCAGGAACCACATGTTGCATCTAACACTGAGGGGTAACTCGTCCAGCTCGTTGGAAATTTGGTTTTTAAAAATTGCAGATACAAGTGTGAGTTCAAGTTATGTCGAAAGAAATACGGACCAATAATTTTTTTGTCCATCACACCGCACCACACATTAGTTTTTGATGAGTAGTGATTTTTTCATTCTATTACAAAATTTGGATTACTGTCTGCCCACCATCTACAGTTTTGTGCTGAAACAGTGCCATTTATTGTAAATGTTGCATCATCTGTGAATAATATTTTTTTATGACAGTTCCGGTCACTTTGTATTTCACCTTGCATCCAAAAGAAAAGTACAATCTAGCATCGTAGTCCCTTTTCAAAATTGTGGTCATGAATATGAGTTTGTAAGGGTGAATCTTATTAGATTTCAAAATTCTCTGAATTGTGCTTTTTCGTAAGCCGCTGCTTTCTTGTACAGATCTCAATGAATTTCTTGGTGTTTCAATACAATTTAAAATAATTTCCATTTCATTTTCTGCAGTGTGTACCCATTTCGTATGTTTTTTTTTGTAACTATTCATTAATTGTCCTGTTGTTTTAAAACCATTAAAAATTTTGGACACTGTAGAATAATGCACATTTTTGTCTGGGTGTCTTTCGTTGAAAATAGCGGCTACATTTAGTGTCATTTATAATTATCCCCAACAATTAAAAACCAGCTCTATTTTTTCTTGCAATGTAAGTTTTTGAGCCATGACAATGCCTACGACTTTCACATTTCAATAATAAATAAACAGACAACTTGAACCGTGCCATTGTTTCCATGGCCTTCTTATTAAAAGCGAGATAAATTTTCCACTATCAACTAAGACCTAAAATGTGGAAAAGAGCTAGAAGAGCAAAGTCAGTGACTTGTTTAAGTGGCGCCAGAACAATTTTGAATTAAATATTGTGGTATTAATAAAAAAAAAATAGTTTTGTCAAACATAAAATTTGGTTAAGTGCGTGGGCACCATCCAAAATAAAATTTTAAATATCCGTTTCAAATTTCACATTTGCACATAATTATTAATTTTGTATCTATCAAAAAATGACATTGACAGCTAAAACATCTATTCTGCATAACTTTTGTTGGGGTCATTTTTCAATCAAGGACAAGCACCAACTTTTATCAAGAATAAAATTTTCTGACAAATAAAAAAGTTTTTAATATGTTTCCTACTTTTTGGGACACACTGTATATCCCTCGGATAATTATACTGGTTGGCGTTCAATTTCGTTCTTTCAGTTTTTGGCAAAAAAATATAACGTTTGCGTCGGCCGGCCGACTTTATGCTAAATTCGGAAGTGAATCATCCTGTAATTCCGAAACTAAAAGATGTGACGCTTTGATCTCAATTGGGGTTGAGGGAGATATATCCCTCGGATAATTATACAGGGTGGCGTTCAATTCCGTTCGTTCAGTTTTTGGCAAAAAAATATAACGTTTACGTCGGCCGGCCGACTTTATGCTAAATTCGGAAGTGAATCATTCTGTAATTCCGAAACTAAAACACGTGGCGCTGTGATCTCGATAGGGGTTGAGGGATATATCCCTCGGATAATTATACGGGGTGGCGTTCAATTCCGTTCGTTCAGTTTTTGGCAAAAAAATATAACGTTTCCGTCGGCCGGCCGACTTTATGCTAAATTCGCAAGTGAATCATCCTGTACTTCCGAAACTAAAAGATGTGACGCTTTGATCTCAATTGGGGTTGAGGGAGATATATCCATTGTATAAATATACGTGGTGGCGTTCAATTCCGTTCGTTCAGTTTTTTGGCAAAAAAATATAACGTTTACGTCGGCCGGCCGACTTTATGCTAAATTCGGAAGTGAATCACCCTATAATAAAATTAAAAAAACAATTCCTTGTTTTATGAAAATTATAATTTCAAATTTTATAAAACCATCTTTTATTTTATAAAACCATCTTTTATTTTTCCTATTAAAATTAAAGATAAAACTTAATAACATTTATGAAACAGTTCGTTTAGTATCAAGGTAGAGTGAAAAGTGGTTGTAAGGAGGTCGTAGAATCGCCCTATGCCGAAAAGTTCATATTTCATATATGTAGAGAACCGACCTGACTTCTTTTTATTTATATGCTGTATAAAATTCGAACGATATGGCTTCCAAAAATCTGGCAACACCGCAGAGGTTATTAAGCTATTCCTGTGTAACTTTTAATATATATTTCGGAGGTCACAGGGTATTGCCCACGAGGCAAAATGCCGATATATAAAGACCAAGTAAAAGTAAAAAATCTTTACCCCTCGACGCCCAGCTCTGCTATATTTATCTCCCCCCATTACAAATATAGGGTAAATCGGACGAAAATCATATAGCATTTTTTTGATTTAAAATCAGAGCCCTCAGCGTTAATCAGAATACCCCAAAACCCCCATATATAAAATTCGAACAAAAAAATATACAGTGAGTTCCATCTGCAGGGTGTGAAAGTTGAGCAAAATGGGAATTTTAAAGGCATCTGCCAAGTCAAGTGTGCCATGGAATCCCCTCAAAACAGTTGCATGGTTAACAGAACCACTCAAGGTGTTGGTGTGCAAAAGTCCAATAGAAAATATACAGAGCGTTCTTATCTGTGCCATCTCATTACTGAATTTTTGGAACTTTATACGGCTCAAAAATCGAGTATATCAAAACCGCTCCACACACTATAAACGAACTAAATCTAAAAAATACAGAAGCCTGACAGTCAGTAAGTCCATATCAGTTAAGGTGGCTGGTGTGCCACAACAGGAAACGCACCGACAGTGACTTTGTTGAGAAAGGTCCAATAATTTGAATTGTTTTTATTTGTTGGTTCGTTGGTTGGCATTTTGTAAAAAAAATAAATTACTTTTGTGTTTATTAATATTTTTCCACTGATTCCAGAGCACTCCTGACCAGTATAAAGTTTAATAAAAATTCAGAATTTTGAGATGGCTCAGAGAAAAATTACCCTGTATATTTTTGTAGTAAATCTTTTCACGCCAACATTTTGAGTGGTCCTGTTGACTATTCAACTGTTTTGACGGGATTCCATGGCACACTTGACTCGCCAGATGTCTTTAAAATTCCAAGTTTGCTCAATTTTAACACCCTACAGAATGGAACTCACTGTAGATTTTTTGTTCAAATTTTGTATATGGGGGTTTTGGGGTATCATGATTAACGCTGTGGGGTCAGATTTTAAATAAAAAAATCGCTAAATGGTTTTCGTGAAAATCGGGGGTATAAAAAAATTGCAGCCGGCCCTGGATTTGCATTTTTTGAAAATGGCAGGAAGGTCAAAAGAAGCGGTTTTTGAAGTCCTCTCAAACAAAAAAAAGTTTAGGCGATTATCTCCAAAAATGAAGATTTTACAGATTTGTACAGTTTTAAAGTTGGACACCCTGTATATATATTTTTTAATAATAAACATCCTGTATATTTTTGGATATTTTAAAAGAGCTAATTTTTTTTATTGCAAAGATAAATAACATGTTGATATTTGCGTTTCCCTTTAGCCAGTTATGCGGACCTAAATTTACAAAAAAATCATTTAAGAGATTGTACTTAGCCATGAAATTTAAGTCGGATTTTTGATAGTTATGCTAGATTATCTCTTACTAGGTACATCCTGGATAGACGAAAAGTAAAAATGATGGATATTGAATATTTATTGCCATTTTGTTATTATTTTGATTTACAAAAGTAAGAGATAATCTAGCATAACTATAAAAAATTCGACTTCATTTCATGGCTAACTGTGATTTCTTAAATGTTTTTTTTTGTAAATTTAGGTCCACATAACTTGCTAAAGGGAAACTCAAATATCAACAGCTTATGTATCGTCGCAATCAGAAAAATTAGCTCTTCTAAAATATCCAAAAATATACAGAATGTTTATTATTAAAAAATATATACAGTGTGTTTCACTTTAGGTGGCGACAATTCATTATTTTTAACGGGGCGGCCTATTTTCGAAAACTTTTTTTAAAATATGGTACTCCAAAAGCTGTACATCCTGGTACATGCTATTTTAAAATTCGCCCTTTCCCTAGCCTACTACGATAACAAATAAGACCCTAAAAATGAAGAAAGTATATTAGGCATTTTTTTTACAAAAAAAAAACAAATATCTCTATCGATTTAAGCACATCTGGATACCCCGAATCTCAAGTTTCAATGTCGTAACTTATACCGAGTATTCACAATTTAGGTGCAAAAAATGAAAAAAAAAGACTTTTTGAGAGTGCCCTGTGTAAACGATACAGAGTCTCTTCCAAATGTTACTCTATCAATTTGCACAATATCATCCGCTTATCTAATACAGTGTTCATAATAAATACGTCTGCCACGAAATTTTAAAAACTAAATCTATCTTTTTATTCTTGCTTCTAATTTGCAGGAAATAAGTTATCGGTAAAATAATTTTCTTAGCATTATAATGAATAATCCAGTCCCAACATCTTTGTTTCAATTTTCCGAAGTAGCATCAACCACTTATTTCTATCAAGACTGCCTTGGAGTCATGGACATAAACAAAGCTTGTACAGTTTGACAGTTCATATTATTTGACCTGTAAACGCAATACGTGGTGAAATCGGCAACAATATGATCAGAATTTTAACAATCAGTGAAAAAATTGAACTAATTCGACTTGTGGGTGATAACCATAAGACATACCGTGAGGCTGCGGCAGAATTTAACAGGCGTCATCCTGATATGGAACTTGTAATAGACCGTCAGGTAGTGACAGATTTAGGTGCCCCATTTTCGCATACTAGCCTCGAAGAGGGTTGAAAAGTACATCGATGCTGAGTAGAATGAAGGGAAATTTACGAGTGGCCCCTGGGGATAACATATGGAAAATTCGATTTTCCTGAACAGAAATAAAAGGTGTCTGTTGGCCATATTTCCACGCTAGCCATGTTCACTAAATGATTAATTAATAGAACCTGGCTTCGAAAAACCAAAGGCTTGAGTGTTGCAGGTGGCTAAAGGGTTGAAATAAGGGCGTAGTCTTGTAAGGAAAAATCGAAATTTTTACGGATTTTTCCAAACAAGCCCATCGAAAGTATGAAAACGTACATCGCCACTAGCCCGAAAAACATATTGGCTTGAGTGGCGGGAATGGATAAGTACATTTTGGGGTCGGAAAATGTAACGGAATTTTTTTTTTATTTTTCAGTTATTTTTCCATGCAAGCCTTTGAAACTATAGAAAGTTGTTGATGCGTTAGACATTATAATGAAATTGGCATGATTATCGGTTGTGTCTACGGTTAATTTTAATAATTAATCCTTGCCCTCTGTTTTGCTATGCTAACTGTCACATTAGAACTTTTCCAAATGGAATCTGAAAAGAAAAATGTTAGTAAATTTCAAGTAAACTTAATTATAGGTTAAAGTACCTGTAAGTCTTTGTAGCTCCCGGAACTTTTCTAAAAAAAAAATCATGTTGTGTTGTTGGACTGGACAGGGGGGTTAACACATTCTTGATCTCCGAGGGTGTATTTCATTTGGGTGTTTTGGTACAGGCTTAGTTGTGCATTACTTGAGTTGCGGTCCCTGCAGGTTGCAGTAAATATCGGCTGGTTGGATTCTTACAAACAAGACACAAATACGATTAGGAATCTTCGAATCTTTGTTTACATTCTGTAGCTAGGTCGAAACATTTAATATGGGTACTATACGGGCCCACTACGCGAAATCACACTGAGTACTTACGATTTTTATAAGGTGGAACCACGTGGGCTTGTCTCCGACAGGTGATATGGCTTTCTTGGCGGAAAAATATGCAAAAGTCGGCCGTCGCGTATTGTTTTTGTCAATAGCCATGTTCGGCTGCTGGTTGACACTGTTGGTTCCTGCCGTACCTCCTGCTCTTCATCGGCACGACGCTGCAGTCGCTGATTGATTCCTGCGCGTGAGCCAACGGAAGTACCGGAATATTTTTGAATTTCAGACTGCGGTTGTTTTGGATGTGTTGGGGTGGTTATAGTGCTCATAGGGCTTAGGAACATAGGATTGCCAAGTTCAGTAGGTTGTTTTCAGTGTGCTTTATTTTCTTTCGTCTTTTGGTGGCTCTAACAGTTGTACTTTTGACTGGATTTCCGGTGACGTGGTAACTGCCGTAGTTCCGTGGGAGGGGCTCCTTCCCCATTTCCTGAAACCATTGCACGTTTGGTACCCAGCGGTGGCGCAGGCCTTTTTTTATATTTGCCGAATTGCGGCTTTGCAGTGCAGTATTTTTTTAAGAAGTGGCGTAACTATTTTGTCTCTAATTTTGTCGTATTTTGTGTGTGTATGGGACAAGGTTGTCGGCTTTGCCGGATTTTTGTGCGCTAACTGCCGCTGGTACTGGTAAGTTGCACTCCATTTTTTTTGAACACCGAAACCACGTTGCCTTAAATTTCCAGAACCTGTAAATGGAATCTGAAGACAAAAATGTTAGTAAATTTCAAGTAAACTTAATTATAGGTTAAAGTACCTGTAAGTCTTTGTAGCTCCCGGAACTTTTCTAAAAAAAAAAATCATGTCGTGTTGTTGGACTGGACAGGGGGGTTAACACGTTCTTGATCTCCGAGGGTGTATTTCATTTGGGTGTTTTGGTACAGGCTTGGTTGTGCATTACTTGAGTTGCGGTCCCTGCAGGTTGCAGTAAATATCGGCTGGTTGGATTCTTACAAATAAGACACAAATACGATTAGGAATCTTCGAATCTTTGTTTACATTCTGTAGCTAGGTCGAAACATTTAATATGGGTACTATACGGGCCCACTACGCGAAATCACACTGAGTACTGTAAATCGTCACTTATTCTCTGCTGGTACTCCAGGACCTTAGGGATTGAGTCACCACGAAGCCACCTTTCATCTACGTAAGAAATTTCATTCCATACCTTGGTCGCGGTGTTGCGTAATCATTTGTTCCAGGGCTTCTTTCGAGTTCTTCAAGTTTCTGAACTCCTCTCCAACTTTCTCTCTCGCCTCTCTTACTCAGAGAGCCCATCTGGATGGGACTGCTGCTGCAACTGTCCGCTAACCACCTTGGACCGCCGCCGAGCTCTTACGCAATCACGAGATAACGAGCTGCAGAAGTAAGGCTCTCCGGGAGGGTGCCCTATGCGACGACTGGCCAAGGATCTCGTAGCCGAAGTCCAGCTAAGTTTTATATATATATCTAATCGCTAGTCATGACATTTCATGACCTTTTCTAGTCCTTAATCACTTTTATTGCACCAAGTGAACCTTTTTTTGTGATTTAATTTAATTTATATTTTACATGTGATCCCCTGTGCACTACGGTACTCATAACAAGGGTTTACAAAGATTTGGTTATCAAACACAAGACAAGGTTAGCATCTCGAATGCTTATTATGTAAACCGCACTCACGTGAGAAAGATATTCAACCATTCATTTATGTACATTTATTTTGTCTTGTCTAGGTAAATTTGGTTAACCCTACTGTTACATACCTAAGATATTTTTCATTACATAACGTCTCTATATAGCGACGTACGTCAACCATAGGTGCCACACCAGCACGTACTATACCTTGTACAACTTTACATTTAATAGTTAATGCGTTTTGTTTAATATCTGTCATTTATTTAATTCTGCATCCACCAACCCCATATGAACCCACTCCCCACGCCGACCCAGCTGGCCAGTGGGCCGTTTTCACTTATCTGGCCTTAAACGGCGCACTATAAAATAAATTTTGTTCGGGTTGTCGTATACAGGGTGGTCATCTTTGGCCCTGATCTAACATTATTAATTATTCAATTATTTATTTAGGCCAATTTTTTTTTAAACCCGTAACAGACTATTGCAATAAAAGGCTTGACTGCCGGACATGGAGCATATTATTATATGTGCAAAGAAGAGCTGACAAAAATCTAGAAATGTTTATGCAGTTATTATTTTGAATGTATAATTTAGCATACATTTCCTTGCTTAAGATGTATAATAATGTTTTATATTATGAAAATAGTGCGGTGGATATTGCCTTCATATAAAAAATAAATCTACAATTTATTTTAAAAATATTGATAATGAAATGAGTTACTTTCTTGAATAATTTTACAAACCCCCCTTATTAAATGGCCTCCCCGTTCTCCTGACATAACACCACTTGATTACTTCCTTTGGGGTACCCTCAAGGAAAAAGTTTATCGAGACCGTCCCACCAATGTGAACGATCTATAAGAAAAAATTCGTGATGTATGTAGATCAATTACGCAGGAAGTACTAAAAAAAGTTACTAACAACTGTAGGAAGAGATTGGAAAACTGTGTTGCCATGCAGGGTGGTCTAATTGAAATCAGCAAAATTTAAAACTTAATAATGTACCGATATTTTGTTATTTTTCCTTCCTTTTCAGTACCTACTAAAATTATTTTAAGAAGTCCTTACTGGGACTGTCAATTTGTAATTTCGCCATCCTAACTTGGCATCAATGCAGCAAAAAAATGCAACCGGATCATAAGTGCAGGTTAGTAACGAGCCCATTTGCACAATGAATTACTACTAATAACACGAACAAGAACAATACAGATAACGGTAAAACTCACAAAACTTACAAAACCCGAATATTTTCACTGCCCAAAGTTTGAACCCTTTTGAACGATCCGGAAAACCTTCACTGTCACTTTCACAATACCGAAATAAAATTTGCCTGAGTATGCACCATAGACGCTGCCGCAAGTAGCTGATTATACCAAAATGAAAGTTTTTTCATGACGTTTGAAATTATTTTTAAAATGAGTTGTAGTCATAGTTATTTTTATTTGTAGCGGTATAATCGTGATTGCAATAGGGTTTTTATTTTATTATGTTCTTTTTTCGTATCACTTGGGTATCTTTTCACATCATAAATCAATGAGTGACGTCATTAACTAGTTGAGACACATATACCAATGTTATACCCATGGTTAACAGAAAATTCCTAGGGATTTTGTGGAGAATGTCATCTGACAAAATCGAGACACAATGCATATTTCCTGCAAATTAGAAGCAAGAATAAAAAGATAGACTTAGTTTTTAAAATTTCGTGGCACACGAGTAACAAAATAATTGTGCCGATTTTTTCGATATTTCCGTATTTATTATGAACACTCTGTATTAGATAAGCGGATGATATTGTGCAAATTGATAGAGTAGGTGACTCCCAAACCATTGGCAACCTAACATTAGAAGATCTGCGTCTCCGTATTATAAACGAATGTTGACAAATCACCCCTGATATGTTGCACAATGTTCGGCAGCGTTTTGAACAAAATCTTTATTATTGCATGGAAGTGAATGGACAACATTTTGAGCATTTATTACAATAAAGTTTCAATTTCCTCCCGTTTATCAAATTTTCGTCAAAATAATGTTGCTGCACATGCTTTCTATAACTTACAGCCCCCGACCACCACTTTCGGCTTAATTGTTTAATAATACCAGGAAATAATTGAAAATGAATTTTTTGCATTTTACTCGGTGTATCTTTTTGAAAAGTCGATCGATTTTCGAAAATCTGATGCAGGTGTATAGAGAATTGAGAGACGTTTCCAAAGGTGTGCGACATAAACCCCCTTCCCATTTAAATTTTTTGAAGGGGTTCAACCCCTGCTCAGGGGGTTGCAGATAGATCTATCAATTTTATGCCAAAAGATGTCCCCCTGCCAAACAAAATTGACCTATTTTTGCGTTTTTCCAAGAAAAAATTTTCCTGGCCGTTACAGAGCCTGTTACGTTTCCGCTGGGACACCCTGTATATATTTTATTTTGTCCCACTTTTACGGTACCCTCTGTATAAATCACAAGTCTACCTTTCTAAAGCCCGATACTTACCTTGCAACTTTTATATAAAAAAAATTTCTATCTGGAAAAATTAGGGAAATAATAGGGGGGTCAAAGTTTTCGCGTAAAGACACGTACATAACAGAAAATGTGGCCACATGGAAAATTTGACAAATAAGTAATTAGGGATTAACCTATTATGTTAATTTTATTATTCGCGAGACTATTCACTATTATATTTTATTATACATAATTATAGGTCTGTTCCAACCCACGAGAAAACCGTTTTTGAACCATCATAGAACTGCGCAGTTACTAAAATTGTCATGTTTTTAGCTCGGTTTTTGGTTGACAGCAGTTTCAGGACGGTTCAAAAACCGGATTTCGGGCCGGTTGGAACAAGCCTATTATTTCGTTTGGCTAGTAGTCAAGTAAATTTAAGGTTTAATATTGCAATTCATTGGGTAAGAAAAATTGTTTTCCATCGACAGTACACCATTAGAAAGCTTAAATCCGAGTTTTCAACCATCAGCCCCTTGCAGGTTTTCCGTCATAGGGGTAAATTAGTTTCTCCTGATAACAGCTGTATTTTTAATTTTACCAAAAAAATAGTCAACACCACTTTTGAAGAAAAAAGATTGTAAATTGTTGTTCTTGATATTTTTTTGAATTTTGCATATCTAACAAGTTACAAGAAAATACTCGAAAAGAGGGAGTAGCAATCATTGTCACATATTATATTATCTTTTTCTTCTAACGACAGCTCGAAATTTTCTTAAGAAAAGTTGTTTACTACAAAATCACCTATGATATTTGTCTGAACAACTTTTTTCCACGAGCAATAGTTAATTTCTGATAGCGTCTCAAAGTTGCGCGCATCTTCTTCTGGCAGCCCGTAGCAGCCAAGTACGCATCTGTAACTTGGAAAATTTCCCAAGTTTTTTTTATAACTGACTGTACTTTGACATATTATTATGCAAAATGTAACAATTAATTGTGTCTGTGCATCGTAGTTTATGGTACAACGAAAAGTTGAGGTTTTTGGACGGATGCGGACTTCAACGGCCAAGGGGCAGTCGAGGCTGGCGAACCGCAGGAATAGGAAAAACTACTTTTCGTCCATGCATCACACAATATTTTTTATTTGAATGTGCTTAGATAATATGTATACTTATTTAAAAAAGTAGAAAATTAAGATCAGAAATGATACTGTTTATTTCTCATTACAATAAATCCTAGTTACCTATGATCGTGTAGACGGTCATGGAATGGACCATACTATTGAACCGTCAATGTGCCTAAACGGAAATTCAATGCATATTTGAAAGCTCATTTGCACACAAAACAACCGCTCATGTTATGTCGCTGGCACAATGAATGTTCAAGTATACATTGAATTTCTATTTAGGCACATTGACAGTTCAATAGTTTGCTCTGTTCCATGGCCAACTAGAAGTTCATAGGTAACTAGGATTTATTGTAATGAAAAATAAACAGTATCATTTCTGATCTTAATTTTCTACTTTTTTAAATAAGTATATATTCTAAGCACATTTGAATAAAACATATTCTATATTACAGGAAAGAAAAGTAGTTTTTTGTACTCCTGCAGTTCACCAGCTTCGAATGCACCTTGGCCGTCCAAAAAACTCAACTTTTCGTCCTTGTACAATAAAATACGACGCGTGGACGCAATTAATTATTAGGCTTTACATAATAATATGTCAAAGTAGTCAGGTACAAAAAAACTTGGAAAATGTTGCAAGGCGCAGACAAGGTACAGCGTGCGTACTTGGGCGCTACGAGTTGCCAGGAGATGTTGTGCGCAACTGTGAAATAAACTATTGCTTATAGAAAAAAAAATTTCAGACAAATATCATAGGCGATTTTTTAGTGAACAACTCTTCTTAAGAAAACTTCGTGCTGTCGTTAGAAAAAAAAAGATAGTATAAATGTGAAAAATATTGCAACCCTTTTTTTCTATTATTTTCTTATAACTTGTTATACACGGTGGTGCCAATTTCGATGCCCACCATTGGTATCTCGGGAACTATGAAAGATACAACGTCGGTGAAATTAGACAAAAGTTGCGCTATCAACCCTCTACAATATTCTGTTATTAAATCTCAGATATCTTGATTCGTTCGTGATTTATACTCACAAAACTACAAAATTAGATTTTTTAAAAACTTTGTATCTTCCACATCGGTTACCCGAATTTAATGAAACTAGAGCCGAATTCGAGCGGAAGACCAATTTTAACCAGGTTATAAAAAGTTAGGTTAGATTATAAGAAATTGAACGTTAAAATAATTTTTGATGATAATAGAAAAATCTGATGTGTTCACAGTGCCTTAAAACCATATAATCGGGCCCTTGATCAAATAAATAAATTTGTAAAATTTACTCAAAATTTAAATTTTATAACCTGGTTCAACCTGGTCATCCGCTCGAATTCGGCTTGGGTAGTTTTAGGTTCTTGGTCATGGCCAACTAAAAGCCAGTTTCAGAAATTTTCTAGGCCCCCTAAATTCGAGCAACCACAGCCGAGATACCAATGGTGGGCATCGAAATTGTCACCACCCTGTATACCTATGCAAAATTCAAGAAAATTAGAACAAAAATTTGCAGAGCACCTTTTTCCCTTCAAAAATCGTGTCCGCCATTTTTTGGTAAAATTACAGCTGTTATCGGTGAAAAACTAATTTACCTCTATATTAAAGATGGTGGAAAAATTGCAAGGGGTTGGATCTTCGAGGTGATTCATAACTAAATAGTGTGCAACTAGATCTTGATGTAGTTTCATACCCTTTTTGACAAACAATTCGTAAATAACATTTCACAAATAAGGTTTTGTGTTACTGATAATATAACTACCTGACAAAATTAAGTAGATTTACTAATGTAATTTTTAAAGATTCTGTAGCAAAATGAAATTTTTACTGCGTTATTACTTTAACCTCCCCTATATGAGCAACCCACGACCTTTCTACAAAATGTCAAAGCCCTGATCAAAAAGCATGGGAGACCCTGTAAACACTCAATGCATTAAGAATGAATGTGCATCCTTTTTTTGATAAATATGTACACTATGTAGATATTATTATTATTATCCTTGCTCTTGCACTACTTACTATACCTACTATTACAGTGAATGAGAAGTTGAATGAAATCTTTGCAGGCAGCTCATTCGGGTGTCATTGCCAGCAGTGGAGTTAGCCTTAAATCATGTCTGATGTGAGCGCTAACTGCTCTGCCCGCTAATATAAACTGGTTCTCCAAGCATATATCTTTAATCATCTTACATAATCAGTATAATCACACAAGTAATACAGACAAAAGGATAGTCACTTTTAGGCGAAATAGGCATCCTCTAACAGATAAAAATTGCGCATTTTACTTGATTTTACGTTGATCTACATAATATCAAAAAGATTGTATTAGGACCAAACTTATGCTTAAAATACTAGCCTTTTTCTGTAAATTGAAATCGAGACTCGCTTATTTTTGACACACATATCCTAAAGGTGGCTTCTGTTGGGAAGTTATTTAGGTATTTTATAGTATAATCATCACATACATATTTCAATACATTACCGTTGACTGACGTATTAGTAAAGACTGCTCACGGCTGTCATGTTTGACAGTTCTCTGGCTCACCATTTGCTTCCCAGAGACAAAGTACAATGCAAAATACATTGTTGACCATAGGCGCCATCTACTTTTCAGAATATAAAGCCATAGCCGTGAGAAGTCTTATTAATACGTCAGTCAACGACATTACATTTATCCATAATTACGTGTCTATACAGAGGTGCCAAGTATTTTATATTTTTGACACTTCGTTAAGAAGCTTCTGTTGTGAAGCTATATTGTGACAAGGGATCCTAGTTCGTGACATCCACTATAAATATGTTCGTGGTAAGATCTGTGGCTGTCATTGAGGTAGTATACTACCTCAATGGTGGCTGTTAACTATATTCATGATATTCAAAAGAGCAAGGTTATAGGACCATATTTATTTAAACAATTTTACACAAACATTTTCTATAAAATACTACCATTTACATCACTACTGGTTATTTCTCCCCTTTGTAACTTTTCAAGTTCAACAAAATCCAAGAAGGAATCGCAAGGATTCCAACGGAGATAATTACGCCATGAGCGATTTTTTCCACCAGTGAAATTTTCACTACTGGAGGGCCCGATATAGCAGACATTTGCCTTGAAGAATTAAGTACTACTTTAGCTTTGGTAGTGGCATTGGCTAGGCATCTAGTTGACAACATTTTGTCTACAAGCATTTATAATTTATTAATAATATAATATCTAATTATAAATGTTTATATTACTCACGGGTATTTTATTGTTGTACCAATTAAAATTTATTTCTTATTTCATATCATACACCGAAAAATATAGGATTGTTAGGTAACCACATTCACAAAACAGAAATTGCACAAATCACGAAATCACAAATCAAAGTAAATAGCACCAGAAAACCACAGGGTACTATAGGTATATGCAGAGAACAATACAGGATCATAGAAAACGGTATGCCCGCGCGCAGGTCGAGGTCAACGATAAAGACAGGCCACGGCGCTATCGCATAATCGCGTGGTCACGTGACCAACTTAGTCCTATCAGAGCATATAGTTTTATATGCTCTGGTCCTATGTAATGAAAGGCATTTTTGGAGATAAGTAGAAAAAACAAATTTCGTAACAATTTGGCAAGTTTTCTTTCATCTATTACATTATTGGTTTTGTGCATCCAAGCTTTTTCTAATTGTTTTTTCATAATTTTCAACCGGCCTCAGCTGTTTTAGGCTGAGAGTTAAACGGCACTGCACTCACAATATTTTGGCACATTCTTAAAAATTGCTGGGACATTACCTTCCTTTATCTTAGGCTATAGGTATTTTCCTCCCACAACACATTTATTTATACCACTTTAATTGTTTCACTTTCTTGAAAATGTGTTAGCCACACATACTTAAGGGTTTTTTTAGAAATTAAATCTCAGTTGGGATTTGACGAATCCATTTTTGGCGGAAATTTTCATCCCGAGGCAAAACAAATGTTTGTTATGGCGACACTTTCTTCCTGGCTTTTGTAATATGTATAAATATAAACAGTCAAACAGACCCAATATTTGGTATTTAGGTTATTTTTTAAGAAATAAAAATGAAAACTAACCTCAGTAGGTATACTGTAAATAATATTGACGAGGTCTCAGTTGATCGGCAGCGTGAAAGACCGAATAGAAACCGTATCAGGACGTGGGTCGACAACGAAAATCCTCGAGTACGTTACAACACTGATTTATTTCGCACAAGGTGAATGGTGAATACAATAAATACACAAACCCGAACGTGGTCAACGAGAACGGCTTCCAGCCACCCGGCCCGTCTTAACTCGCGGATCTCCCATTCTTCCGTAAGCAATTCACCCCTCTGTGTCTCAGGCTCCACTGTCCAATACTATCCCATGTCCATAATAGTCCATTCCGGGTTCCCTATTCTGTGGTTCGGGGGAGAATTCCCCTTACAGCGCTCACGCGTCGCGCCGCGTCGGTGCGAGCGGCACCAATACTCTTGGACGGCACGACTCCCACCCAGAGGCCACAATAACACCTGGGCGGTTCCTCTCCGCCAGGACACACGCGCACTAGACACAAACTTGTTTCTAAAATATAAACTAAGGCGTTTAAAAACACTCTAAACATCTAAAACTTCTCAAAACCCAAGCTGCCGCTTTCAGTTATGTGACAAATGACATGTAACGTCGGACTAAGATGGTCACGTGATTTTTGTGCGCCAGGGCCTGTCTTTATAGTAGGCCTTGCGCGTAGGTGCTGTGACGTCAACGGTGACGCTTATTCGACAAAACCACGGCTTGCTTTTGTTGTTAAACGGAAATTTGACTCGTTTTAGAGCGAGCACATTATACACCAAAGTGTCTCAAGGTGCCTACATTCTATCTTTGGACGCGATACTGATAACTGACGTATGTCAGTGAGACTAATTTCAGGATTATTTTTCATAAGTTGGCCGCGCTTTTGTCGAAGTTACTTAGATGCGTAGAAGAGTTTAATTTTCGTTCGCCTAGCTGACATTCCGTTATTTGTGTATCGTGGTATATAGTAGGCATGAATGAGATGCGGAAGAATGGAGAGCAAACCAGAAAAAACATAGTTCTGCGACCCATTTCCAGATAAAAAACTACAAAAAATCATTTCATCTTGTCAATAATTCCTTGATTTGTTTTAAAATCGAGTTTTCTAAACAAAAATTGAATGCATTTTTTCAATTTTTACCCGTTTTCGCGCAACTGCGCGATGGCTTGTATACTCCCAGCATTCTTGTGACGTCACAGAATTCTTTCTCACGTCAGTCATTGCTAAGAGGCAAGCTTCCGTCTATATGTCTTGCGCCTTCGGTACTTCATCAACCTAACCTATTTGTGTTTTTTGACTTGTGAAGAGTTGAGATAACAACATTAACCTATATATTTAGTGATAAGAACTTTATTCGTTGACTGACGTGTGTTGTAGTGTTCAGGGTGTTCTCTGGACGAATCCGACCGGGGCGTGCATAATGAATTTCGAAGAAGCAAATAATATGTTTAATTTACTGTCATTGGATACTTCATCCTCAGAATCAGTATCGTCCGATGAAGATATACAAGCACCTATAGGTAAGTAGGGTAATATAAAATATCCGTTGGAATGCTAAAGATATTTGATAGGTAGGTAGGCAAGTAAAAGTTGTTGGAAATAATAATAAAAATAGAAAAATACTAAAAGTAAAACATGTCGGGGAAGGTCAAGAACGGTATACTGAGAAGGATAGCTTACTTCCATTTCTCGTACATTGGCGATCGCGGCCGAACTGACGCGAGCGTTGTGACGTCACCTGTGATGCAGGCGGCGCGGCGTCGTACCGGTGCCTTTGCCTTTGCGGAATGTTTATGATTTCCTAGCATTTTCGGCGTGTTGTGTGGACAATCGTTTTCTATTATTGTTTTGGAAAACCATACAAGACGTGTCTTAAAAGATATTTCACGTTCTAAAGAGACTAAAACCCTACTTTTTGTGTTTAGCTTGGTGTTTTTATAGTGATTATAAAATTGCATAATTTTCTAAAGGTAAGCAGAAGTTGTGGATATTTAATATTGCTACTACTCAATTATTGTATTTCAGACCATGCTTGGGCGTATATGTGCCGTAGCTGCATGCCAAAATAATCAATTAACTCTTAAGAAGAAGGGTTTGCAATGGGTGCATCAATGTAAGAGAGCAGATACATTTAATGTAGATAATTCTTCAACAGTTCGTTCTGATCATTTTACACCAAATGATTATGAAAGAGATCTACAGAATGAATTATTAAGTAAGGAATATAGTCATATATTATATATATTATTTTATGTAGGTACTTTGTTTAATATTTTAGATCTGCCTCTTCGCAAAATTTTGAAAAAGACTGCGGTGCCCACAGTGAAGTTGGGAGAGAAAATTGAGACAACAGAACCAAAACCTCGGGAAAAAAGGGCTACGAAAATGAAGAATAAGGAAATAATTGATGCATTACTTGCTTCCACAAGCTTAGAGTCAAATAATGTGAGTCAACGTTTGCCCCCGACCTCAAAGGAGCACTCAGATATTGAAGGTTCAAGCACAGAAACCTCTGAAATGTTGACTAGTAAAAATTTTGGAATTGCAGAAAATATACCATCCTTTTTGCCTCAGACGGAGCTCCAGACAGATGAAGGATCCGCTGAAATCGAATTGTCGAATTACAAGAAAAAGTACAACGAATTGCTGCAGAAATATAATGAGTTGAAGACTACAACTAATAAAAAAATCAAAAACTTGAACATGATGCTAACATATTATAATAATAAATATTACGATCCTGCAACAAGAAAAAATGCTGATAAATCACTTCAAGCAGAAAAATTGCTAAAAATGGTACCTTTTTGATAGACTAGCTTTGTGTGAAAACACATTTGTGATCCACGGCCTACTTTCAGATATGTTTTTGAAAAACCCTAAAACTGGTCAAATTTCTTCGGCTTGTAAAGTTATTTTGTTTCAAGATTTTTTTTAAGTGCAAAGAGAGTGGGACCCACCAAACCGTGGCATTTTTCAAATTCTGATAACAGTAGACTTAAAGCAATCAGTTCTGCCCACAAATTTCATTAGAATTTTTTTAGTAACAAACCAAAAAAAGTTACAAGCCAAGCATTAAGTTTCGTCATTTTTTTTGGTTTTTCAAATATTCCTCTGAAAGTAGGCCATGGATCTCAAATGTGTTTTCACAAAGAGTTAGCCTATCAAAAAGGCATTTTTTTCTTTCTAGCAAAGTTCTCCGAAAAATGTATATTTGCCGAGATATTTTCCAATGGCCCTCCATCAATAGACCCCCTGCGAATATACCTACCCAAGTATAATAAAAAAGAATGACAGGATAAATAAATAAAATAAATATAAATAAATATTTTGTAATTTTTATTTCAAAAGCTTATCCGAAAATATCCTTTTATTCAGAGAGAAATATAATGCTCTTTTGTGCCTTATTTTGTGGTGTAAATACATAATTATCTTGATATCGATAAACAGAAAAAAAAGTACTTTCCTTATGCATTTTATTATAAGCATCCCCTTCATGATTTCAAAAATGATTTGCTATTCTGCTACAAGAACGGTATACTTGTTTACATAGACCATTCTTGATAAGGTATGCTATGCATCACATGTGACGTCACGCCAAGCGCATCGCCCGGCAGAAAGAATCGGTGAATTAGGCTATCCTTCCTAGTATACCGTTCTTGGGGAAAGGTAGCTCCTATCACTAGCCAGCAACAAAATTTTTACAGTTGACCAAATAATAGCGTATGCGGTGAAGTTAGCTCCTCTTGCCAGCAACAAAAATCTTATAACTAGAAAGGCTCGAACTAGAGCGACCGAAAAACACAAAAATATTTTCAAACGACGGCAGAAATCGAGGAAAATAAAGAAGGCCAAAATAATCAGGATGGGACCGGAGAGCCTTGCCTAAACAAATGGGGTTTATTTAATAAATAAGTAAATGAACTCCGATCGGCAAACTGTTTTATGGGGTGGCAGGGGGCTCTTATAGACGTACGAAAAGACAAACACATCGAGGCGACAAACTCAGTGGCGGAGACGGAAAATTAAAAAATTAGGAAATGAACACCGATCGGGAAATTGTTTTGTGGGGTGACAAAGGACACTTTTAGAAGTAGGAAAAGACAAACACATCGGGGTGACAAACGTCAGTGGCGGCGCGGGAAATTTAAAAACAGAGTAAATGAACTCCGATCGGGAAACTGTTTTGTCGGGTGGCAGATGACACTTTTAAAAGTAAGAAAAGGCAAACACATCGGGGTGACAAACGTCAGTGGCGGCGGGGGAAATTTAAAAAATTAGTAAATGAACACCCATCAGGAAACTGTTTTGTCGGGTGTCAGATGACACTTTTAAAAGTAAGAAAAGGCAAACACATCGGGGTGACAAACGTCAGTGGCGGCGGGAGAAATTTAAAAAATTAGTAAATGAACACCCATCGGGAAACTGTTTTGTGGGGTGACAAAGGGCACTTTTAGACGTAGGAAATCCGCTGGTGAATAATTTGCCGGACAAAAATACCTCTGCGTCCCTTTAGGGAAAAAATTGATGACTCCAATGTTTATGGTCCGATTTTATTCTCGCTCTATACCAATGGCCGCTTTCCAAGTCTAGCGCCATCTTACAGACACTTGCGCAATTTTTGCACTGCAGTACCCAATTTATGTTTTAGCAACATTTATCCTAGTTAAGAACACGGTTAACCCATATAGCATCTAATATTTTTTGAATATGTAAAATAAGTTCCTAATGTGCAAAAAATATTCCCCCATATTTATAAAACATTGTTACAATATTTTACGAAATATGTTCAGTAACTGCATATAACCAAGATATTTGTTAATCGCAGATACAAATATATATGTTAGATGAATGTCCAAATGATGTATATGTTTGTTTTGAATAAGAAGGGATATTTCCACAATATCTTGTGTAACATATTCCTAACTTAGTGGTTATATAAATATTTACAAATTGAACATTTAACTTAAGTACATTACAGGCGCGTTCACCTTAGGAATGTGCAATTTTGGAATATTGCTAAATAGTATATTCATACAGAAAATATCTTATGAATGTTCACAAATGGAATATCATGACGTCACCGAGATTCTAGCGTACACTATTTTTAGCTAATATTTCCAAGTGCGTCGATGGCTCAGTTGGTCAGAGCGTTGAAATTGTAAATCGGTGGTCGTAGGTTCGAACCCTGCAATTGGCGTCAGCAATGGATATACATAGAACATACAAAAATGCTTCAATGAATATTTGTGGAACATACATTCAAGATATTTGTGAATATTTATAATATGTGAAATAGTACCTTCAAAAGGCGAACACCTGAATGTTGCCTGAATGTTCAGATAATGTTCCTATAGTTTTTTTGAATATTCCTACAATATGCATGTTCTCTGAAAAAATATTACCAGAATATTCCGCCAATGTAATTTTGCTATATGGGAAGTGAAGGTCGTCGCGAGGTGATGACGTTTTAATTCCGTCCGATGACGTTTTAATTCCGTCCTTAATAATTACAACATACAGTTTGTTGTATATGTACTTAAATGTTATTCAACTTTTTATAGATATACCTCGCTCTTCCTGGCTATTTTTTACTTTTTAATTTTTATATATTTTTTCGACGTGACTCGAGCATCTAAGTATAGATCCCAAAAATACGTTGGTGGCTGCCGTATTATTATATTACTATAAGCCCGCTATCGCACTGACAACGTCGTAGCGTTTTTTAGGAGATGTGCTTTCAAGGCTAGTGAATTATCGTCGCCAGGCCGGCCGATTATATTTTTATTCTAGTTTCTCACATGCATGCAGCGCCCTCTGCCCTCTATTGGTGCCAAGCCAAACAATTGGGTCCCCAGGCTCCAGGCACTGTCTGTAGCGAAGCTATATACCTGCCTAGGTCTTTGATATTACACAGAATAACCTAACCTAACCTACTTATATATTTTGTGAGAATCACGTCAATCTTGCCGTGCGCGCTCGTGTGCATACGCAAATTTACGATATCGGCTTTTGTGAACAAATTGGTACCCAAGGTTAGTAGATGCATAGATTGCATGGTAACTCTTGAACCACGCACAGCGCGGGAATGACGTCAGCCAGTTGCCCGTTCAAATTTACAGGAATTGAAATTTGTAAATCACTAGATATTTTTGTTACGTTTATCATTTTTTCACACTTCAGACGTCTTAAATATACGCAATTGGGAAGTATGATTATTTTACTACAGTATAATTTTTATAGCTGAAAGTAAGTAAGTAACAGAAAATATAAGAAGGGTTTATATTTTTATAAAGTAATATCAAAATATATTTTTTTCAGGGTGATATTAAAAGAAATATATTTTCTTGAAATTAATTATTAATGGAGCAAGAAAAAACTGTGAAATTTTTTGAAATTTGGTATGTGTTATCTACTTACTGGAAGACGCCCTAGGATAGTTTATTCATTACACAGTGCCCTAAAAAAGGGTAAAAACTAACAACCCATATTATTTTTTTTGCTCAAACTTTTTTGAGGTTATCTTTTTGGTCTTGCAGGTCCATCATTTCAGTGTATCTTTTCATTTTGCAACAAAAGTGTACTCTTGTTTCATAACGATAAAATCAATCGTTTGCGTTGAAATTGGCAGAACATGACCCAAAAACCTGTTAACTTCAACATTCGGAACATAAAATTTTTACTTACCGCTTTCAAACGTTACAGATGGACTGCACCATTTAAACTGAGAAAAAAATGCCTATGCACAATGAACCAAAACTTATTAGCTTTCAAAATAGAATGGATTGAATTTAACAAAATTTGAACACCCTATATTTCAAGGAAACCAATGCTGTTTTGACCAATGTCCAATTGGTATTTTTTCCTTATTTTGAATGGATAGTCGATCTGTAACGTTTGAAAGCGGTAGGTAAAAATTTCATGTTTCGAATGTTGAAGTTAACAGTTGTTTTGGGGCACGTTTTGCCAATTTCAACTCAAACGGTAGGTATTGATTTTATCGTTATGAAACAAGAGTACACTTTTGTTGCAAAATGAAAAGATACACTGAAATGATGGACCTGCAAGATTACATCAAAAAAGTTTGAGCAAAAAAATTAATAGGGGTTGTTAGTTTTTACCATTTTTTAGGGCACTGTGTAAATGAATAAACTACCCTAAGGTGTCTTCCAGTAAGTTGATAACACATACCAAATTCCAAATTTTTAAGTAGCGCTGTTATTGAGATATAAATAAAAAAATACTTTTGGGTCTCCCTGTAGACCCGAATAACCCCAAGCCCAAATCGAAAAATTTTATATGAAAGACCCCCCTTAAAACCATCTGCCGAACACCCCTTTAAAGTATTTACTATACATTCTGACTCACCCTGTATACAGGGTGTTATTTAAGTACGTAGCCAAACTTCAAGGGGTGATTCTTTGAGTGATTTTAAGCCAAAAAGTTTATATAAACATCGGTCCGGTATCGCTTCGTTTTCAAGATACAGGGTGTCAACTTTTTTAAAAAAATATTTGTTATTTACGGTTGACAAAGGTTAATTAAGCCCTAAGTAGATTCAAATTATTAAGTCCAGTTGTGTCCCGGGGGGGCACCTGACCAATATTTTTGAAAAAAAAATGTGCGCCACTGACTTTTTTAAAACTTCTATATTTTTCTCGCATTAAGGAACTAAGAATACAACTTTTTGGTCTCTTGAATTTTTTTCGTATCTGGTTTCGTTTTCGAGAGAAAAAAAATAAAAACTATTTTATTGCATGTCATTGCTTTGTTGTAGCATTGCTGCTTTCTCGAAAACGAAACAAGATACGAACAAGATTCAAGAAACCAAATAGTTGTATTCTTAGTTGCTTATATACCTGTACTATAATACCTGTAAAATATTTTAATATTTTTAGATGCCTCGTGACACTACTTTTGATATTACACAATTGGAAAAGATACTAAAAACATTAAAGCCCAACGAAGGATATAATTATTTTCAAAATTTAAAATTCGGGGATTCTCTTTTATCGAAAGTGTGTGAGAGTATATTCAAAAAAGTTAACAAAAATTTAAAATATAAAATATTCCGAAATATTAAACGGAATGAACTTTTAAGAGAATTGTTAGAAAGCAATAGACATGAGGAAAGTAAATTAAATGACGCCCAAGGAATTTTAACGAGAGATAATAAAGAAAATAACGAAAAGTGTATTGAAGAAAGCGGAAGTTCTAATAAAGAACAAATAACAATGCAGAATATAGAGGAAAATGAGTTTCAAATGCAGGATACATCAGAAAAATGTGTAGGTAGTTTTTCTGCGCAGGAGATTGTACACCACTCTGGCCACACCAAAAGCAGTGATGATGGAAGCAACCCTAACATAGGGCAAGCTGTGATGGAAGTACGCGGAGATTAAATACAATGACATGTAAAAAACCCAGTCCTGACTTCGAAGAAACGGCCCCGAAGATGGATATTTCTTCTATAATCTACTGTGAAACCCCGAAGCGTCATAATATTAGTATTCTACCCTGCCTGAAACCATCTTTTGAACCCCTGTATAAAGAGAAAATTGTAGTTAATGAAATTTTACCTAAAGGTTCAAAAAATGATTTTAAATTAAGTAGAAATAAACTTCCGTTGGGCATTTGTAATGTACATGAAGGCAATTTTTTATCATCTAAAGACGAATTTAGGGACATTTTGGATCCTGAAAGAAAATTAAAACTATTATTACCATTAAAAGAAAATTTTAAGTAGTTAATAATATTTATGTGTTATTTAAAAAAAAACGAGTGTTAATAAAAATCGCAGCATACATCAAATTTACGCATATTGCGCCCATAGCAACTGCAAAACTTTTGTAATTAAATTGTTTCGAACCATTAACGGTGTATTTATTTAGCCAAGAGCAATTAGAGATTTTAAAAAAAGGTCCACAAATAACATTGTATGTCGATGCCACCGGGCAATTAGTACCTACATCAACCTCCCCATGTAAGAATTAAAAAACGAATTCTGTATTATGCCGGGGTACCTACTATGGGTAAAAAAGCAAAGAAATAATAGTCCCTCTTTTAGAATTGATAACTTCAGAACATGATGCCTTTTCAATCGGAAACTGGCTTTATTGCTTTAAGGCTTTCTGCGTAAAATATATATACTGTTGTTACCGACTTTAGTTACGCCATAATAAATGATATCAATTATTATTGGAGCAGCTACAATGATTTAAGTGAATACGTAAATGTAGTTTACAATAATCTTCATAAAGGCGATGCTCGCTTACCGAGTATTCTAATTAAAATTTGTGTGTCACTTTATGAAAATTATTACAACTGACATTAACAAAATTTCTTCTGATATTTCTGTGAAAAACTTTTATAAGCACGCAATACGATCGGTATTTATGATGTCAAAATTGAGTTCGATAGAAACGTGGTTCCATCACATTATTATTATAAGCTGTCAAAAATCAATGACTAAGGTAGTAGATGAAGCTTTGAGCAATGTTCGTAGTTTTATAAGCACCACCCCCAGTGAGAATGACTTTAAATCAACATTTTCTGAAACTATCGATGATGATAATATATCCGACAGTAATAATTCTTTATCTGAAAAATCTTTATATTATAAACATTTCCGTTCTATTTTTAATTTAACAAAAAATAAATTACAAGCCGACAGCGCTGCCGAAAAAAATCCACTATATTTACCAAAAATTGTGAAAAAATTTTATAAAAATTATTTGCCCAGGGAAGATTTAGCAATGACCCTATAGAATGTTATTTTGGCAAATTACAAAATAACATTCTGTCAGTTAAACACCTCAGGTGTAGCAGGTTCATTCGAGAATATATATTAGGCATGATAAAGGAACTTTAAAGATGCGCAATAAATGAAAAGAAGGAAAACATGCCTATTGAAGCCGTGGAAACCTGGGCGAAGAAATCCCAGAAAAAGAAATTTAATTACTTTGGAACACATTTAAAATTTACGCCTAAAAATATCATTAATGGAACTAGTGATGATTTTGTCAAGAAGAATCTGTGTATTCCTAAAAAACATTATAATGGCACTATTGGCGATATGGAATATTACGATTTTGACAAATTTTCTTACACCGTTGGTTATTACTCGACTGCCAGTCCACTTATGTAAAAAGTGAGGATTTTCAAAGTCTTAGCGACTCAAATTGGTTGACAAATTACGTTATCGATATAATTATGGAAATCCTGGCAAAAGAAAATGACAATATATGTTACGGAAACACGTTTAACACTGCTTTACTTTGTCACAATAATTTTCAAAAGTATGAAGGATTTCCTCATTTAGAAAAACTATGCATTATGGCTATCCACCAAGAAAATCATTGGTGTCTGGGTGTTCTAGATTATATAAAAAAATATTTGCAGTTATAAATCCATTGGGAAGTTCTGTTAAGGAGAAAAATACTTTAAAATAATATTAAATAACTTAAAATTAAATAAACAACAACAGTTTTTGCACATTCTTTACAAAAAGATGCTTCTAATTTTGGTGCACATGTGTTGAGATTTGCACAGCATATAATTCATAACGAAAATTTCAATTTATTTTTGGACAATGATCCCAAACATCACGATATTTGTTTAAAAAATGGTATTAGAGAAATCTGATGATATAACTGATAGGTGTGTCATTTGCGGTGACTTACAACTCGATGTGACATCAGTTTGGGTTGAGTGCGAAGATTGTCATAGGTGGTACATGACCGAATGCTTAAAAAAAGGAAATATATGTTTCTTTACATGAGGAAATTTGGATATGTCCGATTTGCGAGAATTTTAAAAATAATAAAAAATAAAGCAAGCATGTAGATTTTGTATATATTATGTACAGGGTGATTTTTATATATATCTGGGCGTGTGCGTGATGGTGTGTGTGTTCCATTTAAAAAAACAAGTTGTATTTTTTCGGTACTTTCTGCTAAATATTTGAATTTTTTATCAATACCAAAAGATAATACAGCCAATAATCTACAACTTCTGTCTTTATACTTCTTTGTATTTCCAAAAATAATGGCGTAGTGACTTGTCAAAAATAAGAAAATCACCCTGTATAACTTATTTACATTTTCGTATTAAGGTAGGTATAAAAGTTTTATTTTCAATATTTTATATTTTTCTTAAATATAAATTGTAAATTGCAAGTTTTGTTTTTTAGTTAGTTTATGTAATTTTATGAATAGTTTGGTTTTTGTTATAAACAAATTTTTGTCCCCCCAAGGGTTTGTCTTTTCTTACGTCTAAACATCCTGCGCCGCCACTGACGTTTGTCACCCCGATGTGTTTATCTTTTCTTACGTCTAAAAGTGCCATTATCTGTCACCCCACAAAACAGTTCCCCGATCGGTGTTCATTTACTAATTTTTAAGTTTTCCGCGCCGCCACTGACGTTTGTCACCCCGGATGTGTTTGTCTTTAATTACGTCTAAGAGTGTCCTCTGTCACCCCACAAAACAGTTTCCCGATCGGAGTTCATTTACTTATTTTTTAAATTTTCCGCGCCGCCACTGACGTTTGTCACCCCGATGTGTTTGTCTTTTCTTACGTCTAAAAGTGTCCTCTGTCTTATTTTTTGAATTTCCCACGCCGCCACTAACGTTTGTCACTCCGATATGAGCACTCCATTGTTTTAGGGAAGCCCCTCCGGTCCCACCCTAATTATTTTCGCCTGGTTTGTACTTTATTTTCCGCGATTTCATATTTAATTTTTTCCCGCTGCCACTGCTACCCAACACCCTTTCACAATATTTCCGAGAAATTTTTTCGTCCGCTCTAGTTTTTGTTATATAACATTTTATTGCTGGCAGCTGGAGCTAACTTCACCGCGTATGCTAATTATTTGGTCAACTGTAAAATTTTTGTTGCTATGCAAACGAGAGGAGTTAGCTCAATGACGTCAAAACCTATAGACGTGGTGCCTCATTGTTCAAATGCCCTTTATTTTGACTCCAAGATTAAATATATCCATACTACTCTAAAAACATGCTACAAACAAAGACAGAAAGTCAACCATCAACCAACTATACACCCGGTGATTCCCGGTTATAGCTCCTCCAGAATCACATTTAGATATCGCATGTTTTTTCTTGTTTGGGGGCGCCGGAAGCATCGGAACCTCACCTGAAGACTCGGGGGATGGTCTAACGACGCCAGCCTCCGAGCCCAGAGTCGAAATAAGTTCGCTACGGCTCGACAAAAAGGGGCAATTTCTGACAATCTCGCGACATTTTCGGAATAATTTAATGGAACGCTTAGATTGTGATAAGTTCTGGGCGTCAAGCGTTTATCAAAACAAACCTGTCTATAGGTTCTGACGTCATTGAGTTAGCTTCACTGTCGTAAAACTGTAAAATCTATCAACAATAACAAATAAGTCATAAGTACTTATATTTCTTTAGGGGAAAGAAGACGCCGAATACTAAAATCCGCCAAACAAATAAAAAATAACAGCCCTCCCTCGACTTCATATCCATATTTCATAAACAACCACAAAACACCAAGAGGTTATAAACAACTGCAACCACAAAACACCGAATAAACAGGAAAATAGGTTACAAATGTTCACCCCCCCCCCACAAGTTACAGAACTTATTGTGGTCGGGAGCTCGATTACTTCGGTAATTTCCGGTAACTTTTGAAAAACAAACTTAATAAGGAGTTAGGTGAAGTCTTTAGAACAAGCAGAACATGTTCTATTTCTTAGCAATTCATTCCTTTCTCATATTAATATAAGTTATAGATCATTAGATTACAGATTGCAGAAAATTAGGTTTAGTCTATCATGATAACCGTTGATTGTTCCCAAGAACGGTATACTGAGAAGGATAGCCTAATTCATCGAATCTTTCTGCCGGGCGATGCGCTTGGCGTGACGTCAGATGTGATGCATAGCACCTTATCAAGAATCGTGTATGTATACAAGTATGCCGTTCTTGGATTGTCCCTTCCTCCATCGACGTTATAACCTTGAGATCTATATTTTATTAAAAGGTTAGGTTCATAGACTTCAAATGAATTATCAGCTGTTCCAACCATACACATAAATTGATCAGAAAAACAAATATCTTACAGACATGCGCGTTAAGAACGATTTGCATACTGTTGGAAATCTATTTGTGATTCAAGGTTGGAACAAACCTATTATAGACGAAACTTCTAATACTAAACTTTGTGGCCAACATATCTATGTTTACCACTACAAAACTTTGTTTTATTGCCATTTACTCTATATATAATTCATTGGAACATTTAAAAACATATTAGAATATAATGGAGAAGAATAGAACGAGTAGCTTTCCTACGTTGCAATTTTGATTACGTTACATAATAATGGGATATTTATTTTAAATAAGTGAACAAGATTATACTTTGTTTTATATATTTTGTTAAAAAAACATAACGAAAAGTTGTAAATTGGGCTGCATCGCACAATTCGGCAATGCCGCTATCGCTGGCGCCGTGTTGTAGCCGGTGTTTGTTTAGCCTTGTGTGTTTGTTGTCGTGGCGTTTCACATAGTTTCGTGCGAATTTTTCCGTTTGTGTCGTTTTCTGTGATCGATAGATTGTAAGTTGAACTATACGCGACTGAATTGTTGTTGTTCATTGTTGACATGACCCATAGACTAGTTTAGCATTGAGCCTATAGGGGGCGTATTTCTTATATTCAATGGCCTATACAAGGAACATTAAAAAGGGAAAACATAAACATAAAGTGCTTTGTGTGTGGTATGAGTAATTTACATAACCGCATAACCTTTCACAGGTAAGTGAAGTTACAGTGAGTTCAGAGCATATACCTATAGCAACCTATACCGCGCAAGAGAGACCTCCGACCGGGGGAATAATTTGGCGCCAATTTTTAACCCTAAATGAGGCGGGAAATTTGAAAAAATTATTCCCGGTGGGTTCCATAAATAATGTAATGTCTTTGTTGTCGTCTTGTGTAAAATGGAAATTATTTTAGTTCAAAGTACAACATAGGTCCAAGAGTTTTGTTATTTTTGGTTTTGTAGGTTGAGAAATTATACAACTTAATCAAAATAACATATTTTAATCATCATAAAGAGAAATAATTTAATTATTATTGTACATTATACCTTACACAGTAGCTACATTATAAATAATTACTTATAAAAAACATGACAATATTTTTTGTTACTTAACAATTTCATACAATATTACTTGGGATAATTATTTCTTTGAATACTTTTAATAATAATAATCTATTTTCCAGGAACATATCTATACCGATTTCTAAATTTTTAGGCGGCTACTTTTTTTATTAGAACTTTTTTTTGTTTGTTTAAAAAATACAAGCAAAAGAATATACTTGGTAACTTCAACTTCTACCACTTTAATCTTTGTTTCAAAAATGCAAGTGAAGTAATTTCTAATTACGCTCTTCTTTGATAAGCTTCAATAATTTTGCTGCTGGCGATGATCTGCAGTTAGCAGGTTTACTTGCTGCTGCCTGCTGCTGTTTGCATTCCTTTGGTTAATACTATTTGCTCCAGAAATGCGTCTCTTCGTCGTATCGATAATGGACAAGTATACTTAGGAATGGAAAATAATTTTTTGCCTTGGAATTTGTAAAACATGTCTAGATAATCACGGAACCCCACCAACAGATTTTTTTTTATCATTAGTTTGCTCAAAAATTGGAAAAAACGGTCACAAAAGTAGGGAATGTGACGTCACGATCCCTAATTTCAATAAGTACCTGCTATTTTCTTAGTACTTATTTCGTCTTTTTTTATATAACCAAGTACTCCCAGGCAAATTATTAGATTCAGTTTGTATGCGCCTGATGAGAAATAATCAAATTTCGTAGCATTTCAATGAAATATTTGGATTTTACTGATCCCATTCTGAACTTATTAGATGCCCCCTATAAAATATGACAGATGACATATTACTCGATTCTTTAAGGAGAATCGTCGGCAACGCCGCACTTTGCAGAGTTTGTGGGCTTGTGAGTTTATAACCTCACTTTCGCCCGCATAAATACTATTCTCAGTTTGAAAAGAATCTTGCTGTGAATACTTTATTTTTTCGGTTTATAATGAAGACAAGATTTGTTAAAGCTTGTCCTCATAACTTGCCTTGCATACAACGGGGAGCAAAACATGGAGAAACGAAGAGGTATGTTTGTTATTTGATTTGTATATTGTTTTAATATTGCTTAATGATGCTTAAAGTCTGGTTTTTAGGTAGACTAGAGAATAAATATTATGGTAACAATGTTATTGGAGACACGCAGAGGAAAGAACATAGCAATGAATGCATAATACACGGTTAAGTCAAAAATTACCCCCGAGCACAAAATTAATAAGAAAAATGTTAATGATACTGTGGTTAAAAATGAAGAAATTCAACTGAATAGTTGTGGAAGTAGGTATATTATGTTGTAATTACCCAACATAAGCAGATTAGTTCTAAATTATGCACATACCACGATGTACGAGGATCATACATCGTGGCACATACATAGATACAGCTTTTTGTGCTTCTAGTTTAGTTGCTAGTTCAGTAAAGAAATACTTATTGTGTATGTATTGTGTATAGTCAGGATATGGGGGAGGGGCGTGGGGGTGTCGCACACCCCAATGTTGAAATCGATTATCAAAACGAGAAATCATGCTTTTGTAAAAACGATCGTTCATACCTACATGTGAAAACCATGATTCAGAACTAATTTAAATAATCTAAAGACAATGCACGTTCGACAGCAGAGTTTCATTCGATATCACGTGCTTGGCCGTCAATGACTACCTACTTTTTGCGGGTATTTTTTTCTTGTATCATCTAATGAAGTATTTAAGTAATAAGTCCGTAGTAGGTAGTAGCACACTTTTTCGCATCCATTTTGATGCGGAAAGTTCTACTTTTCTGCACTAGTGACGTTAACTTTAGTAGAGTAGGATAGGGGTTTTCAACTCACATTTGACCTTCACCCCTGTAGAGTTCAAACTCCCAAAGTCAAATTCCAAGGTGGTGGCATACAGGTAAACAACGTCTAGACGTCCGGCCCAAGTGACCATGTACCTGCAGGGTAATTTGCATAATTTATTTGTTATCTGAATTTAGAACCCAATTTAGATACCAGGTAGATTAATTTTTGACATTCCATTAATTTTAATTAAATGCAATAACAACTAAAACGTGCATTCCTATACATTTTTGTAATAAACATAGGTCCAGCATTCCACTTTTATTTACATATATGAGAAAGAGAGAGATAGCGATGTCGGCCTCAAGTGTCCCATAATCTGGGTACATTCCATATGAATCTGATTAATTAATTTAATAAAAATACCTAATGCAATTAGGAGTTCATATAGCCCCCACCCCACCATTAATCCCCACCAACAAAATTGAATTTTTAAATAAAATAATACCGAGCTTCCTCAGTTTTGTATACGATGTGTAACAGTATAGACTAACATGTGGATGTGTTATACGAAATATCCTGAAGTACATGATCTACAAAGTGGTGTTGAAAAGTTAAGACAATTTTTTTCCAACTTAAAATTTGACGCTGAACATGAGGCGATATATGGAGGTGGTAAATTTGTACCAGAAGAAGAGTGTATCGAGCGTGCAGAAAGGTATGGAATTGTGTGAACAATTTTTGGAAGATAAGGATATAAAAAGTTTTGCTTTGGGGCTCAAAAAATTGGATTTGGATAGTAATTTAAAGGAAATAGGAAGATATATATCAATTGAAGACATAGCCAGCGTTTTGGACATTAATACGCTTATAGATATATTTTATGACAGTGATAGTGATGGTGATAGTGACTAGTGTAACAGATACTCTCATTCATTGTATTTTTATGAAATCTACAAATTTTCTAGTTTTAAAACTAAGTAGATAATAAAGTGTAAAATGTCTGAATGCGCAAACATTGATTATTCATCAGGAAGAAAGAGAAAATGTTTGGTTAAGTTCGAAGACAATTACTCACAATTTATAAAAAAATACAAAAGTAGAGAAGCAGCTTATCTTTATGATTTATATCAAGCTCAACCCCAGTTGGATGAGGAATATCAAGCCTTAGAAAAACGCTTTGCAGATTTAGATGAAGAAACCTCTATATTCAATGCAATTATTTTTGAATACAACTATAGAATTTTTAGAGAAAATTTATATTATCAAATTAGGTACTTAGATAGTGGATTATTATTTTATACCTGTAAAATAAAATAAAATATATGATGTAATAAAAGATTTAGTCTAAAAGAAAATTATTTTTATTTTTCATAATAAGTATAATTATATTATGCAAGTTGATTCTTGTCAATCCATGTGTTATTAGTACTATCCATCCCCAACCATTTAACATAGAGTTTACTTCCTTTTTTTCTTACAATTTTTTCAATTAAATATATATCAGGATATTTCACTTTTTGAAGTTCTTTTTCATAAAATCAACAAATATGTAGTTGGATTGGTGAGAGTTATCTTTTTCACTTTAAATATTTCGTTTGACCAGTTTAGTGTATATCCCTTTTTAAAAGCTTCCCTATGTTTACTGATGCGCACATAGTCACCAGGTGAAAATAATGTTCTGATATTAAAGGTTTTTGGGTAAGTATATACCTCTTTCAATATTGATTTTTCATTGTTTTTATTAACGCTCTTAGGTTTAAATGATGTTCTATGTTTTGTATTATTATATTTATCGACGATTTCTTGTAATATGGGTATCCATTTATAGTTCCCTTGTAAACTAAATTGTTTCCACATTGAATTTTTCAGAGTACGATTAACCCGTTCTACAACACTAGCTTTCATATTCGAAAATGAACTGTAATTTTTTATTTGAAATTCCGTCATAAGTTTGCCAAATTCTTTATTATAAAATTCTTTTCCCATATCAGTTTGAAGATTTTTAGGTGATGTTTTAGCCTGAATTAGTACATTTTTCATAGCTGTAGCGACATCTTTCCCACTTTTAGATTTTACTGGTTGTACCCATACATATTTAGAGAATACATTGATTACAACTAAAATATATCTATTACCTTTATTAAATTTAGAATAAGGAAGCATTTCAACCAAATCAGCTTGCCAAAGATCATTAAGACCTTTAACAATTACACGCCTTCTCTGATAATGTACTCGTGCTGGTTTATGAAGTTCTTCAACAACTTGTTTTTTAAGGTCCGACATTATTCTATATCTATTGAACACTTTATCAATAATTCACCATAAAAGCTCTTCAAAGGTTTTGTACCCACTGATTGGAATGAAATTTTATCTTTTAGATGTAATTGTGTTCCGACAGGATTTGAAATTTTCTGATCATTTATTAACAAAATTATGCTGCTGGGAAATTCAGCACTTATAATATTACATTCCTTAAGAGGAAAAATATAGCTCTCCCTCTGATCTTGCAACAAAGCGTAGTTTTTAGTGTTTTTGTTAAAATCACCGATAAATGGTAAAACTAAATTATAGTACAATTTAACGTTCTTTATATCTACTACATTGTAAAGTTTATTAGAAGATGTTGATGATTCATCCAAAGATTGATATCCTTTTTTAAATATGTGCGCTCCAAATTTATCGATTGTCATTATCACTTGAATGTTCAATACATACTAAGAAGATTTAGATTTAACATTACACTTATTGAATAATTTTTGCCTCGCGAAGTTCCTCGACAACAGACATCATTTCATTATGGTGACCAGTATGACCAGCGATTTGAGATGCCAGAAGTAATTTTAGTCTTTCGACAATTTCATTGGGATCATTATAATATACATAATCTAGCTTTTTGTTAGATAGACTCATCATACCTCCTCCTTTCTTTGATCGTGTAACCGATCTTGTAGTTGGTCGCGGCAGTGAACTAGCAGACATTGATCTCTCTCTGAGCACAGATGGTTCTACTAATGTTCGTAATACTTCATTTTTTAAAATATTCTTTTTAACGAGCCACGTTCGCACAATTGTTATATATTTGGAATTCAAAGAGCCCTGTACTTGTTCGGCAGGATCATTGTTTCGTCTATATGTTGAAGTTTTATCCAAAATATCCATATAATTGTCCAAGTCTACATTTGTATACCCCAGAGGGTTTTGTTTAAACAATAACTCGTAAAGTCCAGGTGTACCTTCATACAATCGTTTCATATCAGGTTGAAGTGTATTTTTCCTAAATATTTGAATATCTTTTCCAACAAAATCAACTAAAGCGTTTCCTATCGAAAATTTGCCTGTAGGTATATCATGTTTTATACCATATACGTAATCATAATCTGTAGAGGTTCCTCGTGTCTGTCCATCAATGTAGGTTCGTGGAAGAGGATTAAATTCTTCAAGCCATAATTGATAACCAGGTTGTCTCGATAAATCCTCAAAATATTGTCGGCTTTGTTCAACAGCATCATTAATGGTCTTATCGGTCACGGTGTCTTGACCAGTTGATTCAAAGGGGTCTCCTTGTTCAGGGATAAAACTATCTTCCAAAAACGACAATCCACCGAAAGGTAATAATGGTTGTAACCGTTTATGAACCAGTAAAGAGCTTCGTGGAGATGAAGAAGGGATTCCTCTAAAACTTTCCCCCTGTTGTTCAACTTTGGGTTCAATTTTAGGTCTAATTTTAGGTTCTTGTTTGATATTCGAAAGCAACTTTTCTAAAGGCTGAGTTATTGGTTTATATTCTTCTTCCAAACGCCTCTGAGTTTGTGACTTATCTGAACGTAAAGAACGATATTTCTGCTTTAAAATTTCACGAGTTTTTACCAAATCTTTTGCTAGTTGTTCATCCATCTTCGAAGTGATATAATGTACTGTTTACTACTACAGATTAATGGGATTATATATGAGAAAAAAATTGATCGAAGCCTTTTCTATAGCGCCCATTATTTAATGCACTATCTTTATCAATCACAATAAATCCATATTCATCGTTCCAACACAAGGAACATAAATCCTTAAACTGATGAAATGTCATATCTACATTAACATGATCATCATATATATGTTTTAAATTCGTATTATCTTGTTGAAATATTATTAATAAATTTGCATTATCTCTTATTAGTTGTTTGGGAATTGCAGTATAAGTCTGGCATAAATAAAAACAATCAGTACATTTATGACGCCCAAAACAAAAGTAATTTCTTATAACGCTTTGACTACAACACACCACATCATCAAATATTATTAGAGAATTTAATTTTATATCGTTTGGCGACACTATTTCATCTTCCTTTTCACTTTCAAAGTATCCAATTTTTCTAAGAGGTTTGAAGAGTTCACGTAGGTATTGATATTTTGACTGATTTAGAGATTTTGAATAAATATATATTTTTTCAAAGCGTAAACCATGAGGTTCTTCTATTAGACTAATCATAACATTTGTCTTGCCACAACCGGAGGGTCCGATAATTAAAGCTCGCTTACAATTTCCTGGGAATAAATTTCCGTGTTTCCGGAATGTAGCTATTTCCAAATCATGGTTTTTAACAGGAAGAGAAAAATTTTGTTTAACGATCTTCATGCTCACACTTTATATACTAATCAAAACACAACCCATGTTTACATATTTAAGCGATTTCATATAAAATATTCATCAGTTATATAAGTATGTCCTCCTACGATGGTTTGGTTAGTTCCAAAAGATTATTCGGTAAGAAAGGTTCCGGACTTCTTAATAAATTCATAAATAAGTTGCCGGTGGAACTACACTTGCCGTCATACAATTTTTGCGGTCCTGGGACCAAACTCAAAAAGAGGTTATTAAGGGGGGATCGCGGTATTAACCCTTTAGACGAAGCTTGTAAAGAACACGATATAGCATACTCAAAGTTTGAAGATTTAGAAAATCGACATCAAGCAGACAAACTATTAGAACAAAAAGCTATAGAAAGAATTAAATCAGGTAAAATAGGAGAGCGGATAGCTGCTGTAGGTGTTGCGGGTGCAATGAAGGTAAAAAGAAAATTAGGAATGGGTTTACGAAATAAAAAGAGGAAAACTAAAATAGGAAAAGCTATATCATTTAATGATGCTGTAAAAACAGCAAGAAATGCAATTATTGGAACAAAACATACAGACATTAAAAAAGTTGCAACATCAGCTTTAACAGCATTAAAGCGAAAACGAATTAAGAAACCTAGAGGACGTATAATAAAATTCCCAACATATCAAGGGGGCTTACTACCCCTAATTCCTCTGTTCGCGGGTCTGTCAGCATTAGGAGCACTAACTGGAGGAGCGGCTGGAATTGCAAAAGCGGTCAACGATGCAAAAGCAGCAAGGGATACGCTAGAAGAAGCAAAGAGGCATAACAGAGCCATTGAACAATTAAAAGTTGGAAAAGGACTTTATTTAAAACCTTACAAACAAGGTTGCGGTCTTTACTTAAAACCATATAAAAAAAACTGCTAAAAAGACTACCACACCGCCCACTCACCAATATTGATTTGTTAAAATATGTAGAAATATTAAAAATTCCCTATTTTCGAAATGTGTTTATGCGTAACCAATTACCGAAAAAAATAAAAAAATACGAATCAGGCATTATAAATTTAGATGATGATCGGGGAGACGGTACTCACTGGACATGTTATATAAAAAAAGGAAAAGATATTAATTATTTCGATAGTTACGGGAATTTGAGACCCCCTCTAGAAGTTATAAAATATTTCTTTAGCGATGGTAATAATAATATAACATATAATTATGACCGATTTCAAAAATATAATTCTAATAATTGTGGACATTTGGTTTTAAAATTTCTTTATAAGAATTCGACACGGTGCTAAGTAAGTTAGAAAAGAGTTGGTTGTACAAGTAGTATCATGTCTTTCACATTAGTCTTATCAGGTACGACAAATGTATTGTCAGCTAATTTCAACCCACCAATTTATTTAGATGATGGTGAGTACGTTGTTGGTTTAATAAATTTTGAAACATTTAACGCAATTCCTAATATCGACGAAAGAAATAATAAATTTACTTGTGGACATGTAACAATAACTATACCCTCCGGTGCATATGAGTTAGATTATATAAATAAATTTGTACGTGAGGAATTAGAAACTATTGATTCTGTTCTGAGAATTTCATCTAATAATAACACACTCCATACCATTATTGAAAATGGGAAACCGATTCAATTTGATGATGGATCAATCGGAAAAATTTTAGGTTTTAAGAACGGTATTCTAGAACCAGGAAAACATGTGTCGGATTATCCAGCAGAAATAATTAAAGTGAATGCTATATTATATGTATCGACTGCAGCATAGCGGCAGGTTCATACTATAATGGTACACCGGTCCATATTGTTCATCAATTTTTTCCTAGCGTAGGACCAGGTTTTAAAATTATAGAAACACCTCAGAATATTATTTATTTTCCTGTCAATGTAAAAATTATAAATAATGTGAATATTCAAATACTCGATCAAGACGGAGATTTAGTTAATTTCAGTGGGGAAACAGTTACGATAAGACTGCACGTGAAAAAAATTTCAGAATAATGGTTGTAAGATATAATCTACATACTAAACAAGCTAAAGTTTATAAGAAAACGAGGCATCCTCGTCAAGTCAGTACTAAAGTTTATAAGAAAAAGCGACAACCTCGTCAACTCAGTACTAAAGTTAATACCAAGCGGTTAACACGTAAAAATAAACTATTTTTGAAATCTCTAGGGTTTGCGTTAGTTAAATAATGGAATACCTAAATATAAATAAAAACTATCTTGTGGACAATTCTGTTTGGCGAAAAGAATTACATACTTATGATTCACAGTCTTCGAAAAAATTTGAATACAATGATGAAATTATTATTTCTATACAGGAAATTGGTAAATATACTTTACCCTGTGAAAGTTTTCTATACATCGAGGGAAAATTAACAGATCAGAATGATAAAGTTTCAGCAAAATTAGAGTTTGTAAATAATGGAATTGCTTTCCTATTCAAGGAAATCCGGTATCAATTAAATGGTGTTACTATCGATTCCGTTAGGGATGTTGGTATAAGTTCTACAATTAAGGGTTATCTGTCTCACACCGAAAATGAAGTAAAAAAATTACACAATGCCGGTTGGTTGTTAAATCAAGAAAACACATTGGTTGACTCCAAAGGACACTTTAATGTGTGCATTCCTATGAACACAATAATGGGATTTTTTGAGGATTTTAAAACGGTTCTTTTAAATGCTAGGCAAGAATTAATTTTAGTTAGAACAAACGATGATAAAAATGCGGTCATCAGCACAGACCCAAACGAAATTCCAAAGATAACGGTGTCGAAAATAGAGTGGGTTGTACGTCACGTCATCGTTGATATAGAAAGGGAATTATATTTTACAAAGTTAATTAATAAAGGAGATGAAATTTTTATTGCATTTAGAAGTTGGGAACTTATAGAATATCCGGAGTTACTGAAAACTACCAGACATAATTGGCCTGTAAAAACTTCAACAAAAGTTGAAACACCGCGTCACGTGATTGTTGCATTTCAAACAAACAAAAGGGGAAATGTTACTGCCGATATGAGTAAATTTGATAATTGTAACCTTAGAAATATTAGAGTGTTTTTGAATTCAGATAAATATCCATACTCTGACATGTACTTGGATTTCGAAAATAATAAGTATGCCTATCTCTATGAAATGTTCTCGTCATTCAGAAAATCTTATTACGATGGATCGGTGGAACCTGTTTTCTCGCCTAAAACATTTAAAGAAATTGCACCTATTGCATACATAAATTGTATGTATCAGAAAGATGCTGTCGAAGTAGGACCTATTGTAATGAGAGTAGAATTTGAAACAAGTAAAGATATATTATATATAACATTTTATTACACGTACATTATCTCCAAGCTTTTCGAAATATATTTTGAGTTGTTTAAGTTCGATAGGAGATATATCATCATCTTGGGAATAAAAATAGTTTAATATGTATCCCTGATTTTTTAAAAGCAAGCTCCATTCTTCTTCAGTAAGCAAAATCGATATGCCACCATAGCCACCAATTTTCACACAGCATTCGAAATTACTATTTAAGCCGATTTCGATGTACTTGGTACCACATTTGTTCAAGTTGAATATTCGAGTATTCAAGATCACATTATCATGTTTAGAATCACTACTCTTACACTTTAGATTATTACTGGGGGGTAACTGAAGATACTCGTTTAGGAAAGAGTACTGATTTTCGTTAGTCGACATTTTAACACAATCACAGTCTTTACACTAATAATACTCGCATAAATACGGGGTGAATATATACCTATCTCCCCCACCACTGTTCTTGTAAAGTTAATACGTGCGTCTGTATATTATCCATGAGATAAATAATATAATAAATAGTGCTAATAAACTGATTGAAACATAACTCGCAACATAACAAGAAGTGTAGTTACAAATACAAGTATCTCGATTTGTTTGTAAAGCGATCCACTCGGATGTCTGAATTGTGTTATTGTTAAAGATATATTTCAGTTTATAATAATTATTATAAGTCAAACGAACACTGTCTATTTTATAAGTAAACACTGGATATCCGGTATTATTAAAATTTGTCACTTTCATAGGATGATAACAATCACTTTTTTCAGTTTTGTTGTCACTCAAGCATAAATATCCTTTTTTAACTCGAGGCAAATAGTTTATAAACAGATTGCTGCCCACTAAGGCTGTTAATATTATTAATGACGTCATTTTCAACTTTATCACTTGGAAGCTTAGGATCAACTAAATCCTAGAACGATTTAGAGGTGGTTTTATGTCAGAAATAAAACAACTCACGAGTTAAATATTTTATTAATATAGTAATATATAAAGTAGTAGTATATAAAAGTATAAAGTGGTACATTTAAAAATATACAAACACAATATTAATAAAATCCCTTAAATAGAGCAAAAAATACAATCAGTATAATAAAACATACACAAATAGTAGAAAAATTAGTGGTACTGGGTGCAGGGTTTGTATTACTCCTATACATGCTGGCTAAACGAAGTGCTTGTATAAAATCACAAGATTTATTATATTTGAAATGCTCCATCAATGGAGAATCTTCCATTTCCCACTTGTATATTTCCACATCACAATAAACACATTGACATGAATCTAAGCATCCTGTAAAATGAAAACCAGCTCCGGCTAAATCTATCGGATTTACTTTTCCTTTCCAGTTTTTGAAAGTTAACAATCTCTCTTCGAAATTTTTCAAATTACTAGACTGACTTACAGGCTCCCCATCGAACTGTATTCGGTTTGCCATGTTGAAATCAACTAAGCGATAAGCTGATCCTACCTTTATATAAGAATTGCTATTTTTTACTTTTCTTGGGTTTTGGTTCATGGTAGTCTTCTAAAAACTCACCAATTTTTATCAAGTTATCTAAATTAGTATCGGGGTCTTCAAGAGTTAAATCACAACCGTTTTTAATTAACATATCCATTATTTTTTCAACTTTAGGGTTTTCATAATCAGAAATATCTCTATGCCCCCATGCTAGAGTTTTTAGAGTACTAGGGATATGATACCGTTTATCATCATCAGATGATAGTGCTAACTTATTTATAACTTCAGTAAACATATTGTGTAAATGCGATTTAAAAATATACATGTTACAATACACTTTAGAATTTTTTTCGACAACTTCCTTGTAATGGGAAAAATCCAGTTGTTTTCTAACCGTATTTTTCTTAATACCTTTAGCTTTTTTCAGAATATCATCTTTCGTTTTTACACAATATGATTTAGCTGCAGTACCATAAAAAGATTCTATTGGTTCGCCAGCCATTTCATCCTTAAATTTACCCACAACTGATAAGTTTTGAGGAATATTATAAACATTGTTTAGAGCATAATTCGAGGTATCGAAAATATCTAAATTTTCTCTTATATCATTGTAAAAGTTTTCTGTTGTTACTTCTAAAATGAAAGAGTCGGTGTCTATATACAATAGAGCAACATTGTCTCCATACTTTGGTTTAAGGTAGTTGTAGTAGAAATTATACATCACCATTTTAGAAAGATCTAGAATGGCGAAACCAACATAAATTGGTTTATCATACATTATACATACTTTTTGTAATTGAACAGCGATTAAATTTTCAGAAAATATAGATAAATCTTTAAACTGTGGTTTTGCTATCAACTTTTCTGCACAATTACTATTTTTATTAGGCTCCCAATGAGACACGAGGCGAATATCAACCCTTTTGTCCAAATTTTCCATGGTTTTTCCATAAATACTATTTGTTAATAATTTTACTTGATTTTTTTCGAACTTAGATTTTGCAGCATTTCTTATGTTTGTATTATTATCGATATATTTTCTTAACCATGGTGATTGAGTAAATTTAATAGCTCTATGAATTTTGGTTAATTTGAGACCGAATTTTAGACATTGCTGCAAATATAAATAGTGTATAATATAATTATACTTATTATTTAAATTTGGTATTAGTTTCGAACACTTGGAATTTGGGGGTATAAAGTTTTCAGGACAAAAGGGGAGCTCGTTATGCAAATTGTGAAGATTTTCAGGATATTCTAAATCTACTTCGAAAACATAACCTACAGGTGATGTATCGGAAAGTGAAAAAATATCGATTTGTTCAATTTCATCTTGGGAAAGCCAAACAAAATCTTTCTCGGGCAGATATTGTCTCATAGCAAAACCATATAAGTTTGTCGCATCTAAATACATTATAAATTTGTTTTCTTTTGATGGATTAAAATTCTGTAAAAAAAATATTGTTCGCTTCGGATTTCCTCGAAATGCAAGTGCTCACTCCGCCTCTTATGGCCTTTTTGAAAAAATGAATCATATCAGGTTCTATCAATAATTCTAATTTTATATCTGTCATTTTTAACATGGCGTCGAAAGATAAACTCTGAGAAGTGAGATACTGTGCCGGATCTAGCTGGTAGGTTCTAATTGAATTACTTCTAAAGCTTTCAAACACGTCACATAAAATCATGACGTCAGAGCGGAGATAGCAATCTGAATAATCACCTAAAGTTTTACAGTTAAATATGTCCCATACCTCTTTAGCTCGTTTATAATCATCTTGGGAGATATTTTCATCTTTTAACTCATTATAAAACTTATCAATTGCAGGAAAAGCTTCTTCCAACAACTTATCATAGGAATCAACGTATGAATATGGAAATACACCTTTTTGTCTAATGTAATGAAATTGTAAATCATTTGGAAAACACTTACGAATTTCTATACATTGGTTGTCTTCTAATATATCCGCCATAGATTCAAGAGATGCTGGTAGAAATTGAAAAGAGTCTATGAATTTCAACTTTAGTCTAACATTTTCTTCCATCAAAATTTGTTTACTAAAGGATATATATTTTTCTTTTGTATGACCTATCACGTCAATTTTCTCTTTATTGAAGCATAAAGACTTAATAAACAAATGCGAGTCGTAATTTTTTAAATTATGTAAAATAATCGGAACAAATGTTGGTGGTTGAAAATGTAAATTACAAATGGAATGCGCCGCTCCTCTAAAAGCACCATTAAGATGATTATGGTCCTTACATTTTTTAAAATTTGGACTATCTTGAAAGACTTTTCCACAAATGTAACAATTCGTAGAGTCTTCATACTGTTTTTGTTGAATTAATGATAAAGGTATCATGGGAAGGTTCTTACTTAAATAATTATTATAAATTCTTTTTACGTCATTTTCTATCCAATCTATAAATGTTTGAGCACAATTCTCTCCTCTATAAATTTTTAATTTTGATAAATTATCATTAAATGAACATTTTATAAAGTAAGCGAAAGAATGGGGTATATGTTCAGCTGTTTTGACTGTATAACTAGAAAGTGGGTCTAAAGCTTGATTATCGCGATTTACTGGTTTTAAAATGCATTCAAAATCAGCGTAAATTACGAAGGGAACTTTGTATTGTTTTTGAATATTTTCAAATTTTAAAATATTTTCGGGAACCATATTACCAAATTTATCTGTAATTAAATTATCTGATGGAAAATCAATTCTTACAAAGTTGCAGTCAAATTTCATATGCCTTTTCAATTTTTCAGCAGAAGGGAAATTCTGTAAACATCCGTCGCATAGATATTTTTTACATTTATGTTTGGATATTTGAGAAGAAACCAATCTACCTAAATCTTTTATATAGCAATAGTGTTGATTACCTGTACCGTCCTCAATCAATAACAAATTTATATGTAGATTTTTCTTTTGTTTAGTGTAGTACAAGGGACCGACAATTTCATACATTGTTTTGTTTTCCTTATAATAAGGTTCACATCCGAAAACGTTTATTGAGATATTGTTTTGACTCTCAAATTTTGACACATCTCTTATTGAGACAGGAACGTTTATACCGCTAAAATCAAACCTTCCCTTAAAAGAAGGGTATGATGATGTCCTCTCTGCATTTGCTAGCGGTTGGTGCACAGCAGCCATTAAACTCCATCCAAAACAGCACTCATCATTGTTCCGAATGTTGATTACAGCTCTCTTTTTCTGGATTTCTTTAGGTAGCGGAATATATGATGAAATTCGTAGAGGATTATATTTATTGACGTTAATTTCTAGGTGAAGAATCTGTATCAAGATCCATCCTAAAAATTATAGAAAAAAAAATCAAAATTATTATATCGAAAATGAAAATAATTAGACAACAAATGAAAATAATTATACAAGGTTTATATTTATTCTTACCAGAGTCACGTTCAGCAAATTCATCCGATTTCTTCGCAAGTACCACAAACAAGTGTCCATATAAAGCTTCAATGTCCGTAGAATCCACAATTATTTCGAATTTGGTGTTGAAAGACTTAACATCCATAAGATCTAGTGGTTTCGAATAATAAATACCATATAATTCAAAGTTGATTTTAATAGCTGTATGCCTGAGCTGTTCTTCCTTGAGTAAAGTTAACACTTTATTCCTAATCTCCTCTTGAAATGTTTTAATATCGATAGTGTAATTTTTCGGTGACACTTTGTAAGTAACAATTCGATATTTGAAGGCACTTCGCAAAATTTCAATACCCTCCAAGAAAGTAAAACATTTTGCTTTGCGGTTATTGGTTCGTACGTGAGCTACCCATTGTTTCTTGTCCACATTTATTTTACATTTACAGCAATATTTACTATCTGCAACAAAATCTCCTGAAATTATTTATAAAGTTATATAGTAATATTATAGTTGCGGTTAAAATAATTCAAGTTTTTTAATAAATTACCCGTACTAGATCCTGTTCCCGCTTTTGAAGGGTTAATTTCATCTGCTGGCAGAACATTATCGACTGAAATTTGTTTAAAGCATATAAAGTTGTGTAACAATACATTAGTTTATAAACACTTACGATTTATAATATAATCCTCTATATTTGTCTGTATATGTTTTCTGTTACAGCAATTTTTGCGTAGATGCTGTTTAACGGTTTGTATATTTTTGAATTCTGTAAGACAAAGGGTGCATAACACTACCATGGCGGGTTAATAGAAGCAAACTATTAAAAAAAAAGCAAAACTATAAACTAGGAACTAAGGTATTATGAAAAGATTATTTTTTTAATAATAACTTGGATAAATCTAATAATAAATCGGCATGTCGATTTATAATAGTTGATAGCTTTTCTTTATTATCCTTCATTTCATTCATTTGAAGAAAGTTTATATTAAAGCCTTTGTCTTAGCGGCACTACATTTTACCTTTTGTTGATTAATTGATTTCAAAGATCGACTAGAAAACAAATATTTTTCTAGTTCAGTAATTTTCTGATCAAATAATTTCGGTTCAGCATTTTCCCAATCTGTGCTACTAAAATCCAAAAGGTCTGTAGGAGAAGTATGTTCCTTAAAATCAGACATTACCTGGTCGACTTCATTCCGAAATTCTTCATCTGACATTGTTAATTGCTTATCTGATATGTTTTGTTCAACCAGACAACATTCCGAACTGGATGAGTCAGCGTTTAAAAACGTTTCGAAATCATATTTTAAAAATTTTTCTAACGCAGGTATACCGCCTGCTTTCAGTTTGTTTTCCATTTCAAAACATATAGAGCAATTTTCACGATCGTGGATTCGACACATATTGATTACTGACATTTTGGATTTTGTTCACTATTAAATTGGAAAAATATCTTTACTATTAATTTAAAAAAAAAGAAAGAAAATACCTTTACTAACAGAGCACTGTAAGCAAACGAGCATTAAAAACACTAAAAACGAGCTAGTTATTAGGTTAGTTATTTTCAGAAGACTGTAGGCACTAAAACACTTAAAGCCGGGCAGAGAATGTTAGTAGCTGAGAAATCTTTTACAACTGAAGCGCTCTGTATACTTTTATACTCTATATCCCTCTCCCCACCATGTTAAATTCGATTAAAAAAATATGTATTTTATATTTTATATATTAATATAACTACCTACATTATATACTACCTACATTATACATTACTACTATCTAATAACTACTACTATCTAATAACTACTATTTATTTTTTGAATATTATTTTTCCCACTTGCTGGTCCTAAAAATTTAAAAGTTTAAATTAAAATATGATATATATATATATATATATATATATATAATCAGAATATATATATATATATATATCAGAATATATATATATATATATGTATATATATATATATATATATTATTACCGGATTCGGAAGAAAACACAGGGTGGAGGGGTCCGTTCAAAAATTGCTGTTAAGAACCCCCCCTCCACGGAGTAGTTTCTTAATAATAATGATGATGTCCCCCTCTCTAGGGACATTTCGGGGCCATTTGCCTCCAATTCAATAATTGGAACCTATAAAATTTTTTTAGAGTTAAAATCATTGCTTGCATTCAGTGCAGACCAATTTTTTGTAACCGCCGCTGAGGAATATTGAACGGTTGTTGAACGACAATATAGGGTGGTGACAATTTTGATTCCCACCATGGGTATCTCAGCTGTGATTGCTCGAAATTTAGGGCCTAGAAAATTTCTGAAACTGTCATCACATTGACTATGACCAAGTTTTATGAGTATAAATTACGAATAATAATAATAATAATTCTCACCCTTACAATCCCACAAACTAGGAGTATCCCAGAAGCAGCGACATGCTTGTGTGGGGGGTAGGGCAATTAATTTTATCTTCGTTGCCATTTTCGGCTAGTGTTGATTTTTTTCCCGATAGAACTAGGATAACATTCGCTCCAGTACTACGGAAAACACTAGAAAACCGTAGTAATCCCAGTGAGTGTAGGACAATTAGTAAATCACACATATAACGCTATTAATTAGCAATACCGTGTCCAGCTCTCTTGGTCATAGCGGTGTTTTCCTTTAAAGACATGTGCATGCCCCTGCCTCAATATCGGTTCGAACCAAGGTTAAGGCAGAAAAACATGCAGTCTAAAAAGTCAGCGTCGGTACTAGCGACGCCACCGCGGTACAATGAATTAAGATATCTCACATTTAATAACAGAATATTGTACAGGGCATGATAGAGCAAGTTTAGCCTAATTTGACCGACGTTGCATCTTTCCGAGATACCAATGCTAAGCATCCAAATTTTCATCACCCTGTATATATTTGTAGTAAGCTAGGTAATAATGAATAATTATTATATGTGCCAAATACTGCAGGATTACTTTTAATTACTAAATATTAATTGCTAACTTTGAAGGAAAAAGAGTTTTAAAAAATAATACCGCTAATGTCTAACCGAAAGCGGCGCTAACTAGAGAATGCATACAGACAACGATTACAAAAATTTGGTATGCATTGAACGCAACCAATAAAATTCACTTACGTTGACAGGCAGCCCCAACTCTGTTAACTTTTTAGTAATTATTTTTTCGATTTCTGCAAGATAATTCGAACTATAGTAAAATTCAAGAGTACTTACCAATTTACACTTACTGTAACACATTTTAAGTTGCACTGAACACAGATGATAGTAACTTAATGAATGGTAGAATAAAACAGCGCTTATATACTATTCAGCCTTTCCTTCTTGCAGTTGAACAGAGGTGGGTGTATGAAATTTTTGTCTCTTTATGTATGACTTCAATAACTATTTTTGGTTAATTATTCGTTTGGGCGTAAGGTCCATAAACGCTTATGTGTTTTCAAATTTTAAAATTTACATTTATCCCTATTTGAGCTGTGCAATCCTTAAATTGATGAATAAATCCGTTCTTAAAAAATATCTGTGGCGCGCCTGTGTTGAAAATTTTCCATCCATGATTATGTTGCAGTTTTTTTTTTCGTTGCTGACCTTTAAGTAAATTAATGGTTGCTCAAAATTAATCTGTCTGGAATTTAAATTGGGTTTTAAATTCAGGTAGGTATAAATGAGGTGCATAATATGCTAATAATCGTGCCACCACCTTGGAATTTGACTTTGGGAGTTTGAACTCTACAGGGGTGAAGGTCAAATGTGAGTTGAAAACCCCTATCCTACTCTACTACCTTTGTCAACTAATAATAGAACTACGCTTGTAAAATTTTTGCAGGTACATATTAATGGAAAACTTATTTTAGATGAATGTAAGCAAGGTATTTATTTTCTTTGCTGACTTCCTGAAAAAAAGCGAAGAATCATGGACAACATCGGTAGATTGTTATATTGGAAAAAGTCAACACAAGTGCAATAAAAAATATGAAAGTCTACCTTACAGGATTTAGTTGACAAAGACATACCTCAATAATTATTATAGATTGGAGTATTATGAAGGAAGATTTTTGACAAAAATCAAAACGGTATTACAAGGAGGGACTGTCTGACATGTTAAAAAACGAAAAATGCCCTGTATCTCCCAAACGAATTGAGATTTTGAGATTCAACTGCTTTCAACTACCCTCAAAAATCGAGCACAGTACACCTACCTACTATTTGTCTATATCTTCGCAGAATAGAAGAAACCCCCCAAAAAAACATTCAGTTTGTTACACTCTGTGCATGCCACATGAAAACTGTATTATTTGGGGTTTTGCCATAGAATGCAAAATAATGTTTTTTTTTAATATGCTTATGAAAATTTGGGTTTGGTTTAACCAGCCATAATATGGTAGTTTTTTTAACATAACTCTGGAGCACATTGTTTTCTTTTCTGTATTGTTGCTATTGTTAGTTAAAACAAAAACAGGAAAAACGTAAATAAATCAATTAATGGTATTTTTAATGGATATAATTGGAAATATTTGCTGATATAAAAATAGGTAGGTATACCTACTGTAGCTTACGTAAACAAAAATATTTTGTTATAAGTTTTGTCAATAAAATTTGAAAAAGTAATACAATAAGTAACTATTTTATCATTATGTACTCTGTCATTATAACGGTATGGTAAATAATATATTAGGTACTTGTATTTTCCTTTAGCAAGATATATAAGGTGGATTTAAATTCTCCAAAAATTAATTTGGGATATCTCAGTAATGAAGAGTGTTTCATCTGTTAAAACCAAAAAATCTAAAGATATTATTTTCCAGAAAAAATATATAATATGCTGGATGCTTCGGCAATCACAATATAATTTAGGTACCTAAATGGGTCTAAAAATAGTTCAAGCTATGATCTATTATAAAAGTTTTTCGACTGAAAACTTGGCTTTATTGCGTTTTACGTAAGTTATATTTCTAACATCACCAAGAACTGGCACCTTCTCCAATATTCTAGCGTTACATTTTTGAACCGATGCAGGTCTAACTACTAACTTACATTCTGTAAGTAAAGTGAAATTAAAGTAATACATTTTTTATATTCGGACCAGGTAGGTAAGTGCTTGACGTGTATAGGATATAGGATTGACTTTTCTCAGTTTAGTTTATAACCAATTAATGCTGTTGATTAACACCAGGTATTGAGGCTAAAATATCATCAGTTTCTTCAAACAACTAGCAATCGGTGGAATATACTTGATAACAAGTAAAAAATCGTTTGGCAGAACCACTAATCTAAAATCGTCAGCTAAAATGTTACACCTGGATGGTTCTTTATTGTCTTCAATATATCAGCAAGTCTAGATATCCAATTTGTGCAACTTCAGTTAGGCACTTACGAATTGTGTCGTTTTATACACCTCTTATAGATAAAATGGACTTGTTTCCAATAAAAAAAGTTTTGTAAACCAACCAGCATAACGTCCGAATCATCAATACCAATACCTAGTGTTCTCAGCATTTTCCTTAGCAAAATAGTATGGTTCATTTCCGTCATGCATTATTAGAATGAATGAATGGTGAAAATAGTTCAAATCATAAAAAATAAAAGCTTGTAAAACCACGCGGGGCCGCGGGATCCGATAATCCGATTTGTGACGCCACAAAATAGGTTATGTTTATGTTCTGACAGGCTTGGCATTGAGGTGCGGCATTGCCAAACATGGTTCCATGGCGGCAAATTTAGGGAAAAATAAAATCCAACAGGTAGTTACGTATATTGAACTTTAAAAATTAATTGCGGCAAAACGGGGGCGAAAAAAAAAATTTAAAAAAATACCGCAAGTATATCTCACCCAATACTATCCGACGAGCAAATAAAAAAAGTGGTGTATTAGTCCATTACACTGTCTCCATTTTCCTCATCTGCATGAGTTACTTACTTCTTGAACCGGTATGAATTTCTTTGGTGGCCATACCAATTTTGACGCCACTGCTTCGTCGGTTAGGTTTTTAGTTTCTAGATGGTCGAGCGCCACTTTTCGCGTTCATTCGTGTTGCATTAAAAAATCTTGTTCATCAAAATGAATAGAACACGCATACATAGTCCTTCCAGAGAATATTATTGTCGATGACACCTAGAGTACAAAGTCATTTTGTAAATTTAGTTTTTTCTCTTGAAAACCTAAAAATCAGCAAGAAATCAGAAAATATCAATGAAAAAACAATACTATTTGGTAAAAAACTATACCTATTTACTTACCTATGGAATTTAATTTCACAATCTGGATGTAAAAGTATCTTCGCATTTTTACAATGCTTTAGCAAGTCATTTTTTGATTTCGTAAATATGAAAACGAAAAGCTATTAACCGTACAAAATATAAAGAAGAAATCACTATTAAAAACTAAAAACGCGTCTCTCAAAAAGGCATGTCCCGCTGACTTTTATGATTTTACCGGCGCCTTCAAAAAGTATAATGCAATTTCCAATTTCATTCATACAGTATAAAAAAAATTAAACAGGGAATAAAGTAGCAACTATTCAAACTGTCAATATAGGGTTAAAAATGGCGGCGAATTTAATCTCTTTTCGTTCCCTGCGCCTTGCCGTGCGCAATAGGGCCAAAAGCGGTATATGTTAATATACAGGTATGTGGTTCAGAGGCGTTGCACCTCCTACGAATTAAACTGTCTTACGCATTATTGTAATTTCTTGTGATTTTTATATGAATTGTGAATCCGTATTGCCAGAGTTAATAGGATGCAAGTAAATCCTTGACCGTGAATAAATTCATTTAAATAAAGCTTCCATCAAGCAGTTATTAAATGAGAACTCTCATACAGGAACGGATTTAACTTTTACAAAACGCATAAAGTGGGAAAATATCACCTAGGCTTTTGGGAACAGACCGCAGACGAGCATAATAATCAATTTAAAACACAAAGATGTATAGGAATTTCTAAGTGAATACTTGCTTTTGTGCAGAGTTTTTAAAAAAATCTGGAGATGATGAAATCCTAGAAAATAAGTATTTTAACACCAAAAACCCTGAGATCGATTTAGGAGTAGACTTATGATACTACTGGTTCAAAACGAACGTATATGACAAAAATTAAATTCACTCGAAGAGTTTGAAGAAGGACAAAGCGGGTATGCTCTTAACAGAATAATATCTCTTGAAGTAAATATTAACAAATATGAATTGGACAATGGAGCTTAATCTTTCATAAGGTTACCAGAACAAATTTCTAATAGAAATGCTTGCTTAAACATACAAAATCACGATGAGGCCTGCTTTGCTTTGTCTATAGTAGCTGGTCTATATCCGACAAACAAAACAAACTGTAGGACTTCTTCGTACCCTCATTATTCTGATTGATTTAGCTGGAATCTAGTTTCCAATGACTTCCTCAAATCACAAAATTTGAAAACTCAACAATGTCTCAATTAATGTTTTTTGTTTAGAGATGGATACAAAATATAATTTCTACCCGGTCGTCCCAAACAGAAAGTAGACAAACATGTTAACTTTTTACTAATTCAATATAAATATTTTCCAAAGCTAAATTGTGATACCTGGAACACTAACGATCATGAAAATGTTGAAATAAATTATCACTACGTTTTAATAAAGGATATGTCTAGATTAATATTTAAACAAGTAAATAATCATCACTGTAAAAAGTGTCTCTGTGACAGATGTTTAAATTACTTTCAAACGCAAAAAAGTTGGAAGAACATTCCGATGAATGTGAAAAATGAATGGATGTAAAATAATTTTCCCTACGGAGAAACACATTGAGTTTAAAAACTAAGTTAACAAGGGGAGCGTTCAATTTTACTCCGATTTTGAGTCAATCTTAAAACCATTCGGTGATTCACAACGACCGCTAAATACCGAAAATTATCAGAAACATGAAGCGTTCAGTGCAGGCTATTTCCTTAAATGTAGTTATGATGATAGTCTCTCGTATTACAAAAGTTATGGAAATTGAGATTGTATGAGTTGTTCGCAGATCAGTTGGCCGAAGTTGCCGGCACGGTACCTTTAAAATTGATAAACGTAAAACCAATGAATCAAGTTGTAAGTCTCAAGGACGCTACAAAGTCATGTCATAGTTGTAATAAAAATTTCCAGCTTACCGATAAGATAGTGCGAGACCATTGTCACCTGACTGGTAACTTCAGGGGATACGCCCATAATCAATGTAATCTAAATTATACAAAGTCTTTTGTAATACCATTTATCTTTCACAACCTTTCAGGGTATGACAGTAATTTTATAATTGGAGATTTAGCAAAGAGAAATAATGTCTCATTACTTCCCGTAAACAAAGAACAGTATATTAGTTTCACAATATTTGATAATAATACCAATATTAGATTTCGATTTATAGATTCCTTTAGATTCATGAACTCCTCACTGAGCACTCTAGTCTCAAACCTTAATGAAAGAAATTTAAAAAATACCAGAAATATGTAAAGAAAATTTCGAATTGTTAACCCGAAAAGGTTTTTTCTCTTATGACTATATAGACACAATTGAAAAAGTAGAGGAAACATCTTTGCCTAAAATTGATGATTTTTATAGCAAACTAAACAATGTTAATATTGATGAAAATGAGTATGTTACACGCTCAAAACGTTTGGCTGTTAGTAGACGTTTTTGAAAATTTTCATAAAACATGTCACGAGACTTACGGGTTGGATCCTGCACATTATTGCACAGTTCCGGGATACACTTGGGATGATTGTATGCTCAAATATACCGGGTATAGTCTTGAAACTTTTTAAGATATACTAGTAGATATGCTGATGTTTTTTGAGAAATCTGTAGGAGAAGGTGTAAGCCAATGTTGCAATCACTTTGCAGAGCCAAACAACAGATACATGGAGAATTTTAAATCAAACGAAATTTTAAAGTATCTCCTCTATTTAGATGTAAACAATTTAAGTGGTTGGGCCATACGGAGAATTTGAATGGGTCGATTCAAATATCGATGTAACTACCGTTCCCGACGAAAGTTCAGTAGGCCATATGCTTGAGGTAGATTTAGACTATCCGGAACGTCTGCGCGATTTACTCAAAGATCTTCCGTTTTGTGCCGAACATAGTACTTTCAAAAATTATCAAAACTTATGACCTTACATTCTAAAGAGAAATATATTTTACATTATAGGAACCTAAAACAAGCTTTGAATAATTGATTAGTGCTTAAAAAATACATTGTGTTTTAAAATTCAATCAGGCACCGTGGTTGAAACCATATATAGATGTTAATACACGATTGCGCTCTCAAGCCAAAAACGAATTTGGAAAAAAATCTTTTCTAGCTAATGAATAATGCGGTCTACGGCAAAACGATGGAGAATATAAGAATACATCGCGTAGTCAAATTAGTTTGGAAATGGGAAGGTAGATGCGGCGCAAACAATCGAATTTCTAGTCCACACTTTAGAAGTAGAACGATCTTTGACGAATGCTTAATTAGCGTAGAATTAAATAAATCAAAAATAATTTTCAACAAACCAGTCTACAGGGTGTATCGGTCATCAGTACATTAATTTTGACCACGTAATCGGGGAGCCCCATAAAGTCAAAAAACAAAAAAATTTCACTAGATGTTTAGAAAATGGGGCAAATCAATCTTTGTCCGTGCTTAATGAACGCCGCTGGAATCTCGCTTAGAGGGTAGGTCTAGGCGTTGGAATTGCGGCGATGTTGTCTAATTTCAGAGTGGAACAAAAATTAGGTAGGTACTTTTGAAAATTATTTCTGTTGGTAGGTTTGCTATCTCACGAACTGATGGTTATTGCTTTCTTCATGCACGCACACACGTCACTTATCACTTTGCCGATATTTTAAGTATCTAGGCAGCAGAAATTTAAAGAATGCTAGTAATAAGAACTTTTACATAGTAAGCCTGGTTCATGCAGTAACTTTATCTTTATGCTTTTGCATCTTTTAAAAGTTGAACATATTGCAAAATATTAGAAGCGTTCAGGCAACACATTTGATTTATGTTTTGCTTCTACTTTTATTTAAACGTTGGAAAGTTTCAACTCTTTCTTTACGATCTTTATTATTCTGAAAGTAGTTAGAACTGCGCACGCTTCGTTTTGTCAAATTGCCAATTCGAGGTTAAGAAATACAAAATTGTTTGCCAAATAGAAGCTATAGGTATTGTTAACTACAATCACGAAGGAGAACTCCACCACGCAAAAACTCTATTTAGCAGCAAAAAAGTTCATGCGCAAATAATTTTTTAAAAGCAAGCTGCCTGAACGTGTGTTTTATTTCTTTAAAGAAAAACATAAAGCAAAAAAATAAATAAGAAGATAAAGTTGCTGCATGAACCAGGCTTTACAACCAAGAAAATAAGGACAAACTCATAAAGTATTGTTTTATTTGGGCATCTATGTCCCGATAGATTTTATTAGTAAATAATAATTTAAAACAAGCCGTCACATAAGAATGCAATGTGCAACACCTTCGAATCAAACGTACAATCTTATCCGAGTATTTTCTTATTTGAATAATTAGGCTTCAATAAATTATTAGAAAAAGTATTTTTACAATAATTGTGCGATTTGTTCAAACGCCGATAAAGGACTTTTATTAGTAATTAATAACACTGGTGAAAACGATCGCTGCCTTCAAAATAACGCACTTTTTCCATTAGAAATAGAACTTTTGGTCCCAAAATGAATATGTCACATTTCGAAATACTGCAGTCAAAGTTTGCTGGGAAGAATTCCGGCCGGACCCGCCACGAAAAGAAATACGCGATTCCCGAATATCGGCTATGTAAGAACTGTTTAGGTTTAGTTCTTAGACTAGACACACCTCCTGCGTTTGCGACAGAGTAATAGCAATATTGCCAGTGCCAGACTGGCAAAACGAAAAGCCGTCACATACTGGTGCCAAAAGTCGCCAATTTGTCGTTACATGACATGGCAGTTGCAACAATCTACATCTAGAATATGATTTTTTATTTTGTAGTTATCTTTAGATTAAAGCAAAAAAATGAAACCGGTCGTTTGATGTTAGGCTCTTATGAATTAAAAAAAAATCAAAAACAAATTTTATAGGTACTTAATCTTATACAAACCAAAATATCAAAATGTAAAAATAAACTTCGCTTTAATCTGATTTTTTTATACACTTGCAAGGGAATTTTAAACCTCTTCCATCTAAGTGATTCAGCTGAAATTTTGCACACACTTTTAGTGCTGGTGACACTAAAATCTAGTATACTCAATAGCTTTGTTCCAACAATAGTTCTGAAATATTGTAATTTGTTCAAAATGGCCGCCGTTCCAAGTGGCGGATTACCTTTTTATTTGATAACAACCTTGATATCAAAAAATTAAATGGAAAAAACGCAAAGTGAGTGATGTTATACTAAATTCAATATGACCGCCCCAAGATGGCGGATTTCCTATTTCTTCACAACCTCTTTGACATCGGTATGAAATGAAAGGATTTGACTAGTAGAAAACGATAAGGTGAAAAACGTTAAACTAAATCCGATATGGCGGATGCCATAAGATAGCGGAGGCCCCGAGATGGCGGACTAAATTTATTTAGCACCTCGTCACATGGGAATCAAAAAATACTAAGAAGCAAAAAATAAAATGAAAAAAGCTCTTTTAAAAACAAGCTTTTATTTAAGCCATGTAGGTACTGAAATGAATAAAATAAATTTAGGTTTTCGTTAAGGTAATTCAATGCCAAATTTTGAAATCAAAAAGCTTGCCGCCCAAATTGTAGAGAAAATACATACCAACTTCGGTATGTAAGTACTTGCTTATTAACGAATCACAGTCCGATAAAATTAATTGGTACCTACTTTTATGAAAATTTCCAGCGACAAGCTTTTTGATTTCAATTGCGAAATTTCGCAATTTGGCATTGAATTAGGTACCTACTGACCTTAACGAAAACCTAAACATATTTTATTCGTTGTAGGACATGGCTTAAATAAAAGCCTGTCCTTTAAAAAATATTTTTTTTTATTTTCATTATGCTTTCATGAAGTGAAAAAGCCCTCAGTTTTGCCACATGTCGTCATAAACGGCAACACCGAGTAGTGGACGGTGGGGGAAAGGAATTGCGCGGATGTGAGGCGCGCGGGATTAGACGGACAGGTGATCACGCCAGATCAGATGACGCCTTCGTCTCGAATTTTTGTTCGGAGCGCCTAGCTTCAAAGGCATAGACATAGTAGCTAATTCTGTTTTCAAAACATGGACGCGTAGGTATATTACGAAGGTCGTTCTAATTCTAAACCGATATTGTTCTACTGTTTTGCTCTGTTTGTCTATTGAAATATGGCTATTTTTTGGACTATCAATAATGTCCAAACTTGTTGGAACCGCCGCTGCAAGTTTACAGTGAAATAACAAGTGATTTATTCGTATTTCCATTAAAAACGCAATTTAAACGTTAGCTGCCTTCGTGTAAAAACAGTACTTAGAGGACCTGCCGTATTTCTGGCGGTGGGGATCCACTTCTCGTTATCGTCGGGCTGCGTACCCTGTTGGAATGGGGAAAACAACGAGGTCCCGACTATTTGGGATCGCACCATTTCAAGTGTGCGGTGAGTGTTTTGTTCGTATTTCCGTAAAAAAGACAACGATGTGTAAACGTGTTAGCGGCCATCGTGTAAAAACAGTGCGACTAGTTACCTAGTGCTTCTGGTGATTTTCGAGAGAATTTTTGGATAATACACACAAGAAACGAGTACAACACCCGCAAGGAAAATCATCGAGGCATCTGAAAGGTAGTTTTTTGCATGCTATTTGCTAAAAGAAAAATTAAAGATTTGTTCAAAAATTAGTTTAAAGACTATTCATGAAATACTGTGAAAGAGCTATACGTCTTCCAACGCTGCACAAGGGAATTTGGGGGGTACCGGCCTGAGTCTCAGCTGGTTCCGGCAAGGCCAAGGATGAATGGCTGTGGCGTCGAAAATAGGGGTTATAATAGCGTTTTTTTAAAAAAATATTTCTGACGTTAATATGCACTTTAGACAAATTTTAATTGCAGATTCGTAACAAGCAAATTTTCCCTATCTGCCCTTAAAATTTATGCACTGTTGACCGATACACCCTGTATATTGGAGCAGCAATTCTAGAAATTTCGAAAACGTGTGTTTATGATTTTCATTATGGATACATGCGGAAATTTCAGCCGTCTGAATGTAAGCTGCTATATACCGATACGGTATTTTTACGAAATACATTGGCAAGATGTGTACGAAGACATTATCAAAAGAGATCTACATAGGTTTGATACCAGCGAATATTTGGCTGACAACCCATATAATATACCATCTGCGAATAAAAAAGTGCCGGGGCTTATGAAATGAGAATAACCAAAAAATCATGACCCACTTTGTCGAATTACGTTCTAAACAATACACTTATTAAGTTCAAGGCGGAACATGCCTCAAAAAGCTAAGGGTGTTAAATACAATGTGGATAAATAAAAAAATTAAGTTTGAAGATTATTTGCAGGCCCTTCAAAATTTTAAAATTAATAGTGAAACACAACGCTGTATACAAACACGATGTCTACAGCGTAAAACAGAAAAAATTGCTATCAATCTTTTTGATGATAAGCGATTTTTATTAAAGCATTCTCACGATACACTTCCTTGGGGTCATTACTGTATATTATTTTAACACCACTTTTTTACTTTACTGAGCAACTATTTCGAAGCAGAATATCTTACTTACCTTTTGTATTCTCACGATTTGTATTACCTACTCTTTGTATGTGTGTATACAGGGTGTTTCAGACCTAAATGCAACAATTTTAACCACGTGGGGAAAATTGAGCTTAATACGAATCCACAAGTAAAAAAAAATTAAAAGTCAATAATAAAGCCAGAAATTTTTTTTAAGGAAGCTAGTTTTTACAGACAATAACGACGCCACTGGCGAGAAAACGACCGTGAAGTAGACGGGCCAAAAGCTACATTGTTGAGCGGCGTGCAATGTTGCCGGTTTTAGCTGGCAGATTTCCCGATTTTAAATACTGTTAAGTAATTTTACCACTTATGCATTTATGAAATTGTATCTATCTGCTGTATGCCAGTTTAGTTTTTAGTTTTTATCGTGTCGCCTTTTAAAACATAAAACCTTAACTAAGCGCCGTGTGTTGTGGGACGTCAGATCCTCGGCTCGGAAACGCAGCAAAAAACTAAAATAAAAAAGGGCCTGCATTGAAGAGACGCGAAGGCTCGAGGCGGTGCAGGGAGGGGGGACGGCCGGCAAGATGGCAGGTGTGGACTGTGACTGTGGAGACCAGTCAGTGGGTCAAGCGTGGTTGAGTGACCGACGTCGAGTTGCGAATTGCCGGACCGAAAAAGGCGCGAACGCGAACGAGAGTACGGCAAACGCCGGTTACTTAGCGGTGCGTGAAATAAACACTTATAAAAAAGTCAGTTTTGTGAGTTTAGAAAAATCAGTAGATACCTTGAAAAGATAAAAAATATTGAGTGTTTTCGTTGCCTGGCACCGCGATCTGGCAACGTCGTAGGAAGACCTGAAACCAATTTGCCTCTCCCTCGCGCCTTGGGTAAGCCTCTACACGATTATAAAACTGAGCGGCTTGTTAGGGGAAATATTGAAATTATTAAATTATTTCTAAAATATTCCCGAAAAGTTTTTTTTCGATTTTCCGTATTTAGACACCTTTCTGAGTATGTAGTTAAAATTATTGTATTTAGGTCTGAAACACCCTGTATATGTTTAAAAAATAAAAATCATTTATATTTTTATATTGTTTTATTTTAAAAATACCTTCTGTTATACAAGTAAGTTAAAATCTTATATCTACTAAAATTAAAAAATTCAAAATACAGTACATTTCTAAATTGAACGTTGAACTAAATAATGCCGTAATTAAGTTTATAGGATTCAACATGTAATTACTTCTAAATAAAAGAATATTTACTGTATCTAAAAAGATTAAATAATGTTCACGAATATTTAATTTTAATATTACACCAATTTTAGAAGTAATTATCTTATCAAGGTTTATTAATTCTAAAATGTCTGGAATGAGAAAAGTAGCAGCCTATGCCGTCCTTTGAAAGCATAGTAACTTTTAATCCATCCACTCTAATCCCTGTATTAATTCTTACATTTTCATTGGACACAAATCTCCTCGATATGGCAGACGAATTAGGTTTGTTGAAAAAGTCTTCGACGAATCTTGTCAAAGTTCTACATAAACAGATGCTGTATCTTCACTAAATTCAGAAGCGTAACCACTGTTACTCATCCATTTAATTTTTTATTGGGTTTTTCGCCACCAAACTGATTGAAAGACAACTTTTTCAAGTTGCCTCGAAAATTCATAAATTCTTAACACTAAATGAACGAAACTTTAAACGTGTAACTCAAAAAATAACTTCAACAAATTTGTTTTCTGAGCTTTCGGAGGATAAATCTTCCTCCTTTCTCAAAGATCATGTCACGTCAAAGTGAAGTGACAGATTAATCAATTTCAGGTTAAAATGTCATGACAACAGAAAAAATAGCCTAGCCACCTGCCTGATATTGTACCCTGTATTTTATCTAATTATCTATACTAACTTCTCTTTGAATAAGTGGCAATAATATTTTACTGAATTCCACTGAACATTCAGCAACACAGTTGCCCGTATTTCCTAGAATAAATGCAGATTCTTTAATTTTTCGTCTATTTCCTACTTCTTCTTTTAGAATTGGTTTGGAACTATCCCACAATATCCTATGATTGTTATTAAAGGAATGTTCACATATTTTTGACTTCGAAATTTGATTTTGCCTGATATAATTTTTATGTTCTTTTAAACGAACGTTAAATGGCCTACAAGTCTCCCCAACATAGAACTTTCCACATTCACAAGGAATTTTATAAATGCAATTTTTTTAACTTTGTAACTAATGTATTTTTGGTTTTAAATACTGTTCTCATATTAAAACGATTGCCTATACGTTTTAGCTTATCCGACTGTCCAGGAATATAAGGAATTATTAAATTTACTGGTCGGTCCACCAGATTTATTTCTCTAATTCTATTAGCATTGTTATTTTGTTGGCAATCCTGAAAAACTTGCTCAACAAATTCAATAGGATAACTATTCTTCTCAAGAACATGTTTTATATGTTTAATTTCCTCCTCAAATTTTGTGTTATTAGAACAAATCGTTCTAGCCCTGTCATACAAACTTTTAATTACTCCTTTTTTAACACTAATATGATGATTGGAGTTGAAATGGAGATATCTATTAGTATGTGTTGGTTTTCTATAGACACTAGTTTCTATATTATCTGATTTCAGTATAGAAACATCTAAGAAAGGTAATTCATTATTATTTTCAATTTCTAAGGTAAACTTAATAGAAGGTTCTCGAGAGTTTATAAAATTTAATAATGAATTTAACTCATCTACTCCATGTTCCCATATAACAAATATGTCATCTACATATCTCCACCAAACATTAGGTTGGTGAACATATCTAGTCAATTCATTTTGTTCAAAATATTCCATGAATAAATTGCTTATGAATGGTGATAAAGGAGACCCCATAGCCATTCCAAATTCCTGCTGGTAAAATTCATTTCCTAGTTGAAAATAAGTGGTTTTAACACATAGTGTTGTTAGTTCTAATATTGCATCTATATTCAAATTTGTCCTTTCTACTAAAGTCTGATCACCTTCTAACTTTCTGCGTAAAATATTCAATGATTTGTCATCAGGGACATTTGTAAAAAGACTAACCACATCAAAACTAGCTAATATATAATTATCCGGAAATTGATGTTCCCTAATTTTTTCTAGAAAATGATTACTGTTTCTGATAAATGAATTTGAGTTTCCTACTAACGGATTAACAATTTTAAGTAAATATTTTGCTAACGAATGACGTGGCGAATTTATTGAACTTACAATGGGGCGAAGAGGAATGTTAGTTTTGTGTATTTTTGGTAATCCGTATAAGTGTGGAGGTTTTGAATGATGCGGAGTTAAGAGCGTCCTTTGTCTCTGTGTCATTTGTTCGCGGTATTTATACAGTGTTTTGTATATTTTAGTTTCTATTGAAGTTGTAGGGTCTTTGTTTATCTTCTTGTAAGTTCCTTCAATTAATAAATCAATCACAGTTTTTTCTAAAATAACAGTTGCATTTCCTTTATCTAAAATATACAAAACACTGTATAAATACCGCGAACAAATGACACAGACAAAGGACGCTCTTAACTCCGCATCATTCAAAACCTCCACACTTATACGGATTACCAAAAATACACAAAACTAACATTCCTCTTCGCCCCATTGTAAGTTCAATAAATTCGCCATGTCATTCGTTAGCAAAATATTTACTTAAAATTGTTAATCCGTTAGTAGGAAACTCAAATTCATTTATCAGAAACAGTAATCATTTTCTAGAAAAAATTAGGGAACATCAATTTCCGGATAATTATATATTAGCTAGTTTTGATGTGGTTAGTCTTTTTACAAATGTCCCTGTTGAGAAATCATTGAATATTTTACGCAGAAAGTTAGAAAGTGATCAGACTTTAGTAGAAAGGACAAATTTGAATATAGATGCAATATTAGAACTAACAACACTATGTGTTAAAACCACTTATTTTCAACTAGGAAATGAATTTTACCAGCAGGAATTTGGAATGGCTATGGGGTCTCCTTTATCACCATTCATAAGCAATTTATTCATGGAAGATTTTGAACAAAATGGATTGACTAGATATGTTCACCAACCTAATGTTTGGTGGAGATATGTAGATGACATATTTGTTATATGGGAACATGGAGTAGATGAGTTAAATTCATTATTAAATTTTATAAACTCTCAAGAACCTTCTATTAAGTTTACCTTAGAAATTGAAAATAATAATGAATTACCTTTCTTAGATGTTTCTATACTGAAATCAGATAATATAGAAACTAGTGTCTATAGAAAACCAACACATACTAATAGATATCTCCATTTCAACTCCAATCATCATATTAGTGTTAAAAAAGGAGTAATTAAAAGTTTGTATGACAGGGCTAGAACGATTTGTTCTAATAACACAAAATTTGAGGAGGAAATTAAACATATAAAACATGTTCTTGAGAAGAATAGTCATCCTATTGAATTTGTTGAGCAAGTTTTTCAGGATTGCCAACAAAATAACAATGCTAATAGAATTAGAGAAATAAATCTGGTGGACCGACCAGTAAATTTAATAATTCCTTATATTCCTGGACTGTCAGATAACCTAAAACGTATAGGCAATCGTTTTAATATGAGAACAGTATTTAAAACCAAAAATACATTAGTTACAAAGTTCAAAAAATTGCATTTATAAAATTCCTTGTGAATGTGGAAAGTTCTATGTTGGGGAGACTTGTAGGCCATTTAACGTTCGTTTAAAAGAACATAAAAATTATATCAGGCAAAATCAAATTTCGAAGTCAAAAATATGTGAACATTCCTTTAATAACAATCATAGGATATTGTGGGATAGTTCCAAACCAATTCTAACAGAAGAAGTAGGAAATAGACGAAAAATTAAAGAATCTGCATTTATTCTAGGAAATACGGGCAACTGTGTTGCTGAATGTTCAGTGGAATTCAGTAAAATATTATTGCCACTTATTCAAAGAGAAGTTAGTATAGATAATTAGATAAAATACAGGGTACAATATCAGGCAGGTGGCTAGGCTATTGTTTCTGTTGTCATGACATTTTAACCTGAAATTTATTAATCTGTCACTTCACTTTGACGTGACATGATCTTTGAGAAATGAGGAAGATTTATCCTCCGAAAGCTCAGAAAACAAATTTGTTGAAGTTATTTTTTGAGTTACACGTTTAAAGTTTCGTTCATTTAGTGTTAAGAATTTATGAATTTTCGAGGCAACTTGAAAAAGTTGTCTTTCAATCAGTTTGGTGGCGAAAAGCCCAATAAAAAATTAAATGGATCTGTTTGCGCCACAAATAAATTTTAGAAAATATCACTGTTACTCATTTTTTAAATATTCGAACTGCTACTGTAGATATTTCTTGAAGGTAACTAGTATTTTTTATGTAGCTGTCTCTTATAGTATACTCCCCTCCACCAGGGCCGGCCATAGGGGGGGCAAACCGGGGCACCGCCCGAGGGCGCGGAGAGCCATAGGGCGCCACCGAACCGAGTGACCGAGTCGGCAACTGGGGAACGTAGTTTTCCAAAGTTGAAGTTTATCAAAACGTACTTGAGATCAACGATGGCCCAACAGAGACTCGGCGCTTTAGATTTTACTGATATTACAGTTTAGATTTTACCTCAAAGAAATAATAAAGGATAGAGGGAATTAGAACAAAAAGTAAACAGAGCCAATATATTTATGTGTGATGCCACGTACTCCATTGTTTACAGAATTTTATTGCTAAATAGACTGGTTTAATAACGGTATTAAACGAAGACCCACCGCCCACAATAAGAAATTAAAAAATGTAGATATTAATTCCTTCTACGTGACAATTTTCAACTAAAACTAAATTGCGATAATTACCTATCACTTTAATAAAAGCCACTTCAAATCGCTCAACATGGCAACGCAGCTGTCCGCCGCCGCATTCAATCTCTTTGCATTGTTTGTTTACTCCAGTGTGTTATTTTCTTTGATTGTTTACGTGTGTGTTTTCAAGTTTTTTTTTGTTAATTTATAACTATTTATTAGTATTTAGGATATAGTGACTGATTTTGGGACGCTGAAAGTGTGTAGTGTGTTGAGTGTTGCCAAATTGATATTTCTCACGATATAACTTATGACAGGTAAACGTTGTACACACGGGCGTAATGTTTGTTTACTTCGGTAGATTTCCGCTAGATGTTGGTTGACTACAAACGTGTGCATTTTCATGCTTGTGCTCCCTTTATCCTTGGTTATTTATCTGAGGATTTTACTAATATTATCTGGAAGTTTACTGCCAGAAAGGCCAGAAAGAGGGGAGTTTGCCGACAGAAAGTCCAGAAAAGTTAATTTTTATTGATAACATGACTAGATTATAGCGCAGTTTTCGTCCACGTCCGATTTTTCCCTTTAGTGTACTCACCGGGGGGCTCCCTTATAGCCTCTTTTATTTAAGAAAGGAAAAATCGGACTTTAGGTGAAACGGTTTGCTCAGGCGCCAGTTTTTTAGAGCGGTATGCTCCGCTTTTATACCCAGGATAGCATTCGTCAGAGAAAAATTAATTCCAGAGGTCAGTGGTGCGTCGAGGATAGGGTACAAATAAGGAAGATTTGGCAAATTTTAACACGGTTTATGAACTGTTCAATTAACAATAATAAGTATTGGATTATATTGATTTAACAATGTTTATGTCCACGGCCGGTCCAGACAGATCCACGTAAATATCTGGAAAGAGAAACGTGCAGGTGAAGCCTCTATCGCGGAAAGTCTGTTTTGTTTTTGACACGGTTTTGTCTACAGTACGGCAAATTTAATAAGACGCGGGAAGAGTCATACACGCCCAGTCCAAGCGGTACTATTCGGCTAAGCCTGGTGCAAACGGTACTTAACTAATTTTCCAGTGTCGGTGGTAGATGATACTAGCGCCACCAACACGGTACCAAGCCTAGCTTCAGTTAACCTTGATCTGGGGGTGTAATGAACCGGTGTCGGCTGCGGATAAATGACTCACAACAGCAACACGGTTCGGGACAGTTTCTAAATCTTAACCTAATAATGCTCACCAGGAAATATGCCGGAAATCAGAGCGCTTCCTCGGCAGCCGCGGCGTATTTATCGGGCTCGGTGGCGCCCCTCCCTTCGTGAGTGCGCCGGCCGTCCATTGGTCGGAGCAGTGGCGAGACATCCGGAGATCGTCCCCACTCTTCTGGTACCCAAAACGGCTGTCGGGGGCTAGAGTGCCCATTAGGGGTGGTTGCACCCCCCCAGAGCTCGGACGGTGGTCTCTCTGGATCGGGCATGTCCAGTATACCCGGTTTCCCAAAAAGAACGGCGGCTCTAGCTGTAATTTGAATTAATATCCCGGTTCTACCCCTAGCCGGTATCCCTTATGACGACATAAACAATTCTTTACAAGCGGCGGAAAGCCGGAAAATAATCAAAACCAAAGTTTACTTAAATGCAATTCGAAATATCGACCGCCGGTCTCCTATGTAGACAAAAAAAAAGAATCATTCATGAATAGATATATAAAAACTACGGCGGTCGGCCGGTTGTTCCAAACAGCGCGGCGAAGAAATAAATGAAATAAAACGAAAATTCAGAACTAGCGGGAAATTCCTAGTAACTTCGTTACAAGATAAATAGACTTAAGAAGGATGTAGGTCACTACTAGGCCTGAGACAAAATAATAATAATAATAACAATCGATAGTATCGATTTTATCGATACTCGATATTCAATTTCGATAAATCGAAATATCGATTTTATCGATTTTACCGATATTTTCGATCTTTTCGATTTTATCGATTTTAACGATTTTATCGATCTTTTCGATTTTATCGATCTTTTCGATTTTATCGATCTTTTCGATTTTATCGATCTTTTCGATTTTATCGATTTATCGATTTTATCGATTTATCGATTTTATCGATAAGATCGATTTTATCGATAAGATCGATTTTATCGATAAGATCGATTTTATCGATAAGATCGATTTTATCGATAAGATCGATTTTATCGATATTTTTTCAGTATCGATTTCCGATACTGAAATTCGGAGATCGAACAGCCCTAGTCATTACACATAATAGGTTACTTGACAAATATTTTTAATTGCTTTAAAATCGTACTCAGTTTACAGTAGATGCACCAACATAACACGTAATAAATGAAACAACGGCTTTTAACCCTTATTTAATTGTCTACAACTCCAAACGTGCCAAACTCTGTGCCTGTCAGGAGAAACGGCGTTGCAATGTTCCCGGTGCCCGTTTGCAATAATTCGTGGAACAAAGGCAAATTTTACTTTTCTCTGGACCAACACTATATTAAAGACCCGAGCATGCCGTCATATTTCATTGTTGTTTACAGATCGGGGTGGCGCTACACGACGAAAAAAATGGCGACTTATTATAGGTGATAGGGGGGTAATCTGTGGCTATTGGGATGTCAGTTTCTGACGTTTAAAAAATCCAAAATTTTAAATATCCAGCTTTATTACGATTTACCTTCTTTTTACGCTAACAAATTGTCTTTGCGTCCACTATTTGGCAGTTTTTTTATTCTATTAATACGGCTTTTCGAGGTAGATTTGTTTGAGATAACATGAAATTTTCGCGCACATGAAGAAAATGTTATGCACAGACCATTAGGTGAATTGCAGAAGAATAAACCCTATTTTGGAATTATGCACGGTATGTTCTGATCAACCAGCTGAAGAAGCGAAAATTAAAGATATTATTTTGGAAGAGTATTTTGTAACGTATGCAGGAATGAAAATAGAAAATTTTGTTTATAGCTTCAAAGCGAACCAATAGTCATATAAAGAAGAAACTGAAAATCTAATAATGCGTTTTATGCTTTCACATACTACAACTAGCCATGGACTGCGTTTTCAAATTTTACTGATAGTCTAAGATCCGAACTAGAAACGACCTTCACCCATCTGTTTAATGGATGAAAAGTATTTTATATCAAATTTAATATATTAGAAAATATATCTCGAGTGGGTTGTCTAAAAATTTCCTGGCCAGACTATGGTTAATTAAAAATTGAAAAATGACTTTTTATTAAATATTGCACTCATGAGTTTAACGAATAAATTTAATACCAACCGAAAGTATGAAGCCTACAGAATATACAAACGTTGGGTTGTCTATTTTTTTCCTGGCGTAACTACTGGGTTGGCGGGTATAAACAGGTAAATCGGTAAATGAATAAGTAAAATCAATTTTTGCGCATGCAATTGCCTTACGTCTAATATTTTACTTTCATTGTATAGTTGTTCGCGTGAATATCTAAATGGTTTTTTGTACATGATTTTTAATACCCACTTTTGCAACACATTCAAATTTTCCAGATGATTATCTGTGACTCCTCCCCAACCTACTATACCATAGCTAATTTGGGACTGAAAGAGTGCATGATATACTTGCTTTAAATGGTTTTCATCAAGGTATTCTCGGAGCCATCTAAATCTGCACAAAAGGCATCTCAACTTTTTTACTAACTGTGTTATATGCAGGTCCCAGCGCAGGTGCCTATCAATGACTATAGTACTTTACATTGTCGGTTTCGGGGATTTGAGTTTCATCAACAACAAGTGGTCCCATATTAGTCAAACTATTTGCATAGGATGTAACAGGTAAGTATTTAGTTTTTTCAACATTTAGAGTTAATTTGTTATGACTGAACCAATTCTTTAGTTGTACAAAATCACCTTCTGCGGTGATTTTTAAGTCTGTCCATGTATTCGCACTATAAAGTATAGCGGTGTCATCTGCAAAACCTACAATTTTTCCAGACGTGTCAAGTTCAAGCAAGTTATTAATATATATGGTGAACAAGAGAGGTCCCAATACAGTTCCTTGTGGAACTCCAAAAGTAACACACCGCAAGTCACTCCTGCTTTCACCCACCTTAACAAATTGTGTCCTGTTGGATAAATAATTTTTTAAGATATTATATATATTACCCCTTAAGCCGTAAGTAAAAAGTTTTTGTAGCAATATTTGATGACTGACAGTGTCGAAGGCTTTAGATAAGTCTACGAATATTCCCAATGATGGTATCTTTTTTATCTAGAGCAGTATAAAAGTAAGATGTTACGTACTGTATTGCGTCCTCAGTAGATCTGCCCTGTCGAAAACCAAACTGTCTTTCAGAAATTACCTTATGCTTATCCAAAAATTTAACAATTCGCAACTTCAACAATTTTTCAATTATATTCGATATATTTGAGATTAAAGATATCGGCCTATAGTTACAAACTTCCCATTTGACTCCGCTTTTAAAAATTGGTGTTATCATTCCAGTTTTTAACACGTCTGGAAAATATCCTGCATTAAAGTAATGATTTATTAAATATGTCAGCGGCCTGGAAATAGGTTCGTTTTCTGCATAAATCTCATCATAACCTGGTTTTTTCCTTGACTTTAGTTGTTGAATAATTTTTTGTACTTCTAGTTCGTTAGTGTCAAATAAATACATGGTTTCCTGTACTTCAGTTATGTTGGTCTCAATATAGTTTTCAGGTATTTTGATATTATTAGCCAAGTTTTCACATATTTTTGCGTATCGTGAATTGCGACTTGGGGTTCTGTTTTTATATATTTTATTTTTGTTTCAGGTTTCCTCCTATTGCAGATGATGTTGACACTATCCCATAGAGATTTAGTTGTATTTTCATTCTTTTCAATCAATCTTTTAGCATAATTTCTTTTAGCCTCTCTAACATTTTTCTGCAATTCAAGTTTAGTTTGTTTATATTCCGTATTCGTGTCTATATTATTTGGATTTTTTTGTATTTGTTTGTAGAGTTCATTCTTTTTGTTTGACAGGTTTATAATTTTTTGTGTTATCCAACTCTGTCGGGGTCTGTTCTTATATTTTCTTGTAACACATTGTGTATTACGAATTATGTGTTCCTTTAGAATGCTAATAAAATTTTTAGTGGCTGATTCTAAGCCTTTATTATTATATACACTTGTCCATGTTTCATTTTCTAGGTCTTCTTTCAATTTTTTGTGTTTTATATATTTTTTGTGTGTTATGTACAAAGTTTCCCTTTCTTTACTTTTACTTACTTTTATCGTTAGCGCAATAGGATTGCTGATTAAATGTTCTAACACAGCTGGCTGGGGACCTGTATATGCAAACTATTTCATACATAATATTTTCTATAGACATATTAATTTGTATAGCTTTAATAGGTCCGATCTGAATAATCCGATGTGTAAATTCAAGCTGAGTTTTTATAAATACTATAACGCCGTCGTTCTTGTTTAAACTGCCCTCATTATACAAAGTGTTATAACCATTTAATTTAAATATTTCAATATCAAATACTCTGTATGTTTCAGTGAGAACTATTATATCAAAGCCTTCAGTAAATTGCTCCAAAAATAGCTGCAGATTACCTATATTTTTTAATATGCTTCTTATATTGGTATGGAGTATATTAAATAATGTATCTTTTTGCACAATAAAATTAAAATCTTTGGCATGGTTGATTACTATTGGATTTTTCTTATCCTCCTGTAAATCCCGTATATACTCATTCATTCTTCTTAATACTCTAATTAGACTATATACGAAATATTTTAAAGCTCATAATAGCAGATAATGAAAAAAATCAAACAATGAATTGACTGAACTACATCTACGATATATAATGTACAAGGCAGGACAGCGTTAAACAACAGCAGAAATAAAAAAACAAACATACGAAAAATGATCAGTTCTTACGGATAAGTCGGCCCGCACCAAAATATAATTCAATTTTTAGTTGAACCAGATCTTAAACGAGATACAGTTGCGTTGGGCTTGGATATGGTTTCAACTTTAGCCTTTTTTGTGTTTGTGGAAGGACTGTTCACCGTGGTTATGCTTTTGTCGAAATTATATCCCCTTTTCTTATATTCAGCTGGAGTTACAACACTCGTAGATGGACAGTTTTCACCAGATTATTTAATAGATGAGAATGTTGGAACAACAGGAGTTACTTCATTTGCTCGTTGAGGCGAGGGTGGGGCGCTTTTCGATTTTCGGGGTTCGCAAACTGAATCTAAGCAATCTTCTACATCTTCCTCCTCAAAGCTACCCAACGTGCTGCCTTTAAGTTGAGTGGCAGAATATGGAACGCCGTTTACAATTAACTTATTACCCTTAATTCTTGCCAATAGATTTTTTGATCGAGCTTGGTTGAGGTGTGCCTGTAATAACTTTAAATCCTGGCGATCTTCTACACACAAATCTTGAGCAATAAAGATTTTTGTTCCTTTAAGTTTAATAGCACTACGTAGAACAAGGACTTTTTTAAAATAAGTCACAAATTCAACCTTTAGTGGAGGAGATTTGCTAGGATCCCTAGATTTTTTACAAAAGCGTTGTTTATATCGCCTTCTCTAATATCTATCTCAAGCTTGTCCCTGAAGAAGTCCACCAAAAATGCAGCTATATGAAAAGTTTCCGTTGGAGTTTGAAGACCAAATGTTAGTAAATTATTTTTTCTAATGACATGTTCGTAATTTATGAATCTGCTTTCCAAGCTTATACTCTTGTCTTCTAGCTTTTGCACTCTGGTAGAAAAAGCTTCTATCTGATCACGAAGTTTCTGGTTTTCGTATTTTATGTCAGCTCTAATATTGTCCTCTACTTGTCTTGCGCTTTGATTCATGGCAAGCAACAAATTTTGGTATAGTTGTTCATTCGACAAGTTAGACATAGTTCAGCGCCAAGAAAATTGGTGCAGGCAAGCAATGATTCTTGGAAATCACTTTTTGGCATATATACAAGGAATTTCTCAAAATTTTCTTGAGCACACTATTCTATTCTAGTCAGTACTTGCCAATATAACAGCTTCGGTAGGAATCACTTTTTAAAACTCTTTTTTCTTTCTTCTTTCTTTTACACAGAAAACGAAGAGAGCTCACCGTACGAGCACCGTACGCGTATACATCAAAATAATATTATCTGATTATATCAGTTTCCTTTAGCTCATTTATTATTTCTACAATTTCGTTGTCATTTCATGTATTGCCTGCGTTTTTAGATGTCACGAGCAATTTTAAACGGTCAAATAATTCATTCGCATCATCCCAATAAACGTATTTTATGTTTTTTTTTATTGAAAATCCAATGCATCCCGGAAGTACTCGCGCCAGAGATTGTATTCGCACGAGTTCTCGATTTATATTAAAGGTTTTATGATGTCAATATACTTTAAACGATTTGTGCCTTTCAGTCTTCCAAGAGTATTTAGGTGAATCTCGGTGTTAATTAAAATATGTCTTTAACTTTCGTTGTCCTTTTTAGTAGTTATACCTGGATCATGGAATAAAATTAAATCGTAGAGTCCCTCGGTACCTTTATAGCGGTATCCATCAATTAAAATGTCTCCGCTGCTTTTATTGAAGTCCATAACTTTTTTTTCCTAGCATCCACTTTGATTGTGACGAGTCGTAAAGGGGTTCATAAACCACATCAATTTTCGGTAGTTTGTCGTTGTGTTCTAAAATATATTTCTTGGCTATATCGGAATAGGCATCCAAGTACTCCCCCAAAACCTCCTGTCGAAATGTACTCATGTTAACTAGTTCGTTGAAAACGTCATCGTTATCTTTATAAGTTGGTGGTATAGTAGCTTCATAATTTTGGGGGAGGGATTGCTGCTTGCTTCTATTAATGCTTGCAATTAATTCATCGAGTTTCTTACTGATTCTATCCTCCACGTTTTCTTCCTCCTTTGTCTCGACGCTTCCTTCTTTTTTCTCAACCTAACCTAAACCATCATTATCTTTTTTGAGTTTAAACTTCATGTTGTCTGCTTTTTCATTTTTAAGTTTTTCAATTTTTGTAATAGACTTGGTAAGAGGTTGAAATACTTTCTCTAGGACCTCACCTTCTTCAAATCTCTAATTCTAAAGCCGTATACTTTTTCCGGATAGAGCGAGTAAGATACTTGCTTTTTTGAGCGTTGGGCTTCAGCAATTTAATCTTGATATGTTAAAGGCATATCGTCAGATGCACTAATGACACGTAGATGCTATTGTCCAGACCATATATATTTGTCGAATCCCTGGCGATAACTTCCCTCGTTTTTTCTAAAGTCTTTCCCGATCACCAAAGAGCCATAATAACACTGACGACATATGTCTTTAAGCTGTTCGAAGGATAGGGGTCAGGTGACACGTGCTCTTCATGCACACGTCTGAGATTTCTCTCATCCTACTTAAAAAGTACTATAAAGTTACAATTATCTCGAATTAGCTGTTTGGGTATTTTGGAGTAAGTCTCACCTGGGCCAACACTATAGTAAAGACCTGTGCATAGCGCTGTTTCAAGCGATCGCCACTGGCGCCACACGACAAAACAAATTTACACGGTGGTGTTAGCTCGTTTCTAATTGTTATGAAACAAAAGAGCAGGTCAATAAAGTAATGTAACAATACAATAAAACAAGGATTGTTGTAATTGGTACCAAAAAATAGTTGTCAATAAAAAAATTATCTTGTCATTGATTATTATAATTATTAAAGCAAGAAATTCTACAAACCAAAGCAACCTAATACTTTAAACAAGCCATAATAGTACATGGAGCAGTCTACCACAAGTCGAAGGGAAATAGGGAATGCAAGTATGCCTCCCAAAAGTCGGCCAAACAATAAGTTACTCGGCCCTCCATTTGTTCCGCTCGAGCCGCATAGACCAGAATACGGTGAATTGGCTTGTTTACGTATCACGAACGAAGACTAAATAAGGTCCTCGTATACCTATATTCCTCATCCCTCAAATTCTCCTTTATTCCAGTACTTCTGCAATCTGACGTCAAGCACATAATATTATACTCTCGTAAAATCGTTTAATATAAAACAGAATTGCTTTTTGCTCGTTACCAATAAGTAAGTTATTCATAAACATTACTCGTAATTATTCATAACTCATTTAAATCATGGATCAGGAGTCAGTCAATAAACTAGTTGCTCAACGTGGTCGAATAAAAAGCCGACTAACCAGATTTGGTAATTTTCTTTCGGGATTTTATGTTCGGAGCCTAGTGGTATCACAAAAATGCAAATACGTTTCGATGAAGCTCAAAATATATTGTCTGAGTACAATCAAATTCAAGATAAATATGAAAATTTAGTAGAAGAATTAGGGCAAGGAGATGAAGATGTAAATAACTCGGAACGCGAGGAATTTGAGACCAAGTACTTTGATTTTTTGTCTACAGCAAAGTCAATAATCGATAAACATGTAAATAATGTCAATTTGGACACAAATAACTTCATAAACAATACGTCAATGCCTTCCTTGAGTTCGGCTGTAATCAGCAAACCAAAAATTAATGTAAAACTTCCTGAAATAAAAATCAGTGAGTATCATGGAGGTTACAGTGAGTGGTCCCATTTTTTTTGATACATTTAAGTCTTTGATTCATGAAAATTCAGATATTGACGACATTCAAAAATTTCACTATCTAAACGGTGTGTTGAAAGGCGAGGCTGCCAAAGCAATAAGTTCACTTCAAATAACCTCTGATAACTATCCTATAGCTATTCAATTATTAAGAAGCAGATTTGAAAATAAAGAGGCTATAATAAATTCACATTTGAAAGCTGTTCTTTCTGACTTGCCTACAGTTAAGTTTAATTCGCCTTCTTCTTTAAGAAATCTTATAGATACTTTTTTAATGCATTATAGATCTTTAGCAAACCTAGGTGAAAATGTTCACCAATGGGATTCACCATTAATATGTTTAGTAACATCTAGAATCGATACATTTAAAATGTGAGTGGGAATCTCACTCAATCTCAAAATCGAAGACTTAACCGATTTTTTAAATGAAAAATGCGTTTTCATGGAATCACTCGATAATACCAGCACATTAGCCAAAAAGCTAGATGCTAAATCATTTCATATAACTGAAAAAAATCAATAAATTGTCCTTTGTGCAATAAGTCACATTATGTGTATTATTGTGATCGTTTTAAAAATCTATCAGTTAATGACAGGTATCTTGAATTAAAAAGAATAAAATATTGCACAAATTGCCTACGACCAGGTCATACACCTGCAGTATGTTGATCATCTGGTTGCCGAAACTGCAGCAAAAAACATAGCACATTTTTACACGGATTAACGTTGGTAAATAATTCCAGCGAAGAAAAAATTACTAATAATAATAAGAATAAAAATAATTCAAACGATCAACTTCAAAAAAATTCAAATGAGCAATTTAGACAAAAAACCCAACAACAAAATAATTCTAGTAACCAGGACAGTATCAATTCTGGTGAAAATACTCATAGTTTTGCAGTACCAGTAAATATCAATCAAAATTCTTCAAACAAATATTCATTACTCCCAACAGCTTTAGTGGTAGTTTATGATAAAAATAATCAGCCGGTCACATGCAGAACTTTTCTAGATAGTTGTTCTCAGGCAAATTTAATTTCTAATGCTTTGCTAAAGCGACTAAGGGTAAGTTACATTAATGATGTAACACTACTTTCTGGAATAGATGATACAAAGACTATCACCACGCGACAGGTCCAACTCAGTGTACATTCCAAAATCAATGATTTTAAAATCAGTTTGCCATTTCTTGAAGGGAATACAGTTACAATGAGTGCGCCTAATTTTTCATTCGATATTGGTGGATTTAAAATACCGAGCAACATTATACTAGCTGATCCGAATTTTAATGAAAGTTCGGAGGTGGATATGTTGATTGGAACGGGCGTTTTTTATCAACTACATTATCTAGGCCAAATAAAATTAGGTAAAAATTTACCTACACTACAAAAAACTGTCTTCGGTTGGATAGCTTCAGGTTATATGGCTAAAGAACAAAATCAACAACCCAGGAATTGTTTTTTAACTCTCACAGCGCTAGATACCCAGTTGCTAAAATTCTGGACTATTGAGGAAATACCTTCTCTCGCGAAGAGGCTGAATGCGAAGAGCACTTTATTAAAACTACTTGCCGCGATCAGTCAGGTAGATTTATTGTAAACATTCCCTTAAAAGATAACATTGCCAATTTAGGTAAATCTCTTGAAATAGTTACAAAACGGTTTTATTCACTAGAGCGTCGTCTCCAAAGGAATACTGTCTTATACCATGATCTGAAGTATTTCCGATAAATTGACTTAAATATATAAAAATTCTGGCTCGAGTTTAAAAACATGCCGTTCACAAAGCAGCAAAAAACCGAGGTGATTGACCTGATAAAACAGTGTTTTGCTGAGGGGGATTTTATGGATACTATCGCCGATAAACTTGCTACAAAGATGATGGGTCGACTGGAACAACTGTGCGGACAAGTAACTGCTCTGGAAGGGAAGTTGACCTGGAAGAAGAAAATCTTGATCTTCGTGGTAAAGTGGATTTCCTTGAGCAGAGCCTTAAGCAAAATCAACTTCGTATATATGGAATGCCGGAAACGTCTAATGAAAAGTTAAAAGATAAAGTAGTTGATCTTATTGAAAACAGGATTAAGGTTGGGGGCTGTAATTCTGTCTACTGCACCAGACTAGGAACAAAAAATCAGCGAGCATCTACACCTCGTCCAATACTTGTTAAATTTCCCACAACTGAACAGCGCAATGAAGTTTTCTATAATAAAAAGAAGATGAAAGGTTCTAATTTGGTTATTGTTGAAGACTTGACAAAATTCCGTCACGATCTGCTTTTGTGGGTGAAGGACAAAGTGGGAGGTAAGGACGTCTGGACTAGGAATGGTCGAATTTTCGCCAAGATTAATAACAAGAATTGCTGTATTCGAACAGAATCAGACTTATCTAAACTGCTTAAATAGATGTAATTGAACTGTTTAATTACTGGAGCTACTAATATGGAACTACTACAACAACTTGATTCTTACAATTTGCACACTTTTTTTTCTCCTTTTTTTATAAAAGTATAAGTAGGTATATAAGTATAAGTTTTGTCCTAACCGTCATCATTTAATCTTTTGTTTTGGGTGTTAATGAGTAAATTTAGTTTTTCTTATTTAAATGTACGCTCATTGACAAATAGTTTTGTAGTTTCGAGACCATGTCATTGGAAGTGATTACTCTTGTATCGGAGTTTGTCAAACATGGCTAACGCAGTTTATTTCAGATGAACTTGTAAAAATTGATGGTTACAGTTTAATAAGCTGTGATAGAGCTGGTAGAGGTGGTGGTGTGGGCATATATATTAAATCATGTTTGAACTACCAAGTTACTCTAAAATCTTCAACTACTGCTTTAGAGCAGGTTTGGTTAAAATTAAGATTTGGGAAAAAGGACTATTGTTTTGGATGTTTATATAGACCCCCATCGAGTTCCTTTTCTGACTTTTTGATAGAATTTGAAAATGTCGTTTCTGATTTTATATCTAGTTGTAAAGATTTCGTGTGTGGTGGAAACATAAACGTGGAATTAAATGATTTTGAAAATAAGAAAACTATAGACTTCAATTCTTGTATTGATTGCTTCAATTTGAAACAAGTAATAGTTTCCCCTACTAGAGTTACTCAGAGTTCAGCCACACTTATTGATGTCATATTGTTATCAGCTGATTGTGAAGATGAATTATACAATGCTGGTACCATGGATGTCTCAGGTATGTTCGATCACTTTTTGGTTTTCTGTAACATTTTAAATCCCAAGCGAAAAGACTGTCATCGTACGTTTAAAACTCGAAGTCTACAAAGAACTGATAAAATTCTCTTTAATGAATTATTGCGAGCCACGCCTTTTGAAAATATTTTATTGATAGAAAATATAGACTTGAAAGTATCTCTCTACGACTTTGTAGCGCCAGAAAAAGAAATAACATGCAGAAAACACACTCAAGCTTGGCTTACAGATGTGATAAAAAAAATGATATCTTTAAAAAATAAAGCTTTCGCCAAGTACAAACGTACAAGAACACTTACTGATTTGCAATACTATAAGCAAATCAAGAACCAAACAACGAATGCGATAAATCGGGAGAAAAAGTGTTATTTGGAATTTTCAGTTGGTAGGTTGAGGAATAGTGGCAACAGTACATGAGATCAGATTCGGCAGCTTGGTATTCATAATAAAACTATACAAAACGAACTACCGGAAAGTTTGAATGTGCCGAATGATATTAATAGCTCTTTCATGCAATTTTCTACATGCACTCCACCAGACATAGAACTCCTTAGTTTTTATCTTTCACATACAAAAAGGAACTTCACGTCCTTATTTGATTTCTCTCTAGTTGATGAAGATATTGTACAGAGAAATTGTTGTTAGAAATTAAAACAAAAGCTATTGGCCCAGACAACTTAAATATTGACATGATTTTGTCGTGTTGCCCTTATATATTGCCTTTTATCGTTCACATTATTAATTCTTGTCTATTATATTCCACCTTTCCTGCTCCGTGGAAAGTTTCTAAAGTCTTCCCGCTTCCGAAAAAAAGTGAAGTCGTCAGCATGAATGATTTGAGGCCAATTTCCATTTTGTCTCCCCTATCTAAAATAATTGAGAAAATAATGTGTTGTCAGATGAGAAGTCACTTAAATCATCACAATTTACTTCCAAATAGACAATCAGGCTTTCGTCAGGGTTACAGCTGTACAACTGCCTTGTTAGATGTGATTGATGATATATTGCGAGCTACTGATCGGGGAAAAACAACAAACAAATCCTTTTAGACTATTCCAAAGCTTTTGATAAAATAAATCATGACATTTTGTTTTCTATTTTACAATATTTTGGATTTTCGGATGCTTCAATAATGCTTGTAAGTGATTACCTTACGAATCGCTATCAGTATGTGGAGACTGGGAATGGCTGTTCTAACTTATTGCCAATCTCGGCTGGTGTGCCTCAAGGATCTGTTTTGGGACCCCTGTTATTTTGCCTATACATACTGCAAATATTATTGATTGCATCAGGCATTGTGATGCTTATCTATACGCTGATGACACTCAGTTACGATTTTCCTTTTTACATTCAAATGTTGATCAAGCTAATGTGCATATTAATGAGGATCTTCAGCTTCTTTTAAAGGCGTCTGATAAGCATCAACTCACAGTGAATCCCTCAAAGTCTAACGTTTTGGTGTTTGGCAAGCACAGGGATGAGGTGGAGGAAAGTCCAAAAATTCAGGTTAACGGGGAACAAGTATCAGCTGTTAAAATCACTAGAAATCTTGGGCTTCTTTTAGACACAGATTTACGTTTTTCTAAACACGTATCGGAGTGCATAAGAAAATCTTTTGCCATATTAAAAATTTTGTACCCGCACCGCCACGTCTTGTCACAAAGACTAAAAATTATGCTTACTGACAGTTTAGTGCTCAGTCAATTTAATTATTGTGACGTAGTTTATGGACCGTGTCTAACAAAAAGAGATCGAGACAGAATTCAGATGGTGCAAAAGGCATGTTTGAGATATATCTATGGCATCAGGAAGTATCATCCAGTGAGTCACAGACTTGTTGATGCTAAATGGCTTGATATGGAAAATCGGAGAAAGCTTCATGCTGCTTGTTTGTATCACAGAATTTTATTTTCAAAAACCCCACCATATCTGTATAATAAAGTGAAGTTTCGCTCAGATGTCCACACCCTAAATTTAAGATATAAAGGATTATTATCACCCCCACCTCACAGAAGTACCATTTTCACGAGATCCTTTTCATTTACAATTTATGCGATTTATAATGATGTCCCTCTAGATCTGAAGTTTCTAAAGTTTTCCAGTTTCAGAGCTTCATATTGGAAGTACTTGGTTAGGAATAATTTGTAACTGTTATTTCGATAAATTATAGAATATGATTCAGTGAGTAGGTACTTGTAGTAGACTAGCGTGCATATGTTTATTTGTTTTCTTTAGTTTTGCTTTATACATACTTAGGTTAGAATTTAAATCAGTATTTTACTGTCTTCTAGCCTTTTTGCAGATACACGGTGATCCATTAGTGACCACCATGTACATTGTTATGTTTTTTCGTTTTCTTTTCTTGTTATTGTAACATGATCTTACTGCAAATTATTATTATTATAAGAAATGTATGCAAGAATATATCGATTTAGGTCATATGACACGTATTGACAATGTTAAAAATGATAATAAAAAAGGGGTCATATGTTACATGCCCCACCATAGCGTAGAAAAACTTGATAGTACTACGACTCGAGTAAGAGTTGTGTTCAATGCTAGTATGGAGACATCCTCAGGTTTATCGCTCAATAACATTTTAAAAAAAGGTCCTGTCATACAAAATGACTTATTCACTATTTTGATTCAATTCAGACAACATGATTACCTGTGTATTTATAGGTGATTTAGAAAAGATGTACAGACAAATTCTAATCGACCCAGAACAACGCGATTTACAACGTATTGTTTGGAGGGAAAACTCTGAAAGCATTTTGGAGCGTTTCACTCTTGATACAGTCACTTATGGGACTACATCTGCTAGTTTCCTAGCAACCCGATGTTTATTACAAATATCGGACGATGTATCCCAAAAGTTTCCTGTTGAGAGTAGCATAATAAAAAACGATTTCTATGTCGATGACGTATTAACAGGAGCTAAGGATATTGAAAAACTCATTAACATAAGAAAAAATCTCGTACTCATATTTGCTGGTTATGGATTCCAATACGTAAATTTCTCTCAAATGAACCTCTAATTTTATCAGACATAAAACAAAACCCTGATACTGTTCTTAATTCTAGATTTACGGTTTCAGAAAATGACACAGCTAAAACTTTAGGCATAAGTTGGAACTCCAATACTGACAATTTCGTTTACAGTTCGATTGAGCCGACTAACAAGCCAATTAAGGTAACAAAAAGGAATATTTTGTCATATATTTCAAAACAGTTTGATCCTTTATTTTCATTGGAATATGTTGTATACCCAATTACAACATATTAGCCAAATAATTATCCCTAGACAGGTTACTTTAAAAAATAAACAAAACATTAAATTGCACGGATTTGCAGACGCTTCCGAAAAAGCATATGGGGCTTGTATTTATGTAATTTCTTTGGAGCACGAAAACTATACACAATCTCGTTTATTATGTGCAAAAAAGTCGTGTAGCTCCTCTCCATAATGTTACTATTCCCAGACTTGAATTGTGTGGAGCAAATTTACTGTCAAAGTTGATAAATAAATGTTCTAAAATTCTTAATATTCCCATTAAAAATACTTCTTGCTATTTAGATTCAACCATAGTGCTTTCTTGGTTATCACGAGAGCCTAACACACTAAAAACCTTTGTAGCTAATCGTACTTCAGAAATTTTAAAATTAACAGAACGACATAATTGGTACCATATAAATTCACATTTAAATCCAGCTGACATGATCACTCGAGGATCTACTCCTCTAGATTTAAAAAGTTCCAAACTATGGTGGAACGGACCTATATTTTTAATCAAGGAGTCAGAAAAACATCTTCATGTAAATCACATTTCAAAATACGCAAGGAATTATCTCGAATTGCCTGAAGTCAAACCAAGTGAAAAAATAATATCTCTCGTATTGTCTGAAAGTTTTGATATATTTGAAAGGTTTTCATCTTTATCAAAGCTTCGTAGGGTTTGTGCATATTGTTTGCGATTTATTAATAATTTAAAACATAATAAGATGTCTGAACATAAGATGACAGGAAAATTAACATGTCAAGAAAGAATAGCAAGAAAGTTCTTTTACAACAGGTTCAAAATCAGTTCTTTTTTCAGGAATTAAAAGCATTAAAGGCCAATAAAAATATCTCGTGTAACAGTAAACTCAGCAGTCTTAATCCATTTATAGATAACAATGGAATCATCAGAGTAGGTGGCAGATTAGCTTATTCAAATCTTTCATACAACATCCCGCTGTACTACCTAGTAAACATCATTGTACACGTCTCATCGTCCTTCATGAACATTCACGTAGCTTGCACTCAGGATTGCAAGGCACTCTTTCGCATATAAGACAGAATTACTGGCTCCTTTGTGGCAAACAAGTAACTAAGTCCATTATTCGAAAGTGTGTTCCTTGCTTTCGAGCTAAAGTTGTTGGCAATAATCAACAAATGGGACAACTCCCTTCTTCGCGCGTAATACCATCCAGATGTTTTTCATCCTGTGGAATGGATTATGCTGGTCCTTACGAGCTCAAGGACGGTAAGACAAGAAATCGCAAAATTATAAAAGCCTACATTTGCATATTCATTTGTTTTGCCTCTAAAGCTTGTCATATTGAAGTGAATTAACCACAGAAGGTTTCTTGGCTGCATTGAAAAGATTTGTTTCTAGACGTGGTTTACCTACGAACTTGTATTCTGACAACGCTACAAACTTTGTCGGAGCTTATAATATTCTTCTCAAGGCTATCAATAATATTGCTCAGTCAGATGAAATCACTAGTTATTTAACAAATTTTCAAGTTAAATGGCATTTTATTCCCCCACGATCGCCTCATTTCGGCGGTATATGGGAGTCCGCAGTCAAATCAACTAAAAAATCACTTAAAACGAATACTCAATAGTACTCCTCTCAACTTTGAAGAATTTTACACTTTGCTGACGCAGATTGAAGCAGTGCTCCATTCCCGTCCTCTCAATTCATTATCAAACATTTTCTCATTGGTCAACCATTGACTGCAGTACCTGAATTAAGGCTAAAGAATACCCCGATTAATTACGTCAAAAGATTTCAACACATTCAAAGAATGGTGCAGAGTTTTTGGTCCAAGTGGCAGCATGAATATCTACATTATCTTCAAGAACGTCATAAATGGAAATTTAGGAAGAATGAATCTTCACTTTTGGGATCACTCGTTTTAATGAAAGATGACAATTCTCCTACTATGCATTGGCCAATGGGTCGAATAGTTCAAGTGCATCCTGGCGCGGATGGTACCGTGAGAGTGGTGACAGTCATTACCCAAGGTGGACAATTCAAAAGAGCCATTAATAAAGTGTGTCTCCTCCCGATTTAGACGTTTAGTGTTGGACGCTTAATTTGAGTGCAGTATCCTTATCGTGACTTATGAAGAATTTTCGAGACTTTTGTTTTTTGAAACCCACCTGATTTCAAGTGCGGCGGTATGTTAGCTCGTTTCTAATTGTTATGAAACAAAAGAGCAGGTCAATAAAGTAATGAAACAATACAATAAAACAAGGATTGTTGTAATTGGTACCAAAAAATAGTTGTCAATAAAAAATTATCTTGCCATTGATTATTATAATTATTAAAGCAAGAAATTCTACAAACCAAAGCAACCTAATACTTTAAACAAGCCATAATAGTACATGGAGCAGTTTACCACAAGTCGGAGGGAAATAGGGAATGCAAGTATGCCTCCCAAAAGTCGGCCAAACAATAAGTAAGTTACTCGGCCCTCCAGGTGGTTTAATGTTAAAACACCATTGTTGCAGAATCTTTTATAACATAAAAACATGCAAATATGTCTGTTACAAAGAATTTAATATCCATGTGTCCCTATAAGTTGACAATTTCTTATGGCATGGTTACATGCATTTTCTTAAGAAAAGCGAGTCTAAAAAGCAAGCAAGAGTATTTGGTACGTTTTGGTTTGAAATGAAGTCCAGGGCTAGTTGTAGTGTAAGTAAGCATAAAACGCATTAGATTTTTCAGTTTCTTCTTTATATGGAGGACTATTGGTTCGCTTTGGAGCTATAAACAAAATTTTCTATTTTCATTCCTGCGTACGTTACAAAATACTCTTCCAAAATAATATCTAGAATTTTTTGCTTCTTCAGCTGGTTGATCAGATCATCCCATAATTCCAAAATAGTGTTTATTCTTTGCAATTCACCTAACATTCTGTGCAGTGTGCATACCATTTTCTTCATGTGCATGGAAATTTCATGTTATCACAAACAAAGCTATCTATAAAAGCTGTGTTAATAGGATAAAACTGTTAAATACTGGACACAAAGACAATTCGTTACCATAAAAAGAAGGCAAATCGTAATAAAGCCGGATATTTAAAAGTTGGGAAATTTTAAACCTCAGTAACTGACATACCAATAAACACAGAATACCCCCTATAACCTAAAATAATTCGCCATTTTTTTTCGTCGAGTGGCGCCATCCCGGTCCGTAAACAGCAATGAAATATGACTCATGCTCGGGTCTTTAATATAGTGTGGGTCCAGGTCTGACAAAGATACACCGCGTCAATACCCTTATGACTGCACATAGAATAATACTTTTGCCCGTCGCAAGCCACATCGTCGAAAATAACGAGGGAATTTTCCCGAGCATCAGATGGATCTATTACATCATCGTTGGCTTTGAATGGAAAATATCAGATACAATCAATATTTTTTAGAACGTCTTGTAGTAGCCGATATTTTTCTTGATAGAGCGATTTGCTATGTACATACACGTTTTCAAATTTCAAACCATTTTGGTTAAATATTAAAGTTCAAAGTGCGTTTGTTTTTTCACATCTACTTGGATCACAAAAAATTGCACGAATTGCATTTGGAAATAGTTTACCATGTTTTGACTTAAGCTGCATCTCAGCCAGAACATCTATACGTTTTCAATAAGGAGCGATGTTTGCTGTTTTCTAATCTAAATCTTATAAACCAGTGCCTTCGTCACCCCTATTTTCCCACTTGTTGGAAACTCGCTATCGTGATAATTATTCCTAAGAAAAAGTCGTCATCCTACCCCCAAGATTATCGCCCCATTAGCCTGTTGCCAGTAGCAGGCAAAATTCTCGAACGTGTAATCCAATCCCGGCTACAAGACGAGCTCAATCGAGTAGACGCACTCCCGCCGAGCAGTTCGGCTTTCGAGGGGCACATTGCACTGAACACCAAGTCGTCAGACTGGTGGAAGAAGTCACGCACAACTTCCAAAACCACATAAATACAGTAGCCATTTTCTTAGACGTAGCCAAAGCCTTTGGCCGGGTATGGCACCCCGGTCTCATCTATAAACTAATACTTTTAGACATCTCCTTGGCTGTGGTGAAGATAGTCTCTTCTTTCCTGGCCGTCCGGACCTTCCAAGTAAGAATAGATGGTCTCCTCTCTTCCCGTAAAACGGTAGAGGCGGGGGTCCCCCAGGGCTCAGTGTTAGGTCCCACTCTGTACAATGTCTTCACACATAACCGCTTCCGGTCGTGGCAGTGAGCATGCGTGCATTTCGAGCGGTTTGACAAGTGGAAAATCAAAGTCAATCCTGGCAAAACTCAAGCAGTCATCTTCTCTAAGGGTCGCCAGGCCCCGCCTACCAGAATTGTTCTAAACGATTCTGAAGTAGATTATTCCACTTCCGCGCTGTACCTAGGCGTTCACCTATACAGCCGGCTCACTTTCGAGAAACACACTGAGCAAACCAGGGAAAAGGCCCTAAAAATGTTCAAAGCAGTATATCCTATGATCCACAAAGGATCCAAACTCCCCATTCAAGCCAAACTCACTCTCTATAAGACCATGCTTCGTCCCGTGATGACCTATGCCTGCGCTGCCTGGCAGCATATGGCAAAAAGTCATCACACAAAACTCCAAGTAGTTCAAAGTCGTTGTCTTAGGACTATCACCGGTGCCGAATGATATGTCACTAATCGGCACACCCACCGTGACATGAATATTCCATTTTTGAATGACTTTATCAAGGAACTCTCCTTAAAAACCTATGCAAAGACAGAGACTCATCCAAACGCTCTTCTCAGTGTGATGCTTCTACCCTGTTAGATGTTAATTGGCGAGCGGTAATGTACAGGGTGAGTCACAGTTACTTACTTTTAGTGTGGGCCTAAGGGTGTATGACGGAAACACAGGGATAGTTTAATGTGTATATTAAAATCAAGTACGACGCAGTACATTGCGTTAACAAAATACAGGTTAAGAGGAAGTTTAAGACCTGTGCTATAATTTATTAATGAATAAAATTAAAAATCTATGATTTCGCAAACGCTACACAAGATATCTGAAATATGACCCCTTTCTAAGTAACAAATCCCAAACGTTTCAAAAGATACACTGAATTTAAATAAGACACAAAACAATATGACAAAATGGCACAAATACATAAACTATGGCATAAAATGACAAACCTTCAGATTAAAAATACAAAATTTGCAAAAGCTTCCCAAATAGAATAAAATACTTGATTCCCTAAATAGAATAAATTTACTTGACTCTGCATAACATTGCTTAATTACTCAGTACAAGCTTGTATAAAAATGTAATTCAAATTTACTCGAAAGTTCTGACATAAAATAGTTCAATTAAACACAGAATTCTGATTTCAACCCCAAAATAATTGACTCTAAATAGTTTCCCAAATCCCTTTCAACTTTCCAACAAAAGTTACAAGATATTATTTCTGTTTGAATAAACTAAAACTCTGACATCTACAGTAAAATAATATGGTTCAAAGTAAATTCCCAAAAATCATAATATGGTTCACAAAAGTTACGAAATTATTTTTAATTAATTAAAAATGCACAATAAATTCAATTTCTCTAAAAGTTTCCAAAATAATTCAAATTTCAAAAATGTAAAGGCAATTCAGACACAAAGAAATTAAAACAAAAATATCTTACTTTTTGGGTCAGTCCAAACTTACGGCGGTGCTTAGAAAAACTTCCTTTTTGGTTTTCTTCATTATCAATTGGGTGATGGCCTGCGGCCGGCTGGCCGCAGGGGCGGCCGCCTGCCCTCTTCTTTCGGGCAGGGCCTTCAGCGGCAAATGCTTTCTGGATCGAAACTGCTACCACGACTCGGGGCTCGCCTCCTTATATATACCGAATTTTACCCAATTTTCTTTAGGGAGCCCAACACCTGGGATCTCGGCGGCATCGGAATCAAAGGAAACGAACATCGAAAAGCACTTAGGGTGTGCATGTTTTCGGCATCTCAAAGGAGTACCGCCGGCAGCGGCTTTTTCAGGCCCACAGTAGATTCACGTATAAGTGTGATATTTTTATAATTTTGCCTGGGGCCCCTACTGGGATATCGTAGAAATATCATGAATTAAAGACTTTTCTGCTTGGGATGCCCGCTGGGCACCACATCCCTCCCCCCTTATAATAAAAAAATAAATGAATTAATTTAATTTTTGAAGAAAAAGAAAATTACTTATTTTGTGACACCTTACCCTTTTGGACTGACCTTTCACATATGCAAAAGTTTAACTTCCTCCTTCCTAACTTACGATAACTTATCTACCTTACTCTCTAAGATTACATACTTCCTATCTCAACTATACTGGATTACACAACTTCTTATCCTTTAGACTACTTCTCTATGATTACATTTTCTGTATTTACTGCTTATTAATACCTTTAGATTATTTTAGTTACTATACGTGCCAAAATCTTATATCTAACCTCTTATGCTATAACCCACACGACACATACGTCTTTCTTTTACCGACACTCACTATTAAGTAAACTGGCCAAATTTTCTAGCAAAACTTTCTGTTCTCAGACTTTATATACCTGGATTGCCTAATTTGTTCTTAATATACCTTGATTTTATTGTTTCTCGAAATTTTGCCTCGTTAAAATGTTGTTTTGACTTGGGACTACCTACTTTCCTACCGTTAGAAGGGCGCACTTCATATAATAGCGGTTTATTAAATGTGACACTTCTCGAAAGCCTATAATTTACAGTTTAGTGTTAAAGATTTAATTTCTATAAGCGCGATCTTTTTGATTAGCTTTACCTTCGCGACTGACTTCTAATAAAATTTTGGCTTTAATATCATAACAGCGTGTCAACTTCTTTCTGTAACTAGAGATTATTTTATTTCTTGGACTATGAAAATGACTCAATAAGATGTACCTATTATTTTCCCCAGTACTAAGAGACTATAGCACTAGCAAAAGTTTCTTTACCTGCTTGACTCATCACGAATTGTGCGTAAACGGCTTTGAATAAATTAAGTTACCTCTTTTCCAATTTCATTGTTGGTTTAGATTTTTTCTATAGGCGATTATTTACGTGGTCATTGTCTCTCTGTCTTTCTACGTCTAATATCTAACTAGTTAATTAATTTTTACTTTCTTATTTTTATATCCCTATCTTACTTCCTTAATTTATAACGCATACCTACATCTAACTAATTTTTGACACGTATGAATAATTAATTTAGCTCCCTTAAGTTTTGCTTCTGAATTCTTGAAATCTTGGCATATTAGTTTCTTGACTTTCTTTCTTAATTCATGGTTGCATTTTCGAATTTTCTTACTACTTGCTTTTTCATTCGCTAATTTCTTATTTTCTTTTCCTTCTTTTCCTACCTTCCCTAAGGCCTAAATTTTAGTTATCGTTTTTCCTTAGTTGTATTTGATTTTTTAATTCCTTCCGCGATCTCATATTACTTTAGCTCAACCTGTATATTCGATGGGCGCGTGTTGACCTCGCGTTTTCGTCACACGTTCGTAACCTCTGGGGGACTTTGATCTTGACCTACTTTAGTTGGGGGGGGACCTGCTTCGGGTACCTATTTAGACTAGATAAAGGAACTGCACGTATTTTCTTTGCTCTTTTGCTTTGCGCTTCTAATTATTTCTCCCTTAAGTAAAATGACAGTTAGTGGTTTAATTATTATTATTATTATTTATTTAATTACCTTCCGCAATTTTATACGTATTAATTTATTTATCGGCCACTTTTGTTTAAAATATATTTTTATCTTCTCATTTTATTAAATTTCTCACTTATTTTTCACATTTCGCTACTTTCCTTAGCTGCAATAATTTTAATATCTCTTCTGAGTCCTATATACTCATTTCCCTTGTCGACTTTCCATTTCCTGGATACCTACTCTTTTTCCTCTGCTTATAGCTTTTGCTAGAGCTTTCTTTTTCTGTACCATCAACTTTTGATCTGTGATATTTATTGTTGATACCATCCCTTCTGCTTTATGTCATTTTTCTGTCAATTATTATACCGTGTGTCCTGATTTTGTTCAGCGGCTAAAATTTGCTGTTTTCTTTTCCCAATTTTTCTACAGCTGTTATACATACTCCTTGACATATCCGGGAATTACTAAGCCCTTTTTGGTTCACTTTCATCCCTTTTTGAGTTAATGTTCCATCTCTTTTCCTTAGAAATTCAGGTAGTGGTCCAGTTTGACAGACTATCCTTAAGACGGCGTACACACACTCTTGGCTTGTACTTCGAACCTATCGAACTTTTGTAATTTTCCTTCTTTTAAGGTACAACTTCCTTCCTGTCGCGTTGAGTGTTCCATTTCTCTTCTTACGAAAATTAAGAGGTATGGCCCTTGGGCAAATATCCTCAAAAATGGCAAAAACACTCCTGGATTGGTACTTGTACCTGTCTAACTCTCTCATCCCCTTCTATTTTCTCCCTCTCTCTCTTTTGCTCTACTATTTTCTTCTCACCTTCCTTCCCACTTACTTTCTCCTTACCTTCCTCCTCACTTAGTTTTTCTATTTTCTGGGAATTTCGCGCTTCCCTGGATGTCGCTAACTTCACCTGTTGGTCTACCTGGTTGTTATTGTTTGTGTAGTGTTCAGAACAATTGCCAGTAGTCTGAACACTGGTATTCTTGACCTCTGGCAAAGACCAAGAATAAGCGGCGGCCTCGGACAGGCGAGTTAACTTCTTCCCCAAACTCCTAACTTCACTTCCTAACTCCTTTTTCTTCACTTCTTAACAACTTAATTTCACTTTTTAACCTCATAACTTCACTTTTAACCTCATAACTTCACTTTTTAACCTCATAACTTTGTTCACACAGAACTTCACTTTTTACCTCCTTACTTTGTTCACACAGAACTTCACTTAGAACCACTTTTTCTTCTTCTCTTCTAATTACACTGTCACTAATCACAACACTCTCTTGTTGCCCTTTAACTTCACTAGCTAACTTTCAACTAAAACTCTCAGCTCTTGGACTTCGTCATATCATTTATTATTCATAATAATACTTCTTTCACGCCTTTTAACTACACTTTTGATTCTCCATTTTCCTTGATCTACCATGTGGATAATTTATTTTTCCTATTAACTTTTAATTTACCATGTAGCTAATTCCTTTTTTATAATTTCTAGTCTTAATCTCAAACTAAATTTCTGTTTCTCAATATTGTAGCCTATGCTTTGCTTATGCAATACTTTCTCACATCTGATGATTCAATAATTTTTAAATTAATATCCCCTAAATTCGCTCTATTACTTCCCTGTGGTATATTACCTTCTTGTAATTTTATTTTGCATATTTAGATAACTAAATTTCGCGTCTAATTTTGAGTCGGCTTTCTGTGCATTTCCGTACAAAATGGTCTAATTTCTCACTATTTTAGCAAAGTTGATTATTACTCTGCAGCGGCTTTTACCTAAATTTTGAGCAAAAATATCCTATTTGTATCAGCTAAAACACTTGAAGGCGATTCGTGATGACGTTCTCTCCTATTTATGATTCATGCAACATGGCGCAATTATGCGTGCTCTCCGCGGTAAAATCAGGCTGTATAACATCTACTTCGCGACATTCCCTCTTGTGTTGCAGCGGCCTAATCATATGTTCTTTTTCCGCATAATTTAAGCTTCTATTATATGTTGCTGTTCTAGAGATAATACTCGTTGTTTAACATGCTTAAAAGACCTAACACAATTTGCGTAGTAACGTCTATTTTTTAGGATAACGCTAATTTTTGCTTGACCGATTTCGAAAGTAACTGTTCTATTTCCTAAAATATTTTGTCGTGTTAAAATTTGCCTAAAATGTTTACCGTATTTTTGCCTAACTTCCATGAATATTCTTATTTAAATTTCTGTTCTTGCTATGAGTCGCTTTTGTAGTATTTCTGTAAATATCCTGGCTTCGCTTTGATTTATTGTTTCGCGCTGCTTCTTAGTTTTAACCTGACTATAGCTATTTTCTGTCCTTCAGAGCAAGTTGTCAATAATGCCGTTTCTATATACTCAAAAAATTTCTATTTTAGCTTTGCTGTTGAATATTGGTATGGTTTCTATTCCATTATTAATTTTGACGCACGACCTCACTTCTAAATTTTACCTATATTCCCGTTTCCTTCTGCTCTTGTCCCTACTACTACATTTTTCCTCCGTTTTGCATTTTTTTTACTTTTTATAAATTATTTCAGTTCACCCAAAAATATTTTTAGTTGCTCTTAGTTTTCGATGGAATTTTTCTTCACCTGAAATCATTTTATTTCTAACCCTGGATTTTTCCTAGCACCGTTGTCTATTCCGTTCTTCCTAAATTTTTCTAATCATTGTCTCTAAGCTAAACGGTGCTTAGTTTCCTTTAAAATTTTCCTTTAATAATTTTTCTAATAAAAACATTTTCCTGACAACTTTCTAATTTTGACAATTTACCAATGTCGTTTACCCTTTTTGAACCATAATAAATACCGTTATACTTTTTCTATGCCTCAGATTCTCTATAAAAATTATTTCCTGGAATTTTCTGAAAAATTAATTTTCCTGTCAAATTTGACAACTTATCCCTATCCGTTAATCCTTATGTACTCCAGACTATTGTGTTGCTTTTTATGAACGCTAACAAATTTTCCTGAAAAAAAAAATTTCTTCCAATTTTTCCGAAATTTTTCCTAAAAATTTTCCGAACTACCCCTATCCGTCAACCCTTATTAGCAGACCCCACACCTGACACCAATTGTATGCTTCTACCCTGTTAGATGTTAATTGGCGAGCGGTAATGTACAGGGTGAGTCACAGTTACTTACTTTTAGTGTGGGCCTAAGGGTGTATGACGGAAACACAGGGATAGTTTAATGTGTATATTAAAATTAAGTACGACACAGTACATTGCGTTAACAAAATACAGGTTAAGAGGAAGTTTAAGACCTGTGCAATAATTTATTAATGAATAAAATTAAAAATCTATGATGTCGCAAACGCTACACTCAAGATATCTGAAATATGAGCCCTTTCTAAGTAACAAATCCCAAACGTTTCAAGAGATACACTGAATTTAAATAAGACACAAAACAATATGACAAAATGGCACAAATACATAAACTATGGCATAAAATGACAAACCTTCAGATTAAAAATACAAAATTTGCAAAAGCTTCCCAAATAGAATAAAATACTTGATTCCCTAAATAGAATAAATTTACTTGACTCTGCATAACATTGCTTAATTACTCAGTACAAGCTTGTATAAAAATGTAATTCAAATTTACTCGAAAGTTCTGACATAAAATAGTTCAATTAAACACAGAATTCTGATTTCAACCCCAAAATAATTGACTAAATAGTTTCCCAAATCCCTTTCAACTTTCCAACAAAAGTTACAAGATATTATTTCTGTTTGAATAAACTAAAACTCTGACATCTACAGTAAAATAATATGGTTCAAAATAAATTCACAAAAATCATAATATGGTTCACAAAAGTTACGAAATTATTTTTAATTAATTAAAAATGCACAATAAATTTAATTTCTCTAAAAGTTTCCAAAATAATTCAAATTTCAAAAATAGAAAGGCAATTCAGACACAAAGGAATTAAAACAAAAATATCTTACTTTTTGGGTCAGTCAAAACTTACGCCGGTGCTTAGGAAAATACTTCCTTTTTGGTTTTCTTCTTTACCAATTGGGTGATGGCCTGCGGCCGGCTGGCCGCAGGGGCGGCCGCCTGCCCTCTTCTTTCGGGCAGGGCCTTCAGCGGCAAATGCTTTCTGGATCGAAACTGCTACCACGACTCGCGGCTCGCCTCCTTATATATACCGAATTTTACCCAATTTTCTTTAGGGAGCCCAACACCTGGGATCTCGGCGGCATCGGAATCAAAGGAAACGAACATCGAAAAGCACTTAGGGTGTGCATGTTTTCGGCATCTCAAAGGAGTACCGCCGGCAGCGGCTTTTCCAGGCCCACAGTAGATTCACGTATAAGTGTGATATTTTTATAATTTTGCCTATGGCCCATACTGGGATATCGTAGAAATATCATGAATTAAAGACTTTTCTGCTTGGGATGCCCGCTGGGCACCACATCAGAACTGCCACCGATCTCCCTCATCTGAGGAATTTCCTAGTCCTTTTTCTAAAAAGGCAGCCAAAAGCCACTTCGTCTGGCAAAACCCTACTCGTAGTTCTACACTAAACCGCCAAGGCTTCTTCTAGTAGCCGCACACCACTCCATACCGCCACTTATCCTACAAAATAGGGCTGGAATCCAACCACTATACCCTGAAATAGGCGAGGTTTTTAGTGGGTATGCTCCCTCCTGGGGGAGATTCCCACACTACCACGCGGACGGCCGCGTGGTGCCTATAAAAGGGTTTCCTCTCCTATCGTTTTTTATATATAAGTATTGTTGGAGGGGGACAACGGAAGTGTCGAGTTCATTTGTTCTCAAATTTCAAGTGTAAGGTGAAATAATGAAACAACAATTAAAAATTGCTTTATTTATAACATTTTTTAGTTATTACATTCTACTCTTAAATATACAGGGTGAGTCGAAGTTAAACCGCCATGCTCAAAATTTGAGTAGTATTTTTAAAAATAAATGGGGTTCTTCATATAACATTTTGTCCAAGAACGCTTCGTTTTCGACATACAGGGCTTCAAAGTTTTCTTTTAAAAACAGAAAAAAATTAGTATTTATTTATTTAGAAAATTCATAATCGCCGTCCCAGAAAACATAAAAGTACCAATTTTCAACTCGATAGCATAAATGGAACCGAAAATACTATTTTTTTTCTATTTTTAAAAGAAAACTTTGACGCCCTGTATGTCGAAAACGAAGCGTTTTTGGACAAAATGGTTTATAAAGAACCCCATTTATTTTAAAAAATACTACTCAAATTTTGAGTATGGCGGTTTAACTTCGACTCACCCTGTATATTAAAAAACATTTTTTCATTTACTCCTACCATCACTGTGAAGTCGTCGCTTCGATATTCCTTTTTAATAGAAAATTCTTCAACTAGCTGTCCAACTTTTCACAATTTCTCAAACTGCACATATATTTAGAATGTTTTAGGTGAATTTCGGTGAATTTCGGTAAATTTCCAAAATTATTCTCCAGTTTCTCAATATTGATTATTTTCGTAGAATCGATGTCGATAGTCTGCAAGAATTTCTCTTTCTGATATCCTTTGATGTAGATGATGTCAAAAAGTTTCTCGCACAAGATTGCACTCCACATACCCATTGGAATACCATAAACCATGAAAATCGTGCTCCAAATAAGATACTTGCTTTCTATCCACCGCAGTTAGCAAATAATAATCCTTAGGGGGTGTTATCAGCAGGTGTAAAATTTGATTGCTAATTTTGATTGACAACTCTTTGGGGTAGAAAAGTCCGTCAATTATAAACCCTTGCGTGTCTACCACTGCGATCTTCATTCTTCCTAGCCAAACTAGCAACTGGGAGTTTATTGAGGTAAGCGGTCTTACATCGTGTTTCTGACTACTTCACTTAGTGGCAGATATTCCATTGGACTGTCATGAATAATTAAGCAATACGCCCGAGTGTTTTCAGGAAACCCGACATCACTTTCTATGTCTAGTTTGACGTCAACAGTGCTGGTCTTAAGGTTCTCATTTCTTCTAGAACAGTCGATAACAAAGTTACGTTATCTTTGTAATCTGTGTAATCTAGCACGAACACCAATAAAACTTGGATAAAATTCAGTGTAACTATTGTAAACTTCTAAGTAATCATTATTTTGGAAATCCAGCCTCTGCCTTTCAAATGGGAAATATTCATCGTTTAGAATTAACCCCACGTCTGATATATTTATGTGATCGAATTTTGTAAGATCTCTTTTGCTATTTTCTTTGCTATTAGTTTGAAAACCAAGTACAACAAACCGAGGAGATTCCACTGCTGTAGATGTTTTCACCGACCAAATTTCTTTGAGAGTTTGCCGTAAGAGTCGGCACTTCATGTAATTACCACTTTCTAAAGGGTATAATAGTAGGATGATCTCGGTTTATGGATTGCAGGAGATATAATCTAATCACATCGTTTGGCTGAATATGTTTCACTTTTAGTTCTATATTGGTAATCAATAATTCTGGTGTAAACTCTGTAGTAGCTTTGACAGTTTGCTCTAGTAGCAGGCAATTATTGTCGTTGCGGGCTCGAATTAGTCTTATTGTTTGCTTACCGCAAATGGCATATTGATAATCATTAAAGAGCCCAAACAAATATTTAAGCGGTATTCTTACGCTGAATGTTCTGTCATCATTCAAGATTGGCGCATTGTCCTTGGGATAGCTCCAACTTGAAGTTACCAAGTACTTTTCATCGTTAGGAGAATAACATAAATATCCCCTCATGGCACTCAAAACTCCAGGATCTCTCACCATTTCCAACTCTTTGCCATTAAGTTCGTATGAGACAGAATCAAAGAAAAATGATGCACCATTGTTTACAAGCATGCAAGTGGCAGTGCCTGATTTCTTGTTTATTTATTTATAGAACTTTGGTTTCTGATGTACGTCGAACACTTGATGACATGATAACCAAGATATTTTAAGAATAAGCGATTTTCGGGTGTAAGACTCGAATTACGATCTCTTCTCTTGTACAGCTGTGCTGGTTGTGAACTTCTCAACCAACTGGCTCTCCTTTTATATGGTCGGTACCTACCACCATTTCTCTTTAGCTCCAATCTGATTATTATTTCTTCTCCGATAAGAATAAACGATCTTGAATCTTGATCTAAAAGTTGCACTGTAATATTGTCAATTGTTTTCCTACTGACAAGCAGATAAATTAGATTCCTGGGTTCGATATTGATACTGTATCCCGGGGTCTAGGCATAAACTCAAAAAGATTAACCGGTGTGAAGACAGCCACCATTTTCAGCCAGCCACCAATATACTAGGCGATTCAAACTTAAAAATAAAAATCGCTGTAAACACTTTATTACTGGGTCGCCGGCCACAATATTGGGCAGAAATTACTAGAAACACGTTCCAGACAAGGTAGTGGTCTCTGAACATTTTGCCTCCCCCTGCCTTCCTCCCCACACCCCAAAATAGGAAAATGAAACGTAGAAACTTTGTTGTTTGGTCGCTGGCACTAATATTCGGCACAAATGACTAGACGACCGTTCCGGAGAACATAGTGCCGTCCCTATAATTTGCCACCCTCTGGGTCACCCCCCACACCTCCCTATTCGAGAAAAGTGACCGTGAAAACTTTGTATTTTGGTCGCTGGCGGTAATATACTGCACAAGTGACTAGATGACCCTACCTGACGAGATAGTGCCACTCCCATAATTTGACACCGTCTGGGTCACCCCCCACACCCCCCTATTCGAGAAAAGTGGCCGTAAAAACTTTGTTTTTCGGTCGCTCCGCGCAAGCGACTAGATGACCGTTTCAGAGAAGATAGTTCCTCCTTACGGCCCCTTTTCTCGAATGGGGGTTGTGGGGGGTGACCCAGGGGGTGGCAAATTATAGGGACGGCACTATTTTCTTCAAAACGGCCCTCTAGACACTTGTGCGGAATATGAGCGCCAGCAACCAAAAAAACAGTTTTTACGACCACTTTTCTCGAAGGGGGGTTGTGGGGGGTGACCCAGAGGATGGCAAATTATTGGGGCGGCACTATCTTCTCCGAAACGGTCCTCTAGTCACTTGTGCGGAATATGAGCGCCAGCGACCAAAAAACAAAGATTTTACGGCCCCTTTTCTCGGATAGGGGGTGTGGGGGTGACCCACAGGGTGGAAAATTATGGGAGTGGCACTATCTCGTCCGGTACGGTCGTCTAGTAACTTGTGCAGTATATTAGCGCCAGCAACCAAAAAACAAAGTTTTCACGGCCATTTTTCTCGAATAGGGAGGTGTGGGGGGTGACCCAGAGGGTGGCAAATTATTGGGGCGGCACTATCTTCTCTGAAACGTTCATATAGTCACTTGTGCGGAATATGAGCGCCAGCGACCAAAAAACAGTTTTTACGACCACTTTTCTCGAAGGGGGGTTGTGGGGGGTGACCCAGAGGATGGCAAATTATTGGGGCGGCACTATCTTCTCTGAAACGTTCATATAGTCACTTGTGCGGAATATGAGCGCCAGCGACCAAAAAACAAAGTTTTTACGTTTCATTTCCCTATTTGGGGGTGTGGGGAGGAAGGCAGGGGGAGGCAAAATGTTCAGACACCACTATCTTGTCTGGAACGTGTTTCTAGTCATTTCTGCCCAATATTGTGGCCGGCACCCCAGCAATAAAGTTTTTACAGCGATTTTTATTTTTAAGTTTGTATCGCCTAGTATATTGGTGGCTGGCTGAAAATGGTGGCTGTCTTCACACCGGTAAAAGAATATGCGAAGGTGTGTTGTTGTAATATGATCCAGAAATTAAATTACATTCCACTCTTATTCTTACCACTTGCACAATCTCTACTCGGTGGTCTTATTGATGTAAATCTCCGGCAATTTAGCTATAGTATCGGGCGACTTAAAATTTACATTATACTGAGATTTTAGTTCGCACTTTAAAGTATTTTTTTTTCAAAAATGAAGCAAGCAAAAAATTGAGTTAATAAAGTATAATTGTTAGGTTTCAACGCGAAAAAATTTCGTTTAGTTCTTGCCGATTATCCAACGAACTTCCTAGTTGTTTCTGAACGTAATTCTCAATATCCTGAATTTCATAGGCTCCTGTCTGAATCTCAATTTCTACCGCGCTTCCTCTGTGATCTACAAAATATAGTTTGTCCTGTCCTCTCTCTATATTTGGAATTAAATTCCAAGTAGATGGAGAAGTTAGCGCTAGCGAATATTCATGAGGGTCTAGCTCAAGGGGTGGAAAAAACCATTTGGAGATGTAGCTACCGTATAACCCGTCAAAGTAAACGTCTGCGACATGACTGAGCAAAAATTCGATAATTTCTTCTGTTTTATAGGGTTTTTCCACGTAAAAATTCTAAACAGAGGTGTCCGCAATTTATTTATTTCATCGTATGTTTGATACGAGTTATTGTTGTATACGATACTAGCATGTTTCCCCAAATATCGGATTAGATCTTTTAGTGGCTTCAACGCCCCGAAACTATCGAAATACCCAATGTTGTTACCTCTTTTATCATATACTACCCAATGTGTTCATTACTTTTAACATCTAAATTCAAAATTGCTGATTCGTTTTTGTTTGGAGCATGTTTTGGAAGCGTGTCTCCTCATAAAGACACCTCTAAAGTAAGGTATTTCTTTATCTTTTTAGCGTAAAAAATTAAATCTTTATCCGTTAGAGATCTATTGGGTAGCATCAATGGGAGTTTATTTCATTAAGTACAATCCAAAACCTCCGCGATTATTTTTCTTTAAGTAAAGCCCAGATCCCGTTTTTCCAATAGCTTCCATTGCCCTTTTATGGCGTATTTGTTCATTCATTTTTTTAACGGTTTTCGCAACAGCGCTAGCACCACCAGCTACCGAACTGAGGGGTCCCAAAGCTCCTAGCAGGGGCAATAGGGGTAGAAAACCTCCTGTTTTCTTTTCAAAGGGAATCACTCTCTATCGTGGCTCCGCGAGTCGTAAAAGGCGACCGAGGGCCGTCACTCCCACGTTACGGGAGAAACCCATGGAATGGAGATTAATAGGAGTTTTGTCATAGGGCCGCTGCCTGTGGATCGCCAGGGCATGTCTGGAGCCGGCGCTGGACATGACAGCGAGCGGGACGTCGGTGACAGGGCGCTGATGAGGCGGGCCCTTGTTGCACAAACAGCTACAGCCCAACAACAACACGAACATCTACAACATGGGAGCCAAACGAGAACTAGGGTTCCACCCACCGAAGGTGCTGCGCGGGAACTTCAGCCAGCGTTCACAGAGGCGGGATTACAACGATGACGCATGAAATGGACTGTGTCCATAAATGAATCGATTATGCGTATTTTTTACAGGGTGACAAACTTAGGACAAGAGATGATCGGCTACCGACAACAACTGCATGCCGAGTCCTGCAGGGAGTTTCCACACATGCAAGTGTCTGAACAAAGAGTGTCAGATCAGTATCGAACTATTCTAAGAAATAACCGAATTCCAGAAACGCGACTTAACGCTATCAAACGGGAAGTTGAGCTAGAGATCCACGGCGAACACATAGACATAGATGACAACAACAACAATGGGGAACTTCAAGCGCCTGGACAAAAACTAGAAGCCGAAACGGTAGAACCAACAACCGAGAGTCTGGAATCGGTTAACGAAGAACATTTTGAAGGCTTAAACGCACATATGAGACAGGCAGTATTGCGATACGAAGGCACAGACCCACTGAGCAGGCCACCGCTACCAAGATTAAATTCTTCCAGGAAACTTGCGATCGTGCTCGATCTTATGAACACACGAATTTTACCAAACTATGTTTCAGTGACACCAACATTAGAACGTATGCACATGTTAATCTACTGTGTCGCAACGGCAGTCACCACTGTAATGGGTGCCAAGATCCGAACGGCCCAAGAGTTGAATCGTGCAAAACCAGAACCACGAATGGCTCAATGAGAAATGCGACTAAATCGGAAGATCGAGAGTCTCCGTAGAGACATAGGACAAGTGACGGAATATATCAGAGGAGTTAGAACTAGAAGGATCCAGAGGGCGGTGCAGGCAATAATGAGCCGCACCCAAATGCATTCTCGGCATGACCCCGCGAACATCACTGCTCAACAATGTCTTGATACATCAAAACAAAAACTTTCTGTTTTCGCAGGGCGTCTGAGGAGATACAAGGCTAGTAACAACAGGAAACGATACAACAAACTCTTTGAACGATCAGAAAAGGGTTTCTACCGTGCTTTTAATTCTAGCGCCGATGCCACAAATGCGAGTTACCCTAGCAGAGAACAGGTCGACGGTTTCTGGAGAAATCAACTTGCCACACCAGGTCCATACAATGTCAGTGCAAGCTGGATCAGCGAAGAACGCGAGATGGGCCGGAACTATAGCCAGATGCAACACGAGCAATTCACAACCGCTGAGGTCTCCGATGTCATCAAGAATTCCCACAACTGGAAGGCACCAGGTCCAGATCATCTCCAAAATTATTGGATTAAGAAGTTGTGGTGCACGCATGAACAGATAACTACCATAATTAATGAAGTCTTGCTCGATCCTCTGAAAATGCCATTGTTTCTTACACAGGGTGCAACCTACCTGTTACCAAAAGACCAGAGGAATACGGATAACCCTGCCAAGTACCGCCCAATAGCCTGCTTGCCTACGCTGTACAAGATAATCACATCTTGCCTTACGCAGCGAATATATGCTCACTGCGAGCGGAACAACATCATTGCAATGCAGCAGAAGGGCTGCTCGAAGGGCGCAATGGGATGCAAAGAGCAACTCATCATAGAAAAGTTAGGACACTACTGACAAAGGCTCATAAACATCATCCCCGTAGCGCCGTAGAAAGAACAACTCTGCCACGTCAACTAGGAAGAAGAGGATTGGCAGATCTCAGCAAGCAATTGGACCAACAAATATTAAATCTGCGTAATTATTTCTACAGGCAGGCCAACAGCTCCACACTACATAGGGCTATATGCGGAGCAGACGTCTCAACACCGCTACGTCTGACGGAACACGAGCGTCAAAATCACCACCGAACCGACAACGATAAACTACAGACGTGGTTGGGGAAGCCGCTGCACGGGAGGCATCCTAATGAGGTTAATCAGGAACATGTCGACAAGTTAGCGTCGAACTATTGGCTGACCTCGGGACGAATGTTCCCCGAGACGGAAGGCTTCCTACTGGCCATACAAGATCAGGTTATACCAACTCGCAACTACCTAAAATTCATTGTAGGAGATGCATCGGTAGTGGATGACAGATGCAGATACGGGTGCCCAACTTCAGAAACAATCCAGCACATAACAGGAGGATGTCAGATGTTCGCATCAACGGAATATAAGGAACGACACGATTCGGTTGCCAAGATCTTGCACCAGGAACTGGCGGAAAAACTTCTGCTTGTGCAGGCAGAGAGGATCCCATATTACAGCTACACACCGGAGCCTGTTCTTGAAAACAGCAACTACAAGATGTACTGGGATCGTACAGTTCGTAATGTTCCCCGTAGAGGGAGTGCGAATGCCTTTTGGCTAAGTCGAGATAATAATAATAATAATAATAATAACCCTCACCCTCACAATACTAGGACTATGCCCAGAAGCAACGACATGCGGCTAGGGTTGACTTTTCCGCGAAATAACTAGGATAGCATTCACTCAAGTACTATGGAAAACGGCGCCACTGAAGCTCCTAAACAAAAGTTTAAAATTTTGCAAAAATTCTTATGAACATGGTAAAACATTAGTAATAATGTGTATATTAAAAAAAATTTTATTTTAAATGTTTATTTAAAAAAATTTCTTTTTGTTAGGAAGTTGAAATTTTTTTCCTTAGACAGTTATGTTTTGGTATTTAGGTATAGCTTTTAATTCTAAACAACTTTTCTTAATAACATTTTGCCTTTTACATTTTTTTACCTACCCTGTATGCTGTTTAACTTACAATTATTCTAAGTGCATCTAATATGTTGTAGATTGTAGATTTCTTAGGGGTCGTTTTTTTGCCCTTACGGCCTTTCTTCACTGCGGCCTAATTAGATCTTTTGTGAATGACGCTGCTCTAATAAATTCCAAGGTCACCTAGGCTTTTGACGAAGCTTAGTATTTTCCTTGGGGCTAAGTTGCCAATTTCATTTGGATTTATATTGATCCTTTCGAAGTATTTAAGTCTGTTTCGAATTAAGAGGGGACACTCACACAGTATGTGCTCGCTAGTCTCATCCCGTTCGTTGCAAAATCTGCATAGTCCATTGTCTGTTTTGCCCATTTTTTAAGATGATATCTTAAAGGGCAGTGTCCAGTCAGGAGACCTGTGATGAGTCTTAATTCATTCTTGTTTAGAGTGAGAAGCTTTTTGGCGTTCTGAGGCGAATAGGTCAAAAATCTTTTCGCTTGTCTTTGTCCCGGAGTGTTACTCCAGTAGGCTTCCTTTTGTTCCTTTTCCCATGTTTTGATCTCTGTCAATAGGTGGCTTTTATTTATGCCACAGAATGGTTCAGGACCGTAAAATGGAGCCTTAGCCCCTTCTCTAGCGAGGCTATCAGCAATTTCATTCCCATGAACACCTTCATGCCCTGGCACCCACATTAAGGTCAATCTGTTGCCTATAGCCAGTTGCTTTAGATGTGTTTTACATTCCCAGGCAACCTTAGACTCATAAGTATAAGACTTTAGAGCTTTCAATGCTGCCTGACTGTCTGATAAGATGTATATTCTTGCCCCCTTGATGCGTCTTTTGATACACTCATGAGCACATACATTTATGGCTTGAAGTTCTGCCTGGAAGATGGATGGTGTCTTGCCTAGGGACTGTGAGGTCCTATGATTAGGACCATATATCCCAATTCCAACCCCATCATCCATTTTAGATCCGTCTGTGTACCAGATGCTTGTTCCTGAAGATGTCTCTGGTATTGCGATTTGACTAGTTTGGCGATCTTGGATGACCACTTCAAACGATAGTTCAAAGTCGTATTTCTTCTGCATGTAGTCCTTTGGCATTGTCAAGGATTGTAGTTGGACAGTGTCCAGTATTTTTAGGTGACAAATAAGGTCCCCTGCTTTCAATTTGTTGTCTTGGTAAAGTTGCGAGGCACTTTTTGTTGCCTCTTCTTGCACAAAAATGTATAGCGGAGTGAGGTCAAGCATTACCTCCATTGCAACTGTGGGGCATGTACTTAAGGCCCCTGTGATACCCAGACAAGCCAGCCGTTGCATTTTCTGCAACTTGCCTTGCGCCCCTTTTTCCTTTGTTTTTGGCCACCATATAAGGGAGGCATATGTGATGATCGGCCTTACGACAGTAAAGTAGGACCATAGGATCATTTTTGGTTTTAATCCCCATGATTTGCCAAATAGCGCGCGGCATGACCATAAAGCCGCTGTCGCTTTGGCAATGGTTTTTTGTAGATGTTGGTTCCAGGAAAGTTTTGAGTCTAGTATGACTCCTAGATATTTCACTTCACTGGAAAATGTAAGTTCCTTGTTGTTTAGCGTGGGTGCTTTCAGGTTGAGCTTCCTTCTTTTTGTAAACGGAACTAGAACCGTCTTGCTTGGATTGACATTAAGCCCCTCTTCATGGCTCCAGTTGCTGATAATGTTAAGGGCATTTTGCGTTAGGTTGGAAATGACGCCTTCATGCTTGCCTTTCACTGTAATGACCAGGTCGTCTGCGTAACCTTGGACACCAACGCCAGAGTTTGTCAGTTCCTTCAACAGGCCGTCGACCACCAGTGACCACAGCAGAGGCTATAGAACCCCCCCCCCCCTGGGGACAGCCTTTTACCGTGGTAGCGGTGACCGAGTCATCTCCGATTTCAGTTGTGACAACCCTGCTTCGCAATGTGGATTGTATCCAGTTTATTATGGAAGATTTCATTCCTCTTCTTTCACAGGTGCTTTTTATGGATTCATATGAGGTGTTATCAAAAGCCCCTTCTATGTCTATAAATGCACAGAGAGCGATTTCTTTTGCCATTAGTGTCTTTTCAATGTCCATTGTTAGACAATTCAGAGCGCTGATTGTCGATTTGCCGGGCTGGTAGGCAAATTGGTTCACATGAAGTTTCTTCTCGGATAAGATTTCGCTTCTAATGTGCAGATCAATTAGTTTCTCCATTGTTTTCAGGAGGAAGGATGTGAGGCTAATGGGTCGGTAAGACTTGGGGTCTTCAGGTGGACGCCTTCCTGTCTTTGGAATGAACACCACCTTAGCCTCTCTCCACAGACTTGGAATGTATTCAAAGTTAAAGCTAGCTTTGAATATAGCTCCTAACGCTGGTAGGAGCTCATCGATGCTGTTTTGAAGCAGAGCTGGAAAAATTCCATCCTTGCCTGGTGATTTGTAGGGTTTAAAGCTATTTATGGCCCATCTGATTTTGTTAGAGTTAAAAATCTTTTTCGCTAGGCTTTTTTGACTTCTGTTTGGGCGATGTACAGCCTCTTCCAGAGAAGCCTGTGCCTGATTTCCTTCTAAAATTGTGGAGCCAGGAAAGTGAGTTTGTAATAGAACCTCTAGGCTTTCCTGTCTATCTTGAGTGAATTTGTTATCAGGCTTTTTAAGTAGGCCTATACCACTTGAGTGATCTTTTGATAGGACCTTTTGAAGTCGTACTGCTGGGGCTAGTTCATCAATCCCCTCACAGAACTGTCTCCAAGTCCTTCTTTTAGACTTTCTCAATTCTTTGTTGTATTCTGTTAGGGATGTTCTGTACTCATCCCAATTCCCTGAGCTTTTAGCTCTGTTGAATAATTTTCTTGTCTTGGCCTTAAGTCTGCCAAGTTCCCTGTTCCACCATGGTACATCTCTGGATGTAGTCTTTTGTGTTACCGGGCAGTTGTCCTCAAATGACGATATTATTAGGTTATTTAAATTAACAGAGGTTCTTTCCAGTTCCTCTACGCTTTCGATGGAGTAGGTATTTCCCTCGACTTCCGACCTTATGTGTTCCTTGTAAAGGACCCAGTCGGTTAGTCTAGGATTCCTACGTTCTTCGATGCATATGACCGCAGCCTCTATGTCAAATCGTATGTGCATATGATCCGACATTGAGGCCTCCTCCGAAACATGCCATTTTTTGATTGATTCTGTTATAAATGAACTAGCTAGAGTTATGTCTAAAACTTCTTTCCTGATTGCATTCATAAAAGTAGGGGTATTACCTTTGTTGATTATGTCTATGTTATTAGCCGACAAAAATTCAAGTAGGTACTCACCTCTGAGGTTGATATTCGAGCTGCCCCACATTGTGTGGTGTGCATTCGCATCGCAGCCCAAAATGTACTGCTTGTTCTTTTTCTTGCACCAGGTGATGAGGCGCTTAACTTCCTCTGGTGGTGCTTGAGACTCGTCGCCGGGGAAATAGGCCGAGGCTATAATAATACGCCTCTTGCCCCCTTCAGTTGAGACTTCCGCCTCTATGGCCACCAAGTCTCTTGTTGTAAATTCTGAAATGGAAAAGAAGTTTACATTATTGCAGAGCAGTATTGCTGCTCTTGGTTTATCGTGTACGGTGCTATACAGTAACTTACACGATTTTGATGGGAGTCCACACACTCGTCCTCTACTGATCCAGGGCTCTTGGATTAGCCCAATTCCGAAATTGCCCTTGATAAATCTCCTGCTAAGCACACTCGAGGCGGCTTTTGAGTGCTGGAGATTTATCTGCAGGCATCGAATATTACTCGACATTTTTGGAGGTATCCTTGGGGCTTTCTGGTTGGCCCCTTGGCTTGCCTCCAACAGCCTTCTTTTCATCCTCCTTAGGCTTTTTGCCTTTAGGCGGAATTGGCTGACTAGCTGATTTCTTAGGCTCTTGTTTGCCTTTATCTGCTACTTTTGCTGAGCCACTTGGTTTCTGTCCTGTCTCTGTTTGATTCCAGAGGGACCTGGTTGTGCCCTTTCCTGGGAACCTTTGCTTGAGGTCTTTGGCTTACTAGCTCTTGGCCTTACTTGAGTTTGGCCAAATCTGTAGTTCACCTTGTTGCCTCTTTTGCTCAGAGCCTCCACCGATTGGTGATCTACTGAGAGGGTCAGTTCTACTGTGGGGCCGCTGGATGATCTCCTAAGCACCCTCCAGTTTGTTGCTGCGATTCCTTCATTTTGGGCCTCTAACAGCTTGAGAATCTTCTCGTTCGAGTAGTCCTCACTTCCTGGGAAATAGGCAACTAGGACTTCTGTATGAGGCAGTTCAGCCTCGGATACCATCCTAAGATTGGCCCCCTCCCATGGTTTGAGTTCCCTCGTAGTGTCCCTGAGCCACCCGACGGTGTTCTCATCGGCACAGAGGAGAGCTAGCCATCCTGGCCTGTTGTGGTAGCTGTAGAAGCTCGGCTTTACAGTGGCCCCTTGCTTGTTGGTTAGAATCTTATCGAGAATCGCTTCTTGTATGGACTTCTGTTGATCCACTGTGAGAAGTTCCTCTGGATATTTTTCCGCTAGTATCCCGACCTTGATACATCCTGCCATCTGACTGAAGGTAGGTCTTTTGGACTTCACGGAAGTTGAAGGGCCCGCAGTTGGTTGCCCTTCTTTCTTGGTCCGCTTAGGATCTGGTTTTTCTGGGGTGGTCCCATCAGACCGAAGCCTCTTTGGTCCTTTATCCCCCGTTGACGATGGCATTGGTAGGAGGGCTTTTTGTCTGGCCTCTTCAGCCGGAAGCCCTTGCGCCAAAAGGTACTTAAACCTTTTCTTGGCAGCTCCGCTCAGTCGGATTTTCCCCTTACCCTTGATGTTTAGGGCATTTAGAGATTTTCCGATCTCTTCGTCGCTGCTTTTCAGCAGTTCTTCCTCTGCCCTCTGGTCAGGATTTTCTGCCTGTTCCATGGGTTCAGCGAGGTTTCCTATTTTTTTTCTTTTTTTTCTTGTTTTTTTTTCTTCCTTCTCTTCTTGTTTACTCGATTCCATGTTCGTCCCACGAGTAGCAAGGGAATGTCGGTCGCCTGCAGCAGAGCTCCGCTTGCCACAGGAAGGCTATTAAAACCGGGAGATCGCCAAAGTACCCGGAGTCCGCATAATAGCGACTAAGCTTCCCCTTAGCCACGCAGTCCTCGGCTTATGCTCTTCCACCTTGACTTGGGGGGAGTTTTATTGTGGCTCCCAACCACTTGGCCGGCTGGTTAAGGCAAGCCCCCATAGCCGACTGGCAATAATATGTTACTGAACATGCATCAACTTTCGGCAATGTCTATATTTTGATTGTACAATTAATAAAAAAAGTCCTATATTTTGCTTAAATGACCACACTGTATATTTCATGCTGGGTTAAGGCAGTACATGACTGAGGCTCGTCTTAATAAAGACGATATTTATTTTGGAAAAATAAAGTTGTCAGTCTATTTTTTTTCCTTTACTTTTTAACACAATCTGTTGCTTGAATTCAATATTGCTGTAATTTCCTTTTGTTAGTGTCACACATTGTCTAACAAGAATATTTATAAACAAGGCTAGTGGAAGTCTCAAATTCTAGAAGATTGGGTTGACACCCCCACCACTCCTCTTGTGAAGTTGCCAGATTGGTCATGGCTCTGCTTACATTATATAGGTTGTGATGCCGCAGCATCTTGACACATTGCTTTAGTGCTTCGCTGCAAGATGTTTGTAGAGGGTGAAATATCTACAGTGAGTGACAGAACTGCCAAATGCTGTGAGAAATCCTTTAATTTACTTAATGGACGTGGTAGAGCTATACATCCTTAAATATTGCAACGTTGGAAAAAACATTTGAAATTGTCAATATGGCAGCATTGCTCCGCACTACGATGTAATTTCAATCATGGTACTTTAACAAAGCTGTATGCCAACCTACAACATCTGAAAAGACTACAGTTATATTTCAAAACATTAGACAAATGTGGCGGTGGAAAACGTTCCAATAAAAGTACCCGAGTCAAATGGATTGATATTCAAACGGCGTTTCAAAATCGAATTCGCACAGGTTCCATAGTAAACTTGAGTCACGTAGGCAGTTCTTTGACGACGCATTTATTCTCTTTAAATATCGTATAACTAGAATATTAAAGTCTTTTCACATCGTTAAGATAAATGCCGTATTTAATGGGGAATTTACTAAAATATCAACGTGAATAAATTCGAAGTGGGAAATGGTGGTGGATCCTATTTGCCTCTACCGATTGAAATTTCGAAAAAAAAAAGCCTGTGTTAATGTAAAAAATAATGATGAAGCTTGCTTTTTTTGGAGTGTTGTTTCCGCGCTCCATCATCCGGTAAACTATAAATATCATGCCGATCGAGCTAATTCATACCCACATTATAATCGGATATTAAAATTAGATGGAATAAATTTATTAATGACACTACCTCAAATATCAAAATTCGAGAAACTGAATGACATTTCTGTCAATGTGTACATTTTGGAGTTGGTAAATGAGTCTCCACGCCAATTTAACACTTCACCAGCTCGATTAACTAAAAATAAAATGGATAGACATGTCAATCTAATTCAAAACCAATATTTTTGAAAACTAGCGACTTTGAAGTTCCACCTGCTGATGATTCGAACGTCGATATAAAATATCATTATTGTTGGATTAAAGATTTATCTAGACTGATTTCGAAACAGTCAAGCAAACATAATGAACGAAAATATATATGTGAAAGATGTTTAAATTACTTTACATCTCAAGCTAAATTAGAGGAGCATACAGTTTATTGCGAGCAAATAAATAATTGTAAAATCGAGTTTCCGAAGAAGTATATCGAATTTAAAAATTTTGTTCATAAAGAACGCACCCCCTTCGTTTTGTATGCAGATTTTGAAGCAATGCTAAAACCCTACGGAGATTCTGATACCATGCTAAAAACTGATAAATATCAAAGACATGAAGCATTCAGTGCTGGTTATTATTTTAAGTGCTCCTTTGACAACTCGCTCTCTTTCTACAAAGGCTATCGTGGAGATGACTGTATGATATGGTTTGCTAACCAAATGGAAGAAATTGCTAATTTTGTATCATCCAAATTGAATCATGTTGAAGCTATAAGCCTTAAAGATGCCACTGCTAATTGTCATATTTGTGAGAAAAAATTCAATGCCAATGATACCATTGTCCGCGATCACTGTCACCTGACTTCTGTATTTCGCGGTTATGCGCACCAGGCATGCAACTTAGACTATAAGAACTCGTTCGTAGTTCCCGTAATTTTTCACAACCTTAGTGGATATGACAGTCACTTTATAATACGAGAACTTGCCAAACGGAATCATGTTACACTACTTCCTGTAAATAATGAAAAATATATTAGCTTTACAATGTTCGACAATGAAACAAATATTAAATTTCGGTTCATTGATTCTTTCAAGTTCTTGACCTTCTCTCTAGACAAACTCGCATCATCTCTAAATACTTTCGAAAATACTAGAAATGAATTTCCTTCTGAAAATTTTGAGTTGCTAACTAAGAAAGGTGTTTTTTGTTATGATTACATCGATTCGCTGGAAACCTCATTACCACCTATCCAAAATTTCTATAAATTAAATGATTATAATATTGACGAAAAGGATTACAAGCATGCTCAATTAGTTTGGACGAGTTTTGGTATTAAGACTTTGGGCGGGTATTGTGATCTATATATGAAAAGTGACGTGCTTTTGTTGAGTGATATATTCGAGCATTTTAGAACCACTTGTCTTCGAAATTATGGCTTAGATCCGGCCTTGTACTATACTTTACCTGGATACAGTTGGGATTGCATGCTTAAATATACGAAATGTAAATTAGAAACCTTCCAAGACAGCTATATCTTAATGTTTTTCGAGAGGGCAGTTCGAGGTGGTGTAAGCCAATAGTCAATAGAAAGTGTGGAAGTAAAACCTTGTAGGGTGAACAGCAGCGACATGATTGATGAATTCCAACCTCAAGTACCACTTTTATAGAAAAACTCCCCAAAAATATTAGTAAAACACACACAAACAAATAATATTTTTATCTTCACAATTTTACATTTCTAAACCTTCATATAATGTTGCAGTCTCTCATTCATTCTTCAGAAAAAATAATATTAGTCGATTTGCCGACAGGGCCCAAGCTGGTTAAAAAGTACCTTTTGTTGTCACCATTCAAACTGTCGATTCGTTCTTGAGTTAGTTCATCCGTAAACCGCTGGGGCAGAATGGTCTTGAAGTCGGCAAACTCCACAACCACCTTTCATCCATACTTAGTACTTATTCTCTTAAAACTCTGAATCTCAAATTTTTCATTTACTTCCAAATCTCGAACGTTCACCAGATTTTTTAACAACAAATTCTTGTTTAAATTATTTAAGAACATGTTTAGTTTGCTGCAAACACTGATGCTCTTAGTTGAACCACACGCACCTATATAGCTATTCTTGGAGTGGGGGAGCTCTCCCACCACCAAACCCCTATGAGAGTTCTAAGCCAGGCAAGTCTGACAGGTTTGGCTTAGAACTCTCTTTGTCTTTCTACTAATGGCTACTCTACTATGTTTTCAGTTCGCCTTCAGGTTATGTTTCCGTACAAAAAGGTACAAAAGGAATAAGACCCTATTTGCAATTATTGTGAATTCATAACTATTAAATATGTGGAAGGTAACATCGTTTGCAGGCGTTATCAAAAAGTATTAAAATAATATTTCTTACAAATAGGTTATCTTACTTAGATAAAAAATCACGAAATTTTCTATGCGATTTTCCCAAAAACGTATACCTTTTTACTTAGAAATAATATCTAGTGGATTCTTATAGTAGATCCAAAATTTTGAAAAAGCACCTACCCATAAGGGGCTATTACGAAAGCGTAGAAAGGCCACACCATTTTTTCATTTCAATTTCCGAATTTAATGTCGGAATTCCGACTTTTTTCTCGGAATTCCGACTTTAATTTCGGAATTGCGACTTTTTTCTCGGAATTCCGACTTTAATCTCGGAATTACGACTTTTTTCTCGGAATTCTGGTAATAACGAACCCAAATAGGTATACAGGGTGTTTCATTAAGGGTGAAGAGGTACCATATCTCAGGAATTAATAGTCCTGGAGCTTTAGGCAAAAGTGTTCTTCAGTAATGTGGTCACGAACAATCTCTGTAACTAATGAAGGTATATATATATAAAAAAATTTCTTGTAAAAGTTCAGAAATCGGCACTGAAGTAGCCCATTATTGTACGATTTTTTCAATAAGTAGGCCTTGGCGAGATGTAAATATCAAACGTCAGACGCGGAGCCATCGCCCGTCAAAAACGACCAAATATTCAAAAGCCGGATAATAAAGGCCCACTTAACTTTTCGTACACACTGCGAAATTGTTACCTATAGCACCGCAATCTTTCAGTATAAATATTTTAATAGGTTTGAATATCAATAGATTTGTTATGGAGGCAGCACAAGAGACAGCCAGTTTGGATTTTCTGTCAGAATGTACCGTGTCTCATCATACTTGACCTAAGCAGATAGAGCGATCGTCAAAGTCAAGCAATGCCGCGCGTAGTTGGTTCATGGACGTGTGATCCCTTATGATTATTTTTTCGCCTATAATAAAACATTTTATTTTTCCGATTTCAAAAAAATATAATATCTATGTACCTGGGCACTGAAGTTCTTTTTATGACTCGTGGAATTTAGTTGCCGAGGCCTCTTGCCGAGGCAAATAAACCAAGTTGAACTTCAGTGCCTTGGTATATAAATAACTATTATTGCACTCTTCAAGCTCTTCAAATAGAGGTGAAACGGGCGGATAAACCTTGACTTGAAAAAATCCATCTAACTCCGGTTTGGCTTAACCGAATTGGTTGAATTAGTGCTTTTTGAAGAGAGCTTTCTTTCTTCTATCAAATGATTGTCCAATAAGGTCATTTTAAATTTCGTGGTCACCGCTAGAGGGCGCAATTTGAAAATCTCCCTTTTATTACAATTTTCTCCCAAATTTTAAATGCAATGAAATATTTATTCCGTTATAATCAAAAAGTATATTAAATTTACCACAAAAAATACCAAAGGTTCAAATCGATATCTTCATTAGTTTCGGAGTTATCACCAAAAGAATAATTATTAACATATGCGTTATTTGAAAGAAGGTAGGTATTTGTTGTTAAAGATTTCAGTGGTCAAGACTCAAGCATGCCATGAAATAGATAAAAATCTGCTTGAGCTTTCCTTATTTTCTCACTTTTTATTCCTTTAAACGTATTTCTAATTTAGTTACCTACTTTACCTGTCGAATTGATATAAAATTATCTCGGAAATCATCTAGAAAGCCAAGAAACAAAATCGTTTGGTCTCTCTAGGGCAGCAAAAAAGTAAACGTCACATGAATAAAGCTTTAATATTAGTATTGTATCAAATCGTGAATTTTTGTAAATTTTGATTTAACACTGTGTGTTGCATTTATTAAAAATGCCTTATACGAATGCCGAGGCTTACGATGTGCTTGCCGTTTGCCGTAGATATATTTTCAATGTTTTGAACATGCTCCACTTGCGGAACGTATATGAATACGCTTTCAGGTATTTACGAAAAGCTCAAGCAGATTTTTATTTATTTCATATGGCTTGCTTGACCACGGAAATCTTTGACAAGAAGTACCTACCTTCTTCTTTCAAATATCATGTTAATAATTATTATTCTTTTGGTGATAATTCCGAACCTTTGCATTTTTTGTTGCGAATTTAATCTACTTTTCGATTATAACAGAATAAATATGTCATTACATTTAAAAATGTTGGAGAAAATTGTAGTAAAAAGGAAATTTTTCTAGCGGTGACCACGAAATTTGAAATGACCTTACTGCACAATCATTTGATAGAAGTAGGAAAGCTCTAATTAACAAGCCCAAATTTGACCAATTCGGTTAAGCCAAACCGGAGTTTCACCTCTATTTTTGAACAGCTAGAGCAAACCTTTCCAGAACTGGCTCAAACCTCGAACCAATCAAAACACAAAAAAATAATTCTATAACTATTTGGTGAATGATTGATAGCTGGTTTGAGAACTGTTCAATACTCTGTTAGAACAAACCTTATACATATAACATTGTAGGTGCCTCTTATAATTACCTACACTGTTACAAACAGCCCTTCAAGGTCATCGTACCAGCATAGACGTAACTAGGTCGTATTCTTAGGGGGGGCTGATCAGGACCGGCTCAAGATTTTGCGGGGCCGGGTGCCGCATGAAAATGCGGGGCCCCGACAAGGAATTATTTGATCCATTAAGAAGAAATTTTTGAAAGTCGGTACGCTACTTACAAAGGTACGTATATTTTTTACATGTCATTCTGTAAAATGGTAAGCCGGGGCTACGAGTTTGGATCACTTCTGTGACGTAGATATATAGGAATTAATTTCAAGTGGTGGAGGGACAATTTTTGTGTCTTTTTTTAAAACAAGGCCACTTAAAATAATTCTAAAAAATGCGCCGCAGGCGAAATTTTTAAAAAATCTGAAGAAAAATTACATAAAATTAGCCTTGGGAAATCCCAATATCTTCAAATTTACAAACTGGAGTGAATATTTTCAAATTCCGAAATGCGGGTTCGGTCCCGCCCTTCTAAATACGTTACTGATTGGATCACCCTGTACCACCCTTGAGGTGCCACACCCAAAAACGTTAATTTTAAGGCTTCAAAAAATAATGTATAGGTCTATCTACTGGTAATTTTGAATTATATTTAATTCATTTAAGAAAAAACATTATGAAAAAGTAGAGGTTTCCGAGTAGAAACCAGAGAAAAAATAAATTTCTCTCGGCAGCAGGCACGGTGTGTTCGCTCTCGCTTGCGCGTTTAAATTTCAGTCGGATTTTGTGGGGGCACAAGGCGCAAGATTCCGCAAGAGCAAGCGATTCGTCGAAACTGGTGAATTTAAAAAGGCGCGTGCGGTGTTCGCCGTGTTGCGTAACGTTGCGTTGTCAGAATGTTAGATCTATCCTGTTTACGAGAAGCATATCTTCGCACATCCTTTACATTTTAGGGAGGGCTAATAGAAATGTAGGGGGGCTAAGCCTCCCCCTAGCCCCCCCCCCTAGTTACGTCTATGCGTACCAGCTTTTGTCGTATGCTGATGGAAGTAATGCCACCGCTTAATATGAAATTAAGCTGTAGTAATGCTTTGTTGAGACTATTTGACAAATTGGTTGAATTGTTTTTATAAATATTACATTTAAAGTAGGCATTACAGCATAATATGTGTATGCATATCTATACCTAAATTATTTTGTAATCACATTTTTATACTCTCCTTATTGTATTCCCCAATTCATGTATTATCAGAACTTCAAACATTACCTTATTTTAACTCCCGTTATTATGCCAATGTTAAATTTTTGACTTTTGCCATTATTAAAAAATTTAATTTAAAGAAAGTTAGTCAGAGTATAAGAAAGATTCTGCGCATTTTCAAGTTTTTAATTGTCTGAATACAAAGGGCCTTATCGAGATTTGGAATGGTGGATTGCAATAAAGTATAGGTACCTATATCAACGCCTATATCATAAGACAAAGTTTTATGCCAAATTCAACAGAAAAGGAAGAAACCGATAAGATTTCCTATACCTTGAGGCAGTTGGAGCCCTCTTATATGGGACTCCGAAGCCTCAAAAAAGTACTTTTTTCCCCTTACGTATAGGAAACTGCGCTTCTAAAATAGTTGCCTAAATCATAGGTATCATCTTTTTCTGCACTATATACTTATATAGAACTTTCATGTGGTGGGTATATATAAGCGAAACCTTGTGAAACCTTGAAATTTAGCGGAAGCAAAAAAATATTATCTACTTTTCTAGTCGCGTACCATTTTTTTTATTATTAAGAATATGATAATCCTTAAGGAAAAATAAAAGAAAACTTAAAAAAATGAAGTTTGACAAAAACGAAAACCGCTAGGATTTCGATACGCAAGTGTATACCTAAGTAGGTATACATGAAAAATCTCCTTTTTAAATCTTCTAGAAGAGTTTTTAAATTATTGCTGATAAAGTTTGAACCACTCTGTATAGAGATTATTAAAAAACCTTATACTTATGCAGCTATCATCGGTATGGATTAAAAGACAACTTCTTCCAACAAAATTCATAAATATGCCTGACATTAAAAAAACGAAACTTGGAACGTTAACTCAAAAAATAACTTGAACAACTTTGTTTTCTGAGCTTTCGGGGAATAAATCTTCCTCCTTTCTAAAAGATAATGTCCCAAAGAAATTTGCGACAATATCCGTATAGGTACCTATATACAGGGTGGAACTGAATCATGGTACTACACCCCACTTTTTTGCCTTGTTTTTTGAGATACAATTTTGAAATTTGGCATGTCGATGTTACTTTATAAATGTCACTTTTTGACGTGTAAATTCATTTATTTCCGCTTCCGGTTTTACCGGAAGTGACATTCACTTTTGTTTTTTAAATGGAACACCCTGTATATTATTTAAGTTTCGGATTCTCCTCGATGTACTGAAACCAACGATGCCTCACAAGTGACATTTTGGCTGACAGAAAGTGGTTTTTCTTTAACTTATTTGGATTTGCAATAATAAACTATAAAGGTGGCTATGAAATTTTAACATCAAATATTTATTGAAAACAATGTCAATACAAACAAATGGCAACTCTGCACCGATTTTATAGTAAGTGTTCGAAATGCCCGCCATTCACTTGAATGCATTTTTGGATTCAACATATCCACTTTTTCTGATCTTGTGTAAGTTTGCAGCATTTTGCAAACACTATTTTTGCAGTTGTTTTAATTGACAACACATTGATACCGTAGTTTATTATAAGAGAAGTACTTTTCTGTAGACAGACGGTTTGACAGTTCATTAAAGATGTTCAGTTTGTCGAAGTTCATTTGTTTCATAGCCACCTTTAGTTTATTATTGCAAATCCAAATAAGTTAAAGAAAAACCACTTTCTGTCAGCCAAAATGTCACTTGTGAGGCATCGTTGGTTTCAGTACATCGAGGAGAATCCGAAACATAAATAATATACAGGGTGTTCCATTTAAAAAACAAAAGTGAATGTCACTTTCGGTAAAACCGGAAGCGGAAATAAATGAATTTACACGTCAAAAAGTGACATTTATAAAGTAACATCGACATGCCAAATTTCAAAATTGCATCTCAAAAAACAAGGGAAAAAAGTGGGGTGTACCATGATTCAGTTCCACCCTGTATATGGACATTCAAAATTCAACCAAAAACGCGAAAATAAAGGTATTTCGAAATTTTGTAACATGCACGATATAAATATATCTACCTATTTGGCTTCGTTCTTACCAGAATTCCTAGAAAAAAGTCGGAATTCCGAGATTAAACTCGGAATTCCGAGAAAAAAGTCGGAATTCCCAGAAAAAAGTCGGAATTCCGAGAAAAAATCGGAATTTCGATCAGAGCTGGGCAGGGCTTGAGTGCTTTGTGCTTGCAAAAGTGCTTCAAGCTCTTTGAGGGCTTGAAAGCCCTGTGCTCGAAGCTCTTTCTTATTTCTGACGTAATCGGGATTTGGTAATCGAATTACTTCATAAAAGTGCTTGGTAATTTGTAATTGAAAAAAAGGAATTTAAGCCCTTTCAATGTTCTTCAATTACTTTTTAATTTCTACACGGGCTTGCAAGCACAAAAAAAGCTTCAAGCACTTTTTAAGTGCTTCAGGCCCTCCCAAATATTTACGAGTCCTTTTAAAAAATTATAGCATTATTGAAAAAACGTGTCCAGTGTTCAGTAACCAGCGCCGCCATAGCGCGTCATAAGGAATATATTGATTTTTGGGGGTTTTCTTTTAATAATAGTAGGCCATGGAATAAGCCCATTTCACAAAATTGTACCCTGAAATGTGGAGCTCTTCAAGTACTATAGATTGAAGAAAAAAATTTGAAGATCGGCCAATCTTTCGAAAAATATACACAGTAAAAAATTTGCCCGTGTAAAGCATAAAAAACTGCTGGGTAAACTTTTCTCGTGTAAATTTATACACCAAATTTCGTTAAAATGGATTATTTTTACCAACTTGCTTTTGGTAAATCTATTTTTTTCCACAGAAAATGCCTTCTGATGTAAAAAATACACGAGCGGGTGTTGAAAATACACGGTGTGTTTCTAAAAACACATATCTTAAAATTAAATCGAGTGATTAGCCACTACCAAGTATCAAGTAAATATCAAAGTTTAAGCATTTCAAATATGTTAGTCGTATATTTAATAACTGTCTGTACATTAAAAAAAAAGTTAAATAAATGAATTTTTAAAGTGACTTTCTATAAAAATCCTACCTCCTATCATAGTATTGACTAGCCCAAAAAGCACCTACTACCTACACCATGGTAGGTAGTAGGATAAGAAGTACTTCTTATCCAAGTTTCGATTTTTAATTGTATACAGGGTGTTTAATAAATATAAGGCAAAAATTCAAGTGTTTTTCGATGGGTTACTTTAAGAATATTTTTTCATTTGATAGTTTTCTCAAAAGACGCTTTTGTTTCGAAGATATGCAAAGCTATCCCTAAAGGTTTTTCGACAAAAACAATATTTTGAATGTTAGCTATCGACTTTAAACAATTGAGTCTATGCATTGCAACATATTTTATTAGAATAATAATTTTAAAAATAAAAAAAAATGTCGATAAACCTTCATCGCTGTGTATATCGCCGAAACAAGACTGCTGTCCTAGAATCGTCAATGGAACAAAATATACTTACCTAAAATAACCCATAGGGAATAACCCCTTGAATTTTTGCCATATTTTTAGTAAACACCCTGTATATGGGTAAAAACCGTATTATGAAACACCAGATGACGTCAAATTTGTACACGGAAAATAGTAAATTTTACACTAAAGGCGTGTAATATGCTACACACGCCCGTGTAAAATATTCGTGTAAAAATTCAAATTTTACCAAAACGAAAGTGGTTAATTTAACCAGAATCCGTGTGGACTTAATGTGACCACTTTTAGTGTTTTCATTTTACCAAAATTTTTTACTGTGTAGGTACGGAATTGTCTCGACTCAAAGTGAAATAAACAACTGTATAAGGGTCTATTTCTATTTTAACGTTAAGACCAAGTTGAGGAACTGTGTAATTCAATCATTAATTCAATCAAACTTGCCCTCTGCTTTTTCAATTTTACTTTTAATTTTAAAGTATACAGAATATAACATAACTATAGGTACCTATATAACGATATACCCATAACCCATACACATCATAACCATATCACATCATATCCCGCTTTTATTATAGGGGAGAGGAGGGTAAGATGACGATTGGGGTAAGATGACGAATTGCTTACCAAATCTCCCTCACTGTAGATGGCACTCTTGTCTGTGTTGTCATAGGGCGCCCACAACACTCGTCACGCTCTGACATAATTCTGACCTTGTTCGCTAGATGCCGCCCAAATCATTACCGAATTTGTCTGGCCGCCGTATACCGTTCTAAAAATTCTGTGAAGATATATAGCGTTTCTATAAGAACTGGTAAGTTATTTCATGTCTGTCTTGTTTAATTTTCTAAATATATGTTAAACTAACATAGCTTGTAGACGTATAATGTTTATTAGATGTTGTTTTAAAATAATTTTCAACCATAACCTAAAAAATGACACCTTCGGGTAAGATGACGAATTCACACTGAGGATAAGATGGCGAATTCGTCATCTTACCCGCCATGCAAGTATTTGCCATAGTGAAGTTGAAGGGCCCGCAGTTGGTTGCCCTTCTTTCTTGGTCCGCTTAGGATCTGGTTTTTCTGGGGTGGTCCCATCAGACCGAAGCCTCTTTGGTCCTTTATCCCCCGTTGACGATGGCATTGGTAGGAGGGCTTTTTGTCTGGCCTCTTCAGCCGGAAGCCCTTGCGCCAAAAGGTACTTAAACCTTTTCTTGGCAGCTCCGCTCAGTCGGATTTTCCCCTTACCCTTGATGTTTAGGGCATTTAGAGATTTTCCGATCTCTTCGTCGCTGCTTTTCAGCAGTTCTTCCTCTGCCCTCTGGTCAGGATTTTCTGCCTGTTCCATGGGTTCAGCGAGGTTTCCTATTTTTTTTCATTTTTTTCTTGTTTTTTTTTCTTCCTTCTCTTCTTGTTTACTCGATTCCATGTTCGTCCCACGAGTAGCAAGGGAATGTCGGTCGCCTGCAGCAGAGCTCCGCTTGCCACAGGAAGGCTATTAAAACCGGGAGATCGCCAAAGTACCCGGAGTCCGCATAATAGCGACTAAGCTTCCCCTTAGCCACGCAGTCCTCGGCTTATGCTCTTCCACCTTGACTTGGGGGGAGTTTTATTGTGGCTCCCAACCACTTGGCCGGCTGGTTAAGGCAAGCCCCCATAGCCGACTGGCAATAATATGTTACTGAACATGCATCAACTTTCGGCAATGTCTATATTTTGATTGTACAATTAATAAAAAAAGTCCTATATTTTGCTTAAATGACCACACTGTATATTTCATGCTGGGTTAAGGCAGTACATGACTGAGGCTCGTCTTAATAAAGACGATATTTATTTTGGAAAAATAAAGTTGTCAGTCTATTTTTTTTCCTTTACTTTTTAACACAATCTGTTGCTTGAATTCAATATTGCTGTAATTTCCTTTTGTTAGTGTCACACATTGTCTAACAAGAATATTTATAAACAAGGCTAGTGGAAGTCTCAAATTCTAGAAGATTGGGTTGACACCCCCACCACTCCTCTTGTGAAGTTGCCAGATTGGTCATGGCTCTGCTTACATTATATAGGTTGTGATGCCGCAGCATCTTGACACATTGCTTTAGTGCTTCGCTGCAAGATGTTTGTAGAGGGTGAAATATCTACAGTGAGTGACAGAACTGCCAAATGCTGTGAGAAATCCTTTAATTTACTTAATGGACGTGGTAGAGCTATACATCCTTAAATATTGCAACGTTGGAAAAAACATTTGAAATTGTCAATATGGCAGCATTGCTCCGCACTACGATGTAATTTCAATCATGGTACTTTAACAAAGCTGTATGCCAACCTACAACATCTGAAAAGACTACAGTTATATTTCAAAACATTAGACAAATGTGGCGGTGGAAAACGTTCCAATAAAAGTACCCGAGTCAAATGGATTGATATTCAAACGGCGTTTCAAAATCGAATTCGCACAGGTTCCATAGTAAACTTGAGTCACGTAGGCAGTTCTTTGACGACGCATTTATTCTCTTTAAATATCGTATAACTAGAATATTAAAGTCTTTTCACATCGTTAAGATAAATGCCGTATTTAATGGGGAATTTACTAAAATATCAACGTGAATAAATTCGAAGTGGGAAATGGTGGTGGATCCTATTTGCCTCTACCGATTGAAATTTCGAAAAAAAAAAGCCTGTGTTAATGTAAAAAATAATGATGAAGCTTGCTTTTTTTGGAGTGTTGTTTCCGCGCTCCATCATCCGGTAAACTATAAATATCATGCCGATCGAGCTAATTCATACCCACATTATAATCGGATATTAAAATTAGATGGAATAAATTTATTAATGACACTACCTCAAATATCAAAATTCGAGAAACTGAATGACATTTCTGTCAATGTGTACATTTTGGAGTTGGTAAATGAGTCTCCACGCCAATTTAACACTTCACCAGCTCGATTAACTAAAAATAAAATGGATAGACATGTCAATCTAATTCAAAACCAATATTTTTGAAAACTAGCGACTTTGAAGTTCCACCTGCTGATGATTCGAACGTCGATATAAAATATCATTATTGTTGGATTAAAGATTTATCTAGACTGATTTCGAAACAGTCAAGCAAACATAATGAACGAAAATATATATGTGAAAGATGTTTAAATTACTTTACATCTCAAGCTAAATTAGAGGAGCATACAGTTTATTGCGAGCAAATAAATAATTGTAAAATCGAGTTTCCGAAGAAGTATATCGAATTTAAAAATTTTGTTCATAAAGAACGCACCCCCTTCGTTTTGTATGCAGATTTTGAAGCAATGCTAAAACCCTACGGAGATTCTGATACCATGCTAAAAACTGATAAATATCAAAGACATGAAGCATTCAGTGCTGGTTATTATTTTAAGTGCTCCTTTGACAACTCGCTCTCTTTCTACAAAGGCTATCGTGGAGATGACTGTATGATATGGTTTGCTAACCAAATGGAAGAAATTGCTAATTTTGTATCATCCAAATTGAATCATGTTGAAGCTATAAGCCTTAAAGATGCCACTGCTAATTGTCATATTTGTGAGAAAAAATTCAATGCCAATGATACCATTGTCCGCGATCACTGTCACCTGACTTCTGTATTTCGCGGTTATGCGCACCAGGCATGCAACTTAGACTATAAGAACTCGTTCGTAGTTCCCGTAATTTTTCACAACCTTAGTGGATATGACAGTCACTTTATAATACGAGAACTTGCCAAACGGAATCATGTTACACTACTTCCTGTAAATAATGAAAAATATATTAGCTTTACAATGTTCGACAATGAAACAAATATTAAATTTCGGTTCATTGATTCTTTCAAGTTCTTGACCTTCTCTCTAGACAAACTCGCATCATCTCTAAATACTTTCGAAAATACTAGAAATGAATTTCCTTCTGAAAATTTTGAGTTGCTAACTAAGAAAGGTGTTTTTTGTTATGATTACATCGATTCGCTGGAAACCTCATTACCACCTATCCAAAATTTCTATAAATTAAATGATTATAATATTGACGAAAAGGATTACAAGCATGCTCAATTAGTTTGGACGAGTTTTGGTATTAAGACTTTGGGCGGGTATTGTGATCTATATATGAAAAGTGACGTGCTTTTGTTGAGTGATATATTCGAGCATTTTAGAACCACTTGTCTTCGAAATTATGGCTTAGATCCGGCCTTGTACTATACTTTACCTGGATACAGTTGGGATTGCATGCTTAAATATACGAAATGTAAATTAGAAACCTTCCAAGACAGCTATATCTTAATGTTTTTCGAGAGGGCAGTTCGAGGTGGTGTAAGCCAATAGTCAATAGAAAGTGTGGAAGTAAAACCTTGTAGGGTGAACAGCAGCGACATGATTGATGAATTCCAACCTCAAGTACCACTTTTATAGAAAAACTCCCCAAAAATATTAGTAAAACACACACAAACAAATAATATTTTTATCTTCACAATTTTACATTTCTAAACCTTCATATAATGTTGCAGTCTCTCATTCATTCTTCAGAAAAAATAATATTAGTCGATTTGCCGACAGGGCCCAAGCTGGTTAAAAAGTACCTTTTGTTGTCACCATTCAAACTGTCGATTCGTTCTTGAGTTAGTTCATCCGTAAACCGCTGGGGCAGAATGGTCTTGAAGTCTGCAAACTCCACAACCACCTTTCATCCATACTTAGTACTTATTCTCTTAAAACTCTGAATCTCAAATTTTTCATTTACTTCCAAATCTCGAACGTTCACCAGATTTTTTAACAACAAATTCTTGTTTAAATTATTTAAGAACATGTTTAGTTTGCTGCAAACACTGATGCTCTTAGTTGAACCACACGCACCTATATAGCTATTCTTGGAGTGGGGGAGCTCTCCCACCACCAAACCCCTATGAGAGTTCTAAGCCAGGCAAGTCTGACAGGTTTGGCTTAGAACTCTCTTTGTCTTTCTACTAATGGCTACTCTACTATGTTTTCAGTTCGCCTTCAGGTTATGTTTCCGTACAAAAAGGTACAAAAGGAATAAGACCCTATTTGCAATTATTGTGAATTCATAACTATTAAATATGTGGAAGGTAACATCGTTTGCAGGCGTTATCAAAAAGTATTAAAATAATATTTCTTACAAATAGGTTATCTTACTTAGATAAAAAATCACGAAATTTTCTATGCGATTTTCCCAAAAACGTATACCTTTTTACTTAGAAATAATATCTAGTGGATTCTTATAGTAGATCCAAAATTTTGAAAAAGCACCTACCCATAAGGGGCTATTACGAAAGCGTAGAAAGGCCACACCATTTTTTCATTTCAATTTCCGAATTTAATGTCGGAATTCCGACTTTTTTCTCGGAATTCCGACTTTAATTTCGGAATTGCGACTTTTTTCTCGGAATTCCGACTTTAATCTCGGAATTACGACTTTTTTCTCGGAATTCTGGTAATAACGAACCCAAATAGGTATACAGGGTGTTTCATTAAGGGTGAAGAGGTACCATATCTCAGGAATTAATAGTCCTGGAGCTTTAGGCAAAAGTGTTCTTCAGTAATGTGGTCACGAACAATCTCTGTAACTAATGAAGGTATATATATATAAAAAAATTTCTTGTAAAAGTTCAGAAATCGGCACTGAAGTAGCCCATTATTGTACGATTTTTTCAATAAGTAGGCCTTGGCGAGATGTAAATATCAAACGTCAGACGCGGAGCCATCGCCCGTCAAAAACGACCAAATATTCAAAAGCCGGATAATAAAGGCCCACTTAACTTTTCGTACACACTGCGAAATTGTTACCTATAGCACCGCAATCTTTCAGTATAAATATTTTAATAGGTTTGAATATCAATAGATTTGTTATGGAGGCAGCACAAGAGACAGCCAGTTTGGATTTTCTGTCAGAATGTACCGTGTCTCGTCATACTTGACCTAAGCAGATAGAGCGATCGTCAAAGTCAAGCAATGCCGCGCGTAGTTGGTTCATGGACGTGTGATCCCTTATGATTATTTTTTCGCCTATAATAAAACATTTTATTTTTCCGATTTCAAAAAAATATAATATCTATGTACCTGGGCACTGAAGTTCTTTTTATGACTCGTGGAATTTAGTTGCCGAGGCCTCTTGCCGAGGCAAATAAACCAAGTTGAACTTCAGTGCCTTGGTATATAAATAACTATTATTGCACTCTTCAAGCTCTTCAAATAGAGGTGAAACGGGCGGATAAACCTTGACTTGAAAAAATCCATCTAACTCCGGTTTGGCTTAACCGAATTGGTTGAATTAGTGCTTTTTGAAGAGAGCTTTCTTTCTTCTATCAAATGATTGTCCAATAAGGTCATTTTAAATTTCGTGGTCACCGCTAGAGGGCGCAATTTGAAAATCTCCCTTTTATTACAATTTTCTCCCAAATTTTAAATGCAATGAAATATTTATTCCGTTATAATCAAAAAGTATATTAAATTTACCACAAAAAATACCAAAGGTTCAAATCGATATCTTCATTAGTTTCGGAGTTATCACCAAAAGAATAATTATTAACATATGCGTTATTTGAAAGAAGGTAGGTATTTGTTGTTAAAGATTTCAGTGGTCAAGACTCAAGCATGCCATGAAATAGATAAAAATCTGCTTGAGCTTTCCTTATTTTCTCACTTTTTATTCCTTTAAACGTATTTCTAATTTAGTTACCTACTTTACCTGTCGAATTGATATAAAATTATCTCGGAAATCATCTAGAAAGCCAAGAAACAAAATCGTTTGGTCTCTCTAGGGCAGCAAAAAAGTAAACGTCACATGAATAAAGCTTTAATATTAGTATTGTATCAAATCGTGAATTTTTGTAAATTTTGATTTAACACTGTGTGTTGCATTTATTAAAAATGCCTTATACGAATGCCGAGGCTTACGATGTGCTTGCCGTTTGCCGTAGATATATTTTCAATGTTTTGAACATGCTCCACTTGCGGAACGTATATGAATACGCTTTCAGGTATTTACGAAAAGCTCAAGCAGATTTTTATTTATTTCATATGGCTTGCTTGACCACGGAAATCTTTGACAAGAAGTACCTACCTTCTTCTTTCAAATATCATGTTAATAATTATTATTCTTTTGGTGATAATTCCGAACCTTTGCATTTTTTGTTGCGAATTTAATCTACTTTTCGATTATAACAGAATAAATATGTCATTACATTTAAAAATGTTGGAGAAAATTGTAGTAAAAAGGAAATTTTTCTAGCGGTGACCACGAAATTTGAAATGACCTTACTGCACAATCATTTGATAGAAGTAGGAAAGCTCTAATTAACAAGCCCAAATTTGACCAATTCGGTTAAGCCAAACCGGAGTTTCACCTCTATTTTTGAACAGCTAGAGCAAACCTTTCCAGAACTGGCTCAAACCTCGAACCAATCAAAACACAAAAAAATAATTCTATAACTATTTGGTGAATGATTGATAGCTGGTTTGAGAACTGTTCAATACTCTGTTAGAACAAACCTTATACATATAACATTGTAGGTGCCTCTTATAATTACCTACACTGTTACAAACAGCCCTTCAAGGTCATCGTACCAGCATAGACGTAACTAGGTCGTATTCTTAGGGGGGGCTGATCAGGACCGGCTCAAGATTTTGCGGGGCCGGGTGCCGCATGAAAATGCGGGGCCCCGACAAGGAATTATTTGATCCATTAAGAAGAAATTTTTGAAAGTCGGTACGCTACTTACAAAGGTACGTATATTTTTTACATGTCATTCTGTAAAATGGTAAGCCGGGGCTACGAGTTTGGATCACTTCTGTGACGTAGATATATAGGAATTAATTTCAAGTGGTGGAGGGACAATTTTTGTGTCTTTTTTTAAAACAAGGCCACTTAAAATAATTCTAAAAAATGCGCCGCAGGCGAAATTTTTAAAAAATCTGAAGAAAAATTACATAAAATTAGCCTTGGGAAATCCCAATATCTTCAAATTTACAAACTGGAGTGAATATTTTCAAATTCCGAAATGCGGGTTCGGTCCCGCCCTTCTAAATACGTTACTGATTGGATCACCCTGTACCACCCTTGAGGTGCCACACCCAAAAACGTTAATTTTAAGGCTTCAAAAAATAATGTATAGGTCTATCTACTGGTAATTTTGAATTATATTTAATTCATTTAAGAAAAAACATTATGAAAAAGTAGAGGTTTCCGAGTAGAAACCAGAGAAAAAATAAATTTCTCTCGGCAGCAGGCACGGTGTGTTCGCTCTCGCTTGCGCGTTTAAATTTCAGTCGGATTTTGTGGGGGCACAAGGCGCAAGATTCCGCAAGAGCAAGCGATTCGTCGAAACTGGTGAATTTAAAAAGGCGCGTGCGGTGTTCGCCGTGTTGCGTAACGTTGCGTTGTCAGAATGTTAGATCTATCCTGTTTACGAGAAGCATATCTTCGCACATCCTTTACATTTTAGGGAGGGCTAATAGAAATGTAGGGGGGCTAAGCCTCCCCCTAGCCCCCCCCCCTAGTTACGTCTATGCGTACCAGCTTTTGTCGTATGCTGATGGAAGTAATGCCACCGCTTAATATGAAATTAAGCTGTAGTAATGCTTTGTTGAGACTATTTGACAAATTGGTTGAATTGTTTTTATAAATATTACATTTAAAGTAGGCATTACAGCATAATATGTGTATGCATATCTATACCTAAATTATTTTGTAATCACATTTTTATACTCTCCTTATTGTATTCCCCAATTCATGTATTATCAGAACTTCAAACATTACCTTATTTTAACTCCCGTTATTATGCCAATGTTAAATTTTTGACTTTTGCCATTATTAAAAAATTTAATTTAAAGAAAGTTAGTCAGAGTATAAGAAAGATTCTGCGCATTTTCAAGTTTTTAATTGTCTGAATACAAAGGGCCTTATCGAGATTTGGAATGGTGGATTGCAATAAAGTATAGGTACCTATATCAACGCCTATATCATAAGACAAAGTTTTATGCCAAATTCAACAGAAAAGGAAGAAACCGATAAGATTTCCTATACCTTGAGGCAGTTGGAGCCCTCTTATATGGGACTCCGAAGCCTCAAAAAAGTACTTTTTTCCCCTTACGTATAGGAAACTGCGCTTCTAAAATAGTTGCCTAAATCATAGGTATCATCTTTTTCTGCACTATATACTTATATAGAACTTTCATGTGGTGGGTATATATAAGCGAAACCTTGTGAAACCTTGAAATTTAGCGGAAGCAAAAAAATATTATCTACTTTTCTAGTCGCGTACCATTTTTTTTATTATTAAGAATATGATAATCCTTAAGGAAAAATAAAAGAAAACTTAAAAAAATGAAGTTTGACAAAAACGAAAACCGCTAGGATTTCGATACGCAAGTGTATACCTAAGTAGGTATACATGAAAAATCTCCTTTTTAAATCTTCTAGAAGAGTTTTTAAATTATTGCTGATAAAGTTTGAACCACTCTGTATAGAGATTATTAAAAAACCTTATACTTATGCAGCTATCATCGGTATGGATTAAAAGACAACTTCTTCCAACAAAATTCATAAATATGCCTGACATTAAAAAAACGAAACTTGGAACGTTAACTCAAAAAATAACTTGAACAACTTTGTTTTCTGAGCTTTCGGGGAATAAATCTTCCTCCTTTCTAAAAGATAATGTCCCAAAGAAATTTGCGACAATATCCGTATAGGTACCTATATACAGGGTGGAACTGAATCATGGTACTACACCCCACTTTTTTGCCTTGTTTTTTGAGATACAATTTTGAAATTTGGCATGTCGATGTTACTTTATAAATGTCACTTTTTGACGTGTAAATTCATTTATTTCCGCTTCCGGTTTTACCGGAAGTGACATTCACTTTTGTTTTTTAAATGGAACACCCTGTATATTATTTAAGTTTCGGATTCTCCTCGATGTACTGAAACCAACGATGCCTCACAAGTGACATTTTGGCTGACAGAAAGTGGTTTTTCTTTAACTTATTTGGATTTGCAATAATAAACTATAAAGGTGGCTATGAAATTTTAACATCAAATATTTATTGAAAACAATGTCAATACAAACAAATGGCAACTCTGCACCGATTTTATAGTAAGTGTTCGAAATGCCCGCCATTCACTTGAATGCATTTTTGGATTCAACATATCCACTTTTTCTGATCTTGTGTAAGTTTGCAGCATTTTGCAAACACTATTTTTGCAGTTGTTTTAATTGACAACACATTGATACCGTAGTTTATTATAAGAGAAGTACTTTTCTGTAGACAGACGGTTTGACAGTTCATTAAAGATGTTCAGTTTGTCGAAGTTCATTTGTTTCATAGCCACCTTTAGTTTATTATTGCAAATCCAAATAAGTTAAAGAAAAACCACTTTCTGTCAGCCAAAATGTCACTTGTGAGGCATCGTTGGTTTCAGTACATCGAGGAGAATCCGAAACATAAATAATATACAGGGTGTTCCATTTAAAAAACAAAAGTGAATGTCACTTTCGGTAAAACCGGAAGCGGAAATAAATGAATTTACACGTCAAAAAGTGACATTTATAAAGTAACATCGACATGCCAAATTTCAAAATTGCATCTCAAAAAACAAGGGAAAAAAGTGGGGTGTACCATGATTCAGTTCCACCCTGTATATGGACATTCAAAATTCAACCAAAAACGCGAAAATAAAGGTATTTCGAAATTTTGTAACATGCACGATATAAATATATCTACCTATTTGGCTTCGTTCTTACCAGAATTCCTAGAAAAAAGTCGGAATTCCGAGATTAAACTCGGAATTCCGAGAAAAAAGTCGGAATTCCCAGAAAAAAGTCGGAATTCCGAGAAAAAATCGGAATTTCGATCAGAGCTGGGCAGGGCTTGAGTGCTTTGTGCTTGCAAAAGTGCTTCAAGCTCTTTGAGGGCTTGAAAGCCCTGTGCTCGAAGCTCTTTCTTATTTCTGACGTAATCGGGATTTGGTAATCGAATTACTTCATAAAAGTGCTTGGTAATTTGTAATTGAAAAAAAGGAATTTAAGCCCTTTCAATGTTCTTCAATTACTTTTTAATTTCTACACGGGCTTGCAAGCACAAAAAAAGCTTCAAGCACTTTTTAAGTGCTTCAGGCCCTCCCAAATATTTACGAGTCCTTTTAAAAAATTATAGCATTATTGAAAAAACGTGTCCAGTGTTCAGTAACCAGCGCCGCCATAGCGCGTCATAAGGAATATATTGATTTTTGGGGGTTTTCTTTTAATAATAGTAGGCCATGGAATGCATTTCCCCCAAGCTCAAGCAGATTTTTATTTATTTCATATGGCTTGCTTGACCACGGAAATCTTTGACAAGAAGTACCTACCTTCTTCTTTCAAATATCATGTTAATAATTATTATTCTTTTGGTGATAATTCCGAACCTTTGCATTTTTTGTTGCGAATTTAATCTACTTTTCGATTATAACAGAATAAATATGTCATTACATTTAAAAATGTTGGAGAAAATTGTAGTAAAAAGGAAATTTTTCTAGCGGTGACCACGAAATTTGAAATGACCTTACTGCACAATCATTTGATAGAAGTAGGAAAGCTCTAATTAACAAGCCCAAATTTGACCAATTCGGTTAAGCCAAACCGGAGTTTCACCTCTATTTTTGAACAGCTAGAGCAAACCTTTCCAGAACTGGCTCAAACCTCGAACCAATCAAAACACAAAAAAATAATTCTATAACTATTTGGTGAATGATTGATAGCTGGTTTGAGAACTGTTCAATACTCTGTTAGAACAAACCTTATACATATAACATTGTAGGTGCCTCTTATAATTACCTACACTGTTACAAACAGCCCTTCAAGGTCATCGTACCAGCATAGACGTAACTAGGTCGTATTCTTAGGGGGGGCTGATCAGGACCGGCTCAAGATTTTGCGGGGCCGGGTGCCGCATGAAAATGCGGGGCCCCGACAAGGAATTATTTGATCCATTAAGAAGAAATTTTTGAAAGTCGGTACGCTACTTACAAAGGTACGTATATTTTTTACATGTCATTCTGTAAAATGGTAAGCCGGGGCTACGAGTTTGGATCACTTCTGTGACGTAGATATATAGGAATTAATTTCAAGTGGTGGAGGGACAATTTTTGTGTCTTTTTTTAAAACAAGGCCACTTAAAATAATTCTAAAAAATGCGCCGCAGGCGAAATTTTTAAAAAATCTGAAGAAAAATTACATAAAATTAGCCTTGGGAAATCCCAATATCTTCAAATTTACAAACTGGAGTGAATATTTTCAAATTCCGAAATGCGGGTTCGGTCCCGCCCTTCTAAATACGTTACTGATTGGATCACCCTGTACCACCCTTGAGGTGCCACACCCAAAAACGTTAATTTTAAGGCTTCAAAAAATAATGTATAGGTCTATCTACTGGTAATTTTGAATTATATTTAATTCATTTAAGAAAAAACATTATGAAAAAGTAGAGGTTTCCGAGTAGAAACCAGAGAAAAAATAAATTTCTCTCGGCAGCAGGCACGGTGTGTTCGCTCTCGCTTGCGCGTTTAAATTTCAGTCGGATTTTGTGGGGGCACAAGGCGCAAGATTCCGCAAGAGCAAGCGATTCGTCGAAACTGGTGAATTTAAAAAGGCGCGTGCGGTGTTCGCCGTGTTGCGTAACGTTGCGTTGTCAGAATGTTAGATCTATCCTGTTTACGAGAAGCATATCTTCGCACATCCTTTACATTTTAGGGAGGGCTAATAGAAATGTAGGGGGGCTAAGCCTCCCCCTAGCCCCCCCCCCTAGTTACGTCTATGCGTACCAGCTTTTGTCGTATGCTGATGGAAGTAATGCCACCGCTTAATATGAAATTAAGCTGTAGTAATGCTTTGTTGAGACTATTTGACAAATTGGTTGAATTGTTTTTATAAATATTACATTTAAAGTAGGCATTACAGCATAATATGTGTATGCATATCTATACCTAAATTATTTTGTAATCACATTTTTATACTCTCCTTATTGTATTCCCCAATTCATGTATTATCAGAACTTCAAACATTACCTTATTTTAACTCCCGTTATTATGCCAATGTTAAATTTTTGACTTTTGCCATTATTAAAAAATTTAATTTAAAGAAAGTTAGTCAGAGTATAAGAAAGATTCTGCGCATTTTCAAGTTTTTAATTGTCTGAATACAAAGGGCCTTATCGAGATTTGGAATGGTGGATTGCAATAAAGTATAGGTACCTATATCAACGCCTATATCATAAGACAAAGTTTTATGCCAAATTCAACAGAAAAGGAAGAAACCGATAAGATTTCCTATACCTTGAGGCAGTTGGAGCCCTCTTATATGGGACTCCGAAGCCTCAAAAAAGTACTTTTTTCCCCTTACGTATAGGAAACTGCGCTTCTAAAATAGTTGCCTAAATCATAGGTATCATCTTTTTCTGCACTATATACTTATATAGAACTTTCATGTGGTGGGTATATATAAGCGAAACCTTGTGAAACCTTGAAATTTAGCGGAAGCAAAAAAATATTATCTACTTTTCTAGTCGCGTACCATTTTTTTTATTATTAAGAATATGATAATCCTTAAGGAAAAATAAAAGAAAACTTAAAAAAATGAAGTTTGACAAAAACGAAAACCGCTAGGATTTCGATACGCAAGTGTATACCTAAGTAGGTATACATGAAAAATCTCCTTTTTAAATCTTCTAGAAGAGTTTTTAAATTATTGCTGATAAAGTTTGAACCACTCTGTATAGAGATTATTAAAAAACCTTATACTTATGCAGCTATCATCGGTATGGATTAAAAGACAACTTCTTCCAACAAAATTCATAAATATGCCTGACATTAAAAAAACGAAACTTGGAACGTTAACTCAAAAAATAACTTGAACAACTTTGTTTTCTGAGCTTTCGGGGAATAAATCTTCCTCCTTTCTAAAAGATAATGTCCCAAAGAAATTTGCGACAATATCCGTATAGGTACCTATATACAGGGTGGAACTGAATCATGGTACTACACCCCACTTTTTTGCCTTGTTTTTTGAGATACAATTTTGAAATTTGGCATGTCGATGTTACTTTATAAATGTCACTTTTTGACGTGTAAATTCATTTATTTCCGCTTCCGGTTTTACCGGAAGTGACATTCACTTTTGTTTTTTAAATGGAACACCCTGTATATTATTTAAGTTTCGGATTCTCCTCGATGTACTGAAACCAACGATGCCTCACAAGTGACATTTTGGCTGACAGAAAGTGGTTTTTCTTTAACTTATTTGGATTTGCAATAATAAACTATAAAGGTGGCTATGAAATTTTAACATCAAATATTTATTGAAAACAATGTCAATACAAACAAATGGCAACTCTGCACCGATTTTATAGTAAGTGTTCGAAATGCCCGCCATTCACTTGAATGCATTTTTGGATTCAACATATCCACTTTTTCTGATCTTGTGTAAGTTTGCAGCATTTTGCAAACACTATTTTTGCAGTTGTTTTAATTGACAACACATTGATACCGTAGTTTATTATAAGAGAAGTACTTTTCTGTAGACAGACGGTTTGACAGTTCATTAAAGATGTTCAGTTTGTCGAAGTTCATTTGTTTCATAGCCACCTTTAGTTTATTATTGCAAATCCAAATAAGTTAAAGAAAAACCACTTTCTGTCAGCCAAAATGTCACTTGTGAGGCATCGTTGGTTTCAGTACATCGAGGAGAATCCGAAACATAAATAATATACAGGGTGTTCCATTTAAAAAACAAAAGTGAATGTCACTTTCGGTAAAACCGGAAGCGGAAATAAATGAATTTACACGTCAAAAAGTGACATTTATAAAGTAACATCGACATGCCAAATTTCAAAATTGCATCTCAAAAAACAAGGGAAAAAAGTGGGGTGTACCATGATTCAGTTCCACCCTGTATATGGACATTCAAAATTCAACCAAAAACGCGAAAATAAAGGTATTTCGAAATTTTGTAACATGCACGATATAAATATATCTACCTATTTGGCTTCGTTCTTACCAGAATTCCTAGAAAAAAGTCGGAATTCCGAGATTAAACTCGGAATTCCGAGAAAAAAGTCGGAATTCCCAGAAAAAAGTCGGAATTCCGAGAAAAAATCGGAATTTCGATCAGAGCTGGGCAGGGCTTGAGTGCTTTGTGCTTGCAAAAGTGCTTCAAGCTCTTTGAGGGCTTGAAAGCCCTGTGCTCGAAGCTCTTTCTTATTTCTGACGTAATCGGGATTTGGTAATCGAATTACTTCATAAAAGTGCTTGGTAATTTGTAATTGAAAAAAAGGAATTTAAGCCCTTTCAATGTTCTTCAATTACTTTTTAATTTCTACACGGGCTTGCAAGCACAAAAAAAGCTTCAAGCACTTTTTAAGTGCTTCAGGCCCTCCCAAATATTTACGAGTCCTTTTAAAAAATTATAGCATTATTGAAAAAACGTGTCCAGTGTTCAGTAACCAGCGCCGCCATAGCGCGTCATAAGGAATATATTGATTTTTGGGGGTTTTCTTTTAATAATAGTAGGCCATGGAATAAGCCCATTTCACAAAATTGTACCCTGAAATGTGGAGCTCTTCAAGTACTATAGATTGAAGAAAAAAATTTGAAGATCGGCCAATCTTTCGAAAAATATACACAGTAAAAAATTTGCCCGTGTAAAGCATAAAAAACTGCTGGGTAAACTTTTCTCGTGTAAATTTATACACCAAATTTCGTTAAAATGGATTATTTTTACCAACTTGCTTTTGGTAAATCTATTTTTTTCCACAGAAAATGCCTTCTGATGTAAAAAATACACGAGCGGGTGTTGAAAATACACGGTGTGTTTCTAAAAACACATATCTTAAAATTAAATCGAGTGATTAGCCACTACCAAGTATCAAGTAAATATCAAAGTTTAAGCATTTCAAATATGTTAGTCGTATATTTAATAACTGTCTGTACATTAAAAAAAAAGTTAAATAAATGAATTTTTAAAGTGACTTTCTATAAAAATCCTACCTCCTATCATAGTATTGACTAGCCCAAAAAGCACCTACTACCTACACCATGGTAGGTAGTAGGATAAGAAGTACTTCTTATCCAAGTTTCGATTTTTAATTGTATACAGGGTGTTTAATAAATATAAGGCAAAAATTCAAGTGTTTTTCGATGGGTTACTTTAAGAATATTTTTTCATTTGATAGTTTTCTCAAAAGACGCTTTTGTTTCGAAGATATGCAAAGCTATCCCTAAAGGTTTTTCGACAAAAACAATATTTTGAATGTTAGCTATCGACTTTAAACAATTGAGTCTATGCATTGCAACATATTTTATTAGAATAATAATTTTAAAAATAAAAAAAAATGTCGATAAACCTTCATCGCTGTGTATATCGCCGAAACAAGACTGCTGTCCTAGAATCGTCAATGGAACAAAATATACTTACCTAAAATAACCCATAGGGAATAACCCCTTGAATTTTTGCCATATTTTTAGTAAACACCCTGTATATGGGTAAAAACCGTATTATGAAACACCAGATGACGTCAAATTTGTACACGGAAAATAGTAAATTTTACACTAAAGGCGTGTAATATGCTACACACGCCCGTGTAAAATATTCGTGTAAAAATTCAAATTTTACCAAAACGAAAGTGGTTAATTTAACCAGAATCCGTGTGGACTTAATGTGACCACTTTTAGTGTTTTCATTTTACCAAAATTTTTTACTGTGTAGGTACGGAATTGTCTCGACTCAAAGTGAAATAAACAACTGTATAAGGGTCTATTTCTATTTTAACGTTAAGACCAAGTTGAGGAACTGTGTAATTCAATCATTAATTCAATCAAACTTGCCCTCTGCTTTTTCAATTTTACTTTTAATTTTAAAGTATACAGAATATAACATAACTATAGGTACCTATATAACGATATACCCATAACCCATACACATCATAACCATATCACATCATATCCCGCTTTTATTATAGGGGAGAGGAGGGTAAGATGACGATTGGGGTAAGATGACGAATTGCTTACCAAATCTCCCTCACTGTAGATGGCACTCTTGTCTGTGTTGTCATAGGGCGCCCACAACACTCGTCACGCTCTGACATAATTCTGACCTTGTTCGCTAGATGCCGCCCAAATCATTACCGAATTTGTCTGGCCGCCGTATACCGTTCTAAAAATTCTGTGAAGATATATAGCGTTTCTATAAGAACTGGTAAGTTATTTCATGTCTGTCTTGTTTAATTTTCTAAATATATGTTAAACTAACATAGCTTGTAGACGTATAATGTTTATTAGATGTTGTTTTAAAATAATTTTCAACCATAACCTAAAAAATGACACCTTCGGGTAAGATGACGAATTCACACTGAGGATAAGATGGCGAATTCGTCATCTTACCCGCCATGCAAGTATTTGCCATAGTGTTTTCTATTATTTAACTTTATTATACCTAGTTACATCATGGGTAAATATCAAAGAAAAGCAAAAAGACAAGGATGGTCCCATTAAATGATGAACTCACAATGTAATCCATAATTCAGATTAACAATTAATCTGTCACACTGTTAGGAATTTATGAATTTTCCAGGCAACTTGAAAAAGTTGTCTTTCGATCAGTTTGGTGGCGAAAAACCCAATTAAAAATTAAATGGATCTGTTTGCGCCACAAATAAATTTTAGAAAATAAATAAAACCTACTTTACTTGTATTTAGAACTTTTGATTTAATTGTTTGTTATTCGTCATCTTACCCAACTAGCAAAGTCATCTTACCCGCATTTGAGGGTAAGACGACGACAATGACATTCTATTGAAGAAAAAATATTATTTTGAAAATCTTTGAATTTGCAGGAACACCAAAATTGGAACTTCGAAAGTGGTACTACTCAGCACCTAAAAATAAATTTTCAAGATATTTCCCTAATTACTATCGTTAAAAAAAAATTAAAACCCTTACTATCGTCATCTTACCCTCCTCTCCCCTAAATAATAAGGAAACAAGTTACTTAAGTGCTTTGGCTCATTGAAGTGCTTTAAAGTCTTTTCATTTTCATTGTGCTTTAATCCCTTTCAATGTGCTTTAAGCTCTCTCATTGTGCTTTAAGCCCTTTCACTGTGCTTTAAACACTCTTATTATACTCCTTTAAGTCCTTTTTAGCAGGGCTTTGTGCTTGGAGTTCAATTACTTTATAAAAGTAATTGGTAATTTCAAGTTATTTCAAATAGTTAATTGTAATTTGTGCTTGAAGATTGAAGCACATTAAGCAAGGACTTAGGGCTTAGGGCTTCAAGCACATTTACAAAGTGCTTTTCCCAGCTCTGATTCCGATATTAAAGTCTGAATTCCGAGGAAAAACTCGGAATTCCGAGATTAAAGTCGAAATTGAAATAAAAAATATTGGTATGGCCTTTCTACGCTTTCGTAGGCTATTTAAAAGTGGATACCTTCATACTAAACGGCCTCACACAGGAATGAAACTTCCGTAAGAATTATTACAATAAAAGAGATATCAGAAGATGAACGTTATTTGCGGTTATACAAGTGCGCACCCGGGGGGGGGGGAGGGCAGGGGGCCTATAGCTCTCCCCAGAGCTTTCATATTTAAAAAAATTTCGAGGATGGGATTTTTTTAATTTTTGTTATTATTTGTACTTATATCTGCCTTTATAAAAACGTTTTTGGAAATTTATTTTAATCATAATAGGTATATTTTTATGTACCTTATATACAGGGTGACCGTATTTCGAGTCTATGCATGGGGATCTTGGTTATCTTAAGAGATACGAGGTCGGTTAAATTGGGGCAAAGTTGCGGAATTTGATGCCGAGTAACATGGTAAAAAGAAATTTTGGCTGACCCTTTTTTTTTTAATCGAAAACGAATGGCGCTGTACATTTCTAAGTTGAACATTATTAAGGCACTTTTTTACAAGGAATCTAAATATGACCTCGCGTTTTTTTTCTCGCCTCCGTGGACAAAGATATGACGATCGACTTTTATTTTTCTTATGGGCGCCATATTGGATTTTTGCATTTTTGGAAAGAGGATTTTTTTCTGATTAAAATGGTATGTCACACATTATGCTTTACTTTGTTTTTCTTGTCGTAATATCAAATTAATCGTTTTTGCATAGAGTGCCTTGGAAATGTAAGCCCCATCAAGGTTGACGTTTTTGCCTAGAGTGCCTTGGAAACATAAGTCTAGTTATAGGGGAAGTCCGGGCAAGATGAACACGTTAACGGCTATTTTGCACGAAAAAAAAAAAACCGTGGAAAAAAAAATATTTTTTTTATCACGAATACAACATAAACATGTAAACTCTTGATATAAAACATAAACTGCAACTATTTATTAAACGTAACAAAGTGGTAAAAAAAAATGAAAAACATTGCAAAATTTCATTTTGCCCGGTATAGCCGGGCAAAACGAACACTACTCACAACTTTCGCACGTGAAGGTTCCTTTGCCTTCGTAAGCAGTACAGGCGTCGTGGGACCAATTTTGGCATCTACTGCACATGATCCAGTCTTCGATGGGTTTTCCATTTACTTCCTTGTATGATTCGCCGCATACTCCGCAGTAGTATGTCTGCACCTCCTCTGTGTCATTCGATTTCTTCTTCTCCTGCTTCTTTATTCTTGCTTCTTTTTGTTTTCCTTTGTTCGTCATTTCCTTGGGTAACTTTTTTATTTTGGCCTTCGAAGAGTTTAGTTTTTCCAGTTGTTCAGTCTTAATTGGAGTGCTCGTTAATATTTCTGCCTTGCCAAGTTTGCGCTTCCTGTTGCTCTTTTTCGGACATGGCGGAGGAAGTGGCCTGACATCGCTGGGACTATAATATAAGTTATCGATCGAGTTTTCTCGGAGAACCTTTGGAGACCGATGTCTAGGTGTAGCATATCGAGCACCTGAATGTTCGCTGCAACCCGGGGTTGAAGGACTTCTAAGATTTTCTTTTGCTGTTGCAAATTTTCGCACCAACGGCTCATCATCGGATGAAGAATCGTCACCTTCCATTTCTTTACCTAAGAGCAAGCAGGTCTTGTAATTTCAATATTTTTGTATTAAATAAAAGTTTAAAAATCATGCTACCCTAAACAACTTACTTGCAGTCGGTTTTGATGGTCCCGCGATGGCACCGGAACAAGCATTTGAAGGTCCAGCTACAGCAACCACTTGCGGCGTAACAGTTGAAGTTGCTAGTTCTGCTTGCTGACCCATTTCCGGGGATAATCGTGCATTCGTGATCTCCTAACATCCGTGGCATTAGATGGAGCAAAATCTTCATCACCAAATATGTTTGGGTTAAACGGCCAGGTTCCTGAAGATGCAAATCCACTAACGCCATTGCGAGGGCTAGCACCTTTTAAATATGCCTCACGAAATAATCCTGCTACTTCGTACTGACCCACAATGCGACCAGGGTGTTGCTTTTGAAAAGTGTTGATCTCCTGTTCGAAATACCTTTTCACAGGCCCATATACAGCAACGTCTAACGGCTGTATCCTATGCGTCGTGTGCGGAGGAAAGGACACGAACGTGACATGATTTTGAGTGGCAAACTCCAAGGCGGGGTAATATTTATGAGACTCATGGTTGTCTAGAAGTAGCACAACGTGCTTGGTTTCTGAGGGACGGACATAGTCCACAAACATCCTTAGCCACAAGAGAAATGTCTCTCCATTTGTCCAACCATTAGGGGTGCAACTGGCTTGTGTGCCGGGCGGAGCTCCATCTAGGAGGCGCTCTTGCATTCTCTTTCTTGCAAAAATCATAAAAGGTGGAGTGAAAGAACCAGTTGCGTTACAGCGGCATATTATTGTGGTCAATTTTCCTCTTTCTGCACTTGATATGATTCCGACTTGTTTTTTACCACTTATGGAAAGAACTTTTGGTGGCTTGTTCGTAGTGGTCATAATGCCAGTCTCGTCCATATTATACAAAGCATCAGGGCCTATATTGTATTTTTGTATCTGCTCATCCAGTAAGTTATAAAACCTTGTCACCTGGGTTCTGTTAAATCCTTTAGCTCGGCCAACAGATGTGGGCTCAAGGGTCCTTAAAACAATTTCGGGATGACGACTTTGAAATGCCCCTAACCACTAATCTCCACTGCATTTGCGTTTATCCCAGGAGGAAGGATAATTCAAATTGTTTTTCTTAGCATACTCGTAGGCCAAACATTTGAATTCTTTCCTACTTAGTCCATAGAATAAACCGTCCATTTCTTTTAAGTAATTGCCGAGGTCAAGTTCTTGCTGTTTCGTAAAAACACATTCATATCTTCCTAGTTTTTTTGTTTCTGATCCAGTTTTCAGGTGTCTATACAGTGTAATGCGCGGTATCGAATATTTTGTAGACACACTTTTAATAGATGAACCATTCCTGCATTCCAGAATTGCTTGCTTCATTGCTTCTTCCGACCAAGAAGCTCGATTTGAGGTTCTGCTGTATTTGTACACCATTTCTATAATTGGAGAAAAACACAGTGTTGGACTATAATTGATTAAAATTATATCGGCTGCCATAGTGGCGTAACCAGAATGTTAAGTTGGAGTGGGCTAATTATGCGGAAAACAATCTTGGATAATATTTTCGCCAAAACTGTATATTTTATTTAGAAAAAAAATCGCTCGACAGATCTTTGGGGGAAGCTAAACCCCAAATTCACCCCCTTCTTACGTCACTGCCGGCTGCATAGGTAGATAATGCATTCCTGCCAAAAATTATATTCAAATTTAGGTATATATTTTGCTAATGAAATGCCGGCCGGGCAAGATGAACACCTGTTCGTTTTGCCCCTGTTCGTTTTGCCCGGCGGCGCCCAGAACCAACAAACTGTGTTTACAAATTTGGGGTGCATGTTTGGAGGTCAGCAAAAGCAGTGATTAATGTGCCAAAGGGTAGGTAATATTGCACAAAAAACGATTTACGAAGATAGTTAATACCGGATGATGTGCCACAAACTACTTACCGGTCAAAACTTTTAAGAAACACTGCGATTTTCTTTATTCGCCCACTGACGCCACACGTTTCACGTCGTCGATGCGGCCATGATGGCATTTTGTGAGCACATGCGCAAGGTTGTCGGTAGCAGTGACGCGCTCGCATCTGATTGGTGGTTTTAAATTTAACGCCAAATTTCATCTTACCCGGACTGTTCATCTTGCCCGGACTTCCCCTACCCGTTTTTGCGAAGTGTGCTTTGGAATATTGTTTAACGGATCAGTAAAAATTCAGTTAGGTAATGTTAAATTAATTAATTAAATAAATCATAAACGTACCAAGAGAGTATGATCTGAGACCTTGTTATTTATTCGTCATTTGCCATAAATATAACACATTAACACTAAAGGAGTCAAAGTGGAAACACAAGAACAACAAAAACCTAGACGAGTAGACAATCCTGTTTTACAATAAATGTTCAATTTGTTCCTCGAGGCACAATGCAGCACCTTTCCTTAAATTGTTTATATGGCTCGTCCAATATCCCTTCGACCTCATTTATATTTGAGGAATAATAAATTTGAATCATGTCACGCTTTTCTTCATGTGAAAAGGATATTTTTCAGTGCCTAAAATAAAGTATCCGTTATACGCTTAAAATTGTACTAAACTATCAAACGTTATATGGGGCTTATGTTTCCAAGATATTCTACGCAGAAATGTCAAACATTATGGGGCTTATGTTTCCAAGGCACTCTATGCAAAAACGTCAAACTTGATGGGGCTTACGTTTCCAAGGCACTCTATGCAAAAACGATTAATTTGATTTTACGGCAAGAAAAACAAAGTAAAGCATAATGTGTGACATACCATTTTAATCAGAAAAAAATCCTCTTTCCAAAAATGCAAAAATCCAATATGGCGCCCATAAGAAAAATAAAAGTTGATCATCATATTGTCCGGGGAGGCGAGAAAAAAAATGCGAGGTCATATTTAGATTCCCTGTAAAAAAGTGCCTTAATAATGTTTAACTTAGAAATGTCCAGCGCCATTCGTTTTCGTTTAAAACAATAAAAACGAAAACCACAATTTTCAGTTTTTTCTCATTATTTTCAAAACGAAAAGGGTCAGCCAAAAATTTCTTTTTACCATGTTACTCTGCATCAAATTCCGCAACTTTGCCCCAATTTAACCGAGCTCGTATCTCTTAAGATAACCAAGATCCCCATGCATAGACTCGAAATACTGTCACCCTGTAACGTCAAACTTTTAAGTTGGCTTCCAACCAATCATATTTTCTGGGTGGCCCACTGATTGGATAACCCAATCTTGGTCAGGGGGGCCTCGGAGCCAAACATGTTATTAAGAAAATACATATATAGGTACTTATAACTTATCAATTTACCGTTTTAAGGAAGTATTAAATTTTGAAAAGAGTCGTCTGGCACTCTGTAGGTACGAGAAACAACTTTATTTGTTTTATAAAATTTTTCCAAAATTTACGGTTTTTATACAATTAAAAAAAAACGTTTAAAATAAGAGTTTATCGAATACCTAAAAGAAATATTCTTTAAATGTTTTTTCAAAATAATTCTTCTTTTAGACTTTTTCAAATAGTAGAAAAAATGTATTTTTGGGTAAACTTTTATAAAACAAAGGCGTTCCATATTTTTTGTATACGGGTGTCAGACGGTTCTTTTCCCAATGTAAAATTTCGTAAGATATCAAAGCGATAAATAGCAAAAAATGAAATTCAACATGGACGCTACTATATAGACTCGCTTCTTAATGTCACCGTCACCACCAAGCACAGAATGTCTATCCAATATCCAACCCAGAGAATGCTTCGAGGGCCGAGAAAACCCCGACGTGACGGTGCATGCCTCACTTATACACGTGCGATCAGAAGAACTCGTCTGGGGCCATCCGGCAGCCAGAGTCGGTGGTGTGCGTGCAGGCCATACTCCCCTTTGGAGCCGCCATGGATGTGGCCGCTCCTCCGCCGCCATCCGTGCTCGACCAATGGGGGCCGGCCGTTGTACGTCATGCGTTTATGGCGGCGCGCCGCTTCGTGGGGGAAGGGGGCGTTTCGAGGCCTCGCCTGCGCGGTACCGTGGGATGGCAATCCGCCAAGGTTGGGCCACTGATGGATAGAGGGCGCCCGAGATCCGCCAGCGTGAAAAAACATAGTAGGCATTCACAAAGCCAGCCGAATTATTAACAGGATCTCTACACTCTACAGATACTTAGAAAGAGTATAGAGTGGGACAAACAAAAAGACGCACCTAAGCCTTAAGCAATGTCTAATTATACCTATAGAAGCAAATGCGGGTGAAAATACCTACCTAAATCTTTATTTTTTGTCTAATACAGCAAATTTAGGTAGTTAGGTAGGTATAGGTAGATATAGGTACCTATATGTAGAGCGAATATCTACTAGTAATTCTAATCCAAACAGAAACTTGGCAGACTCTGTTCGGATTATCCAAACATTAATTGAGATTATTTAATTCATAATAAATGATATCTACCTATACAGTGTGGCCATTTTAGTGTGCAACATATGGGAATTTTTTTTATTAATTGCACAACCAAAATACAAATATTGCCGAAAGTTGGTGCATGTTCGATAATCATATTAGGTGCCCTTAGAATGGTTGCAAGTTAAATAGCATACAGGGTAGGTCGAAAAATATAAAAATTGCACAAGAGTGAAGTGCCCTTATTTCAAAAAATTCATGAAAAGGTTATTAAGAAAAGTTGTTTAGAATTAAAAGCTATGTATATATACCAAAACATAGCCTCCTAAGAAAAAAAAAATGTTTTCGTCGATGAATTTCCAGTTTCTTATTAAACATTTAAAATAAAAATTTTGCACCTTAAATGAGAGTTTTTTAATAGACACATTATCATTACTAATATTTTACCTTGTTCATAAGAATTTTTGCGAAATTTTAATGTTGTATTTAATATCGTTGCAACAAACATGAAGTTTGTGATTCCCTAAAAAACTAAAAATCTAAGTTAATTTTACAAATATGCTTGAATTTGAACAAAGTTATGAGAAATTAATTTGATTTCGATTAATTTATGAAAGTGTTTAGGGGGAATATTAAAAAAATATATTTTTAGAAAATTATTAATGTTTAAAAAAAAAGATTTTTTTTTTCTTAGGAGGCCATGTTTTGGTAATTTGGCATAACTTTTAATTCTAAACAACTTTTCTTAATAACATTTTGCTGAATTCTTTGAAATAATGGTACTTTACTCTTGAACAATTTTTATATTTTTTGACCTGCCCTGTGTGCTGTTTGACTTGCAACCATTCTAAGGGCACTTAATATGATTATCGAACATGCACCAACTTTCGGCAATATTTGTATTTTGGTTGTGCAATTAATAAAAAAAATTCCCATATGTTGCACACTAAAATGGCCACACTGTATATAGGGTGGTGACAATTTCGATGCCCACCATCTCGGCTGTGGTTGCTCGAAATTTAGGGGGCCTATAGCAAATTTCTGAAACCGGCATCGAGTTGGCCATGACCAAGAACCTAGGTAAAACTAGCAATTTTCATTAAATTCGGGTAACCGATGTGGAAGATACAAAGTTTTGAAAAAATCTAATTTTGCCGTTTTGTGAGTAGATATAACTCACGAACGAATCAAGTAAGTTTTAATATCAGAATATTGTATAGAGGGTATTATGATACCGCAACTTTTGCCTAATTTGACCGATGTTGTATCCTTCATAGTTTCTGAGCACCGAAATTGTCACCACCGTGTAGGTATACCTAATAAAAAGACATTTGAAACAATATTATTCTAATAAGGAATATTATGTAAAGATAAGGAAAACGTTAAGTATACCTATGTAGATATCTATAGGTATACATATATATAGTAGAACATATCTAGATATAACTACACCTATATACCTACCTATGTATTTTAGTTATCGGGTTTTCATGTACTACGTATAACTGCCTTATATAATTTTCTTATTTTGTGCGCAATATAAAAAATATTTCAAACAAAAAGTTGCTCGAATAAGTCAGTCAAGTTTTAGAACGGTGTTTCAAAATGCTACACAGCGAAGGTGTTTCGTAAAAGCAGGCCAAACCAAACTTCATTTTTTTTTCAATAATACCTAGGTATTTACGTATCTACAGAGTGTCTCACTTAAGAGTGAAACAACCCTATAACTTCTTTAATTTTTAACCGACTAGAACGAAATTCTTACCAAAGGTATAGATGGCATTGTTGCCTACTTATTTCCAAAAAATTAGTTGCCTATTCCAAAGTCAAAGCCACTTGCGGTGCCACAAACGAGGCCAAAAATCCGAAAGTCATATTAGGCAGGATTTTTTTTCAAAAAAATTACTAAAAAAATTATTCAGAATCGATTCAGAACCTTAAATGCAAAATTTTGTCAAAATAAAAAAATAATAAATAAATAAAATTTCAGTAAAAATTTAAATTTTTAAAATTTGTTTTGTACCTTTTATTTTAAAATAATTACCTACTCTATGAAAACAACTTGCCTTTTGGAATATAATTTTTTTTAATTAATATATTTTTTGATTTTGAAAAAATTTTGGATTTAGGGTTTAGTACATTTTTTTGAAAAAAAAAATGCCTAATATGATTTTCGGACTTTTAGCCTCGATTGTGGCATCGCAGGTGGCTTCGACTTTGGAGTACCTATTATGCAAATAATTTTTTGGAAATAAGTAGGCAACAATGACATCTACCTTTGGTAAAAATTTCGGGTCGGTTAAAAATTAAAGAAGTTATAGGGTTGTTTCACTCTTATGTGAGACACTCTAGGTATATCGATACATTTTCGCCAAAACACCGTAAGTCTCGCTTTAAGTAAATTTTACAGTACGGCAGTTTTTTCAATAATCCTGTTTAGAAATGAAATTGAAGTGAAAATTGGCATCGTTACTTAGGTATTAGGTATGATGTTTTTTTTGAAGAAAATTAATAACTTTTTTTCAAAATGATTTCAGTTTTTTTGTAGTTGGACTCAGGGGCGGACCGTATAAGTTTTGGGGGCCCTGCGGGCTAACACTATTATGGTCCCCCCCGTTTGTTTCGGTGATGAAAAATCTGCTTTTTCTTCTTCAAAAAATTTGTAAATTAACACTTCACACTTCACCAAAACGAAAGATCAGTTGATTCAAGCGAAGCGTTTTTCAAGCATAAAGAAGCAAATAATAACCTCAAACTGATATAAGGTAAGTATACGAGTGACTGTTGACTGACGGGGTATAGGATAGCAGCGGGCCCACAATTGATGCTGTATACCTAACTTATTTTTATTTTTTGTGGGTAACGTAAACTTATCAGTGCCTGACACCTTAAGGATTGATTTATCAAATTTTAATCTATAAAAATCAATTTGGCGCGTTTATTGATGATCCTTAATATGGAATAAGTATTAGGAGAGACATCACTGGAAATAATTACCAACAGCCCGAATCAAATCTGCAATACATTTTTTTGTAAAGAAAATTTTAAAATTTTAATTTTTTTATCCAGTAACTGACATAGCGATTTTTGACTAGACTCTTAGCCTGAATCTGATAAGCCCAAAACCTGACACCCTATAAAAATTATCACACCAACTTTTAAAAAGGAAAACACAAGTGTTTATTGTAAGATAGAAATGTTTATTTATTCGTACATTCTCATTTCTGTAACATATACTAACTTATTCTTGAGTAGAAAGCTTTGGATTTTCAATTTTGTAAATTATATTATTGGTTCGTTGTCACAGTTGTTATTAAAAATAATGTTCGCTTTTATTTACCTATTTCTTTTATTTTTCTATGATAATATTGATTCTCGTAAATGTATTCCCGCATGTTACTTACCTTCAACCATTGAGTAAAGGAATAACATTGAGTAAAGGAATAAATTATTCCTTTACTCAATGCTTCAACTGCTTTTTTTTCTCATTTAATATTTTCTATCTGTTTTCTATTTATTGTTCTTCTCTTCCCCTCCCTCTTTTCTTCTCCCTATCTTTCTCTTTTTTTTTCTTCTAAAAATACTGTTTCTTCTCTACCCGTGACACACCGCATAAATTCTTTAGGGTCGTTTCTTAACTACACATCTTTGAACTTATTTTGAATGATTTAATTTAATTCGACATTGTAAACTTGTAAATATCGTAGTAGTAGTTATTTGTCCTGTTCAGCGCTTTCGACAAGAAGAATACATGGCTCAGAATCGTTGAGTGACAAATCTATACATGTTCTGATGCTCTTGAAGACGAAGACAGAACTCCGAAGCGTTGACCGATCACCCAACGTCCAAAGTCTGCCATAGCATTGAGTAAAGTTACTCAATGGCCATAGTCAGTGCCAATTGTATATAGCCAATTGATGACAGGGGTGTTAGGCATTGGAAATATTTAACCCTTTAACCCTATAACGCGAAATTTGTGCATCATTATAAGGTTTTTTGTTAGAGACTTTATAGATCATTTTTGCATGACTTGTGATTTTACCATGGATTGACACCTACGTCAGGCGCATTGGCTTAGCACAAACATAACACAAGCCAGTAGCTGACGCCCAACCAAAATCTTCAAAAACTTAAAATAGTTCTAAATTATCTTACTTTGTTTGCTTAGAAGTATAAGCCACAAAAATTAATTCCGTTGAAATCTATACTAAAACACACGTACCTAATTACACACTATTTTTTACAACGCTGCACTAAACAATTTTGCTAAAGAAACTTCAATGAATATAACTTCGCTATAAATTGAAAAGTCACTAAAAATAGAGATAACTATATATCTACATACATACCTAACTCATAACTGCGATACTGTGATTTCTACCAACATAAACATTTCAATAGAATGGATTTATATCTGCTTATTACCTTATATTTTTAATTAAATAAAGCATGTGTTAGGTTTAGGCAATGTGGCAGGCATACTGGTATACGTTTACATTTTTTTTTTAATTTTCACCGCGGTGAGGCCGGGGCTGGCGGGGCCCCTTGTGTGAAAGGGGCCCTGGGCTGCAGCCCATAAAGCTCATGCCTAAATCCGCCCCTGGTTGGACTAAGGATATTTTGGCAAAATTAAAAATAATTTCCCAATGGAGTTTTATCGTAAGTCCAGCACTTACGATAAAAATAATATTTAAACACAGCCACTTAATGCATCATAGAAATAATCAAAAATCATTCTTTAAGGTAATTTATTTGTGAAAAAATATGAAAATGGCATTTAGCTGAACAGAAATCTCTTTGTTTATAAAGTAAAACAACAATTTATAACTCTTATGTTTCTACATATTTGTGTTATAATAAATGTATTATAGGTAGTCCCCCGTTTGAATGATTAGGGCTGGAAGTTTTTCAATTACCTTATATAGGAAATGCGAAAAAATTATTTAATATACAAAAGTTATTGTCCAGATTTATAAATTTTAAAAATATTGTTGACTATAAGGTGATAATGGTTTGCCCTGTACCGTATCCTATTTTCTTATTTTAAATGGAGCACCCTGTATATTATTGCATTTTTAATTTCTTGTCACATTACAGATTATTTTCCTGTACCCATATGTACAGAACATGATACATGAAATCACTCTAGAATCTTACTATATAGGGATTCAAAATGAAATAATATTATACAGGATGTTCTATTTAAAATATTCAAGTTTTATACATTACGGGACAAACCATCAAGCCCGTATATATTCCAAAAGATTAAAAATGCACAGTTTATAAAACTGGACAACTTTTATATTAAATATTTGTTCCTATTTCTTTCGTTAATATATGGAGTTACTGAATAAATACGCTAGTGTGGGACACCCTATATACGCAGATTAAAAATGTGTCAACATCCTATAAGACACCCTGTACATAATAAATGGGGACTGTAGTAAAATAGTAAAGAAAGATCAAACCAAAAGCCGTGCCCAAATATTCTAGTTTACCGCCAAACAGACAGGTATAAAAATAAGTAAAGGGGTTAGGTTGGTACAGCAAATTGTGCTTTTTTTAAATAAAGAAGAAAACGAATAATTGCATGTTCCACCTTAAGTATAATAATTGCAATACCTAGGTACTCACCATGAAATAATATAAAAAGAAAAAAGATACGACTCACTTCAGATGAAATAAATTATTTAGCAATCGTTATATATCACACCAATAAAATTATCTACTTAGAAACCCTTATAACTTATGAAAACTACGTTGTATTAAGATAATTTTGAATTAGAACTACATTCACACAATGTTTTCCTATAAATCTCAACGAAAACAATTAAAAATTATAATAAATTACATAAGGAAACATAATTTTGTGGTACTTACGTTCTAACTCCGCAGTGATACACAATGAACTAAAAGGTCGTAAAACACTTCGCCGCATCGTAAGTAGCACTTTTTGTACCACTTGACTTGCACCTTACGATGTTTTGGAGACCATGCGATGTTTTCGCATATATACAAATTAAATTTGTTTACATTTTTATGTGACTAACGTTACACTTAATTCGGCTTTTTCTCTAAGCTTATTCTCCATCCCCAAAAACATAGCAGTGCCAAATTTCAGGTCAGCAGCTTGATTATTTTGGTAGATATAGCCATAAATCAATTTAAAAATAAGACCTTGAACGCACTGTATCTCTCAAACAAACAACATTTGTTTAACCAATGTTAGACTCAATCGCAATATTTTGGCCTCCCCTACCCCCAGTTTCGGGATTTCCCATTCCCAATGAATCACCCGGTATACAATCTTAACTTTTCCTAAATATTTAACAAGTTCCGTCGGTGGTTTTAAGTTACCGAAACTATCAAAGTATTCAACAATATTATTATCTTTCTTATATTCTACCCAGTGAGTGCCTCTATTGTTTTTAACATCTAAATTAATAATTGCCGATTCATACGCATGTGGTTTGCTTGGAAGTGCATCTCTCATGAATACACCTCTAGAATATGACAATGCTATTCTACCTTACGATAATTTGCTGGAAGGTGCCTGACTGTTCGGTAGTTATACGATAGTTAAAAAAAAACCGTTTTCTCCAAATTTGTCACTTACGATGTTTTGGCAAAAATGTGTCGATATATAAGTAGGTATTTTGTCATTTTTACATACATATTTAAATTTCACATTTTTCTCTGATTCTAATTAGATAGATACTTCATGTAGGTATAGACACCTACTCTTAACTGTGTCTTTAAACAAAATTTCTTGGACTTTTTGAGCACATTTTTTTGATGCTTATAACGACAGTCTTCTGTCGAATTCTTCTTAACTTAACTTCATGCAGTGGCAAGTTACCTATTTCCGTCCAAGATAGATATCTACTTGGACATGAATCAAACGAAATGACCAGTGGCGTAGCCAGCATTTAGGGGCGAGGGGGGCGAAATTTTCCGAAATCTCTTCTTTGTGGAATATTGCCGTCTATACTGTGTTTATTCGGATTTAAATGCCTTAAACAACAATTAGAAAAATCCACGGAAAATAGTAGTAATAATATAAACTTTGCACCAAATGGGAAAAATTTTTATTATTATTAGATTTTTTGAAAATTTAATTTCGGAATTCGCTGGTGCATGTTTTGGGTACACTATTGCGCCTGAAGAGAGTCGTAACGTTACGGTCAATGCGTGTCAAATATGACAATTAAAATAAAAATAGGAAAAATGGGGTTTTACCCAAGGTTAGTTTAAACTAACCTTGCATCATTATTGCGTTGTTATACACAATAATTCCCCTGATTTGTGTTGAAATTTATTTTTATTTTTATGTTTTAGTAGAAAAAGCAACAAGTAAATATCAGTGGCGTAGCGAGCTTAACTCGCGCCCGGGGCACAATACCTTTTTAGCGCCCCTCCATTGGAAAACCATATAATATTACATCTAAAATATACTAAAATAAATAAAGTACAATAAATAAAGTCATAGGCTCCAGCTAAATTTGAGACAAAAAATGTAGTTGAGAAAACAAGACTAGATTTTGGAATATATATGATCATCTAGAATTAGTTGATAGAAGATATTTATTTTACATATTGTGCACTTTTTGATTTTAATCACATAACCTAGAATATAAAGGTTGCCTAATTTTGGATAGGAACGGGTTCCTATAATTGGATATCCAAAATTAGGAACCCAACTACATGACCTGCTCTAAACTTTGTTTAATATTTTTTTAGTAAAATGCTAAAGATGGGCACACGAAGACTGTGCTGGTAGTGAGAAAACAAAAGTTTATGTTTGTAATTTTTGCTTTGAGAAATAGGTTCCCAATTTTGGATTGGGTATCAAATTTTGGGAACCCTTTTTTTAAATTTGAAAAAGTGCTCTATTTTACTTTTGTATATTTATTATGTTCTTTAAGGTTAAAATAAATAGTTTTGTGAGCGTATCCCATTTTTATTGAGGTAATAAATATTTTAGGCACAGAAGAATTAACAAAATATGTTTTTTCACACAAAAAAAGTTAAATAAAAAAAACTATCCAAAATTAGGCGACCTTCCACTAACAAAATTAAGAAATCTTAATTTACCGTAAATATATGGCTTATCTGGGGGACAACCTAAAACCAGCAACTTTTTTCTACGCTTGTCAAAACTATCACATTAATAAGCATTGGATTTTGACGTCTCTTAAAGCCAATTTTAACAACCTACCTTAGTTTAATTTTAAATTTAACTAAAAAAATATAGTTTGCCAACTCTATAGAAAATTAAGATAAAACTACCTAAATTCAGCTCTTTCTATTGCAGTGTACCGTCTTTCCAAGTATAATTTATAGTTAAGCTGAGCTTCTCTAAATTTGGTTGGAATGAATATAAAACCTCAGCTTCAAGCTTTGGCTCGAATGAAAAGCAAGGACAATTTATACATAGTAATTAGTTTAATTAATGTATTATAATCATATTATTTTTAAATATATCTGTCTCCTTAGAGATAATAAATATTTTTTTAATTTTATTTATAATAAAAATAAAAATTATCCAGATTTTTTGTTTTGCGGACCACTTGGCGCCCCTTTGTGAGTAGCGCCCGGGGCATGATGCCCCCCCCTTGCCCCCCCTCGCTACGCCACTGGTAAATATATAAGTGTCTTAAGAGGCTACGATACTTATGAAATCCGCCCGAAGTGCCCGACTCAATTCAGGACAAACGTCGCTCGATTAGATATGCCTATCCTTTTCCTTCCTCTAGTCCCCACGACTCCCCTCTCCAGCCTGCCCCTTCACAGTGCTACGACTGAGGCGGCCGGTCTTGGGCACTACACTGAGAAAAATCTGTTACTTTGTAAAAAAAACCTGTTTAATTCAATATGAGATATTATTCCTCAAACTCAAGCAGAAGCTTTTTTGTAACTAATAATAATCAATTCAATTACAATTGATACTGAATTCGAATGAATAATTTAAATGTAATATTTCATTTCAATCAATACCATGTCATGTTCTGGAATTGATTCTATAATACTTCTTTTCTAAGCACATTCTTTTCTCAGAACAACATAACGTTTAATTTGAGGCCTCATGTTCATTATTATACTGAAATTACAACTACTGTCATTGAATTTTTGCTGGATTTGTAATAATTGTGGGTACTAATATCAGTTATAATTATTAGTAATATATCATATTATTGCCTGAATAATAAGCAAATGATGTGTAAAATGCAAATCAAGTTGCTAGTGCAGCAACTTGTAATTGACAAAAACAGAAATGTTGCAGATGAGATCAATAAATTAGGTAATAACATTTAATTTTAGTGGATACAATAGTTCCAGTAACCCCCAGTTTATTAATAGCTCTTCTATTGCCATTCACTTGCACAGTGTTCATTATGACTACGAACGATATAGAGTGTAGGGTGTAGGGTTGATTCAAAACCTTAACTGAGAAATTTGCCATCATTCGTTTTGGTAAATTGCTCAGTCAAGGTCACAGTTTTTTTTACTAACGTGTTTGTAATAGGAGATTTGGTTCAGTCGAGTTCAATCTAACTTTTATTTGACATGAATTCTAATATGTAATTCTAATGATTCCTTGAATACCATAAAAATTGAAAAACATGATTTACTGATTATATTGATGAATATAAAAGTTGCAATTAAGATGCTTTGTTCATCCAATGAATTATAATGTTTTTTCAGTTGCTTCTGGGGTACTCTTATATAGTTTGGAGTAGTCCGAGGGTGAGAATTATTATTATTTAAATAAAATAAATTTAATTGTTTAAATAAAACATGAGACATTTTAAAACCGAGGTTATGCTTTCATTGTAGTATGCCAATTTTAGTATCGAAGTGGCAATACGTCTTCTTAACGGAAATTAAACTATTTTAAACTTATTGGTTCATCTGCAATTACGACGAACGTATAGATTATATTGTTGGGACCACATGGATTTGCTTGTATATTTAAAGTAATGTAAAAATGACTATATTATACACGAACTCACTAAAATCACAACAGTCTTTTTTTTCTGTGTAGATAATAGGAAATAACAAGTCGGGAGCCGGCCGCCGCCGACGGGACACACGAGTCTCGCCGATGCCGACGAAGAAGCGCGAATATATATTTAAAAAACGGCGGTGGCCTGTTTGCTTTATTGCAAAAATTATATTTTTTGGGAGTTATTCAGGGCGTTCACTTTTCGTTGGCAGCACACTGCATAGCTTTTTGGCGTCGATGCAATTTTACTATTATTTCACATGTGTTAAAAATCATTTTGATATCAGCAAAGGTGCATACTATGAAGGGTTCGTGTATAAAAAACTTCTGTAATTGCTCAATTATAAAATCTAAATTAACGATTCGATTACCCAATTCTTCTTGAACCACATTAGGGTCAGTTGAACATCTATCAATGCTTGATTGGATAATTGTTCCGCATAATAGTGGTGCTACGACTAGACAAGTGTCTAAAGTCTACTTCTATAAAATGTTTTATATCTATCTATCTAATCTAATTGAAAACTTTCTACCCTGTAAGAGTTCATTTCAGAGAGATTGGAAGTGAATAGGCCCTATTAGGATATCACAACTATTATTTGTTTATTTAAAAACAGTAAGCGGTTTCGTTAATCTATAAAATTACATCATCAAGGACTACAATATAAAATTTAAAAAAGTAAATATAGTCTAAGAGCTTGCAGAAAATTTGGAGGAGATACTTAAAAAAAGATAATAATGATGTAAATGTTTTTAATTGTTTCAACTTTGACTTGTGGCTGAATGTATATATTTCAAATATATAATGGCTTTATTTATTTATGCATATACCTACTACCTGCCCTGAGGATGTAGGTAAATTTATAGAGTTACGAAACCGGTCTCCTTTTTTAAATAAAGTAATAGTTGTGAGATAATAGGAGCTATTAATTTCTAATCCCTTGTAAATGTTCCATTCAAAGCCCTATTATTCCCAGAAAGTTTGTTTCTCAAACCCTATGCACCTGCCACTACTACTTATACCTAGGTATACCTAAATCCGAATAATAAGTGTGCAAAATATATGTGTTAGTACCCCAGTAGCCCTGTCTCAAATTCTGGGAATCCTATTAGCACAGACATATATTAGCGAAGCTATATATGTCTGTGCTATTAGGTACGGGAATAAAGGCACACAAGCCCACAAATTACTCCTATTGGTTTCACTGTGACTGTTGCGATATCATTATCAAACATTATCCTGACTGCCGTTCAGTTTCAGAACCTTCTGACAAATCTGAGTTATCGAATTATCGAACCTCTTAGAAAATGTATTAAAATGTCGTAAATTCGACAGACTGGAACAATAAAAAATGGATAGACAAGGATAAAATGTACTATTTTTATTTTGCCCGATTTTCAACTCCAATGACTTTCGAACAATCTTCTAACGAACAAGTTTCTAAAACTGACTGGATGTCAGATTTATAATCGTGCTCTCTGGAAAGTATATAAATTAGCTTTTATCGTGCAGCGATTTGACACAATAATCGTATTACATAGGATATTATTCGTTTTCAAAAAAGCTTCACATGACCCATTTATTTGACAAAAATATTGCTTTTACCTATCACATCAAGAGCACAATATGGTCTAGAATTTAAATTTACTCTTTTTGCAAGACCAGGCCATTTTATGCCCTAGGGATTAAACCATTTTACACAAAAGCAAACAGTACTTTGTGAATAATAATTATTTATTTATTATTCCTGAAGGAATAATAATAGTGAGTATTATATTATGTCAGTCGACATACATAATGTCGCGGTAGAAAATATTTTCTTCACCTTCGGCTACTCGGAAATATAAATATCTGCTAATATTCAAAACAAGCGAAACACAAATAAGGGAGACTAATAAAATGAAATATGAAACATCTGATATCGATTGAAAGTTCCCCTGACGTGGTTCCTGAGCCCGGTGAGGTAGGCCGAAGTAGGGGGAAGTAGGGGAACCACGAGTTCCAGCGAACGCCCGCCCGCCCGCCTATCTCCGTACGTCTAATTCCTGCTCGGATGGCCAATTCACGGATCATTTTATTGCCGGGCAATGGGTTCGTAGTTTTCAAATCATAGCCAAACGAACAAACGTATCGACTTGAAAGTAGTCTTAAAATAATGTTATCGAATGCCTCAATCGTCGTTGTGTCTTTCGAATTATTTTTGAGCGGCGGAAATACTCGAAATTCTTAACCGAATATAGTCGAATTTCGGGTATGTTTGGCATTTTTTTCACAGTGTCGCATTAGTCCTGCACAGTTCGTGATACACAACGACGATTCTTCATAGTTTTATCTAAGCCACAAAAAAAAATCAAGTGAAAATATTAAGAAATGCAAGTAGGAGATGTAAACTACGAAACCCTTGCAAATGGGGGGTATCGTAGCGCCTTAAGTTATTTTGCGTGAAAAATATCGTGTATCTACCAATTTGAAGAGATATATAATGAAGAAAAGACAAATATCCTGAGATCTTTCTGAAAATTGACATGTAACACATTTTTTTCCGATATTTCCGAAGGCAAACCCAATTTTTTCCAATTTTGAATTTTAAATGTCAAATGTGACAGGCATGGGCTGTGACGTCAAGACTCCCTTTAGGCGTAATATGCTCCAACATTATCCTGAAATAATGTTTTCAAAAGAATCGTATCTATACCTAATACCTACAAATTTTTCCCATTTGGTGCAAACTATAATATGAATACTATATTATTATTTATTAGAAAATAATGCTTATACAAAAAAGCCATGTTATTCTTTGGTTTAAAATAAATTATAACACTCGTCACATATTAAAAAAAATTAAATACCTAATAGGTAGGTATATGCTTTTTAACATAACACGTTTTTAAAAAACTGACAAAAAAACGTGTGGGGCGCATGCAATAGATAATAATAATTATTGATGCTTGCGCGCTTAAGTCACTAACAATAATGATTGTACCTACCTATACTGCACTGCAAATAATGTTTTCCAATGGTAGCTACTTTTCTACACTCCTTAGGTAGGTATATAATATTATCTATTGCCCCATCTTTATCGGTCTAGGAGAAATTATTTTATACCTTTTAGTCCGATTTTATAATATTTTATACTTCTTAGTTCCGAAAACATTTTCGCGGGGGAGCGCGGGGCAGCAGCGGGCAGTGGGCCAGATCGGCGCATAGGCGGCAGGGCGTGCGGCGCGCTAAGGCACACAGTAAAAAAAATCAGTGTAAATCCTCTTCGTGTAAGTGGTGAAAGAAATTTGGTGAAAAATTGACACGAAAATTGGTGGATTCCAAATATCTTAACCAAACCTCATTTGGTGAAATTCACACTACAACAAATTCGTTAGTTTTAACATACTTAGGGGTGTAATTTTATATTTTTAACACTTCTTCGTGTTTGTTCACACCACGCGGTGTTCTTTAACACCATTCGGTGTCCCTTAAAACTAACCGGTGTTAAATTGAACGTATTAACACAAGTTCGTGTTAAATAGAGGAGAGGGGGAAGTCGTTTCACCAGTTATGGGTGTAAAATCTTAGGCAATCGAAGCCATCGCATCAGTTGTTTGTCGAACGTGTTGCGCGACGGAGCTTATCAGTTTGTGTGACGTGTGACCCGACCGCGTGGTTCGTATAATAGGTATAAAAGTGATTCTACAGGCCGATAGTGCAAAAATGGCGTTGTTATGTGAAGTAAAATTTCAAAGTGAAGTCAGATAAAACGACAGGTGAATATGCAGATGCGACGACGAAAGGTACTGTGTGATAGACGAGGTGATAGCCCCTATAACCTGTACTCATCGACTGTGTTAATATGAGTTTGTTCTCACCGGAATAAGGAACCAGTCGTGAATATAAATGAAGGATTTTAAGTTATCTGACTGTTCTGATTGTTTTGATGCCTGCTGATTGGCTCCGACTTAGTTGGGACCTGCTTATGCTTGTGAGAACAGGCCTATCTAACTAAATCGCTGTGTCGCGACGTTTGATGTTTATTTTTGTCTCACACAGACAATTCTGTAAGACGACAGTTATTTAAGTAGGTACAGTCGCGGACAGTTGGTATCGAACGACCTGAAGAGGTTTCTCGTGGCTATCGTTACAGGGCGCGCGGAGACGGCAACAGCGCGCGCCTTCGGCATCGGATGGTTCGAACGGGTGTCTTGTTCCGAGAATTCTTTGCAAGCGATTAAGCCGATGTCACCGAAAGGGTTAAAAAAAATTAAGGAATCAGTATTAAACTATTTATTAAAACAGTTCACAAGTATACAGTATGATTTTTTAAACTACCACCGCGATTTCCTCGCTTATTTTGCGCCCTACAAAAAAAACATGAGAAACAAAAAGGTGACAATTTTGGACAGCTAAGTGGCCCTGAAAAAGTAATCAACATCCATGGTCAACTTGTCGCGCAATATAAAAAAACCTCCAATTGAGCAAAATTATTAAATAGCCGTAACATACCTATTTATTTTAAGATACCGAAGAAAACTTTTATATTGAAAATTGATGGCACTGAGAAGCTTTATGCAACTGGGTGCTCAGATAGTTTCTGAAAATTACACAGGCTCTTCGGCTCTGTTGAGGCCATTGTTTTAGTTATTAAAGGCCATTGTTTTAGTTTATTAAAGTAGTTATTTGGCTCCCTACTGAAAAATCTTAAGAAACAAAAACGTGTAAATTTTAGATAGTTGGTTAATGTTAAAAAAAGAAGTCGGTATCCATGGCCAACTTTTCGCGCAATACCAAAAAAAACTTAAATCAACAAGAATCTGAAAACAATCAATTTATTTTGAAAGTCGAGGGAAAATTTTAATTGGAGATTAGCGGCAATTAGATCACGCAAGAACATTGACAAAAGAAAATTTTCATACAATTTGTACTAGTTTTCCCGCTAATTTGTTTAAAGTGTGAAGTCGAAATAGCAATTAAAAACATCAACAGTTATTCAAATTAAAGACAAATTTTCTCATATTAAAGATCTTGTTTGATCAAAAAAAAATTAAATAAATTGATAGTTTTGTTTTCACATTTTTGTCGACTTGAGTTTTTTTTTGTATTGCGTGAAAAGTTGGTTATGGATGCCGATTTATTTTTTAACATCACCTAGCCGTCTAAAATTGCCATATTTATTATGCTTATATAAGCTTACTTACATAAAAAAAATATATTTAATGCAGTGATAGGGCCAAAGCGAAAAATGTTTTTCAAATAAATCAAAGTGTGCCAATTGTTTCTAAAATTGGTAGTATGGAGTATCCTTTACTTTTGAACAACTTTTCCTAGCAACTTATTTCCACATAAGAAATGTTAGCAAAGTTTTTATCAAGAGTAACTTTTTGCGGTAAAATTAAAGATAAGAAAGTGTTCCTATTCAACACCTCTTCTGTGGACATACTGTATATACATAGTGTATTTGGAAATGAAAGGAAGGTTTATGGCTTATTATAAATATAAATGCAAATTCTTTATCAGAGGCTCGAGAGTCCGTCATAAAATACTACATAACTCGCCCGAATATTAATTTGCGTATTTATCCTCATCAGATTTTTAGCAAAAGAGCACGCCACTGAAATGGTCGAATTTTCCTTCTCAATCAATATTTATGGCCTCCTTTCATTTCCAAATACACTAAGTATAGTTGTCAGCGGTTTTAGACATTAAGTTAATAAATATTTTGCGTTGCAACAAAAATGTATTTTTATGTTATAATAAAAAAATATGTAGTAACACTAAAAATATATTTAGCTAATAACCCTAGAATTAAAAAAGTTAATTAAAAGGATTTTCATAAATTATTCTTTTCTTTGCAAAATAAGTATTTGTTCCAACATTTAGTTGTTAGGTCTCGTAGTCCTAAACATAAATGATTATAAAATAAAAGGGGTGTCCCTTTTATTTATTTTTTCTTATTTTTGAAGAAATTGGTCAGAAGTTTTAATAAATTGGTTTTCGTGGTGCTGCAATGCTCCATTGTTTCTCATAAAATGCCCTTCAACAGATAAATGAGATTAGGGGGTCACAGACATAAAATTACCCTTGTAACTTAATAGAGAGTTATTGCAGAAACTGTTTTTGGCATTAAGCAGTATTTAAGACGACCTTATTTGAATACTCTCATACGTTATTTATGATTCTGACAATAGTTATTGCAAGTCGTAATTTATGTATCCAAATTAAGGGCTTGTTTACGTTTACTTTATTGTTTTGTATTTCTACACTTTCACTAGAATATTATGTGCTTTTATAATTTTGCTCCGGAAAAAACTGGGAAAACAGCCAAATAACCACGGAACACCAAGGTGAAAGACTAATGAAAACAAACAAGGTGCAAACGCAAACAAGCAACGAACATTTTAGGTTAAGTCCTACTTTCACAGAACACTAGCGTTTTCTGACAAATCAGAATTTATTTTAAGAATTGTGATAAATAAGGTAAAAATAACGTATATTATGGTATACACAATAAACAAAAATAAAGGAAAATAACCTTATTATGGACGACCTTATGTCAAACTACGACTGCGCATGCTCAAATGTCAAAATAACATCAAAAAAGAGCGCGACGTTATTTATTTCTGCAATAACTCTCTATTATTTAAATTGCATACCTTTATCAATAACATCAGAAGACACACAGCAGGGACACGTGTCAAGCTTTACACACCTCCCTGGACCTCAATGTGATTACCTGGATAAAATAAAATAATTTCAGGTGATTGAGGACTTCCACAAGCTGGATATAATGATTACGAAGTTTTATTAGAACCACCGACACAGGAAGAATCCGAAAAAACTATAAACCCATTAAAATCTTTATGACTATAACATAATTAAATAAAGGCAAGAAATCAAATGCATTTTCCATTATTATATTATATGTATATTAATATTTAGTATACCCACCTTAGGATAGGATGACTTTCTGAATTCTCCTGCTCATCGAATCTATGAGTTGGCAGCAGAGATCATGGGTTACGACTTCATCCCACGTTTGTTGAATCTTCTGCCAAAGTGCCTCCCTATTTTCGGGTACGAAGTTCTCCATTGTCCGCGCCATTCTGCCCCACACATTCTCAATGGGATTCAAGTCAGGACTCTTCGCCGGCCATTGCAACTTTTCTACGTTGTTTTCGGTGAACCATTCGCGAACTATTCTTGCTGTATGCACAGGAGCGTTATCATGCTGGAAAACGAAGCCATCGGGATACATTTCCGTTGCAGTTGGTAACAATCCGCCTTCGAGTATCTCGCAATAGCGAGCTGCTGTGAAGCGGTCGTCGATTCTCCAACAAATGCCAGGTCCACGGTAGCTTATCCAGGCCCATATGTTGACGGAAAAATGCCCACTCCTTTTCCTGGGTGACACAAATCTTTCGTCATATCTTGAACTCACCGAAGGTCTATATACTCGCACTTTGCCATTGTAATGGCTTTGAAAGATCTTTTCGTCGCTAAATATTACCTTCTCCCAATAATGTGGCGGTAAACGCTGAAACTCTCGGCATATCTGCAACCTGACTTCCTTATTAGCCTCGGTCAGCTGAATTTTGTTGCTGGCCGTGCGAGATTTCAGATTGGCTGCATCTAATCTCCTTCGGGCAGTTCTAACACTTGCTGGAAATTGTGTTGCAGATACTGCTTCAACGGCGGATTTAAACGGATTTGCAAGGCAAAAATTAGCTAGTTGCTCATCTTGTTGGTCAGACGTAATTTTCACATTTCCTCCTCTATGTATGTTTTCCACGCTTCCGGTTTCGTCATATTTCTTCTTTATATTGAAAATGGTGCTTTTAGATACACCAAATTCTTCGGCCAGTCGGGAAATAGCCCAACCATTTTCTAGTTTGGCGATGATACGGTGCTTGACGGATTCACTCAAACGAGGCATAACGAACACTGTTAGTTACTCTCTCGAATTAGGATACTGACTAAATAATTTTAGCCCACCCACCTTAGTATTTATACAAAGGGCTAGGAGCAGGTATAATCGATATTTTCAAAATCTACATCCAATTCAATATTACAATTATTAAGTTAATCCCCTAAATTTAGTTATATTAAGTGCAGGTAGGTATAATTAATAAATACCTATTTAAAAAGATATAAATATCTATGCTAAAATATTTCAACTCAGGTAATCCGATAATCCATTAATTTTGTGCCATACATTTTCTAATTAATATTAAGAGCCCCCATATCTACTTTTAAACATATTATACAAATCCTTGAAATCTTTAATTTTTGAGATAATCGCTTGATCTGTTTTTTGTCCGAAAGGACTTCAAAAGCCGCTTATTTTAGCAATCCTGCCATTTTCAAATTGCAAATCCAGGGCCGGCTACGATTTTTTTATTCCCCCGATTTTCACAAAAACCATTTAGCCATTTTTTTATTTAAAATCTGACACCACAGCGTCAATCAGGACAGTCGAAAACCCTTTAAATACCAAATTTGAACAAAAAATATAGAGAGAGTTCTATTCTACAGGATGTCAAAATTGAGCAAAATAGGAAATTTAAAGAAACCTCTTCAGGCATCTCTGGCGAGTCAAGTCATAAAAATTCAGCATTTTCAGATGGGGCAGAGAAAAATACCCTGTATTGAATCTTTGCACACCAACACTTTGAGTGGTTCTGTTGACAATTAAACTATTTTGACGGGATTCCATGGCACACTTGACTCGCCAAATGCCTGTAAATTTCCTATTTTGCTGAACCTTGACATCCTGTAGAATAGATCTCTCTCTAAATTCTTTGTTCAAATTTGGTATATAAAGGGGTTTTAGGGGGATCCTGATTAACGCTGTATTGGTAGATTTTAAATAAAAAAACACTCAAAAATCGTAGCCGGACCTGGATCTGCCTTTTGAAAATGATAGGAAGGCTAAAAGAAGCGATTTTTGAAGGCCTTTCACACAAAGAATGTTCAGGGATTATCTCCAAAAATAAAGATTTTATTAATTTGCATATGTTTAAAAGTAGACACCCTGTATATTAAATTATTGTTTTTGAGAAATTCTTCGGAATTCTATTGTGGCTCAAATTGACTATGGATTTACCTAATTTCATATTCCTAATTAATACAGGGTGCTGGCAGCAAAGGAAGGAAACTCGAGAAAAAGCAACTTTTATTGTGGTGTTGATTCTAATCTCAGCCTTGATATTTATTATTTTTTTATTTCATTATCATAAATACTAGACGGTATAGTAACATGATAAAATAGTACGAAATATTAAATACCAACACTGGGGTTGGAATTATTACCAGCACAAAGTTGCATTTTCCTCGAATTTTGTTCCTTTGCTGTGAGAGGCTGGAGGCTGTAATTTGCATTTTATGGTTCTATTTTTAGCAGACCGGCCGGCTGCAGACTCCAGCGCGATGTTGCCGTCTCCGCGCGCCCTGTAACGATAGCCACGAGAAACCTCTTCAGGTCGTTCGATACCAACTGTCCGCGACTGTACATTGTATGAGAATTTGTACGAAATATAGTTTGGTCGCATCCTATAACATAAAGCAATTCTTGTGTTTGTGGTTAGGTATACACTTTTCTTACGAGTTTAAAGCTTTAAGATAGAAAATGTTGATATTTTTATATACCTATTTGTAAGGCATCAATCATGTATTTTGAAACTGAAATAAAGTCTTTCCTTTACTTATTGCTGTTTATTATTTCCTACAAATATAATTTAAATTGAAGACCAAGCACATAGTATATGCCTGGTCCATATACAGCTTCTTTATCTTTTAGTTTTATTTTATTTATACAAATAACACATTTCCTTAATTTGAACTTATCAATGACATTTGAAATTTCTTTAAAATAAAGTATATGTAAAATTATAAGAGAGAAAGAAGAAGAAAATGGGAATACCAAATAAATTAAATTACACCATTTTGACCAAATTGCGTGTTAAAGTTACACAACACGGTGTTAATCTTACACAACGCCGTGTTAAATATTCACACCAGCATATAGTTCTTATTTTCACCAGAACATTTGGTGAAATTTAGCAAAAAAGAAGGTGTAAAATTAACCAGATATGGTGTGGACTTATATAGACCACTTTTCGTGTCAAATTTAACACCGGATTTTTTACTGTGCAATGAAAGGGGGGGGGGCAATCGCCCTCCTCGCCCCCACCTAGCTACGCCACTGGAAATGACCGCCCTTACTGCGAACCTTCTCTGGGATAAGTTCTTAAGTTCTTTTTTCATACCAGTTTTGATTTTCTCCTGTATGACATTACCGACAATCTCATAATATTCCAAGATCCCTATAGGTACTCATACTCTAGATTTGGCAGATAAATTTTAAGTTTCGGTATTCTACTTACAGTTTTATAATTTTTATGATTAGTTTGGAGGCATATTTGGCCTGAGGCCCCCAGAGCCCCATTTTCTTTTAATTTTCATTGTTTTCGCTGTAAAGCTTCTATATATGTTTTCTATAAATTACCATTAGAACCTTATGATTTGTGCCTGGGAATTGGGCCTGGAAGTAAGTTGAAGATTAGAACGCGATTTTAGTGCGATTTCTTGGAGCTGAAAGACAGTGACAGTATCTGACATGTTTATTTGTGAAGGCTAAACAATAAAGGTGGTAACCAAGGCAACGAGTTTGGACTGTTATTGTTGAGATTCAGTACAATATATTATCCAACTTTTTCTCATCATCACCTCTTACCTATTTTCCTCACTTATGTTTTTTTCTATATAGGCTCATCAGCATGATTCATTTCTTTCCACCACGAACAAGTGTTAGTGGTGGAAGGTGGAAAGAAGTTGATACCATGATTTTTCCAAGGGTCAATGTGTTAGGATTTTTTTGGAGAAATAAATTATACATTCTATATACATTCTTAAAATATACCTAAGCAAACTTAAAATAAGATTTTTGCCCCGTATAGGTACAAGTGGGATAAAAGCCCCAACCATGAGGCAAAAATCCGGCATACCTAGACACTATTATAAAAGCAGCAGTCGCAGGTCGCAGTGTAGGTACCTATTTTATTCCATGCAGTGTTTTCATAACACTATTTTGAAATTTCGGTTTAAAATTTCTTTTTTTTTACTTTTCCAAATTATTTTTTAATTTTCTAAATTATTATCCAAAAATTCTTTCGGCACTAGTGATACACTGAACGAAGAAGGTACGTAGTATTAATAAAAAAGTTCGTTTAGCCAACAAAAGGTTTATTATAATATTTGTCCAACGTAAAGGTACGTTAATTTTCATAACAATGTATAGATGTTTATTGATATTACGAACCAATTGACGAATAACGCTATTCGTTAACTCTAAAAACTGCCTAGGTACATTAAAACAATTAAGTAACGTATGTATTAATATTAATATAGTTGTGAATCCTGTAGTATATACAACTTATTTGTTTTGAGCATTGGATTAATGGATGTATTTGTTAATATTATAAAAACTGAACATTGATTTAATGAATATATATGTTTTTAATTTTAAAACACCTTACATTGAAACAACGAATGTGTCCATTACCTAATATCTACTATATGAACGCTGTGCGTTGAATTAATGAATGTATTTGTTAATACCATAAAAACTCAGATAATTGATTTATCAAAATTTTTGCACAAGAACTAGGTAATCGGTTATTCAGGTGATAGATACAGTACCTACGTTTTGTACCTAATATAGCCTAAAAATTCAGTTTGAACAAATTGTTGTACCTTAATGATACAAAAGACATTACGTTCTATTATTACTTAACGAAATATAGCTCGATCTGACAGGAACTCTTTTTTGCTTTTAACATCAATATAATATTAATATTTGAAATACATTATTACAGAAAGTGTAGCATTCTTTTGGCATCGCGTTTAATAGAAAGGTACAGTGGATTTCCCAAAAGTAAACAATAATCACAAACATCGATAAATTTCTGCAACAAATTTCGGTAATTGTATACTTAGTTCCAAAGTTCCAAAGCATCTCTTATTTAAATATTAATTCTCATTTGTCTACTTTCAGAAAATCCTGAAGGAACTGTAAATAAAAGATTTAAATGTTACTAAAATATTTTATATTATAATTTTTAATTAATACATATTTAAAATAAACCGGTAATTTTTGCACTTTTGAAAATGAGTAATTACCTAGTTACCTATTTATAAATTTCCTGAAATTCCAGAATATTAAGCGTCTTACTTCTTTGTGTAAGCCAAAAGTTACCTATACTTACTCTTAGCTTATAGTGCAAAAAAATTCCAAACAGGATGATTTTTTAAGGGTTGCTTGGGGACTGCCTCCTACAAGATCACACTCGAACTCTTGGTACGAATTGCGCTCTAGGATGGTTTCCTAAACAATAGGGGTGGTTTTCTAAACATTTTTTTCAGCAAAATGACCCAAATAAAAGTTGTAGGGGATCAAAGTATGAACAACTTTTCCGCACAATTATTTTTTGTGTCCCTAATACATAACGAGTTACAGCGCATTACTTATATGACAAAAATTCCTCACGCTGCAGGGGTGGTCTTGTAAACATTTTTTTACGTAAAAAATGATCTTAATAAAAGTTTTCGAAAATGAACTTCTGGTCAGCTTTTTCTTATATTTTTTTTATGTCTCTAGTACCTAATGATTTACAAAGGTTTCTTTTATTATCGTTTTTGCTTTCGTATTTTGTTAAATAAAGTTTAATTGACATCCACAGATTGCTAGATTTATTCTTAAAATGACTTGTTTATTGCAGCATTGCCGCTCTTTGAAAATTATTAAGAAACGGCTGCGAATATGAAAAAATAATAAGACATACTTTTTGTTAACCATTGGATTCACCACTCAAAACAAATAAAAAAAAATGTGATTATACAGGGTAATCATATTTTTCTGAACTAATTAATTTCAATAACACCCTGTATCTCCGCAACTATGGGGGCCTCAGAAGCTTCATATCAACCTTAAGTTTGAAGGCTCATCCGCACATGTGACACGCCAAGTTTAAAATAATATCTTGTATACTCCTATAGAGATATTCTATGAAATATGTGTATTTTTTTCTAAACTTCTATGCTCTGTATAAAAAAAACTATGTCCCGAATCAGAAAAAAAATATATGAAGAAGTGTCCTTATTTTGACTCCAAGAATACGTGGTTTCGTTTTTGATCATCAGTTCAGTTACACCCTGTATATATAGGCATTCAGTAAAAGAATACCTACATCGAGAGAGGCAAGGTGGACAAGGACCGTAAAACTGAAAGTTTCTGAATGTTTGCTAAAAGAGCATGTTAGAAATCTGTTGGGATAATAATAATAAACTAAAATATGATAATAAATCAATAGCCTAGTTAACGAGATATTAGATATTATGAATTTACAGCTTACTTGATTGTCAGTTTTATTATCATGGCTGACTTGATTTGTCATAAATTTGGTTTTATTGTTTGGCCTACTCGGATCGAACATCAGACACTCCATGAGGTCATGTATCTAGTTTGGTGATTTCTCAGGTTAGTAGTAAAAAAAATTTTTTTACTACTAACCTGAGAAATCACCATTATTTACCTCATTCCTCTAATGAGAAGTAATATTTCTCACCCTAGGTAAATAATGATAATAAAAAAATACCTAGGTAAATAATGAAAAATTTTCTATATGACATTTAAAGATTAGTGTCATTTTATCAGCTTGACAACTGAACTCCCAGGCTACTTGATATTTTGAAGTATTTGAAAAAAGCGAGAAATTACTAAAATATGGCAATATTTCAATGTTAGTAGTTAGTAGTAAAAAAAATTCTATATACACCTCGGTTGAGAAGGCCATTATTTACCTCGCATATTATATAGGAGCCTCAGGATAAAAATGCTCGGTAAATAATGGCTCACTTCTCAACCTAGGTGTATAATTTTTCTTTGACGAAAGAAAAACTACTATAATAGATAAACTATACTTCTGATTATCTGACAGGCAACAATTAGTATGTTGGTTAGTTGCTATGGTGCTAACAAGGCACGCGTGATAATTGCGTTTTTATTAAGAATAGATACGTAATTTTTTTTTACTACTAACCTGAGAAATCACCATTATTTACCTCATTCCTCTAATGAGAAGTCATATTTCTCTACCTAGGTAAATAATGATAATAAAAAAATACCTAGGTAATATTGAAAAATTTTCTATGTGACATTTATAGTGTCATTTTATCAGCTTGACAACTGAACTCCCAGGCTACTTGATATTTTGAAGTACTTATTTGAAAAAAGCGAGAAATTACTAAAATATGGCAATATTTCAATGTTAGTAGTAAAAAAAATTCTATATACACCTCGGTTGAGAAGGCCATTATTTACCCCGCATATTATATCCTTCGGCGCTACGCGCCTCAGGATATAAAAATGCTCGGTAAATAATGGCTCACTTCTCAACCTAGGTATATAATATACTATTTTTTACTACTAACCTGAGAAATCACCATTATTTACCTCATTCCTCTAATGAGAAGTCATATTTCTCACCCTAGGTAAATAATATACCTATTTTTAATAAAATGAACAGAAACTCTTGTTAACTTAATTCTAAGTAAAAAACAAATAAACTCGAAAATTCAATACTGGTAAGTATGGGATGATGAAAATTATAAAAAAAAATTATTTGAAATTATAATTAATTGTACAATTATGGCAAATCATGTGTATTCCTTCATGTCCTGTATTAATAGAATTAACATTTGTAACAGGTATATGTACTTCTGTATTATGAATATTTTTCGTAATTTGTGAACATTCATTGACACTTGGCACTAAATGATTAGTTGCCTGGAAGTTTTCTAGGACAGCATCTTGACGTACAAAGGAAGTGGAAGATATACTTCAATTTTCATTGGATAAGGTGGTTTTTTGTACTAATTTAGCAATTCTCTTCTTGTCAGCTATTGATTCCTCAATATATCCTTCAGCCACTTTAGCCGACTTCCACCCGCCGTGCCTTTTTAAACTTAGTAAGTCTCCTCCATTTTCTGCCAGAAGTGTTGCTGAACTGCGCCTTAGAGAATGACCAGTATAACACTTAGGATTTTCTAATTTCAGATATTGAGCCATGACATAGGGTACTTTGCTAATAGTTTTGTGCCCAATATTTTGTTTAATATGTTTACCTCCACGGTATAAAATAAAATGTTTTCTAATGTCAGTTGGCCTGTTAGCTAGGTATTTTTTAACAACATTAATCCATTGTGGCTCAACAATAACAAACTTCCTAGATGTTCCATTCTTTGAATTAGGAATATTTATTACAATAATATCATCTCTGATGTCTAAATCATCAACAACCATATTATACAGTTCATCTGTTCTGCAGGCACCTGCCACCCCAATTACCACAATCACCTAGAGTATAGTTTTTGTAAAAAGCTAAACATAAATTAATAATGAAATGTACCTTTTTTGCTACATATTCATCATCAGGAGCTTCAATTATAAATTTATCGATTTCTTCTTTTGCAAATACACATGGCTTTTTGGGTTTATAAGCATTATTAAATGCTGTGAGTTTAAAAAATTTTGAAATGTCAATGTTTTCCTTTATTTTAAGAGTGGCTTTCAACATGGAATAATTTGCCCACAATGTTGATACTTTTTGCAGTCAGCTTTTTTTTGAAATATACCAATAAAACATTTTCTGTTATTTTAACAGCATTCTTTTTTTCACACCATGTTTTTAATTGAGTGTATGCATTCATACACAATCTCTTCGATTTTTCTGGCAACAAATCACCGCTTGCACTAATTGCTGCATCTCTAAGTTCAGGCGGGGTACACATTTCCATCTCTATATCACTATCACTAAAATTTTCACCCATTTTCCAATTATTTTATGAACACGTTTTACCTCGAACTTTTAAGTAGCATCTATTTTCTGGAAAATGACATTTAAAAATTAGTTTCATTTTATCAGCTAAACAACTGAACTCCTAGGCTACTTGATATTTCGAAGTATTTGAAAAAAGCGAGAAATGACTAAAATATCTAATCAAATATGTAAAATATGGCAATATTTCAATGTTAGTAGTAAAAAAAATTCTATATACACTTCGGTTGAGAAGGCCATCATTTACCTCGCATATTATATCCTTCGGCGCTATGCTATTTACTTTTCCAAATTATTTTTTAATTTTCTAAATTATTATCCAAAAATTCTTTCGGCACTAGTGATACACTGAACGAAGAAGGTACGTAGTATTAATAAAAAAGTTCGTTTAGCCAACAAAAGGTTTATTATAATATTTGTCCAACGTAAAGGTACGTTAATTTTCATAACAATGTATAGATGTTTATTGATATTACGAACCAATTGACGAATAACGCTATTCGTTAACTCTAAAAACTGCCTAGGTACATTAAAACAATTAAGTAACGTATGTATTAATATTAATATAGTTGTGAATCCTGTAGTATATACATCGAATTGATGAATACGATTATTATATTATGAACACTTTTATATTAAATCAATGAACTTATTTGTTTTGAGCATTGGATTAATGGATGTATTTGTTAATATTATAAAAACTGAACATTGATTTAATGAATATATATGTTTTTAATTTTAAAACACCTTACATTGAAACAACGAATGTGTCCATTACCTAATATCTACTATATGAACGCTGTGCGTTGAATTAATGAATGTATTTGTTAATACCATAAAAACTCAGATAATTGATTTATCAAAATTTTTGCACAAGAACTAGGTAATCGGTTATTCAGGTGATAGATACAGTACCTACGTTTTGTACCTAATATAGCCTAAAAATTCAGTTTGAACAAATTGTTGTACCTTAATGATACAAAAGACATTACGTTCTATTATTACTTAACGAAATATAGCTCGATCTGACAGGAACTCTTTTTTGCTTTTAACATCAATATAATATTAATATTTGAAATACATTATTACAGAAAGTGTAGCATTCTTTTGGCATCGCGTTTAATAGAAAGGTACAGTGGATTTCCCAAAAGTAAACAATAATCACAAACATCGATAAATTTCTGCAACAAATTTCGGTAATTGTATACTTAGTTCCAAAGTTCCAAAGCATCTCTTATTTAAATATTAATTCTCATTTGTCTACTTTCAGAAAATCCTGAAGGAACTGTAAATAAAAGATTTAAATGTTACTAAAATATTTTATATTATAATTTTTAATTAATACATATTTAAAATAAACCGGTAATTTTTGCACTTTTGAAAATGAGTAATTACCTAGTTACCTATTTATAAATTTCCTGAAATTCCAGAATATTAAGCGTCTTACTTCTTTGTGTAAGCCAAAAGTTACCTATACTTACTCTTAGCTTATAGTGCAAAAAAATTCCAAACAGGATGATTTTTTAAGGGTTGCTTGGGGACTGCCTCCTACAAGATCACACTCGAACTCTTGGTACGAATTGCGCTCTAGGATGGTTTCCTAAACAATAGGGGTGGTTTTCTAAACATTTTTTTCAGCAAAATGACCCAAATAAAAGTTGTAGGGGATCAAAGTATGAACAACTTTTCCGCACAATTATTTTTTGTGTCCCTAATACATAACGAGTTACAGCGCATTACTTATATGACAAAAATTCCTCACGCTGCAGGGGTGGTCTTGTAAACATTTTTTTACGTAAAAAATGATCTTAATAAAAGTTTTCGAAAATGAACTTCTGGTCAGCTTTTTCTTATATTTTTTTTATGTCTCTAGTACCTAATGATTTACAAAGGTTTCTTTTATTATCGTTTTTGCTTTCGTATTTTGTTAAATAAAGTTTAATTGACATCCACAGATTGCTAGATTTATTCTTAAAATGACTTGTTTATTGCAGCATTGCCGCTCTTTGAAAATTATTAAGAAACGGCTGCGAATATGAAAAAATAATAAGACATACTTTTTGTTAACCATTGGATTCACCACTCAAAACAAATAAAAAAAATGTGATTATACAGGGTAATCATATTTTTCTGAACTAATTAATTTCAATAACACCCTGTATCTCCGCAACTATGGGGGCCTCAGAAGCTTCATATCAACCTTAAGTTTGAAGGCTCATCCGCACATGTGACACGCCAAGTTTAAAATAATATCTTGTATACTCCTATAGAGATATTCTATGAAATATGTGTATTTTTTTCTAAACTTCTATGCTCTGTATAAAAAAAACTATGGCCCGAATCAGAAAAAAAATATATGAAGAAGTGTCCTTATTTTGACTCCAAGAATACGTGGTTTCGTTTTTGATCATCAGTTCAGTTACACCCTGTATATATAGGCATTCAGTAAAAGAATACCTACATCGAGAGAGGCAAGGTGGACAAGGACCGTAAAACTGAAAGTTTCTGAATGTTTGCTAAAAGAGCATGTTAGAAATCTGTTGGGATAATAATAATAAACTAAAATATGATAATAAATCAATAGCCTAGTTAACGAGATATTAGATATTATGAATTTACAGCTTACTTGATTGTCAGTTTTATTATCATGGCTGACTTGATTTGTCATAAATTTGGTTTTATTGTTTGGCCTACTCGGATCGAACATCAGACACTCCATGAGGTCATGTATCTAGTTTGGTGATTTCTCAGGTTAGTAGTAAAAAAATTTTTTTTACTACTAACCTGAGAAATCACCATTATTTACCTCATTCCTCTAATGAGAAGTAATATTTCTCACCCTAGGTAAATAATGATAATAAAAAAATACCTAGGTAAATAATGAAAAATTTTCTATATGACATTTAAAGATTAGTGTCATTTTATCAGCTTGACAACTGAACTCCCAGGCTACTTGATATTTTGAAGTATTTGAAAAAAGCGAGAAATTACTAAAATATGGCAATATTTCAATGTTAGTAGTTAGTAGTAAAAAAAATTCTATATACACCTCGGTTGAGAAGGCCATTATTTACCTCGCATATTATATAGGAGCCTCAGGATATAAAAATGCTCGGTAAATAATGGCTCACTTCTCAACCTAGGTGTATAATTTTTCTTTGACGAAAGAAAAACTACTATAATAGATAAACTATACTTCTGATTATCTGACAGGCAACAATTAGTATGTTGGTTAGTTGCTATGGTGCTAACAAGGCACGCGTGATAATTGCGTTTTTATTAAGAATAGATACGTAATTTTTTTTTACTACTAACCTGAGAAATCACCATTATTTACCTCATTCCTCTAATGAGAAGTCATATTTCTCTACCTAGGTAAATAATGATAATAAAAAAATACCTAGGTAATATTGAAAAATTTTCTATGTGACATTTATAGTGTCATTTTATCAGCTTGACAACTGAACTCCCAGGCTACTTGATATTTTGAAGTACTTATTTGAAAAAAGCGAGAAATTACTAAAATATGGCAATATTTCAATGTTAGTAGTAAAAAAAATTCTATATACACCTCGGTTGAGAAGGCCATTATTTACCCCGCATATTATATCCTTCGGCGCTACGCGCCTCAGGATATAAAAATGCTCGGTAAATAATGGCTCACTTCTCAACCTAGGTATATAATATACTATTTTTTACTACTAACCTGAGAAATCACCATTATTTACCTCATTCCTCTAATGAGAAGTCATATTTCTCACCCTAGGTAAATAATATACCTATTTTTAATAAAATGAACAGAAACTCTTGTTAACTTAATTCTAAGTAAAAAACAAATAAACTCGAAAATTCAATACTGGTAAGTATGGGATGATGAAAATTATAAAAAAAAATTATTTGAAATTATAATTAATTGTACAATTATGGCAAATCATGTGTATTCCTTCATGTCCTGTATTAATAGAATTAACATTTGTAACAGGTATATGTACTTCTGTATTATGAATATTTTTCGTAATTTGTGAACATTCATTGACACTTGGCACTAAATGATTAGTTGCCTGGAAGTTTTCTAGGACAGCATCTTGACGTACAAAGGAAGTGGAAGATATACTTCAATTTTCATTGGATAAGGTGGTTTTTTGTACTAATTTAGCAATTCTCTTCTTGTCAGCTATTGATTCCTCAATATATCCTTCAGCCACTTTAGCCGACTTCCACCCGCCGTGCCTTTTTAAACTTAGTAAGTCTCCTCCATTTTCTGCCAGAAGTGTTGCTGAACTGCGCCTTAGAGAATGACCAGTATAACACTTAGGATTTTCTAATTTCAGATATTGAGCCATGACATAGGGTACTTTGCTAATAGTTTTGTGCCCAATATTTTGTTTAATATGTTTACCTCCACGGTATAAAATAAAATGTTTTCTAATGTCAGTTGGCCTGTTAGCTAGGTATTTTTTAACAACATTAATCCATTGTGGCTCAACAATAACAAACTTCCTAGATGTTCCATTCTTTGAATTAGGAATATTTATTACAATAATATCATCTCTGATGTCTAAATCATCAACAACCATATTATACAGTTCATCTGTTCTGCAGGCACCTGCCACCCCAATTACCACAATCACCTAGAGTATAGTTTTTGTAAAAAGCTAAACATAAATTAATAATGAAATGTACCTTTTTTGCTACATATTCATCATCAGGAGCTTCAATTATAAATTTATCGATTTCTTCTTTTGCAAATACACATGGCTTTTTGGGTTTATAAGCATTATTAAATGCTGTGAGTTTAAAAAATTTTGAAATGTCAATGTTTTCCTTTATTTTAAGAGTGGCTTTCAACATGGAATAATTTGCCCACAATGTTGATACTTTTTGCAGTCAGCTTTTTTTTGAAATATAGCAATAAAACATTTTCTGTTATTTTAACAGCATTCTTTTTTTCACACCATGTTTTTAATTGAGTGTATGCATTCATATACAATCTCTTCGATTTTTCTGGCAACAAATCACCGCTTGCACTAATTGCTGCATCTCTAAGTTCAGGCGGGGTACACATTTCCATCTCTATATCACTATCACTAAAATTTTCACCCATTTTCCAATTATTTTATGAACACGTTTTACCTCGAACTTTTAAGTAGCATCTATTTTCTGGAAAATGACATTTAAAAATTAGTTTCATTTTATCAGCTAAACAACTGAACTCCTAGGCTACTTGATATTTCGAAGTATTTGAAAAAAGCGAGAAATGACTAAAATATCTAATCAAATATGTAAAATATGGCAATATTTCAATGTTAGTAGTAAAAAAAATTCTATATACACTTCGGTTGAGAAGGCCATCATTTACCTCGCATATTATATCCTTCGGCGCTATGCGCCTCAGGATATAAAAATGCTCGGTAAATAATGGCTCACTTCTCAACCTAGGTGTATAATATACTATGTTTTACTACTAACCTGAGAAATCACCATTATTTACCTCATTCCTCTAATGAGAAGTAATATCTCTCTACCTACGTAAATAATGATAATAAAAAAATTCCTAGGTAAATAATGAAAAATTTTCTGTGACATTTAAAAATTAGTGTCATTTTATCAGCTTGACAACTGAACTCTCAGGCTACTTGATATTTTGAAGTATTTGAAAAAAGCGAGAAATGACTAAAATATGGCAATATTTCAATGTTAGTAAAAAAATTCTATATACACTTCGGTTGAGAAGTCCATTATTTACCTCGCCTCAGGATATAAAAATGCTCGGTAAATAATGGCTCACTTCTCAACCTAGGTGTATAATATAGGTACTATTTTATTTTGCAAAAAATGTTTTTGCGATAAATTTCTTACCGACCACCATATACAAAATTCGGGTACACCGTCGAATTCCCCTTAACCATTACTACAAACTCATTTTTTGAATGACGATTTTATGTTAACCTGTCTCCTCGTAATATATTTTTTCCGCTTGGATTATGGCCACTCTGTACCTATAGGTACCTGATTCCAATCACTAGGAGGCTTTCATGTATATTATTTAAAAAATTAGCGGGGGTGTTTCTGAATTTTTTTCCTTCAACACAGCGTAGTAACCCATACACGATAATATTAATAATGAAATATCAGATAAGGTCCATTATACAGTGTTAATAAAGTAGGTAGGAACGTAGACAAAGCTTAAGTGAAGATTCCTTGGGCGTTTTTTAAGACAAAAAGGTATATTATAAACATATTCCCCTGGGCGGCTTTCTTTTCGATATACCTAATACCTACCTATGCAGGATATTGAAATTTAATAAAGGAAACAGACTTTTTCGATATCTTTAGAATTTTTGAAGATCATGGCCCCTATAATAGGGTGACAGACCAAACCAAATTTTGTTTGAATATCTCGGGGCGGATCATTTTGTCCTACATCTTTTTGCATTTGAACTTTTCTCAAAAACGTTTACTTGTTATTTTTGTCGAGATTTTTCTTCTTAAAATTAGCTATATATTTTTGAAGTAAATTAAAAAATTTCTATAAATATTGTCACACACGGAGCCTCTACCATGTGTCGCACTACTTGTGTGTGTGTGTGCCGGAGGGTTGGACCGGGGCCCACGGAAGCTTACGGGCCACCGCGCTCGTTTCGCTCTGCGTCGGTAGACGTCCGAACTTGGCGTGTACGCGCTTGAGATTTTTCCGATTTAGAACTATTTTAGTTATAGTTATATCTAAAAATAATAATAAACAAAAGGCTTTTATGTGCTTTTGACGTATATTTAATAAAATACAAATATATATACAGCCAAGCCAACCCGATTAATTAATATAATAATTTTTCCAAAAACATCAATATCTCTTAATAATTATATAATATCCTTATTCCTGTTTTGAAACTGATTAAATAAAGTGTCCACCTGCGGAAGGATTCGATGAAATAAATTTAACCAAAACACAAAATTGGAACCTTCAAGCTCTTCTTAAACCGTACGCCTCTTTGCTTGTAATCGTTTTATCGCATTTTTCATCCAATTATTCCAAACACTGAATTAATTTTTAACGATTTTCAAAAACCGTATTCACTGTACTTATAATTATAGTTCCAGCGTGTTATGGCAACTCTCGCCATTTTTATTTACTGCGTTTTCTGAAACGACTCACAGATGCGATATCTGTGAGTCGAACTGGGGAAGAAATTTGGGACTGCTGATAGATTTGAGAAAAACACTTTCATGTTAGCATCTTGGCTTGCAGCTCTTTGCATAATTTAATTAAGCTGATGCGCGTAGCATAGTGCACGAAGTTGAGCATTTTTATACATATCTTATATTTTTCACTGCACTCCACCAGTACATTTACCACCACCAGTACAATTACCTTTTCTGGTTTATATGGTTTAATAATGGCTCTATTTCTTTTTGTATATACTATACACTCTGTCAAACCATTATCAGTCTTATATTGAATTCTAAAAAAACTCCAAAATTGTTCGCCAAACATTTCCATCATGTAAATACTTATCTAATAGTATATTACATATCAAGAGTTGTAAACAGCTTATATTACGTATGAGTAGAAAAGTTGCGCACGAGCCGCACAGCGGCGAGTGCTGTATTTACACGAGTATGTAATAAGCTTATACAACTCGAGTTTTGTATTATAATTTTTTTTTGACGAAAGAAAAACTACTAATTATAGTAGTATAAACTATACTTCTGATTTTCTGACGGGCAACAATTATTATGTTGGTTAGTTGCTATGGTGACGCGGATGCCGCGCTAACAAGGCACCCGTAATAATTGCGTTTTAATTAAGAACAGATACATAATTTTTTTTTACTACTAACCTGAGAAATCACCATTATTTACCTCATTCCTCTAATGAGAAGTCATATTTCTCTACCTAGGTAAATAATGATAATAAAAAAATACCTAGGTAAATATTGAAAAATTTTCTATGTGACATTTATAGTGTCATTTTATCAGCTTGACAACTGAACTCCCAGGCTACTTGATATTTTGAAGTATTTGAAAAAAAGCGAGAAATGACTAAAATATGGCAATATTTCAATGTTAGTAGTAAAAAAAATCTATATACAATTCGGTTGAGAAGGCCATATATTTACCTCGCATATTATATCTATCCTTCGTCGCTACGCGCCTCAGGATATAAAAATGCTCTGTAAATAATGGCTCACTTCTCAACCCAGGTGTATAATATACTATTATTACGTGTCAGTCATTACGTGTCAGTGTTCGTAACAATGGACTTACTTATAACCTAAACCGTCACTTAATAGGTATGTTACTAGCATAGGAGTAGAAAAATATCATTACCATTTGACAATGATTCGAAATGTCAGTTGTTTCATAGCCTTTTTTACTTATTTGCTCTCGAATTCTTTGGCGACAAACTTCCAGCATGCTGTTCAATATTTTATTTTGCACCGTTTTTTTATGTATTTTTGAATACTATAGAACTTTTTAAATGTTCTTTCATAATAGAATCTAACTCGGATGTAAAATGCACTAGTTCTAGAAAAATACCACGAATTATCGTTTTCCACAAAAAATTATGCAGTTTATTATTCTTTTTAAAATACATCTATTTTTATCTACGGCTTCGTTATGTTTAATAATGTTTTACCAATAACTGGAGTGCCAATACTGACCTTGCCTAAAAATGCTAGTTCTGTAGAGCAATTCTTTTGCAAAACACAAAGCTCGTATTTTACATAAGTATATAATATATACTTATGTTTTAAATCTTTAAATCCTAGTCTGGCCCATGTCTTATCCACTCCTTTTTTTTATAAAGCAATACGCAGGGAAAACAAAACAATGCATTTAATGTCGCAACCGCATATCCACTTGTTCTTGTTGTATACAGGGTGTCCCGAAATTAGCCTGCCATAATTTACCAGCGTATTCTACGACCTAAAAAAAATGAAAAAAATTCCTATAAACATATAGCCTCAAAAAAGTCCCCTAAGGGGGCTATAGCCCACGAAATGGACATTTTGGCAAACGGTTTTTTCTAAATATTTCTAGAACGAACAAAGATAAAATTATGAAATTTGGTGTGTGATATACCTGTGAGATTTGACGTTTACCTAAAGTCTATCCAAGTTACAGCGGCAGTAGATATAAACAAAGTCACATGACCGCCTTGCGATCGATTACCAGGGTCGGACTAATATGAGACTCCAAGTGGCTTGTAATTCTGAACTAATTCTTTTAGAATTTCTAAAATTTGTGTTCCTACCTTTCGTGGATCTTTATGAATTTCCTTAAATTAAGTAGCAAAACAAATTTACAGAATATACTGCTCGCGATCCGATCAAAAATATGCAGGAAACTCGACTGAGGGAAGAGCCGGCCCTGCATTCTGCTCGCCGCGTAAACACTTGACATTTTATGACGGCCAGACCAATAAGAGAATAGGTCGCGTGGTGGCCAATGTTTTGATCCACTGCCTCTGTAACTTGGATAGACTTTAGGTAGAGATAGTATGACATTCTTCATCATAGGCGTCCCAAATAAGGGGGGTCAAGGGGTTAAAAATATCCCAAATTTTTTTTGTGCTCTTTTTTCATGATTTATTCTCCTAGGTATCTCAAATGCCAAATTTCAGATTCTTATCTTTGCTCGTTCTGGAAATATTTGGAAAAAACCGTTTGCCAAAATGTCCATTTCGGGAGCTATAGCCCTCTTAGGGGGCATTTTTTTAAAGGAACTTTTTCATTTTTTTGGGTCGCAGAATGCGCTGGTAAAATATGACAGGCTAATTTCTAATACGCATTTTCATGGCCCTCTGCAAAAAAAATTCAATTTACTCGCAAAACGGTGCACGCTATCAAAGTTCAACAAGAGCACCATTTTCTCGTAGAATACCTTGAAATTTTATAATTTCGCAATAAATTTGGGGAAAAAGCACACAAAAAAATAAGGGTATTTTAACCCCTTAACCCCCCATTTAGGGCGCCTATGATTAAGAATGTCTAACTATCGCTACCTCGGCAAATGTCAAATCTTAGAAAAAACCGTTTGTGAAACTTCCCCTGTCGGGGGCTATAGCCCCATCAGGGGGCATTTTTGAGGCCATGTTTATAGGAACTTTTTTCATTTTTTTAGGTCGTAGAACACGCTGGTAAATTATGGCAGGCTAATTTCTGGACACCCTGTATATTTCTAGAAAAGTGGCGTGTAAAATTGCCACTTGCATTTGTATCTGGTTGTAAATCTGGAGTTGGTCTCCCAAGTGTTTTTATTTCAACTTTTTCGGTCAATGAAAGACTTACAAAGTTACTTAGTTACTTTTCAAAATGTCCTGTACACTATTTTTCATTTTTATTTATTACTGGTAGAACACCACACAACGCGAGAAACTGAGTCGCCGTTCAAAGGATGGATCACGCGGGAACACACATAGACCAGACTCGGCGCGGAACTAAAAAGCAAAAGCCTTCAGTTCGGCGAAAAGACTCTCCGCCCCAGATTGAGCATCTAGCGTAAACCAATCGCGCTCCTCTGTGCCCCCTTCACGCCCCCTCGCGCCCTTTTGCGCCCCGTCGTGTCCCCCTCTTCTTCCGCGTAACCAGCTGACAACATTCCCCGCCGTACCTCCCGTTTATCTTTGAACAAAGACAACAGACTACGAGTCGGGCACCGTTGCCAAATGTATCAGAATCATCTTTATTCTCAACTTAAAAAAGGCAGCTAATTCTCCAAGAAGGTGCATTCCAAACATGATGTGAATGGGTGTATCGTTATCGTGATTACGAGCATTTCTGCGAAGTGTCTAGTTATAAACTGCCAGATTGCCCGACTTCGAACTGTACCTTATTGGTTGTTTACGGGCGTATTTTCTACTAGGGGGTAGGCTGTGTAGCCTCTCAGAGTTGACTGACGTATAAACAAAGACTGCTCACGGCTGTCATGTTTGACAGTTCTCTGGCTCACCATGCGCTTCCCGGAGACAAAATACAATGCAAAATACATTGTTGACCGGGACATAAAGCTATAGCCGTAAGAAGTCTTATTAATACGTCAGTCAACGCTCTCAGCCCCTTTGGACTAGTTGTCACTGTGCGTCATTGTTCCACTTGTATTTTTGTTGGCTTGAATTTAGCTGTTCCAATATACAGGATATTTCAGACCTAAATACAATAATTTTAACCACATACTCAGAAAGGTGTCTAAATACGGAAAATCGAAAAAAAAAAATTCGGAAATATTTTAGAAATAATTAAATAATTTTAATATTTCCCCTAACCAAGGCGCGAGGGAGAGGCAAATTGGTTTCAGGTCTTCCTTGCGACGTTGCCAGATCGCGGCACAATGAAAATACTCAATATTTTTCAAGGTATCTACTAATTTATCTAAATGTGGCCACCTTTTTCTATCCTTTTATTATCCTTTAGGATAATAATCGCTGATAGCAAATGAAAGGTGGTTTAATTTAAAAACTATCCTCCTCTGGTAAGTTGAATGGTAACACCTCGGTAAAACACGCACTCACATTCGCACTTGCCATATTATCACAAAACTGACTTTTTTTTTATAAGTGTTTATTTATGCACCGCACAGTCTCTCCGACGCTAGCGTCGTCCCGGGCGCATTTTCATATGTTACCGACAATAAAAAGCCCTCGGCTTGCCGAACACCTCTGCATAAGTTACAGACGTATTTATTCGTTTTCGTCTGTAACATAATATACCGCCAAGAGCATGCGCTCGGGCCTTGATTTCTGAACACCTCTTTATAAATTACAGATGTATTTATTCGTTTTCCTGTGTAACATAATTACTAATCATACCTACCTAGTCGTTAGTTAAGATATTTAAAAAATAAAAAAATGAGCTTGGATAATCTCCCTGAAGATTTTGAATACATTAGTGACGGCGATAACAAATTTAAAACAAATATAAAGATTATATTCGAGGTTGAAGTAAGTATTTTCATATTTTTATTTCATTTAAAATTTATAGGTTAGAATACGCTAATGCATAACGTCAACAGTGTCAACACTGGTCTAAGAATATGGCAGAAAGACAGTAGATACAGGAGACAGATTTTGCAAAAAATAAAGTTGACCAGATATTTTGTGGTAGATTTAAATAGATAAGTCTGGACCGACATACTATATTAAAGACCCGAGCATGACGTCATATTTCATTCACGTTTTCCAGCTACGAAAAGTTTTTCGGTAATTTTAAAGATAAACTTATGGTTCAAAAACTAAGCTTGTCTAGAATTTTCAGGAGAATTCGAATATGGTGTCAGACTTAATGTACAGAGCGTTGTTAAAAAGTGTTTCTGGGTAATTTTAAAAATAAACTTAATATTCAAAAATTAAAGTTGTGTAGAATTTTCTCAGGAATCCTAATATGACGTCAGACTTAATATACCTACAGGGCGTCGTTAAAAAGGTGTTTCTCGGTAATTTTAAAGATAATGATGGTTCAAAAACTAAGCTTGTCTAGAATTTTCAGAGGAATTCGAATATGGTGTCAGACACCTCATAACTTAAGTGTACCTATGTGTGGACAAAAATATAGGATTGGGTGATAACAAAAGAAAAAATGATGAATACCTGCGTATCACTCCGGTTGCTTATGTTAGAGTCTAGGTATATTTATTTTACAATAAAAAAATAAAAATGACCCGATATCCAAAAAAAAAATATTTATGACCTGTTTTCCTACCTCTTAACAATCTTAACTTTACTATAAACTTCTTCCCGCCATCAAACCCAGTTATCTATACTTGTCTCCTATGTGGGTTACGCTATTATTCTATGTTACAGACGAAAACGAATAAATACGTCTGTAGCTTATGCAGAGGTGTTCGGCAAGCCGAGCGCTTTTTTTGTCGGTAACATATGAAAATGCGTCCCGGGCGCGCCTTTTTCGCTCCCGCGGTCGCAATTCGCGACTCGACGACCTCGACGTTCGTAATCACTCAACCACGTTTGACCCACTCACTGACTGGTATGCTTCCACACCTCCCGTCTCGCCGGCCGTCTCCCCACTCCCTGCACCGCCTCGAGCCTTCGCGACTCTTTTGTTGCTATGCAGGCCCCTTTTTATTTTAGTTTTTTGATTACAAGAAAAGGTGCAAAGTTAACAAAAAGAAAAAAAACTAGTAACCGCATACACGTGTTTCATGCTATTTGGCAATCACCAATACGGTGTAACATTAACCAAATCAAAAGATAGGCATGATTTGGGAAGCAACAAATCAAGTCCAGGCAGGAGCCAACAGGACATTTGCAGCTTCAGTCAGCACATCCCCTATTTTGGGGCTTGTACTAACATCGCCACGGAGGCTGGCTAAAGCGACCTGCGTGGAAATCTTCATAACCCAAGATACAATGAAAATAAGGATGTAAGATTAGCGAGTGTAAATGTAATAATTACAAGAAAAGGTGATAAAGAAAAAACAAAAGATTTATAGATGAAATGATTTGCATAAAAAATATAACACAGTCAATACAAGATGCGATATCGAAGGTCTAAGTTCTTCTTATTATAATTTAATAAATGCTATCTAATTTCATCTCATCTCAACAATGAATTCATGTGTGTATTTTTCTTGTTAGTTTTGACCCGCTTTCTATTTTTATTTTTACTTGAATTTTTAACGTTGGTGGGTCCTCTCTCCTGCCAGCCTTTTGTACTTGTCCCCCCCCCTTTTTTTCTATACGCATCGAAATTCTGACACCAGTCCGGTTTCCTCTCTCTGAATAAAATAATATCCATACCTATCTGCGTCTGCAATTTTACAATATTGTTACATCATGACTTTTTCTGGTAAGTTTTAGTTTTACCCCCCCCCCCCTTTTTTGATTTGTCAGCTTTACATTTTGGCATTCGTGTGTTTTTTATTGTTTATACAGGGTGTCCCGAAATTAGCCTGCCATAATTTACCAGCGTGTTCTACGACCTAAAAAAAAACAAAAAAGGTCCTATAAACATGGCCTTAAAAATGCCCCCTAATGGGGCTATAGCCCCCGAAAGGGGCAGTTTCACAAACGGGTTTCTATAAATATTTGCAGAACGAACAAAGATAAAATTCTGAAATTTGGTATGTGATGTACCTGTGAGATTTGACATTTACCAAGGTAGCGAGAGATAAACATTCTTAATCATAGGCGTCCCAAATGGGGGGGTTCAGGAGTTAAAATTACCCCTAAATTTTTTTGTATACTTTTTTCCAGATTTCTTGCAAAATTATGAAAGTTGAAGGTATTCTACGAAGAAAAGGTGCTCTTGTTGAACTTCGCTAGCATGCATGGTTTTCGAGTAAACTCGTTTTGAAAACTTTTTGCAGAGTGCCATGAAAATGCCTATTAGAAATTAGCGTGCCATAATTTACCACCACCTTTTTTGGTACAAAAAAATTAAAAAAGTTCCAACAAACATGGCCTCAAAAAAGTCCCCTAAGGGGGCTATAGCCCTCGAAATAGACACTTTAGCAAACGGTTTTTTCTAAATATTTCCAGAACGAACAACGATCAAATTATGAAATTTGGTGTGTGATATACCTGTGAGATTTGACGTTTACCGAGGTAGAGATAGTTTGACATTCTTCATCATAGGCGTCCCAAATAAGGGGGGTCAAGGGGTTAAAAATATCCAAAAAAAATTTTGTGCGGTTTTTTCACGATTTATTCGCCCAGGTATGTCACATACCAAATTTCAGAATTTTATCTTTGCTCGTTCTGGAAATATTTAGAAAAAACCGTTTGCCAAAGTGTCCATTTCGGGAGCTATAGCCCTCTTAGGGGGCATTTTTGAGGCCATGTTTATAGGAACTTTTTCATTTTTTTGGGTCGCAGAACACGCTGGTAAAATATCGCAGGCTAATTTCTAATACGCATTTTCATGGCCCTCTGCAAAAAAATTTCAATACGATTTTAATCGAAAACGGTGCACGCTATCAAAGTTCACCAAGAGCACCATTTTTTTCGTAGAATACCCTGAAATTTCATAATTTCGCAATAAATTTAGGGGAAAAGCACACACAAAAAATTTAGGGCATTTTTAACCCTTTAACCCCCCATTTAGGACGCCTATGATTAAAAATTTCTAACTATCGCTATCTCGGCAAATGTCAAATCTCACAGGTACATCACATACCAAATTTCATAATTTTATCTTTGTTCGTTCTGGAAATAGTTAGAAAAAACCGTTTGTGAAACTGCCCCTTTCGGGGGCTATAGCCCCATTAGGGGGCATTTTTGAGGCCATGTTTATACGAACTTTTTTCATTTTTTTAGGTCGTAGAATACGCTGGTAAATTATGGCAGGCTAATTTCGGGACACCCTGTATACGTGTTTGTGTGTACATAAGAATAAAAAGTCTTTTCCCGAGATACTTTAGCCCCTATTCCAATTATAGCATTACTCAATTGGTTTAAGTCTTTACAACTACGTCAACTACGACCTAAAATAAATATTATTATGCCATAATATCTCTAACTATAACGAACATTGCATTTATGAATACTGTTGACGCAGCCCAGCTTGAATTATTGTATAAGTGTAAAGACTTGATTTCCTTTTGCAACTTTAACAAAATGTAGGCCATCTAGAAGACATAATAATTTTCTTCCATCTTTTGGTGGCGTGCACACCTATGCACGGCCTACATGCTGTTGATGTTGCATTTAATGAGCAAGTGAATCTAGATAAGACCTTTCCAAACATCGGGTCCTATCTAGTAGGTAAACTTCATTCTAATTTGGACATTTCAACTTTGAAATAAGTTTTTTCTTCAATTTACATTGAATTTGTTATTGTAAAGTTGATAACCCTTCATTTGCGGTACTAATAGGGTCATGCTTCCTAACAGAGGTAAGCATAAGTAATCTCAAAGAAATGCATAACAATTTGTATAAATTAAGTTATTAACTTAAATGGCAAATCATCGTATTTGTCGTTTGGTTATGAGATGTTTACACAACATAACATTTTTAACCTGTTTTAATAGATGGTAATTACCTATGGTACATAAGGTCAGTGCCTTATTTTCTCTATTATAATATATAAAGTGTGTCATTTAGTAGGTATACACCTTCCGATAATCTTACAGAGTTAATGCAATCAAGTTATGTATTCACAAGACGAGAAGTCAAGCTGAGCAAAAATCTCGTGTCGGACTTCCATTGTCTTCGTTTATTGAAATGACGATGTTTCGATCACTGCAGTATCTGATCATTTTCAAGCATAACAAAGAGGGGGTCTTTGTATAATAAAATCTATCTGTAATATTAATCCCTTTCTAATTATTATCTTCCCTGGCCCTGGCGCAGGTCATAAAAAAGTAGTACCTAAAGGTTTGTGTTCTAATAGTAGGATTTTGGGAACTCACCAGTTGATCGATATCGATAATTTACGGTCTCGTAGTAAACTTGTTTTTTGTGTATAGGTACGTAGCATTCTCATGAGAAAACAATTTAGACTTTTGTCCAAACAGCACAGACAAAAAGATAAAAAAATGTGTTCCTGCGTGTTCAAAAAGAGTATACGAGTATTTTCCTAATGAACTTATATCATTTTAGAATTAATTTTAAAGATACAGTGCTTGAAACAGTTAATTAAGATAGGATAAATTTCGCTTCCAGTACCATAAAAACGAGTGCTTTAATGTGCGAAATTTGAAAGAGGTCCAACAAATTGCACATTGCAATTATTGGACCAACAAATATTAAACCTGCGTTGTTACCACCGCGATTTCTCACTTATTTTGCGCTGCACAAAAAAAACGTAAGAAACAAAAAAGTGACAATTTTGGATGATTAGATGACGCTGACAAGAAAATCGGTATCGATGGCAAACTTGTCGGGCAATATAAAAAAAAACTAAAATTGGGCAAAACTATTAGTAGCCGTAGCCAATTTATTATAAGAGGTAGAAAAAAAAGTTTATATTGAAAGTTAATGACACTGAGAACGTTTATGCAGCCAAGTGCTCTGATAGTTTTAGAAAATTACACAGGGTCTTCGGCTCTCTTGAAGCCACGAAAATTTCGGTCGATTTGAGTTTTTCGGTATTCCCTGCAAAGTTGCCCATGAATGCCCATTTATTTTATAACAAGGCTGGGATTTTGAGGCAATGTTCTTTAAACTATTATTATAAAATGTATGTAAGTATACATATAGGTATGTAATTTTAACAATGCGTTTTAAATATTTTTGGGGAAAAATCAAAGTGAAAATTACAGAAAAGGCACTCTTCTAGAAAAAAGTGGGAAAACGGGAAAACGAAGTAGGTCTAGACTTTTGAAATTTTGCGAACACACTCAGTTTTTCATTCTGAACAAGTTTCCTTAATATAACATTTTATCCTAGAAAACCTAGAAAAGGGTCACTTTAATTTTGAGAAAAATTAGTTTTCTCATAATTTCCAAGGTATACGTGAGTTTTCTAAACTAAAATTATGTCACAAATTAGTTTCAAACCAAGCAGGTCTGATCTTAAAGATCAAATTTTACCTCATGCGCTATGCTAAGCATTCACCGTCAATGGGTTTTCGCAAACAAGGAGCAGTTAGTGGAAGATGTAATTAAAAAAATTAAATTAGTAGTAATTTTCGCAAAACTATTGTTCACAGATTAATATTATTGTTTTTTAGTAAACGGTTTTAATCCTACATTTCATGTCCATCCCCCTCCATTCCCTATGAACGAGGTTTAATTCAGATGGCTGCCCCACCTTCTGAATGGATAAGCTATACAATGAAAAGAAGTAAAGAAAATGCATAAATGAACAGATTCCCAACTTTTGAAGAAAATGTACTTTCGATGTCCCTACCGACTGGACTATTGTATAATATCTATTGTATTTATGTCATATGCGAACGACAATGCCAAGCATTAGCTAACTAGGCTATAGTCCAGGAGCTGGCGACACTAAACTTTTTAAGATTTCCTAAAGATTATTTGTGTTATATTTGAGGTAAGAATACCTGAAATCGACTCCTGCAGGGGTAACAGCGGGACAGAGATTGACAGAGGCCTGCCAATTATGTTAAAAAAAGGTTAATGTTGAAAATTCTATAAGCTGAAACTTTTGATATTATTTAATAATATTTCAATAAGATGTAAAACAAATCTCCTGCCACTTCTCCCGTAGAACGGTCTACTCCTGCCATAGTCATCTTTTATGTCAAAAAAAGCTGACATTTTTGTCATTTCTTTGATAATTAAGGCAATTAAAAAACGTATCCTGCCAGCTATTTGATGGGACCCTGCTTCGGCAGGAGCTAGTGAAGTAAAAGGTAGTATCATATAAGATAATATATAGTGTGATTTAACGCATGCACAAGATTATTTTATATTTATTGATACATAAAAAAATATGTAGCATTGAAAAGTTTAAAGACACGAATCTTCGTCGATATAATCATGAACTGTTTCCACAAAAATAGTTCTTGTTATAATTTCGAACTAATAATTGTTTCCATGGTGAGCTAGATTTCGGAAAACCGACCCGGTTGCATCCATGTTTTTTTTTTTACATATTTGACCCTGTAATTTTGAACAATAAAATATACGGAAAATCTTTTCCTACAAAAACTGTTGAGAATGATAAGGACTTTCAATATATAGAGAAAAATGGTATGTTTCTTGGAAAAGCCAATTTTCGGTCATAATTGGACCTTAGTAGGTGTCCCATTTAAGAACCCCTTTTAGATAAAATTCTGAAATTTGGTATGTGATGTACCTGTGAGATTTGACATTTACCGAGGTAGCGAGAGTTAAACATTCTTAATCATAGGCGTCCCAAATGGGGGGGTTCAGGAGTTAAAATTACCCCTAAATTTTTTTGTATACTTTTTTCCAGATTTCTTGCAAAATTATGAAACTGTTGAGAATGATAAGGACTTTCAATATATAGAGAAAAATGGTATGTTTCTTGGAAAAGCCAATTTTCGGTCATAATTGGACCTTAGTAGGTGTCCCATTTAAGAACCCCTTTTCGAAATTTTATTTTGAGCTTTCGTGTTCCCGCTGTAAATTTTTAGCTTTTAGTATCTGTATCAATTGATTTTTGTTTTCACTTAAAGATGACTATGACAGGGGTTGGCCGTTTTACGGGAGAAGTGGCAGGAGGTCGTTTTACATCTTATTGAAACATTATTAAATAATAGAACAAGTTTTAGCTTTTAGAATATTTAACATTTACCTTTTTTTAACATATATTGGCAGGCCGCTGTCAATTGTTGTCCCGCCACCGTGATGGCAGGAGTTCATTTTATTAATGAGTGTTACTAATATTATCAAATAAAAGTTAAATTAAGCTTAAGGAAAACTGACAATGAAAATTGTCGCCAGCTCCCGGTCTATTACCAGTAAACAAAGCTTATGCATATCCAGTAAAAATCGCATCATAATAAATATAATTTTTTCTAAACTAAAAGCATGGATGGGGCAAGTATTGAATTTCAGAGAGAAAATGCAAAAAGTCGATAACCCACTATAATTCTAGCGTATGCTGTCTGCTACATGCTGCTTCACATGAGAAATATTGTTACACTGCTCTGTGGGTAGCCACCAATTCGTGACGAGTAAGATTTACGAGTATAACAATATTCGCATGTCGATGTGTTTTGCATGAAGAACCCTATTAAAATGAAGCAATCAAAGTCGTATGTCGGGTCTATTGTCACAACGAATGCAGCGGCAAATGAAAATAATGTCAATTTTATCAAATTATCTTCTTGAAAGACCACGCACACTGTTATCTTTTTATTTCATGACATGAATAGGATGGTAGATTTGTTGTAAAATATTGAATATGGTATGGTAGTGTGGATAATATAAAATTAATTAACAAAATATTGTAATCTATCTAGTATATTTTGTGGTTATTACTTCATCTTCATTTATACTACTGTTTATACAGCATGTGTGGCAGATAGAAAAAATGAAACTACTGATTTAAAGGAGGGTGTTTGACAAAAAATTTTTCAATATATAGACTCCGCCAAAAAAGTAATGGCATAACCTGTAAATTTTTATAAAAATCGTATGAAATTGGGTTTGCGCAATGTTTAATTTTTGCTCTCTATGTACTACGTCTTCGACACAATTAAAAAAAATGTCAACAATGTGAACAATTGTCAATAAGAAATGGGCAATATGTATATGTTTCCGCGTTTACACTTGGCAAGAATAGTTTCACACTATTTCCAAGAAATAAATGTCAGCGTTTTAGAATGGCCTGGAATGGGCGCTGCTCAACTAAAATATTTTGGTGAATCTAGCACTTCCGGTTATACCGGAAGTCGATATCAACTTTCTTATCTCCAATGGAACACCCTGTATATTATTGCATTTTTGGATTCTAGGCATCATTTTGGAACAAAAACATGCAACATGTCTATGTCTAAATCCAACCGTTTTTGAGATATTTGCATTTTTCCGAAAAAAATTACAGGTGCAGACCTAAAGTCAATTAGCAATTTATACGAGGAAACCGGGAAATTTCAAAACGAATTTTTGGCATCGTGTAACAGAAGCCCTGACCTAGTGATCTCTGCTGAGAAATAAATCCGTTCTTATACAGGGTGTTCACAAAATATGAATAAAAATTACATTCAAAATGAGCTTAAATCTCGAAATTTTCAAATGGAAACCCTCATTTTTTAATGCAATCTTATTCACCACAAAAAATGATGACAACTTTGTGTAAGGTTTCCTATATCTAAATGCAATAATTTTCGATTAATTTACGAAAAACCCACTTTTCGCCCATAAAATGCGGGGTTTGCTTAACGCTTGGAAAATCATATTAGCCGTGGACGTTGAAAAGACAATCGCGGCTGAGGAAATGTCACTTGGTTTATAAATTATTGTCAACGTCAACAATAATGCCGGCGCGCTTAAATTACACAAACGAAGATTATGTATTCTCCCTAGATAATAAACAAATTTAGTAGTGCATCACAAAATTTTGAAATATGTTTATGGTTGGGGAATTATAACTACTTTTATCAAAAAATGTAACCTAGCGGGGTAAAGTGAACCATTCAAATCCATTTGAATTTGAATGAAATACTGACACTTGGATGCTTCAATAATGTAAATTCCAAGGTAAAGCAAAGTGACAGGTGAATAGGGTGATGCAACAGATGTCATGGGCGTTGACCTTGACAAATAATTAAGTTTTTCAAAGTTAAACGTCAATATCTATGTAAGGACATAAAATAAAGTTTTTGTTTTCAGAATGCCAAAAATTAAAAAAAAATAGGCCCCCAGGGCAAGTGCAATTATTATAATCCGTAATAGAGCTGCAGAGATAATTATTTTGTTTATCCCGGAAATCAGGACATAGCAGTCATAACACCTGACCAAGTGTCTAAGAAGTTTAGACAAAATGTGTTTAAAGGGGACAACACTTCTTTTATATCAACGAAACCGATTTTAAAAACTTAGAGTAGGTCGATTTTTATAGTATCCCCACACGAAATTACATAGAAGACTGTGTAAAGTTTTATTTTTATAAGAATTTCGTATTTAAATTTTGAAACATTTCTGTGATGATACCTATTGAAGACTGAGAATAAAGCTTTATTTTATTATAATTTGGGTTTTACTTATTTCCCTAATATGTGAAATTGATGCTTTTATAATTTTTTTTGTGATTCACTTTACCCACATAATTTTTAGAATGGATTTCATGGGATTTTAAAGGGGTGATCCACTTTACCCCAAAGTAGTGGGTAAAGTGGTTCACACTTTGAGAAAAAATTTAAAAAAGCTTTTACCTTCCACAAACATTTTTTTATTGGAAAATGCGTAGGAGACTCAGAAGAGGTTATATATATTTGTTGAAATTTTTATCTTTTCTGGGTTTTGGAGGATTCCCAAAAACATAATATTTTTGATCCACTTAACCCCGTTTGACGGTACATAATTCCCCTCCAGAACGCACATAGTATAGACTGTTATCTTTTGTTTACATTTGGAGCGTTTCTGCTGCTTGATTGAAAATATACTTCTTAACATTACGTTAATCATTCTTGTTAAAGTAATTATATTATGATTGATTATGTAAAGTAGAGTGTTACAGACAATATACCTAAGTGTATTTTGTTTGAATATTTATTATAAAAGTAGGTAAAAATTGCAGGTAATCTTAAAGCTAATAATTGGTATTGTTACAATTTACGATGTGTATGTGGTTGGCACTCGTTTACTTATAGGTTGTATATATATCTTTGCTTATAGTAAAACAGTTCAGTTATGATATAGTCGAGTGGCATTATAAAATAGGGCCAATTAGGTTAGCTTGATTAGTAGAACCTACAAAAACAATAATACAATACGTATTATGGTTTTAATTCAGCAATAGTGTTTGATGGATATGATATTGAAAACTCCACAAAGTCTCAGGAACAGGTTCGCCGCACACGGAAATTTTCTTATATTGACACCACATTTACGCAAAATACTGCAACTACAGTAAGTCAAGAAACATTTTTATCAAGCGTAGAAAACAAGATATTATTAATCACATAACATACAAAAAGGTTTTAGGGTGCAGGTATTCCAGTAAGACAATAAGGAGGTGGTGATACCGTTTTAGCTGAGATTAATTTAGGTATTTCTGTCTCATCAGTGATTGTAGTCGGCGATGACACCGACCTTGCTGCGATTTTCATTTACAGGGTCAAGCCTGAAAAAATATTTACCTATATGTTACGACCAGGTACATCTGGCAAGTCAAATAAATTCACAGGTATTTTGAAAATGCAGAAGAAGTTAGGCTTACCAAAAGAGTATATTTTATTTGCTGTAACACTACTTCTTGTTTTTTTTAAAGGGAAAAATTAAATTTTAGAAAGACGCATGAATCCAAACTGCAATGGTATATCATGTTCTAATGCAGGTGTTCATCTAGATGAGGATGAAGAAGTCTGATTTTTTAATAAATAATGATATTTGTATGATGAAAAAATCAAACTTCTTTTTCTAATTTTTTATAACTATTTTTAGACACATGTATAAAATAGAAATGTATGCTGTTTCTGTCACATTTTTATTATTATGTTAAAACTTTTTGCAGATAAAAAAAATAGCAAGCATTCATTTTGTGGAGTTTTTATGCCCTTTAATTTTGTTCTCTTCACTTTCTTTCATATCTCTTACAGTTTCGGAATTACGAAGCCATAATTACAACATGTACCAATTTTCAAGATGATTTTGAGGCCCTTTGGTCAACGGGACCAATGGGGACTTTTAGTATGATAAAAAGCAGCTATAATAGTATCTTTTGTCGGTGGCCTCAGGTTTATGAAAATTTGTTTCATTCATTTCATTCAAGGTTTGGTATACTTTGGAAACTACAGAGTCAAAAACATTTATACGGAAGGTAAAATTATTTACGCTAGATATGTATCTCGAAAAGTAAAAGCTTGAATAGGGTAGTTTATTACGAAAGTGACTTTAATCTCGGAATTTCGACTTTTTTCTCGGAATTCTGGTAATAACGAACCCAAATAGGTATATGTATACCATGCTACAAAATTTCGAAACACCTTCAATTTTGCGTTCTTGGTTGAATATTTTGAGTATCCATATACCGATATATTGTCGTAAATTTCTTTGTGACCCATTATCTTTAAGAAAGGAGAAAGATTTATTCTCCGAAAGCTAAGAGAACAAAGTTGTTTTTTGAGTTAACGTTCAAAGTTTCGTTTTTTTAATGTCAGGCATTTATGAATTTTGCTAGAAGTTTGGTTTAGGTTTCTGTGGCGAAAAAACCCAATTAAAAATTAAATGGATCATTATACCGATTATATAGCTTAGGTAGGTATAGCAGGTTTTTTAATTATCCCTATACTATATTCTATACATGGGTCCTTATATTATGTGAAATGGTCATTAGTATCAAATATGGGACATACATAAACTCCTAGACAAAATTAACGCACCACTCATATTTTTCTCGATATTTGTTTATATTTTTATATATTTTTTTCCCGACAAGTAGGCCTTGGACCTTGTTTGAAAGTGGCAGTTGTTATTTAAACTAACTATACCTAGGACACATAACCTTGTTTTGACAGTAATTCGTATTAAACCTCGTTTTAGACTAAAACTGTCTTAAAAATTTCTTAAAAAGTGCTGATTAAAGCAAAGTGTCTGTGAAAAGCAAGCTTTATATTATGATTTTATCACACGCATGTTGGGAAGTCCATTTGCGCGTAAATCAGGTAAGGAAAATGAACCGCCAAAGAAATTTTCCAATTGAGGATGCAGTGCGAGCATCGACTCTCCTGGATGAAGGATATTCAACGCGATATGTTGCTGGTTTGTTAGGAAGACATCATTCCAGCATCTGCCGCTTGGTGAGACCACAAATGAGACGGGCTCGTACCATCGAAGACCAGGGCAAGGGCGAAGACGTTGCACTAATCAAATTGATTATCGTTTTTTGAGACAACGTGCTCTAAGAGACAGGAGAGTCACTAGCAATCTGCTAAAAAAATGAATTAGCAGATGTCCGAAATATCGCTATATCGTCTCGAACGGTTAGAAGGCGGTTACATGAAGTAGGATTGAGCAACAAAGGACCGGCAAAAAAACCATTGCTTACCAGAGAACACAAAGTTCAGAGATTGAATTTTGCAAGACTACATCAGAATTGGACCATCAATGATTGGAAACAAGTTCTGTTCTCCGATGAAACTGGAGTTAGGCTTAAAGCTCCAGATGGACGTGAGCGTGTCTGGCGAAGGTGAGGAGAAAGGTTTGCCAGCTGCAATATCTCTCCTAAAGTACCTTTTGGTGGTGGCTCTAAAATGTTTTGGGAGGAATTTGCTTCGATGCTCGTACGGAGTTGGTCCCTACACGTGCGAGGTCTATCAATGCCCAATATTATACATAGACAACATTATTGTCGAACATGTAATGCCTTTTGCTCCGTTTGTTATACGTTATACCTAGAGTAAGCCAAATATGCAACACGCATATTTAGCATATTAATATGCATTTTTTAAAATATTTGCATATATCCTTAAAATATGGCATATTGTGCATAATTGAAAGAATTTAGGATAATTTAAATCTTTGGCAGGCGTTTCATTCATTTTTGGTATAGTATTTCTAAAGTCACTTGGAACAGCATAAAAACCTGCGAATTTTATACGGGTGATTTCGGCTGATAAGTCTGGTATTTTTACCAGTAGCAGAGCGTGGTAAAAGCTATGAAATAGATCGCGCCTCGTATATCACTGTGTTCCAAGTGAGTTCATTTATATTTTACCAGGGTAGCTCGAGAACAGGCTCTTCCGGCAATAAAATATGAGTCAAGACACTTTTTTAACCATATTACCGCACCTGGTATTATAAGTAAAAGGAGATGAAGGAGACAGAGACGATAGATATTGTAGTAAAAACAATTGACTGCATGCTCGCCTAATATAATATATCACCAATACTTGCATGGTCTACACTGTTCGACGGCCGGCCACTTGTACAGCAAAATGCGGTAGATAGGCGTGCGATAATTTCGCAGATTTTAGGATATACTTGCGTAAATAGTTGTAATCGATATGGCTTTTTAGAGACCTTTTGACAATATTGTATGGTGCATTAACCTTTATGTTGTGTTTGACGACAACCTTAAAAAACCCTCAAAAGTGAAATATTATGTTGCTTTTAGAATATGTATATCTTTAAAAAACTGCGTGACGCTTATGTCCTATATTGAGTTTTTTTATGCAATTAGAGTTTTTTATGCTGTTTCAAGTGACTTTAAAAATAATACCTATAACAGGGGTCGGTGTCTTAGGTAGGTACCTGGTTTTCCCAAAATAATATAGGTAAATAATAATTTTATGGGCACTGATCCTGGTGATCTGAAAACGAATAAAGTAGGTATTTATACATATTTAATAAAGTACAATTATTGAAAAGGACAGAATAAATTATAGATAGATACATATACAGTGTGTCCACGGATTGAGTGCACGTGGGGTGTAAATGACAAAAAAATTTCGAGTTGAAATTTGACCTTTTGGGGATCAGCCCTGCTTGGTTTTAAACTAATTTGTGACGTAATTTTAGTTTCGAAAAATCACGTATGCCTTGGAAATTATGCAGAAACTAATTTTCCACATGAGTAAAGTGCCCTTTCTGTAGGTTTTACGACAAAATGTTATTAAGAAAACTTGTTCAGAATGAAGAACTGAGTAGGTTTGCAAAGTTTCGAAAGTCTAGGCCTACTTTGATTTTTATGCGTTTTAAATTTTTTAGCAGAGCAAACCTACTCAGTTCTTCATTCTGAACAAGTTTTCTTAATAATATTTTGTCGTAAAACCTACAGAAAGGGCACTTTACTGATGTTGAAAATTAGTTTTTTCCCAAGGCATACGTGATTTTTCGAAACTAAAATTATACGTCACAAATTAGTTTCAAACCAAGCAGGGCTTATCCCCAGAGGCTCAAATTTCAACTCGAAAATTTTTTGTCATTTACACCTCACGTGCACTCAATCCGTGGACACACTGTATAATCCAGGAAATTAAAAGAAAAATTCGAAACAGATATTTTTACATACATTTATGTATTGATTCAAGAGGACGTAATTCTTAGCGGAGAGATTTTACCAAAATGTTACCTCCTTGCTTCTAAAGAATTAGAAAAAAACGAATGCATTGACAGTGACCAGATTTGTTCAAGAGGAATTCTCAACATTTTTTCTTCCTACACCTGTTACTACCGATAATGTTTTGCTCGTTTTGTCAGATGCAGCACCGTACATGGTAAGAGCCGGGCAAAATTTGAAAATCTTTTATCCGAAGTTGATACACGTAACATGCCTTGCTCATAGGGTTGCTCAGGAAATTATATGAAACATTTTCCGTTTGTAAATAGTTTAATTTCCAACATGAAAAAAGTCTTCCTTAAAGCGCCTATAAGGGTTCAGTTCTACAAAGAAAAACTACCAAACACTCCTCTTCCACCTCAACCTGTTATTACAAGATGGGGCACTTGGTTGGAAGCTGCATTTTTTTATTGCGAGAATTTTTGCCAACTGAAAGATCTAATTTCAGAATTTTCGAACGAATCTTCCCAGTCCCTTATACAGATGTTAAACAACTATTCGAAAACAAGGAAATAAAGGAACAACTTTCCTTTCTAAAAGTGTAACGGATTTTTCCATTTCAAAGTCCGTTACTCGTTTTTTATATTTTGCTATTAACATAAAGTCATTATTTTCGAACATATCTCATAATATCTCATATTTAATAACTAATTTATTCTTCGTAGTTTCAATTCATTTATAACATTGTATTCAATTTTATTACCACTTTTTCAAATTTTAAAATTTCAAATAATTCAAATTTTCGCGCGCTATATACGGAAATGGCCATGTACTTTCGCCTAGCCTCGAACCCTGGCATATTCAAAATGCGAAACTTCAAGTGTGTGTTTACATTTCAGCAGGTATGTAGTTAAAGATCTGTATTATGAATTACTCGATTTTTCGGTTCTGTTTTTGCATAATTTGAACATAAATACTGTTTAGTTGATTAAATGCGTGTCTTGCTAAAACCTGATTGGTCGGATGACGTAGTCCTGCCAGCGATCGGCCGGTAGGGTCCGACCTGAAAGGAGTTTGCTCCCGTCTTCGTGTGTGTCGAGTCGCGCAGAGGCATCTGCCCATTTCCCGCCAAATTTTCGGCATTTTCGGCTTTTATCTAGTTGAATTTTTGCCATCGGTGATTTATTTGAGTAGTTTTGTATCTTAATATCGGGGATTGACACAGGTGAGTAATTTCTTTTGATTTTTGCTTAGTTCAGCAACTTTACTACTCACCTGTGGCGTTTTTTTTGACGTGCTATTTTTTTTTGAAGGACTCATTTCGTCCGGGGCCCCGGCCATCTTTAACTCAAAAACATAGCATTGTCCTTTTTTTGAATACCCACCATCTTGCGGCTGTTATCTTGTTGAATATTTTCAAGTTTTGGTCACATTGGTCACACGTTACTTCCTTATTTTTCGAGTTAAGGTCTCGATTCTGTGGTACCGGGCCACTCAAGTAAATCGGATACCGATATTTTCACTTTCCTAATAAATTCGTATTGCCTTTAGTTTATCAGCTTTCTTAGTTTCTCTATTTTACCGTTCAAGTCTAAAATAAACTTTTCGCGTTAAATAAGTATTAAAATTTCTTAAATTTCAAGAATTCGGGCTGGAGCATTCTCAAAATTTTTTTCTTCTTATTAAATATTAAGCACTTTGCTATTCCGGTCAGTTCGATAATATTATCTATAAAATTTAAAAAACTATGCATAGTTCCCCTTAGTTTAGTATAGTTCTAAACGTTTAATTTTCATCATTTGTCAATATTTAATAACTTTAGTATCATAATTCAATTTTAAATATTAATCGTAACCTATTGGTTTATAAATTTCTGTAAAGGGCTTAGACCTTGTCTAATGCTACTTTCTTTCTGATCTGTTCATGCTTGCACACCATCTCTGAGGACGCTACGATCACAGCCCTCTGACGACGGAACAACGTGACGAGAGTTGCGTAGGCATCGAGTGGAGTTGCGTTGGCATAGGTGTTGACTCCTGGTCAGCTCTACTTCGGCGACGCCCTGAGATATCTGCTAGCCTCAACATCTGCAACGCCTATTTGAGCAGACAAGGACCGGAGGAAGCCCTAGCCACGCCCCACACTTCTACGAGCCTCGTTTGAGCGTAAGCGACTGAAGACGCAGTTCAAACTTAAGATTCAGAGTGAATCATAATAGAAGCTGAACAGTCAGTTTAATTGTAAAGCTAATTTAATCTTTTTATTTGTTCGTAAACCAATTTTTATCAAAAATTTAACTTTCAATTTTTAACTAAAAATTTAACTCTATTTTCTAATTTACTGTATTTAAATATTTGCTCAATATTAACCTTATCCTAAAGTCGATTCATTTTATATCATTAAAGTTGTACAATCCAAAATTATAACATCTCAAAACTTGTGATAAATAAATCTTGTATATTTAACGAAGGTAACAGGATTTTATTGGACAGACCCAAGTATAGCAAACCTAGGATTGTTATAAAAGCAAATTATAGCTTTCTTTCTAAAACAATAACACAAATGGAGGAACCTAATTTGCCATTAACCCGAAGTGTAGAACTGGTAAAACAATCTGAGGTTGCTTTTCAAAATATCACAGGTAAAATTGGGGACAAAATATTTAAAAAAATTTAGAAATGTGATGGAAAAAAATAGTGGGTTTCAGTTTCTTAGCCAAGTAGCAAATATTTTAAAGGGAGATTTTACCGAATCCATCGATTTGGATCCTGTGATAGTAAGCAATTTTAAAAGCGCACCTCTTACATCGGTTGATGTGGAAAGAAGTTTCTACATTTATAAATTTTTATATTCTGATAGAAGACAAAATTTTTTAATTGAGAATCTTGAGCAACATTTAGTGGTTTATTGTTTTTACAACTAAATTTCAACCTGATTTTTATAATTTATAATAAATGTATATTTAGATTTAGTTCAATCGCCCTGTATGTAGATAATTTAAAATAAAATATTGTTACTTTTACTTTGTATAAATGCATTTAGAAATTTGCAGGTACATTATATATATGTTTATTTGTAAATGAAACAATAAATTCATACTTTTAAAGTATTTCTTAATTTGCATATTTTCAACATTTTCCTGCATATTTTGAGTAAATTATTTGCATATTTATGCCCATATTTTTAGGGGTTCGACTTCCATATTTGGGTTAATCTAGTTATACGTAATTTTTTATTCATGCAGGACAACGCTCGTCCCCAATTATTTGTCCAGCGCTCTTGACCATCAGCGGTGTTTTTCTATAAAGACATCTGCATCAAACCAAGGTCGATCAAAGGCAGAAAAACATGCAGTCCAAATAGTTCAAAGTTCAACATCGCCACCTCGGCCCCAAAAAATCCACATATTTGTAAAAGTTTAACAACCTGTGACTTTTTTTAAAATTTTGAATGAAGAAGAATGTGGATCACAGGTATGGCAACGGGGCAATTCGGGCCATATTTCATACTCTCAATGATGCAAAATGAGACGGGATACGCAAATTTGGTCACAACTTTGTTGTCCAAAAATAAATTTTGCTAATTAAATGAAAGCGGAAATGCCCTCTGGTATGCACTCGCAGCGGCGCTAACGCTAAACGTCGCGTCGGTAAATAATCTACCCCAGTCAGCCAGCGCGGCGATTTCCCCCGGGCAGCCGGCACCCGGCCAGCCCGGCGCCGGCGGCAGGTAGAAGTAATAAAAGCGCCGGGCCGGGAAGGTGACAGAATGGCGCGCAAGTCGCGCGTCATGCTCTTTAATGATCCATCATCGGCGCTGCGCATCCGGGGAACATGACGCGGCAGTAAGCCCGGTAGCCGGTAGCCGGCCGCGCGCTCATCTATTTAATGCCGTGTAATAGGGCCGACGCCGGCGGTTCGCGCCCGGCCTTCGGAACGCACACGTACCAATTACACGTGCCGATTCCGATTGGTATCGTATCGACGAAGTCCAACGGCGCAACGGTACTCTTGGAGAATCGAGTTGTATCGCTTTCCCGGAGTGAGAGTTTAGAGCATAGATATCATATATATAGGTAGAGTGCTGAACAAGTCCCTTTTTATGGCAAATTGTGGATTTGCGCATGGGCCTATGAAACATGCCCATTAGACTTCGATAACTATAACTAGGTTCGTTTATACTTGTAAAACTAGTTTCGTCCAAACTACTAGAATTTGCTTCACTGATGCTAGAAATTGACTTGTTTTCATCTACCATTATAACTTTAACACTAAAACAAATAAGCTACTAATAGTTTCTTACACCACAATCTTGTTAATATACTTACTTAAATGATGGTTTAGATGGTTTTAATAGAAGAGTTGGTACCGCATTTTCAATTAGCTGCGTTTTGACTCGTATCGTTTTTAAACACTCTGGTGTAAAATGAGCTAACATATTCGAGATGATCACTTAATTAGATAAAACACTCAAACAACTAATACGCGAAGAAACTATTAATAATTTGCTGAAAATTGAAAGAATTATGCCACAAAGCGTCTATGATGCTACAACGGTAGGTTATACTTAGTTTGTCGCTATCAAATGGCTGTCAAAGAATGTCAAGTTTCACAAAACACTACCTCAAATTGCAAATGCGCATGTCCACTGGGCCTATTGATTACTATTTTTTACTATTTTATGATTCTAAATTCGTCAAAGATTTTCCGCGCATCCTATGTATAAAAAAACATCGTCCAGCACTCTACCTATATATATGTTCTCTATGGTTTAGAGGCTTTGCCGATTTTTTATAGGATCTGCTTTAGTATCTAGATCCTTTTGAAGGTATCTAGATACATTAGATACTAGATAATTTTAATTTTTAAACCGTTCCTATGAGCAAAAATTAATTTTAAGTCTATTGTCTTTCAAATAGGATTACATGCTTTGTGCAATCAATGAGGCAAAAAATATAACACGGTTTTACCATCATCTGCGCCAGTCGAGCGCCTCTTTAGCACAGGAGGACAAATTTTAACGCCAAGGCGTAACAGGCTCAGCGATGAATACTTCGAAATGTTGCTAATGTGAAAAAAATTAACAATACAAATAATCAAATGGAGTGTGATTTTGTGATTTTTTAAAAATACTGTACATTAACCCACAACTTGTTTCAATTAGTAGTAAACTTCACATTCGTCTAACAGTTCTACTTTACCTACACACACACTTGTTTCATAAATATCTAAGTAGGTAAATATATTGATTGCCTTATGAGGTCTGAAATTTTCTTAATTAACTGATAGTATCTGAATGTATCTGGAAGTATCTAGATACTTTTTTAACGTATCTGTATCTGTACCCAGATACTTTGGAAAAAAAAGTATCGGTATCTGTATCTAGATACATCTGCCAGACAGTATCTGTATCTGTATCTAGATACCGAAAAAATGTATCTGTTACATCACTGAGGGTGGGCCACCCAAGAGATACCCATACATAATTTCCATTAGATATTGGAAACTAGTTTGGTGTTGCCAATTACCAAAGCATTTTGTCCCATTTGCCACGAGCCATTTCTTTTAAAATTATAAAGGGGACATTAAATATTAATTTTGAAATAAATATTGTCCAATTAATCCGAAAATAAAGTATTTCCATTATAGATATATTGTGTTTAGTAAAAGGCGTTCCATAGAAAGTAGAGTTTTCTAAATATTTTTGTATTAGTGTAGTTTGCCGAAACTCCAGCAGTGAAAATAGTTTGTAGGTGATTTTATAATCATCGGACGATTCCATAAAAAAAAGTTGTACAGACCTGTCCCAATTTGGCGCTTTCGAGAGTTTCTCCTATTTCCCGAAGAGATATAGACAAAAAGTAGCATTAGTTAATAGAGCTCGATCTTTGAGCTGAATGGAATGCCAGAGACCGTATCTGGATATCTTGATTAGTTTAGTAAATACATTGTATTTATCAAAATGTCCCATTTTTAAGTCCCGTAACTTTTTTATATGTGACTTTTTCATTTTCGAAAAAGTATTCTTCAGGTAAATCCATGTCTATGTGAAATTTATTGAAGTAGACAACAATGCAAAAGATTTTATTTCCTCATATAAAGCTATGGTGCACCAAAATTTCACTAAATTTGACCTGGATCTTTTTTACTTGTTTCTCTACCATGTCTATAACGTTTAGGAAAAAATTGCGTTATTTTATATATAACTATGGGTATACAGGGCGTACATAAAGTAAGGAATAAATTCATTTTCTCGAAAAGGTAAAGTGCAAATAATTTTTGTTGACCTACAAGTAGAATAAAAGTTGCATAAAGACAAGCTGCCGCTTTTGAGTTTTGTCGTCATTTCCCACATTACCAGTATAGTATGTCCCAAATGTAAGATATTATGCCCCATAACTTTTATTTCTGTTGTGCAAATAAACTGAGAATATGACGACATCTAGTACCCAACATGCTGTGTTAGCTACTTTACAGCTTAGTTTTTATAATAAGTAATAAGTTTGAGTTCAACCTGAATCCGGGATTACCAGGTTCACATATTCGTATGAATGATAAAATAATATAGGATCCATAATTGAGATTTAAGTATCGCTTACCATTGTTGGTTCAAATAAACATGCAAGTCGGCTCGATGGGGTATTGTAAATATTTGACAAATTAATATTTAACAAGGTCTAATTGCTGTATAATAGCTATTTTGTATATTTAGTACCTAACCCAAATATTAAATTAACAGATACCTCACAAAATGTTAAAGTCATTCTTCAATAATTTATCAACCGACCGTAGTTCGGGGTTAAGCGCTCGTTTATGCCACATGCCACGGTAGCAAATTCGTTCCTTCACTTCAAAAGAGATGCAAGAAAAATGATTCCAAGGTGACTTTCAAGTTTTGAATTTCTTCATTGTTATCGTTGACAGGCGTTTACAACATCTTTTGTGCTCCTCGTCTTAAAAATTGAATAATAAGAAATAACTATGATATTATTTGACATCTGAGTTACTAGGTACCTATTTTAAATTTATTTTATTAGGTATACAGCATTAGAGAAATTGTCGATTTTTCAAAGTTAGCATTATTTGTTTCCTTTTGCGGTTCGGATTGGTGTAAAGCAATTTTTAAAAAAATGTTTTATTACTAGAAAATTCTTTTTCCATCATTTACAAAATTTACGGTTTTTCCGAAAATTACGTCATAATGTAGATATTTGTGCTATGTAAATAAATCAGAATCGAATTTTTGATCGGATGTAAATCAGAAAAAGAGAACGAAGTGTATTTCCGTGCAAATAATTTAATTAAAAATCATGGTAAAGCGCTTTCGGCTGTTAAGCCATCCTCGGTACCACTTGTCAAGTGTGTACAGGAAATTGGAGCATAAAACACTATATACAATAGTAAAAACCCATGAAATAGAAGGTCACAACAAGTCACATTTTAAAACTTTAAGATATTAACAAATTATACAACTGTGGGCAGCCAAGCTACCCAAATTATTTAAACAAAAGACCAGCAGAAGTGCCAAATGCATCGTGAAAGACTGGAAGGTGCATTCCAAATGCATCGTGGAAGGTGGAAAGTTTTAAAATGTGACTTGTTGTGACCTTTTATTTCATGGGTTTTTACTATTGTATAGTGTTTTATGCTCCAATTTCCTGTACACACTTGACAAGTGGTACTGAGGATGGCTTAACAGCCGAAAGCGCTTACCATTATTTTTAATTAAATTATTTGCACGGAAATACACTTCGTTCTCTATATACACGTGCACACAGCCTCCCACTCCTTTGTAGATATTAATTTAGCTACAAGTCAACAATCGCGGCGGACCTTACTTTTTTCATTTTATGGAATGAGAAAATCCTAAACTAGCTTTGTTCTGTGTATTTTATAATAAAGGTTTATTATGCTTACAAAGTTTATAGTGATTTGGTTGCAAAGTTTCTGTAAAAACAACCACATTATGTTCAGGAAAAGTGTTTTGTGAGATTTTGCAGCAAAATACCTGATAGGCAACACGATTTTTGTTCGATTACCACCGGGGCCCGAGAGGATAGTTTGATGCAGTACCTGTCAACAACCGTCTTCCAAAGATATATTATATTGTTGTGAAGATCATTTTGATGTAAGACGCATACATAATATGTCGTGTTTTCTGTGTGATTAGGTGTGCAACAACGGGAGAGGTACAACATGTAATTGTTTGGAATTTTGGAGGTTTTGTGCAAAAAATAGGGCCTCTGATCCCTTCTGTTGGGGGACAATATCGCACAGCCTTTTGGAGATTTGAGATTGCTATCAAAAATATGTTGTTTTCTGTTTATTGTTAATGTCAAAAACTAATATTTTCATTCTGAGTACACTTCTTTACGTATTGTATAATGTATAGTATTGTACAGGGAGAGATCTACCTGCCTTTATTTTCTTAATTTTAGAGTACTTTAACCGGAGAAAAGGCATTTCTTTACTAATCCTGTCCAAATTTTCAGAATCTGCTGTCAAAAACAATTGAGCATCAAACAAAAAAGTTACGGACCTAACCTCACTTTTTTTTGAAATTGAATCCTATTTTTTTCCATATTTGGATAGGCAATATATAATTGGATATAATTGGATTTAGTCATTACAATAATGTTTAAAATAATAAAATACTTCTATCGCTCCGCATTCATTCCCACTCAAGAAAAAAATAAATTCTGTAAAGAATTCAACAATATTATTTATTTTTAAGTTACAAATGATTAAACCGAGACTTTAACTAAATTTCTTATTCTAAAATAATCTCAAGTAAATGTTGCATTTTCTTGCTCTTCTTCTTAATATTAACTATAACAATCGCGTGTTTTTACATAGTAGGCTGATGCAAAGAAAATAATAGCAAAAATAATTACTGTGACAAGGTGTTTTCTATTGAGATTGCTGTAGTTTGGTAAATAAGTATTTTAAAAATGAGCCACTACAGGAAAGAAGAAAGATATGAAATTTTGCAAGTGTATTTAAAAAATAAAAAATGCCAGGGCAACAAGACAAGAATTATTGCAAATTCACCCAGATGGTAGAGTTCCGACTTTATGAACAATAAGGTCAATAAGAACCATAGAAAACTTGTAGCGGAAACCGGAAGTTTGCTTAAGAGGAAAAAATCAAACAGTACGATATTTAAAAGGAAAACAGAATTTTAAATCATTCAAAACACTTCATACTACCAGTGACTATAGAAGGAATAAGACGGTCGACGAAGCCTAGCATAGCGTGCCCACACTGCTCGCCGGCCCGGTTGTCTCCCCCTCCAACCGCCGCTAAAAGTGACCCGTAAGGTGGCGCACCCTACTGGCATTTTTGGACAACGCGTAGTAGCTGGCGGTTCACGGGATGTGGTTCATTTATAGGACTGGGCGCTGTTGCCAGATTTCCGTATAGAGGCATAATGAGATAATGCCGACTATATTATAATAATTATTGCTGGAGTTGTATCAGGCGATTTGTATAAGAATAAGGAGGAAGGAGATGACTGCAGTCTGCAGACGTACCGGCTGTGAAAAATACTTTGGAACCCTGTAAACATTCTGTTTAAGTACCATTATATTATAATATGGTATAAGTTTCATACGTAGAAGGTATCTCAGAAACAATAATGAAAACAGAAAACAAATATTTTATACTATAAATACTATACAAATATTTTATACTATTTTACACCAACAGGTAAATACTGTGTTTTTATAAAAAAAAACACATAGTAGCGGTTATTTTTTGATCGATTTTGACAAACATTTTTTTAATTGTATCCCTTGAAAAACTGAATTTTATAGCAAGTTTACAGATACATACTACAAAAACCAACGTCCACTTTGCAATTTCTTACGAAAATTCGAGAAATCGTGTTAGCGATTTTTTTCTGTTAAATCTGAGTAGGTACCTAGGTACATGATTATATTCAGCGTCGCCAAAAACAGGTCTAACTATCTAATTGCATCGAATAGTAGGTACGGCATAATAATTATGCTAATAAATTTAAAAATTGAATTTTGCTTATAAGAACACTTAATCACTAACATAATTAATAATTGTAACAGTGACTTGAGTAACTATAGGAAGAAAACTGATTGTAATAATATACGCCTACCGTGGCAATTTTCTCCATTTGCGGCCTGCGACACCAAATGCCGACGCCAGGCCGACGCGACGGGACCACTGAGGAATCAAATTTTGATACACCGCTCGGGGCCACGCGATACCGCCGCCTGCGGCGCTATCAAAACTACTTACCTACGCTTTGCGGGACAAGGTCATCCAATTATCAAATAAAAATATATCTATTGCATTTCTGGAACTCGACTCTCCAGAAAAGGGAGGATTCGCCGGTCGGCCGGCTTGCATGGGCCCGGCAGAAAAGAAAATGCAACGCGCGCATTATTAGAACAAATATGATGGTATTTTCATTGTCAGTAATGTATTAGTTTTTATATTATTTATGCGTGTGAATCACTTTTAGATTTTAGATTCACTAACTCTAACTTCGAAGTCGAAGTTGGTTAAACCTTTTGATTATGATCGCAAATGGATTTCTGTACCCATAGTGCTAACGATGAGCATTTTAATTTTAATTTTGTGGGAAACTGCTAAACGCAAGTTATCTTGCATGCGGGAGCCGACTAAAATGGGATCAGGCAAAGTCTCCTTATTGGTCAAAATCGGCCATGTGATGGAATCACGTGATCGAGTAGGTATTCTCGCCAACCACAGTTTGGGCAACATGAAGTAGTCTAGTGCTGATTAAGTTGGTGTACGGTGGTTTATTGCCATTAATTACTGTTACTCTCGCATTTTTGACATGTATTTCAAAAAAAATTGCGTTAATTCATTTTTCATACATTTTTCATATAGGTACCTATTGTAGTAATAGTATAAAAAAAAAAATGGGAAGGCTAAAGGCTAGGTTTACGCGAATTTTTCAATATTTTAAGTAGACATAATGTTGAAAACAATCCTCTAAGATTAACTGTAAGACATTTTCCTGACATTATTTCAGAAACTACGTTTAGGAAAAATCCTACCAAAAGATGTGTTGTCTGTACACAAAATAAAAAAAACGCCGAGCCACGTTATATGTGTAAAGAGTGTTATTTGTCCCCCTTTGAGTCGCCCCATGTTTCGGTATTTACCATGCAAAGAAAAATTTCTAGAATGCTTTGTGTATCTTTCTATTAAATAGTCTACAACAGAAAGATTTTTTATTTTGTGCACTTTTTGATTTATAAAATAAGACGAATATATTCGTCAACAGCAGTTTGGTTTCTAAATACATTCATGTTTTTTTTTTGTTGCCGCTACTGCTATGGACCATTTATCTGCATGTGGAACAAATACTGCAGTTATGACCAACGTTGATTTTTGTGTGTGCTGTAGCGAAAGGGTTAATTTTTCATATAAACGTTTTCCTTTTCAAGATATACGGATTGATTAGTAGTGTTTGATTGCATAATACCGCAGATAGTTTTTTTAAGTCCTGGGACTCTTTAAAATAAGAGGACCAGCATGTCACAGTCTATCGCATAGGAAAAGTGAAGTCTTGAGCACTGCTATCAGGTTTTGTGACATGTATTGCATAACAAGTACAAGTGCCATACAGTTTGTTCAGCGATAATGTTCGCCCCGTCTGACTCGTGAATATACGACCGATATCCGATATCCATCGTATATTCACGAGTAAGACAAGGACGGGAGTTGTGACGTACGGCCGAACATTCGCTGAACAAACTGTAGATTCTAAAGGGTGCAAAATATGTCCTGTCATAAATCAAAATTATTAGAAACAACCTAAGAGATAACACTTAATCCTATGCCTTAATGTTATACTTATATCTAAAGAAATTTTGAGGGCTATCTAATCACATTTTAATCTTCATAAAAATATTAAGTCTTTAAAACATTTACTAAGGAATCAGTTAATTACCAAAGCAATCAATTGATCATAGCGTATTATAACGATAGCACACCCGAAGGTGCGGGACAAAGGCACTGGTCTTGATCGGCAAAGGCTCACGCCACAGACCCGGTAGTTGTGGCGGTTTAATTTTACACCTGTTTAAAATTTCTGTCGGAATCAAAGACTCACCCTGATGTATTTTTTAATTATTATTATACATTGTTACATTGAATACATATTTTTTAGCCCTGAAGAAGTATAAAAGATTGAACGAAAGCTTGGTTATTTGAAAGAAGTATATTAAATGTTTTTTGGCTGCAAACCCGTTATTTTCATTGCTACAATTACTTAACACAGCCGTAATACAAGGCATTTATTATTATACAGTTTGACCAATAAAGTAGGTACGTTCCATATGGGATTTTTTTATTTTTATAAAATGAAAATTTGATTTCGCCACCGATTTGTGCTTGTCGCAAGGCCAAAAATAGCGTCACAAGAATCGATCACTTCACTTTCGGTAACTGTCAAAATTAACATTTTTTTTAAACATCATCCAAAATTGGCTTTAATTGACACATTTTCGATAAAAGTTATTAGAAAAGTTGTTACTTTTTCAATTTATGGCCTACATACATATTTTCAGAGACCCACGATAAAATTTAAAAAAAAAAATTCCAAACATTTTAACTAAAATTTATTTATTGAAAGTTGTACTTTTTTTGACAGATCGACATCTCTAATTCATTTTTAACATCAATTCTAATGCTAGCACAGTGAACTTATTAACTGCGCGATGTTGATTCTCCAAGAAAAAAATTGAAATAATATTAACTTGTGGAGAAAACAAAACATATCGGGAAACAGCGGCAGTTTTCAATGAAGAGCATCTCTGCCCAAATGTTCAAGTTTTTGATTGTCGATGCTTGTTATTTTTTGACTTGGTTTTGTGTTTATTGTTTTCCAAAAACATATAAAGAGTAAGTATTACAATAAATAAAATATCGAAATCCTGGGATGGTTGGAGATTTGGTTCCTATATGCTAATTAAGTAACACAAATTCCCTTAATAACATTTTGTCTTCTAACTAAAAATGTTATTTTGCCTTAGTGGCGGCGATAAGGATTCGCCCCCCCCCCCCCCCGTCAAATTTTGCCATTCATACATGTGGTAACAAACTCTGGAAAATAGTGGAAATACCGAAATTTTGTCTGCTAAATTATAAGAAAAAAGCTCGGATATATAGATTTTATTTTCAGCTTTTCTACCTTCCTAGGAAATATTCTGTATTATGGCGTAGCTTTACAAAAACTGGGCATGTCTCACATTTTATTTTATAAATGGAACATGATTTAATATTACATATTATAATATATTTATCTCGATATGTATATTACAATAATATTTGTTTGTCTCTTTGGATATTCGTGTTAGTGTCGGCTAACGTCAAAATGAATCACGTCGAAGAACTTGATTCCTTGCGAAATCCGCGATGAGCGCGATGCCATTTCACACTATGTATACTCTTTTCAATTCTCACCCGACAAAACCAATTCCAATTTAGAGATCCGGCAACGTCGCGATCTCTCCGGCCGCAAGTCGCCTTGCACCGAACGAACGTCTGGCTGTGAAAACATGCCGGACGATTACAGGTTTCTCAAAACTCTAGCTACTCTGGCTTCCCGTCGGGATTTCTCGATTCATAGATGGCGCACCCCGAGCGGATGAGAAAATTTTTAGACATTATATTTAATACAGCGTCGACAGTCTTAGCCTTTCTATAGTCACTGATACTACCCTTCTTTATGTATAAATAAGGATACTACCCAGGTATTCTAGGCAGATTTTCAAACATAATTTATATTATTATAACGCTAAAGTATAGCACTGCTATTGCTATAATTTTGACTGTTCTCTCAAACTCGTCAGAAAACCACCTGGTAAAAGTAACAGTTGATTTAAAAAATGGTCTTTTAGTTTACAATTCTCGCAAAATATTAATCTAAAAATTTAAATAACCTACAAATTTAAAATGTTTTTCCGCCAAACCACAAAACATAAGCGATAAATCTTCTTCTCCCTAAACCACAAAACATATTCGATGGTAAGCTGGTGGATTATTGTAGATCAGGAATCAGGATTATTGAACACTTGTCACTTTGCTTTCGGCAATATTCGGCCCTACACAATGATGTATTTTTACATTCGGTTCTCATTCGTAAATTCAAATTTTATTTTCAAATTATTGCCTTTGGAAAAAATTATTAGAACAACGCCTATATGTAGACATGTTTATTAATCATGGTCCTTTCTAACACCGCTGTTTTCAAAATTTGGTAGAAGGAAACAACCCTATTTGAATGTGCTCTCATGTTATTATCTTACCATAAATTAAACTAATCCCATATAAATTTTCGATTTTCCCAACGCAAGCTTATTTACATGTGAAAGGAAGTAAGTATAATTGTTTCTGACAAAATATGTGCCCATTAAAGATGTGCAGGTATATGGCAATCAGTTTAAACAAAGACAATTAAAATTTAAGGCTCAATGTGCAGCACGTATGTGGTGATTCAACATTTTGACCCATAAAATGGCTTTTTTCGATCTGTAGCGAGTAACACGCATAATTTTAAACTTTTGGTCAATACAAATTTTAATCTAAGTAATTACTCACATTTTGAGACAAAAAATATTTAAAAATAATTATCACAACGGCCGTTATTAGCATTTGCGCAAAAAGCCTAATAACGGCCATTGTGATCAATCTTTTTAAGTAATTTTTACCCGAAAATGTGAGTAATTACTTAGATTAAAATTTGTATTGACCAAAAGTTTAAAATTGTGCGTGTTATTCGCTACAGATCGATAAAAAGCCATTTTATGGGTCAAAATGTTGAATCACCACACACGTGCTGTACATTGAGTCTTAAGGACACTAGGCATAGAAATTTGAACCACATTATTTTATCTAGCAATACAATCAATCAACATCAGATCGAAGACACAATTTATTATTTATGCAATGATTGAGGCTGACGAAATCCAAAGGCTGATATCTGTCTGTGTTTGGTTAGTTAGGCCATTCAATAATATTATTTATTTATTTATCGGCACTGGACATTCCTCCCAGAAAACTAAAAAAATTGCTAAAGATAGGGTATTTCTTTAGGAGAGCAGCTGCCCAGAAACGTTTACAACTAAAGCTACAATAATTCATTTTTAACTTACCAAGCTGTGACACCCCAATTTGCTTCAAATCTCGTAAACAAAAAAAGGAGAGGAAGCAAATAATAATATTAGGTACATATAGATATTAAAGAAATCATAAACGCCAAAAAAATCATTGCGTTTTTAAAACGTAAAAATTTACAATAACAATAGTGTTTTTTATAAATCTACCTTTAATTTTTCCAATACATATTGGTCTGGAATGCTCTATCAGAGCAGGTGAAAGCATCTGATTACTTGAATTCTAACGAATGGGTATCTGAATATCGGAAGGACTTTTTATGATTTTTGTACGTAATATTATTTGTTTTCCTTCTAACTTATAAGTTGCGAAAATACATAACTTTGTAGTAAACCAAAGAAATAAATAGGTAGATACCTACGTAATGACATAAAAAGTGACATTACTCTATAGAGCAACATAAAATTACCCCGTAACTACAATTCACTTTGCGACATTACATCAAAACTACTTATCACTATGTAAGACAACATCAAATTTATTAATCAATTAAAGAAATCAAACCATATTTTTCGCATTTTATTTAGGTGAAATATTAGCATTCAAAATCGGTGTTTTGCAAATATTGTTCGTGACGCCAGATCTTGTGTTGGTAAACCTGTATTATTGTATAATAATTAATCATATCTAATTTATTACAAGTAAAATATTAATATAAATATGAATGGACATAAAATTTTATGTGTTTTTCATTCAAACCAAAATTATCGTACATGTGATATCCGTCCCTCATCGTACCTAATCCAATAAATCGCAACACTGCTACAGAGGTTCTACCGGATATATCCGGCATCTAGGGAGCTGCTGGAGCCAAGTTTTAGTTCAAGATTGCTCAGGACAATCCTCGGGACAATCTCTCAGGTACGACAACGTGACTAGACAAGGGTGTATTTGTGCGTGTTATGAAACAAATACGACCTTGGAGCGCTTGAGAAGTGTCAAGTTGACGCCGCGCTGAAACCCCGATAGACAGGCTTATAAATTAATCGTTCCTGGATATTTTGCGTTTTCTGTTGGTTCACTCATCTATTAGTTAATTTGTCATTTGTCCCATAAACCTTTAAACTATACTCAGTGACATAGAAAATGCAACACCTAGTAACATTTATTTTATTTTTGTAATTTTTGCACAAAATATTTGTATTTATGTATCTAGTAATTGTACAAAATTTTATGTGTTACAAATAATGGAGAAAAAATTAATAATGTGTTGGACCACCTCTATTAGCTATACTTTCGTTGACACGCCTAGGCATAGATCTAATGAGGTGATTGATGTCCTGTTGGGGCATTTCGTCCCAAGCTACCTGTATTTCATGTCGCAGTTCTTCTAGGGTTTGCGGAGGATTTGCTAAATTAGTGATCCGTCTACCCATCATATACCATACATGTTCAATTGGCGACAAGTCAGGTGATCGAGGAAGAAGCTTGATATGGAAAGCTTCGAAGTGGTCTAGGCTAACACGTGCCACATGTGGACGGGCGTTATCTTGTTGATATAGATGATTACGAAGTGTTCTTAAATATGGAAAAACATGTGGTTCCACAATTTCGTCTATGTAGCGACGAGGTGTAATATTGCCTCTAACCTGCTTCCAACTACAATTGCACCCCATACCATAACACCTATGCACGTGTCGACTTACAGTAAATTGAGGATCTCGCCTTTCACCACGTCGCCTTCTTACCCTCTGACGGCCGTCATGCATTCCTAAACAGAACCGCGATTCATCGCTGAAGACCACTGTGTCCCATGCCAAGTTCCAGTTGGCTCTATCCCTGCACCACTGTAACCGTTGTTGACGGTGCTGCGCGGTCAATGAAAGGACAAGACGAGGACGGTAGAGGAGAAGAGGCCGAAAGATCTTACTCGGCGGTGAATGGTGCGGATGGAGACTGGTCTACCATTTACTCCAAACCATTGATCTGCTACAGATCTAGTGGACGAAAAACGGTCCCTAATGAGCATAAGTCGAAGTCGCCTAGGGTTTCACGAGACTCTCGAAACTCGAGATTTCTCGTCTTGTCTCGTTTCGATTTCGAGATGAGATCGAGAAAAAGGTTTCGGGACTTTTCGAGATCGAGAAATTTTTTCGAGATTTCTCGATCTCGAAATGAAAAAAATGTTTTATCCAACCAATTTAACAAATAAATCCAATTTTGGTGTATGCATTATTCTAAAAACCTAATTTATGAAAAAAAATTGTTAATGTTTAATAGTGTTTTCTAGAATTATAGGTATACACTTTTAGAAAGAGCGCTTTTACAAAAAATAAATTGATACATATTTTTTTAGATCCCGAAAATAGTAAAGTAAACTAATCGTATGTGCGCTTGAAGATAGAATAACCAGTTCGTGAGACCATAAAAACTTGGAGAGGTAGTATCAACAGGAATTTTCATTCAGAAATGCGTCAACGTAGCCACCCAGGGTGGCTAGTCAAGCATTTGCTGCCGGTACAGTGACATTACATTACGCGGGGGCTAAGGTTGATAATATGACTTATTTTCGAAACATAGAGTATTTTTTTTTGTCTTTTCTTGCTTTATGGAGGTCCTCGATTACGTGATTAAAATATTTGTACCCATCAAAGTTACACCCTGTATATTCAGAGTGTCTCACTTAAGAGTGTAACAACCTTATAACTTCTTTAATCTTTAACCGACCAGAACGAAATTTTTACCAAATGTAGATGGCATTGTTGCCTACTTATTTTCAAAATATTAGTTACCTACTCCAAGTTCAAAGCAGACTTGGGCAATACTCGAGTATGTGCTCTAAAATAGTACTAGAGTCCTCATTGTATTCGAGTACAAGTACTCAAGAGTACTTTTTTGCTTATGTATTCGAGTACAGGTACTCCGATACAATTCTGATGTACTCTAAAAGTACTCTAAATGTACTCCTGATGTAGTCGTAAATTTTATATTTCGCAGGAATAGACTTGTTTGCTTTCCCATCATTCCCCCACTACCTCCATTAGTAATAAAATTTGCTTTTGGAAACCACAACATAATGTCCCTGTTCATTTGATTTGAAATTTGAAACCACTTCACCGAGTAAAAAAAAGTAGAAAAGTGTTTTTTTAGAACAAAACAGATAATTTTTTATATGGGACTGATCAATTACACATTATAGAAAAGGCCCAAACTTCTGCTTTTTTATTATCATCTCTCATACCGACCATCAGCCGGCCCCGCGTTCCCGCGACCTCTAGAAGGATAAAAAGGAGCGAGTACATCAGTCCGGAGGCTCAGCGATCATTCTCGGGATAAATATAACAATATAACGCGAAAAGCGATGGCAAGTTTGATTATCGACATACGTTTTGTCACGCAATGACGGCATGCACGAATCGGTTAAAAATTTGTTCCACAAGTGATCATATGTTACTAGTTATAGCACAGCTTACCATAACATTAGGGTAAGCTGTGGTTATAGTTTCATAAAAAAAAATTATTTGACATTTCACTTTTTCACTAGGTTGAAGTTACGTTTGTATGATGATTTGAAATATTGGATTTTTTGACAGCTCAAAAACTTGAGAACCAGATATAGTAGCCAATTCTTGGCAACAACACTAACATCTAACTAATCAGCGTTTTAAAGGTATGAAGTCACGACTCTAGAAAATTTTAATTTAGTATTTCATTTTAGGCCCTTTCTCGATCTCAAGAAACCCGAAAAATATATTTGAGCTTTACTTTGAAAATAGTTCGTGATTCACTTATAAAAAGATATGTGTGAAGGGGCCCATTAAAGACGTAAAAAACATTAGTTTCTGTTTACCTTCTCACACTAATTAAACAAAAACATTGTACTCGAAATGTACTCGAAAAATTCAGTGTTTCGAGTACAGGATATTCCAAATTAACGAGTCCTTGGAAGATGGTGTACTCGTACTCGAAGCATGTTAAGTACATTTAATATGTACTCGTACTTGAAGATTTTCGAGTACTTTTTGGTTGTACTCGGCCCAAGTCTGGTTCAAAGCCACCTGCGATACCACAATCAAGTCTAAAAATCCGAAAGTCATATTAGGCATTTTTTTTCAAACAAATTTACTAAAAAAAGTTGTTCAGAATCGCTCCAGAATCTCAAATCCAAAATTTTGTCAAAATAAAAAAATTAAATAAGTCCAAAAATAACAATTTAACCTACCTACTATTTTTCTTGAAAATAACGTTTAGTTATTTATACTTCACAGCTAATACAATTTATTTCTAAGGCCCGATGGTACAATCAAGGTTTAAGTTTGAGTTTTGTTAAGCTTGTTGACAACGATGTTGCAATAACCATTGGTAAGGTCCTAACTTTTTAACAACCATTATTGCGACAGTCATTGTCAACGAGCTTAATAAAACTCGAGCTTAAACCGTACGTACAATCAGGCCTAAGTAGATAAATAGAAAATTATGAACACAGTTTCAAGACTCTCGAAAAATTCGAGAGTCTCGAATCGAGATCGAGAATTTTTTTCGAGAAAGACATCGAGACAAGAGTACGAGTATGTTAATTTCTCGTCTCGATGATCGAGACGAGACGAGAAATTCCTTTCGAGACGAGATTTCTCGTCTCGTGAAACCCTAAAGTCGCCTATCTTGTGCAGGCGTCGTACCTCTCTGCCGCCCTGTACCTCTTGCTCTTTGTTCCCTGTCTTCATTAATCCATGCCCGAACACATCGCATCACCGTGCTTGGACTTAGGTTCATGCGTCTGGCAATTTCTCGAAAAGACATCCCTGCTTCATGCAGTCCAATTATACGGCCTCTATCAAATTCACTTAATTGTGAAAAATTTGCACGTAGGCGAACTGGAGGCATTCTTCTCAACTTAAACTGTTGAAAAGAACCAACTACGCAAAGTCGTTTACAGAACTTGACTGTCAAAAAATATCTAAGCAAAAACTTGTTAAAAAAGACTACTGCTTAAAGTGAATCCATTTTTTGTAGGATACTTACTACAATGGTACTGCACGAATATTTACAGAGTGACAACAAAAAAATCAGCTTGGTACTGGGTGTTGCATTTTCTATGTCACTGAGTATATATTTAAAAATATTTTATTGCACAGAAACAAGTTAATACTTTTGCATAGGTAAGGAAAAAATCGAAATTTAATCTTGAATGTACAGGGTATTTCTTAAGTTGTGATTTTTTCGTTAACATCGTGTAGAATTCAAAAGGGAAATGGTTTTTAGTACCATTTTTGCAAAACTCAAAAATACCTAAGGAACATATGGAAATTTGACATTATTACCACGGCAGTTACCTTGTTCACCATTTAAATCCATACTATTTAAGCATGTCCCTTCACCTTCCAGAAGTTCAAACCATGTCAAGCCAAAATTCATATATTAGTAATGCTTTCCAAAGCGATTCTACTTTATCACTGTCAAGTAAACGTACCCTTAGCAGCTCAGTGATGCTGCAGGTTATAAGATTAAAAGAATAAAATCCCTTTCGATTGACCGTTCCACCAACTTTGCAATGCACAAGTGTAGGTTTTACTTAGGGATACCGCAACGCAAGACTCATATTTTATTGTTTCTTCAATGAAAAAAGCTTAAGAAATATACAGGGTGTCCCAATAAGGACTCATGTCGCCGATATCTCCGGAACAACAAGTGGTATTTTAATTCTGCAAACGCAGTTTAGTCCAGGAAATTGATGGTTTAGGCGAGAAAAAAATTCCGGGCTTAGGTTTTATGGCTGATTATTATGTTTTTAAGTGTGCTCAATCCGAATTTCAACTTTGCCGCGCGCTATCGTGGTGGCCTTTAACCGAAATTTGACAATTTGTTTAAATTTCATGTTTTTTTCTTGTACTTATATTTAGTACAAATCGTACTAAATTTTATTAAATAACTATTGTTCGGGGTAGCACATTATGTTTGCAGGTGTTCTGAATGCAAATATAACCCCTCGACCCTCTACGATTAGGGGAAATGCCTAAATTTGACAATTTAATAAAATTTTATAGTTTTTCTAGTTTTTTCGCTATATAAATCATACTAAATTTTATTAAGTATAATTCTGGGTTGTATACTTAATGTTTTCAGGTGCGCTAAATCCGAATATCATCCCCGTGTCCCCCTACAGGTTACCTAAGTAGCCAAAAACTTGAAAAACGTAAAAAAACACAGATTTTTTTTTAATTTTTCTACTTTTTTCTACAAAAAGTCGATTCTTGTGCTATTTTCACCTATTCCATGGGTTATTTGGTGTGCTGAATCTGAATTTGATTCCAAAGAGCCTCTACGAATAGTGTTTTCCAGTGGCTAAACCAAAGCGGTTTTTATGCTTAGGATTAGGATTCATGGCTGTTTTTGTTTTATTATATAGGATAAGTTATTTTTAGTATTTTTAATGTTCCTTTCAAGTGTTATAAAAGAATATGTATTCTGTTTTATTAATTTAGTTTTATTACATGTTTATACAGGGTGTCCGAAAATTATGCGTCAGGATTTCGGAGGGCTATTCTACACGAAAAATTAATGCCACAAATTCCTATCTATTTTTTCCAAAGCTGAGATACGAGCGGAGCGGAGATACGAGCGCGAAAAAAAATTTTTTTTTTGTTAATTTTTTAAGTAGGCCGATTTTTTCAAATTTTGCATACATTCACTAGTGTTCCTTTGTTTCCGAGAAAAACCACTTTAAACATAAATAATTAGAAATTCTTATTTTCTTTATTTTATTTAACAAAGCAAGCCTTGAAAACAAACGCTTTAGTTGTCTTGGAAACAACATGACAACAAGAACATGACGTTATGTTATAAATTTTGAGATGTCAAAATGTTAAAAAAATAACAAAAACAATTTTTTTTTTCGCGCTCGTATCTCCGTCAATTTCGAGCTTTGGAAAAAATAGATAGGACTTTGTGGCATTTATTTTTCGTGTAGAATCGCCCTCCTAAATCCTGACGCATAGTTTCCGGACACCCTGTATAATGAAATGTTATTTTTTTTTATAGAGTACCATGGAGTCGTGCTAAATCGAATACGATTTTATTCCGAATTCTTTGCACATTTAAATCCTCGGGGTCATTCATTTCCTCTTCAGCATTGTTCTGAAACGGATTTTCTATGTTTGGATTTTCATTTAATTCCATCTCGCCTATAAGACGGAGAGCTTGCTACGTAGGAGTAGGGGTCACTCGGTAAAATGGGAATTTGATCATTTATAGGTTCCGTTTAGGGTTTCAAATTTTCGGGATCGGGATCCCGTTTTGAGATCCCGGGATGAAAATCCAAATCCCGGGATCCCATTTTGGATCCCCGGATCCAAAACCCAAATTTCGGGATTTTGAGATCCCGGGATCCCGAGATCAATCCTAATAATATTTTTATTAAAATACGTAATATTAGCAATAGCAAATAAAAATGCAGACATACGAAAAAAAATATTAAAAAACACTAAAATAAAAAACAATTTTATGTATTTCTGACTTGGGTTGTATCATAAAAGGTAAATAACCTGGGTTAAACTAAATAAAACGCCGATAAAGTACAAAATAATGCATTTTACACAAAAACCGTCGAGAACAGATTAAATTTCGATCATATAAAAAAATCGGGATTTTCGGGACCGCTTATCTCAACCCGGGATTTTCCGGACCCCACCGGGATCCCGGACTGGAAACCCTAGTTCCGTTCTTACTGACATAGCGAGAGGCGGGCGGGCAGAAGGCACCCTGGAAGAATAAAGTGAGGGTAGGGGGTTAAACATGCAATTTTTTTCGTAAAATAATTGTTAAAAATTTGCAGGATAATCGGAGATGGTGCACATAAGTAGAGAAAGAATTGGCAGAACACTAGGTGGAAAATAAAGAGTCGGCAGAAGGCGCTAATGTTGTAAAAAATTTTGCAACAATTATGTGACTGAGTAGGCTGCCAATTTTTACATTTATTGTGTAACTCGAAATATCACTAGTTGCAAAACGGCAGAAGGCTATAGTTGGAAGAATTAGGGAGATATGATTATATTATATTTTATTTCATCAAGTACACTTCTGGCAATTTGTCAGCATATTTTACGACAATTAAGTACACTATTTGTCAATTGCCAGAAGTCAATTACGAAGACATACGTAAATTAATAATTTTATTAATGAAAAATATGACGACTAATTTCATAATAAATATAATAATAAGAATACCAAACTGCAATCGCTAACTTAGGTAATATAGCTACAAATAAAGAAACTACTTTTCTGTTGTTGAGACATTTGTTTGTAGCATGTACAGTATTAAATCTTGCGAAAAAGCCAATCAGCTTCGATATGAAGTGTTCCATGGAAATTACACAATAAAAAATGTAAAGGAGCCTTTAAAAAAACAATTAAAAAACTTCGGTGTTTCCTGCTTGCCACCTTACTACCCTGAATTACGCCAACACATGGAAAGAAGGCATTATATTGCAAATATATGGACAAATGCGAATGTATTTGATCTGTGCGAATTAGAAGCTGAATATTGCGGGTGGATATGGAATAGGTCCCAATACGAATTCAAATGCTTTGAAGGACTACACTTACCACCATCAGTCAAAGACGTTGTAGTTGATAGTGACGATTCAGAAGGTAATTTTGAATTTGATTTCGATAATTTGTAACCTTTATTAAATTATTAATTTCTACCTTTAGCAGACTTTTTTTTCTGCTAAAAAATTAAAACGCACAAAAATTAAAGTAGACCTAGGCTGTTGGAATTTTTCACACTTATCCAGTTTTTCATTGTAAACAAGTTTTCTTAATAACATTTTGAAGTGAAAACTACACAAAAGTATTTTTCTAAAAAAGTGGGAAAAATCCCAAAAAAAGGCCTAGACATTCCAAATTTCGCAAACCTACTCAGTTTTTCATTCGGAACAAGTTTCCTTTATAACATTTTGCCGTAAAACCTACAAAAAGGGTACTTTACTGATGTGGAAACTTAGTTTATCATAATTTACAAGGTGATTTTTCGAAAGTAAAATTAAGTCACAAATTAGTTTCATCCCGCAAGCATCGCTGATCCCCAGAAGCTCAAATTTCAACTCGAAATAATTTTTTGTTATTTGCACCTTAGGTGAACTCAATCCGTGGACACTGTAGGTTACATAATATTAATAATAATAATTGTATTAATTTTTTATTTATTATCATTTTTTTCATTTTATTAGGGGGGGCAGACACCCTGAATATTTTGCGCAAAATATACAGGGTGTCTCAAAAACTGTGGCTCTCACTTTCGGCAAAACCTACTCCTCTGACGGATTCTAAAGAAGCTATACAAATCGAGATGCCTCTTATTCAAGCAGTGTTACAGTACATGTGCTGCCAGACCGCGTTCTTACGGCTAGGGTTTCACATTGTCGGAAAGGATCCCAACTTTCCAAAGATATGTAACATTATTGGAGTATTGTGAGGGTGAGAAAATGAGAATTATTATTATTATTATTACAGTTTTCCGTTACTGTTATGCGAGATGCTTTTCTGTTTTCCTAGTTGGCATAGGATAAGGAAGTATCTCATATTAAATTAAACAAAGGTTTTTTCGAAAAAATATATTTTTTTCGATGTTATTCCGAATAATCCCGAAAAGTTGGTTCGGAAACTGTTTAATCAGCGTTCCTCTTGCAGACCGGTTTTCAAAAAGCCCCTTGCCGGCGCATGCGCATTGAAAATAACGAACTACATCCGAACAGTTCTAGAACCGTTCTACAGGTTTCTTACAGGTTTCTTACAGGTTTCTATGGCATCTGTTTCTGACTGCCAGCTTACTATTATTAGCACCATACGTAACAACTCGGTGGGTAGAGGTTAGGGTGATGATAAGGCTATATTTACTGCTATTGCTGCAAATACTAAATCAGCGACAACAACATAGACGTAACTAGGGGGGGGCTAGGGGGGGGGGCTAGGGGGGGGGGCTAGGGGGGGGGCTAGGGGGGGGCTAGGGGCGGGGCTTAGCCCCCCCTACATTTCTATTAGCCCCCCTAAAATGTAAAGGATGTACGAAGATGTGCTTCTCGTAAACAGAATAGATCCAACATTCTGACAACGCAACGTTATTACGCAACACGACGAACACCGCACGCCTTTTTGAATTCACCAGTTTCGACGAATCGCTTGCTCTTGCGGAATCTTGCGCCTTGTGCCCCCACAAAATCCGACTAAAATTTAAACGCGCAAGCGAGAGCGAACACACCGTGCCTGCTGCCGAGAGAAAGAGAGACGAGACGGGCGTCGGAGAATGTACTTTTGCTGTGCCAGAATCCAGACTTTTATTTTGTTATTCATCCAGTGTATTGTTGTTTCGTTATAATATGTACTATATGTAAATAATCTTGCATCACAAAATAGCAGACATTCCCAAAATTTTTTCTCTGCATGGTTTCTACTCGGAAACCTCTACTTTTTCATAATGTTTTCCTTAAATGAATTAAAGATTATTCAAAATTACCAGTAGATAGACCTATACATTATTTTTTGAAGCCTTAAAATTAACGTTTTTGGGTGTGGCACCTCAAGGGTGGTACAGGGTGATCCAGTCAGTAACGTATTTAGAAGGGCGGGACCGAACCCATTTCGGAATTTGAAAATATTCACTCCAGCTTGTAAATTTGAAGATATTGGGATTTCCCAAGACTAATTCTATGTAATTTTTCTTCAAAATTTTAAAAATTTTGCCTGCGGCGCATTTTTTAGAATTATTTTAAATGCCCTTGTATAAAAAAATACACAAAAATTGACCCTCTACCACTCGAAATTAATTCCTATATACGTCACAGAAGTGATCCAAACTCGTAGCCCCGGCCTACCATTTTGCAGAATGACATGTAAAAAATATACCTACCTTTGTAAGTAGCGTACCGACTTTCAAAATTTTCTTCTTAATGGATTAAATAATTCCTTGTCGGGACCCCGCATTTTTATGCGGCACCCGGCCCCGCAAAATCTTGAGCCGGTCCTGATCAGCCCCCCCTAAAAATACGACCTAGTTACGTCTATGGACAACAATCTGTCCTCAACACGCGGCCGAAGGAAATAAGAACGAAGCCGTACAATATGAAAAAGGACGATGGGTGAGGGCTCGCAAACGTGAAGAACGAACGAGGAGGCAACACACATTACTACTTCACATTCCTCCCGCCATGCGGCCAAGCTACGTCGCCGGGTTGTGGATTTTCACCCTAAATTTGCCTAGTACGTTTCGGGGCACATTATCGTTCAAAGGGGGACTGTCCTCCTCAAAGAGGGACTAATCTCCATTCTACCTTTACCTTTAGGCATCGTTTCGCGTTTTTATTCAGGAATGTGCGGTATCCTTCAGCGCTACGGGAAGGCTGGAAGCGGCTCGATCGGAATCGTTAATAGGCGGCTTTCACGAATTCGGAGCGATCCGAATCTTTTCCGGAACTCCCCTTCGTCTGGGCTGCGCCGAACCCCATCCCGGCGGGACGGCGCGGTGCGGGGCGGCCCCGCTCGCCCGCTGACATATTTCATCCGTCCGCCCGGACCGTGTAATCACGCGCCCCGCGGCTGCCGCAAAGGCCCGAAGGTGTGTTCGGGTGGCGCCGCTCCGGTGCCTTTGTTCTCGGCGGCGGCGCGGCGGCACTCCACTCCACGCGGGCAAAACGGAGATGCGGCGGCGGATAGGCCGTCCGGCCCCGCGATTGCGTGCGAGTCAGTGCGGCGGGGTTCAACACACGAGAAGGGGAGAGGGGCCAAATCAAACAAATATTTTTATCACCGTCACCGTTGTCAAAATTCAAAAACCTCTTATGCGAATGCGCAAGTGATATGGATCATATAATATACACGCCGCGGTGTCGACGTTCGTAACTTCGCGGACTATTTGGTGTTTTTCTGCCATCGATCGACCTTGGTTCGATTCGGGGTAGGTGTCTTTAAAGTAGACACTGAAAGCGAATTTTTAGAAACTTTTACCAAAAAAAGAGTCAAGACTACTACTACTTCAGCGACATCTATTGACGACTAGAGCCATTAAAAGCTAGTAGGAAAACATGTTTCCAGCTTGTTTGATGAGTGATTTCTGACATATGGAACAATAGTATTCTACAAAAAAATTGACTAGAACCTGTTAATTTTCTAAACGGTCGCGGAGAAAAATATGTTGTTCATAATAAATGATAAATTTACAGGTACCTACAGCAATTAAGAGAAACAAAATTTCCTCTACAATTCCTGCACTTCTATGTCAAAGCGACCTTGATGATAATGTTCCGTTCAATAAGCGTGTTTTGCAAATTCCATTATAGGAACGTATTTTCTCTTTCTCATAATGTTGCCTTCAAATATAACCCACATTATAAACAATAAAAGCTAATAAGGATGGGTCAATTTGCGTTAGATACTAGGAAATTTGGAGGTGTTACCAAGGACAGTGCAGAGTTCTATTAGGTAAATAGAACCCAAAGACCCAAGACTAACGAAAAGTTGTTTTATGTCTATCATAAAGGCATTGCTAAAAAATGCGCCAACGAAATGTGCTCGATGCTAGGTACTACATGATTTCGACAACTTCGTAGGCAAAAATATAAATGAATTAGTTCTATGCCCGCTCATAAAATTTTCACTACCACTGACCGATACAAGCCGTTTTTCCAAAGTTACACATTATTACCCTATAAGAAGACATTCTTTTCTTCTCAATGATGGAGACTTTGGAGTTGTAAAAAAGAAGATCAACAAGTGCGAGCTAACCACAAGATTCTGTCAGAAGCAAATCCGAATTTTAAGGTACCTATTTATGTTATCAACAAACCAGATTTTAGATTTCTCGAATGTGTATGTGTGGCAATGATTTTATAAAAAAAGTGTGGATGAAAGCTTTGGAAGCACTTACCAAAAGAACTGAAACATTCATTATCTCTGTCGTCCTACATGGCATTCCAGATTGAAATAAAATTATTAATAAAAAAATATGTTTAAAAAGCTTTTATTTAAATGCTTTGAAAAGAAGAAAATAAACTTTATAATAAATCAAACCATGGGAAACCCATAATTTTGTTACATTATACAACTGTATAATATGATATAAAAGCTTGTAGCGAGATTATCGCGTGTAATTTCTTTTATAGAAAAATTCATTTTCTACTTAAAATTATGGGTTTGCCTTGCTTTGATTTATTATAAAGTTTATTTTCCTCTTTTCAGAGCATTTAAATAAAAGCACGTTTTTAAAAATATTTTGTTATTAATAATTTTATTTTCATCTTTTTAGTTCTACTCTTCAAGCCCTTTCATTTAATGCCCATATTAAGGGAAAAGAAAATGTAATTCGCCGTGTTGGGGCGGCGGCCATATTGAATTTAGTGTGATGTCACTAACTTTATCGTTTTCTACTCTTCAAGCCCTCTCATTTGATACCCATATTAAAGGGGTTGACAAAAAATACATTATCCGTCATCTTAGTTAGGCGGCCATATTGAATTTAGTGTGATATCACTAACTTATCGTTTTCTACTCTTCAAGCCCTTTCATTTGATACCCATATTAAGGGGGTGGACAAAAAAATACATCATCCGCCATCTTGGAGCGACGGCCATATTGAAGTTAGTGTGATGTCACTAACTCTATCGTTTTCTACTCTTAAAGCCCTTTCTATTGATACCCATATTAAGGGGCTGACAAAAAATACATTATCCGCCATCTTAGAAGGGCGGCCATATTGAATTTAGTGTGATGTCACTAACTTTATCGTTATCTACTCTTCAAGCCCTTTCATTTTATATATTAAGGGGGTTTACAAAAAATACATTATCCGCCATCTTAAAGCGCCGGCCATATTGAATTTAGTGTGATGTCACTAACTCTATCGTTTTCTATTCTTCAAGCCCTTTTATTTTATACCCATATTAAGGGGGTGGACAAAAAAATACATCATCCGCCATCTTGGAGCGACGGCCATATTGAAGTTAGTGTGATGCCACTAATTTATCGTTTTCTACTCTTGAAGCCCTTTCTATTGATACCCATATTAAGGGGTTCACAAAAAAATACATTATCCGCCATCTTAAAAGGGCGTCCATATTGAATTTAGTGTGATGTCACTAACTTTATCGTTATCTACTCTTCAAGCCCTTTCATTTGATACCCATATTAAGGGGGTTTACAAAAAAATACATTATCCGCCATCTTAGAGCGGCGGCCATATTGAATTTAGTGTGATGTCTGTATCGTTGCCCTTTTATTTGATACCCATATTAAGGGGGTTGACAAAACATACATCATCCGCCATCTTGGAGCGGCGGCCATTTTGAAAGTATTACAATATTTAGTATTGCATATTACATTGTCACCGGAACTAAAGGTGTATGCAAAATTTCAGTTCAATCGGATGTCAGGAAGTGGTTCTAATTCAGCTTGCAATATTTGACCTAAACTTACATACAATCATACATATGGTTTGTACAAAACAAATTCCGATGCACGTCATCGTATACGGCATTGGAAAAGACTCGTCATAGGGACGCAGCGTTGCCGTATCGTGATAAATAAAGATATAAACAATAACCGTCGCATTCGCCATATTTTTAAATCACAAGCATAAAATGTATTTTATATGATAAAAGATTGAACTTTTAGTGGGTTTGCAGTCAAGTTGGTCTTTAAAGAAAACTATTGGTTAATTGCGAAGCTTTCGGAATTGTTTATTCCAATGCAAAACACGTGGAAACGTTCACGTGCGCGTCCACGAGGTTATAACTTATATCTCGGACTCTGGCGGTTGTAAATTCGGCAACGTCGCCCGTAGCGTTAACAGCGGTAGCAACATAATACTAGGCCAAATTCAAATATCAACACACAAAATCACATATGTTTTCATATAAAACGTTGGTAACACAATTTTCATCATTAATTGTTATTGATGACGTGCAACGGAATTTGTGTTGTACGAACCATACATACATTGCAAGTTAAATAAAAGTTTGTAAAAAAAGATAGACGAGTATTGGTCGTTGTTTAAGATTTAGGTAAACATTCGTTGACCCTCGCGAGAAATAAAGCCGTTACTATTACACTACCAACACAAAACGCATATCCAATGGCCAGAGTTTCCATAAACCCCAAAAAGATAGAGAATATCCAAGAGGTAAAAAATAGTATCATCGAAGAACACATGCCATTCTATGAAAGAATTTTTCAGTGGCCAACCGGAGAGGGGAACGTCGAGGAGTTCGATTATGTTTCGTAATTTGTTTATACTCTTATGTCTGAATACTTTCTATTTATTTCCTTTTTGAATGAAACCTTATAGCAAAAAGAAGCATTCCGTGCAAAAAGCACGTAAGTCAATATTGATTTTTTTTGTAAAACCCATTAATGTTATGAATCTGAGTTTCTTCCGGATGAACCGTGCTTCAGTGAAACTTTTCGTTCCAAGCTTTCGTCCTCGATTGCACGGGACATCCTCAGGGCGCGCCGATCACACTGAGACAGTTTTAGTGTGAAACTCAGATTCGTCATATTGTGCCTCTGGAAGTTTCCAATCAAGGATTAACCATTAATATTGTTACTTTACATTTGTTCCAGCAACATAAATATGTTTGTATTAAAATAATTATATTGTTGCCTTAAGATAAGAGATATCTACTCCATAAACAAAAAAGTTTTTCACACTACTGAAAATTTAACTTTTTTGACTGTGCGGTATTTGAAATAAATGATTAATTTACATATGCCTTGACATTCATAATAGACCAAGAGCTGGAGTAAAAAAAGTACAAAATTTTTGAAAGGTTGATATTTGCACATTGAGGCGTATCATTGAGTTAGGGAATGCTGTATTTTATAGTGATAGAGAGCCGCTATAGTCAACACTTCCGCGGTCGGGACACCTGGCGCTGGGACTCTCGGAAAGGTGTAACATTGACATTAATTAGCATCCCTAAACTGTTTTCGGAAAGCTCAAAATTTGTATGTAATTACTGAATGTAATATAGAGCACTAATCCAACAGTCAAATAGCAAAATAAAGGGACGCATGGTGTCAGCACTCTACAGTATACATAATATCTAAAAGCGCAGTTTGGAAGCCCTGATGTTTTGTAAAAACGGCTGGAGTCGGATTTAATAACTGATATTCCCTTGTGTTAATCCAGTACTTATGATAATTGTTGTTATAATAATGTCTCTCTGTGTAAACTAAAGAGGGAAATTGAAATATCGGAAATTTTTTGAATTTAGCATTCTACCTACCCTCGACACTAAATCGATGGCAAATAAGTCTTCAACACATTCTCAAAGGAATACGTCGAGTACCAGTTAGGTACAGAGGAAAATAATAAAAAATGGCTTGTTATATTCTCGTCATATTCTAAATTCAGAATAACGAACAGGTACTTTTTCCTTGCAAGTGAATTCAGTGTTCATTATTTCAGGAATTATTTATTAGTCTAAATTTTTTATTATAATCGTATATACATATATATGAATGCATAGCGGCGCTTGGTATATCTAATTATTTGATAATTATATTAAAAAATGAATCGTAATTTCTGTCACGTAATTGCAAATTTTAAAAAAATCAAAAACCAATTTTGTTAAGGTCACAAGAAATATTTATACACTTTGAAGAAGTATTCAAGGTTAACTCGATTGCTCCTCGAGGGCGGACACTGTTGTATTGAGATGGATTTCGCACTTATCAAAATGTGTGACTTTATCATAAGAATGAGGATAAGGATATGACAGAAATAGTTATAGGGCAACTTGAATTTTTGACGCCATCTGTGACTATGGGATATTCAATATTACCTTCATGTGGTTGTGACAGTTGTATGGCGAATTAAAGGCTCTCCATAAACAAAGGTAATATGTTACATGAAAAGGAAGATAAATATATACATAAATTATAATTGTGTTTTTTTCGTTCTCCATCCAAAGACTTGTTACCGAATTCTGATGTTAACCTATGTCGTTTTCGTGCTAGTGTTATATTTTGGATTACTGGAACTGGCCCAGACCGTATTAAAGATGCTTTGTTTTTATTCATAGTGTATATGTTGACTTAATTCATTAACACGTAGTATTCGAGATGAATGATGACACGCAAGATCTCCCGAAAAGATAACTTAATTGAAGCCTGTATCCGGATGTGCATAGTCAAGACGTGACGCAGCACTCAAGGTATTAAATTCGGAAAATCCTGTGTTGGTCTTTATTACATGGTATTTTTTAGTAGCACTAAAGTGGTAGCATAATGGACCGACCTTTGAGACTAGGAAGATAAGGAGTTTCAATATTTCCATTAACTGCACCTTGCACATTAAGAAAAGGGCGATATGATGATAATATTATTCGGTTATAGGAAATCTGTGTTTATACCAAAATAAATCAGCAAGTTCACTATTGTTTTTGTGTCTTATTAACAAAATATGATCCGCCGAAGATTACTTTGTGGGGGAATAAACATTTTTAACTAGGTACAGTAACTAATTGTTGCAAATATTTTAATTGCAGCGTTGTACATAGAATTTTCTTCGTACCTATATAATTCTTTTACGTATTAGAGCAACCGTCAGGATAATTCCAGCAAATTTTTTTTTATATTTTTAGGGTTTTCGGCAATACCTACTTGCCTATCTTATGATCTTTCTTTTTAGATTAATACATTTTATTACTTTTTGTCGACGTTGCGCTATTGATTTGTGCAAGTTGTGCAAAGACTGAATTAGAATATAATTTTTTTTAGGGGTGGGCTCAGTTTTTGCACGCGACGTAGAAGAGAAAACAATTTACTTTTTATGATTTTTTAAAACGAACCTCAAAAATAGTTCGATTTTAGCCCAAGACAAGGTATAACGATACAATGATAGAAAAATATGTCCTGATGAAAAATTTCAATGATATACTTAATTGTGAAATTTAAAAATCAAAGTTAGCCAAGATGTGTGATATAGGAGAAAGAAGGGAAATACAAATTATTGGAGTTTTAATTATTGTTGGAGCTTCAATAAGGAGAGCTTAAATTTTTTCTGTGCTCCCGGCTGTGATGGCTGTCCCTTCCTCTGTTTTTTGTTAGTTTATTCAAGAACTTTAGTTACAGCTGGTGCACCTATATGATGTATAGCTCAGCGTTTAGGTGAAATACAAACTCTTTCTAACATGAATGGTTGGTATTATATAAACACCTCTGAAAATGTTGCAGATGAAGCAACAAAAAGACCACAATCTTTAGATTTTTCAGAAAATAGCAGATGGTTATTTGGTCCGAAATTTTTAAGATTATCACCAAAGGAGTGGCCAGTTGAATCTAAAAACAACTTGAACCTAAATACAGACGTTTTGGAAGAAAGACAAGAATTCGTTTATCTTTCTGTGGAGAAATTGCAGATACCAATACCCTCTCCAGAAAATATTTCAAAATGGACCATACTATTGCGATCAACTACTTGGATGAATAGGTTTACTTCAAAGTGCCGAAAACACATCTCTGAAAGAAAAACAAAAGAATTGGAGGTAGAGGAACTGATAAGAGCCGAAAACTTATTGTACCGGAAGGTCCAACAAGATTTTTTTACGAAGAAGTAAACTGACTTTTTAAGAAAATATTTTAGCAAAAATAGGACATACAACATTATTTACAAAGTAAAATCCGATTGATAACTTTCTTTTGTCAAAAGAAAAAAATAGTCTCACATTTGAATTCCTCTATATCCACTTCCAGCAAACATTTCAATTTTTGCAAGAGCTATTATTCTTAGGAAATAAAAGTAAAACTTCATCCTGCATATTTTTATTGAGAATTTTTGATTCTGAATCGCCTCCTGAATTTTTCGCACTTATTTATTTACATGTTGTTTAATGTTGTTTTCTTTATTCTTACAATATTTTTTATATTGGGGTAAAGAGCAAATTTTTAGTTTAATTAAAAAAATATTGCTGTACCTATATCATTACGACAATTAATAGGGCTAATAATAGGAATTTTAGCTTTTAAGGAGTACAAGATAAGATACGACACGATACAATAAAATACAATGCAATACAATGCAATGCAATATAATACTGTTAATTCTTACCCTCATTATACTCCAAACTATATGAGTACCTACCCCAGAAGAATAGAGACTATTATTTTGTCTTCGTTGCATTTGCGGCTCCGGTCGATTTTTCTCGATAGAACTAGGATAGAATTCGCTCAAGTAGTTATTACGGAAAACCCTGGAAATTAGTAAATCACACCGATAAAGCTATTAAGGAGCTTACCGTGAATCCACATTTTTGTTCAGCGCTCTTGGCCATCAGCGGTGTTTTTCTATAAAAACATGTGTATTGTGCATGCACAGTCTGCATCGACCTCTATTCGAACCAAGGTCGATCGAAGGCAGAAAAACATGCAGTCTAAATAGTTAGCAATGCTGCGAACACCGCCACCGCGTCTCCAGGCATTACTGAAGATAATGAGGTAAATGATTTTTTTTAAAGTAAGGTTTAAGTTAGATGCTTATCCTTAAAATAACTTATTTCTTTAATTGTTTTTTTGATTTACCTCTTTTTGGTTTAAATTAAAATTAGGATGTTTATTTATAAAAATTTTAGGCCAAAACTGAAAGCAAATTAGTGTTTCTTATTGATATAAATTGATTGTATTTTAATTGAAAATTAAATGTTATGGCTAGAGTGAGAGTGCATTCATTCCTAGAAGAAACGACCATAGCCATAACGCTTGGATGTGTGTCAGTTCTGACCTCGTCCCTTGGCAACTACCGAAACAATCTTAGCAACCGTATTAGATATAGGCGCCTTCTATTTTCATTAAGAATAGGTATATCATTAGGTGCACAGTAACGGAGATATATAAGCATTATTATGGGAATATGAAAACAAAAAGTGTTAGCTAAAGGTATAAAGGAACATACCTTCTGTATTATAAGGCAGGCAACATTTCTTATCACCTCATTTATTATTGTTGTAATCTCATAATCTTAGTCTTCATAATATTATACATTAACATTGGAGAACCTACTACGCCAAGAAAACCAATTGCATGTTAAATCTATTACCCGGAAAAAGAGCATCGCTAGGATAACGACGGGGCATCATCGAGACCGAGTCGGGCTTAAACAATTATTGCCACATCTAGCATGCACCCGCAGCTACCGCAAACGGAATTTGACATTTGGTTTTCGAGGCGAACTTGACTGTAGTGTTGTGGAGATGGCAACTGCGCGGTTTGGCCTTCTATAATAGTACTGCAAACATTACCCCTTATTCATGCGAGGCATTTTAGGTGCTAGCATAACCCTCTTGTCGTAGATTCTTCTATATAAATGTTCATTTCACCTCAGCGGTTCTGTTAATAGGCGCAATAATTATTGTTGTCGATACTGAAGTGACATTTAAGCTAGCTACATAAATTTATCTGTTTTCACTATAAATGCAATAGTAACATTGCTTCATCGCATTATACTGTTGTTTGGATGGAGTATGTCCCGGCATAAGTGAACAGGGAATTTTTATCTACTATCAAAAATTAAGTTTATTGCATTTGTCGAGGTCAGCTCCACGTAATTTCTACATTTTCCACATGGCACCATCTACTTATCCGACTAAAATAACCTATAAAGCAAAATGAATATTTAGTGTCCACATTATAATTTTAAAAGAAATGGTTTGGTAATTGGCAACACCAAACTAGTTTCCCCGTATGTATGCTTCTTCTGGATTTTCCACCGCGCCGCGCCGCTTTGCCGAGTTATTTTTATATGTCGATCGACCGGTCGATATATACACACTCACATTGCTTTGGTTTTGGCAGTACCAGCTAGATGGCGTTGGATGGTAAATGCTCACCGCATAATACTATTTCCTATTCCACTTAGCCAACCGTATCTGGGTTTTTCGGTGAGGTGCGCTACGTCTGCCTGATGAGGGCCAACAAGCCCGAAATAGGTACCTGTCGTGGTCTGCACACCTCCGAGAGACCCATACATAATTTCCATTAGATATTGGAAACTAGTTTGGTGTTGCCAATTAGCAAAGCATTTTGTCCCATATGCCACGAGCCATTTCTTTTAACCTATAAAGTTTTATCAAAATTTGTGTCGTGGTTCTCAACTTAGATGCTTGACAAGAATTTAGGGGACATACAACATACACACAGACAGAGATATTTATATCCCCCCCTGTCAGGCATAAGGAGGAAAAAAATTGTTATTGAGTGGAGAAAACCACAGGGAATTTTTAATTCTGAGAGCAAAAATATTCCTGCATAGATATAGCAGGCAGATTTATTTTTTATGAAATTGCATTGTCTTCGAACAATCATAGGGGTATCATAGCATCAATTAGCCATCAATATAAAAGAAGAAATAAAAGTAACTTATACTAAAAAACACTTAGTGCCAAGAAAACGATAGGTCAGCGTGGTCCTCTTTACCTTGCAAGCACAGTTCATAATAATTACTTACCAGAAAATTTAAAACTACTCATTCTAAATACAAACTGTAAAAATATGCTTAAAAGGAAGGTTAAAACATTTATACTTAGCTCTTGTAACAGACAAGCAATTGGGCACATTGTCAAAAAATTAGAGAAATGTGTTAAAACAAACTTGTCAAATTCTTGTATAAAGGAAATAAAATTATTATTATTATTATTAATAATAATAGTCATTCCTACCCTCGCAATATTCCAAACTAAGAGTGGCTCCAGAAGTAACCAAATTTTAGGGAGTTTCCCTTGTTTCCCGAAGAAATAGACAAAAAGTAACTATTGGGTGGTTGAAGCTCGATTTTCATTGATTTATTTTTTAACGTAGAATTCATTGGCATAGAAAGATATTTCGTATGGGTAGCGGTTTTGAAGAAGAAGTCCCTATGATAAAAATAGAGGGTTTAATGTTCAGTCTAATACGTAAACGTTAACGTATAATTTGACAGATTCGCGTGCACAGCACAGCATTCATCACGTTTACGTGTTTACGGACATACGTAAGGTTACGTATACTCTTGCGTATACCCTTAACGTTAATCTATTTTCTGGTTTTATAGTATCACAGACGAAAATGTTAAAAAAAAATCAATACTTAACCTAAATATTTTGGACGCAACTTTTAAAATTCAGATAATTATGAACGAATTAAACACAAATACCCTTTTTAAAACGCGATTTCGGTTCACGGATGAATATGATATAGGTATATTTACTGCGTGAGGTGTATGTAGTACCTGCACAGAAATTTTGTACTTTTACTTACATAGTTACACTTAATCTTCCACAAAATATTCTGCCACAGTTTTTGTTTTTTTTTTATGGTTATAGAAGCTGTGACGTCAAATGTTAACGTTTACGTGAGATTTCAAACTTCAACTCGATTTTTACTTGATTTTTGCAACAGTTTTTTTCTAGCTTTACGTCTACGTTTACGTATATACTGTATTCACTTCAACTCTCTAATTGTCTTGAAAACCGCCACCCAAAGAAAATATTTTTCTACACCAATGAATGGGGAACTTGAACAATTTTTTTTAGTTCTTTAATATATTTGCCTATCTATAGAAAGAGCACATAAAAAATATTAGCCCTCAAATCGCAATATTTAATTTGCAATAAATAATTAAAGTTGTGACCGCCAGCTATTCATTTGAAACGATACGAAAAGGGCGGGAATGGTCGTGACGTCAAATAGCTCGATCGATCAGAAGGCAGTGACAGGAATGACAGCTACACAGAATTAGAGAAGATGAGAATGGAAATTGAAGGTTAAAATAAACAGTTCGGCGTCCCATTTACAGAGGGCTCTGATGTAGGTCTCGGTATGTGGGATTTCATTTGCTGTCAGAAACGTGACACTTGCTGCCCATGACAAAAAATTAGTACGTTTACGCATCTCGTAATGTAAATAACTATTTAATTCAGCACACACTTTTCAAATGTTATCAACAATATCAAGACGGACAGACAAGGATAGGACGTTCTCGTTTGGTCTTTCTAAACAAAGCTGTAGTTTGTTTACATGTGCCGCCCATATTAGTTTATACATGGTGGTGGCGCCTACTTGACGTCACAACCAAGGAGGGCGCATTGCAAGAATGATTTGAATTATGCAGTTTTTAATTGCTTATATTTATTACATAAAAATAAAAAATGAGTTTTTTTGTGAACTGTGGTTCATTTAATGGCAATAAATTACGTTTGAAAGTAATATTTTTCAAATTTAATTTTTGTGCAAGTTCCACATTCTAGGCAAAAAATATATAAAAAAAATGTTCAGAAACAAAAAGTTATGGCACGTCTAAGTAATGCGAAAAAAGCTTTCTGTACTGTATCTTCCCAACTAATCGAGCATTGAGATGCGGTTTGCAGAATTCAATAATTGTCTAGGTCTCGGCGTAATGCAACTAATATGGTTCTATTATAATAAGTAGCGGCAGTGCCAGCATCTTGAGATGCGGCTTATATCGGGAGTGGAATTCCGTGATGGACTTTGAAAATGTTTTGTTACATCAATCTCCCGGGAAGGCCTTTAAAACGTTTTTTTTGTCGACATCACCAAATTATCGCCTTCACCAGTAGCTCTGCTGAGAAATGGTAATTGTAATAATCTGTTATCTGTTGATAAAAAAGGTTGATAGTGCCACGTACTACCAAAGTCTAGAGAATACTATAAGTCAGCTCACTTCTTTGTTCTCTCGGAGAAAACAACATTTTTTTGCGACTGGTCGTAAATCAGCCTCGAACCGCTCTCAGCTACATATAGACCGGGAGATAGTGACAGATTTTTGGACGTGATTTTACAAAGGGCATTATGTGGCACTTATTCTCACAATAATAAGGTATGAACCAGAGAGTCATCCTGGGTTCTTCATATGAAAAACTGAGTTTTCAATTATTCGAAAAATATGCGTTTTGATATGATTTTAGTCAGGCTGCCATGTGTTTTATAATGAATTTCAAAATAGAAAATTCCTCGGAAAGCCATAGGCATACCGTTAGCGTGGGTCCAAAGGGCTATTATTGTCACGTGAACTTGTATTTTAATAATTAGTTTTTCCACGTTTCTGAACAGGCTGCCAAGGAGAAGTATGCAAGTGCTTGTTATGATAATGATGAAAAAGGATGGCATACCTTTTACGCTTGTCCAAGTACTGTTTAAATTGAATGTTATTTAATAATTTAAACGATTTATTCGATGTAAAGTGTACTTGGATATGCGCAAACGGTATGCCATCTTTTCTTCAGCAGTTTCATGACAAGAACTTGCATACTTCTCATTGGCAGCCTGTTTAGAAACGTGGAAAAATTAATTATTAAAATTTAAGTTCACATGGCAATAATAGCCCTTTGGACCCATGCTAACGGTATCCCTATGGTTTTCCGAGGAATTTTCTATTTTGAACTTCATTATAAAACACATGGCAGCCTGACTATAAAATCATATCAAAACGCATATTTTTCGAATAAATGAAAACTCATTTTTCCATATGAAGAACCCAGGATGACTCTCTGATTCATACCTTATTATTGTGAGAATATACGCAACATAATGCCCTATGAAAGGCATACTGAGTAAAATCACGTCCAAAAATCTGTCACTATCTCCCGGTCTATAAGCTTATTTTCTTATTAAATAAGATATCGATCGCCGTACTCCGATGACGGCGGGACTTAAATTCAGTGAACGCAGATACTGGTTTTTAAAAAGATTTATTTTTCTCAAAAGGTACAATCTACAATAGATGTGAACCGTGAAATGGCTATGTCGAGACTGAATACACAAGAACGGGTGAAAACATAAAAAGTAACATTACTGCTGACAAAGGTGTTACATTACAATTATTACAAGAACTGCTTGTTTAACAAGTGTTTTCTAGTTGGCGTTGATATAACTCCTCCATCCCCAAATCGAGGTATATTTTTCAGTGGTTGAAAAATATCCGAGGGTTGGCTTGTGGATTTTCTTCCGCTTGGGCCGGTGCTACGTCTGTACATCTTCTTTTCTTGACTTGAATTATTAAAATGTACAATAAGGCAATCAGAATAAGTCCATAAATTGGTAATGTCCAAAAACTGGTTGACAGCGGATCTAGTGATTCTTCTACCGGTGTTAATCGTTGTTGGTCCATTTGAAGCTTATGTATTTCGTCAAGTCGAATATTTTGTAGCTTTAGTGTTGGTAATTTTCTGGGGTTTTCGGTTGTTGCAATTTTGATTTCTGGTAATAACAAGGGTTGTCCCTGATTTACGGATTTGTCATTAATAAAGTTATAATGTTTCAGTCGGAATTGGCATCCAGTCGGGATATTGATGAGATAATTTCCTTGAAGTGTTATGAAGTCGGTAGTTTCACATAATGTTTGGATTTTCGTTTTATTGGGAAAAATTCCAATATAGTGTGAATTATCAATTTCTTGTACGAATTCTTCGTTAACTCGAACAGGGGTGAGCTGGCAGTTCCTTGGCGTAATCGTCAGTTGAAGTAATTGGAATAAACAATCTTCTTTAACTGCTCCTTCGATGAGAGAGTTTTCGGGACAGTAGAATTTGGGATGCAGGTTGGTGCAGGGAAGTGATACATATTGGTAGAAATTCTCATTCATGATCAGATATGTATTTTTAGGAATTATTGTGGTGGAATTTTGTGTTGGAATAGAAAATAAGTGATAGTATGAAAACGATTCTGGCATAGTGATTGGAAAGTGAACAACGAAAATTATTTTCGATCCTGAATAGTAAGATTCTACATTTAGAACATCGTAATATCGATGAATGTCTGTTTTTAAGGGAAAAATTAACTGTTCAGGTGAATAAAGAGTTTCTAAAATTTTTATAATATGTTGCAAATCATCAATTTTTAGTATGCTACTATGAACTTTACCTAGTCGGGAAAATGTCACAGCATTTTCTATGTCGTTTAATAACTGTAAAACCACGTTTAGTAGTAAATTAATTTGGTCTAAAATATCTCTCATTTTTGTATAAATTATGAATTCTGATTCAAACTTATTAACAAAATCTTCTATTACGATATTTAAGCGTTTTGTTATAAGTTCTTGATCATGTTTAATTAATGAAACTGTTTTATTAAAATTATTGATAATTCTTGTCGTCAATGAGATTTCTTTGTTTAACTTTTTGACAACAATTTTTTGATTATCCTGTAGATTCTTAATAGCTTGATCGTAATAGTAGGCATCGTCTGCATCTAAATTTCCGGTAATGGTTTTTATTATGGAACCTAATCCGTTTATAAGACCACGTTTTGTTCTACCAGCTGGATTGAGTGTGTCGAACTTTGTTTCTGCTGTATGTAACTGATACTTTAAAGCTTTATCAAAATTAATTAGGTCAACGGCGAAAGCATTTTTAAAGAAATCTTTCGCAACAAGGGAAATATCACTGTACTGATTTTTAATGAGTTCAATTTCATTTTTTATGGGGTTAAGATCAATGTAATGAATAAAGGTTCGGGAGTAAACTTTGGCAGTTCCAAGTTTATAAGGAAGGATCCCTGGATTTTTGTCGAGTTTAGTTATGGTTATGTCTGTCTGTACCTGCACTGTCAGTAGTACTACTAGGTGGAACCTGCAACAATTTTTTATGCTTTACTTTTGGTCGTCTAATATTTTGTTTGTGAAGAGTCTTTTTCGCGGTTTTTACCTGAATACTTTTATTTCGAACAACTTTACCTTTTTGGTACTTTTTGCATAATTTATTACGGTTGTTAGAAACTACTTTTCGATAGACGTCATCGTCTGGTTGATAAGTTAAAGGATCTTCTCGATTTTTATTATGATACTCTATAGTTTGTCCTTTGTGTTCTGTCAATTGTTCGTTTAATTTTTTATAAATTTGTTTTGTAGCTTCGCGGTGTTCTTCGATATAGTTATTCATTAGTTGCTGGTTAATGTCGATGTCAAAAGGGTCTTTCGTATTTAAATGTCCATTTATAACGTCGATAGGTTTTTGTTTGGTTGTAGAATGTATTGAATTATTGTATCCGAGTATTGCATAAGGCATTTGATTTAGAATGTCGATTTTTCCTTTGTTTTTATGAATTATTACTCTTAAATGTTCAAGAAGTGTCGAATGAAAACGTTCTATGGCTCCGTTTGATTGAGGGCTATTTATAGTGATATAGTGAGAGTTAATTTTGTGAGTTTTGAAAAATTCTTGTATTATAGAATTTTTAAATTCTGTACCGTTATCCATAACAACTAAAGAGGGTAAGCCGTGATGGGTCATGAAAATAACGAAAGCTTTTACAATTTCTATTGCGGATAACCCGTTTAAGGGGTATGCTTGACTGTACTTAGAGAATGTATCTATCATCGTTAAGAATTTTTGTCCGTGTGCTTGAAAGGTATCTACGTGAACAATTTCGAATGGTTTCGAAGGTGTGGGAGTAAGCATTAATTTTTGTTTAGGTGGATTTCGATCGTACTTATTTTGTTGGCATATTTCGCAGAAATTTATGTAGTTAGCAACGTCGTTTTTTATTCCGGGCCAGTAATATTTTCTTTTTATTCGGGTTTCAGTTTCTAGGATTCCGCGGTGGTTCGTCTTGCTTTCGTGATAATTTTGAATAATCTGAGTTTGCATATTTGCATCTGTTACATCTTCTAGGAAAGTATTACATTTCATTAACTTGTAAGCTGCATTTTTAAATGTTTTCCTGAGAATCTCGCATATACGTGGAGCATAATCTTCTTTATCAAAATATATAGCATAAGTGAATTTAGGATCTAAATAATTTTTAAACAAGTTAATTATGTCGGTTTCTACATTATTTATGGAAATTTGGACATTTAAACGTTTTTTATTAGGAAAAGTGCTTTCGCGTTTAGGCGTCGCTGGGGAATGTAAAACAAATTTTATTTTAATTTGGTGGTCAAAAGAATTTAAACACCTGTCAGTCGAGGGTAATTCTTGTATTGGATTTTCATGGCTAGTATGAACCGTGTTATCGTCGATTTCCTCGGCTGATATAGTTTCTTCTGATGAAGGATCCTGATTTGGGTCTTGATTAATTTGTGCATTATTTGTCGATGGTTCGTTTTGTACATGGGTTGTGCTTGTAGATGGTTCGTTCACGTCATTTAAGTCTGGTTGCTCGTCAATGTTTCCTGTAGTCGAAAAATTGTCAGTTTCTTTTTCTTTTGATTTTTCGAGAGATTTGTTAAATTCTTCTATGTAATTAAAAATTTCTTTGGTGTGTATTTCTACACGTGAAAGTGCGTCTGCGTTTGTGTTTGTCTTTCCTTTTTTGTATTGTATTTCATAGTCAAATTCTTCAAGTTTTAGTCGCCATCTTACTAGTCGTGAGTTGGGTTATTTTAGTGACATAAGCCACACGAGAGGTCTATGATCTGTTAAAATTTTGAATTTGCGTCCAAATAAATATGGTCTGAAATATTTTGTTGCAAATACGATTGCTAAAAGCTCTTTTTCGATGGTGCTGTAATTTTGTTCCGATTCATTTAGAGTCCGAGAGGCGTATGCAATAGGTTTGTCATTTCCGATAGGCCCTTGTGATAAGATAGCGCCGATCGCGACGTTACTTGCATCAGTGGTCAAGTTAAACTGTTTCGTAAAGTCGGGGTATTGTAAAAGTGGTTCATTCATTAAGAGATTTTTACAGTCTTCAAAGCATTTGACATATTGGGGAGTTAATTCGATTTTTGCATCCTTTTTTAAACATAAAGTGAAGGGTTTAGTGATACGAGCGAAGTCTTTAATAAATTTTCTGTAGTAACCTAATAAACCTAAAAATCCTTTTATCTCTTTTGTTGTTTTTGGTAAGGGATATTTTTTTATAGCAATAATTTTGTCTGGGTTTGGTCGTACTCCTTCTGGGGTAACAACATGTCCGAGATACGCGACTTCTTTTTGTAAAAATTCCGATTTATCGAGCTGAATTTTGAAATTTGTTTCTCTTAGGCGTTGAAATACTTTTGTTAAATTTATTAAGTGTTCTTGAAGCGAAGTGGAAAAGATTATGATATCGTCGAGATATACAAGGCATATCTCGTTTTGTAACCCTCTGAGGATATTGTCTATTACCCTCTGAAAGGTTGCAGGGGCGTTTTTTAAGCCCATAGGCATTCGAACGTATTCGTAATGCCCGTTCTCTACGTTAAAAGCGGTTTTAGGGATGTCTGCAGGGTTCATCTCAATTTGATGAAATCCACTTGCCAAGTCTAGTGTCGTGAAGTAGTTACAACGTCCAAGTTTGTCTAGTACGTCTGTAATGTTAGGGAGAGGGTAGCGGTCATCGATAGTTTTTTCGTTTAATTTGCGATAGTCGACGACTATTCGCCACTTTTTCTGTCCAGATGCGTCGGCTTTTTTGGGGACGATCCATATGGGGGATGACCAGGGTGAATTACTTGGTCTAATTATACCTTGGTCTAACATCGAGGATATTTGTCTCTGTACTTCGGGTTTATGTATATACGGGTACCTATATGATTTGGTGTATACGGGAATTTCGTCTTTGGTCCTTATGCTGTGTTTCATTTGGTTCGTAAAAGTAAGAGGTAATTCGGGTCTATGAAAAATGTCTGAATATTTTCTGCAAATTTTTAAAATTTGTTTACGTTCTTCTTCATTCATGTGAGAGGTTCTAATTAAATTTTCTATGTCTGAATTTTCTAAATAAGTGTCATTGGGAATAATTTCTGCTGAGTAAATAAAATGTTCGTCTAAATCAAATTCTGATGTAGGTACAGGGTCGGTCAAAGTAATTTGGATAACGTCATCTGAATTATTAACTAGTTCAGCCCACGCTAAGTTTTCGTTTGCTGTAGAGAGAGAGCTTTTTAAAATTGCGCCTTGAAATTCCTGATATTTTAATAATACAGGTCCGTATTCTTCTTTAACGGGTAATTTAACAGGGGTTATACTATGTGGTTCTAACTGTAAATGGTAAAAATGTGATTGATTGGTTTCGTAATATCGAAGTGGTAAAATAGCATTTTCAGTTATAAGCTGATTTCGATTGTCTCTAAAATCTAAGAGTGCTTGTATTAATTTTATATTGTCCATCCCAATTAATCCATGGAAGGTTTTGTGAAAATTGAAAAGATAAAATTTCATTGGTAAATTTGATTTAAATTCTTGAAAACTTGGTATATTTGCGGAGTAATTTTGAGAATAACTTTGGAAAACTGAAGATACAATAAATGGATCATGCTGTATAAAATTTTTAAAATTTTGAAAAGCAATATTCGGGTTAATAAAAGATTTGGTGGAACCAGTGTCGATTAAAAGTTTGATTGGGGGGTTAGAGATACAAATATAGGGTAATATTTTTTTGTCAGGGAAATAGTGCAATTCTATTACGTTTCTAGTTCGTAATTTTGAGCGTGTTGAAAATTTGCGTCTTGCTCGGTGTGCGGTTCATAGAACTGTTCGTTATTTTCGGTTTCAATTATTGTGTCATTATAGGGTTCATACTGGTTTAGATCAGATTGATTGTCATAGTCAAGTTCATCGGTATGTTCGGTATTAAATAGTTCTTCAGATGCGAAATTGGGTTTTTGTCCGTAATTTTGGAAGTAAGAATTTGGTCGAATATTAGAATTTGGTTTTGGAATAGTTTGATTAATTCCAGACATTGGTGTAGGTCTGTTAGTGGGTGGTTTATTGGTAGGTTTAAATTGGTTTTGGGGTCTTCCAAATACTTGTGAGTTTGTGGGATATCTCTGTGAAGGAGGATTTGGATTTCTTTGGATATTGGATATAGGTCCGCGAGGAAATTGAGAATTAAATTGTCGGGGTTGTGTCCAGTTCGATCTTTGCATTATTTGGGGTTGATTTTGGGGTAAAGAGTAGCGATGTTGTGGTTGTGGTGGAAAATATTGGGCAGGAGTAGGTTTTCTTAAAATTTGAGTTTGGGGTGTATTAGATTTTTGATAATATTTTATATTTTCTTCTTCTGTAATAAATTGTAAAGCGGATGCTAGAGTAGTAGGTCTCATAGCACGAATTATAGGTCCCAGGGGTTCTCTTAAACCTGCTAGAAAAGTTTTTAATGCTTGTTTTGTGAAAAAATCGCGTTTAGACGGTCGACTTGCCTCATCACATTTTAGATCTATATGGTTACAAATGGTATTTAATAAATGCATAACTTTTTCGTGAAATTGGTAAGGAGATTCGTTAGGTTTCTGTCTTAAGTTTACAAGGTCTTGATTTAGACAATTTTCGTCTCTTTGATCGCCAAAATTCAAAATGAGAGTATTTTTTATATCGTCCCAAGTTTTACAACCATTAATAGCGACAACTTCCTCTGCTCTACCCTCTAGTTTGTTTAAAATTCCATTTAAAAGTAAAGTATTTTGAAAATTTTGAAGGTTCACTGCGTCAAAATAGTACACTAAAATTGATTCTGCTGAGGAAATAAATCGATGTAACTTATTTGGGTTTCCATCGAACAATGGAATAACACTAATATTTTTAATATCTAAGGCTGGTGCCATTTTAACACTACTTTCAAAAACTGAATTAATTTGTGATTGTTTTAATTTTATTTGATCAGATTCGATCGATAAATTTTCAAGTAATTCAGAAACTAAGCCTAACTCAGTGCCGGAGTAATCGTTTTCACAAAAGGAATCGTTACGGGACAAAGAGGAGTCTGACATGAAAGAGAAAAACTAACTCACAGTATCCACGTCCTTTCTGTTTCCATCTAGTGCCTGAAGTTCTTCTGGTAGGTGTTGGTGCTCACGGATGTCCACGTTGGAGTCCGAAAAAGTCCAAGCCCGAAAACAACTTCGTACACGATAGGTTACTTTTTTTTTCCGTAAAGCGTTGAAACGCACCGGTTATCGATATTGATTCCGACGAAAAATCCGTACGACTGCGCCACTTAAATTCAGTGAACGCAGATACTGGTTTTTAAAAAGATTTATTTTTCTCAAAAGGTACAATCTACAATAGATGTGAACCGTGAAATGGCTATGTCGAGACTGAATACACAAGAACGGGTGAAAACATAAAAAGTAACATTACTGCTGACAAAGGTGTTACATTACAATTATTACAAGAACTGCTTGTTTAACAAGTGTTTTCTAGTTGGCGTTGATATAACTCGGGCCGAGGGAGCGGGAGAGGGCAGGGGGGAAACGTTTGTTTACACAAGGCCGAGTGCGCCGACTTATAGTATCCTCTAGACTTTGGTACTACTAGAGAATGGTAAATATATTTTAATATTTTGTGGGGACCATAGCGGCTCGTGAAGTCTGGAAATAGGAGAAACTCACCAAAAACATCCAATTTGGGACGCACCCTGGATAATTTCGGTCAGGAACAGGACATTTGAAAATTTGTTGTAATAAATTATTTATGTAATAAATGACGCTGTGTTATTTTTTCATAAGCCTTCCGATTATATTCAATTTCAGTTAACCGATGTTTTCACCATCGTGCATTCTTCAACACTAATGACAATTTAACAATCCTTTACGCTATTAGACATTTTTCATTTAGTTTTTTGCTGTAGATTAGCCCTTCCCAAAGGCAGTTTTTAGGCTTATTCTTGGCTAATGGCCTCGTTGACAAGATAACCCAACTTTCTACGATTTTGCTAAGAATCTTGTTTTTTGTTGCGCCATTGCACTTTTATTAAACATAAAAATGCTATGTAACTGTAAATAAAAAAAATGTAGTTGGGTCAGTTAGCAACGATACCAGAGTTATATGGGCTTGTACCAAATTTTTAACAAAATAGTAATATCTCTGAGCAGAAAATACTAAATTTCTCTAATTTATTTTAAGATTAAAGAAGAAAAAAACCACTTTAACTAATTCAAGTTTATTTCACAACTTTATTTCAAAAATAAACATATCCTGCTTCAAGAGTATTAAAAAGATAAAATGAAACAATATTATATATTCTTTTGAACGGATTAAGGGAACTGACTTTGACTTCTACCGAATGCTAAATGAAGATAAATTTACTTCGAAGCGTATATAGCGATTGTTGGCGCTTGTTTTTTCCCACCAACAAATACTTTGACAAAATTATCTATATCTCTTTTCTTATAGCTAACTGAACTTTATGCCTTCGATCGGAAATATGAAACAATTTAGGGGTTTGGTGCTCTTTTTCAGAATGCTATTGTTTTAGAAATCATGCAAATTCAACCAATTTTATGTAGAACGAATTTAAATTCAGAGCTCAGAGCTAAACAAATGAGTGATGAATAATTTCTCCTACCCTATGTTTCATTGCTAAGATGATATTTATTTTTTTATGTATGTTCCTGAACTGGTTGGTTATTTTATTTTAAAAATTACCCCTATTTGTGACGGACACCCCAAAAACAGTTTTTATCATACACATTTATATGTGTGGTGTGTATACAAAAGGTTTGTGATTAATATTGTCTGAAAATGAATGGATCTTTCTAGATTGGAAACTGGTCGAAAAGCGATTAGTTTTTGGCAGATCCCGTTTGTGAATTTGTTTCATCCTAAACGCTGGAACGTGGGGGTCGACCCGGCCCGAAGAGAAGGCCATTATTCTTTGGTCCGACCGCGCTTAATTTGCGCTGGTGACTGTACACCCAGAAAGGCGTTGATGCCTCTAAGGATCCTGTTAAAAATGTATTATTTCAGCTTTTGAAGGTACCGCCCGGCGCCGCCGCGGGCCCTAATTTATTAATTAGCTAAACGGCCGAACTACAAATACCCGGCATGAGTTCTGTTTCCTTTTGTTTTCGACTCGTCTGTGACCTGATTTCGTTGGGTCTTTGCTACGATTGGACAAATATTAAGACTCGTTTCAATTAATTTGCAATTGGTGGTTGTAACGAAATGCAACGGAAAATGTTTATTCGTACAACCTTCAATGAACAAATCTGCACTGATTCTAGTTAGAAACAATTTGGCAATTGGCTTCCAAGTTTTATTGTAGCTGCTATAATTTACAGTTTTATTGTCTTGGCATTAGCTTTGAAGCATTTTCCCTCACAACTTTGTTGCCCCGAGCTCCAAGGGATCTATTTTATTTTAGTGCTTAATATATTTCCTAAAAGTATTCTAGCTAAAACTTTCGTAATGTAACAAAAAAGTTTTATAACGTTAAGATTAGTTTGGAGGCATTTTACGTCACAACTTTGGTGACCCAAAAGTAGGTAGGTAGTTACTCTAGAACTTTGTGGTTTGAAGGTCTATCACTGGCAGGAGATTGTCTAGAATAGTTTCCAATCTTCCAATTTTCTTTGATTACATAAGGGCTTTTAATTTTGCCTGTAAGTTAGCTAAAATAATATTTTTGTCTGGAAGTTCACTAAAGATTAAAAGGCGAATTATTTTACAAGTTGGAGGATATTCTTGGGTTTGGGATTTGTAATTTGGATCATTAATTTTATTCGATTACACATATATTCCTTGGTTCTTTGGAAGAAATAATCATTTAAGTTCATTTTCCAATTTACCTTAGAAATGAAAAAGTGAAATTAGAAACGTAGCTGTAATTATATAAAAAAAACAAGAGACAGATTTTGTTCAAAATTAAATTTTGCATTTAAAAAGGCAATAAGTTTTAATTTTATACAGGATCATGTCTTCCTTTCTTGTTTAACTGGTATCTCGTCACTGGTCGCTTGGAAACAAAAAACGGACACAACCTGCATAAGGGTAATTGTGGACATGGTGAAACAATACGACTAGAGACCGAAATGAAAACCATTCAGTTGAAAATGAAGGAAGACCTGAAGACCGAATTGCAGAAGAAATAGTGGAACAACTAAGAGGTTAGGATGACACAGCTATCACTACAGGGTTTATTAAAATCAGGAGCCACGACGACTATGACCACTATGAAAATAAAATCTTCTAAATTTGACGGAAAAAATCGGCATTGATCACTTACCGCAACCACTTTGAGGGTGCTGCAGGATGAAATTTCTGCGGAAGATACCGACTGAAGCTAGCGACAACTATGGTGCCCTCATTAGAGCCCTCGAAATGCAATAAGGTGAAGCCAATCCACAACAGGTGCACTGCTAAAAGGTAGACGACAAAATGTCGATGAAAACCTACAACAATTTGAAGCTGATATCGCCCGTCTACCCATCGACCCAATCGAATTTTGAGAACAAATTTCTAGAATTTGACGCTGAGACAAACACTGCAAGGAAGCGACTGCGACGACCAGTAACTGGAGGGGCAGTAACTGTAAAAGAAATGTTTGGAAATATAGAAGACTTGATCCAATCGCGCTCCCAAGAATAAGTTAACAGATAATCGAAAAGCTCACCACTACAATGCTGGAACTGTGGAGTATAGGAGCATTTGAAACGCCAATGCCACAATTCTTGTTGATGGTGAGAAGCAGAAAAACTAAAATTAGCCAGCTTTAAATGTTAAGTGGAGAAAGCTGGCTGGGTCCTACCACCAAGCACCAGCTGTCAGGACTGGTTCCAGTCATACTATCGTCATAGTCCACTGCGAGATAATGCGCCAACACCAAACTACATTGTAAATTTGGCAAATGATGAATAAATTCCGGTTATAGGAGAACATGATGCCTTTACAACCATATGGCTCTACTGAGAGGATTTTGAGGACGAAGAACGAAAGGAAACATGCCTGGGAACACTATACTAGCTGTGACTGTTTATGAGAAGCTTATTTTGCATATTGCTACGCATATATTAAAGCCATCTATGGGCGAATGGTGAAACCATCATTGTGGAACCTCAGTGTAGGCTGTATAAACAAGTACCCACTTCAGATTGAGGGATGCCAAACCTGTCACCACGCTGAAACCTACACGGATTTTTTTGCCATGTCACTTTCCTTTGTCACAGCACCTCTACACGTTTTTTTCTATAGTACTAATTCCCTACACGTACCCCACAAACTCGGAGATTGATTTATCACAGAAAAACAAATCAAAATTTTTTGGAATATTTTTGCGATGCCACTGTCGTTTGTCACGGCACCCTTACAGGTTTTTGCATACTCCTACATCTCCTACGAGTCCCCATAAATTAATATCTCTGATATTGAGATTGGTTTACACAAAAAATAAGAATTTTATTCTCTGGGCTTTTTGTGCGACGACGCTGTCGTTCATTCCGGCACGTTTACATTTTTTTTATACTCTTACATCCTCTGCAGGCCTCCCACAAATATCTTTGAGATTGAGATTGATGTACACAAAAAAAATTAAATTTTCTTTATTTGGGATTTTTTGCGACCTCACAGTCGCTTGCTACGGCACCCCTTCAGGCTTTTTATATACTTACTTCCACATACACTACGCGTGCCCGCAAATGCCTTTGAGTTTTATTTACACAAAAAATCAGACCTTTCTTTTTGCGATTTATTTGTGACGCCACTGTCGTTTGTCACGGCACCCCTACAGATTACGAGTTCCCTACAAATAATATATCTGACATTGAGATTCATCCATTTACACAAAATTTCAGAATTCCCAGGAATCAATTTACATAATATTTACGTGTCTTTGTTTACTTGTGAACGCAAATGTGCGTAAATTGTTCGTTAAATTAAGGGCAAAATATCCGCCTCTTTGGAATCTTACTTTTACATGTTGTGTATTTCAAAAAATTATGTAACATTTGTTTAACACTTTTACATATAACTGATATTTATTATTTTGGTAAAATATTTGAAATTATGTTCACATATAGGTATTTTATATTAATTGGTTATGCGTAAAGTAGGTGTCTTATATAAGTCGCCCACTTAAAATATCTCGGCCATTTTTCCACAAGAAAAATCGGTGGCAGCTGCGATCGATAGCCCTTATTCCAGGCGGCTTTCTTTTGTCATGATGAAAATTGTTGTCCATGACCGTCTACGAAAACTATGGCCAAAAATCGGAAAAATTCGAAATTTTTAAACTGCTGTAACTTTTTTATTTTTCGAAAAGTTTAACACGACAATTGTTTGCAAGAACCGGCAAAATTTACGTATGACATTAGTTTTGATGTGTGGATTACCGTAAAGTTTGAACTCTCTTGGGCTCCAAAAATAAATTATCTGTAAAAATATTTAATTATGTGTATTTTGTAAAGCAAAATGTTCCATTCAATTTGATGTGTGTTTGTTCTGTATTTACTTTAAAAAATTAAGAAAAATACTGGTAATATTTGTGGTTGACATACTATCTAGTTACCCGTGATATATGCAATACAATATTCAATGATAGTGTTATGGCGTTAGTAATGACATCTTTATTGGAATTTTCCAAATGGGGTAACCTAAACAGATGAGTTTACTCAACAGCTCCGCAAAAAGTATAATACTAAAAAATGAGAATACTTGAAATATATGTAGCAGCTGAAATGCAGATGCTGAAAAGGTTAAATGTTGAAGAATGGGCGGTGTTGTTTGTTGTGAAGAGTAGGTGTAAATACTAGGTATTCACTGAGCATTTATTATATCTTATATCTATTGTAATAGTAGGTAACACATTTTAATATTTCATTTTTAGAATAATTGCTATGGCATTACCTTACCTGTTTTGTGTTCCGTTAAATCGAAAATATTAAGTATTTTTAATTTATTTTTATACCAGCCAATAATGTCTACGAATTTTGCATTTTTTTTTATTATTTAAAATAACAATTCTAGATTAGCTATTCGAAGTGCACAAAAAACACTTTATTTTCAAAATTGGAAAGCCTACTGTGCTTAGCGTCATAATGGATTATTTGGTTTCATGGGTAACTATAGCCCGGGAGCCAGTGACAGATTTGTTCGACCAAAATACTCTCGGCCGATAATTCGTAAAATGCTTCATTCAGTTGTGTTATGAAGCATCGTGAACGTCAGCTGGGGTACTAGTGGTGGGTTGGACAATGGCACCCTCCCATACACGTCAAAAATATGTATTTTCAATTATTTCCTCCCGGCTGAAAATTTGTCAGATAATGGTGTTTTTGGTTTTGGAGTCGAAGTTAACAGGCAGTATCAGGAATAACCTTTCATAGGTAAATATTTATAGTTAGAAAAATAGCTTCAATAAAAAAAACATTGCATTACTTGTATACCGCCCCAAACAACTAAAATTTTTTTGCTTTGTCGAAATTTGGTCCCTTTATAAACCAACAGTAATGCTTTATAGGCATTTTTCATTCTTTACCAGTCCCACGCGATACGCCACTGATGGTGCCAATCTGGGGCACACTCTATTTGGCTATTATGCGTCCTCTCTCCCCTCCCTTGTCTAAGGAAGGCAGTGACAGGAGGGACAGCTACACAGAAGTAGAGAAGGGAGAATGGAAATTTAACGGTAAAATAAACAGTTCGGCGACCCATTTCCATGCAGAGGAATCTGATGTAGGTCAAAAATAAGAACCGCCTAAAAGTCCAAATTTAACAAGCACTTCTTTAACTGAATGGTGAGGCCACGGGACTATAGTAATTCGTAGGTCCCGGGTTCAATCCCACAAGAAGTTATTTTTTTATTATCACTGCATTCTACCTCTTATATTTATCACTGATTATCACTGAAAAAAAGTCAGCATTAAATTTTAAGCTTTACATGAATTTGAGATGTACTCTTTACTATTTATAACACTTTCTTTGAAACAAAGAAAATGATTTACTGTCACGAAAAGAAGCTTAATGTCGCAGAAATGATTTCTTAGTATCTAATCCAAGCTGCATTTCAAACACTGACTTCGATAACAAATAATATGTCTTCATATTTAAAACAAAGTGTTTTAAAAATAAATTCATATAATTATCTTTAATTATAATTCTCGTTTGGTTATTGTCACGTACTATACCATTGGATTAAACACCCGAGGGTTGACCTGTACGAAAGATTTTTGTTACAGGCGGTAAGACAGAATTTGGTAAGATTTAAAGTAAACCACGTATCATTAATGACAGGAAGTTTCGACGTAAGAAACCAGCAGACTGCACCGCCATGTCCGCCATGATGCTAGAACTATAGAAGTGACGCCTCCGCGACCGGTAGCAGAAGACGCGCGGCGACGAGCCCTTATTATTATAGGACGCAGATGTTAGTTTAGTTTGCAGTGTGGGAGTGTGGTAGATGTGTGCAAAGTGCGTCTGAAGTCCGATGTCCGGTGGATTAGGCTAGGTATGCTGCCGGTATTGCCGGGAATAATACTCGTCGTTAGCATGAAAATAAATTTGTGCCAGCATATCGGCATAGAGCTGTATGTATGCTTTGTGCATCAAATGGTTTTAGGAACATGTACTTAAGAGTATAGGTACTTTTAGGTTTTTCTATACGCAATAATATCAGTTGGGGAGGTTCTGACCGATCTAGGCTTCCAATTCCAACACCTGACAGAAACATTTGAAGGTAACTGCAGATATTACTAGTGTTAGTCTCATTACTTTATTTGATTTTTTGTATTATTTCATAGTATTTCTGACAAATTAACCAGCAAATCCAGTAATACTAAAAGTGTAAAAAATGAATTATTTTTGCCTTATGCCTTATTTTTTATTTAATAAACTGCCTTATTTCCGATTAGATACTTAGTTGTTTTTTTTTGCCTGCATTGCATTTATAAATAGCAATAACAATCCTTGACAAAAAGTTCATTTTTCAACAAATCTGTAAAAATGTAATTCTGGAAGATTGTATTAAAATTTGCTCAGAACTATACCTATATGATTGACTGTTCTCAATAATGTTATCGTGAGAATTCCAGAATTCCAGAGTTATACCACCTATATCATAAACTGGGCGCTACCTGTTGTTTAAAAAAAAACAGGAGATAAATTATTTGAGTAAGGTAAGTATTTATCTTTTTTATTATTTATTTCTTTAATGGGTAAAATTCGCGTATAATTTGTCTCGTCTAATTTAGTAACTAAAGCTGCAATTTTATTATTTTATATTAGGTTTTTCGCATTCAATAATTGAAAACCTAATACGGCGTTGAAATTATTTTTTTGTATATTTTGAGAAAGCAAATCTGTTTTTAAGAGATTATCACGTCATAACATACTAGAAACAGATTATTGAACTAGACAAAAAATAAGTTTTTACGCATTTTCAATTTTGAATGCGAGTACTTAACCTAAAATAATAAAATGATAGCTTTGGTTGCTAAGTTAGGCGGGGTAAATATTAAATATTACGTGTGATCGTGAATTTTCACCAAAGAAATTTTGTCTTCATATGTAAGTAATGACTTACCTAGAAATAAATATGAGCTTACCCTGGATTTGAATGAATATTAAGAGAGGTTATAATACTTGAACAAATTTAATAATAATGGTGCTAATCTTCTTCGTAAAGCCGGCCTTACTTAACATTTACTGCATGCTTTATTAAAGTTAATTTATAGTGTCATAGAAACTAAGACAACTATCCTCAAAAATCACAAAGTATAGAAGCGTTAATATTAAACTAATAATTCTTAGGCCATATCCGAAGCCGTAACTACTTTAGAACAAATGCATTACATTTATATTTAATGCTGACTTTTTTCAGTACCTACCTTTTTTAAGTTTTAATTAATAAATTAAATTTAATACTAATAGAGCATTTTCTTACAAAATTCGTACATTTTGATGCGACCAAATTATTTCGTACAAATTCTCATACAATGTACAGGGTGGACCAAATTGGGCACTTTTAAGGGAAACTCCTATTTTTGACGAAGAAAGACGAAAACTGATATCGGTGTCTGAGGCTCATTTTTTTATGATAAACTTAATGGTAGAACTACATTGACACTCGTGTCAAACAAACAAAATGTACTTTGTATGTACAGCATGCGATCGCCGTAAGGGGTAGGTGCTCGAGTATCCTCTCCGCATATCGTTGCCCGATAAGGGAAAAATATTTTTTATTAAATTCGTTTGATATCACCTTGAGATTTGTGATTCTGACGTTTTCCTCCGACACGATTTCACTGATCTTAGGCCCTGTTTGAGAGAGTTTTGGGATGTAAAATGCTCGCAGAGAGCAACTTCTCACCTCACATCATCTCGAAAAAATAAACAATTTATGAATATCTCAAAACAAAAATTTTATGAGGGTGTTCACTCTTAAGATAGAACACACTGTAAAGGTTTTCATATCTGCCAAAACATAGGTTGTTTACTCGTGTTGATCTTTTTAAACTAACGCCTTCTCATAGCATCTCTGTTAGGGACCAACCGGAAGTTACTCTATTTTTTTGTCTTTTACACCTATTCGTCCCGGGACACACTGTATAATTTTGCAGAAAAGTACGAAATTATCCACAATTTTGTAAAAAAGCACGAAATAATACATAATTTCGTAGAAAAGTACGAAATTATACATAATTTCGTAGAAAAGTACGAAATTGTCCGTAATTTCGTAGAAAAGAAATTATACAAAATTTCGGAGAAAAGTACGAATTTATCCATAATTTCTTAAAAAAGTACGAAATTATACATAATTTCGTAGAAAAGTACGAAATTATTCATAATTTCGTAAAAAAGTACGAAATTATACATAATTTCGTAGAAAAGTACGAAATTATCCATAATTTCGTAGAAAAGTACGAAATTAAAAATTTTCTCTGCTGCGGCCCTTCTACGCTTTCGTAGATCGTCATTTTTGGTTTTGCTTTCCCAATTACTAATAGCTTTTATGATTTCATGTGTATAGTTAGAAGCGCGCCCTTTCAATAAGTATAGGCTTTGGACGGTGAGACAATGAAACAACCGTGGAAAAATGTTTACTGTTACCTGTCAAATTTTCAGTTAAGCTGTTTAGGCAGTGTAATGACTTTTCTATTTTTGTGTAATTTATAAACTGTATAGGTAACATACGTACAATAAAGTTTGAAAGTTATGAAAAATGGGATATAATAGTCTGTTTTATACAATCCAAGAAAAATGCCTATCTTTGTTTAATTCGTAGGTACCTTTTCGGCCTATCCTTTACAAAATGTAAGTTGCTCGTTCCAATCTGCATTTTCCCCAGATTGTATAAAACAGACTATCATAATAATATCCCATTTTTCATAACTTTCAAATTTCATTATATGTTTTAAAATTAACGAATTTGTTGTAGTGTGAATTTTACCAAATGAGGTTTGATTAAGATATTTGGAATCCACCAATTTTCCTGTCAATTTTTCACCAAATTTCTTTCACCACTTACAGGAAGAGGATTTACACCTATTTATTTTATTGTGTACACATAAATAAAAAATGATTTGAATTTTTGTGAACTGTTGTTCACTTAATGGCAATAAATTACGTTTGAAAGCAATATGTTTCAAATTTAATTTTTGTGCAAGTTCTCCTGAATGGTCATATTATGACAACAGTACTAAAAATCAAAACAGATATCAGCTGCTAGCGTCAAAAACTTACTATAAACACATGGCAGGCCGACTTATCACAAACAAATTATTATCTCACTAAAAAATTAGCTAATCTACATAAAAAGTTATACAGGGTGTCCGGTAAGTTCGGGGAAATCTCTCGCCAGCGTGTTGGTGACGTCAAAATATACCTGGTGTTTCATATATTTTTTTCCCCTAAAGTACTCCGTAACAGAACTACAGGGTCCCAAAGGGGTACTCACTGCTTTACATTTTTTGATTTAACTTTTGAACGCCCTTGTATATTTTGATGAAATTTTGGAATTTTGCATAGACGGTAAAAACCAATTACCTCATATTTGAATCATGCTTGGACAATGCCGTGGAAGTCAGGAACGGACTTCACGCAATACCCATGGGCTCAAAATTTTGACTGGTATAAATTTAAAAAGCCGAAAACAAATTTTTTTAAAGCCTTGAACATTTCTCTTCAAAAAAGGTACTCTTTATTCGTTTCGAAAAAGTCAACCGTTTTCATGGAAAAATCGCTTTTTTGAAATCCGTAACTTAAGATGCAATAATGGAAACTACCAGAATTTAGTGTTTTCACCTGACGGATAACAACAATTACGTGTGACAAGATTTGTCAATAATTTTTATTAGCAATGGAGCATTTTTATACTTATGCCGAATATGCAGACATGCATTTAATTTATGGACAAGCACACTGCAATTCTCTGGAGGCAAGCAGAATTTATGCTCAAAGATTTCCAAATCGCAATTTGCCAAATCGAAAAACATTTGTGAGAGTTGATCGTCGTTTAAGAGAAACAGGTAGTAAACAAACCGAGTTTAGAATGTCTTAAATCAGTCTCCTAAAATTTACATTAGGTAGTTTTTTACCTCGTCGTGGTGGGGAAGGGCCGCAAAGGAGAGCAAGAAATCAAAACTTAGAAGAGCACATATTGGATGAAATATCCGAAAACCCTTCTAATAGCGTTCGTAAGCTTGCAGCTCAGTTAAATACCACAAAGGGGGTTGTTCATGAAACATTGCGAGAACAGCTACTTTATCCTTATCACGTCCAAAAAGTGCATGCAATGTCTCCGAATGATTATCGTCCACGGCTTAACTATGCAAACTGGTTTTTGCAACAATTTATAGGCGATCCGAGTTTCACAGAAATTGTTTTATTTAGCGACGAAGCTGGCTTCACGAGAGACGGTATTACCAACAGTCGAAATCTGCACATTTGGCATGACGAAAACCCTCACGCCATAGTTCAGATCAAGCACCAACAAAGATTTCTGGTTAATGTTTGGGCAGGGATAATTGGGAATAATTTGATTGGTCCTTTTGTTTTGGATGAACGTTTGAATGGAGCTCTGTATTTACATTTTTTACAAAATAATTTAAATGATTTACTGGAAAATGTGCCCTTACAAATAAGGAATCAAATGTGGTTTATGCACGATGGCGCTCCCCCACATTATTCCCGGGAGGTACGTCTCTACTTAACCCAGCACTTTGACAATCGTTGGATAGGCCGAGGAGGACCTGTTTTGTGGCCACCTAGGTCTCCTGACCTCAATCCGTTAGATTTTTTTTTCTGGGGTCATCTCAAGGGACTAGTATATTCAACTCCTGTAAATACCAGGGAAGAGTTATTGGAAAGAATATTTCACTATTCTGATCAAATTCGAAATGATCCTGAAATGCTGTTTAGGGTGCAGCAAGAAAAAATTCGCAGGATAAGAAAATGTATTCGGGTAGAAGGAGCTCACTTTGAACATTTGCCCGACTAAACGAAACATTTTCTTTATAACCAAACTTTATTAAACTATTTTTAAACAGTTTCATTGTTTTTTTTCATTTTCTCGATATTAATGCCTACTGAAAATTGCAGTGTGCTAATAAAAATTATTGACAAATCTTGTCACACGTAATTGTTGTTATCCGTCAGGTGAAAACACTAAATTCTGGTAGTTTCCATTATTGCATCTTAAGTTACGGATTTCAAAAAAGCGATTTTTCCATGAAAACGGTTGACTTTTTCGAAACGAATAAAGAGTACCTTTTTTGAAGAGAAATGTTCAAGGCTTTAAAAAAAATTGTTTTCGGCTTTTTAAATTTATACCAGTCAAAATTTTGAGCCCATGGGTATTGCGTGAAGTCCGTTCCTGACTTCCACGGCATTGTCCAAGCATGATTCAAATATGAGGTAATTGGTTTTTACCGTCTATGCAAAATTCCAAAATTTCATCAAAATATACAAGGGCGTTCAAAAGTTAAATCAAAAAATGTAAAGCAGTGAGTACCCCTTTGGGACCCTGTAGTTCTGTTACGGAGTACTTTAGGGGAAAAAAATATATGAAACACCAGGTATATTTTGACGTCACCAACACGCTGGCGAGAGATTTCCCCGAACTTACCGGACACCCTGTATAAATATGGTAATTTCGATAATTCCTCAATATTCTAAAACAATTATTGCAGTTAGAGGTAGAGAGCTCGGACAATTTTTGTTTTGTGCGTTTAGCGTTTATTATACCCCTTTTATGGCTTTTTCATGTCATATATTCTACAAAACCCATAACTTGTATATACAGTTTGTTTCACTTGAGTCGAGACAATTCCGTATTTTTCGAAAAATTGGCCGATTCTCTCTGTTATTAAAAGAGGACTTACTCCCAAAAAAACGCAAAATCTGCAGCAACTTTATGATTTGTGCATCTATAATTGGCCAGGAATATTCTAGAGTAGTCTCCAGGCTTCCATTTGAATATATAAGCCCTGGGAATTGGGCCTGGGAGAAGTTGACGGTTATAACGCGATTTTAGTGCGATTTTTGGAGCTGATAGAATATTCTTGGTCAGTGATAGTATCTGACAAGTTTATTTGTGACGGCTAAACAATAAAGTTGGTAACCAAGACAACGACTTTGGACTGTTATTGTTGAGGTTCCGTACAATATCATATTTCGTAGTGTTAAAAATAACGACCTTTTTTATTAAAAAATAGTAGACTGGCAATGTGAAAATGTGGATCAATAAACACCCCTCATCTCTAACGAGGCAACCGATGACGTCAGAACCTATAGACAGGTTTGTTTTGATAAACGCTTGACGCCCAGAACTAATCACAATCTAAGCGCTCCATTAAATTATTCCGAAAATGTCGCGAGATTGTCAGAAATTGCCCCTTTTTGTCGAGCCGTAGCGAACTTACTGCGACTCTGGGCTCAGAGGCTGGCGTCGTTAGACCATCCCTCGAGTCTTCAGGTGAGGTTCCGATGCTTCCGGCGCCCCCAAACAAGAAAAAACATGCGATATCTAAGTGTGATTCTGGAGGAACTATAACCGGGAATCACCGGGTGTATAGTTGGTTGATGGTTGACTTTCTGTCTTTGTTTGTAGCATGTTGTTAGAGTAGTATGGATATATTTAATCTTGGAGTCAAAATATAGGGCATTTTAACAATGGGGCACCACGTCTATAGGTTTTCACGTCATTGGAGGCAACCAAATTCTAGTAACATTTCCTCTAGCTATATTTTTGATATGTTAATTTCGCTTGTTTTTTTTTAGTTTTGTTTAATGAAACAGACTGCGTTCATATAGAAAGTTCATATAGAAAGTATCAGAAAATGTAAAATTTACCTAGGTAAGCAAATTTTTTATCAGGAACGCATTTTTAGGTTTTATGGTTGAAACAAAGGTGGCATGATCTTGTGGAATTAACTTTTTTTGTAGTATTTGCACTAAAATTACCTAATAGGTACAGGTATTCAAAGAGCCGACAGAATAATTTATGTTCTACTACAGACACTATTAACGCCTCCCGACCTGATCTACCTGCTCATCCGCACTGCCTGCGTTGCAATCAGAGCATTCGAAAGCGGGAGGACAATAAATAATTGGGGTCCTTATCATGGCCCATAAATGTCAAGAGGTATAATAAGCTCGACTGTTACAATATTATTTTAATAAAACTCGTTTCTATGAAAGCAGGATTAATTATTGAAAGTCACTTAGTTATAATAAAAGAAAACAAGGGCTCATGCATTTGAAAAACCGCGAACGACGTCAAGATTTTCAATAATCATTATTTTGGAATCTGATCGCTTTCTTATGCAAAATTAAGGATTAGGTACAAGCACCCGTCCCTGAAGCTAATAAATTAAGATGTACCTAATAAGCGGATAGGTGCAGTTTTTATTCAAGTTTCTCACTCTTCGTGTGGAAAGTTCAAAAGCTCAGATTTCTGAGAATTCAAATAGGTACTTACCTAATCTATGATATAACGTAGTACGATAACATGCTTCGTAGATTAACACATATTATGGAGTTTAAGGTGATCATTTTCATTATACTACATTATCTCATGTTCCAACTTAAGCCTGGTTCGGGCAGCAACTTTATCATTCTCTGGTTATTTGCTATGTCATATATTATATCAGGCCGGTTCCCCCCAATTCCCTTGTGCAGCATGGCCAGACGTATACCTCTTTCACCAGTATTTCAGAAATAGTCTTTAAACTAATTTTTGGACAAATCTTTAATGGTTCTTTTAACGAATAGCATGCAAAAAACTACTTTTCAGAAGCCGTGATGATTTTCTTTGCGGGTGTCGTACTCGTTTCTTGTGTTTATTATCCAAAAATCCTCTCGAAAATCACAAGAAGCACTATGCAAGTAGTCGCACTGTTTTTACACGATGGCCGCGCATACGTAGGTAGGTATTACACTTGAAGCGGCGCGATCCCAAACAGGAGGGTCCTCTCGGTTTTCCCCAACTGATAATTTCATTCCAACAGGGTAGCATACAAAAAACTCCCTTTCAGATGCCTCGATGATTTTCCTTGGGGGTGTCGTACTCGTTCCTTTTGTTTATTATCCAAAAATCTTCTCGAAAATCACAAGACGCACCAGAGGTACCTAACTAGTTGCACTGTTTTTATACGATGGCCGCGAACACGTTTACGAAATACGAATAAAACACTCACCGCAGTGGCGCGATCCCAAACTGTAGGAAAGTAGGAACCTCTTGGTTTTCCCCAACTGATAATTTCATTCCAACAGGCTACGCAGCCCGACGATCACGACAAGTGGATCCCCATCGCCAGAAATACGGCAGTTCCTCTAAGTACTGTTTTTACACGAAGGCAGCTAACCGGGGCCCACGGAAATTTACCCGTGGGCCCCGAGCTAACGTTTAAAGTTTAAACTGCCTTTTTTAATGGAAATACGAATAAATCACTTGTTATTCTAATGCAAACTTGCAGCGGCGGTTCCAACAAGTTTGGACATTATTGATAGTCCAAAAATGGCCACCGGGTTGCACATTTTGCGGAGACGCCGACGACAGATCATCAAACACGGCAAACCAGTAGAACAATATCTGTTTAGAATTAGAACGACGTTTGTATTTTACCTACGTCCACCTTTTGGAAACAGAATTACCTACTATGTCTATGCCGTTGAAGCTAGGCGCTCCGAACAAAAATTCGAGGCGAAAGCGTCATCTGGTCTGGCCTGGAGTGATCACCTGCCCGTCTAATCCCGCGCGCCTCACGTCCGCGCAATTCCTTCCCCCACTGTCCACTACTCGGTGTTGCCGCTTATGGCGACATGTGGCCAAACTGAGGGTTTTTTCACTTCATGAAAGCATAATGCGAAAATAAAAAATAAAAAAAACTTTTAGAGGACAGGCTTTTCTTGGAGCCATGTAGTAAAACGAATAAAATAAGTTTTGGTTTTCGTCAAGGTAAGTAGGTATGTACCTAACTGAATCCCAAATTGCGAAATTTCAAAAAACTTGTCGCTGGAAATTTTCATAAAAGTAGGTACCAATTAATTTTAATGGACTGTGATTGGTTGATAATCAAGTACTTACACACAGAAGTAGGTGGTTGGCGAAAAAAAGATCGAAAATCAAAAGGTCGAATCACAATCGACCGAATCACAAAATGTCGAAAACAAAATATAGAAACTACAAAAGGTCGAATCACAAAAGGTCGAATAAAAAAATATGGAAAGGCAAAAGGTCGAAACTACAAAAGATCGAAACACAAAAGGTCGAATCACGCTAGGTCGAATTACAAAAAGGCGAATTACAAAAAGGCGAATCGCAAAACGTCGAATTACAAAAGGTCGAATTGATAAAAACAGTAATTATAATTTTTAGCGAGTAATTGAAAGTTATGAGTCGCGGCAACACCAATATTGTGGATTGGCGGAAAAAAGGTCGAAACACAAGAGGTCGAATCACAAAATATAAAAACTGCAAAAGACCGAATCACAAAAGGTGTCGAATGACAAACAGTCGAATTGACAAAAAATAATTCTAATTTCTATCCAATAATTCGAAAATAATGATTGGCGGAAAAAGTCGAAAATCCAAGGGTCGAAAATAAAAGGTCGAAACACAAAAGCAGGGGAAGCTTATTTTGTATAAACGAAAATTATTGTCAGTAGGTACCGATTTCTGACTTCAGCTTAGGCCAGTAGTGAGCGTCACAGTTTTTTGAGACACCATGTATATATTTTGCGGCAAAAGATACAGGATGTCTCAAAAAAATCTTAGGCTCAAATTGAGCGTTACAATTTTTGAATCACCCTGTGTATTTTTCCGAGAAATATACAGGGTGTTTAAAAGTTCACTTCTGGCCTAAGCTGAAGTCAGTAATACTGACAATAATAATTTTCGCTTATAAATAAGAAGCCTTTGGCATCGGCTTATAGCTGCAGTTTGCCTTTTTGGGCTCAAAATGTAGGTCCTTTCAATTATTATTGAAGACCTATAATTATTACATATCTAGTTTTAAAATTTCGACCTTTTGTGATTCGACATTTTGTGATTCGACCACTTGTGATTCGACCTCTTGTGGTTCGACCTTTTGTGATTCGACCTTTTGTAGTTTCGACCTTTTGTGCTTCTATCTTTTGTTTTTCGATCTTTTGAATATTCTACCTTTTCTGTTTTCTGTTTTTATTCGACCTTTTGTGTTTCGACCATTTTTCCGCCAATCTTATTAAAACATGTTTTTGATATGAGGAATATTTTAAGAAATAATAAGCAGTATTCCACAATTTCTATCCACACTGTATAGTGGGTATAAAAAATTATTAAAACGCTTACTACATTTCAAAAAGCTATATTCATAAACTAAAACATTTATAGTATAAAATATATAGGTATTCCTACTATTAACCAAAGTTTTACATTTAAATAAACGAAAATATTTATTACATAAAAAAGGTATACTTAGAAGGTACGTGGTGATTCAACATTTTGACCCATAAAATGGCTTTTTTCGATCTGTAGCCATACACGCATAATTTTAAATTTTTGGTAAATACAAATTTTAATCTAAGTAATTACTCACATTTTGAGACAATAATTATTTAAAAATATTTATCACAATGGCCGTTATTAGGCTTTTTGCGCAAATGCAATAATCTCCAAAAAATTTTTGTTTAAATATACACCCTAAACAATTTCGTAAATCAATTTCGCATAACTTTGTTTGAATTCAACATATTTGTAAAATTAACTTAGATTTTTAATTTTTTAGGGAATCACAGACTTCATGTTTGTTGGAACGATATTAAACAAAACTTTAAAATTTCGCAAAAATTCTTCCAAACAAGGTAAAACATTAGCAATAATAATATGTATATTAAGAAACTGTGGAAATTAATTGACGAAAAAAATTTTTTCTAAGGAGGCTATGTTTTGGCATTTAGGCATAGCTTTTAATTCTAAACAACTTTTCTTAATAACCTTTTGCAGAATTTTTGAAATAAGGGTAGATACTTTACTCTTGTAGAATTTTTATATTTTTTGACCTACCCTGTATGCTGTTTAACTTGCAACCATTCTAAGTGTAATATGATTATTGAACATGCGTCAACTTTCGGCAATATCTGTATTTTGTTTATGCAATTAACAAAAAAAATCTCGTATGTTGCACACTTAAATGACCACACTGTATGTATCTTAAAAGCGAATTAAAATAATTGTAATTTCTATTTTTTTATTGTTAAATTTTTGTACAAATAAATCAAAATTAATTTGAGGGGCCTGTTTGCTTTCAAACGCTAAATATACCAAGTTTACGTATATTGATGTATTGTTGCAACAATAGGTACAGGGTGTCCCACCGAAAGTTTCCATTCCCCCCCCCCCCCCCTTAACTTGTTAGTTTTTGAAGTTAGAAAACAAGTTTCCAGCAACAATTGTAGATGATAATGTAAAGTTTTGTGGTGATAATGGATGATATACTTACAGTCGAAAGCACGAATGTAAAACCCTGCGTCATCGGTAGCGACAATGTTTAAATTTCATTTATGGGCAACTATCGTCGGTTGCCATATTTTCTTATCGGGAACCATGCGTAATAAGTAGTATTTTGTCTACTGCCCGATATTAATAACCTAGAAAAGAACAATTTGCGCCAGTTGCAGGGTAGTGGGTAGCGCAAGCGCTAGAGGAGGCAACAATTTTTCCCAGAGGGGGCATTGCCCCCTCGGTCCCCCCCCCCTCTTCTAGCTACCGGCCCATCCCAACGTCTTCTATTTCCTTCTTTTATTCGGAAAGCTAGGCCAGAAAAGCTTTAAAACCAAGCCATGATAAAATTAAGTAGGCTTTTGCCCTTGGCGATGCAGTCCTTCCCCTGCATTTTGTCATACGAAAGGTTTGTTTAACCTAGACATTTTTTTAGATATTTTGTGTCTTTACATCTAAGTTTCCAGGTGTTCTTATAGGTTCTTTGCTGTTTTTAGCCCTGACACCTAGGGACGCCTTTGGTGAAGCCATATATTTAAATAAAAGCGAGCCAGCAAAAGCAATATCTACCTATATTCTCCTTCGTCGTGTAAAGCACATCCATACAAGTTCTAGTTATATGCGAAAAGGTGGGTTCACAGACCCTGAAAGGAGGTTCCAACATATTGAGGTGAAGCACAGGCTAAAGCTAGATCCTAGACCCCCCTCTTTTGTGATTTGCTTGCCGTTTGCATGAAAAAGCGATGTCGATTTTCAAATGCATGCCAATATATTGTACGACAAATTTGAACTACCAAATGACGATTTACCGATTGGTATGCAGTTCTGTGATGCAGAACATTGTCAAAAGTTAATGCTAAAAGTGCAAAAAATTTCAGGTTATTTTAGATATTAGCAACCTCATGTAAAGAATTTACATAGAGGTGGATATATTATGCGAGTGGGTAAATCCCGCACCCAATGCTTTTTCTTTTTAAATTAGATATCAACGAAAATTCAGATTTTATTTTTTGTTTTTATTGTATATCATCTAATGGTATAATAGTAAACAATACAATCTGCATTTTTTTGATAATAATAATAATCGTTTTGGAGACATCCCTTTTTCATACAAACGGAAAATCAGGGTAACGAGGAAGTCGTAACTTTGTATACTGGTCTTCCAAATAGGGCCATTTTTGAGGCACTATTTAATTTGATTAGGGATGTAGAGATTAATTATTATTTGAATGAAAGGTAGAAAATATACAGAAAATTGATCAGGTGTTATTAACATTAAAGAAGCTGCGATTAAATCTGCCTTACCTATATTTAGCACAGAGATTTGCAGTCTCACAAGATTCAGGTTTTTTTATATGGGATTGTCAAAAAGTTATTAAAAAACAAGACTTTCATCACGGAATGTTAGTAAAATACAGAGAGTAGCAAAAATGGTCAGCTCTTATTTCCATGTTCCGGTTTGACTGGAAGTGAGTATTACTTTGACAATTATGTTTTTTTTAATCTGGACATTTCAAAAATTTTGCGAAAAGTTTCTTGAACAGTTTTCGATTTTTATTTTGTCGCAAAAAATCCAAAAGGAAAAATATGATTCTTTTTGTGTAGATCAACCTCAATCAGATATTTTTGAGGGACGCGTACGGGATGAGGGATGTATGAGTAGGTATAGAGTATACACCTACTGATTTTTTTGCGTAAATCAATGTCAGTCTCAAATATATTTTTGGGGGACACGTAGGGGATGTAGGAGTAGGTATAGCAATCTGTATAGGGGTGCCGTGGGTAACGACAGTGGCGTCGAAAAAATCCCAAAAAATCTTATTTTTGTGTAAACCAATCTCAATCCCAAAGATATTTTTGGGAGACGCATAGGGGATGTAGTAATACAGAAAAAACCTGACAAACGACTTTGGCGTCGCAAAAAATCACTAAAACTTATTTTTATGTAAATCAATCTTAATCTCAAAGATATTTTTGGAAGACGCATACGCATAAGGGGTATAGAAATATAGAAAAAAATCTATACCTAGGGGGGCTGTGACAAACAACAGTGGCTTTGCAAAAAAATCCCAAAGAAAACTTTTTTTTTGTAAATCAATCTCAATTTGAAATATATTTTGTGAAGACGCCTAGGAATATCGAAAAAATCTGTATAGGGATGCCGTGGTAAACGGCAGTGGCGTCACAAAAAAATGTAAAGAAATTATGATTTTTTTTGTGTAAATTAATCTGAATCTCAAATATATTTGTGGGAAACTCGTAGGGGATGTACTAGTATCGAAAAAACCTGTACGGGTGCCGTAACAAACGACGATGGATTCGCAAAAAATCCCAAAGAAGAAAATTCTGAAAATGTTGTGCAAATCATATCTCAAAGATTTGTGGGGGACAGGTAGGGGATATAGGAGCATAGAAAAAACTTGTAAGGGTGCTGTGACAAGCGACAGTTGCATTGCAAAAAAATCCGCGTAGGCGTTTATAAGCCTGCCGCGGTTTCAGCGCGGCGACAACTTGGCACCCCTCAAGTTGGTGGCGCTCCCGCAGGTCAGTACTTGTTAATATGGATGGAAAGAGGAAAGAGAAAGGTAAAATCCTGGTTCCAATTTTACATCCTTATTGTTATTACATCCCTATTGTCATATGGTTATATATAGGGGAATGCGGGGCAATATGGGGTACCGGGGAATAACGGGGTACGAGTATTTTTACTAGATACAGCCTAACTGAAGCAGCCAAATTTCAAATCTACATGTCCCCCTTCCACCTCTTTTCGATGCAAGATCACGCCAACGGTCAAGTCAATTCAGTGAGTACATAGCTATTGTTGGGAGTATAAGAGCTCCCGTGTTTTAAAACTTGTGTTTACGTTTTTCCAAGATAAATACAGTTTTTATACGATTTTCGATGTGAGTTTTATTGCTTAATTAAACTTATTATTAAGTATGATTAATCTAAATCATTTTATCGAAAAACAGTTGTCGTTGTAAATTTTATTTATATTTTATTGTAAAACGTGCGTCGGGGCAAAATGGGGAATTAGAGATGGGGCAAAATGGGGTACCCCGGGTACCTGGGTACCGTACCCGGATGTCCGCCTATTGAAATACCTACAAGGAAATTTTAATTTTTATTCTTGGACACTTCAACAGTTGATAGAAAATCATAAAATATTACTATTTTGTGAATAACTTTTTATATACAGCCGCCTCGTTTTCTAAATACAGGATGTTTAAATTGTCAAAAATTTTAACGTTTTATTTTTTATTTTTCCAACCGTTAAGGATAATTAAACGAAATTTTGTACACAACATGCATTGATCCAGTGTCACAAAATACGGTAATACCAAGTTCCCAATGTAGCCAGTGGCGGAGATACGGGTATACAATATTTATTATATTGAATATTATTCATTATTCATTATTCTAAGCAAAAACTGTCTCTTGACTTTTTTTGTATCTGCCGAAGTTCTATGGGAAAATTAATTTATCTTTTATTGCTTTTATGGAATGCAAAAAATAATTTATTTAATTTGAATAAAATGTCATTTTAGATTTCTCTTTGGACAGTACTGAACAAAAAATGTAAATTTAGGTACCGTGAAACTATGGCAGATACAAAAAATGCCAAGAGACGGTTTTTGCTTAGAAGAAAAAGAGCTCTACAGGGCCGTGTCAGTATTTTTCTTGATAAAACAAATGTAGTGTATCTCCACCACTAGCTATATTTTGGGAACTTGGTATTATCACATTTTGTGACACTTGATCAATGCATGTACCAAATTTCGTTTAAATACCTTTAACGGTTGGAAAAATAAAAATAAAATGTTAAAATTTTTGAGAATTCAAACATCCTGTATCTCAAAAACGAAGCGGCTGTAGATAAAAAGTTGTGGCACAAAATAATAATATTTTTGATTTGACGTCACCCCCGTTGAAGTGTCCCAGAATAAAACTGAATCAACCTGAATATTGTTTAATTTGTTTAAATGGCGAAACGATATAAACGAAAAACTAACATGCATTTTCATGTTTTTACGTTTTTATTTTTTTTTTAATTTAAAGATTACTGTATGCTTAATAAAATATTTTGGAGAAACGTCTCTTTAATTCACCAAAAACTCACTCTTTTAAAGCATTATTGTACTACCCCATTTTACCCCTCTTGGTACCCCGCATTCGGGGCAAAACGGGGCAAAGCGCAATTTTCATAAAAGTCCAAAAAAGTTTAAACTCAGTTACTGATACCGTTATACAAAATGTTGCTAATGTTACTAAACATATCTAACTACCTGTAAATATAAATATATAATTATTTGATTTATATATTCCAGAAATATGGGGCTATGAAATTAAGTACCCCATATTGCCCCGCAGTCCCCTACATATATTTTATATATAAATATATTTAGCAAATATATAACAAGTAGGACAAAATATATTCAAGCGTATGGGCGATTTTTTCATTAACTAGGCCTATGCTTTTTTGTAAATGCCCATATACCTACTTACGTATATATCTAGTTGGTGGCGCTCCCATAGGTCTGTATTTGTTAATATGGATGGAAAGAGAAAAGAGGGAGGTAAAATAATGGTTCAAATTTTACATCCTTATTATTATTACACCCCTATTGTCATATGGTTATATATATATATATATTTATATATAAATATATTTAGCAAATGTATAACAAGTAGGACAAAATATATTCAAGCGTATGGGCGATTTTTTCAATAACTAGACCTATGCTTTTTTGTGAATGCCCATATACCTACGTAGATTCATACAAAATCCACAAACATTATATATTGACAAAAAAAAATCGCTTTACAACTTTGATGGATTATAGGTAGATAAATATTCCATAAAAGCGCGTAAATTGTGTATTTTAATGCAAAGAAACAAAAAGTAAATGGATGTTCAAACGTTTTCGCGCTCTAGCAGTGGAAGTAAGAATTAAGGGGAGAGGACGGTAACAAATATCGATAGGAAATTTTCTGGGTTACAATTTTTGACTGAGGTATTTTTCCTGTAAAATGCGTAGTTTTGAGTAAAGCCTAAAAAACAGCAAAAAATTTTCATCCCCCATACTGACCGCCAAGCCGTGGCCGACTTTGCGTGTGAAAAGTTTTTTTTGCATTGTCAAAACCTACCTTTTGCACTCAGTTAGGTGGCTGTAGTTTTTTCGGTCGGAACATTTTCCTGATTCCGGTGGAGTATAAGCAGGTGGTTGTTTGTTTATCTGGCAACTGTAATTACTGCTCAAAAATTGCCAAAAATCATCCATTTGGTTATTTTATTTATTATTTTATTGGTCTGCTTGAACCCACATTATTTGGTCTAAAATTAATAATTTATTTTACCTGCGATCTGTTATAGAAGTTTACATGGAGAGGTAAAACTATCACAAGTCATAGGTATATCTGAGAGTAAACTTCCAAATAGTTCATGTAAACGCTGCCAGAGACATACCTAACCTATTCTTTTAGAGATCGTTTACAATGGCAGAGAGTTCTCCCCGAGAGTGTTTACATTGGAAAATGATTAGGAAGTACTCTAAGATATTTATACGACTTGTGATAGTTTCACTTGCGCATCTAAACTACGCATTAGTTGTCGAGACATGCCTGCCACGCGTGGAGATTCTCACACAAGGGATTAATTTTGCGTTCCACGTGAGTAGCGCACGCCACAAAGAAATTTACAGTTCAAAAACTAGGTATAGGCGCTAGGTAATTTTTTTTACCAAAAACTTCTTTTATGTTTTGGGCATATTTCCCTCGCAGCATGTATATAAAATTTTCCACAAATAAAAAAGTTTGTCGCTTAATGAAATTTTGGTAGAAGGAGCCTATATTTATACCTATAATATGTATGTCCCTATACTCGACATTTGAAGCTAGCAATATTAATTCTCGTCCTATTGTTATTATTTATTAACTATTTCGTTTTAAATAAATATTGCTACTACTTTGTTACAGCATAAAATACTAACCCGTTTTAAGGGATGCCCAATCCAGCGACGTATAGTCAGAATTGTTATAAAAATACCGAAATATGATTTCTCCAATTTTGGCACAAAAATATATTATGTCGTAGTAGGCCGTGATATTTTCAAAATAAAATATGCTATTTGACCTAAAGTTTTTGATGATAATTGATAAATATAAATTTTATGGGCGTGTTTCGGTTTGAAGTGGATCACACTGTATATTATTATTTCTTTTAACTTACCCACTCTCGTATCTCTGTCTCGGTCCTAATTGGCAGGTGTCAGAAAGATTGTGGCTTTTTGTTTGCAACGTGTAAGGTCCTTTGTTATGATAAGGGGCTGGTAATTTGGTGAATTTGAGAAGCATGCGGAAATTTGTAAAATGCGTGTGGGCCTCAGTTTCGCTGGAATTTGCCGAAAAACTGAAAATGGTCTTTTTTTATAGTGTCTAATTTTATAAATTGAACACACTATCAATTAATTTACATTAATAACAGTCCATACTTAAACAAAATATCGAAATATATTTTTTTCTTGAAATCGGCAGTGAAGTGTCTTAAAATCGTCATTAAAAGCTCAGAAATCGGCACTGAAGTAGTCCATTATTGTACGATTTTTTCAATAAGTAGGCTTTGGCGAGATGTAAACATCAAACGTCACACACGGAGCCATCGCCCGTCAAAAGTGATCAAATATTCAAAACCCGGCCAATAAATCCCATTTAACTCTTCGTACACATTGCGAAATTATTACCTATAGTATAAATACCTATAGTATAAATATTTTACTAGGTTTGAATATTAATCTATTTTACATGGAGGCTGCACACTGGACAGCAGTTTGGATTTTCTGTCAGCAAGTGCCGTGTCTCGTCATACCTACTTGACCTAGGTAGAGCAATCGCCAAAGTTAAGCAACGCAGCGCGTAGTCGGTTCATGGTTCATTTTTTCCTATTTCAAAAAAATATAATATGTACTTCGGTACCTACTGAAGTTATTTTTATGACACATGTGGTTTATTTGCCTCAGCCAGAGGCCTCGGCAACTAAATTCCACATGAGTCGTAAAAAGTTGAACCTCAGTGCCCTTAGTACATAAATAACTAAGTATTTCAGTATTTAGATATTGGTATATCTTGTTATTATTAATATAGTAACCTATATAATTACTCTTTGTATTCATATTCTCAAGAAATTTTTTTAAAACGAATTTTATAACGTGTACGCACATGAACCCCCAAAAACGTTACGGCTCATTTTGAAAGGTACATCTTGAAAGCTATAAACCTTATTTATGCGAACAAACAGAAAAACAAACCGCAAGTTCCAAAAGGGGGAGGCTACCTCTAAAATAAAACTTCCCAAGCGGAAAGGTAGAAAATGGGCCTTCAGTCGGACCGCACAATACCCAGACGAAACGCCCTTAGAAAGGAGCGTGTGGCGTCAAATGGCTAATTTCACATTAGGTATAAAGCTTTTTTACGGTACCATTATTGGAAAGGGGATGATTTCAGTTCTATTATGCAATAACTTTTAACATTTAAACAATAAGAAGGGTTGCCCAATTTTGCCGCCCTTATTAAAGACTGTGTACAGTGTATCCGCGTGTGCTTGTGAACACTCTAGAAATCTATGAAGGGCCTAGTAAAATTCGGCATTATATTTTATTTAGATTAACCTAAGGGAAGACACTATTATAGTCCGATTGGTTGATTATTCCATGGAAAGCTATGATTTTTTAAACGACCAATTTTGAGAATATCATATTAGGCATTATTTTAAAATAAAATGGATGGTACCATCGAATTGGCCATACCTCAAAACCGCTTGTACAAAATATAAAGTTATATACAGGGTGAGTCGAAGTTAAACCGCCATACTCAAAATTTGGGTAGTATTTTTAAAAATAAATGGGGTTCTTCATATAACATTTTGTCCAAAAACGCTTCGTTTTCGACATACAGGGCGTCAAAGTTTTCTTTTAAAAACAGAAAAAAATAGTATTTTCGGTTCCATTTATGCTATCGAGTTGAAAATTGGTACTTTTATGTTTTCTGGGACGGCGATTATGAATTTTCTATCAACTTTCTTCTAGCCGCTAGAGGGCGTTGGCTACGTCGTTACTTTCGAACAAAAGTGTTTTAAACTTTTTTGTCGTTGAAAAATCTGCATTTTAAACAGCGGAATATTAAATTACATTCGATTTTGAACAAAAAATGTCTCGAAATACGAAAACCTTAACCGTTTTCATGAAAACCGCAATTTTGTGTCGCGGTGCGCGTGAATTCGAAAAAATTAAAATTTCGTAGTAGGCTGAGAAATGGGATTTATTCATTTGGAATTCTTTATTTACAGTAGGTATTGTCCTAAATTAACAATTTTTGTGAAATTAGTAACCCACAATTGTTTTCAAAGCCTACTAAACGTTGAAGCGCTTTTTCTCTGTTTTTGCTAATAAAGTTGTCTTGGTTAAAGTTCATTTTATTACTAATTTCACAAAAATTGTTAATTTAGGACAATACCTACTGTAAATAAAGAATTCCAAATGAATAAATCCCATTTCTCAGCCTACTACGAAATTTTAATTTTTTCGAATTCACGCGCACCGCGACACAAAATTCCAAATGAATAAATCCCATTTCTCAGCCTACTACGAAATTTTAATTTTTTCGAATTCACGCGCACCGCGAAACAAAATTGCGTTTTTCATGAAAACGGTTAAGGTTTTCGTATTTTTACAAGAGACATTTTTTGTTCGAAATCGAATGTAATTTAATATTCCGCTGTCTAAAATGCAGATTTTTTAACGACAAAAAAGTTTAAAACACTTTTGTTCGAAAGTAACGACGTAGCCAACGCCCTCTAGCGGCTAGAAGAAAGTTGATAGAAAATTCATAATCGGCGTCCCAGAAAACATAAAAGTACCAATTTTTAACTGGATAGCATAAATGGAACCGAAAATACTAATTTTTTTCTGTTTTTAAAAGAAAACTTTGACGCCCTGTATGTCGAAAACGAAGCGTTTTTGGACAAAATGTTATATGAAGAACCCCATTTATTTTTAAAAATACTACTCAAATTTTGAGTATGGCGGTTTAACTTCGACTCACCCTGTATAGAGCTTTCACAAAGTGGGGCCAAAATTCAAAAAAATTATTGGATTCTCCTGTATATAAACCACGGGGCCCAGGTTTGTGACTCTTTTTGCCAATCGATTAAGCGTCTCCTGAGGTATTATTGTACGTAGTATAGCCAGTCTAGCTCATACAGGGTGTTCGTAAAAAACAAATTCGACGTAAAAAATCATTATTTAAAAAAAATAATTTAAGGAGAAAATTCAGGATTCCAGTCCCGTCTGTCGGTTCCCCTTGGAAAAACATACCTGTTACTCCATTTTAGCATTTCCTCCATCTATAATAGGATCAAGGGAATTTTGTTTTATTGCTAGTATTGTTAAGATTGGATGCAATCAATGACGTCAAAACCTATAGAAGTGGTGCCCCATTGTTAATATGCCCTTTATTTTGACTCCAAGATTAAATATATCCATATTACTACTCTAAAAACATGCTACAAACCAAGACCAACTATCAAATAACTATACACCCAGTGATTCCCGGTTATAGTTCCTTCAGAATCACACTTAGATATCGCATGTTTTTTTCTTGTTTGGGGGCGCCGGAACCTCACCTGAAGACTCGGGAGATGGTCTAACGACGCCAGCCTCCGAGCCCAGAGTCGAAATAAGTTCGCTACGGCTCGACAAAAAGGGGCAATTTCTGACAATCTCGCGACATTTTCGGAATAATTTAATGGAGCGCTTAGATTGTGGTTAGTTCTGGGCGTCAAGCGTTTATCAAAACAAACCTGTCTATAGGTTCTGACATTGGATGCAATATACATTTTTATTATTTTGACATTAAATGTCAAAGTCAAACCGAAGCCGGGGTTTACTTCCAATTGAGGGTTAAAACCGGGCTGTTTTTTTTTTCGAAAATACCCAAGGGATTTTTGCACGGTGTATTTCCATTGTGTTTTTCCTCGGTTTTCTCGTTTTTTCCCAACAGGGAATTTTGGAATTTTTGTTTTTGTGTGTTAAACAGGTATAGGCATATTCTGACAGATGAAAAATTGCACATATCAGAATCATCTGTTTTAAATTATTAAAAAATAATGATTAATCTGTCCACCAACATAGGTGCATTAAATTTTACACAGGGTGTCACAAACAGCTGGTCATCCAGTTAACTGCGTATTTTTGTAGCCAAAATATGATGATTTAGCCTAACTTACTTTTTTAAATTTTAAAATTGATTATTCTCGATTTTTGTTCAATTTTTATGTATTAGTTTGAAATTGGTGGAGATATACTACTAATGGTCAACCGTCGCCGTATGCAAACCAATTAGATATATTTAAATACTTCGGCAAATACACCTAAATGAATTTTGTTGTTATAGAGACTGTAAGTCGGTTGACTAAAGATTATTGCTTCTTTTCAAGTGTGCTATTATACAGGGTGTCCCAAATTTGACACTTTTGGGGGGATTGCTCCTATTTGCTGAAGAGATAGGTATTCAACGCCAACATTGGAAACAAACCCCTTTGGATTTCTAAACGTGCCTTATAATTTTTGGCCTGTATTGTAAGTTGTAAGTATCTACTGATTTTACGAAAAGTGAATATTTCTGCCTCGATTAATTTGTTGAAGGTGCACGCAACTGTCCCTGGCGCGCGCTAATCCCAAACATGCTCCTTCCTGGGGTTACTTATTCATTGGAGCAACCCCAAGACTTGATTTCAGTGGCTGCAATTAATGCTTTCTCTAGGCACAATGAGCCGCTTTTCTCTAATGACTAGATATTTCTATTTCATGTTTTTTTTGTTATTGACAGGTCAACAAAAAACCTTTTATTTATAGATGGCGAAGAAGCAATAAGAAGAGCTTAAAACTATGAAAGAATTGGCCGACATGCATGGCAAAGATCCAAAAGATTTTTGTGTGAGGTATAAACTATTTTTTGTTTTGCTTTAATGTTTCGTGTTAAAAATAAAAGTTTCTTATTACCTACCAATGTGTATAATTAGTTGAGGTATAGGGGGGGATCAAAATTTTTTTGCCCCGGTGCTCCATGACTTCTAGCTACGCCGCGCCACTGAATATATTAGATACCTTTTTCCTGCTACAGACAATAATTTCAGATGATAAATACTTTGAGTTAAACTCTAAAAACACTATGGAGTAGATTGTGAGTAATAATTTTCATAATAATCTTTGTTCAGTTACTAATAATAATCAGCCATAAAAAATATAAGCAGAGTGCAGCGATAATAATAATAAATAAATAAAGTTGGGCTTTGTGTGGGATTTGAACCCGGGATCTACGATTTACTAGTTGCGTGGTCCAGCCCTGCGGTGAGCAAGGTTTTTGTCAAATTTTGTTTGTTAGGCGGCTCTTATTTGACGGCAGGGAAATTTAATTAATTTCTGCTTGGTATAATTCGTATTCTCTTTGATAAAAACCAGTTTGTAAAACGAATCTAGTGAAACCTAAGAAAAATGACGCGAGTTTCGAGTTGATCCAAATATTGTATTAGTGGTTTTAAGGTTCTTGTTGAGTAAGGACCTTAAAACCAATAAGCTGCTAAGCAATAATATTTGTACCTACAGCAGCCACTTTCGCAGCTATAGTAACCAAAATAACAAGGCATCTCTAACATTTGACTTTCGCTTTCTGGCCTGTTGGGGCGAGTACGTAAAGTGTACTTACGGGGGAGGGACCAGGAAAAATACTTTTGCGGACGCTCACGGGCCAATCACAACACATCATATAAAATTCGAAAATACCAATAATTGACACATTCGAACAAAAACGACTATTTTTATGATGCGTATTTACAGACCCATTAGGCTGATTTTCATCCTACATCATTGGAAATTTGATATAGAAGGTGTTTCAAAATTCAGTACAAAGATTTTAAGGGCGTATTTTTGAGACAAAAATAAGACTTTTTTCCTAGAAACATGTAAGTGTAGACCCCCCCCCCACTATATCCCCAAAAAATTAGGTTTTCGTCATTTTTCAGGCAAAAAATGAATAGTGCACCTAAATGAACAGGGGTTTGTACATTTTCAGGAGATTTGATGAGTAAATGTAGGCAAAGTTCAAAAGAATCTATTTTTTCGCGCATAACTTACGATGGCTGTAGCTCGGAGGGGGTGCATTTTAGGGCACATGTTTTTAGGAAAAAAATCTTATTTGTTCCTCAAAAATACGCCCTTAAAATCTTTGTACTGAATTTTAAAACACCCTGTATAAGTAGGTTATTTTATTTTTAACACTTTTCCACGAGGGCATGTGACTTGACTCTTCAAAAAAAGAGAAAAGTTATAATTTCTGTGTTAGTTAATAATTTCTGTGTTAAACCCGCCCTTTTAGTAGATACGCTAGGTATACAGATATACAGACTGTCTCAGAAATAAGTGCTAAAATTTTAACCACGTGTAACGAGGTTACCACGCTGTTCTTCTTTCTTCATCAATCACAGTCTTTAACAAAGTTGGCTCGCTTTTCTCCTCGATTTTCCGCCTACATCTCACCGCGAAGTCCTACTCCTCTATCGTCGCATCGCGTCATCGCTACGTCCGCCCGAGCCGCCGACCGAGGGCACCACGCACGCATCTCATCGGCGGCCGCTAGTCCAGATGTGTCCGCCCGGGCCGCCGATAGATGGCACTGGGAGCCGGTATCTCACCGCCGGGTCCCAGTCCTCGGCTGATAAAACTGTGGCCGTTTATTCCATCAGGTGTCTTAGTCTGGCTATACTAACCGAGTAAGCAGACTAGATATATATATATATATATACCGCTGTGCTTAAAACTGCCGATTCTGTTCTCTGTTGATTGAATAGTGCCAGGAGCGTCTGCTGGGGCTATTCAAAGACCGAAAACCGAACCGTAGAACCGAGCAATAACATTCGCTGATACAACCGTGGGATATTGCCAGGAGATAATGCTGGAAATTATCCTAAGACCGGAAAGACAGCACCGTGGAATGGAATAGTGCCGGGAGTTGATGCCGGACCTATTATATCCCGGGGCGACTGACCGTCTAGGCCATTTAGAAAATTCTGTAGCTGCCACCGGTGCCGTTTCGCTTACGTGCCACGCTCGTTCTCTACCGCTTGCCCTGCCTGTTTGCTACATTTGATAGCTCCTAAGTGTAACTAGGGTTTCTAAATACTAATATCCTCTGTACTCTTTCAGAAACGACGGGGCCGGAGCCGAGGAAGAAGAGTTATTTTTTTATTTTTGTAAATAATTAATTTTCAGTTTTATTGTTAATAGGGAAATTCAATATACGGGGTTAATTGTTATTCGGTGCTTAATTTCATCCCCTGCACACCTCCCTGGCTCAACCATCTCTGGACCTAAAAGAAAAACCACTCCTGGCGCCCGGGCAAAACGCCAAAAGAGGCTAAACAACAACTCTAAAGCCCAAAGTACCTTACATACGTATCTAACTAATCAAAAATCACAACTTTTTCAAATATTTTTTTCAAAAACTCAATTTCTTCTTCAGGCCTACGTATCTCTACTTATATAAGGTAAAAATTTTCCTGCTGTGTTACTCAAATTATGTAAATGAAAATCATGGGTCCTTTCAGAATAATAATAATAATTTTCACCCTCACAATACTCCAAACTAGGAGTACCCCAGAAGCAACCACATGCTTGTGCGGGGGAGGGGGCAATTACTATTATTTTGTCTTCGTTGCCATTAGCGGCTAGGGCCGACTTTTTTCCCGATAGAACTAAGAGAGCATTGGCTGAAGTACTACGGAAAACCCTAGAAAACAGTAGTAATCCGCCGGAAGATTATTACTTGCCTAAAAACTCCGTCATTCTTAATAAATTCCATGCTTTTGTTCTTAGCCCTTATGAAGTTCTAAAACTAAAAACGAAGCATGGAATTTATTAAGAATGGTGTAGTTTTTGAATAATAGGTATATCGGCTGAAAGGGCCCATGATTTTCATTTACATATAATATATCAAAGTCATCGGAAGGCCGATAACTTTGTAATATATCTATGTAGCTATTATCTAGGATTTTTTTGTTATTGGGTTTAAGAAAATTTTGATGTGGGCAATTGTTCATGCTTAAAAAAGGATGCCAAATGACGTGCTCAAAACCAACCACGTAATTTTCTTTATGTGTCAAATTTGTCATTTTTTAGAAAAATAATTGTTTCTTCAAAATTTCGAAAAGTTATTCTCCTTCTCCTTTTAATTATCTACTGAACCAGATTTCAGATCTCTAGAAAATAGTTGTTTTTTATTTTTTTCTAACCACATAATACTTTCTTCAAATGAGTTTTATTAAACCGACATTTCATTATAAACCCTTTTACGACAAAGAAAAATTCCCAACTGAACACCTGGATCCCACATATGCAATTTTTAACTAAAAAAATGGCATAATATTTTTTAAATACCCCAAAATCTAACTACATCTGAAAAATATACACTCCGCCAGAGCGGCTCAAAGCCGAATCTTAAATACTGTCCCAGCGTAGCAAGCAAAGCCCGCTCTTGATTTTACGAGCGTTCTTCGTTCCGCACCTGTAATTACGCCGCGTAAAAAGCAAGCAAGGGACAACCGGCACAGAGATGAGCTGTCGGCCGTTGGGTGGGTGGGTGGGTGGGTGGATTAGAGGGCGGCCCGCCCAGGTAACCTTTCTGGGTAAGGACGGTCACCTAAGAGGCGACGAGCCCCCCCGTCGCGTCGGCATCGGGTCAAAGGGCGCCGCCGCACGAGCCACGCCGGGGGGCGCCTTGGCGGGCCTGCTGCTATTTACAAGGTGATACAAGAGAATTCAATAAAAACGGCAGTACTTTTTTTCATTTTTAAGAACAATTCCTTCTTCCTTTCAGATGACTTCATATAAGGTCTGGCGAGATCCATTCCTATCTTTAAACATTCTGGGTGGAAATTAATTAATTTGATTAATTCGGTAGGTACACTGAGTAATATGTGTTTGCAATATTTCAATAAAAAGTTGTCTGCTAGTTTCTATGTTATTTTCGTTTAGTCGGCATTTTTTAACTTCCTTCTTCAGACGTATTCCTATCGGAACGATTGCACACCAACTGGGAAGTGCATGGTCAGTGATAGGATTCCAATTATAAAAGGTTTGTACATACAGTGTGTTGCAAGTCGAGACAATTCATTATTTTTTTACGGGTTGACCGATTTTCAAAAACTTTTTTTTAAAAATATAGTGCTCCGAAAGATCTATATTTTGACACTAATTTTTTTCAGATTCGTCTTTTCCATGACCTACTACGATCAAAATTATACCCCCAAAAACTGCAAAAGTACATTAGGCATTTTTTTAGGAAAAAAATGAATATCACAGTCGTATTGGCCATACCCGAAAACCCCACATACCAAGTTTCACGGCAGCTTCAAACATAGCAAAAATACGGTTTTTCGGAGTACTCTGTACAAACACCGAGAAATATTTTAAAATTATTTCTTTGCAGTTTGATTAGGGCTCACATAAGCTATCAATTCCCACGATTTCATGGCTCTGCCTTAGACAGGGCGTTCGCATTAAAAATACAAAAATCGAAAAAAATCGATTTTTCTCTTGGTGTTTTTTTTACATTTTTTTTCTACAATTTTAACTTATGCCCATTAAAAAACATAAACAATATTAAATTTTAGAAAGTATTTTCAATAAAGGGCACCCTGGATACGTGGATACCAATCAATTTTTAAATTTTTTCAAATAAAAAATGGGGTGCTTTTTATTGAAAATACTTTCTAAAATTTAATATTGTTTACGTTTTTTAATAGGCATAAGTTAAAATTGTAGAAAAAAATGTAAAAAAAAACACAAAGAGAAAAATCGATTTTTTTTTATTTTTGTATTTTTAATGCGAACGCCCTGTCTAAGACAGGGCCATGAAATCGTGGAAATTGATAGCTTATGTGAGCTCTAATCAAACTGCAAAGATATCTCTCGGTGTTTGTACAAAGTACTCCGAAAAAACGCTATGTTATGTTTGAAGCTATTCTGTGAACACCCTGTATAAGTTATGATCGTGAAACTTGGTATATAGGGTTTTCGGGTATGGCCAATACGACTGTGCTATTCATTTTTTTCCTAGAAAAATGCCTAATGTACTTTTGCAGTTTTTTGGGGTATAATTTTGATCGTAGTAGGTCATGGAAAAGACGAATCTGAAAAAAATTAGTGTCAAAATGTAGATCTTTCGGAGCACTATATTTTTTAAAAAAAGTTTTTGAAAATCGGTCAACCTGTAAAAAAATAATGAATTGTCTCGACTTGAAGTGAAACACACTGTATATACTATGTTACACAAAGTTACCCTATTAAAAAAGCAATCATTTATTTCAAATAAAGTTCTCAGAAAAATAAATTGTAAGATTGGGGGATTTGTTGGACGAAAATTGTTATTTGTAAAACAGGCTTTAATAAATGGAGTATTGTGTATAGGCGCTTGTAAGCCTGCCGTGGTTTCAGTACGGCCACAACTGGGCACTCCTCAAGTTGGTGGCGCTCCGAGGTCTGTACTTGATCACAAGCGCCTACCGGCCCTGCGCCAGACCATAAGGTGCTTGTTTTAGATAAATTAGAAATGGCAGGAATATCGATTTTCAAAGTCATGCAAAAGGAAGTGCTGAAAAATAATATAAAATTAGCAAATGATTCGGAAGTATTTAAAGATAAAGACGGATTATTAAGAATAAAAACAAGATTGACTTATGGGAATTTTCCAGGGAATTTTAAATATCCATTCCTCTTACCAAAGAATCATGAATTAGTAAAGAGACTGGTTACAGAAGAACATGAGAAGAATTTTCACGCAGGAAAGAAAACTCTGCAAACCATATAGTCCGAGAAAACTTTTGGTTTATAAGGTGCAGAAAAGTTGTAAATGAGGTTATTTCAAAATGTGTTTCTTTAGAAGATTCAGTAGTAAACGTGCAGATATTCCGCCATCACCTTTGCCTGAAAATATAATTGGTATGTCAGTTATTTTTGAAGTTGTTGGAGTAGATTTAGATGGACCACTATACTTAAAGGAACAAGAAAAGGCATGGATTGTTTTATTTACCTGTGCAGTATACAGACTTTATTTTTGCACTAAGACGTTTTAGTAGAAGAGGAAGGCCAAATATACCTAGTATATTCCGATAATGGGACTAATTTTCATGGATTTGAAAATTATTTATTGAAAATAGATTGGTTAAAAATACAAGAATATTCAAATATAAAAGGGATAAAGTAGGGTAAGTCCAGGAGAGATGGCCCACCGGGTGAGACTGCGCATTCAAATATTTTCGCCAGCATTAATTACATTTGCACACCCGCTCAATTAGTCACTGCGAGTCTAATGTGCCTATTTCGTGTTTAGTGGTGTTAAAGCAAAATACTGGTAAGTTATGTTCAATAATATTATTTGGACGGTTGAAATTATTTTACGCTTATGGAAATGCGTTGTCTTTTTATCGCATACTTTATTTTTAATAAAAATACCAACGTCGAAATAGCTTCATAGGTTACTGAGATTATGTGGATGGGCCGTTATTGAAATGATTATGACGGGTATAAACTGACAAATGGGTGGACCATCTCTCCCGCATTGTTGGGATAGATGGCCCACTGACGTCATGGGATAGATGGCTATCTTCCCCTAATACGGTAAATTATTTATTTGTTTTTTTCAACTGATTACAAATGAAAAGCAACAGTAAGAGGGCAATTGTGCGTCGAAGATATTGAAATGGCTGCACAAGCAGTTAGAAATGGTATACAATAGGAGTCAGAGAAGCCTGTCGCACATTCAATAACATTCCTCCCTCATCATTTAGAAATGGTTCTATGAGAGTTTTTCAAAATACCTGAATTTATGAGATCTCTGTGGCAAAGTTTTATGCAAAAAGAGACAATAAATAAAAATACTTTTGTCGAACCATCTCACCCGCCTAGCTGGGCCAACTCACCCATATACTACGGGTGAGATGGCTCACTGTGCCTAAAGTTATTTTATTTTTTATCGAGAAATCATATTTTGCTTTTGTCAAAATCGTACCTCTGCTATGACACTGTTTGTATGTACTTTTTAAATAAATGTTCTTACTCAACTACCTGAATGCATTTCACTGTTACAACGATTTTAGAAAAAGTGGGCCAACTCTCCCGGTCTTACCCTAGATTTTTAACCCACCAACTTCTGCCTCGTGGGGAGGATTGTGCGGGAAAGACTGATTCGTATGATCAAAGAGTTATTAAGAAGAAATTTAAGAAAAGCATCGTTATATTATGAAGAATTATATTATACAGTACTGTGTGACATTGAATCTGTTATTAACAGTCGTCCACTTACGTATTTAGAAGAAGTGACTGCTTAATACCTTTAACTCCAGTGATATTTATCAATCCACTAAAAAGTAAGAACGAAGATATTGAAGACCTCGATGTAATAGACATAGAAACCATATAAAAGTCAGATACAAGTATTTACAGAAGTTGAAGGAAAATTTACTCTTCGATTTAAAAAGTAATATCTGGCTTATCTAGTTCAGACTGGTCAATGTCAACTAAGGGTAGGAAATGTAGTACTGATATAATCGGAAAACAAGAAGAGGACAAGTTGGCCTATTGGAAAAATAGAAGAAATCATAAAAAGAAGAGATGGTGTTTAGCCGTTTAGCTTAGCCGTGCTGCAGCAGCCGGTAATAAGAATTTTATTCGTATTTGTCCATATTGCTCTCCAGATTTGCGACTTAGCCGCGCGGCCGACTATGCAGCAGCAGGTCCCCTCGGCAAGCAGCGGCGGTTGGCAGAGCGAACCATTTTCACACTAGCGGCGCGGCTTGAACTTGCAGCGCGACTTCTTCTATCCCCCGTGTGTAGAGAGTTGTAAAGGTTGAAACGCTTGTTCGTGTTTTAAGAAAATGAATTTTGACACAGAGCAATTTATTTTGGAAATCGAAATGCGTCCTGTGTTATGAGATAATCGGAACCATGTTTTTCTCGTGTAATTAGTAACCCTGCACCCAGTAGTTACGTTGACATTTTCGACGTCAATACTTCCTTTTAATTAATAGAGCAAGTGCGAGAACTTCATCTTAGGAGTCCACATTGCAACTAATAATAATAAAATAAAGAACCTGGATATATTTTTTTGCCGCGCGTCCGAGCAACGCGGCTGCATATTCCCCGCGCTGCTCGGCCGCTCGGCTTAGGCTAAGCTCATAGTGGAGCGGCGAGCAAAGCGGGGAGCAAAGCGATAAAAACAAACCAATGATAACTTATTAGAACACGCAGAGCAAGAAGGCAATAGCGCTGTTTCAATCGAGCAAAGCGACGCGTTCGGATGACAAGCTTGATTTCTTCGCTTTGCTCATTTGTCGTTGGCATACCTTTGCGTAGGTATTATATACCAACCTTAGCTCAATTTTTTCCAAAATGTAATCAAAGGTTGCTGTATTCATTCGAAAATAGGAAAAAAATGTCTGGATGTTTTCACAATTCTTCATATAAATGGTGATATTCGCCTAATTAAAGTCTATTTCTATTTATTTTATGGGAACTACACTTCCTTTTTGTCTTATTCTTCCGTAATAAATACCACAATTTTAAAGATGACATTTCAGTTAAAGAAACCAAATCCATTTTCAGGATCCGTTTAATAATAACTCGCGTATCACATCCGCACTATGTGCATGCAACTTCTGTGCGCTGACTCTTTGCTCGCTTTACGCTTTGCTCCCCGCTTTGCTCGCCGCTCCACTTAGGTATATCGCGGCTTAATCGCGCTGTTTTTTTGTGTCGCGCTGCTAAATCGCGCTGCTATAAAATCGCCAATTTAGCCGCGCGACTCAGCAACGCGGCACAAAAAAAAACAGCGCTATTAAGCCGCGCGGCCGAGCAGCGAGGGGCAAATCTGGAAAACTATGAGCAAATATGAATAAAATTGTCACCCGGCTTAGCCGCGCTGCTAAAATCGCCAATGTGAAATAGGTTTTATATTAGTTAGAAATAGTTCGGCTACTGCAGCGATTATCCCATTAGATCTTTCAGAAGATAATCCAGAAAAGAATAATGAAGAAGAGAAAACCGAAAATACTGATCCAACTGTAATAAAAAGACAATCTCGATACCTATGAAAGAATTGTGAAAACTCCGCACAAAGGTTTACTTAACCTTTTGCGGTGGAAGGATGTTGAGAATATTTAAACATGTATTTCATGCTGTACCTATACAGTGTGGTCGTTTAAGTGTGCAAGATATGGGAATTTTTTTTATTAATTGCACAACGAAAATACAAATATTCCCGAAAGTTGGTGCATGTTCGATAATCATATTAGACGCACTTAGAATGGTCAAACAGCATACAGGATAGGTCAAAAAATATAAAAATTGCACAAGAGTAAATTACCCTAATTTCAAAAAATTCAGCCAAAGGTTATTAAGAAAAGTTGTTTAGAATTAAAAGCTATGCCTAAATAACAAAACATAGCATCCTAAGAAAAAAAAAATTTTTCGTCAATTAATTTCCACAGTTTCTTAATAAACATTTAAAATAAAAATTTTGCGCCTTAAATGAGAGTTTTTTAATATACACATTATCATTACTAATATTTTACCTTGTTCAGAAGAATTTTTGCGAAATTTTAAAATTTTGTTTAATATCGTAACATGAAGTTTGTCCTTCCCTAAAAAATTAAAAATCTAAGTTAATTTTACAAATATGCTTGAATTTGAACAAAGTTATGCGAGATTGATATCATTTTGATTGATTTATGAAATTGTTTAGGGTGAATATTAAAACAATTTTTTTTAGGAAATTATTAACGTTTTTCAAAAAAATAAATTTCTTTTTCTTAGGACGCCATGTTTTGGTATTTAGGCATAACTTTTAATTCTAGACAACTTTTCTTATAAATATTTTGCTGAATTTTCTGAAATAAGGGTAATACTTTACTCTTGTACAATTTTTATATTTTCTAACCTACCCTGTATGCTGTTCGACTTGCAACCATTCTAAGTGCGCCTAATATGATTATCGAACATGCGCCAACTTTCGGGAATATTTGTATTTTTGTTGTGCAAATTATAAAAAAAAATCCCATATGTTGCACACTTAAATGACCACACTGTAGGTATATCGTTTTGTAAAAGTTAATCATATATAGTTTTCATAAAACAAAATAATAATAATTTGTCAAAGTCACATTAATAGTTATTTATGTACCAAGGCACTGAAGTTCAACTTTTTATGACTCATGTGGAATTTAGTTGCCGAGGCCCCTGGCCGAGGCAAATAAACCGCACATGAGTCATAAAAAGAACTTCAGTGCCGAGGTACATATTATATATTTTTTTGAAATCGAAAAAAAAAATTGTTTTATTAGGCAAGAAAATATAATAATAAGGGATTACCCGTCCATGAACCGACTACGCGCGGCGTTGCTTGACTTTGACGATCGCTCTATACCTAGGTCAGCGGCTTCGCACAGAAAAACCAAACTGCTGCTTGTTGTGCAGCCTCCATAGTAAATCTATTGATATTCAAACCTACTAAAATATTTATACTGATAGATTGCGCTGTTGTAGGTAACAATTTCGCAATGTGTACGAATAGTTAGGTAAAAATGGGCCTTTATTGGCCGGGTTTTGAATATTTGGTCACTTTTGACGGGCGATGGATCCGCGTCTGACGTTTGATGTTTACATCTCGCCAAGGCCTACTTATTGAAAAAATCGTACAATAATGGGTTACTTCAGTGCCGATTTCTGAGCGATTTTGAGACACTTCACTGCCGATTTCAAGAAATACCTAGTTATTTATGTACCAAGGCACTCAGTGGCGGATCTAGGCTGGAGTCAAGGGAGGGGCTTCTATTTCTGAAATTTTGTAATAAAATAGGAAACACATTTTTTTATTCATTTTATTCATGCTTATTATTGAGTTTATTTCCGCGCAAGCCCACCCACTTACTCAAGAGCAGTATCAGCAGTATTGCCATGCCAGACATACGGGGAGGGAGGCTATAGCCCCTGTAACCCCCCCCCCCATAGATCCGCCACTGAAGGCACTGAAGTTTAACTTTTTATGACTCATGCGTGGAATTTAGTTACCCCGGCCTCTGGCCGAGTCAAATAAACCGCACATGAATCATAAAAAGAACTTCAGTGCATTATATATTTTTTGAAATCGGAAAAAAAAATTATTTATTAGGCAAGAAAACAATCATACGGGATCACCCGTCCATGAACCAACTGCGCGCGGCGTTGCTTGACTTTGACGATCGCTCTACCTAGGTCAAGTATAATGACGTATAGGGCGCCTTCGAACAGAAAAACCAAACTGCTGCTTGTGTGCCGCCTCCATAACAAATCTATTGATATTCAAACCTGCTAAAATATTTATTCTGAAAGATTGCGCTGCTATAGGTATAGATAACAATTTCGCAATGTGTACGAAAAGTTAAATGTTCCTTTATTGGCCGGGTATTGAATATTTGGTCACTTTTGACGGGCGATGGCTCCGTGTCTGACGTTTGATGTTTACATCTCGCCAAGGCCTATACCTACTTATTTAAAAAAATCGTACAATAATGGGCTACTTCAGTCAGTGCCGATTTCTGAGCTTTTAATGACGATTTTTGGATTGCTTTTAGCAAGATTAGGTACTTGCAAAATTGCAAGAGTCTTGCAGACTTGTTTCTGTTTTGTTAGGTATACTTGCAAAATTGCAAGAGTCTTGCAGACTTGTTTCTGTTTTGTCTTGCAAAGCAAGACAAGAAATTTAAAAAAGTCTTGTCTTGTTTTTGCAGCAAAGACAAGAAAAGAACAAGACATTTGCAAGAGTCTTGTGAAACACTATGATGCGGATATAGGTAATTACGTTTTTTTAGCCAAAAAAACATTTATTTCTTACTTCTTTTAATCAAGCTTTCGGTAAATATGTTGACCTTCGTATAAGGTCTAAAATATAGGTAATTAGAATCTGAGTTCTTTATTTTTTACCAAAAAAATATATGGTTAATACACCAGTGGGCTATATAGAAGGAATTATAGTGAGTGATATATAGTATAGGTACTTATATTAAGTAAAGTTTTAGAGGAGTTCTATTTTTAGGATGGTTAAGTTTTATCAATTTTGAATAGGAGTTGAAAAATAATTCAAATCATGCTTGAAATTCAAATCACGCGCTTGAAATTTATAATATCATTCATTTGTTAAAATGATTATGGAGACATGGAGATATTCATCATTAAAAGTACTACCTACAGCCCTTCCAGTAACAATTTTTAAAATGAATAACATCTGTTTTTTGTTGATAGCATATAAATAGGTATATATATCATTTGTGTAGTTATTAGATTTTAAAAGTTAAACCCTATTAGGAAAAATCCCAAAGTGTCCTAATTTAAGCGTAATTTCCTTACTTTATAATAATTAATATAAGTCATTAAATCACTCTGCAATAACGATTTCAGGAATGAGCAATTCGATGCCTATAATAAGATATATGTACCTTTGAATTTATACAAGGAAATATTTTTTTACCTATAAAGGTTGTTCTCCTATAACTATCTAAACGACTCTATTTAATGGCTGTTTGAAACGGGCTAGTCTATACTTATAGAAGTCGAAACGAGACCCGTTAAGTATGAATCTATGATTGTTATACATTTTCCTTAATTACTGTTGTGTATTTTAAATTTTATCATTGCTGGGCCACCTTTTAAACGGTGTAGCAAAACCACTACAGCACTAATGTAATCCTCACTAACGTATCGAAAAGAATTTGAAACATCCTCGGAAACATCACTTGCCACAGGTATTTATAAAATTATTTCTAATCCCACAATTCATTTAACACAAGATTCTTTTGCACTCAATAGTTTGGTGTAAACTTTCGACTTATCCTAATATGGAGTGACTTCTGCGACTGAGGAGCAATAAAACACAGCAATATATTAACTTGGCTGGAACCTAACCTCCTAAAAATGAAGCGCCTGCAAGTCTGCAGGGGCGTGCCACGAAACGAAAAAATTAACGAGCCCCTCCCCCATGGAGCCGGAGCCCTGGTAATAACAAGTTCTCGCTCCGCCACTAACAGGGCGCCCGCCAATGAGAAGGCACACAGGCGGAGTTAAGGCCGGTTCTCGCTGAATGGTAGCGAAACCTGCCGGTCGAAAGGTACAACTAAGCGCCCAAGCTAACTATTATATGATTATTCTTCATTATAGTCTCTACACTCGTAGGAAGTAGATGGTTGGTTTAGAACGATCAATTTTCGACGTAAAAAAACGACATATGCGCTCAATTTCGTGTAATTTGGTTTCGGGTTAATCTTCAAATAGTTTTTACTCAATTATAGTGTGAATTACACGTATTATCTCGGATGAATGCAGTAAATTGCTTTCGGGTCGTTTGATTAACGTTATTAACTTTGTAAACTAATTTCGTCGGTTCCGGTCGATTTGTTTATGGGATTCGCACCTTGTGCCGGTGGTGTGTTGTAACTGTGGACGGTCTTTGGTGATAGTGACCCTGTGGCGAGAAGTGACGTTAGATGTGTTGAGGACCACGTGCGTTGAACAGCCCCTAAGTTTCTCCAAGGTGGATAACAAACCGTTCACGACGCTGAACTTCACGGACCTGGGTTCCCCGTTTGGGGGACCCAATGAGGACCCACCTGGCACGCCGACGATGCCAGGCGATGGACACATAGGCCCGCCAACACCGCATGAATCCAACGCTTCGACGCCGGTGTCAAAGAGTGCATTCATAGAGCTGCAGCAACATGGCTATGGTCCTCTGCGTACTTCTTATCAGCACCACTTCAACGCACCGACGGGTAACGCACACTCGGGCCCGACGGGCGCCCACGACGGGGGCTTCCCCAGCCCAAGGGGCGCCTTGGGGGCTTACCCCTTTCCACCTATGCACCAAAACTCCTACACCGGCTACCACCTCGGATCGTACGCGTCCAACTGTCCACCTTCGCCTAAGGATGACGGTACGTTAAGTTGGTTTTTTTCGCGCAAGCTCAAGTATTTTTTAACGGATAATCCACTAGTTTTAATTACCCATGCTTCATGCATTTAACTTTGTAAATAACATTGAACATAGTACCTACCTAAGTTGCGATAATAATGATGATACCTATAGGTATTTCATTGGTTTAAAAATAATAGTTCCTCTGATACCTATAGTATAATATATATTTTGAGTTAAAAGAGTGGAGTAGGTACCTATTTACCGATACTCTATATATATCTACATATAGGTTTGTCGCGAGGAGTGGATACTTATGGGTACACACTAGTTTTTTTCCACAGTTTTTTTTATTGATCAGTCTAAAAACAGAACATAAAAACAGGATGCATCCGTCGGATCATATCATATTCTTAACTAATATACCTATAGCTACCATCTTACATAGATGATATCTCAGCCAGTTGCTCAACTTCTTTAAGCAGGGGGGTCATAGATTTAATTTTGCGGATATTTATAGGTACACCAATAATTATTTACTCTATAATGCCGAGAACGAGAGTACCTACTTAAGTATTGGGTTTTCCGATAACCATGGGTTAAAGTGTTGTAATTATGACTAGTTGTCATTTTTATTTAGTAGGTAAGTATACCTACTATGATAATTATCTTTTTTTATATAAAAATAGTGCACTTTATAGGGTAACTATATTATGGTCCACATAATTGGCCTCCTCTACTTGCTTCGTAAATCATTTTCTGATCAAAAATTCAAAAATATAGCACATTATACTGATAGTGTAGAAGATGCAATAATCATTTGAATTCTTCACCCTTACTATGAGAACCACAATCGTGAGGATATTTTATTTGTCGTGTTTTTCATTAAATACCTAATAACTCCCGCTGGAACAAGCGATTAAGAATATAACTTTGGGAGTGGATAAAGGTCCGCGAGTCGCCGATCTTTAGTGTATTTTTTAAAGGTCCGCGAGTCGCGAATCTCGATCCGTAAAGCAGTAGACTTGTGCCTTCTTGAAAATACCTACTGGTCCTTGACACCAATAGTAAAAGAAGGAACATCCTAGATAAGACGCGGACACCCCAAACGTGGAAATAAAACGTAAAAAAAGAAAGTGGCTATTTATATGTCCGACGTATATAAAAGTCGGTGTATACGTCTTGCGCTCTCATTGGCGAGTTAAGTCACGTGACTTCTTTGGACGTACCTTTAACTACATCTAACTATTCTTTGACGAATCTCCTGTTGTACATGAAAACGTCCGACGACTCGCGGACCTTTAAAAAATACACTAAAGATCCGCGACTCGCGGACCTTTATCCACTGCCTATAACTTTTCTAGTTTTAGTAACGAAAGTGTATCTTATGATACCGCCTGCTATGAAAAATTTTTGGCACAAGTTTATACCTAATTGTGCTTTAAAACTATACCAACCAACTTTAACGCCACAATAAAAGGGGTAGGTAGAAAATAGGTATAAAGGATTATTTTAGGTACAGTAAAGTGAGTCTAGGTATACCTATGCATGCACTTAATCTCGACATGACCGAATTCAAAGAAAACATCCCTCGCCCATTTGGTTTGGGAATATATTGCTTTTATTTAGATGCAGGATGTATTATTTAGCAATAGAAAACGAGATAAAAAGTAATAAAGTTAATAACAGCTAGGAAAGCTGTTCAAAATTCTCTATTGCCTTGCACGCAAGATTGGGCTCCTCAAATCCAATTTCGGCGCACTAGTTCAAACATTGAACAGCTCTTGTGGGTTATAAACTTTATTGTTTCCGAGATTGTTTCTTATTAAAAAGAAAAGTCTCGTGGCTTACCTATGGGACAACATGTCTTGGTTCTTGGCAACACCAAAATAGTTTACAATATCTAATAGAAATCTAGTACCTAGGTATAGGTCTCTTTAGGAGGTGTGCAGACAGGCACTTGTTTAGAGCGTGTTGGTCCTCATCAGCCAGACGCAGCGCACCTCACCGAAAGGCCCAAAAATTCGCTGGCTATGTGGAATAAGAAAGAGTATATAACGCGGTGAGCATTATACCACCAATGCCATCTAGCGGGTACTACCAAAACCGAGAAAACCAAAACATTGTGAGTGTGTAAATATCAACCGGTCAATCGACATATAAAAAGAAACCCGGCGCGGCGCGGTGAAAAACACAGAAGAAGTATACATACGGGGAGCGAAGAAACCTAATTGGTTCATCACCGAGTATATTCTAATATACCTATAGAAATCGTCAAGGATCGAACCGTCAGTTTTAATCCTATACTCGTACCTATATATAGAAGAAAGTCGGTGATGAACCAATTGAGTTTCTTGGCTCTTCGTATTTTATGCTTCTTTGCAGTAGGTACCCGCTAGATGGCATTGATGGTATAACGCTCACCGTGTTGGACTATTTCTTATTCCACATCATAGTCAGAGAATTTTTTGGGATTTTCTTTGAGGTGCGCTGCGTCGACCTGATGATGACCAACAAGCCCGAAACAGGTGCCTGTCGTGGTTTGCGCACCCCCGAAACACCCATACTAAATTTCCATTAGATATTGGAAACTAGTTTGGTGTGTTGCCAAGCACCAAAACATTTTGTCCCATATGCCACGAGCCATTTCTTTTTAATTATTATTGGGGACGTTAAATATTCATTTTGATTATTTTTTTATCTTGTTTTCTGTTGGATTTTTATTTTTTGTTATAAATAGACTTTTCATGTAACACTGCATGATGTGGTTAAAATTTCTTTATATAGTAAATTGTGAAACACCCCGTATAGAGAAGAAGAGTTTGACGAAGTTATACCTTCCGAAAGTAGGTACCACTGTTTTTAGTACCTACTTAGTAAAATTTCTTATCTATCTTTTCAACTGTGTAGTAAGTAAAGACTCGGGTAAAGGCTAGCTTTTCAGTAGTTACTTATTTGGTCTGTGACTAGAGCGAAGGCAATTTAAAGTTATACCGATCCAGTAGGAATAGAAACAGTTGCTACCTATTTTTACTAAAATCCCTGAAAATGAATTGAACCTAAACCAAATGCCTAATTGTCGTATATACCTACCTATAGTACTAAGTACCTACTATTGAAAAATATGTCATCCAAGCACCAACATTACAAGTCCCATAGAATGTGATAGATTCTAAGTGACTCAAAAAGCTATTGAACTCTTAGGAAATGCCTTCGACACGTTCGCCTCGAATTGGGTGCAAAAATCTTGTAATTAATGTTATTTCCCAAGATCTGAGACGTATTACATGCCTTCAATGGCCAAAGTATTATTAAAAACCAATTTTGTAATTAAGCAATTAGATGTGATTAATTAATTAGTGCCTGGGTTAGAACGCGAGGTTGAGCTAGACGTGTCAAAAGTTCTGAAGGAACGGACGCTTACCCGCGCCGCGGGACCAGTCGTAAATAACTCTGAGTGGCCTATCCTAGGTGTTTTATTCGACATTTTACAATGGTGATGGCTTGCAGGCCTGATCTGTTTGTGATGTTAAAAGACATTTTTTGTTCTTCTAATAGTAACCCAAACATATGTCGATAAATTTCCAGCGGATATGACTGATCGAGGCCCGATCCTTGTAAAAACATACATACCTATAGAAAGTCAATAAAATGAATACTATTACTTGGAAGAAAGTGCAATTGTGTAGATTTTGTCTTTAGAAAAGTAGATATATAGTTAGTCTAATTATAGTAGACTAATTGGCTGCATTTCGACGTGTTTGGAGATGAATACACCAAAAGTTCCCCGGGTATGCGTGGCGAGCTAACTCCATCTCGATAATAGTTGGTCCTGGCGAAAGAATATATAATATACCTACGAAATGAATCTAATAGAATTTGGAACCAAATATAGTACTTATCTATTTATTTTTTCCCTATACATAACCATCTTTAAGTTTTAAATCTTTGAAAACTATTATTTTTTACAAGCTTTTTCATAAATAACTTTCACACTACGGTTTTGGACATATACTATACCTATAATGTCTCGTACCCGAGCTCGTACCTTATAGTTCCTAAATAATTTAATTTAAAGCAAAAGTGCTCAGAAATGGTGTTCCAGAAGATTAAATTAAATTAAAATCCCTTAAAGTTCATATATCTTTGTAGGAAAGACTACACCAGGGTCAATAACAGCATTGAGGCACATTTGAAGAGGCAGACATAATAAGCCGTGTACAATGTACATCACAACCTACAGAAGGCGACGATACCGTAACTGCAAGTTTTAGATGTTCCGGATGTTCGCATAGTTTATAAATTTATAAATTTATAAATACAGAAAATGATGGTCAGTTCGAACCATAGTACACACAGAGCACTTGGTCTTGAAATCAAAAGTATAGATATACGAAAATATCAAGCAGAATCGTCGCCTTTTATATAGGTTGTGATCCTGAATATTATTGGCCATATGGTGTAGGTTTTCCTACACAAGGTAAGAGATTTTAGGTTAACAAAACAATGTTTCTTTCCTTGTTGTCCTTTCTTAATTTGCTGGCTTTTCTATGCGACGGTATTCCCTTCGCAGAGACCCGCAATACTTGGTCACCAGAATCGTCAATACGTTGATTGTCACATACTTTTCCGCCATAGTGACATCAGAAAGCTACTTACACAATGTTGTGAGAACACTAGAGGTAACTAAAGTCGTCACACGACGGAAACTACAAGGTGGTCGAAAATAAAAAAAAATAATGTTATGAACTTTACAAATATGCAGATTTTGAAGATAACTTTATCTTCTACAACTCGGTTTCTGGGCACTTTTGCAATGAATAGATATAATGGTTTAGAAGGTACGAGACATTTTATTATTATGGCCAAAACCCTGGCGCCTGGTTTGAAAGTTACTTTTGAAAAAATAACAGTTTTCAACGCGAGATACTTCGAAAACGGCTAATAGGCACAGGAAAAAATCGGCGGTGGTAAACTGGGCGCGAAGATGCCTTCTATACCTGCATATGCAAAAGGATCCCTTAATTGCACAGGTAAATTGGGCGCGAGCCTCCCTCCAGGTAGAAAAAAAGGATATTATTAATGCCCACAACAATAAAGCATCAATAAAATTATTGATAAAATTTCAAATAAAACTTTTCGAAACTCCAAGTATCTACCCGAGATAGTTTTTTGCTATCCTTCGTAGTGAAAAGTTGTTGGTTCTTAGTCAAAATGTCGGCTTTGCTCATAAAAAGTGAACGTGGAAAAGATTTGCTTGTAATCGAGAATTTTACATTTTCGAAAGATCGAAATTTAAAATCTGGTGAAGTATCATGGAGGTGTAGCCAAAAAAAGTTAAACTGTAAAGCTAAAGTTTACACCGTTGGACCTGAAAATGTAATATCAAGGAACGAAGGAGTAAACAATCATGAGGCCGAAGAACAAAAATTAAATAGGAAAGCTCTTTCAAATTCGTGAAAAAGGAAAGCTAAAGAAGATATATCCGGGAGGCCTTCCAAAATTATTTGTAAGGCATTAGAATCCCACTTGCCACCATCCCTTACAACGACCGATGTAAGTTACATCAGGAAGAATATTTATAATTGCCGCCGAAAAATACTGCCGGGTCCGCTTCTCAAAAAAATGGAAGAGGTGCATGAGGCTGTTGGTAAATATCTTGAAATGCTGCTAACAAATAAAGGTGAAGATTTCTTGTTCATAAATGATATAGAACATAACATTATTGTGTTTACATGTGAAACAAATATTACTGTTTTAACCAAAATTGATATATTGTATATGGACGGCACATTTTCCTTTAGTAGGTACCTACTAAGTTTTTTCTCAGTTTTTCACAATCCATGGATTACAAAATGGCCACTATATTCCTTTGGAGTTTTGTCTGCTACCAAGCAAAACTGTTGAAGCTTACAAAATATGTTTTTATTTGTTAAAACATAAAATTTTTGAAAAATATGGCCTTTTCCTACATCCAAGTAAAGTTTTTGTAGATTTTGAAAAATCTATCCATACGGCATTAATATGTATTTGGCCTAGTGTTGAAATTAACGGCTGCCGATTCCACTTACATCAGTCATGGTATCGAAAAATTCAGTCAACTGGATTAAGTTCAGAATATAAAGCAAAAACTGAAATCGCTCTTCTTGATAAATATTGCGATTATTTGCTAGAGACATATATAGGAGAACATGCTTTATTCCCTCCTTCTGTCTGGGCAGAGGGAACTGCTTCGATTACAAGAACGACCAATTGTTGTGAGTCATTCCATGCAAAATTCAATTCTTCATTTTACTCCACCCATCCATCTATTTATGTATTTCTTGATAAATTAAAAGAATGCCAAATTGACACATATGTTAAAATACATAGTTTACATATACCTATGAAACTTAAAGACAAAACTGTTAAAGCTAAATTCGAATCACTTAAAAAGCTTGAAAATAGATATAAATTAGGAGAAATAAGTAGAATAGATTATATAAAATGCACTTCGTATTTGTCTATAGTATAGTTTATACCTAAAAATTAAATAAATATGTTATCAAAAATCATTTAGTTATTTTTTCCACGGTGTGCTTCGCGCCCAGTTTACCTATAGGTTTTAAGTTGCCCCAAATTCTCTGCGCCCAGTTTACCTATTGAATAAATTTCTATTTATGACTTTGCGCCCAGTTTACCTCCGTCCGAAAAAATAAATAGAGACTATTTTGTTCCAAATCTTTTCAGATTTAATTTTGTTTCGCTGTATAGGGCTAACCATTGTCGAGATATAAGCTTTTGGTATAATCATCTCAAAACACCTCCGACTACAGCCGAAAAGTCAAAAAAAGTGCACACAAAAGTATGTCTACAACTCACTCCTTGACTGGGCTAAAAGGTTAATATTGATATCTTGGATATGTTGGTCCGTAACGAGAACTTCCATGCATGTAAAACCATGCCTAGTAGAAATAGTTATTTATGTACCAAGGCACTGAAGTTTATTTCGGCCAGAGGCCTCGGCAACTAAATTCCACATGAGTCATAAAAATAACTTCAGTGCCGAGGTATATATTATATATTTTTTGAAATCGAAAAAAAAATGTTTTATTAGGCAAGAAAATAATAATAAGGGATCACCCGTCCACGAACCGACTACGCGCGGCGTTGCTTGACTTTGACGATCGCTCTACCTATAGGTTAAGTAAGACCAAGACACGGCACCTTCGTACAGAAAACCCAAACTGCTGCTTCTTGTGCAGCCTCCATAACAATAATCTATTGATATTCAAACCTACTATAAAATATGTATACTGAAGGATTGCGCTTCTATAAGAAACAATTTCGCAATGTGTACGAAAAGTTAAATGGGCCTTTATCGGCCGGGTTTTGAATATTTGGACATTTTTGACGGGCGATTTCTCCGCGTCTGACGTTTGATGTTTACATCTCGCCAAGACCTACTTATTGAAAAAAATCGTACAATATTAATGTAGCCCATTATTGTACGATTTCTGTGCTTTTAATGACGATTTTGGGACACTTCACTGCCGATTTCAATTTCAAGAAAACCATTTTTATCCAAACTCTAAATTTCGAACTAAAAGTTTCATAGATTTTCGCCAGCGGATCTAAAAATTTGATATATCTCTATGCACAATAAATAGCTGGTTTACGGCTGTGTAGTAAATTTATAACTGTTATACTTAGTAGATAAAATAACGAGTCTTTCAGCCAGTCAATTTTGTCAACAAAATTGACTGCAGAAATTTCAAAGAAAGAAATTTCAAACGAAATTAATAAAAAAACCCTTTTCTTGCCCTTTTTATCCAAAATCTATACATATTGTATAGGTATCTAATTTTGGTATTGGTAAAACTTCAACATAATTCCCTAATGAAGGTCACGAAGTAGACCGAAAGCTCGGTATTATAAAAAGACGTTTAATATATATTACCTTTCTGTCTGAAAGACGTTATTTTATCTACTAAGAAGATCTACACATATATAAGAAATTTGTAAGTAAAGGAATATAGGTACATCATTAGCGCCTACGAGGGGGGGCGGCAGGGGAGCCTTGGCCTCCTCCTAATACCCCAAGGGTAGGTAGGTATATGTGAAACGTATAAATGATTATGTCATCTTCTATACAATTTCTTATGCCTCACTTAAACTATTTGTCCTTAAAATTTCAAAAAAATTCATCTGCGGCGGGCGCACTTTAGTAAGCTAGCACTCCTGTAAGTACTTTTTTTTACTACTAATCTGAGAAATCACCATTATTTACGTCATTCCTCTAATGAGAAGTAATATTTCTCACCCTAGATAAATAATGATAAGAAAAAAATACCTAGGTAAATAATGAAACATTTTCTTTATGACATTTAAAGATTAGTGTCATTTTATCAGCTTGACAACTGAACTCCCAGGCTCCTTGATATTTCGAAGTATTTGAAAAAAGCGAAAATGACTAAAATAAACTAAAATATGGCAATATTTCAATGTTAGTAGTAAAAAAAATTCTATATACACTTCGGTTGAGAAGGCCATTATTTACCTCGCATATTATATAGGCGCCTTAGGATATAAAAATGCTCGGTAAATAATGGCTCACTTCTCAACCTAAGTGTATAATATACTATTTAAATGCTCGCTTTAAAAAAGCAATGATCTTTATGGATCCACCCTGAAACAAATTTCTATACTTGCCGTACTGGTCAGAAAAACGTGTTTGTGCAAATATTGTAGATACAGTCTGGGCCATTAGCACATTATTATAAGAATAAAGGTTGTTCCAAAAATTAAAACATACCTGCACTCCTTAGTGTTGAATGCTTTTATTGATAGGTAGATATATAATCGGATTGTTGTCAATTGAAAATCAACAATAAAAAATAACTTTCTGTACACTTTTAGATTTTGTAGAAAAAAAAAATTACGTCTTGCTTACTGCACAAACGATTATGGGGCCATATATAGTTAACGAAAATCGCAATGAGTTTATTTAAGTAATAGGTATTTTTTGGCCGCATTAGGTTAATTTAAATTTCTTTTTCATTTAAAGATTTAAAGGATTTGACCGTGAAATTTTGAAAGTATCGCCTGCTGCGCAATTTTCAACCACTTAACTTTAATTTCCAAACTTTTTTACTTGTGAACCCTCTTCCACAAAGTGTAGCTACGACCTTATACCTACCAATCAATGCAGACGTATTTAAAGGGCTCTTTTTTTAATAATGATATCGTGGCATTGCAATCCTAATTTAGGCGACGTCAGTGATGATTGCTATACAGGATTCCTGTTGGACTATTATTTTGTGCCCCCCCCCTAACTAGAGATCCGATACACACGCCTATGAGATACATTTTGACAAGAACATCTGAAACATAATATACGAAAATTCACTAAAATTCCAAATAAATAAAAAAGTTACTGGTACTAAATGAAACCAGTTTATTTCAAACTTTAGGTAATGGGTGAAATTATCTAACGTCATTTTCTCGATGGAAAGTGGCGATTGGTTACAGCGAATTTGTCGTTTCGCAAGAGTATATCCCATATGCAAATATTACCGACTATTGGACTATTATTTTGTGCCCCCCCCCCCTAACTAGAGATCCTATACACACGCCTATGAGATACATTTTGACAAGAACATCTAAAACATAATATACGAAAATTCACTAAAATTCCAAATAAATAAAAAAAGTTACTGGTACTAAATGAAACCAGTTTGTTTCAATCTTTAGGTAATGGGTGAAATTATCTAACGTCATTTTCTCGAGAGAAAGTGGTGATTGGCTTCAGCGAATTTGTCGTTTCGCAAGAGTATACCCCATATGCAAATATTACCGAAAAATAATCATATTACCTAGGTGAATTTAAATAATTACAGTTTTCATTAAAATTTTAAAACTTCCTTTTATAAAGAAGAAGAAATACCCAAAATGGAGAAATATCAAAATGTGCTAATTTGTGCACTATGTTAAATGGGTATTCAAATGAAACGCTACCGCATATTTGTGTTTTGAGACACAGTAATTATGATCAATAGTTCCATATTTTCAATTTCAAAGAAAAACTACTCATTATTCTTTAAGAAATGTTTAATACTTTATAACTTAACTGAATCTGTCATCTACCCTACCTATAATTTATGGAACCGTGGATCAAACTTTGGAAATATAAATATTGTTGATAATAAGAAAGGTTCAAGTTTTGACAGCCATCCGAGCAGCCATCATTTTTTTCCAGGTTCCCATCAGAGTATTCTCTTTACATTTTCTATACAGCGTGATCAGTTAAGGGCGGCCCTCGGCCATTTCTCGGGAACTATGCAAGATAGAAAGATGCGGTAAAAAATTGTTAATAAAAGTGACCCAAATAATTTCAATGCAAATGTTTTCAAATTCCTTCGTTTGCCGCCAGGGGGCGAATTTATCATGTTGTTGTATAAAATTGTCTTTTTCTCCACAAATCGCCTACCTTATCTGGATCTGAAATAGTATTTTTAGAACCTCCCTAAAATTCTCTACAATTTTTGTTAAAACAATTTTTTCGTGGTTGCTACGGCAACAGCGCTACGAAGGAAAGCGGTGTTAAAAATTCAAGACGTCATATCTCGAATATGCCTAAACCGAATTCAGCAAACTATAGCTCATATTAAAGAGTGTTTCAAGGAGAATTTACCGCCCTTTTGACATAGACAAATTAATAAGTATGTCCAACGCTAGGGGGCGCCAGTCAAAAAATGTTCATATTTGTTCGATTTTCTCACAAATTTCAAATGGTGAATTCGCCCCTGGCGGCAAACGAAGGAACTTGAAAACATTTTCATTGAAATTATTTGGGTCACATTTATTAACAATTTTTTTACCGCATCCTTCTAACTTGCATAGTTCCTGAGAAAAGATTTATGCATGAGTTTCCTGACGAAACGGTTAATTAAAGTTCCTTTTTATATAATATTATGCTGATACGATGAATTATTATTGCACTAACTCATACACTTACCAATATATTTACAGAGTTCCTCTATTTATATAAAATTGTCTATTAAAAGCACCCAATAAATACTTCACAGCGATACAATCTTCCGTATTGTACTGAGCAAAACCTAATAAGACTAACTTATTAACAGCCAGGTGTTTGTTGATGTCTATCTTGTGACAATTACCCAAACTATGTGAAGTAATGATCCGTAGTTTGCGGCCACTTTGGATAATTGGGTTTACTCCATGATCGATTCGGTTTATACTCGATTAAATTTCCATAAAGCAAATCTTTTTTAGATTATCGGGAATCAATGGGTTATCATCAATTCAGACCAGAATGTACTTACATGCAGTTACCTTTTCATGTTTTTAAACTATAAGATACCTACAGCGAGTCAACATCTTATAGGTATATTATCACTGGCATTGTGTCCATAGTTATTTGTGTACCAAGGCACTGAAGTTTATTTGACTGGGCCTTGCAGGCCTCGGCAACTAAATTTCACGTTCGGTATAAAAAAGAACTTCAGTGCCAAGGAGTGCATTATTATTATTATTATCATTATGTATATATATTATTGCCTATATGCTTAGCCTATGCCTATATGGTTTTTCGAAGAATTTTCTATTTTGAACTTCACTATAAAACACATGACAGCCTGATTAAAATAATATCAAAACGCATATTTTTCGAATAAATGAAAACTCACTTTTCCATATAAAGAACCCAGGATGACTCTCTTCTGATTCATACCTTATTATTGTGAGAATATACGCCAACATAATGCCCTTTGAAAGTCATAGGTACTGAGTAAAATCACGTCCAAAAATCTGTCACTATCTTCCGGACTAATTCGTAGACTTTGGTACTACGTCGTATAGCACAAACTTTCGGTAAGATCCTTTGATTACGAAAAATTGGAAAACACGCGAAATTAAACCCTTCTTAAAAAATATTCAGTTGGTTTTGCGAAATGCTGCGCATTTTTATCTACTTTAGTGTCGATTTCTGAGATTTTAATGACGATTTTCAGTCTCTTTAGTTCCGATTTAAAAAGAAATTAGATAACATCATAAGCAATCAGTTTTTACAAGCTTTTATTTTAACTTCAATAATTGTGTGTTGGCCCAACAAAATTAATTGGTATATGGTATTTCTAAAGTCACTTGAAACAGCATAAAAAACTCTAATCGGCGTCACAAAAAAATATAGGACATAACCGTCATGCAGTTTTAAAAAATTTTCATATTCTATAGCAACATAATATTTCACTTTTAAGGTTTTCTAAGGTTGTCGTCATACACAACTTAAAGGTTAATGCACCATATAATATTGTCAAAACGTCTCTAAAAAGCCATATCGATTATAACTATTTACTTACGCTAGTATATCCTATAAGATCTGTGAAATTATGGCACGGCTATCCACCGCATTTTGCTGCACAAGTGGCCAGCCGTCGAACAGTGTCACCCATGCAAGTATTGGTTATAATATTATATTAGGCGAGCATGCAGTCCCTTGTTTTTACTACAATACATATCTTTTCTGTCTCCTTCATCCTTTTTACTAATAATACCAGGTGAGCCTGTTCTCAAGCTACCCTGGTAAAATATAAATGAACTCACTTGGAACACAGTGATATACGGGTCACAATCTATTTAATAAAAAAAATAACAGATTTATCAGCAGAAATCACCCGTATAATATTCATAGGTTTTTATGCTGTTCCAAGTAACTTTATTTAAACCATAGGTACCTGTTTTTATGAACATTTCGCGGGACAAGCTTTTTGATTTCCCAATTTGGCATTGAATTACCTTAACGAAAACCTAAACTTATTTTATTCGTTTTAGTACATGGCTTAAATAAAAGCTTGTTTTTGAAAGGTTTTTATTTTTTAATTTAATAATAATCCAAAATTCAAAGAGGACTGAAAGTTTCTTAAACTTAATGTCTTAAAATCTTGTAGAAAAAATTCTCAGAAACGTACCTAGTAGGTATATTTTGAAACGCAGTGGCAACACAATTGTTTAAGTATAAAATATATTTTTCAATTTTCAAGCCATTTGATCGGTCAATCCCACAAGCACATTTTTGATACAAAAATGCTCTTTGGGTGCATTTATCCAAACTTTTAAAAAGTTTTAAAAACGAAATTGGCTGCTTCCGTTATTTTGAATTTTGTCTTATGAAGCACAGATTGCATTCGATTCGATGATAAAAATACACATAGGTGTCATAATTGAAATATGTTTTAAACTACCATGAATTTTTCTATATATTTTTTTAGCAAACTTTGGATATTACAACTACGATAAAAAAGTACCTTTGCCCTGCTAGCATATCATCTTTTTAAAAGACATCATTTATACGCCTAAAATATTAAGTACAAATACATGTTGTATTCGTTAAGCTTACAAGTTTGCATTTTATTTTTTTTATATTGGCCGGCATCGAAGGTTATTAAAGTTGTTAAACGCACTTCCCATGATCGTATATTACTAGGTAGGTACTTGTATCCGAAGCAACGTGGAACTTTATGAACTTAAAAATACAATGTTTGAGTGTTAGGTATCTCAGTTTTATTAATTTTTAGAAATGAACGACTGAACGCTGGTATTCAATTAGCTAGCTAGGATATAGACAAACATATGCATCACCCTGTATATTATTGGATTTTTGAAACCTACATGAAATTGCCAGTCTAATGATATAGGCATTTATGTGTTACATAAAAATATCTATCTACTCGAACTGTTTGCCAGTTTACAGCCAATAGGGTAGTTTCCTCTAATTAAATTTTCAAATAAATTGCACATAACTTGATTCATCAAGTCCTAAGATAGCTTTAACCATTTTTTATTTCCCGAATAAGTATCCACGAAGTTAGAATTTTCAAAATAAAATTTGAATTTATTTGAATTTGCGTTCGGGACCCGACCGCGTGTTGACGTCATAATAACGAGCCGAACATTTTCATTCGTTTTTTTATCATGTGGTACGGACTTGGACTGGAGACCTAATGTTATTATTTTGTAATTTGATATGTCACTAGTCAAATAATATCAGCTGGAGTTTTGTTTACATTTCAAAATTTGTAATTTTATCAAAGTTATTGAGGGGTTCCAAACGATTTTGAATTTTATTTTTTATTAAAACCATTGTTTATCGCGTCGCCATAATAGTAAAGGACTAAATGAGGTATTAATTCATTTTTATACCTGACCTAAGTGTTCACAAATCAAGGATTAAAATAAGGTAAGCAAATAGGCAATGTAAATTTTTATCATTGCTCCTTTCTTATAATATAATTAAAAATTGTGCTTGTGTTTGAAATTGAGAGAGATAGTGTAATAAAATCTAATTAATTACAAATGAAAATCTTAACTTATGTACATGGTACAATCCTAAACCCTATAGTTTCAATTACAAAGAAAAATGAATAGGTAGCATAAAATTGATATTGGTAGTAGGTAGTTCAATCCCCAGATAAAAGTGTTTGAGAGCAAAGTATAATTTAGTAAGCACTCTTTCTCAATTTGATTGTAGGTAGGTACCTAAAGAATATAAATAGGTAATCGTTTAAATTCCAAGAAATACCTACCTACCTGATCTTGTTAAAGCAAGTTCAGACAATCTTTCGGAAATTGACATACCTATTTATGCTCTCACAATTTTTCAAGCGAGATGCCAAAGCGAAACAATCTCGCGCAACGCGAAAACCGCAAAGCTAGGTTATGTTTCGATACCCACAAAACATCAAGATTAGGTTAGGACGGCACCGTTATCGTTACTAGTTTGCTGCACCGTTGCCAGATCCCCTTTCGGACTTGTATTCAGAAGTAAATCCTGTACTCCCTGACCGACTATTCTTCAACAAACATTGAGAAAGTATATTGTATCTTTACGGAATACAGTGTTTTTTTTATAAAGTTAACTGCTGTTATTATTTATTGCAATTAATAGGTTTGTTCTAGGAAGCAATCTCAAACTAGTCCGAACCAATAACCAGAGTTAAAAACAGTCAGAGAATTTGAACTGTATAATCAACTTTATGTTGACAATTTGAGTTTCCATACTAGAACACAGCTATTCTAATAACAAAATATTCGACCAGCAAGGAAAAATCACACGAGTTGGCAACGTACAATAAACGAATAAAGCTTCAAGGCTTCGCGGTCCTATTTACATAGCTCAAAATTATTACGACGTCAAAATTAAGAAAACCGTTAAAAACGGAAATAATTTTGAACTAAATTTTCTCCCAAAGGAGGTAAAATTTTTAGTTTAGAATTTTACTATACAGGCTTTCAACAAAATGAAATTTGAAAAACGGTTAAATACCCTATTGCCATGTCAGCATAAGATCCTCGATAAGATCACACTGAGCGAAATCCGCTTTATTCTTTATAAAAAAAATTAAATCCATTGTAAAACCATTTTATACGATCTGGGACAGCAATTCGTGCTCATTACCTTCACATGACAAGGATTGCTAAGACAATTTATAGTAGCAATACAGCAAGAGTTGCACAGGGCTACTTAGTGTTTCATAACAGGTTTAATAATAATTTATACCGCTTACTAACTTAGTGTATAGCCCTCATAAATTAATCATATTGCCCTTATAATTCGTTATATAAGCATTATAAAACGAATCATTAGAAATATAAAACTACTGCATTGCTGTAATTATCCTTTCCAATAGCCCCTATAATCTTGTCTCATGACGGTTATAAAGTAATTTTCTTGTGGCCCCGGTGTCTACAGCTCGATTTTTGAAAAAAGTTTTATGCCCGAAAAGGCATTTCGATACCTTGATTAATTTAGCAGATACAGTGTTTCGTTTCTCGCGTTTCTGAAATGTGTCATAATTTTTTGTTAGCAAACATTTTGATAATATTTTTTTGTTTTTTTTTAAGCAATTAACCAAAGAAAATATCTATCTGTATCAAGGATTATACCTATGTAAAAAAATGAACAAAGAACGTGTTTAAGCCGTTATTTACTTAAATCAAAGATCTCCATAAACAAAAACATTATGACACATAAGAAACGCGGAAATCGAAAAACGCGCTGTATCTCCTAAATTAATCAAGATGTAGAGATGCACTTTGCGGTATTCAACTTTTTTCGAAAATAGACCTTTGGGCACCTCTCTTCTTTTTGTCTATCTCTGCGGAAAGTAGTACAAACCCCCAAAAGCGTCCAGTTTGGGACACCATGTTCAAGATGGGCGAAAATCAATCTCTAAAGAAAAAATATTGAAAATACCTAGGTACATACAGACAGAGTGTCTCACTTAAGAGTGAAACAACCCTATAACTTCTTTACTTTTTAACCGACTATATAGAACGAAATTTTTACCAAAGGTAGATGACATTGTTGCCTACTTATTTCCAAAAAATTAGTTGCCTATTCCAAAGTCAAAGCCACCTGCGATGCCACAAACGAGGCTAAAAATCCGAAAGTCATATTAGGCTTTTTAAAAAAAAAAAAAAATACTAGAAAAAGTTGTTCAGAATCGATTCAAAACCCTAAATCCAAAATTTTGTCAAAATCAAAAAATATTAATTTAAAAAAATTAAATTCCAAAAACAGCAATTTAATAATTTTCTGTGTTTAGAAAAGTATGCGATGGAAGTTTTGAAGGCAAATTGTTTTCATAAAGTAATTATTTTAAAATAAAAGCTACAAAACAAATTTTAAAAATTTAAATTTTATATTTTTATTTAAATTTTCTTTATTTAATATTTTTTGATTTTGACAAAATTTTGGATTTAGGGTTCTGAATTGATCCTGAACAACTTTTTCTAATAAATTTTTTTGAAAAAAAATGCCTAATATGACTTTCGGATTTTTAGCCTCGTTTGGGGCATCGCAGGTGGCTTTGACTTTGGAGTAGGCAACTAATTTTTTGGAAATAAGTAGGCAACAATGCCATCTACCTTTGGTAAAAATTTCTTTCTGGTCGGTTGAAAGTTAAAGAAGTTATAGGGTTGTTTCACTCTTAAGTGAGACACTCTGTAGGTAGGTATACATTATAATAATTTTCACAACAGCAATATAGGTATTGTTTGAAAAAGTCTGGACGAGTGTTGTATTTATTATAAGGCTTAAGAATTTAAATTACTTTTAAAACAAATTTTATGTGTGATATTCACATTCAAATGGGCGTGAACTACGTGATTATAATATTATCTGTTGTCTGAAGTACTTGAAATTAAGAACAATTAAATCGCCTAAAATTCATGCCAAGACGCAAAATTGTCCTTGAATAACCTGAAGGTTTTAGCAAACAGTAACAATTTACTTCGGTAAAAATAGTCCAATATTTCAGAATAATTTGTTAAATTGCAATATCAATCCGATAGCTTAAGGGTAACAGTCTTACCGATTGAAAATTAATTACCTATATCTACTACGCTATAGTCTGGTGGAGCTGTACCACATCGGTGGCGATCACTGACGAAAACTGGTGACTGGCATCGTGGCGTTGGCGCGCAGATGATGGCAACGATAGCAGCACAACAATGTTTCCTCATTTTTCATAAAATAGCTCCTCTTGATTCGTAAAAAGAGCACAATCAATTAACTACCTAGGTACTTCTTAAATGTCCACAGTATCTTTGAACCCTTGCACAGTTGTCACAGAGAGTCTATATAGGCGCACAAGTACCTACGACTAATCCAAGACGTGGGTGTTGCACTACATCCTCATCGAAATCTACCGGACAACTGGGAACGAGAAAGGGTGACCGGCGCATCCAAGTTCGCAGATTTCCCCCACTCCGCACCATTTTGGATTATGTCTTATAACCACAATGACACGTTTTGTTGTTGCAACTACACGGAACAGCTGCGGCAACAAAATGTGTTTTTGGGACTATAAACCAATTATGTTATTAAACCGCTTTTATTTGTACTAAAAATATATTATTAGAAATAAGATCTTATAAAATAGGATTATAAAGGTAGAAATTCAAATAAATACCTGTTATAAGCTGCGGTAATAAAACGGTGTTCATTTGTTTAGAAAACTAAATTATTAGAGTTGCAACTCTTTTTATACCAGTAACAAAATTTTTAGTAACTGTCATAAGTGAATTCTTAGCAAAACTGTTGTATTAATTGATTTTTCTCTGTGCAGTTGTTTGCACCCATCTGAAAAGAAAATGAAACACTTTCTTCGGGGTACGCACCGAAAGAAAAAATATCCAGAGATATACAACAAAAAATGAAAATGGCGAACTAAGAAACATAAAAACTTATTGTTGGAAAGGTAGGCCTTGTGCGTTGAACAAAAGGGAGGTATGTACAGTCGCGGACAGTTGGTATCGAACGACCTGAAGAGGTTTCTCGTGGCTATCGTTACAGGGCGCGCGGAGACGGCAACAGCGCGCGCCTTCGGCATCGGATGGTTCGAACGGGTGTCTTGTTCCGAGAATTCTTTGCAAGCGATTAAGCCGATGTCACCGAAAGGGTAAAAAAAAATTAAGGAATCAGTATTCAACTATTTATTAAAACAGTTCACAAGTATACAGTATGATTTTTTAAACTACCACCGCGATTTCCTCGCTTATTTTGCGCCCAAAAAAAAAAAACATGAGAAACAAAAAGGTGACAATTTTGGACAGCTAAGTGGCCCTGAAAAAGTAATCAACATCCATGGTCAACTTGTCGCGCAATATAAAAAAACCTCCAATTGAGCAAAATTATTAAATAGCCGTAACATACCTATTTATTTTAAGATACCGAAGAAAACTTTTATATTGAAAATTGATGGCACTGAGAAGCTTTATGCAACTGGGTGCTCAGATAGTTTCTGAAAATTACACAGGCTCTTCGGCTCTGTTGAGGCCATTGTTTTAGTTATTAAAGGCCATTGTTTTAGTTTATTAAAGTAGTTATTTGGCTCCCTACTGAAAAATCTTAAGAAACAAAAACGTGTAAATTTTAGATAGTTGGTTAATGTTAAAAAAAGAAGTCGGTATCCATGGCCAACTTTTCGCGCAATACCAAAAAAAACTTAAATCAACAAGAATCTGAAAACAATCAATTTATTTTGAAAGTCGAGGGAAAATTTTAATTGGAGATTAGCGGCAATTAGATCACGCAAGAACATTGACAAAAGAAAATTTTCATACAATTTGTACTAGTTTTCCCGCTAATTTGTTTAAAGTGTGAAGTCGAAATAGCAATTAAAAACATCAACAGTTATTAAAATTAAAGACAAATTTTCTCATATTAAAGATCTTGTTTGATCAAAAAAAAATTAAATAAATTGATAGTTTTGTTTTCACATTTTTGTCGACTTGAGTTTTTTTTTGTATTGCGTGAAAAGTTGGTTATGGATGCCGATTTATTTTTTAACATCACCTAGCCGTCTAAAATTGCCATATTTATTATGCTTATATAAGCTTACTTACATAAAAAAAATATATTTAATGCAGTGATAGGGCCAAAGCGAAAAATGTTTTTCAAATAAATCAAAGTGTGCCAATTGTTTCTAAAATTGGTAGTATGGAGTATCCTTTACTTTTGAACAACTTTTCCTAGCAACTTATTTCCACATAAGAAATGTTAGCAAAGTTTTTATCAAGAGTAACTTTTTGCGGTAAAATTAAAGATAAGAAAGTGTTCCTATTCAACACCTCTTCTGTGGACATACTGTATATACATAGTGTATTTGGAAATGAAAGGAAGGTTTTTGGCTTATTATAAATATAAATGCAAATTCTTTATCAGAGGCTCGAGAGTCCGTCATAAAATACTACATAACTCGCCCGAATATTAATTTGCGTATTTATCCTCATCAGATTTTTAGCAAAAGAGCACGCCACTGAAATGGTCGAATTTTCCTTCTCAATCAATATTTATGGCCTCCTTTCATTTCCAAATACACTAAGTAATACACTAAGTAACTTAACTGAATCTGTCATCTACCCTACCTATAATTTATGGAACCGTGGATCAAACTTTGGAAATATAAATATTGTTGATAATAAGAAAGGTTCAAGTTTTGACAGCCATCCGAGCAGCCATCATTTTTTTCCAGGTTCCCATCAGAATATTCTCTTTACATTTTCTATACAGCGTGATCAGTTAAGGGCGGCCCTCGGCCATTTCTCGGGAACTATGCAAGATAGAAAGATGCGGTAAAAAATTGTTAATAAAAGTGACCCAAATAATTTCAATGCAAATGTTTTCAAATTCCTTCGTTTGCCGCCAGGGGGCGAATTTATCATGTTGTTGTATAAAATTGTCTTTTTCTCCACAAATCGCCTACCTTATCTGGATCTGAAATAGTATTTTTAGAACCTCCCTAAAATTCTCTACAATTTTTGTTAAAACAATTTTTTCGTGGTTGCTACGGCAACAGCGCTACGAAGGAAAGCGGTGTTAAAAATTCAAGACGTCATATCTCGAATATGCCTAAACCGAATTCAGCAAACTATAGCTCATATTAAAGAGTGTTTCAAGGAGAATTTACCGCCCTTTTGACATAGACAAATTAATAAGTATGTCCAACGCTAGGGGGCGCCAGTCAAAAAATGTTCATATTTGTTCGATTTTCTCACAAATTTCAAATGGTGAATTCGCCCCCTGGCGGCAAACGAAGGAACTTGAAAACATTTTCATTGAAATTATTTGGGTCACATTTATTAACAATTTTTTTACCGCATCCTTCTAACTTGCATAGTTCCTGAGAAAAGATTTATGCATGAGTTTCCTGACGAAACGGTTAATTAAAGTTCCTTTTTATATAATATTATGCTGATACGATGAATTATTATTGCACTAACTCATACACTTACCAATATATTTACAGAGTTCCTCTATTTATATAAAATTGTCTATTAAAAGCACCCAATAAATACTTCACAGCGATACAATCTTCCGTATTGTACTGAGCAAAACCTAATAAGACTAACTTATTAACAGCCAGGTGTTTGTTGATGTCTATCTTGTGACAATTACCCAAACTATGTGAAGTAATGATCCGTAGTTTGCGGCCACTTTGGATAATTGGGTTTACTCCATGATCGATTCGGTTTATACTCGATTAAATTTCCATAAAGCAAATCTTTTTTAGATTATCGGGAATCAATGGGTTATCATCAATTCAGACCAGAATGTACTTACATGCAGTTACCTTTTCATGTTTTTAAACTATAAGATACCTACAGCGAGTCAACATCTTATAGGTATATTATCACTGGCATTGTGTCCATAGTTATTTGTGTACCAAGGCACTGAAGTTTATTTGACTGGGCCTTGCAGGCCTCGGCAACTAAATTTCACGTTCGGTATAAAAAAGAACTTCAGTGCCAAGGAGTGCATTATTATTATTATTATCATTATGTATATATATTATTGCCTATATGCTTAGCCTATGCCTATATGGTTTTTCGAAGAATTTTCTATTTTGAACTTCACTATAAAACACATGACAGCCTGATTAAAATAATATCAAAACGCATATTTTTCGAATAAATGAAAACTCACTTTTCCATATAAAGAACCCAGGATGACTCTCTTCTGATTCATACCTTATTATTGTGAGAATATACGCCAACATAATGCCCTTTGAAAGTCATAGGTACTGAGTAAAATCACGTCCAAAAATCTGTCACTATCTTCCGGACTAATTCGTAGACTTTGGTACTACGTCGTATAGCACAAACTTTCGGTAAGATCCTTTGATTACGAAAAATTGGAAAACACGCGAAATTAAACCCTTCTTAAAAAATATTCAGTTGGTTTTGCGAAATGCTGCGCATTTTTATCTACTTTAGTGTCGATTTCTGAGATTTTAATGACGATTTTCAGTCTCTTTAGTTCCGATTTAAAAAGAAATTAGATAACATCATAAGCAATCAGTTTTTACAAGCTTTTATTTTAACTTCAATAATTGTGTGTTGGCCCAACAAAATTAATTGGTATATGGTATTTCTAAAGTCACTTGAAACAGCATAAAAAACTCTAATCGGCGTCACAAAAAAATATAGGACATAACCGTCATGCAGTTTTAAAAAATTTTCATATTCTATAGCAACATAATATTTCACTTTTAAGGTTTTCTAAGGTTGTCGTCATACACAACTTAAAGGTTAATGCACCATATAATATTGTCAAAACGTCTCTAAAAAGCCATATCGATTATAACTATTTACTTACGCTAGTATATCCTATAAGATCTGTGAAATTATGGCACGGCTATCCACCGCATTTTGCTGCACAAGTGGCCAGCCGTCGAACAGTGTCACCCATGCAAGTATTGGTTATAATATTATATTAGGCGAGCATGCAGTCCCTTGTTTTTACTACAATACATATCTTTTCTGTCTCCTTCATCCTTTTTACTAATAATACCAGGTGAGCCTGTTCTCAAGCTACCCTGGTAAAATATAAATGAACTCACTTGGAACACAGTGATATACGGGTCACAATCTATTTAATAAAAAAAATAACAGATTTATCAGCAGAAATCACCCGTATAATATTCATAGGTTTTTATGCTGTTCCAAGTAACTTTATTTAAACCATAGGTACCTGTTTTTATGAACATTTCGCGGGACAAGCTTTTTGATTTCCCAATTTGGCATTGAATTACCTTAACGAAAACCTAAACTTATTTTATTCGTTTTAGTACATGGCTTAAATAAAAGCTTGTTTTTGAAAGGTTTTTATTTTTTAATTTAATAATAATCCAAAATTCAAAGAGGACTGAAAGTTTCTTAAACTTAATGTCTTAAAATCTTGTAGAAAAAATTCTCAGAAACGTACCTAGTAGGTATATTTTGAAACGCAGTGGCAACACAATTGTTTAAGTATAAAATATATTTTTCAATTTTCAAGCCATTTGATCGGTCAATCCCACAAGCACATTTTTGATACAAAAATGCTCTTTGGGTGCATTTATCCAAACTTTTAAAAAGTTTTAAAAACGAAATTGGCTGCTTCCGTTATTTTGAATTTTGTCTTATGAAGCACAGATTGCATTCGATTCGATGATAAAAATACACATAGGTGTCATAATTGAAATATGTTTTAAACTACCATGAATTTTTCTATATATTTTTTTAGCAAACTTTGGATATTACAACTACGATAAAAAAGTACCTTTGCCCTGCTAGCATATCATCTTTTTAAAAGACATCATTTATACGCCTAAAATATTAAGTACAAATACATGTTGTATTCGTTAAGCTTACAAGTTTGCATTTTATTTTTTTTATATTGGCCGGCATCGAAGGTTATTAAAGTTGTTAAACGCACTTCCCATGATCGTATATTACTAGGTAGGTACTTGTATCCGAAGCAACGTGGAACTTTATGAACTTAAAAATACAATGTTTGAGTGTTAGGTATCTCAGTTTTATTAATTTTTAGAAATGAACGACTGAACGCTGGTATTCAATTAGCTAGCTAGGATATAGACAAACATATGCATCACCCTGTATATTATTGGATTTTTGAAACCTACATGAAATTGCCAGTCTAATGATATAGGCATTTATGTGTTACATAAAAATATCTATCTACTCGAACTGTTTGCCAGTTTACAGCCAATAGGGTAGTTTCCTCTAATTAAATTTTCAAATAAATTGCACATAACTTGATTCATCAAGTCCTAAGATAGCTTTAACCATTTTTTATTTCCCGAATAAGTATCCACGAAGTTAGAATTTTCAAAATAAAATTTGAATTTATTTGAATTTGCGTTCGGGACCCGACCGCGTGTTGACGTCATAATAACGAGCCGAACATTTTCATTCGTTTTTTTATCATGTGGTACGGACTTGGACTGGAGACCTAATGTTATTATTTTGTAATTTGATATGTCACTAGTCAAATAATATCAGCTGGAGTTTTGTTTACATTTCAAAATTTGTAATTTTATCAAAGTTATTGAGGGGTTCCAAACGATTTTGAATTTTATTTTTTATTAAAACCATTGTTTATCGCGTCGCCATAATAGTAAAGGACTAAATGAGGTATTAATTCATTTTTATACCTGACCTAAGTGTTCACAAATCAAGGATTAAAATAAGGTAAGCAAATAGGCAATGTAAATTTTTATCATTGCTCCTTTCTTATAATATAATTAAAAATTGTGCTTGTGTTTGAAATTGAGAGAGATAGTGTAATAAAATCTAATTAATTACAAATGAAAATCTTAACTTATGTACATGGTACAATCCTAAACCCTATAGTTTCAATTACAAAGAAAAATGAATAGGTAGCATAAAATTGATATTGGTAGTAGGTAGTTCAATCCCCAGATAAAAGTGTTTGAGAGCAAAGTATAATTTAGTAAGCACTCTTTCTCAATTTGATTGTAGGTAGGTACCTAAAGAATATAAATAGGTAATCGTTTAAATTCCAAGAAATACCTACCTACCTGATCTTGTTAAAGCAAGTTCAGACAATCTTTCGGAAATTGACATACCTATTTATGCTCTCACAATTTTTCAAGCGAGATGCCAAAGCGAAACAATCTCGCGCAACGCGAAAACCGCAAAGCTAGGTTATGTTTCGATACCCACAAAACATCAAGATTAGGTTAGGACGGCACCGTTATCGTTACTAGTTTGCTGCACCGTTGCCAGATCCCCTTTCGGACTTGTATTCAGAAGTAAATCCTGTACTCCCTGACCGACTATTCTTCAACAAACATTGAGAAAGTATATTGTATCTTTACGGAATACAGTGTTTTTTTTATAAAGTTAACTGCTGTTATTATTTATTGCAATTAATAGGTTTGTTCTAGGAAGCAATCTCAAACTAGTCCGAACCAATAACCAGAGTTAAAAACAGTCAGAGAATTTGAACTGTATAATCAACTTTATGTTGACAATTTGAGTTTCCATACTAGAACACAGCTATTCTAATAACAAAATATTCGACCAGCAAGGAAAAATCACACGAGTTGGCAACGTACAATAAACGAATAAAGCTTCAAGGCTTCGCGGTCCTATTCACATAGCTCAAAATTATTACGACGTCAAAATTAAGAAAACCGTTAAAAACGGAAATAATTTTGAACTAAATTTTCTCCCAAAGGAGGTAAAATTTTTAGTTTAGAATTTTACTATACAGGCTTTCAACAAAATGAAATTTGAAAAACGGTTAAATACCCTATTGCCATGTCAGCATAAGATCCTCGATAAGATCACACTGAGCGAAATCCGCTTTATTCTTTATAAAAAAAATTAAATCCATTGTAAAACCATTTTATACGATCTGGGACAGCAATTCGTGCTCATTACCTTCACATGACAAGGATTGCTAAGACAATTTATAGTAGCAATACAGCAAGAGTTGCACAGGGCTACTTAGTGTTTCATAACAGGTTTAATAATAATTTATACCGCTTACTAACTTAGTGTATAGCCCTCATAAATTAATCATATTGCCCTTATAATTCGTTATATAAGCATTATAAAACGAATCATTAGAAATATAAAACTACTGCATTGCTGTAATTATCCTTTCCAATAGCCCCTATAATCTTGTCTCATGACGGTTATAAAGTAATTTTCTTGTGGCCCCGGTGTCTACAGCTCGATTTTTGAAAAAAGTTTTATGCCCGAAAAGGCATTTCGATACCTTGATTAATTTAGCAGATACAGTGTTTCGTTTCTCGCGTTTCTGAAATGTGTCATAATTTTTTGTTAGCAAACATTTTGATAATATTTTTTTGTTTTTTTTTAAGCAATTAACCAAAGAAAATATCTATCTGTATCAAGGATTATACCTATGTAAAAAAATGAACAAAGAACGTGTTTAAGCCGTTATTTACTTAAATCAAAGATCTCCATAAACAAAAACATTATGACACATAAGAAACGCGGAAATCGAAAAACGCGCTGTATCTCCTAAATTAATCAAGATGTAGAGATGCACTTTGCGGTATTCAACTTTTTTCGAAAATAGACCTTTGGGCACCTCTCTTCTTTTTGTCTATCTCTGCGGAAAGTAGTACAAACCCCCAAAAGCGTCCAGTTTGGGACACCATGTTCAAGATGGGCGAAAATCAATCTCTAAAGAAAAAATATTGAAAATACCTAGGTACATACAGACAGAGTGTCTCACTTAAGAGTGAAACAACCCTATAACTTCTTTACTTTTTAACCGACTATATAGAACGAAATTTTTACCAAAGGTAGATGACATTGTTGCCTACTTATTTCCAAAAAATTAGTTGCCTATTCCAAAGTCAAAGCCACCTGCGATGCCACAAACGAGGCTAAAAATCCGAAAGTCATATTAGGCTTTTTTAAAAAAAAAAAAAATTACTAGAAAAAGTTGTTCAGAATCGATTCAAAACCCTAAATCCAAAATTTTGTCAAAATCAAAAAATATTAATTTAAAAAAATTAAATTCCAAAAACAGCAATTTAATAATTTTCTGTGTTTAGAAAAGTATGCGATGGAAGTTTTGAAGGCAAATTGTTTTCATAAAGTAATTATTTTAAAATAAAAGCTACAAAACAAATTTTAAAAATTTAAATTTTATATTTTTATTTAAATTTTCTTTATTTAATATTTTTTGATTTTGACAAAATTTTGGATTTAGGGTTCTGAATTGATCCTGAACAACTTTTTCTAATAAATTTTTTTGAAAAAAAATGCCTAATATGACTTTCGGATTTTTAGCCTCGTTTGGGGCATCGCAGGTGGCTTTGACTTTGGAGTAGGCAACTAATTTTTTGGAAATAAGTAGGCAACAATGCCATCTACCTTTGGTAAAAATTTCTTTCTGGTCGGTTGAAAGTTAAAGAAGTTATAGGGTTGTTTCACTCTTAAGTGAGACACTCTGTAGGTAGGTATACATTATAATAATTTTCACAACAGCAATATAGGTATTGTTTGAAAAAGTCTGGACGAGTGTTGTATTTATTATAAGGCTTAAGAATTTAAATTACTTTTAAAACAAATTTTATGTGTGATATTCACATTCAAATGGGCGTGAACTACGTGATTATAATATTATCTGTTGTCTGAAGTACTTGAAATTAAGAACAATTAAATCGCCTAAAATTCATGCCAAGACGCAAAATTGTCCTTGAATAACCTGAAGGTTTTAGCAAACAGTAACAATTTACTTCGGTAAAAATAGTCCAATATTTCAGAATAATTTGTTAAATTGCAATATCAATCCGATAGCTTAAGGGTAACAGTCTTACCGATTGAAAATTAATTACCTATATCTACTACGCTATAGTCTGGTGGAGCTGTACCACATCGGTGGCGATCACTGACGAAAACTGGTGACTGGCATCGTGGCGTTGGCGCGCAGATGATGGCAACGATAGCAGCACAACAATGTTTCCTCATTTTTCATAAAATAGCTCCTCTTGATTCGTAAAAAGAGCACAATCAATTAACTACCTAGGTACTTCTTAAATGTCCACAGTATCTTTGAACCCTTGCACAGTTGTCACAGAGAGTCTATATAGGCGCACAAGTACCTATGACTAATCCAAGACGTGGGTGTTGCACTACATCCTCATCGAAATCTACCGGACAACTGGGAACGAGAAAGGGTGACCGGCGCATCCAAGTTCGCAGATTTCCCCCACTCCGCACCATTTTGGATTATGTCTTATAACCACAATGACACGTTTTGTTGTTGCAACTACACGGAACAGCTGCGGCAACAAAATGTGTTTTTGGGACTATAAACCAATTATGTTATTAAACCGCTTTTATTTGTACTAAAAATATATTATTAGAAATAAGATCTTATAAAATAGGATTATAAAGGTAGAAATTCAAATAAATACCTGTTATAAGCTGCGGTAATAAAACGGTGTTCATTTGTTTAGAAAACTAAATTATTAGAGTTGCAACTCTTTTTATACCAGTAACAAAATTTTTAGTAACTGTCATAAGTGAATTCTTAGCAAAACTGTTGTATTAATTGATTTTTCTCTGTGCAGTTGTTTGCACCCATCTGAAAAGAAAATGAAACACTTTCTTCGGGGTACGCACCGAAAGAAAAAATATCCAGAGATATACAACAAAAAATGAAAATGGCGAACTAAGAAACATAAAAACTTATTGTTGGAAAGGTAGGCCTTGTGCGTTGAACAAAAGGGAGGTATGTACAGTCGCGGACAGTTGGTATCGAACGACCTGAAGAGGTTTCTCGTGGCTATCGTTACAGGGCGCGCGGAGACGGCAACAGCGCGCGCCTTCGGCATCGGATGGTTCGAACGGGTGTCTTGTTCCGAGAATTCTTTGCAAGCGATTAAGCCGATGTCACCGAAAGGGTAAAAAAAAATTAAGGAATCAGTATTCAACTATTTATTAAAACAGTTCACAAGTATACAGTATGATTTTTTAAACTACCACCGCGATTTCCTCGCTTATTTTGCGCCCAAAAAAAAAAAACATGAGAAACAAAAAGGTGACAATTTTGGACAGCTAAGTGGCCCTGAAAAAGTAATCAACATCCATGGTCAACTTGTCGCGCAATATAAAAAAACCTCCAATTGAGCAAAATTATTAAATAGCCGTAACATACCTATTTATTTTAAGATACCGAAGAAAACTTTTATATTGAAAATTGATGGCACTGAGAAGCTTTATGCAACTGGGTGCTCAGATAGTTTCTGAAAATTACACAGGCTCTTCGGCTCTGTTGAGGCCATTGTTTTAGTTATTAAAGGCCATTGTTTTAGTTTATTAAAGTAGTTATTTGGCTCCCTACTGAAAAATCTTAAGAAACAAAAACGTGTAAATTTTAGATAGTTGGTTAATGTTAAAAAAAGAAGTCGGTATCCATGGCCAACTTTTCGCGCAATACCAAAAAAAACTTAAATCAACAAGAATCTGAAAACAATCAATTTATTTTGAAAGTCGAGGGAAAATTTTAATTGGAGATTAGCGGCAATTAGATCACGCAAGAACATTGACAAAAGAAAATTTTCATACAATTTGTACTAGTTTTCCCGCTAATTTGTTTAAAGTGTGAAGTCGAAATAGCAATTAAAAACATCAACAGTTATTAAAATTAAAGACAAATTTTCTCATATTAAAGATCTTGTTTGATCAAAAAAAAATTAAATAAATTGATAGTTTTGTTTTCACATTTTTGTCGACTTGAGTTTTTTTTTGTATTGCGTGAAAAGTTGGTTATGGATGCCGATTTATTTTTTAACATCACCTAGCCGTCTAAAATTGCCATATTTATTATGCTTATATAAGCTTACTTACATAAAAAAAATATATTTAATGCAGTGATAGGGCCAAAGCGAAAAATGTTTTTCAAATAAATCAAAGTGTGCCAATTGTTTCTAAAATTGGTAGTATGGAGTATCCTTTACTTTTGAACAACTTTTCCTAGCAACTTATTTCCACATAAGAAATGTTAGCAAAGTTTTTATCAAGAGTAACTTTTTGCGGTAAAATTAAAGATAAGAAAGTGTTCCTATTCAACACCTCTTCTGTGGACATACTGTATATACATAGTGTATTTGGAAATGAAAGGAAGGTTTTTGGCTTATTATAAATATAAATGCAAATTCTTTATCAGAGGCTCGAGAGTCCGTCATAAAATACTACATAACTCGCCCGAATATTAATTTGCGTATTTATCCTCATCAGATTTTTAGCAAAAGAGCACGCCACTGAAATGGTCGAATTTTCCTTCTCAATCAATATTTATGGCCTCCTTTCATTTCCAAATACACTAAGTATAGTTGTCAGCGGTTTTAGACATTAAGTTAATAAATATTTTGCGTTGCAACAAAAATGTATTTTTATGTTATAATAAAAAAATATGTAGTAAGACTAAAAATATATTTAGCTAATAACCCTAGAATTAAAAAAGTTAATTAAAAGGATTTTCATAAATTATTCTTTTCTTTGCAAAATAAGTATTTGTTCCAACATTTAGTTGTTAGGTCTCGTAGTCCTAAACATAAATGATTATAAAATAAAAGGGGTGTCCCTTTTATTTATTTTTTCTTATTTTTGAAGAAATTGGTCAGAAGTTTTAATAAATTGGTTTTCGTGGTGCTGCAATGCTCCATTGTTTCTCATAAAATGCCCTTCAACAGATAAATGAGATTAGGGGGTCACAGACATAAAATTACCCTTGTAACTTAATAGAGAGTTATTGCAGAAACTGTTTTTGGCATTAAGCAGTATTTAAGACGACCTTATTTGAATACTCTCATACGTTATTTATGATTCTGACAATAGTTATTGCAAGTCGCAATTTATGTATCCAAATTAAGGGCTTGTTTACGTTTACTTTATTGTTTTGTATTTCTACACTTTCACTAGAATATTATGTGCTTTTATAATTTTGCTCCGGAAAAAACTGGGAAAACAGCCAAATAACCACGGAACACCAAGGTGAAAGACTAATGAAAACAAACAAGGTGCAAACGCAAACAAGCAACGAACATTTTAGGTTAAGTCCTACTTTCACAGAACACTAGCGTTTTCTGACAAATCAGAATTTATTTTAAGAATTGTGACAAATAAGGTAAAAATAACGTATATTATGGTATACACAATAAACAAAAATAAAGGAAAATAACCTTATTATGGACGACCTTACGTCAAACTACGACTGCGCATGCTCAAATGTCAAAATAACGTCAAAAAAGAGCGCGACGTTATTTATTTCTGCAATAACTCTCTATTATTTAAATTGCATACCTTTATCAATAACATCAGAAGACACACAGCAGGGACACGTGTCAAGCTTTACACACCTCCCTGGACCTCAATGTGATTACCTGGATAAAATAAAATAATTTCAGGTGATTGAGGACTTCCACAAGCTGGATATAATGATTACGAAGTTTTATTAGAACCACCGACACAGGAAGAATCCGAAAAAACTATAAACCCATTAAAATCTTTATGACTATAACATAATTAAATAAAGGCAAGAAATCAAATGCATTTTCCATTATTATATTATATGTATATTAATATTTAGTATACCCACCTTGGGATAGGATGACTTTCTGAACTCTCCTGCTCATCGAATCTATGAGTTGGCAGCAGAGATCATGGGTTACGACTTCATCCCACGTTTGTTGAATCTTCTGCCAAAGTGCCTCCCTATTTTCGGGTACGAAGTTCTCCATTGTCCGCGCCATTCTGCCCCACACATTCTCAATGGGATTCAAGTCAGGACTCTTCGCCGGCCGTTGCAACTTTTCTACGTTGTTTTCGGTGAACCATTCGCGAACTATTCTTGCTGTATGCACAGGAGCGTTATCATGCTGGAAAACGAAGCCATCGGGATACATTTCCGTTGCAGTTGGTAACAATCCGCCTTCGAGTATCTCGCAATAGCGAGCTGCTGTGAAGCGGTCGTCGATTCTCCAACAAATGCCAGGTCCACGGTAGCTTATCCAGGCCCATATGTTGACGGAAAAATGCCCACTCCTTTTCCTGGGTGACACAAATCTTTCGTCATATCTTGAACTCACCGAAGGTCTATATACTCGCACTTTGCCATTGTAATGGCTTTGAAAGATCTTTTCGTCGCTAAATATTACCTTCTCCCAATAATGTGGCGGTAAACGCTGAAACTCTCGGCATATCTGCAACCTGACTTCCTTATTAGCCTCGGTCAGCTGAATTTTGTTGCTGGCCGTGCGAGATTTCAGATTGGCTGCATCTAATTTCCTTCGGGCAGTTCTAACACTTGCTGGAAATTGTGTTGCAGATACTGCTTCAACGGCGGATTTAAACGGATTTGCAAGGCAAAAATTAGCTAGTTGCTCATCTTGTTGGTCAGACGTAATTTTCACATTTCCTCCTCTATGTATGTTTTCCACGCTTCCGGTTTCGTCATATTTCTTCTTTATATTGAAAATGGTGCTTTTAGATACACCAAATTCTTCGGCCAGTCGGGAAATAGCCCAACCATTTTCTAGTTTGGCGATGATACGGTGCTTGACGGATTCACTCAAACGAGGCATAACGAACACTGTTAGTTACTCTCTCGAATTAGGATACTTACTAAATAATTTTAGCCCACCCACCTTAGTATTTATACAAAGGGCTAGGAGCAGGTATAATCGATATTTTCAAAATCTACATCCAATTCAATATTACAATTATTAAGTTAATCCCCTAAATTTAGTTATATTAAGTGCAGGTACGTATAATTAATAAATACCTATTTAAAAAGATATAAATATCTATGCTAAAATATTTCAACTCAGGTAATCCGATAATCCATTAATTTTGTGCCATACATTTTCTAATTAATATTAAGAGCCCCCATATCTACTTTTAAACATATTATACAAATCCTTGAAATCTTTAATTTTTGAGATAATCGCTTGATCTGTTTTTTGTCCGAAAGGACTTCAAAAGCCGCTTATTTTAGCAATCCTGCCATTTTCAAATTGCAAATCCAGGGCCGGCTACGATTTTTTTATTCCCCCGATTTTCACAAAAACCATTTAGCCATTTTTTTATTTAAAATCTGACACCACAGCGTCAATCAGGACAGTCGAAAACCCTTTATATACCAAATTTGAACAAAAAATATAGAGAGAGTTCTATTCTACAGGATGTCAAAATTGAGCAAAATAGGAAATTTAAAGAAACCTCTTCAGGCATCTCTGGCGAGTCAAGTCATAAAAATTCAGCATTTTCAGATGGGGCAGAGAAAAATACCCTGTATTGAATCTTTGCACACCAACACTTTGAGTGGTTCTGTTGACAATTAAACTATTTTGACGGGATTCCATGGCACACTTGACTCGCCAAATGCCTGTAAATTTCCTATTTTGCTGAACCTTGACATCCTGTAGAATAGATCTCTCTCTAAATTATTTGTTCAAATTTGGTATATAAAGGGGTTTTAGGGGGATCCTGATTAACGCTGTATTGGTAGATTTTAAATAAAAAAACACTCAAAAATCGTAGCCGGACCTGGATCTGCCTTTTGAAAATGATAGGAAGGCTAAAAGAAGCGATTTTTGAAGGCCTTTCACACAAAGAATGTTCAGGGATTATCTCCAAAAATAAAGATTTTATTAATTTGCATATGTTTAAAAGTAGACACCCTGTATATTAAATTATTGTTTTTGAGAAATTCTTCGGAATTCTATTGTGGCTCAAATTGACTATGGATTTACCTAATTTCATATTCCTAATTAATACAGGGTGCTGGCAGCAAAGGAAGGAAACTCGAGAAAAAGCAACTTTTATTGTGGTGTTGATTCTAATCTCAGCCTTGATATTTATTATTTTTTTATTTCATTATCATAAATACTAGACGGTATAGTAACATGATAAAATAGTACGAAATATTAAATACCAACACTGGGGTTGGAATTATTACCAGCACAAAGTTGCATTTTCCTCGAATTTTATTCCTTTGCTGTGAGAGGCTGGAGGCTGTAATTTGCATTTTATGGTTCTATTTTTAGCAGACCGGCCGGCTGCAGACTCCAGCGCGATGTTGCCGTCTCCGCGCGCCCTGTAACGATAGCCACGAGAAACCTCTTCAGGTCGTTCGATACCAACTGTCCGCGACTGTACTTATACATATTTTATAAAAAAGAAATACCTACCTACTACTATCTATATCTTAGAAGATAATGGGTAAAGGTCACTTACGATCCTAGAAAAATCTTTTATTCCATAACCAACGTTTCGATTTATTTAAAATCGTCTTCAGGGTTCTACAATATATAAGAAATAATTTTTGGCAATGTAAGTTAACAAAAAATTATTATTATTTTTATATTTATTTACTTTATGCTAACCTGTCTCACCGTAACATACCTACTTTTTTCCGTTTGGATTGGCTACCCGGTACTTCTAATTCTATCTATCACAAATAAATATTGCTCAGTCGAAAATTAATGAGGATCTAGAAGTTGGTTCATTATTCGGAGAAGCATCAACTTAAAATGGACAAGTATACTTAGGAATGAAAAATAATTTTTTGCCTTGGAATTTGTAAAACATGTCTAGATAATCACGAAACCCAACCAACAGATTTTTTTTCCCATTAGTTTGCTCAAAAATTGAAAAAAACGGTCGCAAAAGTAGGGAATGTGACGTCACGATCCCTAATTTCAATAAGTACCTGCTATTTTCTTAGTACTTATTTCGTCTTTTTTTATATAACCAAGCATTCCCAGGCAAATTATTAGATTCAGTTTGTATGCGCCTGATGAGAAATAATCAAATTTCGTAGCATTTCATGAAATATTTGGATTTTACTGATCCCATTCTGAACTTATTAGATGCCCCCTATAAAATATGACAGATGACATATTACTCAATGCTTTAAAGAAAATCGTCGGCAACGCCGCACTTTGCATATAACCTCACTTTCGCCCGCGGAACGCCGAAACCAAGGTTAATAACCTTAGTGAAAACTAAATAAATTCTATTCTCAGTTTTAAAAGAATCTTGCTGTGAATACTTTATTTTTTCGGTTTATAATGAAGGCAAGATTTGTTAAAGCTTGTCCTGATAACTTGCCTTGCATAGATTTTGATATGGTGTGTCAATTTTATCAATAAAAACTGGGAGTAAAACATGGAGAAATGAAGAGGTAGGTATGTTTGTTATTTGATTTGTATATTGTTTTAATATTGCTTAATGATGATGATATAGCTTAAATTCTGGTTTTAGGTAGACTAGAGAATAAATATTATGGTAACAATGTTATTGGAGACACGCAGAGGAAAGAACATAGCAATGAATGCATAATGCCCGGTTAAGGCAAAAATTACCCCCGAGCACAAAATTAATAAGAAAAATGTTAATGATACTGTGGTTAAAAATGAAGAAATTCAACTGAATAGTTGTGGAAGTAGGTATATTATGTTGTAATTACCCAACATAAGCAGATTAGTCCTAAATTATGCACATACCACGATGTATGAGGATCATACATCGTGGCACATACGTAGATACAGCTTTTTGTGCTTCTAGTTTAGTTGCTAGTACAGTAAAGAAATACTTATTGTGTATATACCTATAGTTAAGATATGGGGGAGGGGGCGTGGGGGTCGCACAGCCCAATGTTGAAATCGATTATCAAAACAAGAAATCATGCGTTTGTAAAAACGATCGTTGATATCTACATGTGAAAACCATGATTCAGAACTAATTTAAATAATCTAAAGTCAATGCAAGTTCGACAGCAGAGTTTCATTCGATATCAAGTGCTTGACCGTCAATGACTTTTTGCGGGTATTTTTTTCTTGTATGATCTAATGAAGTATTTAATTAATTAAGTCCGTAGTAGTACACTTTGTCGCATCCATTTTGATGCGGAAAGTTGTACTTTTCTGCACTAGTGACATTAACTTTGTCAACTAATAGAACTAAGCACGCTTGTAACATTTTTGCACATATTAATGGGAAACTTATTTTAGATGAATGTAAGCTGACTTCCTGGAAATAGCGAAGAATCATGGACAACATCAGTAGATTGTTATATTGGAAAAAGTCAACACAAGTGCAATAAAAAAATATGAAGGTCTACCTTACAGGATTTAGTTGACAAAGACATACCGACATACCTCAATAATTATTATACATTGGAGTAGTATGACAGAAGATTTTTAGCAAAAATCAAAACATATTACAAGGAGGGACTGTCTGACATGTTAAAAAACGAAAAATGCCCTGTATCTCCAAAACGAATCAAGATTTTGAGATTCAACTGCTTTTCACTGCCCTCAAAAATCGAGCACAGTACACCTACCTACTCTTTGTCTATCTCTTCGCAGAATAGAAGAAACCCCCCAAAAAAACATCCAGTTTGTTGCACTCTGTGCATGCGACATGAAAACTATTATTTGATTTTGGAATATTTTCACTAAATTTAATAGATAACTTATTTGGGGTTTTGCCATAGAATGCAAAATAATGTTTTTTTTTTCTTGCAAATTAAAGAAATCTTAATTTTTGGCCGGCTGCTGCATTATATTTTTTTATTTTTAACTTCCATTAACCACAATCACAAAATATGCTTATGAACATTTATTTTCCAGAAAAAATAGGTATATAATATGTATAGTGAAAAAATCCTAAAGAATTATGTCATTTTTTATGAGGATGCTTCGGCAATCACAATATAATTTACCTAAATGGGTCTAAAATAGTTCAAGCTATGACAATAAAGTTTTTCGACTGAAAACTTGGCTTTATTGCATTTTACATGTTATGTTTCTAACATCACCAAGAACTGGCACCTTCTCCAATATTCTAGCGTTACATTTTTGAACCGATGCAGGTCTAACTACTAACTTAATTCTGTAAGTAAGGGCTCATGAAATGAAAGTAATAAATTTTTTATATTCGGACCAGGTATGTGCTTGACGTCTAGAGGATTGACTTTTCTCAGTTTAGTTTATAACCAATCAATGCTGTTGATAACACTAGCACAGAATAAATAGCTTCACAACAGAAGCGTCCATAAAGACGTGTCAAAAATTATCGAGCCTCCATTTCAATTTACAGGAAAATAACCAATAACTTGTACATAAATTTGGTCCTAATACAATCTCTTTGCAATGTGGATTAATGTAAAATCAAACAAAATGCACAATGTTTATCCCTTTAGAAGATATTTCGCGTCAAAGCGAGCATCCTTTTGACACATGTCCTTATGGACGCTTCTGTTGTGAAGCTATTTATTCTGTGACACTAGATAGGTATTGAGGCTAAAATATCATCAGTTTCTTCAAACAACTAGCAGTCGCTGGAATATACTTGATAACAAGTAAAAAATCGTTTGGCAGAGCCACTAATCTAAAATCGTCAGCTAAAATGTTACCCCTGGTTGGTTCTTTATTGTCTTTAATATATCAGCAAGTCTAGATATCTAATTTGTGCAAGTTCAGTTAGGTACTTACGAATTGTGTCGTTTTATAGATAAAATCGACTTGTTACCAATAAAAAAAAGGTTTTGTAAACCAACCAGCATAACGTCCGAATCATCAATACCAATACCTAGTGCTCCCAGCATTTTCCTCAGCAAAATAGAATGGTTCATTTCCGTCATGGATTATTAGAATGAATGGTGAAAATAGTTCAAATCATAAAAAATAAAAGCTTGTAAAACACGCGGGATCCGATGTTCCGATTTGTGACGCCACAAAATAGGTTATGTTTATGTTCTCGCAGGCTGACAGCTTGGCATTGAGGTGCGACGTTGCCAAACCTGGTGCCACGGCGGTAAATTTAGGGAAAAATAAAATCCAACAGGTAGTTACGTATATTGAACTTTAAAAATTAATTGCGGCAAAACGGGGGCGAAAAAAGATTTAAAAAAATACAGCAAGTATATCTCACCCAATACTATCCGATGAGCAAATAAAAAAAAAGTGGTGTATTAGTCCATTGACCTTTGAAACCAGTGGTACAGGTATTTGGAAAAGATAAAGATGAAATAATTGAAAAGCCTTTACAAATTGAAATTAACCAGAATCAAATATCGACTTCGAAATTATGTCGAAATTTAGGATTAATAATAGATGGTGACATCAGAACATGTCAACCATTGCATATATACTTACCTAGAGTGAGCATAATTATTATGCGAACTTATAGTTGTTGTTTAATTTTGGAGACGTCCACCTATTTCTTGCGAAAAGTTGCAAGAATCGGATTCAACTATAGTGCAGAAGTCTGGTCTTAGACTCATATGGGCAATGTAGATATACGCCGCCGAGAGCCAGTTTTATATAAGCTACAGTAGACACGGTGACTGTCATAGTGAATACAGGGCCGTAGCCGTAGCAGGGCGTTGCCCTGCCTGGCAGAATGTTTGCCCTGCCTGAGTCACAGGACACCTCACAAAGGCCGTAGATAAGGCGCTGCTCCATTGAGAAAAAAACTACGAAAAAAGACATTATGATGATTTTTTAATTTATTAAACTACATTTAAACTGAATTTGTCGTTAACTTTTCTAAAAAAAAAAGCCTGCGGCGCATTTTAGTGAGCAGACACCTCTTAAGTATATAGGTACTCTTTTAATTACCCGCTTAAAAAACAACAATCTTCAATGCCCCACCTTCAAAAAAATTTCAATTTACCCATACCTACCTACTACACGACTGACCAGAAATTTTTTGCAAAAATTGTAGACATAATGTGGCCCTTTAAGAAAATATGATAATTTATAGGGCATTATGAGTACTAACTTTTATTTTTACTTCCACATCACAAAAGGCGGTGTTCAGTGTTGTTATTATGGTATTTTAGGCGCTGCTCCATTGAGAAAAAAAAACTATGAAAAAAGACATTATGATTTTTTAATTTATTATACTTCATTTAAACTGAATTTGTCCTTAACTTTTCTAAAAAAAATTGCCTGCGGTGCATTTTAGTGAGCAGACACCTCTTAAGTATATACTCTTTTAATTACCCGCTTAAAAAACAACAATCTTCAATGCCCCACCTTCAAACAAATTTCAATTTACCCATACCTACCTACTACACGACTGACCAGAAATTTTTTGCAAAAATTGTAGACATAATGTGGCCCTTTAAGAAAATATGATAATTTATAGGGCATTATGAGTACTAACTTTTATTTTTACTTCCTCATCACAAAAGGCGGTGTTCAGTGTTGTTATTATGGTATTTTAGGCGCTGCTCCATTGAGAAAAAAAAACTATGAAAAAAGACATTATGATTTTTTAATTTATTATACTTCATTTAAACTGAATTTGTCCTTAACTTTTCTAAAAAAAAATGCCCGCGGCGCATTTTAGTGAGCAGACACCTCTAAGTACTCTTTTAATTACCCCCTTAAAAAAACAACAATCTTCAATGTCCCACCTTCAAACAAATTTTAATTTACCCATACCTACCTGTTATAAGACTGACCAGAAAATTTTTGCAAAAATTAGAGACATAATGTGGCCCTTTGAGAAAATATATGATAATTTATAGGGCACTATGAGCACTACTTTTATTTTTACTTCCACATCACAAAAGGCGGTGTTCAGTGTTGTTATTAGGATAATTATTATTGCTGTATTTTTGTCAGTTAAAAATCAACAATAAAGTAGAACTTTGATAACCCATTTTTGTCTCCTCTATGAAAGAAAACCGAGTATTCTTGCTTACTGCACAAATGATTATAGGCCCGCATATAATTAGCAAAAAAAAATACCTATATACCATTGACTTAAAATTGTATATTCATATTATATTTGACCTTGAAAATTTCAGGAATTTTCGCCTGCGGCGCAATTTTTAATAACAAAAATTAAATTCAATTTTTTTCCCCTCCCCCCCTCCTCTGCCCACCGACAAAGTAACGCCCTGTAGGTACCTATCCCTCACTTCCCAAATGTGTACTGCCTTGACAGGAAAGTCGTTTGCCCTGCCTGAAGTTTCTGTCTGGCTACGGCCTTGAGTGAATAGTAGATTCTGTAATGAGGTTAGAATGAAAAAAATCGATACGAGTGGAAGATTCCGAACGCGAGCGTTAGCGAGTGTGAGGAACCACGAGTATCGAATTTTTTCATTCTAACCGAGTAACAGACTGTATTTTCTCCACGACCATTCGTGAATGTAATTTCAGGTGGAGTATTATCAAATTTTATATCAAAATCACTCGATTTTTCACTCATTTTATTTAACCTAAAACACGTTCGAAAATACTTATTATATGACGCGCACCCCCAAGCCGCTATTGTTGACAGCGAGGTTGACAGTCTTGAAATCCATGGCACTCTTATGCTGTGTTTAGTTCGATTAGCGTATACGCGACTGAATTTAAGATGCCAACGCCCCGACGGGCACTATGCGAACTAACTATATGGGCCATTGTCACCTCTAGCTTTGGGCACACTTTGGGTTTACACTGCGTTGTTCTTTGTTCTTGTTCATTGTTCTTGTCGTCTTCTATATATTTTGTGGTCGTCTGCATAAAGTTATTTGGTTATTAGCACTGTTATGTGGTTATTAGGTAAAAGTTCCCCCCGACAATCGGCGCCCGCCGATTGTGGGGCGAAAATAGCGGCTGTGCCGGACGTAAACACGGCACAAATCTTTCCAAATTTCGGATTTTCCGCGGGTTTCCGCGAAGTTTCGATGTTGCAAAAAGTGCAAAATAGTGTGGTGATCAGTTTGAGCTGCATATAGTAAAAATTCATCCGGATTATAACCACAAATATCGCCATGAAAAGTGAGGTGTCAAAGGAAATTTGAAAATTCATTTTCTCGGAAACTACGCCCGAGCACCAAAAACTAAGGTCAGATTCGTGTTCAGGGACCCCGAAAATAGGGGGGTAGCCAAAATTTCAAAAAAATCGGGGCAGACATACACCGCGGGAAACTGTACTTACCGGTTATTATAAAGTTTAAACATTATTGTTTATGATTATGTAATTGCAAAGGCAACAGGCAACTAAAATGAATTAAAAGCGGAATTCGAAATAGAGAAATTTGTTGGTTAAATTAAATTGATTCGAAACTTGTTCCATCTCGAAAATGTTTTCAGGAACAAACGAACAAAAAATGTTTAGGTTAGGACCTCGGCGATCGAATCAAGACGGTTTTTCGTCCGAATCTCGCATTAAACTTTGTAATTACACTGCATAACACTTTAGCATGTTCAAATTCCACTTCTGATAACTGTGGGAGGCCTTTTGGGCGTGGTAATCATAATAAAAATCACATTTTACTTGCTTTATTTCATTTTCTAACAAACTCTTCTCTCTTTTTTGTCACAAGCGTGGCGGGAATATTTAAACATTTGAATTCAACTGTTGTTATTTACTACATTATTATAATAGTCAACTTCAGAAAATAAAGCTTTTTTGACTGATTTTGAACAAAACAGAAAACAAAATTATACGTATCAACAAAATGGCATGGCCCATAGACTTAGTTTAGCATTGAGCCTACAGGGGGCGTATTTCTTATATTCAATGGCGTATATCATTCATTGTCTTGTTATGGAATGAAAATAGTATATAAAATAATGCAATGATTTATTATTATTAGTACGAAATATTAGTATCCCTATTATTATATTGTTTATTTATGTGCAATTTGCAATAGATTACAAAAATTATATTAAGATCTTGGAAATACATGCCAAACACTCGAGAAGCAAGTATTTAAGAATAAATCATCTCGCTCTAGAGTGAGAATTTTTAAGTTCTATTATTAAAAATGATTTTAGAATACTTACATTCACGAATGGTCGTGGAGAAAAATAGTTATATTACTCTCAGACTATAACGTATTCTAGCTTACTATAGGATTACCAGGCAGATTGCCTGTTGGAATGTTTAGTTATATGAGTAACTGTTCAACACCTTTTCTCCAAATGTAAGCTTGAATGACGATCCGTCCATCTTTCTTTGATATACCAACCATTGTTTCAGTGATTTAACAAATTTAACCAATCCTATTAACTTATTTTGGGGCTACAAATCATATTAATTGGGACTGAATTTTTGAAGGGAGATGGATAGATCGGGTCTGAGTGAAGTAAGTCTTAAGGATTGTAGTAGTTGTATACTTTGTTATATTTTGCAAATAAACTTAATAATCACTTAAACTTATTATTGATAGCAGAGCATCTTGAAGCCCAGAATCCTCGACTAAAGTTAAAATTGATTTAATTAATATACCTACAAATGTAACCATGCATCACTTACATATTGCTTTGAAGAGATGATGATTGTGACAATTACAGATAAACAATAATTCCTAAATGTACCTATAGTAGATATAACCGGCGGAGGACGAAGACGTGTAAAAAGCAACATAAACCAACCACAACCAACGAACGGGCGACTTTTTAAGGCGCTACGATACCCCCCATTTTCAAGGGTTTCGTAGTTTACATCTCCTACTTGCATTTCTTAATATTTTCACTTTATTTTTTTTTGTGGCTTAGATAAAACTACGAAGAATCGTCGTTGTGTATCACGAACTGTGCAGGACTAATGCGACACTGTGAAAAAAAATGCCAAACATACCCGAAATTCGACTATATTCGGTTAAGAATTTCGAGTATTTCCACCGCTCAAAAATAATTCGAAAGACACAACGACGATTGAGGCATTCGATAACATTATTTTAAGACTACTTTCAAGTCGATACGTTTGTTCGTTTGGCTATGATTTGAAAACTACGAACCCATTGCCCGGCAATAAAATGATCCGTGAATTGGCCATTCGAGCAGGAATTAGACGTACGGAAGATAGGCGGGCGGGCGGGCGTTCGCTGGAACTCGTGGTTCCCCTACTTCCCCCTACTTCCGCGTACCTCACCGGGCTCGGAAACCACGTCAGGGGAACTTTCAATCGATATCAGATGGTTCATTTTTCATTTTATTACTCTCAGTCTCCCTTATTTGTGTTTCGCTTGTTTTGAATGTTAGTATGTTAGCAAATATTTATATTTCCGAGTACCCGAAGAAAATATTTTCTACCGCGACATTATGTATGTCGACTGGCATATAATAATACTCATTATTATTATTCCTCCAGGAATTATAAATAAATAATTATTAATCCATTTAATTTTTAATTGAGTTTTTCGCCACCAAACTGATCGAAGGACAACTTTTTCAAGTTGCCTGGAAAATTCATAAATTCTTAACAGTGAATGAACGAAACTTTAAACGTGTAACTCAAAAAATAACTTCAACAAATTTGTTTTCTGAGCTTTCGGAGAATAAATCTTCCAATCTTCCTCCTTTCTCAAAGATCATGCCACGTCTGAAGTGGCATGATCTTTGAGAAAGGAGGAAGATTTATTCTCCGAAAGCTCAGAAAACAAATTTGTTGAAGTTATTTTTTGAGTTACACGTTTAAAGTTTCGTTCATTCACTGTTAAGAATTTATGAATTTTCCAGGCAACTTGAAAAAGTTGTCCTTCGGATCAGTTTGGTGGCGAAAAACCCGATTAAAAATTAAATGGATCTCACAAATAAATTTTAGAAAATAAATAATTATTATTCACAAAGTACCTACTTTTTGCTTTTGTGTAAAATGGTTTAATCCCTAGGGCATAAAATGGCCTGGTCGTGCAAAAAGAGTAAATTTAAATTCTAGACCAAATTGTGTGCTTGATTTTTACTTTAAAAATGTGATAGGTACAAGTAATAATTTTGCCAAATAAATGGGTCATGTGAAGCATTTTTTGAAAACGAATTCCTATGTAAATCGCTGCATGATAAAAGCTAATTTATATACTTTCCAGAGGGAACGATAATAATTCTGACATCCAGTCAGTTTTAGAAACTTCTTCGTTAGAAGATTGTTCGAAAGTTATTGGAGTTGAAAATCGGGCAAAATAAAAATAGTACATTTTATTGTTCCAGTCTGTCGAATTTATGACATTTTAATACATTTTCTAGGATGTTCGATAATTCAGATTTGTCAGAATAAGGTTCTGAAACTGAACCGCAGTCAGGGCAAGAATACCTATAATGTTTGATAATGATGTCACAACAGTCACATGGAGTGAAACCAATAGGAGTAATTTGTGGGCTTGAGTGCTTTTATTCCCGTAGGTACCTACCTAATATGGTTTCCAGAATTTGAGAGAGGGGTACCTACATATTTTGCATTTTGCACACTTATTCGGATTTAGGTATAAGTAGTACTGCAGGTGCATAGGGTTTGGGAAACAAACTTTCTGGGAAAAACAGGGCTTTGAATGGAACATTTACAAGGGATTAGAAATTAATAGCTCCAATTATCTCACAACTATTACTTTATTTAAAAAGGGAGACCAGTTTCGTAACTCTATAAATTAGTCCTTGAGGATGTAATTTTATAGATTAACGAAACCGTTGTGATATAATATGGCCTATTCACTCTAATCCCTCTAAAGTGAACTCTTACAGTGTAGAAAGTTTTTAGTTAGATTTATTTATTATTACACAAATGTAAAGATGGAATACCTACTAGTTATATAAAACATTTTAAAGAAGTAGACTTTAGACGCACTTTTTTAGTCGTAGCAACACTATTATGCAGAACAATTATCCAATCAAACATTAATAGATGTTCAACTGACCCTAATGTGGTTCAAGAAGAATTCGGTAATCGAATCGTTAATTTAGATTTTATAATTGAGCAATTACAGAAGTTTTTTTATACACGAACCCTTCATAGCATGCACCTTTGCTGATATGAAAAATAATAGTAAAATTGCTTCGACGCCAAAAAGCTATGCAGTGTGTTGCCAACGAAAAGTGAACGCCCTAACTAACTCCCAAAAAATATCATTTTTGCAATAAAGCAAGCAGCCCACCGCCGTTTATAAAATATATATTCGCGCTTCTTCGTCGGCATCGGCGAGACTCGTGTGACCCGTCGGCGGCCGTCGGCGGCGGCCGGCACCCGAGTTATTATTTCATATTATCTACACGTCTACACAGGAAAAAAAGACTGTTGTGATTTTAGTGAGTTCGTGTATATAGTCACTTTTCCATTACCTACTTTAAATATACAAGCAAATCCATGTGGTCCCAACAATATAATCTATACTTTTGACGTAATTGCAGCTGAACCAATAAGTTTAAAATAGTTTGAATTTCCGTTAAGAAGACGTATTGTCACTTCGATACTAAAATTGGCATACTACAATGAAAGCATAACCTCGGTTTTAAATTATCTCATGTTTTATTTAAACAATTAAATTTATTTTATTTGAATAATAATAATTCTCACCCTCAGACTACTCCAAACTATATAAGAGTACCCCAGAAGCAACTGAAAAAACATTATAATTCATTGGATGAACAAATTAACTTAATTGCAACTTTTATATTCATCAATGTAAGTAATCATAGTCCACGAAAATTGTCATTTTTTTATAGAGGTAGAAAAAAAATGATTCTTAACAGGTAGATATTTTCAGGGTTGGTTGTGGGTAGCGTCCTGAGTATAACCCCAAAAAATCACCGTCGAAGTCGTGTTACGAACCCCGCAATAGGAGTGGTTTTGCAAACATTTTTTTGCAAATTTTTTTCTTCTCATGTGTACAATTTTTTTTCTTCTTATGTATACATTATTACGTTCTCTACAACTTTCCCTCATGAAGTTTTTTTTAACTTCAATACTTCACGAGATATAGGTAAAAGATCACCACTATCTAAAGTGCTTTAGAAGGGTAAAAAAAAATTCTTTAAAACAAGCTGATTTTTTCAGGGTTAACTGGGGGTTAACTTAGGAGTGCACACAGTGATCGCAAATTAAAGGTTTTGAATCAACCCTACACTCTATATCGTTCGTAGTCATAATGAACACTGCAAGTGAATGGCTATAATTGATATTAGTACCCACAATTAAGTATTACAAATCCAGCAAAAATTCAGTGACAATAGTTGTAATTTCAGTATAATGAACAGTTAAATGTATCCCTATTCAATTCAACACCATGAAACGTTATGTTGTTCTGACAAAAGAATGTGCTTAGAAAAGAAGTATTATAGAATCAATTCCAGAACACGCTATTTATTGAAATAAAATATTACATTTAAATTATTCATTAGAATTCAATATCAATTGAAATTGAATTGATTATTGTTAGTTACAAAAAAGCTTCTGCTTGAGTTTGAGGAATAATATCTCATATTGAATTAAACAGGGTTTTTTTTACAAAGTTCCAGATTTTTCTCAGTGTAGTACCCACGGCCGGCCTGCCCCTCAATCGTAGCACTATGAAGGGGCAGGCTGGAGTGGGGAGTCGTGGGGACCAGAGGAAGGAAAAGGATAGGCATATCTAATCGAGCGACGTTTGTCCTGAATTGAGTCGGGCACTTCGGGCGGACTTCATAAGTATCGTAGCCTCTTGCAGTTTTCTCAGGAGACCTTATGCTCACATATATTAACTCAAACCGTTGACTCTCAAACATAACGTAATTATTGGATACTGCAGAAAGTTGACGGACGTTAGAATAGTGTAATAAAGAAGTCAACACCGATGGGTATAGTATGTTGTATTTATATTAAAGTATGTAAAACCAGTGCTATGATACACTGATACCTACCTAATAAGTAAATATGACATGCGTGTTAGTTTCTCACTTGTCCCAGAATATAAAAAAGATTTGCTACTACGTAACTCTAGGTACTACCTAATATTGAAACATGTTTTGAACTACCCCGTGGAGCCAAATTTTTATACTGAGCCAGTATTTTATGAATGCAGGTAGGTATTAGCCTATTGGGGTTACAGTTTTTGATAAAATAAAGGCGATGTCACCACGGGGATTTGTTTGTCTTTATCATTAGGTACAATGAAATCCAGATACTTACAAAACAGAAATCATGCGAAGAAGGATGAGGGTAGCTAGTTTAATAATTAATTATTAGTAATTAAATTCACTTTTTTAAGTGACACCCTTCCTAATAATTTATTGCTTCATAAATCACGTTAACGCACAATACAATAATGGAAAAACCGTACAAAACCAGTTGAAGCTGAGTTATCCTACTATTTATTTATATGTCTATAATTTTTAAAAGATAAAATACCTAGATATTTAGTATTGCAGTGGCATTCCATTAAAAAATATCACAACATAAAATGCAAGGTAGGTATAGAGCTAAACTACCTATAGGTAATTATTTGTACATACTTGCATTTTATTTGAGAGTGATCGCTGAGTTCTTTCAAAAAGTTAATTTGAAAATCTAGGTATCAAAGTAAACATATACCTAATATTGTCAGTCATGGCTCCTAAGTCGTCATATTTAGCCGAAATAAGCATTGACTAGTGTCCAGTATATTCCAGCTCTACAAATCACAAATAAGTTCTAGAATACAAAAATGGAGTCTTGTCAGGGCTCAGAGCAGCAAAATGGCGAAGTAAATGGAAAATGCCCCCAAACGAATCTAAAGACAATAAAACTGTAGAGGATTCAAACTTGTCAAAACTCCAATCTAATTTCCTACGTTTTTGAATATATAGGTTTGAAAGCAGTGCAAAATATTTTTACTTAAAATACAAAAAATACAAAAGAAACTATTGTAGGCATTCTTCCTTATAATATTAAAATGTCTGCTATTTTGTCTAAAGTACACCTCTTGAGTTACAAAGGCGGTTTTTGCTCTAACCCGGCACACCCGAGGCAGGCTAAACAAATATATAGGTAACGAAAATACCCTGGAGTTTCGATCCAACCTTTTCCACTCTTGTGATGTTTAATTTCGTTTCAGAAGGGATAATTGGTAATAATAATAATAACAATAATAATGATAATAATAATAATAATACAGTGCATTTTGCATTTAATTTGTCGCATCCAGATATCCACTTGTTCTTGTCGTACGTACTTCTAGAAAAGTGTCGCGTATAATTGCCGTTTGCATTTTTATCCGGTTGAGCTAATTGTAAATCTGATGGAGTTGGCTTGCCAAGAGTTTTCATTTCAACTTTTTCAGACAATGAAAGTCTTAAAAAGTTTCCTTCCAAAATGTCCTGTACGCTATTTTTCATTTTGTTTATACAATAGAATACAAGAACGAGAATACGAGGTCGCGAGGTACGCCCGCGGTCTGGAGGCGGCCAACGCTGACGGCCGCTGACGCGTTCTCTAGAGCAGCCCGCGGTCGACTGGGGCGAGGGAATTCGTCGCCGCCAAATAGCTAGCGCGGCGGCATCAACTCTAGCGCCACTGCGGCCGAAACAGAACTACGCCCGGGCGGTGTCAATGGCGGCTACTCAGGAGGTTAGCCGCAACACCTTGCCCGCCTGTTCAGAGTACAGGGCAGTACAGGCGTTGCCCTAATTTATAAAGAATAGTAAATATAATAGTATAAATAGCGGGGAAGGAACAAGGAACAGGAAAAAAGAAGCAAAATAAAGAATATAGCAGTTGCAGAACTAATTTTTTTCTCCCATTTTCTACTGGGGGAGGCTGTAGCCCCATAGCCCCTATGGACGAGCCGCCACTGGTCATATGGTTATTTCGGAAGATATGTCAAACATAGGTATTCCAGAAAATAGCCATGAGTTAATGGCATATTCCTTAAGAGAAATTATGAAGATTTATTCATGACGCTGTTATGCGAATCTAACTCACTTATAAGCAAATTGATCGCATAAACCTGATTAACCCTTCTATAGATAAGCTAACTTTGGGGTGGTATGGCCCTAAGTGTAAGTGACGTATTTTGAAATACATAATAATATGTGCTATCTTCTAAAGTAAAAATGAAACATTTGAAATTAAAGTGATTATCCCAAACTAAAAATAATATCTTCTCGAATGAAGCTGAGATTACTAAGTAAAATGACGTTCTATTTTTAAATACCTGCTTTCTTTCTTACTTCTACCTGATGAAGACAATAATCATAAGTTAACGTTAGCCGGTGGACTAGATTTTCCATTTTATTGCTTTCATTTCTTTGTAATTTTTTCTTCCAGTTGAAGCAGATGTAACTGCTGACAAGATATCACTAACAACATAAGAACTTCTAAAATAAACAAAAAAAATATTTTCACATTAGCGAACTTAGTTTTAGTCAGTCAGTTAATGCAAATGAGTAATAGAAAACTCTCACTTCAGATGACATCTAAAAGTCGGTACCTATACCATTATTATTTAAAAATTCTTGAATTCTGTATGGTCTACTAAGGAATCCATTTCTCTGAACACCTTAATATTGCCTTCTGGAAACCACGTGACCGATGTTGTTTCGCTTTACAGAGAAGTGCCTGTCGCTGGAGCGACCCACTGGCGGCGGCAAGGGGAAGAAGATGCGCAAACCTCGCACTATATACTCCAGTTTGCAACTGCAGCAACTCAACCGGCGCTTCCAGCGCACGCAGTACCTGGCGTTACCCGAACGTGCAGAACTCGCTGCCAGTTTAGGACTCACGCAGACTCAGGTTGGTCATCCAGTTGTATTTTGTTTTTGTTATTCACTTTAAATAAACCGTGCCTATCTAACGATAGTCAGCAGAAGGCAACCGGCTAACATTAGTGAAGACAAAAAGTTATCAGCTTTTGTTGTGCGATTTAACTAAAATTGTACCTACTTATTTTTGGTCTAGAATTAAGTAAACATTCGAGTATTTGTTTCCTCATATCAGTCACCATCATGTGATTTCATACTCGTTTTTTTTATAAAGATGAATATTTTAAAAAATATAGAAAAACATGGTCTCTTGCGATGTGTCTAGACAATATTTATTTAAATCAAACTTGTATTGTGTCGGAAGTGTCATAAAAATAGTTAGCGTCGAAAAAATTTGTAGTGACTAGGTACTATTAAATTCAGAGGGTACAACAGTCCTACGCATAATTAAGACTGACTCTAAGTCAAATTTACCTACATATTTAATATTTGTATACCCGTGAAAGTTTTACTTGAGTTTGTGGTGTTTTTCTGTAAAATATCTCTATTTTTGCAGAGCAAAAGCAATTTAGTTTAGTGTAATATGTTGTACAAATGCCTTGAGCAGCAGTTTGTGTATACTAGCGTTATAGATTATTTAAGAAATATTGTAAGCAAAACAGGGAGCTTATAGAGCTTCTTGGGAGTTATAAATTTGTAAACAGTATACCGTAACTCGGCAATATGAATCCTAGGAGAAGTGGATAAAAATTCTAATTGAAATCGGAAACGTGACGGTGCTAATTATTAAATAATGGATCCTCCAGTGGCGCATAATGTATTATGTTCCTCCCATTTTACGCATTTAATTCAATTTTATATTTATTCCCTTCCCCTACGTTATTCCATAAAATACGCTTAATCGATAGCGGCCTAGGGTCGGGTGGGGGGCTGCCGCGAAACTAAATTATTAATCGTAAAACATGACAAACTCCACATTTCTCCTTTGTATTTTGTGCTTTTCTATTTTTAACCCGTTTTTCATTATTTGACCAGGGGTTGCGGGGGCAATATAGAACCACGTTAGGCTGCTTTCTTTTGGACCGAATAAATGCTAAGTAATAATATTTTTTATTCCATTTCTTATATCCTGCGACCCGTGATAGTAATTAAAAAGTTATTATAAGTTAGAAGTATAGAGTATCTACCTACTACTCCCAATAATGTTTGTAAATATTTCTATTTTAATAAAATACTGCTACTTTTTGTGATAAATATCACAAACACTATGTACCGGCTATTAAATTTAGCTTTCCGAGTACGTCACCCGTCTCAGCTTTAATAATTGATTACAATTAATATCCAAATATGCAAAGGTACAGAATGCTTAGTGACTTCGAAAAAGGAAAGCATTAGTAGTGCTCGTGAGAACTAGGTTAATCTATCGTGATTTCTTTTTTCGTCAAAGTCAATTTTTCGATTAGCCGCCTGTGGCCTACCTCAAAACGCAACACGTAATAAGTAATTCTGGTCTCCCATAATTTATTTACCAAAATATTGTCAGCTCTTAATAAAAGCACCGCCGTACACCGCCTTAGTTTACGTGCAATTGATTAGTTGTCCAATTAGACGGGCAACACCGGAATTGTCATATAGTACAAGATAGGTAATTTTTCCAGGCATAGGTCGCCTGAGACGGAAGGAAGAACATTCACTGTTATCAGATGGTACCTATAAATTCAAGAATTAGATTTAGGTTCGTTAGCTTCCCTCGTATGCACAAAACAACTTTTTATGCTCGCACCTATTATATACAGGATGATTTTTTTAGGTCTACCACCACGATTTTCTCGCTTATTTTGCGCCCTACGAAAAAAGCGTAAGAAACAAAAATGTTGCAATTTTGGACAGCTAAGTGGTGCTGCAAAAGAAATCGGCATCCATGGCCAACTTGTCGCGCAATATTTAAAAAAACTCAAATTGAGCAAAACTATTAATAGCCGTGGAATGTTTTTTAAGAGACAGAAGAAAATTTTTATAATGAAAATTGATGGCACTGAGAAGCTTTATCCATCCACGTAGTCAGATAGTTTCAGCAAATGACACAGGGTCTTCGGCTCTGTGCTTTATTAAAAGCTTAGGTGACTTTGGCTTCTATTAGAGTAGGGTCATCCACAAAAGATTAGATAGCTCGAAGTGAAGAAAGGCCATGAGGGCCAAACTACCCCAAGTAAATCTCTAATCTACATATAATATATAGGGTTTCGGTTCTTTTCTTCATTTGCGGCTGTTGTTGCGCCTTTGAATTTCCGAATTCTGATGTAGTAGTTTTTCAAATAGTATAACTTTAAAACATACATAGTTAGTTCTAACAATTCATATTTGTTATATATGGATATGTAGACGAAACATGCAATTTCATTTTGTAACCTTTCGTTTTTCATTACATTTAAGTAGAAACACAATAATATAGAAGCAACAATAAACAATAATTAACACCATGCAAAGTAAAAAGATGACTAGATATTATGCAATTTCATGCTGGTAATTATTTTTTAATCATATAATTTTATGTATCCAATTGAAGGTAGTAGAATAGAACACCATTTTTTCTTGCCATGCGCACGTTTTAACTATATGGTTAGGATACGCTGTTCCTCTATAGTCATTACTTGTCCTTTTAATCTGTGGCAAAGAAAATAGTTCAATTATGTCTTTTCCGAGGATTGGTCTAATGTGTTTGCTAAAGAATTCAAGGGCTCCAAATTAATGACTTCAACGACAATATGGAACTATTGTCGTTCTGGCTAAAACGTCGCCGCGGGCAGAGTAAAATTGCAAATTCTTCTACGAATTCTGTAGATGGATACTGCATGCACCATATTTGGGGACGTGATTTCAAGGTTTTGCTTCTTCTCTACATTAGTTTAAAAATACCTATTTTATAGATCTTATCTGACATAAAAATTTCATGTCTAAGATACTAGCAAGAAATTAATTTTAGAAAAGCCTAAAGTGAGCTTTACGTATAGTGGCTATAAAATAGGCAGTATAACAGTTTTATTACTATTAGCGTTATATAAAAAATGATTAATACTTTTCTAACCTGTATGCATGGAGAGTTGACGCATTTGATGGCGCTGTAATAAATCGAGTACAATAAAATACGGCCTTTAAAAATGATAATAAATATTATTCGCTTCTAGCTTGCGAAACACAGACATTTCACTCCGGGTTAATTACCTTCTAGTAGAACGTTACTATCTCCCTGAAGCGAAGACTATGGGGATATACTAACGTCGAGAAGCCTATGTTTTTATGTTACAATGACAACTAGAAATACGTGAAATATCAACCCACCATTAAAACTTTGCATTTAGGGACCGATATGCGATTACAAAAGCGTCACCCATAGGGGTGGCAAATATACTATTCATCCAAATTTGGCAAATACATAGTCTGCTTACTCTGGTTCAATGTTGTTATCGAAGGAATTGTTGTTTTTCGCGGTTTTGTGACGGACTTATTTTTTTTTGTTTATAGCTGTGTTCTTGTTTATACACAAACAACAAATAGCTACTTCACCAAGGCTTTAGTTCGTGGTTATTGTGATCTGTCAATCAGTATTATTTGTTGCACTTTGCAGTCTGCAATAATTTCTATAAAGTTTCTATAAAGGTACGCTTTGGCAACATTGCCATATTATATTAAATTTTAATCACCCTGCATATTTTAAAGGGTGATCAAAAGTAACTAAAGTAAATTATAAAAATGCAACTTGTTGATTTCTAATTTCAGCCATTCAGTACCCATTTTCGGATTCAGCTGATGTTTAAAATAGAAAAGAAAGCCGATTCACTTTAACAGATCGAAAACAAAATGCATTCATGTATTTTCATGTAACTATATATAGGACCCTCTCGATATCTGCTGAGACTAGCAATGCGTGGCCACATTATGATTCTTTCCAACAATGAGTTGATTAACCGAAGAAAACAGAATACCAATACTGTATCTTAAGATATTATTCTAGATTAGTAAAAAGCAAAAAATAAAATAATAACTCGAATCGAATTAATAATTGTCTGCATGAAATTTAAAATTGTGTTTCTCTGGGTAGGCCATGCATGTTTTGACGGGCATCACTAATGCTCTTATTCTCCTGTGTTAAATAAGTGCCTCTTGGTCTACTGTATTTTAACCCATGCTAGTAGTCGCATTAATGACTACAAGAGCAGTAGCAGGTTATTAATAAATGGATGGGATCCACAGCATTCATTTGTTTTCAATTTCCGTTTTTTAGAATATCTTTTGTTGTATATTTACACCAATAAGGTTTAATTTCACAATGAATGGAACATAATTTTTATAAACCTGAGAGTACCGTTAGCCTTATAGCTCCACACAAAGGCTGGTCATTAATCAAAATGTAACGTGATTTGTGCTGCCACTTGTTTCATCTTCCTCCCGTTTCGTCTTTTTCCATCCATGATAATTGTAATTATTTATTTTGAGTTTGTTCGCTTATCTCGCCAAGAAGCGATTTGATTAGAAGAGTGGCAACTGTTGATAGCATTTTTTATATTGTGGGAAGAAGAAAAAGCCACTTCTATTATTGCGTTTTGTGGTATATACTCTCCCAGTTTACCATCTCGCTCGAGGTATTGCAAGCCTTATTTAGGAATATTCTTAGAATCCCTGTTTCTCGAAACATCATTATTTTATTGTTTCCTTAGGTAATAGCTTACGAGTTGATAAATAGTAAACTTTAGATTCTATTCCATAACGAGTCTTGGCAAAAAGTTTACGATTTTGTTACCTAGGAAGTGTTACAAATCCAATTTAGCGTCAACGGTCGTTCATGTTCACAAATAATTAACGGAGAGCAAGCTCATTTGGTCTAGGAATATTTCAATCGATGTCGGTGCGATGGTGGGAAACTCGCTAAGTTGGTAACATGATTAACTAGAAGGCGGACAAAACCTTGTAATGGTTTTATACATCTTCTCATTAATTTTAGTTAATTTGATTTTCAATTGATCTTGTAATAGTTGCCCGGCCCAGTAAAACTTTTATAATGTTCAGTAACGTGCCATCAGATTTACAGGCAAATAAAATGCTTTGAGTAACCCGTCGCAAAACACCACACGCCTGTTTAATAAAATAATAAAAGAACAACTCATTCGCGTCAAAATTTCAAAGTCATATTATAAAGACTCAAAAATAGGCATTAGGATAATAAATCAGCTTATAAATTATTCACTAATGCCTGCATACATTTTATGCATACATGCAACGTGTCGATCTTTTAGCTATTAACGATTAATTTCCTAGAAACAAGTCGGCAGTCTTTATGCCGCTTTTTTTTATGAACTATTACATCAAGCCTTAAAGGAAACTATTCTGTAAATGCAATTGCAAAAATAATAAAGAAAAATTATATGCCAGTGATAAAGATTGATTAGTATGTGGCCAATATTGAAATCCATTATCTATATCAACTACTTTATACCTACGAAGTGTAATAATTTATTGTTCTCTGAAAATTTTAGACTTTTAATAGTAGAAATAGATTTTTTAAAATTCCAGATTTCTGTTACCAACTGTTTATTAAATTGAGTTACAGATACTATTTTTTAGAAGTGGATATATTATAGCAATTTGACTCTATATTTTTAATACTGACGTGTTCCTTATTTATAGTGAAATCAGATATCTTGAAAACTCTTCGAGAAATAAGGAAATGATCTAAAATAGTGTTAAATTGAAAATTTCGCAGCACCATTTCCTAACCATTCAGATGTTTTTTTTATTGAATCGTTACAATGGCAGTGGAAAAAGACACATCGGTGCCAAATTTCAGTTCAGCAGCTTGATTACTTTGGGGGATGTAGCCATAATTCAGAACTTTAGTGCCTTGTACCTATTTGGAATTATATTTTAGAGAGAGTTGTCGGATTTTGTTGCATTAATTACGGGTATACCTACAATATGCCCACCTATGGAGTTCACAAGAGGAGCATATTTTCTATTATTGATTTTGTGACGAAAAATACTTATCTTTATAAAAAATTATGCTTGTAGAGAAAATAAGATTGCCATTATAAAAATCTTAGATCAGATATACAGGGTGTTAATAAATGAAGAAATAGTGAAATTGTTTGAACAAAGAACTACCTACCATATTATTTATTGTCTTAGACAAAATGTTTATAAAAGGAAGTTGTTTATAATCTAAAATAAAGCCTCAATACAAAATAGGATACCTTATAAGTCGAATTTATGAAAATTGATGGAGAAATATATAATGTAGATAATACCTACATATTATGTAAAAATCGTAAAAATTGTTAGGTAGGTATTTCATTTTTACAGTTTGTTTAACAAGACTGATGTGCATGTTTATAAAAACATAAAATTCAAAATTCACGTTTCAAATGTTGTATTAAGGCTTTTATAAGCATTTTGTATAAAATAATAAATAATGGTACTTCTATCTAAATTTCATGTTTTCTTAATTTATTAACACCGTGAACCTCTGTACCGTGTACCCAATATTTCTATATGGTAATAAGTATTATTTTCTCGACAAACCAATTTTTTTATAAGGAGTGAATTTTTATGGTAAAGTCAATAATAAGTCAATAATAATAATAAATTTTTCACTACTTTTTCAGTAAGTCATAAACAAGGACAATTCAGATCAGGAAATAACCTTAGGTGTTTATTTTGTTTATATTTGTTATAACTCTTGCAGGATGGCAATATTTCGGCTTGTGCCAATTGTACTATAGTTTCTGGGCGGCGGTGGATCCTATCGGGGTGAATGGTGAGTACGTGCTCAGACTGATTAATACGTCAGTACAAATGGTGACTACTGGAAAATTGCATATTTTGCTCATGAAAAATTATAAGCAAATATAATAAAATGCATCTTCGTCGTTTAATAACGATAATTATCGGAATTTATTATTATATTTTTGCGGGTAACATGTAATTTGGCCCTGGCGGAATATATATCTGATTGAGGCGGCGTCCGCCCATGCGGATTTCTCCGGTACGGCCGGAGCTGCCCGACTATAAACTTGATTTGTTGCAATTAAAAAGTCATAAAAGTGTTTGTCTTTTTAGGTACTATCACTAAGGTAATAAAACTTGTTTTATCTACGTTTTTTGCGCTTCCCGCCTAAGCGGATTTACCGTCTTGCCCAAGAAACGTAAAGTATAACATGAAATACAATATCCTTATCTCTTTCGGTTCGCTTGTTCGCTTCTTGTAATCCTGCACCGACGGCGATTCTCAGTCTGCTTCTTCTTCTGTCGGTTTCCGAAAATTTCTGCCGTCTATTTATCCATCGCCGACTGCCGATGCATTGGTTTGACAAAAAAATGAAGATTGATTAGACCTAAGGCTGTAACAGTTTTTGAGATATTGCCTATACAGGGTGTAACTGAACTGATGGACAAAAATGAAACCACGTATTCTTGGAGTCAAAATAAGGGCACTTCTTCATATATTTTTTTCTCCTACGGGTCATAGTTTTTTTTATACGGAGCGTAGAAGTTTGGAGAAAAGTTCACATATTTCTTAGTATCTCTGGAAGTATACGAGATATTTCCTTCAAACTTGGCGTGTCTTCTTAATTATTTTCAAAGATCGGCAACTCTGCAATGAACAATAGTGACTTTAAGAATAAATCTAGCAATCTGTGGATGTCAATTAAACTTTATTTAACAAAATACAAAAGCAAAAACGACAATAAAAGAAACGTGATGCTATTAGAAAATTAAATTATTATATGTTCGAAATGAACGCCGTCTCTTTCAATACACGCAACTATGCGTTTCCGCATGTTTATTATTGCCATTGGCAAGTCCATAGCAAAAATGTATATCAGTGAAGTCTTCGAATGAAAATATCATTTTTCAAAATATTGATACTAAAGTGCAAAGTTGGCTGCCGAATGATTGAAATAATGCCAAGTTTAATTGACATCCATATATTGTTAGATTTATCCTTAAAATGACTTGTTTATTGTAGCATTGTCATTCAAAACAAATTTAAAAAATGCGATTATACAGGGTTATCATATTTTTCTGAACTAATTAATTTTAATAACACCCTGTATCTCCGCAACGGGGGGCCTCAGAAGCTTCATATTAAGCTTACATTTGACAGCTCATCCGCTTATGTGACACGCCAAGTTTGAAGAAAATATATCGTATATTTCTAGAGATACTAAGAAAGATGTTTATTTTTCTCTAAATTTCTACGCTCTGTATAAAAAAAACTATGGCCCGTAGGAGAAAAAAATATATATGAAGAAGTGCCCTTATCTTGACTCCATGGTTTCATTTTTGAGCATCAGTTCAGTTACACCCTGAATATTATAGATCCCTATCAAAACAAATTATCGTAAAATAAAAGTTTGCAGTACAGTTTGTCTAGTTGTGATGACAACGATAAAACGAAGACTGAAGCTTACTTCAAAAAATTAATTTTCCAATTTAGTGTCGACACATGGACATAAAATCGATTTTATGCTGTAATTATGTTTCGAGACTCTGGAAAAGTATAGCTTTTTTCTTATAATTAGAATAATTTAGAAACAGAACATCTTGCAAACATCTTAGTCACTAAAATCTTTTAAAGATTTGCATACCTATATAATTTAGTAAGCCCTTATGTTCAATAAAGTTTATTGTAGCTAACTCATTCACAATTTCAATAGTTCCTAGTTCCACCCATTTTCCAGTAAATACAGACTTGAAGATAAAACTTACAAAAATATGAACACCACATCTCTTTTTACCTCTTGTTAGCATCATGGAGCATTGATAATTCATTAAATTTACCCGGGTCTTCCCATGCTTTCTTTCTGTTCTAAATCTAATTACTACTTCAATTGGATTTGCAATTATTTTAGTTGGTAAAACCTGTTGCTATTGCGTCAAAGTGAAGACGAATCGCCACTTCTAAATAAAGGCAGTGTAAACTTATAAGTGGCACACTCAACATATCGCGTCTGTTTTTTGACAGAAAAACTCGGTGGCGGGTGCGATCGATAGACTTTTCTGAGCAGCCTTCTTTTGTCATAATGAAAGTTGCTGTCCATATCCTACAAAAACTATATGGCCCAAAATCTAAAATATATTAAAAAATTTAAAGCGCTGTAACTTTTTTATTTTTTGACATACGGAAAAAAGTTTAACATGAAAATTGTTTGCAAGAAATGGCAAAGTGTACGTGTGACTTTAGTTTTGTTGTATGGATTACCTTAAAATTTGGACCCCCTTAGGCTTGGAAATTAAATTATTTGCAAAAATCGTTAATTAGGTATGTGTATTTTGTAAAGCAAAATGTCCCATTCAGTTTTATGTGTCGCACCTGCATGTTTTTTTTCTGTATTTACAACAAAAATATATGATAAAATATTGGCAATATTTGTGATTGACATGATAAGATCTAGTTACCCATGGAAAAATGATGGCGCTATGACGTTAATGACATCCCAATGTAATTTTTCATATGAGATTACCTAAAGAGAAAAGTTTACTCAACAGCTCCACAAAATTTGAAATATTAATAATGAAAACACCTGAAGTAAGCAGCAGTTGAAATGCTGAAGCTGAAAAGATGAAATGTTGAAGAATGTGATGCTGTTTGTTGTGAAAAGTATGTGTACCTAAATACTAGGAGTTCACTGAGCATTTATTGTACACAATACACAATATTTTTGTTATTGTCTTTTTTTAATATTAGCTATGGAATTAGATACCTGCTAAATGTTACGTTAAATTGAAAATATTATGTCTACCAGTTTTTAATATTCGGACACTTCTTGTAAACAATTTTTATGTTAAACCTTTTTGTGTACCTACTTCTAGTTTCAGGGGTTTAAAAATATTTTTTTAACCATAGTTCTCGTAGGTGGCCATGGACACCAACTTATATAAGCCACCCTGTATATGGGACTAGATATTTCGTAGTCAGCATCCAGTGATTCATGAAGCTACTTTTTATATTTGAATTGTTCGACGCGGGTAGACTAGGTCAGGCCTTTCCCATAATTTGGTCTACAGTAGTTTCGCATATTGGAAGATACTTTGATGAGTGATCAACGAGTTGGTTTTCGTAATATTTCCTTTTCATTTGTTTGCTTTGGCATTAGATAGTGTGTATTAGTTGTTGTTGTGTAATATGACTATGCTACAATATCAGCTTGATGTTATGTGGCATCGACGATGGCACCACTGGTTAGATTCCATCATATCCAGGTGTACATTACTATGCAATAATAACCAACATTTTGATTTTAAGTACTTGAGCAGGGGTATGACTGCTTAATTAAACCAGATGGAAGATAAATATTCAAAGAAATTTAGAAAAGAAAAGTTAGTCCCTTTATGAGACTAAATCTGAGATTAAATCTGGTGATATCGCATCCAATATCTCTGTTTTCTCATATCAAGTCCATAAAGGCAGCTATAGCCCTTCACGAACTACTCAAGTCGAAACAGTACCTAGCTATTTTAACCGTGTTACTTGCACTTGAAGGTAAGAGAACCCACCAGCAGTGGCATCTAGGAACAAGCTGATAGTACCAGAGCCGAAGCACACACAAAATTAATTATAGTAAACTCCAACGGGTAGATTGGCCATTCACCACTGAATCTTCCAAATTTGTGGAAATCAACAAGGATCAGGCATGGAGCCCTAACCTTGCGAAACTTGCATATTCTAGCCAATAGAAGAATAGAAGGAATATATTTTCTCCGATGACGACGTCCATAAAACGTCGCGAACTATTGGGTCTGCATGTTTTTCTGCCTTCCTTTCACCTTGGCTCAATTCAGGGAGAGACCGCATGCATACATGTCTTTATAGAAAAACACCGCTGAAGGCTAAGAGCGCTGGGCAAAATGTAGATTGTCTGTAGCCTTATCTGTGTGATTTACCAATTGTCCCCACACTCACTGGGATTATTACGGTTTTCTAGGGTTTGTTTTTCGTAGTGTTTGAGCGAATGCTATTGTAGTTATATCGGAAAAGTCGACTCCATCTGCAAATGGCAATGAAGACGAAATAATAGTAATTACCACACCTTCTCCGCACAGGCATTTGGTTGCTTCTATGGGGTATTGGGGTATTGTGCTAGTGAGAATTAGTATTATATTTATTTACAAAAAGAAAAGTTGGTAGATGTATGGGTCTAATTATTTAGTTATCGTACCAACCTCAAAGATCAAATGGTTGTACTAGTTTTTCGGATTTGATTTCTTCGAGGCGGTATAGACTAAAACAGCTGGGTTTCCCCGTTTCCTGGGTCACTTCTTTTAAGTTGTTTGTTATGTGATTGATTTAATACTTAGCTACCTGTGGGAATTTTCTATTCCTAGTTTGGTGTGTTTCAGCGTTTGATGATATAGATGTAGATTTAGTGTGGTTTCTTACCTCTTATTATATGAGTTGGGTTAACTGAAATTGTATCTTCTAGTCCTATCAGCTTTAGCTACCACAATATCGGTTTAGCGTAACTAGGGCGTAACAGTCATTTGTCATACCTATTGGCAGGCGCTGATTTCTCAAAAATATTAGCTTTCTACAAAAATGATAACTCGGTCATCTATACAACACCAACAACTATCCGCGGAGGAAGTGCGCCTTCCTCTGCACCCCTTGAGTCCCAAATTGGATTAGTCCGTCGTCTGCGTTCCCCAATTAGTCGGAAATTAGTTGCGACTATCGTTTTCACAGGGCGTGTGTGCCGACCGGCGGGGCACCGCCGTCCTCGGGGACGCGTTTGCATCCGCAAATTAGATCGGACGCCGCTGATAACGATTCGAAGAGTTTAATTTATTATGAGGGGGCTCGGCCGCGCGGAGGTCTCCGGGCTAGAGATGCGGCGCATGGGCGGTAGCGTCCTTATCGACGGATTCGATCCGGCGGCTTCGACACAAGGCACCTCAGATTTCAGAGCCGTTTCGATGGTATATACGACCCAAAGCCCTATTTTTCCAATGGGCTGGTACGACTAACATTTTAAAATTGGATTGATGATTGCAATTGCAAACTAGTCACCTAGCCCATGTCCAAGATAAATGCTCAGAATCGTAGAAATTTTAAAACAACTTAAATATTTAACGTAGTAGTGATCTTCTTTACGGACATGCGTTAAGAAGCTTCAGGGACTTTCTGATTCGATACCATAACCTCAATTTATTCTAGTATGTAAAAAATATGCATTTTATTTTTTATCACTTTAATAAATTATTAATAATTAAAAAATAGTTCATTCCTAAATATCCTGTAGTTCATACAGTATACAGTTTCTTGATAATAATATTGTCTGCATATAGGTAGGTATAAATATTTCTATAAAATCGATTATTTGGAAGTCAAACTGTCACCACAAAAGGACGGTTGATTTTAAATTATTCTTCTTGTTGTTCGATTTTTCTTCGGTTTCAACCTCATTTAGTCATATTATTTGTGTTCAACGCCATATTTTAAGAACAAAATTAGTAGTGCCTTAAAATTTCGGATTCTATTTTATTTGAAAACTGGTATGAACTAAAATAAAAAATGAAATATGCCAGGGGAATCTATTAAACCTCTACTCGTACTATCTGCCTGTTTTTTTACATAATATGACCAGACTATCCCATTGGACTCGCCTTTCAAAAGATTTTATCACATTTATTAATGTGGAAGTATCTTCCTTGCATCTCCAGACTAGCTCATTAAAGAATCATTTGAAGATTTGGGCAGTTTAGCAAGATTGTCACGATAGTATACCCACGGTGTTCCAAAAACTATGAGAACCATCTGAAAAACTGACAGATCTCACACTTGCACACTACCCGCCTTTTAACCCATCTATGGACTTACCTACTGACTGGCAGGCTTCTGTAAATTTCCGGCTAGTAAGTTTATAATTTCTGCAGCGGTTTTTATATACCTACTAGATTTTTATCGCTCTTGAATTTAAAAAATTCAGCTCTTTGAGATGGCACAGGGAAAAACAACCTGTATATTTTTTATTGGTTCTTCGACCACCAATACTTTGTGTGGTCCTGCTGACCATTCAACCGTTTTGAGGTAATTCCATGGCACACTTCTTGACTCTACAGAAGAATTGAACCTCATGTATATTTTTGTAAAGTGAAGATCCCATTGGCAGACCGTCCTTTTGGATGTAGAAATTATCTTTCAAATTGAAAATATGAGTTGTGTAGGCAGAATCCCAGAAAACCGAACACCCCGAAAACCGAACATGCCTCTTAGACCAATAACGAGTTCCAGAAACTTACCGACAAGTGAACTATCCAAATATCTAGTTCGGATCATTGAACCGCTGCAAGGGAACACAACGTCTTTTGTCATAAACTCTGCATACTTCGTGGAAATTGTCAACTCTATCCAACTTAGATCAGATGCCCGCTTCGTAAGTTTCAACGTCGAAAGCCTATACACCAACGTGCCGTTGGAAGAATCACTCCGCATAGTAGAAGAAAAGCTAAGAATTGACCAGGCATTGCCGGAAAGAACCAACCTACCTCTGGAAGGAATCATGGAAATAGGTTTTCTCTTAAAATAAAAATGGTTACTCTATGATCTTAAAATAGTCTGAGTAAGACCACCGACCACTGCTGCACATATTATCCAGAAAAGTTGTCAGTAGAATTTATACCCCCTTCTTCATATTTTATGTTTAGGAAAAACTTGAATATCATCATTATATAGGTGTCCCAGGGAGTCCCGGGAGGAAACGGACATACCTATTGCTACGGCTAGGGACAGCTCAGGTTAATCGAAAATAGCTGTTAAAAACCATCAGTAATCCTTTTTTAAAGGCGTGCAGGGTGATTTATCAATTTTGACCAATATTTTCGCAGGCAATAAAAACTATTGGACGGCTTGTTAGATTCTTATATTTTAGGGGTTTATTACACTAGTAATGGTCAATGTACGTATACGTAAAATAAAAATTCAAAAATTCCAGAGCCGGATTTAGCACATTTAATTTTTTGGGCTCCTTAAGAAAAGTTCACCCTCTATTCCATTTTTTGACAATCGAATAAGGTGATATAAAACTACATACCATAGTGTTGAATGCCACGTATTTGATTTTTTTGCCACACTTTCAACAGGCATCGAATAAATTATCAAATTTGACCTAAGCAATACCATAGTCATAATTTGCTGAAGAAATACAGAGTTACAGGGTGTTAAATTTCACAGAAAAAGAAAGATATTTAAGATAAGAAAAATAAAGAAAATAGTTACCTAATTACAAGGACACTAATATTTTTGATAGTTCGTCTTTCGAGAGAATGAGAGACCTCGAGAGACACGATAATTCTCGACGAGAGAAACGTGTTCTCTAGTATCGTCCTGACGAGAGAAAATTGTCCTCTCGTCTCGACGAGACGAGACGAGATGAGAAACGAGGATCTCTCGTCTCGTCGGCATCACTAATTTCAATGCAAACGGTTGGTTTAATACTTATGAAAGAAGATGAGTAAACTTTTGTTGCAAAATGAAAATATCTACTAAAATTATGGACCTGGAAGGCCAAAAAGATAACCTCAAAAATGTTACGAGTAAAAACAAGATCCAAAAGGAGCGCAAGTGTAGAAATATATAAATATATGTAGAATATAAATATATATTGAAATTGACATTTCAATGGTGGTCGATAAGAATTTTATTTTTATCTTTTGAAGCTCTATATGCTAAGGAAGTTATACCAGGTTTTTCTGAAACACCCGTATATTATCTTTTCTTCCATGCTCTGTGAGGACGGACATAAATTTTAACCTGGTTTATTATTTATACAGGGCAACGCCGACCATAGGTATATAATTTGTAATAGGGGTGCCACCTGTCCTAATTTCACACAGACATCTTGGAAATAAAAAACTGTGCTGCGTTGCAGAGCCTTGAAATGCTATAAAATATAGGTGTTGCTTTTTTATCTAGCAGGTGCTTTGCGATAAACTTCACAAAATTTTATTCGTTTTAAATAAGGTGATGTCTTAACTGGACTTATAACTGAGTTTCAAGGATTTTAGGGAAGCTCAAATTAAGTCCATTATCTAACTCGAATTTCGAGCTTTGAGCTCGCGAATTCGAGGCGATTTTTTTTTTTCATATTTCTGAATCATTTAACTGTGGTAATCCAACAAAACAAACCCGAATCTTCTACATTTAAAGATAAAAAGTTGCGCACTTGTTCTGAGAAAATCTAGGTGCCATGAACAAATTTTGTAGTCCCTTTTTTCTTCTTCCTGTCTGCTTATAATGAAAACAAACGACACCCTTTATCGGCTGTTTAAAGATTATCGAAGTTATGTCGCTGCGTAAATTTCCCACTTGTTTCCACCATCACATTTATCATAAAGGGGCACCCAGCAGTACGCATTCACAGTTTGAAAGTTGTCCATAACTTGATGAGAGAAAAATAATGCCCTCTCTACAACAGTTGCCCTCGCTTACAGTCGGGAACAAGAGTGAAGACACTCTAAAGATTAAAAGGCGCCCTTTAGTCCCTTGGTACATCATGTACCTACTTAATATTTAATCAACCAGGGACTGGACCCAATGGTCATATTTCGACTTTTCGATTTTTTGTTTTTCACAAGTTTTTCATTTTTCTTGGGATACTGTGTGCATGCTTGCATTAAAATATCTATACCTATACATAGTATAAACGTAAGAAAAATCAATTTCGTGGTCACTCAATTGAAAAAAAAAACTAAAATATCGTATGAACGTAGGAACGTATGATATCTATAGCAAATAGGAAGATCTATAACTATACAATTTCTAAAGCAATGTTTTCAACAGGTATAAAAAAATTCCTAAAGGAGTTTGTACTTGTGTATAACTAGGGGTAAAATGTTAACACTATAGGTGTAATGTGTTTATGGGTGACCATTCGAAAGTACATAACGTCTCTGCATCGGATAGGTTGGTAATCACAGGGTTCCAATAGTATATTGTGTAGTAAGTTAAGCAATGAGGCATATTGCATGTGAGTGCACACGTTGTGGCACGAGGCGAAGCCGAGTTCTTTGAAGTGCACGTGCACGCATAATATGCATTGCCTAACGTGTTGAACAATAGTTTGTGCGGGCTTGGATAATACCACAGATAACTCAACCATAATACTCGAAAAAAATGAAATTTGAAAACGTTCATGCCTACATGAAAAATTTATAATGGGCAAGCACTCAAAATTAAGATTTTTCTGGTAACTATTTTTACACTCGTTAATCATACATTCTTATTGTTCATGCCTACATTGCTTTTGCTTTTCTTGACATTACTTACTACAGCGATGTCAAATTGTACAGCTAACGAAAAGTAGCTAACATTGCGCACAAAAGTCTTTAAAATAATATACCAATTGAGCAAGGGACGAACGACATTCGATATCGTTCGAATTTTGAATGGTCGGCTCGCGTCGTATCGAAATCCTCCGAGTCTGCCAGCGGTTCCCAGTATCGAATGGAGCGGCCGTGCCCCAAGGGCGAGGACCCTCGTCGAGGGCGCGCGGGGCGCTGCTCGTGGCAACGCGCCGCACTAATTATAGGGAACTGAAAACCTTTGACATCTGACCTGATCCACTAACGAGCCAACGGCAGGCGTTCTGTTACCCGACGGAACAGCGCGCCGCCCGCGTGCGTGAGCGGCCGTTTTTTCCCGGCCGCGGCCACGGCAAGTCTCAACCGAACCGACATCGGCTCTATACACACATGAAAGACGCTTCGTTGGGAACTGAGCGGAGGATACGTTGCCTGAAAAAGATTGTGGTTACCGTTCGTCAGCTCGACAAAAATTTCGAAAAATACCGGACCATTTCCCTTATTTGCGATTTTCTAGGCTTACCTGTATCTACATATACCTAATACCTACAATACAAGATGAAACAAAATATTGTTGTGGGTAAAATTAACTTTGGAAAAATATCTATAGTCTAGTTTTGGCAACAGTGTTTATTCGGAAGTTTATTTATTCTTCGGGACAACTAAAATTAAATACAGAAGACTAAATTTTTTATTACATTATAATGATAATAATAATAATTAGCTTTATTATCCAACAGTTATACGTAATACTAGTAAAGACAAAACAAAAATAAATGTATTTAAGTTTGATGACACAACCACACCAACAAATCAATATACCTACATCCTCATCCAACATTAACTTAGTAGGCCTTGGCGAGATGTAAACATCAAAAACGTCATACGCGGAGCCATCGCCCGTCAAAAGTGACCAAATATTCAAAACCTGGTCAATAAATCCCATTTAACTTTTCGTACACATTGCGAAATTGTTACCTATAGCAGTGCAATTTTTCGGTATTTCAAAAAAAGATATACAGGGTGAGTTTTTTTCGATGACCACTATGGAGATGTCGAATACTAGCAGAGCTAGAACAAAGGTTAAATGGGGAAAATTGCAGTTTTGAATGCTCAATCTAATGCCCCTTTTGGATTTTTAAAAAAGTTCATGGCTCACTAGATATTTTGAAAAGAGTGATTTTTTGCTATTTCATCAGATCTCTGTAGCTCCGCTATTTCTGATTATGCAGAAAAACTGTAGAGACAAAAATTGTAGATAATTTTGGGCTTAATAAGATAATCTGATCAATTTTTTTATGCTGTTGTGTGACATAAACTTGTGTTTTTTTAAATGTAAATCATAGTTGGCTGTGGAATTATCAAATCGGCCATTTCTTTAGCTTTCCAAAGATATAATACTCGGCATAGTTATTATAAAAAATAAAATAGATATGGCTAATTTTCTGATTTTTTTATTTTCACATAGTCAGCCATGGAATATTTTCATAATTATGTTCTATTTTATAATAAGACATACTTCAAACTTTCAAATATTTTATATTTGGCTGGTAACAAAATGTAACAAAATAAAACAAAAATTATCATGATGGAGCTCCACCATATAATTATATGCCCGTGAAATTAGCTCTATCCAAATAGTTGGATAGGGAAAAATAGACCTGTTTCCTGGCCGCCCCGATCCCCTGATTTGTCCATTTTGGATTTCCCTTTCTATGGGGAACAGTACAAAATAAAGTATGAGACAATTGATGAATTAAGAGCAGCTGTTTTGGAAGCAATTGCCAGTATTGACAGGCGCTCTCTAAGAAAGGCGACAAATTCAGTTTTAAAAAGATGCAATATTTGCATAAATAATAATGGAGAATTGTTTGAACACCTTTTAAAATAATAATAATTTGAATTTGAGTTTTTTAATTTTTGCTTTATTTTGATACATTTTGTTACCATCTAAAAACACTAACACTGCTAAGTACCCCCAGTTAACTCTGAAAAAATCAGCTTGTTTTAAAGAAAATATTTTTTCACCATTATAAAGCATTTTAGCTAGTGGTGATCTATATCTATATCTCGTGAATTATTGAAGTTAAAAAAAACTTCGTAAGGGAAAGTTGTAGAGAATGTAATAATGTATACATAAGAAAAATGTGCAAAAAATGTTTGCAAAACCATCCCTATTGCGGGGTTCGTAACACGACTTCGATGGTGTTTTTTTGGGGTTATGCTCAGGACGCTACCCACAACCATCCCTGAAAATATTTACCTGATAAGAGTTTTTTTTCTACCTCTATAAAAAAACGACAATTTTCTTGGACTAGTGCCTATCAGGCTGCGAGAGTTAAATTTATTCTGCGGTAAAATATACAAAGGAGAGGGACGGGCGCACTTCCAAGTGGATCAGTGACGTCAAGCTATTGTGAGCGTTTCTCGAATTCAAATTAATGCAAATACATACGGAAAATATTGCTTTATTTTGTTATTTCACAGATTTGTTTGGTATTTGAAGGATATTTATGGCCTTTTTATGGCGTTTAAGCAGAAATTTATTTTTGTGGCTTAGTTAAAGCAGTTGCTAAACTAAATCAAAAACTTCCTCTCGGCAGTTTTCGTTGCCTGTTATGTTTTTTTAATTATTTAAAAATATTAATTTCTGTAAAGTCGACAGAAATAATTAGGTACGCTATAAGACTTAAAGTAGAAAAAATGTATTTGCTAGTCCAAACAGTGTAACTTTTTCCAATAAACTTACCAAAATTTCCTTTTTTCAAAATACCTGTCAGCCATGACTTTTTTCAAAAATCCACAAGGTGCATTAAATTGGGCCTACAAAACCACAATTCTTTTCCTTCTATCTCCCCTAGTTTCCGAGATCCCCATACTAATTATCAAAAACTCACCCTGTATATTGAAAAGTAAAGGTTTAATTGGGTAAGTTTATTGGGAAAACTTACTCTAAACTTTGAACTGAATCACCCTATATAAGTGTGGCTCTTGTTATTTTAATATTTTTGTCGTAATTTTTCACTTTGAAATATGTTTTAAATTATTAGTAGTTTTAATTTAACCTATTATATTTTGTATAAAACAGTGCAATCAATGTATAGGTATCTATAAAATGCAAATGCAGTAAGCGTCATAACAGGGTGTAGTGGTGTGACCACACATTTGCCGGTTTGTATATAGGAAGTCCAATTAATAATTATACATATATTGTGCCAGTATATAACGATTGGGGTTAATAACTATATCAAATCTCTATGGTTACTGACAAACGGTGCGTTGAAGTTCTTTTTTTGAAATTGAATTATGGCTATAATAATTATATCTACCTATATTTATATGGAAAATAAGCTGAAGATGTCAATTTCTACGTATCTCCCACATACCTGTATAGGTTGCTATAGGTATATGGTATCTGTCGACATTTTCCTGTTTTTGGTTCGTGAACTTTTTTAAGGTTATCTTTTTGGTCTTGCACGTTGATCATTTTAGTGCATATTTCCATTCTGCAAAGTGTATACTTGTTTCATTGATAAAATCAACCGTATGCGCTGAAACTGTAAAAATGTGCGCCAAAACACATGCTCGCAACATACCTACTATTTTTACTTAGGTACTGCATTTAAATTTTACAGATGCATTGTCCATTCAAAATGAAGAAAATAATGTGAAACGGGCATTTTTATAAAACACCTTTTTTTTTCTTCAAAATTTTGTAGGGTTCAATCCGTTTGAAAGCAAAAATTTTTGGTAAATTGTTTATCAGTATTATCACAGAAAATATACTTCGTAGTATATTTTCTGTGAAAAAAAATATAATATAAATAAATAAATATATATAATATAAAAAAAATATACTTCGTAGTATATTTTCTGTGGTATTATCACAGAAAATAAGTATATTTTCTGTGGTATTATATAACTATTGATATTTGACCGGCAGTTGTTAAGCTCAGTCCTAATATTTTGGCTCAAAATATATGCTGCTCTATGTATACCACTGTTAATGAGACACCCTTTATACCTATATTCAGCAAAAATATGATTAAAGTTATCATAGGTACAAAAATTCTGCATCACCATAATAACACTTTTTTTTTATAGTCAAACATTTCACAATCTTCACTCTCTGCTGATGATAGCACTGACGAACACGTAATATAGGGAAGAACTACTTACTGTTCAACAGTAACAAATCGCAAAGATAATGTAATTTATAACGCAGATTATTAGTTCACTGTTTTGCATTCTCCGTCAACCAGAGACTATATACACTCTAAAATTATGAGGTTCGTTATAGCTGCTGATTACTTGACTGTGCTGAAAAATTCACTGCATTTTATTACTTCCGTTTTAGATTTAATTATGGGCTTGCAAATTATTTTTTATCATGTTATGTCGGTACACATATTCAAGGATCTTTCCGCCTTCCCAGTTTTTGTCAACTACGAGTAGTTCTATTAACAAAAAAAATGTTTCGAACCATCAATGGTATAGTTACGATTGAATATCGCGTATGGCAACCATCAGTGAAGGTACAGTAAACTGTAAAAGTAACGAAAGTCGGTTTTGTTTACTTCTTTAAATTTGACTATGGTTCGGTTCCTTTGTCAAATCATTGTTAGATTTAAAATTTGACATAACTGATGAAAATGGTGTACCTTCTAATAGAAAATAGTTACTTTATAGTCTCCTGAGGTCACAATAAATACAGTAAGCTAGAAGATTTTAGCTCTATAAAATTTTTCTGGTCTTCGACTTTGATTCTCTATTAATCTACCCATTTATGAAGGCTGCAATGGCTTCATGATGGCACCAACATGGCATTTGGTGGCCATAACTCAACCTAACTCACTACATACAGTTTGTACTCACATAAAAACTCTTAAAGTAAATTTCATGGTGCCAGAATAGCTTACCTTTGTAATCAAAATTTTAAAGTTTTTAGTTAACGTTGAAGGTTTCGTTCGCTTAACTATTTTTCAAAGTTGAATCTGAACTAACCATACTAACAAAGCACCAGAACTTATTAAATATTGAAAACTTGAAACAGGTATCCTTTAACAAGTTTGTTTCGCAGGGTGCTGTAACGCCACAAAGAAATTTTTGACAATACATTTCCTAACAGTGCTGATCTGGTACCGAATTAAGTATGTTTGACTGGCTTAGATAGTAGATCTTAAATTATATGCTTACAACTTGCAACCTCACCAATCCATATCGAAAGGGAAGACTCATTTGAATAATACAACTCAGCTTGGTTTGATCAACAAAATTGTGGACTTATTACAACTTATACCATTCGTAGTTCGTCTCATCCTATCCTCAAAGATCGACAAGAAGATAAGGATTCACCCTATGCCATGAAAAGGGAGCCTATCTTCCGTCGGGTCCATAACGGCATGAGATTTTGTACTTGGTATACAGCGCACATCGACATTAACACTCTGACACGACTCGTCGGCAAGCAAGAAACGCGGCGGTTTTTCGCCGGCGAAAGTAAGTTGTTGTCGTAAAGTTTCTTCTTAATTCGATGTCGGGCGGCCGGCTCGGGCATACGGATGCCGCCGACTTTGTCTCTGCGACCGAAAATGCCGTCCAGATCGCAACGGCACAAAAACTAGCCCGCTCTCGGCCCGCCTCATTACGAATTGCAAATTCGGCTATCGGGAACATTTGTATTCTACGTGTGCAGCGGCCGCGGTGACACCTCATTTGTCAATATAAATTATTTGTGATGCGATGTCTTAATTCTTAGATTGCGGCAGAAAAACGCCTCCCGAATGATGTTTTATTCAGGCCGGACGCCAAGTCGCGCGTAAAGAAGTGTCGTGCGGCGCCTGCGCCTGCAATATTGCTGTTCTAATAATTACTGATGGAGTCAAGTTAATAGCTCACATTTCTATAGAGCAATACATAAATCATTGCAGCACGGAACATCGAAGCAGCCTTATAGGACTTTGCAGGTGAGTTAAGTAGAGTAGAACCGTTGAGTGTTGAGTAATTGTTTCTTCCCTCAACGGTAAAATTTATATACAGTTTGTACCTGAATCCAAATTTTGTAACAAAAACTAGAATATTGTTCGAGACATAAGGAGAATGACTGAATGACTCTTTTACTTGATATTTTTTACTCAAAAATCCAAAGCAAAGTTGACCAGCATAAAATTCTAAAAAAGTTACAAATTTGAGACGCTGCATGTATAGAGAAAAACATTCTGTATATTTCTTCTTGCAATTTAGTCCGTCAAGACTTTAAGTGGGCCCGTCTATTCTTTAACTATTTTGCAATAATTCCATGGCACGCTTGACTCGCCAGGTGCCTTTAAAGTCCATATATTTTGCTCAACTTTAACACGGTGTAAAACTGAACATATCTTCTATATTTTTTGTTCAAATTTAGTATATGGTGGAGTGTGGACCTCAGGGGTCCTGATTAGCCCTGGGTATCCATTTTGACAAAAGTAATAACGTTTTTGAAGACCTTGCGAACAAAACAAGTTACGATTAAAAGTAGACACACTGTATATCTGAACCATACACAATTCCTATTTTTACCAGTAGTTTCTAAGCAAGAGAAGGTAATAATAATAATTTTCACCTCACCAGAATAGCAACTGAATGCTTGTGTGGGGGAGGGGGGGCAATTACTATCATTTTGTCTTCCTTGCCATTTGCGGCTAGAGCCAACTTGTATGTCTCACATATAGAAAAGTTTTCCGCCTCTTATATTTTTATATAAAGAAACTGCAGAAAGACACTTACCTTTACATATTTTGAATCACGGAATTTTTATGCACCTATTACCTAAAAATAATAATCACCTCCAAAACAACCTGTTTAATAAATTATCTTTCTAAATAAATTGTCGAAATTTTAATTTCCAATCCTTGCAATTTCTAAAAAGCCGGAAGAAGATTAGATACCTAATAATTCTAGGATGTTTTTTAATTAAAAATCACATTATAGATTTATTAATTTTACTGGATTTAATTAAGACAGAGTCATAGGCGTATCCAGGAGGGGGGGGGACTGCAGGCTGCAGGGCTGCGGGGCTGCAGCGCCAGGCAAGTTAAACTATTTTTAAGATAATATTTTATATTATACAATGGCGGCTTTTGCTTTCTGCGAGAACCGACTTTTACAGTTTACAACAAAATGAGGATTTCCTTCCGACCAATGACATGCGATGCGATGAAACAAATCAATTTTTCGTGAAAGTTGCTTAATGCGTAAATAATACATTTTCCATAAATATTACATTTTCCTTTCCTTCTAACGTGTACAGAAACTTTGCTTGAAATGTCTTAAATTTATTTTGTAAACATTACATTTGTTGTTACAAATAGTCCTATGTAGTTTGTTTTACCTGGACTGACACTATAATAAAGACCCGAGCATGACGTCATATTTCATTGTTGTTTGCGGACTGGGGTGGCGCTACTCAACGAAAAAAATGGCGACTTATTATAGGTTATCAGGAGGTATTCTGTGGTTATAGATATGTCAGTTTGTGACATTTAGAATGTCCCATATTTAAAATACCCTGCTTTAGTCCCATTTTCGTTCTATTTACGATAACGAAAGAGCGATTGTAGATAGATTTGTTTGTGATTACATGAAATTTTCATGCTCCAGAAGAAAATCGTATGAACATTATTTTGGAATTACGTGCGATGATCTGTCCAACCAGTTGGAAGAGTATTTTGTAACGTATATGCAAGAACTAAAGTAGAAAATTTGGTCGAACCAATGGTCCACTATATAAAGAAGAAACTGGAAAATCTGATGCGTTCTGTACTTACTTATCTACAGACCATGAACTTGAACTTAATTTCAAACCAAAAGGTACCAAAATAATCTTGCTTGCTTTTAGACTCGTTTTTCTTGAGAAAATGTCTTGTGAACTCGTTAAATTAAAGGGACATAACAAACAAGCATTTTATTTTGAATATTAAATTGGTTGTAAAAGACACATTTGCATGTTTTTATTTTATAAAAGATTCTGCAACAATGGTGTTTTTAAAATTAAACCACCCTGTCGATTTTTTTCGTCGTGTGGCTCCAGTGGCGATAGCTTGAAAAAGCGCTATGCACACAGGTCTTTAATATAGTGTTGGTCCAGGTTTTACTGTAATAGAATTTTTCTATGACAGCCCCCTCCTTCCCAACGAAAATCCTGGATACTACAGGGAACGAGTCTATTGCTTAAATCGTTCCAGTGATGCTCAAGCTCAAATTACGTAACACGACTAAAGAAATTAGCAATAAACAATATTCTGTTAGGCGCATTTTTTCATTTGATAATAGGAGAATATTATTTAATATTATCCCTTGTTTTATATTTTCATTTAGTTTAGAATGTCTACTTATTTTAAAATAAAAATAAATAAATAATATCTCAATAGTTACCTATATGTTTAAGCCGACCCTTCACCCAGTAAAATATTATAGCTATACACAATGGAGTCTTACCAGGTAGTTGATTTAATTCCGAAAAGCCAACAGTATAAATGCGAATATACTATACATTTAATAAACAACATTATCCAGCCAGTCTCTCGTGGCATAGTTGTTAGTCACATGTTATTAGGGTAAACAAATAGTATGATAAGTGAGCGTCCATGTGCTTTAAAATTTACTACCTACTGGAGAACGAGGTAAAACACAACTATAACGACGGGTCCATAAATCTGCAGGTCTTTGTTCAAATAAATTTCTTCTAGATGACTGCTTCCGTTTTCGGAAATAGAGGTATTAACAACCCAGACCTATACACACTCAGACCACCAGACATCTACCTGCAAGAGATCAGAATTAATTTATTATCAACATAAAAACGACCCGTAGTAAAATCCATGATTGCAGACTCCCGTTCCAAAAATACAATTAATTAAATGTAAATAAAGCTTAACAAATTATATGCAAATTAGTTCTGCTGCATGGAACGTAGGTAGGTATAAATATTTTGAAGCGTGGTCTTGATAATAACCCAAATTACACCGCGATTTATTCTTTATTAAAAGCAAATAAATTAAAAGACATGTCCCAACGTATAGATGGGAACCAGATACGAGCAAGTCGGGCAACCTCTTTACAAAATACTCGGTATAAATTAGTTTGTATTAAAAATTAATAGAAAGATTAAAGATATTGTGATTTATAGCTAGATGTCCGCTTAGTTTTAATCACTGGGTCAGGCCTCTGATTTCATGGCTAATAAAAATTAACGTCTAGGTGTTTTTCTTCTTTTGTACCTCGATACAACGTCGGTTGCGTCAGTAAATATAATAAATTTTATAGTTAGTGCCGTACGTTTTTTAGTACCTACTTGTGAGCACTTTCGCAACATTGTATAGATAGTACCCGTGGCTTACCGAGAAAAGCATTTAGGCATGCATTTTAAGCAATTGAAATTAAATATTATGACATTTGTGACTATAGGTACACACTATATATAAAAAACTCGAAATGTGGTTTCTATTTGAATCGCATCAAACTACTGCCGATATCATGCGGTGGGAATATTCTATCCGCAGCAATAACAGCGTCGGCGCTATTCCACCGGCACTTAATTAGGTATGTTATTGTCCGTCCTCGTGGGTAGAATTCACCCAAAAGCAATTTCAAAACCTCAAAACTTGAGACGTGGCCGGTCTTCCCACCGAACGCAACTCCAACCACAACGCACGCTTCCTTTACAGTACATTTTTGCCTGGTACAAATCGAGCGAGGTATACATGTCCAATGGGCGTTCCTGAATTATTCTTTTCTCTTCCAACTCGTGAGGTTATGCAAGCAATATGGGCGGCGAGGTACATCCCGCGCCAAAAGCTGAGAAGGTACAGGCAGAGTCGTCTTCGATGGGAAATACATCAGGTGAAAACTAAATAGAAATAGTAATCCGGAGATTTGCGTTAACCAGTTTAAAGAAGGACTGTATAGTTGACAGTAAGCAGCAACCCATTTTTCACACAGTTAAGGTGTGCGCGGCAAAGTGTTTTCTATACAAAAAACATGCATTTTAGTAAAGTAAAAGGTTAATAGACGCATATTGGCGTTGTATTACATGCAATATGGGGAGAGCCACCTGCCACAATTTAGAATAACAAGTCCCTACTTTATCATAACCACAATATTTCACAAAAAATGTTTGTTATATTATATTATGAAATCACAACTTGCAGGTTACATTTTTACTTCCCATTCAAAGATTATTTTGCATTTATCATTCGTTTTTTTGGAAAAACTTTGTTTTTGTTGTGTATTAAACTATTTTAGTAAACAAGTGCTTTTGCGGAAACAATACCTACCTACCTTCTTCTACTATAGTAATCTATAAATAAAAGAAGCGCTTAACGCACATGTGAAGCATCCATCCTTCGCTTTGAAAATGCGTCACTTTCAGTTCGGTACAAGCAGTCAACGCTACAAATTAATATAGTTATATAAGTAAAAATAACTATGTAATTCTGTCATTTCGTTTTTGAGTTTCATTTATGATTTTTTTATCATTTCATCTTAGGATTTTCATTTATAATTTGATTTAATATTGCGTATATCAATGCGCAACATATTTTAGTTATTCTAATAAATTTTCCACCATAGACTAAACCATTTGTATCTAACATAATGTAGCCTCAAAATTTTGCTCTTTCATCGTATTCTAAGCTGTTGTTCCGTGTTCGTCTATCTCCGTGGTTGACTGTCCTTTTAAATCCTCGTCTGGTGCCTATCTATACTCTATATTTCTCGTGCTCAAGCTCCATCACAGAATAAATAGCGCTACGTATAGGCTATATATTCTATGTCTCCATTAACCTGATTTTTTGAAACTTCTGCCCAATCTGAAAATAAATTATCTTGGAGGTCTAATCGGGCATATTAAAAACACCAAATTAAGCAAACCACGCCGCCATACAAATAATGTATACAGTCTGCATACATTAAATCTTTCAAATAGAAGAAATCAAATAATATTTCCGGTAGAAAAAAATAGCGAGAAGTACTTCCATTCGTTGGAATTCTAATAAGCGCCGTATACTGCGGATGATATGCTTCACTGTATAAAGCTTGGTCCCGATAACCTGACCATCTACAGGAATGTGTGGAATCATTGAGTAAAGGAATAATTATTCCTTTACTGAATGGGGAATAATTATTCCTTTACTCAATGGTGGAATGCTATGACGTTACATAGTTAAATTCACAATAATACAATAATTGGCAACGCCGAAAGAGATAACGTGTGGCTAGCTCGCCCATCGAAGCCTAATTGTTATGGTTGCTCTTTACAGTGTGAGACGAACTTCAAATTTTGGGATTGACACATGTCTATAACTTAGGTAGATCTATCGATTCGGTTCCGCAAATGAAAATTAGTGAATACACCTATTGGACAATCAGACATAATTTGTAGTTGTGAAGAACTTTCTTGGGCATAATATCTATCTCTTATAAAACAGCGTAGAATTTAGGGCAAAATTGTAGCTAGCCTTGTCCTTTGCCAAGTCTTCACACTGGAATATTCGCTAATAATTTAAAGTGTATTTCAAACACTTTTGTTGTTAGTCTTTATGTGTTTTAGTGCCTCTATATTTTTATACTCGGTGTATATTAGAGTCCCGAGGAAAAACAATTTGTTTAGACGGTCCCTAGTGCCTTCAACTCACATTCCCACTTAAGTTTACGACGTATCCCGTACTTTCAAGGAATATAACTCATCAGCTGCTCCTCCCGCCGTCTAGCGCCGCTCGCTTTCGTGTCAGAAGCTTAGGAAGTAATAACACTGGCAATAGATAAGGGCCAGGTCGGCCGAGGTCCGCTGCTGTATAGGTTTCACTGTCGCGGGGATCAGATATTAGGGCGGGCGCCCGTTTCCGCCAGCGCCCCCGGCGGCGATCGCGCTTTTTTGTGATGAACGGCTTGCGTGGCGCAAAGAATCGGGAGTTGCCCGAAAGCTGTAATTTGCCGCGCCGCGCATAATATGCATATTCAGTGGAAGTGTCCGAATTTATGGCGGTGCCGCAGCGCCCGCCGTGATTTCTATACTTACCAACCCGTACATCATATTCAACGGGAACGCTTGGAGACATGGCACCCGAGAGTTATTTCCACGCCCCTTCGGTTCCGAAGTCGTTAATAAAACATTTCTGTATTGCTGCTAATTGTAATGTTTTACTACTTAAACTATTTTACTTTTCAAAACTACAATATCTGATACAGTCCACCTTGCGCGTATATAAAATGAGTTCCACTTTGCACTATGCATCTTAATAGAACACCAACATGCCGGAGAAATTGTTTCCAATTCTGTATTGTCCTTTCGATTGATGAAAAATAGCTTTACAAATAGGTTTAGAGGGATTTTTTTTAATGTATTAATACAACTATTTATAACGAACTTGAGCTCAAAATGTAAAATACCTAATAGCACTCAATATTAGTCCCGGTATTTGGCAATCAGTTCGACACTGCCCATTCCATAATAAAGGCAATGTTTCAGATTATGTGGTTGGCGTCTCCCACGAGTTTTTATTTATCTACCATGCAAATTGCCAATATAAGGTTAAAAATGGCTGAGAGCTATCCCTTTTTCGTTCTCTGTGCCTTGCCGTGCTCAGTAGTGCTAAAAGCGGTATGTTAATATACAGATATGTATTTTTAACCTCCCCAACAATTTTTACACTTTAGTTTAGATTAAAGGAGACCTATATAGTCAGAGGCATTGATAATGAAACCGTCCCCAAAAACAATCCTGGCACACAAACTTTAAAACTTTAAAGTGTATTTGAAGACATTTTCTAATTGCAAACAACTCGATGTAAATGATTATCTATTCGCGACGGAAAAGGACTTTTGCGGTTTTGAGACTCTATAGTGCCGATTTTGTAACAACTAATATACCAGAAAGGAATAAAACAACTATAAAAATGCGAGAACACCAAAGTAACGCAATTATTATGAAATTCAGAGATAGGAGTTGTAAAGGGCATTGTTTGGACACCAAGAAAATCCTTCAAAAATAAAAACTTGCTGGCCTGGTCTTAAGTGACGGACCCTGGATATTATAGTTTAAAAACTAGAAACTTCAACTTTCTACAGAGGAATAGATTACCAAATTGATCTGGTGTAAAAATTGGATGCTCTGTATATTTTCAATTCAAATATTTTTTATTTGTGGACGGTCCCTTATTGTCTAATTTAAATTTCCATTTGTCGTAATGTATGTGCGAATCAAATTCTTATAGCTCGTTTATCGCAAAAAATTGATCTATTAGAAAATTTAACTTTACAGTCAGTAGCAGAATTTGTAGATTCTTCTATATGGTATATCTACCACTAATCACCAATTATCATGTTATGTGAAAATTCTGGTTTAAATGGCTTGTAGATCAAAAAACTACGAAGGCCTGGAAAAGACACTCGACCTTTTTTCTGGATCCGCTCCTAAAATTTCGACTTATAATGTTTTCTTAGAAAGCGCTGCATTAAAATCATATAAATTTTTTTAACCGACACTAAAGAGTCTCAAAATCATCATTAAAGGCTCAGAAGTAAATCATAATTGTAGATACGATTTTTTTATATAAGTTAGCCTTGACGAGATATGAAAACCAAACGTCAGGCCAGCCCGTTGCCCGTCAGACGTGGCCAGATTCAAAACCCAACCAATAAAATATATCATTAATTTTTCAGCCTCATTGCGGAATTGTTCAATTTAACAACGTAATCTTTCAGTATTTAGGTGTCTGTCTTCTCTTTCGGCTAGTATTCTGTGTCTCACTGTTGGAGTCTTATTAGCGCTCTCATTACCTTTTAATCTTGGCTGATGATTCCTAGCTGAAGTAAATTTCGTTAAAATGTTATTCCGTCTAATGCAGCAATTGCCACATTTATTAGCATATGTTTCCTAAATCATGATGAAGTTATTTGAACCACTTATATGTTATATTATATACTGTTTCCTAATTTATTATAACTAATACCAGTAACTTAATTGTGCCCAAAAGATGCAATGCAGGTAATTGAGATAGATTAAATAAGCACTGTGCATATTGCCAATTCATAGATATTTGTTGAATACTGACACCTCCTATGGTTGAAATTTAATGTTCTATTTTCTGCACTGTTGAAGTAAATATAAATCCAAACAACAAATTCAGTTATACGAACGATGAGAATGCTAACCCAATAGTGCAAATATGCTATTGCTAAACAAATGCATGGAGGCTTCTAATGCACAATTTTTCAAACATACAGCCAAGTTGAGGAGTGTGAACATTCCGAATGATTGTAGACGTTCTACAAGATACGACCGCTACCTGCTTGTTCATTCTTCATTCCAATTTTCTGTTTGTAGGTCAATATAGAACAAAAGCAAAGTCAAACCGTTATCTATCCCTCACAAGTATATCCTCATCCTAATCTTTTTTTTACCGAAAACCACCCACAACAAGCCGATTTCCTACCTGTCAAATTGTCAAAAGCCTATAACAATAGGCTACCTTTATTCTGCCGAGGACCTTAGCCACTCGAGAGAAGTGGGTTCCTATTATGTTTTATCGAATTTAGTCAATTTGCAATTTCGTGTTATTGTTCCAGTCGTTGGTTGCGGTTTTTAAAAAATAACTTGTAACGTTTTTTTAATTATTTATCTTGTTTAGAGAGCACACGCCACATGAACATGAGGATAAAGATGATCCTTGAAAGCACACAATGCGCGAGGGATTTCAAAACATGTCGTCATTTCCTATTTGATTGAAAAAACATTTTATTGTCGTAGAAATATGAAATGATTTGTTATAATGCTACATAATTAAATGATACACTTTGCTGAACATGATGGGAAACTCTTAACAATACCTTTATTATAATATTTTTTAAAAAATATTTGCATAGAAATTGTGGATTCCCTTTATTCGCTACTTTACATAATCATTATTTATTACTAATGTCGGCTTTAGGGTTACGTAAAGCCATAGTGTGTTGATCGGTTTGGAAATACAATGTACAGTCCAACACACGAGAGAAGTCCGATGAAAAACTCAGTCTAATCGCCCAAGTCCACTTTGCTAACATACAGTTGGCGCTTACACTGAGTTTTTCATTGAACTTCTTTCGTTTGTTGTACTATAGTTAGCGATATTTTCCTGCATTTGTAAAAGAGTTCATATTCGCATGCTTGATATCCACGTATAAGCTGAAAAGGTCCTGATGATCAAAAGCATAACGATTTGGTTGCGTTTTACCACATTGGTTATATTATTATTGAGAATAAATTAGGAATTTAAATAAAAAATAAAATAATTCTCGTAGTGCCTCTGACAAAAACCAGTATAATAAGATAATAAACATATTATACCAACAACATTCTTGAAACCATATCTTTTCGGGAAGCATTAAAAAATTATAAATAAATCAATTTAAATAAGTTAATAAATTAGACTAGCCTTTTGATCCCTACCTACTAGTTTTAGAGGTCTTTGTGTAACTTAATGTATATAGAATAGGTATTTTACGTGAACAATCAATCAATTGAGAATAGGTCTGAATAAAGGAAAAAATGTAGCTTTTGTTGATTATATCCCTAACAAAATTTCAACTATAGGACGTATAGCTTTTCTGGTGAAAAAGTCGTTCGAGAAAAAAACTGACTTTAAACGGAGGAAAACATATTTTTTTCATAATTATTACTCATAAGTCTTCACTGGAAGGCCAATAAAAAAGCCAATTAATGGAATCTAATTGGGCCGCGCGTATTAATCACAAATTCACTTTTTAATTAACCGGCTAAGGTAATTAGAACGTGTTCTGTGACGTTGGAAAAAATTTCTTGCAGTTATTGCTCTACCAATTTCCTGGACAACCGCGGCTCAATTGATAGTATAGTGTTTCTAAAGTCACTTGAAATAGCATAAAGAACTTTAATTGGCGTCGCAAAAAGAATATAGGACAATAGCGTCACACAGTTTTCAAAAATATACCTACATATTTTACAAGCGACGTAATATTTCATTTTTAAGATTTTTTAAGGTTGTCGTCAAACACAACGTGAAGGTTAATGCACCATATAATATTATCAACTATTTACGCAAGTATATCCTATAAGATCTGTGAAATTATGGCACGCCAATCCACCGCATTTTGCTGCACAAGTGGCCAGCCGTCAAACAGTGTAACCCATGCAAGTATTGGTGATATTATATTTTGTATTAGGCAAGCATGCAGTTACTTGTTCTTACTACAATATCTATCTTCTCTGTCTCCTTCATCTCTTTTCATTGCTAATACCAGGTGCGGTGTAATAGATATGGTAAAAAAATTGTTTTGTCTCGTATTTTATTGCCGAGGCGCCTGTTCTCGAGTCTCGAGCTACCCTGGTAAAATATAAATGAACTCACAGTGCTATACGGGGCGCGATCTATTTGCATTTGCCACGCTCGGCTACTGGTAAAAATACCAGACTTATATCAGCAGAAATCACCAGTATAAAATTCAAAGGTTTTTAAGCTGTTCCAAGTAACTTCATTTATACCATATACCTAAGTAATTCGGCTGATAGAAGTTGGATGGCTATCATCATTAATAAGGCTAATTTTAGCATATTCTGATTTCACTCTAGCGCTCTTTACACAGTGTTACGGAGGCACATAATATATTTATGACAGAATATCGATTAATAAGTTTTTGTCGGTGCAGCTCAGTGCCATGACACTAAAATTATGATATGATTTTATTTACTTCACATTCTCCTGTTTCGACCCGCCCCTGGCAATTTTTGGTACTTAAGTCTAATTTTGCATTGTAAGGTATACAAAGTTTATTACGTGTGCAAAAATTAGTTGGCGAATCTTTAGATGTTTCGAAAATATTAATATCACCTAATATTTTCTTCAACTAATTGACTAAGCATAATCGCTTCTTAAGATATCTACATGTTAAATAAATTCCATTATGGCCGTATCTCCCAAAATAGTCAAGTAGCTGAAATGAATGCTTTTGGGGTTGGAAAATAAGCCGAAGATGTCAATTTTTAGGTATCTCATAGAGGGCGCTAGTTGTGCTGTTTTTGGATCATCCTTTTTTTACTATGGTAACTTTTTCCAGGTTAGCTTTTTGGTCTTGCAGGTTCATCATTTTAGTGCATCCTTTCATTTTTCAACAGAAGTGTATACCTACCTACTTGTTTCATAACAATAAAATCAACAGTTTGCGTTAGCGTTGCAAAATATTCCCAAAACCCAAAACACCAATTAACTCCAAAATTAAAAAAATAAAATTGTCACCTACCACTTTCAGATTTTACAGTTTAATAATAATGTACCCTCTAAAGTGAAAAAAAATCTCTATCAACAATGCGCCACAATTTTTCTCTTTCGATATAGAACGGATTGAACTCGACAAAATTTAGACACCTTATTTCAAGAACACCAATGTTTTACTCAATGCCCGTTTCTTCATTTTAAATGTACAATTTCATGTTTAACATTTAAATGCGGTTAGATGAAAGTTTTATTTTTCGAATTTTGGAGTTGACAGGTGTTTTGAGGCACATTTTGCAATTTCACCGCAACCGGTTGATTTGATCGTTATGAAAGAAGTTCCACTTTTATTGCAAAATCAAAAGACTAAAATAACGAATCTGCAAAACCAAAAAATAACCTCAAAAAAGTTGTAGAGTAAAAACACGATCCAAAAACTGCACAAGTCGCACCCTTTGTGACTAACGTAGACGTGATATTTTCAGCTTTTTCTTCGCCCCCAAAAACAGCAGTGTCACATTTAATCCAGCAGCTTGATTATTTTGTGAGAAATAGCCAAAATTCAATTTCAAAAAAATAACTTAATGATACTTTTTATAATATGTAGATATATCATTAACCCTTGAGATTTGATTGGTAGTTGTTAAGCTTAACAGTAACATTTTGGCAGAAACTATATACAGTTGCTCCAAGTACCATTGTTAATAATACATCCTGTATATTCTCAACTAATTTTTAACTAACTTTCGCTATATATATTTTAAAACGGTTCTTCGGGTGAATGTAATAGGTAGGATTCTCTTACCTACATCTTATTTAACGTGTACTTTAGCAACGCGCTGTAGTTTTCTAAGAAAATCTAAAACAAAGAACCATTCATCAAGAACAAAGTGAACACGAGTACCTCCTTCTAATAATTGTAAACAACGTTTAACGGATGACAGGGTATTCAGCATAATTTATTACTTCTAGAGGTTCTTTTTTCCTTACAAGGAGTAGATTTCTAGTCAAGTTCCTTATTAGTAATTTTTTGTTACTTTTGTTATTCCAAAATATAAGTTGAAAAACGTCTTTCTAGTTTAGGCATGCTGTATGCAAAGTTGTGGGAATAATATAGGTACATTTTATGGGGTAAGCTTTAGAATGAATTGGATAAGTTCCAGTTTAGTGATTACAAGGTGATAATAAATTATCCTCAAGTTATCAGTTACATAACGTTTGCGAAAGGCCTGACAACCAATAACAAATACCTACTACTATACCTACTCGTCCCATCTTAAATGAATGAACACTATGAACAGGTTTCTTCGATTGAAATCGGTAAATATTTAATGTATTGTTATTTATTATATTACTATATTGACAGTAGAAACAGGAAATCAATTTTAGTTATATAAAAATTAGGTAAACAGTTTCGAGCTTGTTTAATAACTTCTTCAGGGATAAAGACATTATAGTACAGAATTAGATTAGATTTGAATGAAAGGAGGAAAATGTTATGTAGATCATTGCAAATGTAATTGCCAACCACGATTTGTCATGCATGAATCCGCCACTGACGAACAAATACATTGTCTTTTATTTTTGCCATTTATCTTTTATCTGCTTTAAAACTGGCTTATTGTTAATAATTCCGATCCTCTGAACATTACCCATATTTAACATGTAATTAGATGTTATTGAGAAGGTTATTATGAACGCGTTAACTACGTGCCTGATAGTATGAAATTCCATCGGTAGACGTTTATACAGCTTCACGCTTGTTGTGGCACTACTTAAACCGAAGGCAGAAAGCGTACCGGGCACTCATTTTTGTATGATGAGTATCAGCAATAAGTATATTTAGTGTTGTGTTCGGTAATCGGGTAAACGGGTTTCGTTTTCGAATTAACATCCGCTGTTCTAATTTTATATTATTCCTAATTAACATGGCAACCTTATTCTAAATTTGAATATTTGGAAAACTCAGAGGTTTTCATTGCAATATTCTGTACTGTATATTTACTATATATGTGGGAAAAATATAAATGCCGTTTTTTCCTGGCCGACCCTATACATTTGCTTAGACTTTTTTTGGGGATATGGAGAGGTTTAATTTGTGAAATAAAATAAAGTTAGATTTCATAGTACTAATATAATGTTAGAGAATCACCCTATACATCTAGGAAAGTATAATCCTTACCAATACCAAAGATATAGGTTGTATATATCTTTGCCAATACCTACCTAGCTAATTTAACAGCGCCGATCCTAAATTTATTGCTTCCAATTTAGATAATTGGTCACAATACACATTTAAATATTGGTTTGTTTCAGAGTACTTATTTGAAATTGGATACCTATCATTATTGTAAACAACTTTATTAATAACTTCATTTTATTAAATCTAGGCAATTACTTTAAATGCATTTTTCTGTAATGAGAATATGGATATTTAAAGGGTCAATTGCTTCAAATACAGGGTGACTCGGATTAAAATTGACAATATTGAAGACATTAATAATAATAACAATATAAATAATAATAACGACTCTCACCCTCACAATACTCCAAACTAGGAGTACCCCAGAAGGAACTAAATGCTTGTACGAGGGAAGGGGTCAATTATTATATTATTTTGTCTTAGTTACCATTTGCGGCTATAAGATCGACTTTTCTCCATAGAACTAGGATAGCATTCGCTCAAATACTACGCAAAACCCTATAGAAAACCACAGTAATGATAATAATAGTAATTTTTAATCATAGCACCTTCAACATTCTTTTTGGTTAGCACTGCTTGAAATATTCCTTGAACGAATAAGTATCTACACTTGAGGCGATACCGTCGACAAAACGTACCTTTTGGCAGTACAGGTATACATTATTAGGGTCGTTCGCCAGCTTAACAACAAGGAGAAAGTACAAGAAACTCTCTTTCCGCTTTTTCATGATCTACATACAGTCCTAGTCATAAAGTTTGCACCAAATAAGAAAAAAATTAGATTTTTTGAAAATCAGATTTCGAGCTATGTATAGGTGCATGTTTTGAGTACACTATTGCACCTAAAGACAGTCGTGACGTCACAGCCCATGCCTGTCAAATTTGACATTTAAAGTTAAAAAGGGGGAAAAATCGGGTTTTCCTTGGAAATATCGGAAAAAGTTATTAAGAAAATGTGTTCGTAATATATTATTTTACCAGGATGATAACATTAGACACTTATTTACTAGTTGCTCTCTTACTAAACCATAACAATGCAAATATGTAACTTTAAACGCAAACATAGAGGAAAATAAGACTTTTAAAAATACTTGTTGTTTAACAACGCAACATTGGTGCAAAGACTCTTTAATTTTAAGCTGAGTTCATTCCCTAGGCCAGTGTTGCACTATTTTTACACAAAATACATCTATATTTTGGAATTCAGTGAAAGAAAATGATAAAGACAGTTTTGTACTGAATTATATGGTTTCAATTGCAATTCCAGGAATATCAAGAAATATAATACGAATATCCTAATATCTTTCCAAAAATTGGCACAAGGGCACAGTAATATAACAAGAACATATCTTTGCAATAATTTTTTGCAATATTTCCAAGGCAAACCCGATTTTCTCGATTTCTACTTTTAAATAGGTACATATTTGACATTGACAGGCGTGAGCTGTAGCATCACAACTATCTTTAGGCGCAATAATGTACCCAAAACATTCGCCAACGTAGCCCAAAATTAGATTTTCAAAAAATCTAATATAAAAAATTTTCCCATTTGGTGCAAATTTTATTAATAGCAGCAGCACTGTATATTGAAAAAAATTAAATACCTAGCCATATTTTCGAGTAACAGATCCAAATATTTCTCTAGAGGATCCCTCACTCACATACTCTTTGAATGCCCGCTGAATCATTCCCCTAATAATACAGACCTGTACCGTGCCCTGGTGGAGGAAATAAAAGAGGGCCCGATATCTGTATATGACATTTTAAGTATACCAAATTACAATGTTGTCAATCTAATCAAATTTTTTTTAAATTTCAATCAAATAAAATTATAACGAAGACAGGACAAGACTCAGACCATAACTCCCAATCTGTAATAATACCCGGTTCTTATTCTATTTTCCGAGGTGCCATTTCGGGTGTGTCGTAGCTCCTCCGGCGCCCGGGAGCGAGAAGGCTTTATTCCTGTGTTGTGCTGTCAAATTAACTCCCCATTACAAACCTCCTACAAACTACAATAAAAGGAAGCCAAAGCATATATGGAGACATCACCCAACCACAGAAATAAGGAAAAGGAAAGGAATAAGAATTGAACCAAAGAAACGCTGGTATAGCATGACATCAGGTCAGACTTATATACCAGCAACAAAATCTGGATAGCGTAAACAGTACGTAAGGCCAGGACACTGGGTAAATTGCCTCAGTAGCAAAGCCCATAAATTAGAGGAAGAAGAAGAAGAAGATCCAAATCTCTATGTTTATATCGGCCCAATTATCAAAAGAGTAGATCAATAAGGCCTCTGTTAGGCCTTAACATTAGTCAACCTATTATAGATATACCTAATAATACTCATGCACCTAACTATAGGAATGTCTGTAGTGGCACCGTCTGTCGTGGCACTCTGAATATATTAAATAATAAATAGAACATTGTAGAACACAATAAACCCTCGATCAGTGGTGCAGCATGGCCTGTGATGGGCCCAACCTTACATTTTTTTATTACCTACTTGTGGCAGTAATAAATACACACCATATTGTTGCTTTTGGTGATATCAATTATTTCCATCATTGCATGCGTTTGGCGGACGGCGGTAATGATTACAAAATTCCTGGACATTCTAGAACACAAAACACCTGTCGACAAATAAATGGCAAATTTGGGAAAATAGCGGTGGACTGCATCTGTTGTATCTCGAATTTTTAAAATCTTTGTGGGAAGTTTACTGACAGTACCGTCTGGTAAACGAAAAATGTAATCAACAGACAACTGAAGGTTGTGAAAGAGGGCAATGTCTTCTCAATGGAATGGTAGTTAATTATTCCATTCTTAAATTTTCGCCCTTTGAAAAGCCAAAAGCGAATACAAGTTGACTGTATTTGCCTTCAAGCTCAGAAAACCTAGCTGCTTTGTATTATTATAATTTGGCCTACAGCCACGTTTATAACAGGCAGCGAATTCCAGAAGCAAACAATACAATTTTTGCATTCAACTTTTACAGAAAACCTCGAACAGGATAGCCAATTCCAATTATTCATTTTTTAGTCCAGTCGGAATAACCGACATTTGGACCGATTTCTATTCTAAGAGCAAGTAATTTTTCGGTGAATAGAATGGGTATGATAATTACATTGCATTTTGTACAAAATTTTGTTATACAGGGTGATTCAGTTTTAATCTGCAACACTTCAACAGGTGATAGAAAACCAAAATATAACCGCAGTTTTTTCTATAAACTATATCATTTTAAGGCCTTATAAAAATGTTACAGGGTGTTAAAGTTGCAAGAAATATGTGGAATTTATTGAATATTTTACAAACTAGTTGAGATATTTAAGTCATATTTGGTACACGTTATAACGCCATGGGTTAGCATAAAACCTGTTAATATCAAACATCTTGAACAACCAGTGGCGTAGAAATGGGTAATTAGTATAATTTATTTTAGAAAAAAAATAGAACCACCTTGTATAGCAATAAAATGTATTCAATTTCTTATGTAGATTGTAATTTTAAAGAAAAATGCCCTCTTGGTAATTTTTCGTATGTGTCATGGTTTCGTGGCAAATTTGATTTTTTGTATTTCGGGGTATTTCTGAAAAATTATCTAAAAAAATTGCTCCATAAGTAACACTTAAAGTAGAAACTTCCCTCCTCACGGGGTCATTATCACACATAGTGCCAACCCAAGTGTGTTTTTGGTGTTTGTTTTTAAACATACTAGGTCCTTCAAAAAACCAATGCTCAACTCAAATACTACATTATATTGGGCATATTTGGACAAAAAAATCAGCCAAATCTGATGTTTCGTTTGCGAAAACAATATACCTGAAATGTATTTTCTTCTTCTTCTCTAATAAAAAATTACCAGAAACTTTAGGTATTTTGTTTTTCCAAACGAGACATCAGATTTGGCTGATTTTTTGTCCAAATATGCCCAATATAATGCAGTATTTGAGTTGGGCATTGGTTTTTTGTAAAACAATGATTTTCAAAATAAACACAAAAAACTCACTTGGGTTGGTAGTATTTAATGCCATGTGTGTTTATGCCACCTTAAATAACAATTTTATGAGATTTTTGTATGCAACCTTTTTGTAGAGGAGACCGAGGCCGATAACTTTCATGTAATTCATTTTTCTACACAATGGATTCCAAAAAAGATATCGCGAAAAAATCAATTTTTTTATTTTTAATGATTGTTGCTAAAATGCAGGTAGAATTTTTACGAAAACTTGGGGGCATGTTCCTGCATGTAGGCCCCGAAAACCTAACCTAAAAAATTGGCGCTGCGCTGGGCTCTTAAAACAAGTTTCATGTCTATTCCGACTGGACTATTATAAATAATAAAAATGAAAATTAAAATTTTGTAAACGATAAGACATAATTTCTTTTCAGCATGTTACTCGGCACCAAATGCCCCAACTTTGCCCTAATTTGACCGACTTCAAAATACCTCGCAAGATAGCCGAGATCCCCGTTGCCCGAAATTCGAGCTCTCTGTCTATCTAGTACCACTGGTATAACTCCTAGTAGGTAACAAGGGAAAATGATTAAATGTGTGAACAGTAGGCGAGTAGGGTTAGGTGGTGGCACCAGGCTTGTGGGCTTAAAACTACATTTGCAGGTAGTATATGCAAAACACCCAGCGGTTGACGTCCGTGAGAGAGCAGTGATCATTGGCCATTGTAAATTTTGTTTACAATACTAAATATTGTGGTGTGGACATACCCCAGTGTAGCTGAAACACTCATTTCCAGTTAGCGATGGATACTTTTTAAGGTTGTTACAAAAAACTTGGGTTTACTTAAAAACTGTAAATCGCATCTGACTCTGTATACCGTGTTTTAGAAATTCGAAAGGAGTAGGTATATGTTTATGGTTAAATGTTCTTGGCTGCCAGATAACGCAAAAAGCGATGGTAAATTTCCTCGAGATGTACGATGTGCGGTAGAGTGGCAAAGTCAAAGGTCGTATGGCACAGTTCCGTCTAACAACTTTAAAATTTTAAGTTGTTAATAATAATTTATTCGCTGAGTTACTGTGCAAAAAAATTATCAGAAGTGTGGGGTGTTATTGAACAATATCTATTGTCACAGTGCGAATTAACACTTTAAAAACATTTTATCCTGTTAACTTATATAGGTTCGAGTTTTTACGGTCAGCTCTTGGTCTATTTGTAGAAATCAGTTTGAACGAGAAATATCAAGTCGCCGTGGGACACGTGAAAACTAGATTTACCGACTAAATACGCGCTATTAGCGATATGTAGCGGCCACATTTTTGGTTGCTGTGCAATTATCCGCAAATTACAGCACTCGTAATTGTGGGACGCGAATATGTCTGACCCTGTAGAATGTTGCAGATAGCAGCTAGTTACATAACTCGCGATTTTCCTTTGTAATAATTAGTTGCGAACACGACGCAAAATATTTTATTATGTTGCTTATAGTTTCTCACACGAATGACATCTGAAGATAGATGTGCATGGACTTCCGGTTACCAGCCTTGGTCACACTGCTTGGTTCTGAACATTAATTTCAAACAAAAAAGATCATTAGGTGCATGCTTTATGTCATATTGTTTTTTCTTGCCGTGTTTTCTGTACCGTGTACTATACATATACTACATGCGGTTTCTGCTGTGTAGAATTTCAAATTATAGTTGTGTGGGTCCCACGTTATCACTGCAGATTTGGTTTAAGAATGTTTGAATCCGTATACTTTACAAGGTTAAAAATAATGAATGTTTTACCTGTTAGTCTTACTTCTTTGTGGTTGTTTATTTGTTTAAGAATATTATAACATCTTGAAAATATTACATTTACAAAACTAAAGACTAAATGGTTTTACATGTACTAAAAATCTTTCATTATATGGTTTAGGTTTCAATATTGCTCTCCAATTTGGCCGTATCTATGGGTACACAATAATCGAGATCACTGGCAAACTTCAGAAAGAGCAATGGCAACTAAATTTCTCATTCGTCATTCGGTATGTCTGTCTATCTGTCTGTCTGTATGTCTGTACTTTAATACCTTCGCGTATATAAAATAATCTGGTCTCCGCTGAAAAACTCACAATAGACTGAAAAGAGAGCAAAGGGATGAAAACAAGGAATCAACATGTTTTGAGGAAAAAGTGTACAAAGAGCAAAGCGATACTACAGGTGCGCTGCTTCGATAGGCCAAACATGGTTTTGTTTTGCCGCTTTGCTCTTCCGTCTGCTGGCCGCTTTGCTTGCACTATACAATATTATGTTGGAAAATAATTATTCCATCACTCAACGGTTCAACCTAAATAAATGCTGAGGTATACCGGTATACCCTGATGTATTGTATGTATTGAGTATTGGAAGAACTGACTAGATATTCTAATTAAGGCACTTGCGACTGGCTTCTTCGGAAGTAGAACCATTGACCCGTGAAATATGATTATATACTTAACATGAGATGCTTATCACTGTAAATTTGACTTGAACTTAAATTAACCTCGGAGTCAATCTGGGACTGAAATGGGACACTTATCAGTTAATCGTGTCGAATGATTTGGATATATACAGGGTATTCGCGAGAAACTCTTTCAACCAGTCAGTTTAGAACAAAAATTTTCTATAAGCATGGGCAAAGATTAAAGGAGACATAGATATGCAGAACCATTGTTGAAACCGTCCTCAAAAAATCCCGATACACCAACTTTCAAACAGTAATTTTGGAACGAAAACAAATTAAAACATATAAATTGTACCTATATGTCTTAAAATTCTTAGTAGTCTAAGATCCGAGAAAACGACCTTCACCCATCTGTTTAATGCATGAAAAGTATTTTTTATCAAATTTAGCATGTTAAAAAAATATATCGCAAGTGGGTTGGCTAAAAAATTCGTGGCCAGGTTATGATTAATTAAGAATTTAAAAATGACTTTATTTAACATTGCACTCATGAGTTTAACGAATAAATTTAATACCAATTGAAAGTATCAAACCTATAGAATATGCAAACGTTGGGTTGTCTATTTTTTTCCTGGCGTAACTACTGGGTTGGCAAGTATAAACGGGTATATGTTAATACTAGCTATTTTCACCCATTTGTTTAATAAATAAATCTTGTATCAAAATAAGTGCTATTTCATTGCGAACATGATGATATAAGGTTGTCTCCAAAAAGTCTGGTTTGGATGACGGTTGTCGAATTTTAAAAAGTGAAATTTTAATGCGAGTGGAAACTTGCGACAAAGACGTCCGAGTCGGGTGAAAGAGAGTGCGCATGCTATTTGTCCATGCAATAGAGAATGAGAGCGATACACTAGTAAATACTGAGCAATGTTTTGGAGTACTTAACCTAAAATATCAACATTGAGAACACGTGATACTACGTATCGTTGTCATAAAAATTGGTTAAAAAATGTTTTTTGTGTAACTCGGATGATTCCTTAATTGATTTTAACGATGAAACTTTCAAAAATTGTTCATTTAAGTGAACTTTTCGCGAAAAAAAGAACTTTAAGTTCAAGGAAATTTAGCTAACTAAAGCATCACTGGATTTTGTTGGTTACCATACATGTTATAAAAAAGTGACTGAATAAATACAATGAAGAATTTAGAATTTTCAGTAAGGAGAATACAGTAAGCACAGTACATAATATTTTCTCAAGTCTACTGCTACTTGTTCCAAAAGATTGCTCAGTATTTACTAGACTTTTTGGAGACAACCTTATATCATCATGTTCGCAATGAAATAGCGCTTATATTGATTTATTTATTAAACAAATGGGTGAAAATAGCTCAACATACCTGTTTATACCTGCCAACCCAGTACTTACAGCAGGAAAAAATAGACAACCCAACGTGCATATTCTATAGGCTTCTTACTTTCGATTGATGTTAAATTTATTCTTTAAAGTCATGAGTGCGATGTTAAATAAAAAGTAATTTTTAATTAATAATAGCATGACCAGGAAGTTTTTAGCCAACCCACGCGCGATATATTCTTTAACATACTAAATTTGATAAAAACTATACCATCCATTAAACAGATGGGTGAAGGTCGTTTCTAATTCGGATCCTCTACTAGAGTCCGATACTAACTCGGATATAGATATTTTAATTTAGTTATTAGTTTTTATGCAAAATTTTTGTTGTACCTCACGGAAATTTCAACAATGATTCTGACAGTTTATGTGTAGCTTTGTCTATGGCATGAGTTATAATTTAATTTGTATCTCTAGAACGAAAGGAGATATCGAGTTCAAACTCGGTACATATGTATTCGGAATAACCGCCCATTTAGAAAACTAACATATCCACAAAAGGGACTCTTTCCCCTATATAGGTATTAGAAATTAAAAGACATTGGCACGTACGTCACTGGTGAATTTAAATGGGCAGTTCTTCAGCATACCTGTGGGCCTTGAAGACCTGTTGCTATATACGAGTTTGAAGTAGTTTTCTCAATTCGCGCCAAAGATAAAAAATAAATTATGAACATAATTATTGCTTCCGTATCTCGAAAACTAACGGTTAATACACTCGTTTGTAGGAACTTTTCATTCTACATTTAAAATGACTTTTTCTGCAAATTGTCAAAGTTTTTCTACAAAATCGCGAACGTGTATCAACCTCAAATTGAAATGCCTATGAGCTAATATTGATTGAAACTGTTCTGCAGAAATGAAGTGGTCTAAACTAGTCGGTCGAAGGTAATTGTCATAACTCATTTTTGCATATAATCACAGAATAAATAGCTTCGCAACAGAAGCCTCCCTAACGACATGAATGTGTCAAAAATAAGCGAGTCTCCATTTCAGTTTAGAGAGAGAGAGTTAGAGTATTTTAAACAAAAATTTGAATCTCTTTCCGATGTAAGTATATTTTATATGAACGTAAAATCAAATAAAATGCACAAATAAGAAGATTATAAAAGGGTCTCTTTTTGGCACGTCTCTAAGGAATATGGAACTTGATTTTTTTTTATTATTTCTTTAAATATATTTGCCTATCTATAGAAAGAGAACATACCACCAAATATCAGCCCTCAAATCGCAATATTTAATTTGCAATAAATAATTAAAGTTGTTAAATGGGTTTCGGCTGCGTGCACGTAAATGTTAATAACGAAGAAGAGGTGTATTTTCGTGCTAATTATATTTGTAAAATTAGCATGGTAAAGCGCTTTCGGCTACATAGCCATCATCAGTACCACCTAGAAGAGAGCATTACATAACTTTTGGAGAAGAGATCTTACATTCCTATACACAGAAGACTCACTCAATGATGATACCTACGCCGCCCCCCCCCCCCCATTCGGGTAATCCTCTTCTCCTCAATTATAAAAATTCCATATTTACATAAAGTATTTTTTATTTACATATAATTTAAAAAAATTTTGGCTTTCACCTATGCCGGCTTGAATTATTTTGGCACGCCTATGCTCAATTTCATACTTCGCGGTCTTTGTTGACACTGTCTGGTGTCTTCCGCCCGATTTAGTTACTTTTCGGAAATCACTGTTCACTTCCTTCCACACTGCACTGCATGGCTATCGGCCTTTCAATTTTACTACGACGAATTTGTTTAAAATAATTTTATATAACACAATTTTCAATACATTTTCTTAAATAACTTGTCAGGATACGTAACTATCAGATATGAAAAACTTTTTGTTTAACTTTGGACTTTTGCTCAGTCCAATACAAGCTTGTGCATAAATATAGTGTATTAGATGCTAGGAATCGAACACTTTTTGTAAAATTAACTCCCTTTAATTAATAACTAATAATTAATAATTTTGCAGTTATGATGACTTTTAAACGGGTTGTTACTTGCATATTTGTTTCAAAAATCAAAAATGTATTATGTAAAATTAATGCAAAAGACATCATTGCGTCTTCCCGACGAGTTATCTAAGACGAATTATTTAAGAAAATATAGCGAAAAATATTTTGAAAACGGATATTTTAATGTTAATAATTTTTTTAGCGGCGTACGAATTTAATAGTACGCATTCACATATTATTTTGTTATAGATATTATTATGACCAGATTCCAACATAATCCAGCTGCAGCTGTTACGACGAAAATGCATTTTCGACATCCCTACCGACTGGACTAGGTAAAGGTAGAAGGCGATCATCGCTAGCGGAGTGAGCACCGAACAAGGTCCGCGAGCGGGCGCGTAGAACGGCCGCGTTACAATCTGTCGTTTCCGCCTTATTAAGCAGGATATAGGCGGCCGTCCTTCCGGCCCCCGAGCCAGCGCTGCACGTTGCGCTCCAAAACACGCCCGCATTCGTGTCACGGCATTTTTACGTTCGTTGGTCGGCCCGTCGGCCGCGAGGGAAGGGTGGCACGCCGGCCGTTGTTCGTGGTGCTGCGGGGTCTACAATAAAGTCCCGTGTCCTGTATTCGCCAGATGACAGATTGACGCTCTTGAGAATTAAGGGCCGTTAGATATACCTACTGCGGTAATTTAAAGTGGTGGCTTCCTCACGAGAATGCCAACTGTCAATCCTTCGATTTTTATGGTTTGCCCAATTTCCAGAAAATGCTGTTCAGAAGACCAGCGAGCCACTTCACTTATCACAAGTACCTACTTTTACACACTGAAACTTTTATTTTTATAAGTAGGTCCTCTAAAAACTTCTCCCAACAGGGAGAATCGCAAGTTTGTAATTTTCCGCAATTGATCAAAGGACTTTTTTAATTACCCATGTGATTAAAATACTACTGTACATACTAAACTACAAAATACTTTTTTTAATCGGCACTAAAGAGTCTCAAAGTCGCACCATTGAAAGCTCGGGAGTCGCCACTAAAGCGCTGACTGACGCATTAATAAGACTTCTCACGGCTATAGTTTCATGTCCTGGAAAGTAGATGGCGCCTATGGTCAACAATGTATTTTGCATTGTATTTTGTCTCCGGGAAGCGCATAGTGAGCCAGAGAACTGTCAAACATGAACATAAAACTGACGACTGACACAGGCAACGCAATTTGCTGGTTTTAGTGTAAGACTATAACAGCTTCTTCTTCCCGGAGAGGGAGGAATGGTCGGAGTGGAATAAGAAGAATACCCGGGGGGTCCCGTTTGGCATACGGATGGATCCAAAATGGGGGAGGGAACCGGGGCCGGTGCCTGTTGTAAGGAACTGGCCGCAAGGCTGAGTGCCTCCCTGGGGGGCACACTACGGTGTTCCAGGCGGAGGTGTTCGCCATTATGATGGGGGCGGAAGAATCACTCAGGCTCCGAGTGAGGGGCCGTAGGTTGACCTACTCCGATAGCAAGGCGGCACTGCTGGCACTACGTGCAAACCGCACCACATCTCCGTTGGTGGACGAGTGTAGGGCGAATTTGCTCAGATTGGTTGCAGAAGGGAACGGGGTGGTTCTGTCCTGGGCGCCCGGACATTCGGGCATCATAGAGAATTAGACTGCCGACCTTCTTGCCAGGGAGGGATCCACGAGCTAGCCGATGGGGCCAGAGCCCCTTCTGGGGATTGCACCTCGGGTGGCGATTGGAGTCCTTGACGAATGGCTGCGGAACAGATTCGTCGAGGAATGGCGCAGGGCTCCGGGGATGAGGCAGACGAGGCTCATGATTCGTGGACCATCGGCTGCCTGAACGGGGGAGTTACTGCGTCTGTCAAGGATAAAATTGAGGGGTATGGTGAGGGTCCTCACTGGGCACTGCTGCATGTCTCGGCACCTCCACCACATTGGGGTGGGGGAGGAGCGGTAATGCAGGTGGTGCCTAGAGGATGAGGAAACCCCCCACCATCTGGTTACAGTGTGCCCTGCACTTGATAGGGCAAAGTTTGAGTCCTTCGACACGGCCAGGCTGGGTGAGGAGGATGCGTATAGTATCCGGATGGGGGAGCTACGGGCCTTAGTCAAGAAGGCCGGTAAGCGGACTGCCCTGTCATACAGGTAGCGGGTGCGCAACGTGCCGGGCCGTTCCGTGGCGGCCGCCCCTTGTCCAAGATAAGATAAGATAACAGTCACTGGTATGAGTAAGATTGAACATTCATTGGAATTTGGACCATTTGTGATATGTGCGAACAACAATTTGGATAGCCTTTGTTTCGCTTTACCTATGGATCCATCTCCTTATGTTCAGGCAGAAGAAAATTCAGTCTTCACGCGTAAACTTGGACTACCTATTATTTATCTAATTTTTGCTGATAATAGGTACTTTAATACATCAAAAATAATTTAAAAAATATATAATAAATGTTCATGTAAAGCGTTTTGGTTTCTTTAGCAAAGACAAAAATATATACTGTGCATAGCAACTTTCTATGTAAGCGAATAAGGTCAGTAGACTAGGGTCCGGGGATTGCTTTCTGGTAATGACGTACCCGACGACTGGCGTCATGGAGAAGCGCTGCCCAATGGGTGTGAAGATCGGGGAGACGACACGAGGTGGTAAAATACCCGACTTCTTTTTGGCTGCAGTAATGCGAGAAGTCGTTAATAAACCAGTTCATGTGTCGATCCAATTTAGATTGGGGATTTCGTGAGCCGTTATATATCTACATATACGCCGTTCGCCATGGGCGGAGACTTTGAAATTTTGGCGAGATTTTCTAGAATAATATAATTACGAAATATATTTCAATGTGTTTATTTGGGTTGTATTTGGTTTTCTACAAAATGTAGGAAATATACAAAGTGTTTTTTCAGGTGTACTGTTAAAGACGAACTTTAGCAGCAGCTTACTTTCATTTCCGTTTAAACAAATTTCTTAAAGGGATCTAGTTCTTTTTTCTTCACTGATCTGCCACTGCGGTCTATTTCGACTTTTGATATTTGATATCTACTGATTGTTGTTCCATTCTGGAACAGTGCCTACAGAAGGTACCTAGTTTTGCTTTACTTGTAGTAAGGAAAGAACTAAGGACATACATTGTGTTGTACTTGTAGTTAAAATAACCAACGCAAATTAAACTAAATATACCTACCTACATTTCTTGCACTCGAGAAGAACTAGAAATTGAACCCAAACTTGGGGTTTGACGATAATGGGGACCTATATTTTATTGATTGTTATCAGGTCAGATCGAGAATCATGCCATTATAATGGTATTTGTAACCAACACTCGAATTTTAATAAATACTCGGATAGAGCACAAAACACTGATTGTACGTCAAGGGTGACTCAGTTTTATTCTGGGAATCTTCTATCATCTCAGGATAGAAAACCATAAAATATATATTTTTTCTGATATTTTTCCACAGCCGTCTCATTTTCAAGATAGCTAATACCTACACATCTTTTAAATTCTCAAACATTTTAACGTTTCATTGTGATTATTTTATGATTAGATAATTATTCAAATGGCATTTGGTGTACTTCAACATGCATTGGCCAAGTATCAGAAAATGCGATAATACCAAGTTCCCGAAGTACCTAGCCACTGGCGGAGGTATATAGGTACGGGCGTCGCGAGGGCGGCAAGAGAGGCTATCGCACCCCTTGCCTGTCGGCGTACCTATGTTTGGTGTTGTTTTTAGAACGTTTTGTTTTTTATATATTGAATTTATTTATTCTAAGTAAGAATTTTTTTTGTCATAAAACCTTTTTTGCCACTTTATAAATTTATTTATTTGTTTTAATATAGTTTTATTTAGCTTGAAACTTTTATACTTGTGTTCACTGGCGTATATAGAGGGGGCGGATCTGGGTTCCTCCGAACCTAATTTGTCATTTGAAAATATTCACTGCAGCTTGTAAATCCGAAGATTTTGAGATTTCCTAAAACTTATTTTAAGCGTACTACTAATAAAAGATAAAAAACCTTTTTGAAAACAAGCTTTTTAATTCTTGTACTAAAGAAATAAAATATGTCTTGGTTTTCGTTAAGATAATTTCAATACCAAATTAGGACAAGTTTTTGTAAATTAAAAAGCTTGTCGTGCGAAATGTTCATAAAAGTAGATACTAATTAATTTTATTGGACAGGGATTGTTTGATAAGCAAGTACCTACTTGCCAAAGTATGTATTTTCTTTACAATTCGCATGACAAGCTTTTTGATTTACAAAAACTTGTCGTAATTTGGCACTGAATTATCTTAACGAAAACCTAGATTTATTTTATTTTATTTCATTCGCTTTAGTACATGGCTTAGAACGGTTGCTTTCAAAAAGGTTTGTTGTCTTTTTTTTCTATTTTATTCGTTTTAGCACATGACTTAAATAAAAGCTTGTTTTTAAAAAGGTTTTTTTACCTTTTATTTTATTTTGTGCTTTTCAGTAGGTCCCTATTTGATTCCCATATCAGGGGGGTGGTAAAGAAATTTATTTATTTTGTACTCGTCAAACCCTTTCATTTGATACCCATGTCAACTAGGTTGTGCGGAAATAGGTAATCCGCCATCTTCGGGCGGCCGCCATATTAAATTTAGTGTGAAGTCACTAACATTATCGTTTTCTACTTCAAGCCCTTTCATTTGATACCCATATTAAGAGGGTTGAAAGGAAAAAAATTAATCTTGGGGCGGCGGTAATATTAAATTTAGTGGTATGTCACTAATTTTATCATTTTCTACTCTTCTAGCCCATTCACTTGATACCCATATTAAGGGGGTTGAAAAGGAAATGTAATTCGGCATATTGTAGCGGCGGTCCGGCGGCTATATCGATTTTAGTGTGATGTCACTAACTTTACCGTTTTCTACTCTTCAAGCCCTTTCATTTGATACCCATATTAAGAGCGTTGAAAAGAAAATGCAATCCGCCATCTTGGAGCGGCGGCCATATTGAATTTAGTTTCATGTCACCAATTTTATCGTTTTCTACTCTTCAACCCTTTCATTTGATACCGATATTAAGGGGGTTGAAAAGAAAAATTAATTCGCCATCTTGGAGCGACGGCCATTTTGAAAGTATTACAATATTGAGTATTGCATGTTGTCTTGTCACCAGAACTAAAGGTGTATACAAAATTTCAGCTCAATCGGATATCAAGAAGTGGTTCTAATTCAGCTAGCAAGATTCTACCCACACACACATACATACTAACATGGCAAGTTAAATAAAAGCTTGTAAAAATCAGTATTCGGTACACACACAGAAAATAATATGCGCATTTAAAAATTAAAAAATTTACACTCTTGCTGGATGACCACTCCGGAGATTGAGTATGTGGATTATTACTATTAATTTATATGACCGGTTTAAAAGTACTACCTTAAAATCATAAGAACCGAATGTTCTATGTCGAATCAGTAGACATAATACCGAATTAGTTATCGGTATCCCCACAGTGTATTGCAAAGATCTATGAGAAGTTCTATCTGTGTTTGACCTCTAAAAGAGACAAAGTCAGCCAAGTTCCTTTCTTCCTTTAACAGAGATACGTTCTCATAATATTTTGTATTTCATTGTGCTTCCCAAAGGCAAAATGATATTTTGACCATGCGGATAAACTTCATGGCATATTGAGCCAATTCATAGTAGATAGTAGAATATTTGTTCAAAAATCGCTATTGATGCACTGATGTGGCTAACAATCGACCAGAAGTTGCACATTTCATTTAATTATCACTCTACTGTGTGTTCCACAAACTTATTGAAACACCCACACTTTACTATTTGATGGTTTGTGTTCGACAGATGTTTTAGTTTTTAGTATGGAGCGCATAGAGAAAAATTAGACATCATGAGATTTATTTGCATATAAAATCTGCAAGAGTAGGGAATTGTTCCTACAGGTAATGTATTTCAAACTGAAAATTAAGAAAACTAATTTCAAATATTCTATTTTGGTTAATAATCTCTTTTTTAAACAGTCTAAACTTAAAAAGGTGAAAGTACCTTGTACGTGCCTTGTAGTGTTGTTTGTGGCTTTTGCCGTTTATTTGCCATGATTTATTTACATATATGATATGCTTTTCAATAGGTTCTGGTAGGTTGTATTATTGCATTAGAAAAGTAGGTTTAAGTTCATTTTTATTTAGAAGCAATAAGTTTTTCTTTTTTTTTCAGGTATGTCCCTGACCCTGATGGCCGAAGACATGTAATGAAATTATGGGTAATGGTAAGAATAGTTTATATCAAGGCTATATATTTTTATTGAATGAGATTAAATTTTTTAATTTTAAAATATATATAATAAATGCATCAGCGTAATATCATGTATTTATGAAAGGCATTGCTAGGACGTTCGTTCTGGTCGCAGTTTATTAATAATACATTATTAATGAAAGGAAAAGGAGGAAAACCATGAAGTGGAAAATAAGTTTGATTGTTTATATAAACAAATGTGAATTTGTATTGCCGATGTGAAATGTTGAATTCAGCAAACTGCAAATGAGGCTCAGTAGTACAGAAATGCATTGCGTGATGACCTTCATAGAGCTATTGCAGTGATTTAAAATAAGTAAATAATCTTAAATATGCATCGAGGACTATTTTCGGGATGTTTTAAATAGTACCTACCTTTTGGTGTAGTTTGATTAAATTGCCTTCGATAATACCGATATCATGTTTATGTGCAGTGGTGACGTACAGGAATTACTTGTTTTTGAAAAAAAAAATGGAAGAAATAAGTGTATATTCTATGTCATTATGACTATTGTGTAAAAAATATCAAATCGTATACATATGGTATAAAAAGGTAGGGTAGAGGTGTTCACAAAAATATAAATTTCCGTTTAAGCACCATCAAAAGGCCCTAAGTAATCTCCAAATTAAATCTGTGAAATAGGTACCTATACTAGGTATAGGTAGGTATACAATTAGGTAAATCAAACAATACTTTATGTAGAAAAAACACGAGAAGTACCTGTATGGTTTGAAGTTGGGAAGCGCGTGCGTCCTTCGAGCTGCTTTCCTTTACGTATACCTATTATCACAGTGGAAACTTAACTGTCGCAGCATAAATATATTTTCTTTACAAGAAAAAGTGATAATGGGCAAACACTCAAAGTTAACAAAAAGAAAAAACTACTAACCGCATACACGTGTTTCATGCTATTTGGCAATCGTCAGTACGATGTAACATTAACCAAATCAAAAGATAGGCATGATTTGGGAAGCAGCCTCCGTGGCGATGTTAGTACAAGCCCCAAAATAGGGGATGTGCTGACTGAAGTTGCAAATGTGCTGTTGGCTCCTGCCTGGACTTCATTTGTTGGTTCCCAAATCATGCCTATCTTTTGATTTGGTTAATGTTACACCGTACTGATGATTGCCAAATAGCATGAAACACGTGTAAGCGGTTACTAGTTTTTCTTTTCGTTAACTTTGAGTGTTTGCCCATTATCACCTTTTCTTGTAATTATTACTTTTACACTCGCTAATCTTACATCCTTATTGTCATTGTATCTTGGGTTATGAAGATTTCCACGCAGGTCGCTTTAGCAGCCTCCGTGGCGATGTTAGTACAAGCCCCAAAATAGGGGATGTGCTGACCGAAGCTGCAAATGTGCTGTTGGCTCCTGCCTGGACTTCATTTGTTGCTTCCCAAATCATGCATATCTTTTGATTTGGTTAATGTTACACCGTACTGATGATTGCCAAACAGCATCGAACACGTGTATGCGGTTACTAGTTTTTTATTTTTGTTAACTTTGAGTGTTTGCCCATTATCACCTTTTCTTGTAATTATTACATTTACACTCGCTAATCTTACATCCTTATTGTCATTATATTTTCTTTATTCCCGCAATAGGCCCCGCGAAACTGCGAATGTTAGCGTTGCTGTATGTATAGCGTGTCGTGTGCGGCAGTGACGTGTCACTTCCCCTAGCCGTTTTATTACCGCGCCAATTTCGTTGTTTCTATTTTGCATTTATTCCGGTAAGAAATTTATTTAGAGGTATATCTATCGTAATAGTTAGTTATAATTGGAAATTAGTGAACACACCTATTCATCCTTATAACCATTCTCCAATCCTGAAATTTTCGTATACTAAAAATGTCTGCTTATTTGCAGTCTGTTAATTTATGTAAGGATTTTATTGAGGGATTTAACCTAAGAAGGGAAGAAGGGCTAATTATCATTTGTTTAAGTCACATACCATTTTTGAGTGAATTAATGCCGCAGGATAGAAGAAGCCCCCATGATATGTCCGATTGACACACATTCCAATGCCTGGAGCTGTCTACAATGAATCTCTCATAAAATTTCCCAGAATCAAGAAATAACTACTACAGAAGGTTTTTCTTGTCTTCTGTAGGGAAGAGGTACAGTGTGTTCGCAAATTGTCTATTATTTATTGGCAACAATTCGGCACCAACAATAAATGTTTGTGGGATTGAAGGCCGAACACCGTACGTGCATCAATTCCGAGAAAACGACACAAATTATATCATAGTTCTACCATGCAAGTTGAAAGTTGATAAACATAGTTCGCAAAACACGTTCTTTTTCAGACACACTACACTGTGGCATTATGCGGGTTTAGAATGGGGAAGTTCCAATTTGATCTTTAACAGGTAAAAATTCGGAAATAGAATTTTTTCTGTATGCCCCCCTTTATTTTTAATACAAACCATGAATAATTATGACAAGGATGGCACCTTCGATGAATCGTAGGGTAATTTACAATTAGACGCAGCAATCACCATACATTACGAACCAGCTATTTAAAAGTATTATACTGTCTCTATTAAAGCTCTTCTATTATATATCAGTGACCACCTAAATCAAAACATACTTAATTCGTCATCAGGCTTTTTAAAACTTGTCCGTGGGTTTGAATATTATCATAATAATGCTTGAAGATACCGACATGATGTAGGTATGTACAAAGTATATACGGAAGCCTCGCATACTTTCGTAACATCCTCAAAAATAGACAATTTTCAGTATACATGTTTTATTTAAAAATCAAAAATCAAAATTCGTGTCGATAATTGTACCGTTTTCTAGATGTTATGCATAAAAAAATCGGGCGCCCTCTACCATGAGTCTACACAAAAGGGTATACACTTGTCCCTCAGCGGTGATTCAGGAAAGACATAAATACCTATATGTATTTACGCTCAGTTCTCAACCCTTCGAAAGTCTCCATGGAAAGGGTAGGTAACCAATGTCTAAATGTGAGCTTTGACCTAACGAGCCAAAGTTCCGACGTGACTAACCAAAAGAAGTATTACTCAATATCGTACCAAAACAACAAAATTAGAAAGTTCTGCTCACATTATCAGTATAATTATTTATGTATACCTTTTAGATATAATATAATAGCAAAAAATACTTCTCGCCCTCCGTTTCCATCAGAGCATGTGTGCAGTCGCGGAACTCCCAACAAACGCTCTGGCCGCCGCTTTGAAATTTCCTGTTGCGCTGTCATAAACGTCAATTCACGGTGCCTGCTCTTCATTTTAACGGAAAAGTACGGGCGCACCGGCGCGCGGTCGTTACCGTTCGCTGTACAGGACGAGCCGAAATTATGTAGGCTGTCATAGTTAAAAGCATGAATCGTGCGTGAGGGATGCGAAGGGGCAGCTATACGGCACGCGATGCGTTAGTGCCATCAAAAAGGTTTGTGGAACCATTCGCTCCAAGCAATTTGGGTCTGAGGCACTTAAATCTCTACTCTGGGGATGCTGTGCCTTTGGAAATGCAAAATGTACTCGTATATGCATTTCATTGTGTTCCCAATTAGGTTTTCCGCTACCTTCAAATTAAAATTTGCCTCCAAATGACAATACTAACAAGACATCAGCGCATGTGCAGCAAGCCAAGATACTATACAGGGTAATCCAGCCATAATGTGTTTTTTGGTTGACCGTCCTGGTTTAAAGATCGCGCCCATAGGCAAGCAACTCCTGGTGCACAGTTGCCAGTTGCACTAACAATACTAACATAATATATTATAGTATGTACAGTGTGACCCATTTGTTTTGGGGTCAGTCTGTAAAAAGTGTATCAATCGTGCGATTTGGCTGATTTTTTTTAAAATTGTAGAGCTCGATGAACTGCACATTTTGAACAAAAATTGCCTGGTTCGCATAAAATCCAAAGCCTACTATGACCGTTTTTATGAGCAAAATTTTAAGAAACCATATTAGCGTTTTTTTTTTTAAAAAATCTGTGTGCGCCAATGGATTGAGCACCCCTCGAAATGGGTATGTACAAAATTTCATCAAAATATTTCAAGTAATAACGATTTTGTAGAAAAATTAAAAATGCAGCCAAGGTACGTCTTTATTTTCAAAAATTCAAAGTTGGCCATGGAAAATAATTGAATTGTAATAATACAACCTTATGCTTATAAACACAAAACATAAAAACAATTAAAATTATAAAATTTTTGTAACTTCTACCAAGGCTCCATTTTCTACAATGCATTTGTCGTTCCTCTTGCGTACATTCAAAATTACATTTCGTATTTGCTGTGGAGTAATTTCCTCACAACTACGGTTTATCCTAGCTTGCAGTTCTTGTAAATTATGGGGTCTTGAAACATTTTGCTTAAGTGTACCCCAAAGAAAAAAATCTAAAGGAGTTAAGTCCGGAGATCTCGGTGGCCACTCACAGAAAGGACTATTTCGCCCTATCCAACTGTTTTCAAAATTATTATCTAGCCAGTTTCTGATTAAACGAGCATTATGAATAGGACTGCCATCTAACTGTAACTTTAAATTTAAACGGTATCTTAATGGTAACTCATCTAAAGCATTTCTAAATTCAATTTCTAGAAAATTCAAGAAGCCAGCCGCATTCAAATTCCCTTCAAAGAAAAATGGGCCAATTATTCTGTCGCGTAGTATTCCACACCAAACGTTAATTTTTTGTGAATATTGTCTCCTTGCATTTATTATAAACTCTGGATTTTCAGCTGACCAGTGACGGCAGTTTTGACTTGATACTACACCATTTGTAGTAAACGTGGCTTCGTCGGTGAATAAAATTTCATTTAAAAAGTTGCCATTATGGAGATATTCACCTTGCAGCCAATAGCAAAATTCTAATCTTCTCTCCTCATCTCCTGGTTCCAGGATGTGCAAAAATTTTGGCTTAAACGGTTTTATTTTGTTTTGTCTCAAACATCTCCTTATACTCTCTCTGGGTATATGAAGGTCTAAACTAGCCGTTCGAACACTATTTCGAGGATTGTCACTAAAGTATTGCAGAATTTGATTGTTATTTTCAACAAGTCCACGGCGTCCATTTTGCCTAGTTTTTAATAAATTTTTAGAAATCGATCCAGTTTCATCAAAAATATTGTTTATACGTTGTACAGTACTTCGACTCACTGATCTACCTGGGTGTCTATTGTTAAATTCGGCCGCAGCTTCTGCTGCCGAGCGCTCGTTGTCGCCCACGAGTCGAACAATTTCTATTTTGTCTCTTATGCTTAAATATTCCATAATTATGATAATTAATTGTATTGAGCACAAACAATTTCTGAACTCAATTTAGACAGTTTGACACTTAATAAAAGTAAACAATTCAATTATTTTCCATGGCCAACTTTGAATTTTTGAAAATAAAGACGTACCTTGGCTGCATTTTTAATTTTTCTACAAAATCGTTATTACTTGAAATATTTTGATGAAATTTTGTACATACCCATTTCGAGGGGTGCTCAATCCATTGGCGCACACAGATTTTTTCAAAAAAAACGCTAATATGGTTTCTTAAAATTTTGCTCATAAAAACGGTCATAGTAGGCTTTGGATTTTATGCGAACCAGGCAATTTTTGTTCAAAATGTGCAGTTCATCGAGCTCTACAATTTAAAAAAAAATCAGCCAAATCGCACGATTGATACACTTTTTACAGACTGACCCCAAAACAAATGGGTCACACTGTATATGAGCCTACTAGTTTTTAATTTTTTACAGTTTTTAATTTTTTAGGGAAACAGTTTTCTCCTAGTGCCACAAATAATATCTAAAAATACGTTGTACAATAATTAGTGGAGTAATAAACAAATAATAGTTCTTAAAAAAAAACCTGAAAAATCTGAAAACATGCAAAACCGATCCCGGTGTAGATATCCTTAAATTTGGTAGTGTTACCTACTGGCAGGTATTTTCTCGTGCGTAAGTAAATGCGGCGGTGCCGTGTTGTGAATATAACATTTTCTCAAGGTGTCTCAAATGTTTCAACAACTGACAACAACACCGATAAAGCCGATGAGAGGTATCTAAATATTTAACTTTCAACAATAAGTTTCAATAATGAAATTATTTACTCCAAAATCAAATAATCTGCACAGACGAATAAACATCTGTAATTTTCCATGCCATCGATGATATTTGTGGGAATAAAAAATACGTTGTTGCATTTTTTCGATAGAGTAAATTCGGTAATTATTGTTTTGAATGACTAATGCTGTGATTAACGTCCTGTTGAATGTTGCTACTATGCGAATAGATTACTTTAACTCTAGCACATCATTTCGAATAATTATAGTAATAACTATGTTTAAAAGTTGAAAAGAAAATTGCCACAAGCCTAGGCGCAATATTATAGCGGCGACTATTTACTGAAATCGTCGAAAAGTCGAAATGCTGTGTGGCCTTTCCGCCCTTCGAGGTTTTAGGTTTTCATTGCGACAAAATGCAATCAACAGCAAAAATCAGCTTATGAAAGGAATTATCTAGAGTATATAATACTTAATTTGGAGTGTTAAAGTTAAGGGTGGACTCTAGATCCTTGGACAGTTTAGTTCTGTGACTCTCATATAGGTAGTATAAATATATTACCTATTCTATAATTTATTCAAAAAATGTCGGTATACCCCGATTGCTGTAAGAAGTTCAGATTTTGTCAGATGACAATTATTCACAAATTTTCTGTTGTCGCATGGGTATAACATTGGTATATATGTGAGTCGCAACCAGTTAATGACGTCACTCATTGATTTATGATGGTAAAATTTTTGCAAGTGATACTAGAAGAGCGCATAATAAAATAAAAACCCTATTGCAATCACTATTATACCGCTACAAATAACAATAATAATAATTATGACTACAACTCATTTTAATAATAATTTAAAACGCCATGTAAACACTTTTCATTTTGCTTTCGGCAGCGTCTATGTGCGGACTCAGGAAAATTTAGCTTCGGCGTGTCAAAGTGACAGTGAAGATTTTCCAGATCGATCAAACTAGTTCAAACATTCCGCAGTGAAAATATTCGCGGGTTTTGTAAGTTTCGTGAGTTTTACCGTTATCTGTGTTGTTCTTGTTACTTTTCTTGTTATTAGTAGTTATTCATTGTGCAAATGGGCTCGTTCTGACATGAACTTATGACCCGGTTGCATTTTTTGCTGCATTGATGCCAATTTAGAATGTTTAAATTACCAATTGGCAGCCCTAGTAAGGACTTAAAAAAATTACTCTACAAGCGCATTATATGTAGTAGTGCATTGCAATAAAGTGAATCATCCTTCACAAACGGCTTTTTTATTTTAAACTAGTTTATCGCCTCTAGGGCTTAATGCGGGCGCTATTAAATAATTCAATATATCAGGTTAATTTCGCTATTAGATAAATACAAAGCCACGACTTAGTTAAACAGACATAATTTCCATGCTTCCAATAATAAACTTCCAGTAGAATTACTTTGTAGAGTTATGACCACCTGTACAATTTAGTGCAAATCCCACCTTTGCTTCTTTGAGTAACCAAACGCGGTTTTAATTTCTCAGCTTAAAGGTTGATCATTAATATAAATTTTTAATATCCCTTTTTATGATGCATTACGCCTCCATATACCTCACTCTATACCATTCAGTCAAATGACGCACTAACATTTTTCAAATTAATTGTAAGCAATAACCAATAACAGTTTGGTATGTATACCGTTCATATTGCAACATCTTAATATACTGGAACCAGGTTCAGCAATAAAGAATTTTATTGTTTATGTTATTAATTAATAATACCTATCTAAAGCGACAACTTAACATCGATGTCCTGAATTAGTTCAATGACATACCAATATATTTTCCGTAAGAATTCAGTTTGTTTTGTGATATTCAATTGCATTTCCTCGAATAAATGTATAGATTTACGGTAGTAACATTTTTATGCAATCGGCTTTGCCATTATTATAAAAATTAATCAAATTTGAAAATGATCTCCTCACTCCGAAACAACTGGCGCTTAGAAAGCGTTTTGCCTAAACATGTAAAACCTAATTTTCTTGTCTTAGGATTTTTTGCAAATGTAACAATTCGTTGAACACGTGCTAATGCTACAATATCGATGTTATGAATCAAAGACACCTTTTATCCTTGAGAAAACTTCACATGCGCAGTGAACTAGTTACGGGACGGTATCACGGTTATGTATTTTTACCATGCATTTTTAATCATGTCATCATCGTCTATTCAATTCGCAGGAAACGTTAAGTCTTAATTTGACGTGAGGCTGATGGGGACTGGTTCTGGGATAAGACGCGCAGAGTTAGGCCGATACACGGCTGCAACAATAACGCATCCTTAATTACGTCATTAATTATGTTGCTAAAGTGCATAGATGAATTTATATTAAAATTTCAGACAGAAACATACCGTTGCGGTCTTGCAAAATTCAGAATTAATAAATGAAGATGATTTACATTTATATTAGCTGGTGTAGACCCAGCGTAGAAAGTCCCACGACGATGAATATAAAGCATTTATTACTCAGTCCTAAAATCAGATGTTTTAATTTTTAAATGGATATTATATAGCTGCCTTAAAAACTAAAAATGGATCTATCTAAAATATATGGTTACGTACATATACTCGTCATATTTGATATCCTTAGTTTAAGAAACCTTACCCATTAAATAAATTTAGTTCAGGAATGTACACTACTTTTGTTTTAAAGAATATGAAGAAACATAACTATAGAAAAAGTTTACTTTGATCCATGGAAAATATAAATATATTTTTAGTTAACACAACATTTAATTTTGAAAATATCCGTGCTCTCAGAATTTAAAAAAATTAAGAACACAAAAAATTTTGTCTGACAATTTTATCTGACTGTGTCAATAGTAGATCTTCCTCTGTGTCTTGATTCTGTGTCTATACTCTGTAAATTAGTTGTAGTGGAAAAATGCCGGAATTGGAACAGTTTACGCTTCTTGCCAAATATAGTTACGTTTGTCCATGTTTGTTCAATGTATAAAACAAATTATTTCAATAAGCGATTAAGATTGCAGTTCAGCAGCTTGATTATTTTGGGAGATATTGCCATAACTCAGTTTCAAAAAGAGAACTACAAAAAATATAGGACTTTGAATATGTTTCTTATTAATTACCTCTATACGGCCTTGAAAGATTCTGAAGAGACTTCAAATAAACGCACGAAACTTGCCATAAAATTATTTATAATATATTTTTCGTATTCTTCGAGGAGTTTAAATATAGCTTACCATTGCCAATAGTTAGTAGGTCAATTACCGGTCTCGGAAATAAAAAGAGCTTTTCTTCTTCTTATCAATGTTTGGTATTCGTTGTTTATATTTTGAAATTGTAATTAAACCTGTATCCCTGTGTTTCATCTTTTCATTTTTTTTGTGTGAAAGCATTAATCTTCTTAAAGCCGGTTCATTTCTTTTGTAAATGATTTATTATTTCTTTCTTTAAATTTTCTACAATTCGCCACGACTTTCTTTTAAAAACCAAAAAGGTTTAAGAAAGAAGAGTGCCATTGAAAAAAAATATATATAGAAGAGTTGTCACGAAGACAGAACAGTTTTGGAACTTGAGTAATTGTCTTCAAGAAAATATTTTACTTTCAAGAACAATAATTATTATTGTCCTGTATCACGCTAGTTACAAAGGATTCCGCCCGGCAGGCCTGCCAGAAGCATTACGATCCATAAAAAGGTACCATTTTTTATTAACTTTTGGTTTAAAGGTTTGTCGTGTAATTATTGGTTTAATCCTTGTGGGTATTTTTTTTACTCCGTCATTATTATAATTAACCGCATCACAGTTTCCATACACCCTGTATCTCAGAAGGGAAGAACTTTAGAACCTATGTTTATATGAGCAACCCACCTTACAAAGATTTTTTCTACATAATGTAAAAGTCCCGGTCAAAAACCTGCGACACCCTGTATACAGGGTGTCTACTTTCAAACATTCACAAAATCCACAAAATCTTCATTTTTGGAGATAATCGCCCGATTTTTTTTTGTTTTAAAGGCCTTCAAAATCCCTTCTTTTGACCTTCCTACCATTGAAGATTGAACAAAAAAATTACAAGAAGATTCATTTTGCAGGTTATCAAATTTGAGCAAAATATGAATTTTAAAGGCATTTGGCAAGTCAAGTGTGTCATGGAATTCCTTCAAAACAGATGAGTGGTCAACCGGACCACTCAAAGTTTTGGTGTGCAAAGATCCAATACAAAATATACAAAATTGAGTAGGTATATCGAAACCGCGCCAGGCACTATTATAAACGAACTGAATCTAAAATATACAGAAGCCTGCCATTAAGGCTCAATGTACAGCACGTGCGTGGTGATTCAATATGTTGACCCATAAAATGTCTTTTTTCGATCTGTAAAGAGCAACACGCATAATTTTCAACTTTTGGTCAATACAAATTTTAATCTAAGTAATTACTCACATTTTGAGACAAAAATATTTAAAAAGATTGATCACAATGGCCGTTATTAGCATTTGCGCAATAAGCCTAATAACTGCCATCTCAGCAACCCATGAAAATATTTTAACTTTCTCAACGGCATATTGTTAGGCGCTCAAAGACGCAAGTTTGCCTCCATTTGACCGACTTCGTATCTGTTACGGTTTCCGAGATCCCCATGTTGAGCACCGGAACTGAATCAGCCTGTATAATGCTATATTCTATAATAAAACAGCCCTTATTGTCTAGCTAAACAATTAATGAGTTAGGTATATAATTTTATGTTTGAAATAATTCCATAAAAATGGCGTGGTGCCAAATGTAGGTAAATATTTACTTCCAAAGTACAGGGTGGCTCATTATAAATTGACACCCCCCTTAACTTGCTAGTTTTTGAGGTTAGAAAAAAAAGTTTTTTACAAAAGTTTTAGACACTAATACAAAGTTTTTTGTGACGCTATTGGACCTTATACAGTGTGTTCTAGAAAGCCGTGGCAAACATAACTTATGGTGTTTAAAATAGAACACCTTGTATATTTTTGGATTATTGAATTCCACGCATCTTTCCGATTCCAACCAAGTATATTATGTTATAATGTTCGCTCCAACCGTTCTTTCAGAACTGAGCCTTTTTTGTGCGGGATTACTCCTTGGGTCATAGGTTGCCATGGAAGACAAATGCCAAATTATAGTAAAAATTATTGACAGTTTGCAAGTACATTCGCGCTTTGAAAAACAAAATAGGCTATTTTAAGATTTCAGAGAAAAATGAAGAAGGGAAATTGAGAGAAATGAGAAATTTTAAATAGTAACATACAGTATTAAACTTCGTGGGATTTATTGTTCGGGCGCCCTTCAATAGGCTTGAGGTTCATACGCATGCACCGTCCTACGCGAAATTTCGACTCTAAAAATCGAAAACTCTGCCCCGTAGAGGCCGGCGCGTAGTTTTTCTTTAGACTTTGGTTTTTCCGTACACACACACATATACATACCGCCAGGAGCTGGGGCGACTATAAACACCTAGATCTGATAGGGCTGGACTAGGCGTTTATAACAAGAGTCCACTTTGCTCATGGAATTTTACTAAGTTATCCATTTAATTTTTAATTGGGTTTTTCGCCATCAAATTGATTAAAATGCAACTTTTAAATATAGTAAATAAACGATAACTCCAACAAATTTGTTTTCTGAGCTTTCGTAGAATAAATCTGTTTGCGCCACAAATCAATTTCCGACAATATTTACTAAATTGTAGTTTAAAATTATAATATATATTGTTGTAGATTTAAGCAATGCTTTCCACGGCATACATCAAAATATGCTACTAAAATACATACTAGATGGATACGCCGTTTGCGGCCCTATTCTCGACTGGTTCAGATCATAATTATATTGAGGGGTGCTCTCAACAAGTTAGGTATACTTAGTTCTTCTTTTGGACATATACATTTACACATTTCTAATGTGACTGTTGGTGTTCCTTAAGGCTCAATTCTTGATCCTCGATTGTTCTTATTGTTTACAAAACGCCTTTGCAGAGCTCTTTCTTCCTGTCGTGGGGGCAGCGGTGTGCGATATTCGTAGCTTCGCTACGGACTGCGTGTTTTTCTTTCTTCGATCGACCTCGATTCAATTCGAGGTCGAGGCAGTGCGCATGCACATGTCTTTATAGAAAAACACCGCTGATGGCCAAGAGCGCTGGGCAAGATGTAAATTCGCGGCAGTGCTCCTTAATTGCAATATTTCTGTGGTTTGCTAATTGCCCTATACTTACTGGGATTACTACGGTTTTCTATGGTTTTTCCGTGGTAATTGAGCAAATGCTTAATCGGCTTTAGCTCCAAATGGCAATGGAATATTTGTAAAATACCCATTTTACTAAAAAGTAATAGAATAGTATTTTTTATAATATATGTATATTACGTAATAAGCAAAATGTCTTAAAACAAAAATATCTTACAGAATAAAAAACATTTTATTATTTTCTAATCAAAAATATGTTGAAATGTAAAATAAAATATCTAATATAGGGACAGGAATTTAAAAATTAATATGAACAAATTTCTTACTCTTGTTATTTTTTTATTAACATAGTTTGTGTGGAAAAATGAAATTCCTTTTTGTTCCGAATTTAAACACAGTTATTGACACACACGATTAGTTGCGTAAAAACATAGTAGGCGGTTGTCCTTTTTGTCACTTTCATATTTTTAGTTCTACGGGACACAGAGACGTTTAAGTAAAAAATAAATTAAAAGTAAAAAAATATTTTTAAAAAAAGCTTTTATTTAAATGCGCTAAAAAGAATAAAATAATCTTTTCTTTTAAAACTTTTACTATCAACTTATAACGTCATTCCACAATTTATATGATATAAAAGCTTGTCGCGAGATTTAAGTAGTGGTATTTACTTAGTTTGAAAACTTAAATCTCGCGACAAGCTTTTATATCATATAAATTGTGGAATGACGTTATAAGTTGATAGTAAAAGTTTTAAAAGAAAAGATTATTTTATTCTTTTTAGCGCATTTAAATAAAAGCTTTTTTTTTAAATATTTTTTTACTTTTAATTTATTTTGTAATTTTTAGTTTGGCCAGGTGTCTGAGTCTATTCATCTCAGTTAACGCATCATTGTTGCAAGGTCGTTTGCCGGTTAGTTTAGAACAGTCTAGCTCTTCAATGAGGGGACCTTCTAATGACCATCTTGGGTGTTCCGCCATGTTGGATTTAGAATGACGTCACACATATAATCATGCATTGTCATCCAAATTAAACGTGTGTACAAAATTTCAGCTCGATCGGTTGAAATTTAACTAGTCCGCCATCTTGAGTGTTCCGCCATGTTGGATTTAGAATGACGTCACACATATAATCATGCATTGTCATCCAAATTAAACGTGTGTACAAAATTTCAGCTCGATCGGTTGAAATTTAACTAGTCCGCCATCTTGAGTGTTCCGCCATGTTGGATTTAGAATGACGTCACACATATAATCATGCATTGTCATCCAAATTAAACGTGTGTACAAAATTTCAGCTCGATCGGTTGAAATTTAACTAGTCCGCCATCTTGGGTGATCCGCCATGTTGGATTTAGAATGACGTCACACATATAATCATGCATTGTCATCCAAATTAAACGTGTGTACAAAATTTCAGCTCGATCGGTTGAAGATATCTGCTTCAAAATTGAGTTGCAAGATTCCACCCGAACAAATTACATACATACATACATACATACATACATTGCAAGTTAAATAAAAGCTTTTAAAATTACCTATCATTTTCATTTTCTCAATTTGCCCGAAACTTTTCACACCTCTATGGAACTTTATATTAGCCTCTTTGGCTATTTTAGTCTTTGATTCTAAGTGCCTTTTCAAGGTGACTTTCGGTATGCCATAATTTTGGCACATTTGTTTTACTCACTTTTTCGAACAGTGTTTATCCACAATCTTCTCAAGCTATACAAGCCCTGTGCAGACATGTGGCAACGCCGCTCTTTTTAATTATAATTAGATGCATTTTTGTGACCTTTGTTTCAATAATTGGGTACCTAAGTAAGTAGGTACGTTTGTTTAACAGACAAAAAAGCAGTAATAAGTAACAAATTATATACATAATATAATTTAAATAATAATAAGTACGATTTCTGGTGTGGATAGGTACATTTTCGAAAAATAATATTGTAAATTTGGGAAAATAGAGGGAACTACATTTTGTTGTAAGTCGAATTTTTGTCTGAATTTTTCGCAAAGTGCGCCGTCAGGCAAATGATGATTACCTATCTTCCCTTATGGTTAAATTTTCATAAAAATACAAACAACAAGCGAACAGAGAACTGCATGTTGTGAAGGAGAATAATATCTCTTGTGATTGAAATGGCAGTTAGGGTCAATTTCATAATACATTCAACTAAAATATATTTTGACTTTAAAATTAGGTAAAGAAACTTTTGCAACAATATTAAGCAATGTTTGGATTGTTAGAAAGCTCCTTTAATTTTAAAGGGGAGGTACTTTAGTTTGCCTGTGCAATTGGCCCGTAATCATTTCGTTCTTAAATTTTCGTCCTTTGGAAAGCCCAAAACGAATACAAGTCTACCTACCGCCTGTGGTCAAGTAAAGAAAACCTAGCTACTTCAAGTTATTATTACGATTTGACTTACAGACAGGTATATAACTAAGTTCTAGCATCCCTCGGCGATTCTAGGCATCTTGAGGCTTGAAATTGTAAAGGTACGATTCTTCACTTAGAACTTTTATAGAAATGTTTCACTTTTGCACAAACAAAACAAATTTATAAAAAAGCTGTCGGCAGCACTTCGGGCTGTCTGTTTCCACCCAGAGACACACTGCCTCGTCGTAGCAATCTGTCGACGATAGCACTACCCACACTACACAAATTAATTCTGGTAAATTTCTTGTAAGATCAACTGACACGCAGTGCCAGGCCACGCCGCGCAGACCGTCAAGTCATGTTGCCAGCTTTCTCAACTTCAGGGCTTTTCCTAGTGTCGGCTGTGGTCTATCCCCAAATTTAGTTCTTCGGTCGTCCATTTACAGTAGATATTTTGTTTTTATACCTGGTAGGTTTGTCTCTATGTTCCTTAATTGGAACAGTCTAACCCCTGGATTCGACCGGTCCAATCTTGGAAACTACAAGTGGTCCAATTGAAGAAATGAGCATTTTTTCTAACTTAACTTTTTTCCTCATGAAAAAGTGAAAGTAATCTACAAGTGTTTAGGTACAAATGTAGCTAAACCCTAAGTATACCAACGGAGAGAATCCATAGTGTATAGAGGCAAATATTATTCATGAATAATTTCCAATGTTTTTATAATTGCTATAGGAACTATTCCACCTTCGTTTCGACCTGAAACTACACGTAACCTCGATATTTTGTTAGCATATTATCGGAACCCCATCTTATGACATATCTATCAAATAATCTAAAAAATATATTAAGTACCTAATCTAAGATATTTAAAAGCAGCATTGATATCAAAATTTTGTAATACTAATGAAACTCTCAATCAATTAAAAATTGGTACAAAATAAATGCCTGATTTTCTCATTTTATGTGTACGTGCAGCCTTGACCACTCTTCTAATACCTACTCAACTGCCAAAGTGCGACATGATAGTACGTGGAAAATTTTCTTTGAGTTAAGTCAGTCCTGCTCCAAGAAATAATAATGACGTAATTTTAATTAGTTTTTAATTGGCTTCATATAGGATTTCTGTAAATAAAAAGTTATTTTCAAATCTAGCTATATACATAGGTATAATACATAATAGGTACCATAAAAGCTTTTATTCAACTCTATTGTGTAGGTATATAGGTGCGATACATTATTATTGAAAAAATATATTATGAAAAAAAAATCAATCTTTGTTTTTATATTTTTTTAAATCTCTATATCCACTACAATTATTATTGATTATGTCTCTGCTTCCCGTCACCCCAAATTACGTAATAGAGATTTGTTGCTCAAATAGAGAAGAAACTAACAACTAATATAGTTTATTATTTTTAATTTATTATTTATTGCAATTTATTACGGACAACCTGAGAAAAACAAACGAATATGAATATTTTGCTCCATTGAGTAAATAAATATAAATATATATATATATATATATATATATATATATATCTACTCTAACATAAGAAACACGCGCGACAGGCAGTTGTTTTTGAAATATTGCGCATATAATTCAAATTTTATTTTTCTATAATCGTGCACAAAGTGGTTGTTTTTGCATCCATATTTGTACGGACCAAAACGTCTCTTTATTGCATTTAAGTGTACTTTAACACTAATGTTTAAGTTAATTACTTTAAACATTGCTGTCTTGTAATGACATTTTGACTTAATATTAGTTAAAAGTTAAAAATTGAACTGGTAGTAACGTCTGTAGAAAATAAAATATTTGTTCTCTTTAGCAACTTGTTTAATAGCAACTGTATAGTTTCTCACGAAATAAAGTGCCATTTTTAGGACTAACATCATAAATTCCTATTATGCAACTAACCGTTTTAAAAAATGATGTGTTGTGTTAATCTCTCGGCAAGTTCTTGTTACGAAAAGTAAATCTTCAATTTTTTTTGCCTATATAGGTAGCTATTTTGCACGATTCAGATACAGGTATTTTTCTCTCCCATTCTAGCAACATGCCGTTCCGGAATGTCATTATACATATTATATGTGTAATAACAATTAAGGTATTCTTATAATTTTTCAGACAGTTGGTCGAAAGCCCACTGTCTGCTCACGTACCCTTGACGGATGAAAGAATGCGCCCTGGTGGCATATTTTCCCCGGGGCTGTCAGATGAAAAGCGAATTTAACAGAATATATTTTTTGCGCGAAACAATGGACAAAAGACATAATAGCGTTTACAGTGGCTACCGCTTGCGAAGGTCATCCCGCCAAGATCAAGAGATATGAAAAAGTGAATAAATGCATTTATTAAGAAATGGGAATTATGCAACGCATTAGTCACCGCAATACCATTATTACGTTTTTACGTTTAAAAAATGTAATACGGCGACTAATAATGATTATAGATGTATTTTGTTTTCTCTGTGTGCACTTGCGCCTGATATTTATGCAATCCATTAAGAATGGTGCAAATCCGGGAGTTTTGCTGATTAACGACTTGAATGAAAAATGAATTGCATTATCTAATATTAAATTAAGATAAGGATATATCATATATATAAAATATCATTGTACCAATCAAGATTTCAGTTCAGTTCTAAATCAATGCCACTTAGCAATTCTAACTAAAAGTATGTTCCCAACTCTTTATTTATAGTTAGCTATACTTAACTTTTTTAATAAACATTGCTCTTTTTGTTTATCTTTTATCCAAAGACATTATGCTTTTATCTATCTGAATTTGCATATTATACAGGATGCTTTAAAGAGAAAACATTAAATGATAAGCCAATAAAGGGTAAATCGTTGACGTAGAAAAATATTTATTATTTCTATAACATTACCTGTGAGTCACTATTCAAACAGAAATGAATTAGCTACGGGAAATATTTTTCCATCTCAGATTATAAATTTAAAATACATATTTATACCATATTATATAACTGTTATAAGTTATAACATAACTCTTGATGATGTAAAAATCCATGAAGATCGTAGTAAAATTCGGCATTATATACCTACTCCTATTTGTTATTAGATTGACCCAAGGGAAGATATCTCACAGACACTACTATTTCTATTGGGATTTCCATGGCTAGCGAGGTATGGTATGTCCAATTATTAGAATACCATATCGGGCATTCTTTTAAGAATAAAATGGATGATGCCATCGAGTTGGCCATACCTCAAAACCTTTCGTACAAAATATCAAAACTAAAAATTATAAAAAACCACGGTACACAGATATTGATTAAGCCAGTCTGGCTCATACAGGGTGTTCGTAAAAAAATCAAATTAAAAAATTTATTTAAAAAATTATTTAAAGGAAAAATTGGGGATCTTACTGCACCCTGTTGGCTCCCCTTGGAAAAATATATTTCATTTTAACATTTCCTTACAACTGGAGACATCATCCTCCATCTTTAATAAACATATGCTTTATTCATCACGTTGGAACATATATAAATCAAATCAGGTGTGCCCTCAATGCCATGAAAACAAAAACGATAGCGTCTACATATTTGACAGTTACCTAGGGGCCTAATGTATAATTCCGAATTATTTCTTTGGGTATTTTTTTTTAATAAAGTATTTTTTCGTCAAAGATCTTTTTACGAACATGCTGTAGGTATGAGCTAGACTGGCTACGTACAGTCGCGGACAGTTGGTATCGAACGACCTGAAGAGGTTTCTCGTGGCTATCGTTACAGGGCGCGCGGAGACGGCAACATCGCGCTGGAGTCTGCAGCCGGCCGGTCTGCTAAAAATAGAACCATAAAATGCAAATTACAGCCTCCAGCCTCTCACAGCAAAGGAACAAAATTCGAGGAAAATGCAACTTTGTGCTGGTAATAATTCCAACCCCAGTGTTGGTATTTAATATTTCGTACTATTTTATCATGTTACTATACCGTCTAGTATTTATGATAATGAAATAAAAAAATAATAAATATCAAGGCTGAGATTAGAATCAACACCACAATAAAAGTTGCTTTTTCTCGAGTTTCCTTCCTTTGCTGCCAGCACCCTGTATTAATTAGGAATATGAAATTAGGTAAATCCATAGTCAATTTGAGCCACAATAGAATTCCGAAGAATTTCTCAAAAACAATAATTTAATATACAGGGTGTCTACTTTTAAACATATGCAAATTAATAAAATCTTTATTTTTGGAGATAATCCCTGTACATTCTTTGTGTGAAAGGCCTTCAAAAATCGCTTCTTTTAGCCTTCCTATCATTTTCAAAAGGCAAATCCAGGTCCGGCTACGATTTTTGAGTGTTTTTTTATTTAAAATCTACCAATACAGCGTTAATCAGGATCCCCCTAAAACCCCTTTATATACCAAATTTGAACAAAGAATTTAGAGAGAGATCTATTCTACAGGATGTCAAGGTTCAGCAAAATAGGAAATTTACAGGCATTTGGCGAGTCAAGTGTGCCATGGAATCCCGTCAAAATAGTTTAATTGTCAACAGAACCACTCAAAGTGTTGGTGTGCAAAGATTCAATACAGGGTATTTTTCTCTGCCCCATCTGAAAATGCTGAATTTTTATGACTTGACTCGCCAGAGATGCCTGAAGAGGTTTCTTTAAATTTCCTATTTTGCTCAATTTTGACATCCTGTAGAATAGAACTCTCTCTATATTTTTTGTTCAAATTTGGTATATAAAGGGTTTTCGACTGTCCTGATTGACGCTGTGGTGTCAGATTTTAAATAAAAAAATGGCTAAATGGTTTTTGTGAAAATCGGGGGAATAAAAAAATCGTAGCCGGCCCTGGATTTGCAATTTGAAAATGGCAGGATTGCTAAAATAAGCGGCTTTTGAAGTCCTTTCGGACAAAAAACAGATCAAGCGATTATCTCAAAAATTAAAGATTTCAAGGATTTGTATAATATGTTTAAAAGTAGATATGCGGGCTCTTAATATTAATTAGAAAATGTATGGCACAAAATTAATGGATTATCGGATTACCTGAGTTGAAATATTTTAGCATAGATATTTATATCTTTTTAAATAGGTATTTATTAATTATACCTACCTGCACTTAATATAACTAAATTTAGGGGATTAACTTAATAATTGTAATATTGAATTGGATGTAGATTTTGAAAATATCGATTATACCTGCTCCTAGCCCTTTGTATAAATACTAAGGTGGGTGGGCTAAAATTATTTAGTCAGTATCCTAATTCGAGAGAGTAACTAACAGTGTTCGTTATGCCTCGTTTGAGTGAATCCGTCAAGCACCGTATCATCGCCAAACTAGAAAATGGTTGGGCTATTTCCCGACTGGCCGAAGAATTTGGTGTATCTAAAAGCACCATTTTCAATATAAAGAAGAAATATGACGAAACCGGAAGCGTGGAAAACATACATAGAGGAGGAAATGTGAAAATTACGTCTGACCAACAAGATGAGCAACTAGCTAATTTTTGCCTTGCAAATCCGTTTAAATCCGCCGTTGAAGCAGTATCTGCAACACAATTTCCAGCAAGTGTTAGAACTGCCCGAAGGAGATTAGATGCAGCCAATCTGAAATCTCGCACGGCCAGCAACAAAATTCAGCTGACCGAGGCTAATAAGGAAGTCAGGTTGCAGATATGCCGAGAGTTTCAGCGTTTACCGCCACATTATTGGGAGAAGGTAATATTTAGCGACGAAAAGATCTTTCAAAGCCATTACAATGGCAAAGTGCGAGTATATAGACCTTCGGTGAGTTCAAGATATGACGAAAGATTTGTGTCACCCAGGAAAAGGAGTGGGCATTTTTCCGTCAACATATGGGCCTGGATAAGCTACCGTGGACCTGGCATTTGTTGGAGAATCGACGACCGCTTCACAGCAGCTCGCTATTGCGAGATACTCGAAGGCGGATTGTTACCAACTGCAACGGAAATGTATCCCGATGGCTTCGTTTTCCAGCATGATAACGCTCCTGTGCATACAGCAAGAATAGTTCGCGAATGGTTCACCGAAAACAACGTAGAAAAGTTGCAATGGCCGGCGAAGAGTCCTGACTTGAATCCCATTGAGAATGTGTGGGGCAGAATGGCGCGGACAATGAAGAACTTCGTACCCGAAAATAGGGAGGCACTTTGGCAGAAGATTCAACAAACGTGGGATGAAGTCGTAACCCATGATCTCTGCTGCCAACTCATAGATTCGATGAGCAGGAGAGTTCAGAAAGTCATCCTATCCCAAGGTGGGTATACTAAATATTAATATACATATAATATAATAATGGAAAATGCATTTGATTTCTTGCCTTTATTTAATTATGTTATAGTCATAAAGATTTTAATGGGTTTATAGTTTTTTCGGATTCTTCCTGTGTCGGTGGTTCTAATAAAACTTCGTAATCATTATATCCAGCTTGTGGAAGTCCTCAATCACCTGAAATTATTTTATTTTATCCAGGTAATCACATTGAGGTCCAGGGAGGTGTGTAAAGCTTGACACGTGTCCCTGCTGTGTGTCTTCTGATGTTATTGATAAAGGTATGCAATTTAAATAATAGAGAGTTATTGCAGAAATAAATAACGTCGCGCTCTTTTTTGACGTTATTTTGACATTTGAGCATGCGCAGTCGTAGTTTGACGTAAGGTCGTCCATAATAAGGTTATTTTCCTTTATTTTTGTTTATTGTGTATACCATAATATACGTTATTTTTACCTTATTTGTCACAATTCTTAAAATAAATTCTGATTTGTCAGAAAACGCTAGTGTTCTGTGAAAGTAGGACTTAACCTAAAATGTTCGTTGCTTGTTTGCGTTTGCACCTTGTTTGTTTTCATTAGTCTTTCACCTTGGTGTTCCGTGGTTATTTGGCTGTTTTCCCAGTTTTTTCCGGAGCAAAATTATAAAAGCACATAATATTCTAGTGAAAGTGTAGAAATACAAAACAATAAAGTAAACGTAAACAAGCCCTTAATTTGGATACATAAATTGCGACTTGCAATAACTATTGTCAGAATCATAAATAACGTATGAGAGTATTCAAATAAGGTCGTCTTAAATACTGCTTAATGCCAAAAACAGTTTCTGCAATAACTCTCTATTAAGTTACAAGGGTAATTTTATGTCTGTGACCCCCTAATCTCATTTATCTGTTGAAGGGCATTTTATGAGAAACAATGGAGCATTGCAGCACCACGAAAACCAATTTATTAAAACTTCTGACCAATTTCTTCAAAAATAAGAAAAAATAAATAAAAGGGACACCCCTTTTATTTTATAATCATTTATGTTTAGGACTACGAGACCTAACAACTAAATGTTGGAACAAATACTTATTTTGCAAAGAAAAGAATAATTTATGAAAATCCTTTTAATTAACTTTTTTAATTCTAGGGTTATTAGCTAAATATATTTTTAGTCTTACTACATATTTTTTTATTATAACATAAAAATACATTTTTGTTGCAACGCAAAATATTTATTAACTTTATGTCTAAAACCGCTGACAACTATACTTAGTGTATTTGGAAATGAAAGGAGGCCATAAATATTGATTGAGAAGGAAAATTCGACCATTTCAGTGGCGTGCTCTTTTGCTAAAAATCTGATGAGGATAAATACGCAAATTAATATTCGGGCGAGTTATGTAGTATTTTATGACGGACTCTCGAGCCTCTGATAAAGAATTTGCATTTATATTTATAATAAGCCATAAACCTTCCTTTCATTTCCAAATACACTATGTATATACAGTATGTCCACAGAAGAGGTGTTGAATAGGAACACTTTCTTATCTTTAATTTTACCGCAAAAAGTTACTCTTGATAAAAACTTTGCTAACATTTCTTATGTGGAAATAAGTTGCTAGGAAAAGTTGTTCAAAAGTAAAGGATACTCCATACTACCAATTTTAGAAACAATTGGCACACTTTGATTTATTTGAAAAACATTTTTCGCTTTGGCCCTATCACTGCATTAAATATATTTTTTTTATGTAAGTAAGCTTATATAAGCATAATAAATATGGCAATTTTAGACGGCTAGGTGATGTTAAAAAATAAATCGGCATCCATAACCAACTTTTCACGCAATACAAAAAAAAACTCAAGTCGACAAAAATGTGAAAACAAAACTATCAATTTATTTAATTTTTTTTTGATCAAACAAGATCTTTAATATGAGAAAATTTGTCTTTAATTTGAATAACTGTTGATGTTTTTAATTGCTATTTCGACTTCACACTTTAAACAAATTAGCGGGAAAACTAGTACAAATTGTATGAAAATTTTCTTTTGTCAATGTTCTTGCGTGATCTAATTGCCGCTAATCTCCAATTAAAATTTTCCCTCGACTTTCAAAATAAATTGATTGTTTTCAGATTCTTGTTGATTTAAGTTTTTTTTGGTATTGCGCGAAAAGTTGGCCATGGATACCGACTTCTTTTTTTAACATTAACCAACTATCTAAAATTTACACGTTTTTGTTTCTTAAGATTTTTCAGTAGGGAGCCAAATAACTACTTTAATAAACTAAAACAATGGCCTTTAATAACTAAAACAATGGCCTCAACAGAGCCGAAGAGCCTGTGTAATTTTCAGAAACTATCTGAGCACCCAGTTGCATAAAGCTTCTCAGTGCCATCAATTTTCAATATAAAAGTTTTCTTCGGTATCTTAAAATAAATAGGTATGTTACGGCTATTTAATAATTTTGCTCAATTGGAGGTTTTTTTATATTGCGCGACAAGTTGACCATGGATGTTGATTACTTTTTCAGGGCCACTTAGCTGTCCAAAATTGTCACCTTTTTGTTTCTCATGTTTTTTTTGTAGGGCGCAAAATAAGCGAGGAAATCGCGGTGGTAGTTTAAAAAATCATACTGTATACTTGTGAACTGTTTTAATAAATAGTTTAATACTGATTCCTTAATTTTTTTTAACCCTTTCGGTGACATCGGCTTAATCGCTTGCAAAGAATTCTCGGAACAAGACACCCGTTCGAACCATCCGATGCCGAAGGCGCGCGCTGTTGCCGTCTCCGCGCGCCCTGTAACGATAGCCACGAGAAACCTCTTCAGGTCGTTCGATACCAACTGTCCGCGACTGTACAATAATACCTTAGGTAAAGCTTAGTCGATTTGCAAAGAAGGTCACCAACCTGTGCCCGTGGGTTATACAGGGGACTCTGAAATATTCATTTTTTTTTTAATTTTCGTCCCACTTTGTGAACGCCCTGTATAACTTAGAGTATTGATATTTTGTACAAAAGGTTTTGAGCTATGGCAAATTTGATGGCACCATCCATTTTATTCTCAAAAGAAAGCCTATATAATATGGTATTCTGAAAACTGGTCATTTAACAAAATCATAGCTAGCCATGGAATAATCACCCAATCGAAATAGTGTAGATCAATCTAAATAGTTATTTATGTACCAAGGCACTGAAGTTCAACTTTTTATGACTCATGTGGAGTTTAGTTGCTGAGGCCTCTGGCCGAGGCAAATAAACCGCATGAGTCATAAAAAGAACTTCAGTGCCGAGGTACATATTATATTTTTTTGAAATCGGAAAAAAAAATGTTTTATTAGGCAAGAAAATAATAATAAGGGATCACCCGTCCACGAACCAACTACGCGCGGCGTTGCTTGACTTTACCGATCGCTCTACCTAGGACAAGTATAATGACGTACGGCACCTTCTGACAGAAAAACCAAACTGCTGCTTCTTGTGCAACCTACACAACAAATCCATTGATATTCAAATTTACGAAAATATGTATACTGAAGGATTGCGCTTCTATAGGAAACAATTTCGCAATGTGTACGAAAAGTTAAATGAGCCTTTATCGGCCGGGTTTTGAATATTTGGTCACTTTTGACGGGCGATTTCTCCGCGTCTGACGTTTGATGTTTACATCTCGCCAAGGCCTACTTATTGAAAAAATCGTACAATAATGGGCTACATTATTGTACGATTTCTGTGCTTTTAATGACGATTTTGGGACATTTTAATGCCGATTTCAAGAAAAAATATATATACTTAATGCCGAATTTTACTCGGCTCTTCATAGATTTCCACAGTGAACACAAGCAAACTCAGACACACTGTATATAATTACTTGGTGCCGCCTGTTGTGTTCACGATTATTGCGAATCGATGACAAAGTATGATTTAACGCGTTAAAAATATTTGATTCCATTACACCGTGCGTGCGCTTATAGGCGCGACTAATTGAAATGTATAGGTAATCCCAAGACCGAACTGTCATTGTTTAAGCGACTCATGTATGATCTTTGATCGTTGCGCACTGGAACTGTAGCAGTGCGCAAATGAAGGACATTCATTGTTTGTAGAGAGCATAGTCAACAATAGAACGGAACGAACGATTAAAATGAGAAATGGGCTTTGTGCAATTTTCTATTACAATAAATCCAGGGATGGAAATTTTTAGGCGGCTGTACCATTATTTGTATACTGTACTGGCATCTCTAAAGGTGTCGTCTGGAATACAATGAGTAAGAACATAGGCGTAATAAGAAATGAAATAATATAAGAGAGTTAGGTACCATGTGTAAGAATATAGGAGCAATAAAAAAACAGATAAGTACGAGAGATAGGTAAGAAGGTTAGCTTTATACACCTGCATCCTTATACTTGATTTCTTATTATAGTCATATTCTTATACTCACTGTTGTCAGTACAAAGAATACACTAACCAAGCAGCGAATTTTTATATTTGACAAATTTCGTCAAATATGATAATCCCACATCTTTACAGGGAATGCTAAAAATATAATAACTTTTTAACGCCACCCTGTATATCATGTTCGATGCCATATTCGAACTCCTCAAAAAGTTCTACAGAAGTCTAGTTTTTTAACCATTAATTTTTCTTTAAAATTGCCGAGAAAATCGGGTTTATCACGTTAACTGGGACACCCTGTACATTTTGTTCTCCATGTTTATTGCCAAACCTTTGTCGCGCTTAAAAAGAATGCACAGAATTGGATTACACCGTATTATTTAAATTACGTCACTCTTTACATTGTGTTTTACCACATTCTTAAAAAACAAAGATGCAATATTATATACAGGGTGTTTCGTTAAGGGTGAAGAGGTAGCGTATCTCAAGAATTAATAGTCCTGGAGCTTTGGGAAAAAAATCTTCTTAAGTAATGTGGTCACGAGAAATCGCTGGAAATTATTTTTAAGTTCGTAGTTCGGCCACTAGGGGGCGTATTCGAAACAGTAGGTAAATTTGAAAAATGAGTTTTATCAAAAAAATGACTAATAAAGGTATATCAAAAATAATTTTATTGTACTCTTTAGCAAATTCCGAACAATTTTCGTTAAGGATTTTTTGCTCTATCTCTTCAAATAGAGGTGAAACTGGCGGATAAACCTTGACTTGAAAAAAAAAATGCCTGTAACTTCGGTTTGGCTTAACTGAATTGGTCAAATTTGGGCTTGTTGAAGAGAGCTTTCCTCCTTCTATAAAATGATTGTCCAGTAGGGTCATTTCGAATTTCGTGGTCACCACTAAAGCGCGCAATTTGAAAAATTTCTCTTTTATTACAATTTTCTCCGAAATTTTAAATGCAATGACATATTTATTCTGTTATAATCGAAAAGTAGATTAAATTTACAACAAAAAATACCCTAGGTTCAAGTCGATATGTTCATTAGTTTCGGAGTTATCGCCAAAAGAATAATTATTAAGAGAGGAGAAGGTAAGTATTTGTTATCAAAGATTTCCGTGGTCAAGTATACCATGAAATAAATAAAAATCGGCTTGAGTTTTTCGTAAATTGCTATTTTTCTCACTTTTTATTCCGTTAAACGTATTTCTAATTTACTCACCTTACCCGTCGTATTGATATGAAATTATCTCGGAAATTATATAGTAAGCCATGAAACAAAATAGTTGGGTTTTTAGGGAAGCAAAAAAGTAAACATCACATGAATCGAGCTTTAATAAGTATTGCGGTAAATCTTGGATTTTTGTAAATTTTGAGTTAAAATTGTGTGTTGCATTTATTAAAAAATGCCTTAAACGAATGACCAGGGTTACGATATACTTGCCATATATTTTCAATATTTTGAACATGCCCACTTGCGGAACGTGAATACGTTGTCAGGTACCAAACGATTTTGTTTCATGGCCTACTAGATCATTTCCGAGATAATTTCAAATCGATACGAGATACGACAGGTGACAGGTAAGATAAGTAAATTAGAAATATACGTTTAATGGAATAAAAAGTGAGAAAAATCGCAATTTAGGAAAAGCACAAGTAGATTTTTATTTATTTCATGGCATGCTTGACCACGGAAATCTTTGATAACAAATACTTACCTTCTTCTTTCTTAATAATTATTCTTTTGGCGATAACTCCAAAGTAATGAAAATATCGATTTGAACCTTGGGTATTTTTGGTTGTAAATTTAATCTACTTTTCGATTATAACAGAATAACTATGTCATTGCATTTAAAATTTCGGAGAAAATTGTAATAAACCGGGAAATTTTTCAAATTGCGCCCTCTAGCGGTGACCACGAACTTCGAAATGACCTTACTGGACAATCATTTGATAGAAGAAGGAAAGCTCTCTTCAACAAGCCCTAATTCGATCAATTCGGTTCAGCCAAACCGAAGTTACAGGCATTTTTTCAAGTCAAGGTTTATCCGCCAGTTTCACCTCTATTTGAAGAGCTAGAGCAAAAATTTCTTAACGAAAATTGTTTAAAATTTGCGGAAGAGTGCAATAAAATTATTTCTGATATACCTTTATTAGTCATTTTTTTGAGAATACTCATTTTTCAAATTTAATGTTTCGAATACGCCCCCTAGCGGCCGAACTACGAACTTAAAAATAATTTTCAGCGATTTCTCGTAACCAAGATTTTTTTCCCAAAGCTCCAGGACTATTAATTCCTGAGATATGGTACCTCTTTACCCTTAATGAAACACCCTGTATGTGCTAGTCTGTATAATACATATTCATCAAAACTGTAACATCTGTGTCCTATCTACAGTGTCCGGCAGAAAGTACGCACCACATGAAATCATTTAAAATTTTACATTTTTCAGAAAATTTTATTCTTGATAAAACTTTGTGCATTCCTGCCAACTCAAAACACAGTTTTCAAAATTTGAATAGGTATCTCATTTCTTATACGGGGGTGGTTGAAAATATGAAAATGGCTCATGAGAGTAAAGTAGGTAGATACCCTTATTTTTAATTTTAGAGAAAACGTGTATCTATATAGGTATTATATGACAAGTTTCGAGTTTCTATTCCACAAAACACCTTTTCGGCATTTTTTATGATTTACCCCGTATAGAAAATAAAACACTTTATTTGATATGCCAGTTGCGTTTCAGAGATGATTTATCATTTATAAACGCGAGTGGCATACAAATCAATTTGTTTGAACAGTAGTTGTGGCTCCTGCAAAATAAAAACGAAAAAATACTAATTTTTTGACTTCTTGCTCTTGGTAGTTTGACAGAGTTGAATCTTTAATTCCCCTCTGTATATCCGAAACCAAGTCTCTAAATCACAATCTCGTTTATTCAAAAATGAGACCTTTTTATGAAAAATTCCAAAATAATATAGACTAGTTTTTCCCCATCCACGGACACTACTAGATGGTCAACAGTTTTAGGGGGGTTGGCAGTCCGCTTTTTGTAACGTCGTTCTATTCCTAGAGCCACAGTTTGGATATTGCCTTTGCACTTTGCACTGTTGAACTGTTTGTGGATAGACGTAGATTTGTTCCCTCATGTAGGTAACCCTAAAGGAAAAGTTGGGAAGTGCTGCTGTATGGCACGATCACGAGGCTATTAGACCTACAATACGTAATAATAAATTGATGCCTCCGCATAACGAAATTGTATCATCTTGCTTCAAATAAACCTTGTCACCTTTCTTAAATGGGCAAACATTTCAATAAAGTACGCAGGGAGAAAGGAAGGAGCATATTTGGAATTAATGTGCGACTGTGCGACCGGGATAGTTCCTGCATATGGCGGGATGCCGTTTCCGGTTTCACAGTGGCGTACTACCAAGATCAGTGATCTTTATGTAGTCTTAATATTATGTAGTATAAATTTAATAACTCGTATTTATAAATTCCGATATTTGGTTTTTAAATCAATTTATGTAAAATACTTATAATAACTAAAAGGTTTTACTTATATTTTTCTCTATATCAAGATATAATGTTCATCCAAGCAATACCTACAAGGTATTTTTTAATTAAAAAGAAATAAAAAACTTATTTTATACATATCTACTTATAACAGGCATACTTGTCTTGTAGGAAGCTTAGCAGAGCGACTTTTTAGAGATAGTAGTAAGTAGCCATGTTGACTTTATACGGGGTGATTATTAAGTATAAAAAAAAAAGAAACATTTTTGTCAACATTCGAAAATGAGGAAGATATGGAAATTCAAAGTTACAAACAGTTACAATTGTAAATAGGACTCTGTATGATAAATCTTATAAAACACTAGCTAGTGTACAAAAATCTAAATGTCACGCCAGAAGATTCATTAATTAAAACCCTGTTTAACCAGAATGAAGATAAATAAATAACACCACTATACAAATTTTATACATTTATTGCCCCTTAAATAAAATCAACTTGTTCATAAAGCTAATTACATAATTTAATGGAAATTGGCGATATAATAGTTCCACTTTTAGCCGAGATCTTCGATTGGAACATTCTTCGGCAAAGTAGCACCATGGTCACCATGGTCGCAAACTTAATCCACGAGTTTCCCGGTTGTGCATCTTTAGGAAAGCTAAAGAAATGCGAATAAATTAACTCAGTACTTGTTTATAAAAACATTTTTTATGAAATTTTGTGACGACTCAAAGATAGTTGTTTTTAAGCTTTCACGGCCGTCGTTAGTACCGTGGTAGGTGCTGATTTTTTCCAAACGTTTCTCTGGTCATCGCAGCCAGCATCTTCAGTGGTCTCTTGCTATAAGTGCTCGATGATCGAGCACTTAGCTTACCGGAAACTCACGTGCTGCAGCCTCGGGCAATCGCCAGGCATATTTCCCTAACTTTGGGTTACACAAACACTCCTAACGACTGCAAGACAAGAGTTGCTACAAACAGAAGTCAAGAAAGCTGGGAACTTAGCAACCCATCGCGCCATCAACCCAAGCTCGCCCAATAATTATACTAAGACTCGGTAGGTTATCTGATAACATACCTAAAGACAAGAAAAGAAACTGCAGAAAGCTAGAAAGATAGAAATGAAAAAAAAAATAGACTGATTCAAGTACTTACGACTAAACCGGTGTCACAGGGGAGGAACTCCCCCCACAGAGATCATTCTCAAATATGGATGCCTATCTATGACAAGAAAACCTAAGTATTAACATTTGCCCATAATGCAATTTGGGCCTAAAATACAAATAATCATGTACTGAAAATATTGCTTTAAATTTACCGAAGTTTCGTACATCTGGCAACAAATCTAAGGCGCACGACGGCAAGCGCCTTCCGATGCGTCTTACGCCCTGGAAGCAAGTCAGTGGCAGTCGTAAATAGGGGGCCAAATACGTAAAAATGTGGTTTAGGAAAAAAATACTTCCGGCTTAAAAAAGTTGTTTTTTTATTACAATTTAGCGTTCAGGGTATTTTTCCCTAACCATTGTTAAAATTAATGTATTTATGAATAAATCACCCTGTACATGTACAGGGTATCTAAAACTCGATGCCTCAGGATTACTATGAGCGAACAAAAAGCACAAAACAAAAATTGACACATGGGCTTCAAATGGGACGATAAGCTCACTTCTGCACTGAAAACATTGCTTTTCTAAAGTTCGAAAAACCGGATCTAATATTTTACAAAGAAACAATACTTTATTGGATGTTTAGAGAGATCATGCATTTCTGATAAACTTTTGCTAAAGGAGTTTTTTTAATCTCTTTTCTCAAAAGTTACAAGCCAAAACATGGAAACGGTCTGGTATAAATTTTGTCGGTGAACATCGAGTTAGCCACGACATTATTAGGTATCCATGCAAAACAATTGATACCTATATAGTTGGGTTGGTAAAAAGCTTTCTAAATTGTTATTATTCATCTTAATAATAAAATATGTGTAACAATATCCAATATGGTAGAATGTGTATGTACGGAAAAAACTATATACCATATTCAAATAAAACGAAAATAATTTAAATATTTCCTTAATATTAGGTATTTCTTACATATTTTCGATATGACCACCGCCTTCTGCTAGACATAATATATCTAATCGAGCCTGTCTTCTATAATTTAGTAGCCTTTCTTAAACTATCAGGGGTGACTTCTTGGCACGCAATACGATTTTTTTCTTAAATTGTTAAAATTTTGTGACGGAGATCTGCATACTTTGTTTTTGAGGAGACCCCATAATCAAAAAAGGGAGTAAGGTCTGGCGACTTCCCTGGCCATCGTTGGTATGGGACCGTTTATCCCAAACCATTGATTCTCATATTTCTCATTCAAAAAAATCACGGACAATATGTGTCCGTTTTCAAGAAGAACCGTAAGTTCTTCTTTTAAAAAAAACGCACATAATATCTTCTTTACATTCACACCAAAGTGTCCCTGTTTATAAAGTGTGTTAACAAAATAAGGGTTTTTCTGTTGACCAATAATGTTCTTTTTATTTGTTGGGAAACCCATTACTCACAATGTGCCTTTCATCTGTCCAAGTAGGTACTATGTGATTTAAAAGTCGAATGTCAGCGATTTCCACTAGTACCATAAGTTTAGTGACAAAATCAAGCCTTTTCTTTTTATTCAATTCGCTTAAATATTCCAGGATATGCGATTTAAAATCATGATATTTATTAGTACTCCCAACTCTTAACTCGCTACTTGCTTGTCTAATAGTTTCTCTGGTGGTCTTCAAAATATTGCAATATTTGGGCTGTTGAATTCTCATTGCGAACTCTTCTAATAATACATTTTCCATTTCGAATAGAAAACGCACCTGGATTTTCCTGCAGGGTTCCTTCTATCCCGATTAATTCGAACAGCCCTTTTGGATTTTTTTTTGGGCTTCTGCATATTCCACAACATCAACTTTTTCACCATGTGTTATCATTATTAAATAACTTAAACGGCAAGCAAAGGAACTAATGTTATATTAGTTACTTCAGTTTTCACAATCAAAATATTTAATAACGCTCAAACTATGAATAATTGTTTTTCGTGAATACCTGATAAATTCATGGCTAACTCGATTTTCACCAAAAAAATTTATACCAGGCCATTTCCATCTTTTTATATATATTATAACTTTTTAATAAAAATAAACAACTCCTTTAGCTAAAATTTATCAGAAATGCACGACCTTTCTAAATATCCGATAAAGTATGTGTTCGCTCTTAGAAACCCTGGCGTATGGAGTCTGACCACCCACCCTGTAGAAGGTGGCCCACGGGAGATTTTAGCCCTCTCAACCAGTGGCGTAGCTTCAAATTTTGGACCCCCCGCCAAATTAAATTTGGGCCCCCTCAAACTGGAAAATAAAAAAAAACATACAAGAAGGTGAAACTATAACAAACTTTATTTCTTAGTAAATAAAAACAAAAAAGTTTTTAAAACAAAAATATATCTACAAGGTGTCCAACTGTCCAACTTTAAAATTGTACAAATCCGTGAAATCTCCATTTTGAAGATAATCGCCGGAACTTTTTTTGTTCAAGTCAAGTGTGCCATGGAATCCCCTCAAAACAGTCGAATGGTCAAGAGAACCACTCAAAGTGTTGGTGTGCAAAGATCCAACACACAATATACGGGGTGCTATTATCTATGCCATCTCGAAGTAATGAATTTTTGGAACTTAATACGGGTCAAAAAAAGAGTATATCAAAACTGCCTCAGACACTATAAATGAACGAACTAAGTCAACAAATACAGAAGCCTGCCAGTCAGTAAGTCCATATCAGTTTAAGTGGCTAGTGTGCCACAGCAGGAAGGGCACAGAAAATGTATCGTCTTGTCTTATAATATAAGACACTGACTTTGTTGATAATGGTCCAATAATTTAAATTGTTTTTATTTGTTGGTTGGCTTTTTGTTCAGAAGTAAATTAGGTATTTTGTATTTGCTAATATTTGTTCAATGATTCCGAAGCATTCTTGATCCGTATAAAGTTTTTTAAAATTTCAGCATTTTGAGATGGCCCAGAGAAAAACAGCCTGTTGCGAACCAACATTTTGTGTGGTCCTGTTGATTATTTAACTGTCTTGATGGGATTTCATATCACACTTGACTCGCCAGATGCCTTTAAAATTCCTAATTTGTTCAACTTTGACACCCTGCAGAATGGAACTCCCTGTGCCTATGTCTTTTATTCAAATTTGGTCTATGGGGGGTTTGCGGTGTTATGATTAACCCTGTGGTCTCAGGTTTTAGATAAATAAATCGCGAAAAGGTTTTCGTGAAAATCGGGGATATAAAAAATCGTCGTCATCCTTGAATTTGCATCTTGACAATGGTATAAAAGTCAAAAGAAGCGGTTTTCGAAGGCCTTTCAAGGCGATTGATGCACAATGAGTTTGCTACCCTAACGTACAAAGAGTGCTTAATATACCTAGATGATATCATAGTCTTTATAGTGTAGGAGACATCGATGAACTTTAATTAGTTCGCTTTTATCCATTGCTGCAGCTTTTTCAGCTTGTATAGAAAGTAATTCTGAATTGCTTATTCTGTCTTGGGAACAACAATTTCTCAAACAGTTACAGGAAAGGTCAAAAATATAATATTAAAACAGAACAGAACAGAGAGTATAGGCCCGGTCGAGGGGAGGTCGTCGAGGGTTCGAGGCGGCCCCCTTGACGGCAGGGCCCCCCCCGCGACCGAGGGGTTTCGCGGTATGGTAGCTACGCCACTGCTCTCAACAGTTTTTTAAAATGGGACACTTCGTGTGTTTTGCATTTTTGAAATCTACTAGTCACGACAATAATTAAAATGATAGAAAACATTGTATAATAAATAATCTTCCGTTTTTTAAATATTCCATTTACAAAGTTTATACTATTATTTAACTTGAATTTTTGTGTATCTCGTGACAATGATAGACGATGGATGCAATAACAAAAAATGTTTTTTTAACCAAAGGAATAGCATAATAAAGTTTTAAAATATTAGGAGCTTTACGGATTTTATTAATATTCTCTAAATATATAATGATAGTGTTAGGAAAATTTTAAAAGCTCCTACATCGTGGGATTTTATTATGTTAATGGTTGCGTTCAAGGCAGGCCGAATTTTTGTTATCGCTAGGTAGCGCTATCTGTCAACCTTTGACAGCGATGTTATCGCTGCCGTGGTTCGTTGAAATACCAATTTATAACTTAGTGTTGTCTGTCATCAGATTTTTTGTAGGTTATATTTATGTATTTATTTTCGGTATTTTCTATGTTCGTTTTTAAAGTAAGTTGTTTTCTGTGTCTATGTTTTACCATTTTGAATAATTTTTATAATGACGATCAAGAAATAATAAATAACTGCACAGAGTTGGTAATACAAGAAGCAGTTATAACCACTTTTCCACAATTGTCTCTTACAATTTCCCAACCTTCCATTTTTTATTTATTTATTGCCTGAATAAATAAACAAAATTAACGATACCTCAACAAGAATTTCGAGGTTAAGCGTTTCAGAATAACAGAGAGAGCAGGAAAGATAAACAAGGATGGAAAGATTATGAGTCCGCTACCAAAAAAATGTAGCAAAAATGAAATCGCTGCCGAACCGAGGGCAGCGGTAGCTAGCGCTTAGCGCTATCTGTCATTTCTGCCCATTCAATGCCCATTGACGGAAAGCGCTGGCAGCGATTACAGATTTGGGAGTGCATTGAACGCAACCATTCTCTTGGTTAAAACAAACATTTTTGTTATCGATCGTCTATCTTGGTCGCGAAATTCACAAATTAAAGTTAAATAAATTTTCTTTAAGTTTAGGAATCGTAGATAATATAGCAATTCTAATTTTAAATTTCTTCGTATGAAAAAGTAGATACCTACCCAATGAAATGCCTATGCCGCTTGATTTATGACATCAAAAGTTAATTTAAATTACAAAATTACTTACGGATAGAATGTTATCCTTATAGGGGAAGTTTACCTAAAATGGGATACTGTGGTAAAACGGGATACTTTAATTATTTAGTAGTACATGCAGCGCCATCTGTTGTACAATTGACCTAATACTTCCTCTCATTGTATTAGTAACTTTGAGCAGTTTGACCAAAATCGTGAGAAGTGCAACGCGGCTAGGTGAGTTTTTAAGTTTTTAACATATTTCTGTAATCTACAAACATAAGCTTTTTGTCTTTATGGCCAATGAGATGACGGCAATATTTTTTTTACCACTTGCTAGGACATTAACGACCACTCAACGTATGAAATTTTAAGGTTAATTCCTATATTGAAAACGTGTAGGCATTGTTTGTTTACATGTTGGTGTGTTGATAAAATGGGACGCGGCATGTGCTTCTAAAATGGGATGTATCCCATTTTAGAAACACAATGCTCGTTTTTTGTTTTAATTAAGATTGCGGTGAAAATTGTTGGAATTTTTGTTTTTATTTCAGAACCAAGTTATTATTATGAAATATGGCACCGAGGAAGGAATGGCGAAAGCAATTAGATCGGTTTCAAGTGGAAAATATGGTTACTTAAAAGCGACAAAAGTTTTTTCGGTACCAAAAAGTACCCTTGAGCGGAGAGTGAAAAACTTGAATAAAAAAATTACCGGGCATGAAAAAGGCTTGGGAAGTAGACGACGAACTTTTTCGCGCCGAATGGAAGAACAACTAGTTGACTACGTAAAAACTATGGAAAGCATGCTTTTTGGATTGACGTCTACAGATGTGCGTAGGTTGGCGTTTCAGTTAGCGGAAAGAAACAATTTGGAATACTATTTTAATAAAAATAAAAAAATGGCTGGATGGGTTTGGCTCCGATCATTTATGAAAAGAAATCACCTTTCCCTGAGGAGACCTGAAGCAACATCGGCAGCTCGCGCTAGGGGTTTCAACAGAACTGCCGTGAACAAATTTTTTGATTTGCTGGAGCCCTTGCAAAATAAATATGCGTATGCACCCTCCAGAATATTTAACGTTGATGAGACGGGCTTAACAACTGTGCAGGGGCGTCCATCTAAGGTGATTGCAATGAAAGGTAGGGAGCAAGTAGGAACGCTAACCTCAGCAGAACGGGGAACACTATGCACTGCGGTAATATGCATGAGTGCTGCAGGGACATACGTTCCACCTATGGTCATTTTCCCACGAGTTCGCGTCAAGGAAGAGTTTTCGATTGGGCTACCCCCCGAATCCATAGTTGCCTGTCATCCTTCTGGTTGGATGCAATTGACTCTCTTCGAAAAGTGGTTCAACCATTTTTTACAATCTACCAATGCGTCAAAAGAAAATCCTATGTTGCTTATAATGGACGGCCATAAAACTCATACTCAAAACATAGCTGTGATAGAGAAAGCCAGGGATCACGGTGTTACAATATTGTGCTTACCACCACATTGTAGCCATCGCATGCAACCGCTTGACGTTTCATTTATGGCACCTCTATCGGCATACTACAGTCAAGAGGTTGAAACATTTCTGAGGAACGATCCAGGTAGAGTCGTCACAATTTACCAAATAGGCAGATTATTTGGAAAGGCCTACTTAAGGGCATCAACACCTAACAATGCAATTCATGGTTTTGAGAAAACTGGCTTATTTCCCGTTAATCGTCACGTTTTCACTGACGATATGTTTATAGCTGCTGATCCCACCGATCAGCCAGAAAATGAATCAACCGTAACGGAAGAGGGGTCACCAGAAAGAGAGCCACAATTTCCAATCAGGCATCAAACACCACCTCCATCGACTTCATATTCGATCCATCAAAAGCTGTCTCAATCAAAATCAACTCGTCCTCGTGAGTCAGATGACAGCTTCTCCAGTGATGATGAGAAACCTCTGGCCAATATCCTTCAAGAATGTGTTTCACCAGAAATGATTCAACCATACCCAAAAGCAGCATCAAGAAGGCCTGCGAAAACTGCAAACAGAGGTAAAGCCGCTATCTTAACGAGCACACCTTATAAGGATGAATTGAATGCCAATATAGAGGCGAAACGACGTGTAGTGCCAAAAAGTAAAATGCCATCTTTGAAAGGAAAGGGACTATCAAAGGGAAAAGCAGTAAAGAAAATGTCCAAACCACCAGAAAATAGTTCAACCGAGAAGAAGACTGATGAAGCAACAAACAAGACTGGAGACCAAAAAGATGCGAATGGGAAAAACAATACCAAAGACAAAGATATCAAAAAAATAGACATAACCAAAGAAAATATTGACGATGACGAAAATCCTTTGTGCTTTTACTGTGAAGTAGATTTTCTAAGCAGCAAACCTGGTGAGCAGTGGATTCGATGCAGTTCCTGCCAGAGATGGGTCCACGAAGCTTGCGGTGTATCAGACAACGAAGCCAGCTATTTCATATGTGATCTTTGCTTGGAAATATAATCCCATTTTAGATACACTACTGATCCCGTTTTAGATTCATATGTTTTAGATCCATATGTTGACTCGCGGAAGAAAATTTTTTTTTGTTCTATGTTTAATACTTTCATACGTTATATTTATGTTTTGAATAAAGTTATGTTTGGTATATTCATCATGAGGGATGTTCCTGATTTTGTACTTAAACTTTTTTTTTAATTAGGTCCAAACCTTAAGTATCCCATTTTAGGTAAACTTCCCCTACTTTTAGTTTTGGCAGCCAGGGAAGAGCCACAAACCGCACACCTAAGAATAATATCTCGAAATATATCGGAGCACCACATACTGTCATACTTACCCCGTCAAAATGACAAAATATTGTGTCCAACTTGGACCCTAAATATGGCCCTTTTAGTTTCACGTTTTTTATGTTGCCCGTAGAGTTTAGCCTCCTTCCCGATGGGATTTTTTTATCGAATTCAAAATTATGTGGGGGACAATGCTTCATTACAACCGACAACACAATATATCTGCTTCCGTAATGTTCACCATATTTTTTGTGAACTTCCAATATTTTTCTGTATTCTTCGCTTGACAGCTGTCAGAACTTACAGTATAAATGCTGTTAGAAATTTAAAATGAAAACCCTCGATTGAAAAACAATTTAGGTCATGCTCAATGCTCAATCATTTAGGTAATTGTTTTTCATCGATGGATTCTATGATAAAGCTCCATAAGAGGATACCTGTGTGTGTATGGAGACATTTTATCTTCGACACGCTCTATATTATTATTTTGTGGGGTATTTTCATGCTCACTCTCACTCATCGTTGCCCGTTGCCCACGAAAAGATAAATAAAGTAAAATTGGGAAACCGTCCCTGCGTTCCCAACATGTAGTGAGGAGAACGCGAGCGGCGAAGTCCGGACTTCGTTAGATGTGGTGTTGTCCCCGCCGGCAACGTAATCATACTTTTTAATTAATGGCGAACTTTTCTACGGTTTATATCGCGCTCGTATACCGAGAATTGCCCGTTTTCTCGGAATTTGTTTTATAGCATCGTAATGAAAACCGGGGTATGCATCTTTTGTGTTTTTCAGCAGTTGGGAGATTGTGATCTCTGATTCCGGCGGTGATTAAATTTATAATAAACATTAAGAAAGGGTATCATAATTTATGTATGTATGCCGCCCAGTTCTTTTGTGGCCCGCCGTCGATATCTAAAATGCGGAACTCCGTAAAAAATGCTTCGATATTCTGGCTGATTCGACGTTGTTGCTGCCGGCGATCGTAGCAAAAAACCCTTTCGGATGTAGTTGATGTGAAATAGATTACATTATTTATTAACAGACGTATGTATGTAAGTACAACCAAGAACAACTGTTACGTTCCACATTTCTTTGAAAATGAGAGTTAGCCTCTCTTTAAAGAAAACTGGTTATCATAGTTGTCATTGAAATAGCGTTTTTGAAATCGCAAAGATTGCCATGGTGAAAAGGTGATGTTTTCAATAATTTCTTTTTGGCGCTCACAGTGCGCTTTCCTTGGTTAAATTAAAATATATTTATACGATTCCCTACAAGTTGTACAAACCCAGGCTTGTATGTTTGCTGTTTTTTAATATATAGGTACGCTTCTTAACAATTTCAAAAATGTGAACACGTGCGTATAGGTATATAATACCTGGAACTACACTATATTAAAGACTCTAGTATGATGTCACATAATAATTTCATTGTTGTTTGCGATCGAGAGTGGCGCTACTAGACAGAAAAGGAACTTGTTATAGCTTATGTGTTGTTCGTTTCTGACGTTAAGTAATCCCCGTATTACTAAGTCCTTTTTACGACAACATCTACGATCAGTATTTCGCAGTTTTGCGGTTTGTTACGGGTATTTTCTATATTACGCTAAAATGCTTCAAGATAAAACGATATTGGCTTCAACTATTCTCACAGTAGTCTAAATATTATTAGCATTCTACTAGTCTTTCAAATATTTCTCAAAAAAAGGTAGCCTCTAAAGAAACAAAGATTTAATAAAATAAATTGTCTTTTATTAGTTCCATCGCCTTAACGTATGAAAGTCGTACTACATCGTATCTGGTATCAATTGCAGCTATATAGGCTACCACACATTGTCACACACCTGAAAATAAACAAAACATTTTAAGATTAATCATTTATAAGTTTAGTTGTCAAATTAATTACCGTTATGGTTTAGATTTATCCTCCAGTCACCAAGGGCGTCCTAGAAATTCTGGCACCCCTCTCGTATTGCTTCTTTTCTAGAAACCTTGTGCTGGCTGTCTTTGTTTATACCTCAGAGAAATAACCAAGGATAGAGGGAGTAAGAACAAAAAGTAAACAAAGCCAACATCTTTTTGAGTGATGCCGCGTACTCCATTGTTTACAGCATTTCATTTCAAAACAGAAGGGTTTAATAATGAGATTCAATGAAGGCACTCCTCCCATAACGCTAAATTAACAAATGTAGTTATTAATTTCTTGTTTGTAACAATTTTAAACTAAAACTAAATTTCAGTGTAATTATAGTATCTAGTTATCACTTTTAAAAAAATCGTCACAGATACCTCAAACCACCCGACATGGCAACGCTGCTTTTGCTGCCGCGGGTGCCGCGTCCGTTAACTCAGCGATATTTGTTTTGTGTATGCCCAGCATGTCAAGTTTTCCGATTGTTTACGTATGGATTTTTCCCGTTTTTAATTGTTTTTCTATTAATTTAAAGGCTATTTATTAGTATTTAGGATATAGTGACTGATTTTGTATACAATGGGACGCAGAAAGTGTGTGGTATGTGGCTAAATTGATATTTCTCAGGACATAACCTATCTCAGGTAAACGTTGTACACACGGGCCTAATGTTTGTTTACTTCGGTAAATTTGCATATTTGTTACTTTACCATCAAATAAATCATTTCATCCGGCACTTTTATAAGGATAATTGTGATGATTAGATACTACTAAATTGTTTAGTTAAGAAAAATATATATATATCGCCTCACTTTGGTTAGGAAATTCGAGCGCTGGCGTTTGGCTGACGTTCGTTTGACGTGGTCCTGTCAAAACTTAAAGTGCCAACCGTGGTACCCTTCAAGCATAAAATTTACTAAGCCTTTCAATCTATAAGACCTCTGATTGGTTGGAATGGCTCCCTTCCCTTTTTTTGAAAGAAAAACGGAACGACGGTTCATTTTAAATATAACGTTTGTGGTGTAAAGATCCAACAATCAAACGTAAGGCGATTTTGCCGATTTTTCAAAAAAGTCAGTTCGAAGTTCCTCCATACCGTTTCGTAATATCGTATAGATGATTGTTGTCAATTTAAATTGAGGAATGTTCGTTTAAAACTGATATTTTCTGGATTTTCCCAACCTCCCAACCACGAGGCCACACACCAACTCCGGTGAGTAAAATGCAGGGAAAATATTAAACCCGTCCAGTTAATAATCATGTTTTCTCTTAGTACATTTTATGTTTTGGCTTTTAGGCCTCACTAGCTCACTAGCTCACTGGCTCACGGGCACGCTCGATCGCTCGCTCGATCGCACTTCCATATTTGGCAACGATAAATCTCAAAAAGGGAAATTGACACCTGGAAATACGTCACTATACCCGCCCCGTACTCGTCATGGGCCGTGTACCTCGCCACCTGTACGAGTACGTCATGACTTGACGTCATTGGCGGCCATCTTTTGCTCCATCACCAAACCGGCAAGTCCATTCCGATTTATTTGCAAATTGCTTTATCAAAGTCCAACACAATAATGGTACTTTCAAACGTCCTCAATACATTTGCCTATCACGTGTGAACCGAATATAACGTTATACCAGGTGTCAAAATTAATAAGTTGTCCTTTTTCTCATAATCGATTAAGCTTTAAATATTTAATTTAATAATAGATTATCATCCTTACTATTTAATGTGATACACTCAAGCAGGGATGAGGCTATTCGCCGACCTAGAACTAACTGTGATTTCCTGAAATTAACTGTGATTTTTCTTGTGTTTATTTTTGATCAAATATAGTACTTATTGGCATTGTTAATTTCCCGTTTTTTTAATATCAACTAAGGCATTGCTTTCTCTGTTCTGGGGGTTTACGTAAAACGGGTGGCGCTTTCTTATGATTATGAATAATTCCTTTTTAACCCACACCACTGGCCGTGTGAGTTAGCCAAGGCAACCCCCCATAAAAGCGTGCTTGATTTAAATTTGAGTAAGTATTGTTGTTGTTTATTATTTTATGCCACCCCTAATCTGAGTATATCACTGTTTTCTGCTTCACCTACTAGAAAAGGTGTAGCAGGTTTCTAATATGTAGATTTATTTCCAAAGTCATCAGACTCTGATAACTTTGTTTATTTCTGATAAAATGATATTATAATACGCACATTAATCAAATCGTATACACAAACCTTTTTTATGCGAATTGCAGAAGAATAAACACTATCTTGGAATTACGGGGATGATCTATATTGAAGAGTATTTAGTATTTTACAACCTATTATGCAAGAATGAAGACCGAAAAATTTGTTTTCGTACTTCCGGGACCAAAGTTACAACATAACTCCATTTTTATATAGGGACTATAGTGTCCCATTTAATAGAGCCACATAGAGCCTATGTCCACGACTTACCACCCGTGTAAAATCTTTATTGTTGACAGATTTTGATATACTTTTTTTGTTACTTATTAGGTGTTCAACTGGCGCATTCGACAAAGTGGGTAACTTTATTTTTGGTCTGTAATAATGGCCAACTACGACGGCTTTTATTTGCCCAAATTTCCAAAAGTACCTTTGGGGTTTTATTTATAGAAAAAAAAGAACTCACTAGATATTCTTATTTAGGATCACTCGAAACCTATTCGTATCAATTTTCATTTTTAAAAAAATGCGAGAAAAAATGTATAATTATTATTGGACTTTTATAATTATTAATTATTTCAAATCATTAAAATTAACAACTTTTAACCGAGCTTTTAACTATTTTTCATCATTTTATGAAAAATAAAGTATTGGTTAAGAAAAAATTATTCTAATGTTAAAAACAATATCTAATAATTCACAATTTAAAAAATACTACATTTTTTCTCATTTCAGAACAATAAAAATCGATACAGATAAGTTTAATTGATCCTAAACCAGGACTTCAGTCAGTTTTTCTTAAAAAATCCCTAACAGTATTTTATGAAATATTAGCTAAAAAAAGAGGTCGTAGTTCGACATGATTACAACCTATAAGAATAAAGTTAAGTACTCATTCAATGCCAATTTTGACTACCTAGGTATATAAGAAAAAAAATTTTGAAAATCGGCCAACAAATACAGATTCTATTAAGAAGGTTCTTAACGTGGACACACTGTATAGGTACTATACAAAAGACAATTTCTGTTTTAGTCTAGAATTTGAAATTTATTATCGCTTCTTTAAACAATGCGTTTTTTATTTCACTTCTTAAAGTTATCAACTGGCCTTTTCCCGGGGGATATGAAAGTAAAAGATGTTTCAACACTAGTTGATAGAAGATAGAGTACATACAAGGAGACATTAGTAACAATTAAAATACCAGATCATTTTCAGATCATGATCAGACGTTTCACTTAATTTTTTTGTCAATCAATCAGTAACTTTTATCGCGTCTATAGATCGGGATTCGCGGTATGCGTAAAATACTTAGATAAGATATTAGTTCCCGTTCTTAATTCCGCCAAAAACATTCGATGCAGTTGCTATCTCGAAAGAAATCACAGTACTTCCAGTTGAATTAATTTGAAATTTCCCATGTTATTCTAAACTGTATCGATTATTCTGCACCTATTCAGTTCACCCGTGAGAATGCGATATGGAAGCATAAATTATTACTCCATTTAATAGCGATAAAATATTATTTGCAGATAACATTACAAACGTGGGTATAATAAAGCAATAAATAGTTAAGTAGGATCTGAGCATCCTGTTAAACGTTTATGCATGGCTTGTTGTCTGCTCAATAAGTTAAAAATACCCTGGGTCTAAATATCGTTAGAATGGGTTTTGGTTTTATGAAATGCTAAACAAAGGAACAAATAATAAGTCAGTTAATTTAATTAGGCATTTCAAATTATAATTTATTGCAGATATCACTAATAGAGGTATTGATTTCCCCAGCATATATTATTTGATTTTGCACAAAATTAATATTATGTACAAGGCATTTTTGTTTTACATTTTTAAGCCACACTCTCAAAAAGATCATCTTCAAGCAAGAATATAGGTATGTAAACGATAAATAATTTTGAAAGCAAGTTGATGAAAGTCTCTATACTCTATTCAAACTAAACGCAAGTGAAAGATAAACACAAGTTGTTGCATGGCTAGCACGTGATCGGCTTGCTATTGGCTAGGTGGCAATAAAGTTTTCAGTTCAGCGAGTCGTTATTTATTACAGAGGTGTATTGAGTTGCACGTGGACTTTTAATTTTTTCCGATATAATTCTTTCGCTGTTTATTAATTGTTGGAGCTACGATTTGTGTTAATAGTAGAAATTTCCAGGTAAGGGAATGACTAGGTGTGCCATAAAAGTTTGTTTTTAAAGTTCTTAATTCTGGGGCATATTATTTTAATATTTTATATTATAAAATTCATAGAGATCGTCCTTAATGCGACCCTGCCCCGTATTAGTCCTCGGAATTGTTCACGTGTTTCCATCGTATAAATGGTTACACCCAACTTGCATTTTGATTGAATAGAGTGTAGTCAAGACTATAACTGACTTCCATTAAACAGAATATGATACTTCAATCAAAATACACCTCTTTTGAGTATTGAGAACATGGTTTCTTCGGTAGAATTTGACGTTGTATTCGCTTTTAATACAAAATTTCTTCTTCTAAAATTACTTAACCATTTTTGCGAATAAGCGAATGAAATATATTTACGTTGAAAACTGCTTAATCTTCATAACATTCTTATAATATTCTGGTGAAACTACTATGATATGATTTTAGTTTGATAGTATTCTTCCTTTCAAGAAATATTAACGGTCCACTCAAGATTATCAATTGCTTGAAATATACGTTTTAATTTGCTCGTCTAAAATAATTGAATCATTCGACCAAGTAAATAAAAAGCGAGTCTACCATATTTTTAGTTTAAGAACAATTTGTATTAACTCAATAATATATTCATTCTTTTTCTAAAAAATAACACTTGTCTAGTTATCGATTGCTTGGGTAAAATTTAAGTATTAAATCAATAAATCAGATTGTTTTGTTTAAAAAATATTATAGTATAAGGTTATTTATAACCTTCATTTTATACTTTCTATAATTTTACAAACTATACAGATATAAATACAATTCTTCATGGAAAAATATTTGTTTGATCACGAATTATTTGCCGGAAATAATATTTATTTCCGTAAAATAGTTATTTATGTACCAAGGCACTGAAGTCCATCTTTTTATGACTCATGTGGAATTTAGTTGCCGAAGCCTCTGGCCGAGGCAAATAAACCACATGGGTCATAAAAATAACTTCAGTGCCGAGGTACATATTATATATTTTTTTGAAATCAGAAAAAAATGTTTTGTTAGGCCAAGAAAATAATAATAAGGGATCATCCGTCCATGAACCAACTAGGCGCGGCGTTGCTTGACTTTGACGATCGCTCTACCTATGTCAAGTATGATAAGACACGGCACCTTCGAACAGAAAAACCAAACTGCTGCTTGTTGTGCAGCCTCCATAATAAATCTATGGATATTCAAACCTACTAAAATATTTATACTTATAGATTGCGCTGCTATACTCGTAGGTAACAATTTCGCAATGTGTACGAATAGTTAAATGGGCCTTAATCGGCCGGGTTTTGAATATTTGGTCACTTTTGACGGGCGGTGGCTCCGCGTCTGACGTTTGATGTTTACATCAAAGTCTAGAGAATACTATAAGTCGGCGCACTCGGCCTTGTGTAACAAACGTTTCCCCCCTGCCGTCTCCTGCTCCCTCGGCCCTCCGTCATCGGAGTACGGCGATCCATATCTTATTTGATAAGAAAATAAGCTTATAGACCGGGAGATAGTGCCATCTTTTCTTCAGCAGTTTCATAACAAGAACTTGCATACTTCTCATTGGCAGCCTATTTAGAAACGTGGAAAAATTAATTATTAAAATACAAGATCACGTGGGAATAATAGCCCTTTGGACTAACCCCTAACCTAATAGCCCTAACGGTATGCCTATGGTTTTCCGAGGAATTTTCTATTTGAACTTCATTATAAAACACATGGCAGCCTGTATAAAATCATATTAAAATGCATATTTTTCGAATAATTGAAAACCCAGTTTTTCACATGAAGAACCCAGGATGACTCTCTGATTCATACCTTATTATTGTGAGAATATGTGCCACATAATGCCCTTTACAAGGCATACGTTATAGTATTCTCTAGACTTTGCTCTGGGGTCGGCGTTCAGCGTTGTTCCGTGTCCGTGTAAGTACGCGCCTGTAATCTTCCTAGAGTGCGGGCACTTTTATTATCATTTATAGCCGCCGAGTAGCCGAGTGTAGTGTGGTGTAGGTACTGTGTATTATGTGTTTTCAACTTCTTTTGTAAGTATACGCATAAACAATAATAGAAACAAATCTCAAAGAACTAGGTAGGTACTTGAAATATACCTATCAGACAGGCCACCTGTATGATGATGAGGTGCTTTCCTTGGCATGTTTTGTATAGTTTTTTCTACCAAATATTGTTGTTTAATTGTATTTAAATAAATAGTTTTATAGCATTACAAATTATTGTGTATTTCTAATCCAATTTATGAATTGAGTAAACTTAGTGTTTTTTTGTTTGAATCGACAAAAACTAAAGTTTGTGAATAATGTTAAAGATAAAGATTGCTTTACTATAAATAAATAATATTTTATTTGAGTGAATACCCTGAATGGGTAATTCAACCCACCACAGTTGTTTCACGCAACTTTCGCAATTTTTTAAATAGAATAAAATGTTTTTTTAACATTGTAGATTTGTTCCTTCGAAATATATAATTTATTCAATTCAAATCATTAGTATCTCCATGGGAATAGACATTAATTTCTTCCAAATAATATTTTATTTGTCTCAAATTAAATGTTGCTTTTAAATTGAAACAAACCAAATGTTTTATTCAAAGTTAGTCTAGGGTTCGCCACATACAAGAATCAAATTTGTTTGGGTTAAAAATTTTTTATTTGATTCAAGTATCTCTTTCTATCTGTGTACGTTAAGAAAATTATGCGTTTCGTCTTAACAAAATAATTACTTACCTCAAGCATTTTTCGCAGCAAGAAGGCTTTCGTAGCAAGAAGGCTTCATTCAAGTTTTTAAACAAATTTGGGACATAATTGTAATTCTGAAAAATCAGGCCTTGGAAACTTTGAAAAAACTTTCTTTACTCTTCAGTATAAAATGTCTTTTTATAAGTATTAGATAAAGCATGACATCTTGCCAGTTGTCAAGAATTAAAAATTTTGCTTCTTTGACAAACTTTGAAACAATTTATCTACTTTATATGGTTTTGTGCATGGTTTTGACCGTCTAAAAATTATGCCCATACTTTTTAAATTCTGTACCTCTAAGATGTTTTATTAACAGTATAAAGAAAGTATGTACAAAATTTACAATTCATGTACGTGATCTAACGAAAGAAAAATTATGCGTAACAAATTGTTTTAAAAAACAAAACATTTAAATTCCAAACTTAATTTTTGTTTTTCCTTTAAAAGAGTCGTTTCACACAATGTCTCTAATGAATTCTGGAATATTAGACCGTTAAAAATAGCAGGTGACTTAGAAAATTAACTCATTTTTAAATTTTAAAACTACGAATGGAAGGAAAATATATTTAAAAAAAGTAACATTTTCTTATCGTAAAAATAGTGTTAAACTATTTTTATATGCTATATATGTTATATGTTATACAAGATATTATTTATATAACTGTTAACCCTATAGGCAACACTATCTAGAACCTTTTTTTATCAGCACTGAATTCTTTAAAAAATTCTTCTCGTCACTTTCTTAAACCCATTAATTAGATTATTAGGTTGATTTTTTTTTTCAAAATTGGTCAAAATATGACTTCACAATAGCAAAAGTAATAAAACGTTGTAAAAAAATATATAGTAGGTAAATTTTGAATGCTTGTCAGTTTTTACAATAATTTTGGCACCTAATGGATGTCCATTGTAAAATAACGGGGTACAATAATTGTTGTATTGCGGCTTAGAAGGAATATAAACATGGTTTCGTTTTCTTAGAACACGCTATATGTTTTAAAATGCAAATATAAAATTAAACAAAATACACAAAAAAACTTAAGAACCCTAGGTTCCTAAAATAGCAGCCGCATTACCACTTTTGATAGCCAAACTTATCCTTTGCGTTATGAAGCTTTTTGCATTTTGAGCGATAATTTACAGGAAATATCTGAAACAAGTTTCCTAGCTTCATCACTACAAGGACCAAACGTTTCTACTGCAAAAGAAACAAAAATAACTCGATCCTTTAGCTCAGCATATTTGCGATGATTTTGGGATTCCGCTAAACATGCAGCCTCTCCCGCTTTTTCAGATGTTAACTTAACATAAGAATCGGCTACTACTATAGTTTTCCGTCAGTACGACGAATTCCAGGTAGCTCCAGATTAGTCGGAATATTTGCTGTTGAAAAAGAACGTCTAAGAATATCATTTATCATCTCTGGTGTCGCGTTAGCCGTCCTGCAGTTTTTGAGCAGATATAAGCCCATCAAGGCCGCATAATTGTCAACTGTTTCTTCGCAAGTGCAAACATGCATTTCGCAAACGGGAAGACCAGTTCTTAAAGAGACAGAAATACGGAAAGTAGAATCATCTAGTAGATCCCCTATTAGAGTTGCCCATGGAGTAGGACATTTAACCATGCATTACTTTATGGAGCTTGCACGGCCAAAAGACGAGCTTTATATCATGAACTTTTTGGCAATCGAACAAATCGATGAGGAGAATACTGCAAAATGTTAAATCAAAATATCTTTGGTTTTTAGGAACTTCAGAAGGAATGCTTTCAAACTTACAAATTGACAACCAAGGATTTAGAGTAGCAAATAAATCGATATCTGAGAAAGACAAACTGTAAAAGTTTTGTTTTAATATACGATGGTGTTCAAAGATAGCTAAAATGTGATTTTCACACTTTCACTCTCAGACTTCTTGTTTGGGTTACAGGGCTTTCAACAAAATTCATTATTTTCAATAAAACTCAAACGGAAATTTTCAAATACATATTTTCAAGAACATTGATTTTTGTGATTTTTGGATACCTGTTGCGAAATTAAATTAGGTCACAAATAAGTTTTAAAACAAGCCAAGACCGTACTTCATAATCTGAAATGTCAACTGTAAATTTATCCGGAGCAACTCTATAGATATAGGTGGGTTCGACTTGAAATGTGGGGTTGGAGCGAAGCTATATAGAGGAGATTTGTGAACACGTGCTCCTGGAGTGAAGGGTGCAAGAACGCGATGCTCCATGACAGACGTCATTCTCAGTATCTTTGAATGAGAGATGGTTTTTTTCTTATACCTACCACTATTTCCATTATTTTTAAAATGACAAAAACCAGTACCAGGATTGTGTATTTTGTTCGTACTTTTATTGTTGCCTATTGACCAAACATACCCAATTATTGAGCGAAACAAATCTAATCATAATTGGGAAAAGAAAAAAGAAAAAAGAAAAAAAGCCAAACTGCGCTGACAAGTTCATCAAAAATGCCAGTCGCATAGACTGCATAATATACCCGTTGATCCGTTCAGCTACGGTATTGCGAATTTCCTCATGTCTGTTCAGGGCTTGCTATTCAAGTCTGTTGTTCTGCTATGGAGCTAAAAGAGTGAGTGGAGTGCTCAAGCCGGACGTACACCCAGGGGATACGATTCCTTACTTTTTGACACAGAGTGTCACTTGCTCCATACTAACCTTAATTGATTTGTAATATTTATGTTGAAATATCTCGCCTATGAGCCAACGCTATAAAGAGCCACCCCTTGCGACGGCCGCGAATCGATCGCGGCCGGCCCGGACGGGCGCCGCTGCTGCCACGTGTTGCGCGGCAATTGCGGTCCGGGGGGCGCCCCTCCCGCAGCGCCAACCGTCCCCCGCGCCCTCTATAACCAGCCCCATTCAATCAGGAGGCGCATTGTGGAGGGGCGGGCCGACCCGCGGGTGGCGCGTCGTACTTTTTGCGCCACCGTCGCCGGCGAGTTGTTGGACTCTGTGGCGGCCGCCACCAGCTGCGGTATTTTCGGCTTTGTTGAAATTATTGGAGAATCGGGGAGGCGGGGAAATAAGGTCAGAGCAAAACCTACAATCGATTCACACCCCGGCTATCTTTAAATGGGAGCTAAAGTCGCTAATAAGAGCCAACCCTTTGAATAAAAAGGTCGCGGACGAGTAAGGGAGCCATTCCTTTCGAAGGGCCCCCGAATCGGAAGAGCCGTTCGGCCCATGGATTTTTTTTTTCGATTTTTTTAATGCGCCCGAGAACCAGGATGTGCGTTGCCAGATCTACTGAATTTTCCGTAGCTCTCACTCTATTTACTGATCTTATAGCAAATGTATTGAATTCTTATATTTCAGGAAGCAACTAAAATACTAAAAGGTAATATCGTCAAGTATGAAACGAATTGTGGCAAAATTCGAAAAACCTCCACAATTCCAATATAAAAAAATAAACGAACATTTCCCTGCTTTTAATTGTGTGTGTTTTTGTCTTAAGTTTTAGGTAGGTACCTATACTAAGCCTCTGAATTCTTAGGTATAATATGATTTGAGAAATTATAGATCAGGTTTTTATTTGTTGTAACCCTATACCCAATGGAAACTAGTGATGGGCCGTTCATAAATAAGTTATTGGAAATTAACGACTCAGTTAAATGAGTGTTGAACTACGACTCCGTTCTACCAAATAGTTCATTCAAAACTCCATTATATACTGGTCTGAAGTGGCCTACGGGGTAAACATACGACGCAAATGCGAAACAGGAAGGCACGAATCTTGGTGTTTGCAACTGTTCGCAACTGACTGGGAATATGCTTGCCTAGTTTTAGTTCTAAACCTCACTAATTACCTATAATTTTACCTCCTTCGGCCAACCAATCATAAAGTTGAATGAAAAACTGGATACGATGCCTGTGTTATCAGCGAAACGGGTTAAGAAAAGTTATAAAGTGAGTTGTTGGCCTGTGAGTAAATCAGCTAAATGTAATTTCCTTTTTAGGATAGTGAGATATGGACATAGCTGGAGATATAAGTTTGCAGGGCTAACTTCTTAAAATGGTAAAAATCGACCCTTATAGATTTTTTTCACGTATATAATTCAGCGGCGTACACGGATAAAATATAAATATAACCTGCAAAAGTATCGAAAATGGGACACCCAGTACATGTCTGTTATGTTCAAGTGGGGATGAAATCCAAGTTGGCAAAAAACCATTTGCTTGGATATCAATAATATAACGAATACTAATGGACTCTTCAGTGACTATAATTTCATTCGAAACTGAGTTTTATTTAAAAAATCAGAAAATCAACATTGAGTTCAGAACTATCTTGTGGTTTTACATTTCGGTCATCACTTTTTATAAATTTAAATATTTCTCTAAGTAAAAGAGGTATTTTCACTTTATAACCCTATCCGCAGACACAGTGTATGTTCCCCTTGATAGAAATCAATGTTAATTTCAGAACCAAATAGCGTAATTGTTTTCTATTCTGCATAACGTATTAAATATGCGTGTCCTGAAAATAAGACGAAATAATATAATAAAACGACGAGAGCTTTCAAGACATACCGACCCAAATTTCTAAGGAGATAACGTAAGTGCCTATCGAACTGGCATTTCCTGTAAACGCTATTTGTTATAAGGAAAAGTTCTTCCCTGTTAATTATTCAGCAGAAAAAGTTTTTTCGTACACCTCACTTCACACGGATTGATAAACGCGTTCGCGTATCAATAACTGCGGTAGCACGTAAACGGCGGAGAAAGATACATAAAATACTATTTTGTAATATCTGACAAGTCCACTATTAATTTCTGTTAATTCTGTTATTATGCAGTTAAATATTAATGATCATGATTAATATTACTATACAACTATTTTATAAACAGTTACCACAATGAAAGGTTTCGAGTGTGCTGCGCTACACGCTCGAGGAAATATTGCGGTTTAAGGAACGTTCCTTTAAGTGTTGAAGTAATGTGCGTAAAAGAAAAAGCGGGTTTTGTTAAATATTTTTTGCTTGATATTTTGCTTCACATCAAAAAGTATCTAGTAAGTAAGACACACTTAGGAAATAGCTGTTTACATAATAAGTTTGAAAAACAGGTCATTGCGAGTCCAGAGACTAATCGCACTTTAAGGGCGTGTTACGTACAATATTTTTTCGCCGACCATCGCGCAAATTAAAATTTAAGAGGGGGTTGCCGACAGCGAAAGTGACGTAAGATTTCGAATTTTTTTAAGTTGTATAGCATAAAATCTAATAACATTTTACCTAGCAAAAATTTAGTACAAACATCTCTGTCTTCATATTAATCATAAGATATTACAAGCCGTGTTTCTTTTATAGGTTATGAAAACCTTGGGAAAAATAATAATTCCAGTGCATATGCTTTTAAGATCTTATGATTAAAATGAAGACACAGATGTTTGTACTAAATTTTTGCCAGGTAAAATGTTATTAGATTTTATGCTATACAACTTAAAAAAATACGAAATCTAACGTCACTTTCGCTGTCGGCAACCCCCTCTTAACCAATTTGTTCACTGCGGTTATGCGACTGACAGCTTTCGAAATAACCCGCCTCGTTTTCATAGAAACAACAGCAGGACTCGCCTGCCTGAGTAAATGTGATTATATTTCTGAATCACTTCCTTATAGGCCACCTTGTAGATACGCCTCTGGCCGAACCGATCCACTATCTAAAAACTAGACTAACAAAAAAAACTGTCATTTTTATCCCCGCCCGGTTCTCGATTACTCATTATCATTATGCTTTCTATAGTTCAGTCAAATGGCACACAAGGAGGGTGCGAAGTGGAAAGTTCTGGTGTAATAATTGTTTTTAGTGGTTTATTTCATGTTCCTTGAGGTGCTGAACACTAAAAATAATGTTGTTTAGTGACTTACAGCTTATAACAGCCAAGGCAAGCTATTAACGCAAAAAGTGGTCCTATAGTAAAATAAACATGAGAAAATTATCTACAATCTTAGGTAATATTTTTTATTTACAACCATGTATGTAATGTTGACATTTCTGACTTTTTAGAAGTTTGAAAGTGTCAATTTTTTGACTTTTACTCGAGATAAAGATAACCTCGGCGCTTCATGGTTAACTATTTAATCTCTCGACAGTAATGAAACACTTCCCACCTCGGTGTGTAATATACTATTGGTATGTCGTATGGTTACCGCGCAAAAGATTGTTGAAATAATAGAAATAGGGAAATAAATATACCGTTTGACTGAACTACTAGTGCGAACCGGTGAACATAAAAAATATTTAAAATATGTCGAAAGAACAACGAAAAATCATTGATAATTTACGGAAAGTGAAGAAAAATACTTGGATAATATTATGGTCGAGCAAGCAAGTAAGTAAATTAAATAAATTTTTAGGACACCGGGTTAGCGCAAAAGACGTAAACTGACTTGGTTGAAACATATCAATTTATGTCCTTTATAGACTAAATTGAATCATTAATCGCTCAATATTTCTTGGCGATTAATTGAACTAGACAAGTATTACCCTTGTATTACAAATCAGTTATTTATACAGGGTTAACTATCACTTAGTACAAAAAATTTTACCACGTGCGCAGGCTGGCATAAGAAAACATAGAAAAATATTTTTAGATTTTTTTTACGATCTTAAAAAAAAGTTAAAAACCCCTATTTTCCCTGTAAATCTCCGCCTATAATTACGTCATCCAATATGTCTTCAGAACGTACTACTGTCAACTTGAAGTTATTTTCGCGGTGTTGCTGTTGTTTTAGGAAAGATGAAAATACCTTTTTACTCAAACAAATCAAAAAAATACATAAATAACAATCGATTTGAATTTGAACAGCCGCAGCGCTGTTAGATTTACCCGAGGTTCTTCCGGATTTGCCTTACCTTACTTTAAAATTTAACTGACCTAAATTCACCTGACCTCTTAAGCCCTAGATAAAGGCGTAAACCCCGTTTTGATAGTTCGTTTTTTTAGCGCGCAGTGCAGGACCCGAAACAACAGTTTATTTTCAATTAAAAGCTTACTCAATGTCCGAGTCAATGTCCTTCCATATTGTGCAACAGCTCGGCTGTCCCAATGCAAAACACAGTACCTAACTAACAACAATTTTATCAAAGCGTCGAGTACCGGTCGCTCCGCCGTGGCAACACTTCTTGATTTCCTGTATCCGGAGCACAGGGCGTCTCCAAATTCTCCACAATTTTCCTTCTACTGCCTCTGGCGATGCTCGAGGCTTCTCACTACACTCCAACTTCCCTTTTTCTCCGCCTTTTTAGTCCCAAAAACCCCGGGACCCGCGAAAGCTAGCTGCTACAACGTGTGCCGTTACTCCATTACTATCCTCCCCTCTTGGCCCTTCCGCGCAAGTCACGACACGAATTTCCCCTATCGCCTAAATTAAATCAAAGGTTTCCTAGTGTCTTCACCTGAACTACAACATCAGCGCACGATAGACAGAAAACGATATGCCAGCTGGGAGAACGAAAATTAAACTCTTCTGGACACCTACGTCACTTCGACAAAAGCGCGGCCAACTTATAAAAAATAGTTCTGAAATTAGTTTCACTTTCATACGGCACTTATCAATTTCAGGTCAAGTTAAATCCAAAACAAGAATGTAGGCACCTTGAGACACCTTGGTGAATATGTGGTTGCCTAGCTCACAATAAACGAGTCAAAAATGGTGGCCATGATTTTGTCGAATAAGCGTCACCGTTTTGACAGCACCTGCGCGCGGGCATACCGTTATGTGTGTATCGTGCATCCTTATTGGAATACGGTCGATTAGAAATAACAATACAACTAATAACAAGTAATTAAATGGGAAAGTTAGGACCTGGCACACCAGACTTGAATCCAATGGATTTTTGTATTTGGGGATACATTAAGGCGATTGTGTACGAACATCAAACATGAAATCGACAACGAGCAGCAGTTACGTGAACAGCTACTGTAGTGCTTGTGCAGTTGTGTTTTTTGGTTACCCTTCTGGGTTTTCCTGGCGGAGGTGATCCACCTCGTCGTGGTCGCCAGGCTGAGTACCTCGCTTCAAACAAAAGGAATGGCTGAGGGGAACCAAGAGGTTTCCAACAGATTTAGAAAATGTGAATGTTGTGTTGTGTAGTGCTGTGCTGTGTGACTTTTAATGTAAAAAAGCAAGAAAACAGAAAATGGTGCGATATTCAATCATGGAAATGTCAGTAAGGTAGGTGTTTCATAGGCATTCTACATGTTCCTTAGAAAGTAATCGTTTCCAACAGGAAATCGAAATTTCGTGGTGAATCCTCGGATAAATTGATAGACGTGGTAACGCCGCGCTATTTCACTACCTGTCACTTATACCATTGACATAGGCGAAATTTTAAGACAAGTCACGGCGGGCGTCCATAGGCGGCGTTTTTTGAGGGGTTTTAAACAATTTGAAAACAATTTTTTTTGGGCTCTAGACAAAAAATTTTGAAAATTTATTTTTCTTTATCTACCATAACAATTTTTGCACTAAGTGATAGTTAACCCTGTATTACGCCAGCATCAAAAAGGCATACATCAACGAATGTTACATTTTTTAGGTGACTCCGAAACAAGTTCTGGGCCTGATAGTTCAGACACGGAATGTGGTCTCAATCCAAAAAGACCAGGAATCATAAGTAGTTCTTCAAGTGATGAGGAAAATATAGATAGAGGTTGTAATATTATTACAACGGTTGAGGAAGTTCATCCGCAGAAAGACAACGAAATGACGCAATTTTTGGGGAAAGATCCTTCGCAAGAAAAAGGACTGGGTGACCAGATTAATGAAAGTATTGTCTCCAGATAGACGATATAGCTTACTAAAGGTTTAGATAAGGAAGTGCGAGAATCGCTTACTGAAAAATGGCACATTCCCGTGAACTGCCTGCCACTGAGTGCTCCAAAAATAAACCCTGGTAATGGGTTTATAGTTACCGGCACGTCATTAAAGGAAGATAACGCTAATGCCGCCATACAAGAAAAAATGGGAAAGGGAATAGGCGAATTGGGCTATGTCTTAAATAGGTTACTAAAAATTGACACACCCGAAATTGGAGACCTAAAAAAATTTTACCAACGATTGTGGATTCTTCAAACCTAGTGGGCGAGGCGCATTATTTATTTTCTCGCCAGAGGAGGTTAGAAATCATACCAGCCATGAGCGGAACAGCAAGAAAGGTTGCGGAAGAGTCTGGTCTAGACAGATTGCTTTTTGGAACAGTTTGGTGAAAGATGTAAGTCAGCAAAGGCGGCGGAAAGTGCCGTAAGAGTTTTTAAGGCATGGAGTTCTAATCCAAGTGCGGCGAGGAAGATTATTCGGGCAGGATCAGCTTCCAATTCTTTGAACTGGAAGCGTCCTTACCTGAAGCACAGAATGAGAGAGGGGCAAGACTACACGACAAGAATATACGGATACAAGCAAAAACAGCAGAATACAGAGACACATCAACGAAAAGGAGGACACAATACAGGAAGTCCCAAAGCAACAAACAGTAGGCCAGGTAAAACTTGATAAATATGCTGGTAGGATCAGTCACTTTTTCCATAATTGGAAAGTGATCTGTAAAAATTCCAGTATTCTTAGTTGAGGTAAAGGTTGTAAATTACCTTTATTAAAAAAAACTAGGAATAATAATAGTTGTTATCCTAAAAACAAAAGATATACCTAAATCATGTCGAATTTCAAAAGTTGCAGGAAAGTATAGATAAGGAAATAAGAAATCATAGAAGCTGTAACAAAATGTAAATTTGATAGGAGGCAATTTATTTCGTCCTTTTTTTGTAGTACCAAAGCCCAATGGAGAGTACCGTTTTGTCTTAAATCTAAAGAGGTTTAATAAATACTTGGAAATCCCTCATTTAAAATGGAAAGCATAAAATCCGTTCGATCTATTATATCCCCGGAATGCTTTATATGTAATTGAGATTTAAAGGATGCATATTTTTTAATTCCCTTTAGAAAAACAGACAGAAAATATTTAAGATTTTACTATGATTCCTACTTTTACGAATTTACATGTTTGCCCTTTGGCTTAGGTACTGCCCCACTTGCCTTTACTAAAATATTAAAACCAGTTCTAATATTCTTGAGAAATGGAGATATCGTATAAGTTATCTCCATGATTTATTAATATTAGAAGAGGCTGAAAAGATTTGTTTGGATTTGTTTGGATAATGCAAATATGGTAGAACATACGTTACAGTCTTTCGGATTTATTATCAATTTTGATAAAAGTAACTTAGCACCCAAACAAACGTGCAGATTTTTAGGATTCGATTATAATAGCTCAAAGATGTTTATTCAATTGCCGATGGACAAACAGTCTATAGTGCAGTTCAGAAAATAAACAGATTCTTAAGTCGAGAGTCTTGTAAAATACGAGCACGAATTTTAGGCTATTTAGTGCATGTTTGCCCAGCAGTTAAGTATGGCTGGTTGTACACTAAACAGCTGGAGAGGGCCAAGTACTTAGGCTTAAAAGATAATTTTGGAAATTATAAATCTAAAATAATTATTATATAACGACAAAGTAAAAGAAGATTTACGCTGGTGGGTAAAAAATCTCCCCTCGGCAAAGACGGCAAATAAAGTATAGCGCCTGAGGTGTACGAAAAGGAAATTTATTCTGACGCGTCCACGAATGGTTGGGGAGCGATATATAATGGAGAGAGTACTCACGGTTTTTGGACAGATGACGAGAAAAGTTGCACATAAATTATTTTGAACTCTTAGCTAGTTTTAACGCTTTGGAATGTTTTGCAAAAAATAAGTCGAATAGCAGTATATTGTTAAGAATTGATAACACCACAGCCATCAGTTATATATAAATAGGATGGGTGGAGTAAAATATTCTTCCGTCCACGAGTTATCCAGGGCTCTGTGGCAAAAGAAGTATTCCCTTAACGAATTAGCATTTAATAATATCGCTACTAAATTAGGACAACCATCTATCGACCTACTTACAACTCAGGAAAATAAGAATTGCACGCTTTACGTTTCTTGTAAAAAAGATCCCGATTCTCTGTATGTCGACGCTTTTACAATTTCATAGTCTAGTTGGTTCTTTGGCGCATTCCCCCCATTTACAATTATATTAAAGACTTTGCAGATAAAGCAGAGGGTATTAGGGTATTGTGGTCGTCCCTAATTGGCCAACGCATAACGCTGGTATCCAATATTTATAAAGCTAATTTGTAGTAAAATTTTATATTATACCCTAAAATAGATTTATTGTTGAATCCCTTAGGAAACCACATCCCACATTAAGTTCTAGTACTATAAAACAGTATTATAGCTCACTTAAACAATGGTGGAAGTTTTGTAATACTAATAACATCAATTACTTTAGCAACTCTCTCAATCAGATATTAAAATGTTTGCAGGCACAGATGGAAAACGGAGAGTATTACTCAATGCCCATCGTTCTGCGCTTAACATAATCCTAGATAGAGTAAATCAGTCAATAAGTAAACGGCTCATGAAAGGAGTTTTTAAAATGAGACCAGTTTTTCCAAAATATGCTATCACTTTGGATCCAGCACAAGTTCTTTCACTTCTAGAAAGACCTTTTAACTTATAAATTAGTAACCTTACCTTGCTAGTGCTAATTTCTGGACAGAGAGTTCAAACTCTGTCGATGATTCAAATTTCTATAGCATTAAAAGGCGCATGGATGAAATAGAAATAAAAATAACACGACAGACCAGATCTCTGCATTGCAAGATGTTTAGTTGGATATACAGGGTGAGTCACATCTAAAGGCAGAGCCGAAAACACAAGGTAGAATTCGCTAAAATAAGCACATATGCTTCATAAACATTAGCTCAAAAATGCTTGGTTCTCCACATACAGCGTGTTGAAACTTTTCCAAATATTTTTTTAATTTTTTCTAGCCCGTTTAGGAATTATTTTATACATATTATGGGTTGTCATTTTGTGCAATAATTTGGCCCTGTTCAGATGAGCAGCGGCGTAGATACAAATAACTTTATTTTAAATGCCAGCATAATCACCTCGGCACTAGTTTAAAAAATCCGAAATTACGAAGAAACTGTACCAGAAATAAAAAAATACCAAGAGGCACTTTTTGTTCCAAATTGAATGGGCTATCTAAAAAAGGCAAATTTTTGGTTTTGCACAGGGCCGTACTACTTTTTTTCTACAATTATTTACAGTAACTATTTGTACCTACGCCGCTGGTCATCGGAACGGGGTCAAATTATTGCACAAAATGGCAACCTTCCAGTGCATAATGTGTACCAAATTTGGTTGGAATTCCTAAATGGGCTCGAAGGAAATTAAAAAAATATGTTATTTCTGCAAAAATTTCAACACGCTGTATATGGAGAACCAAGCTTTTTTGAGCTAATGTTTATTAAGCATATGTACTTATTTTAGCGAATTCTACTATGTGTTTTTGGCTCTGCCCTTAGATGTGACTCACCCTGTATAAAAAGAACAGAACAGATTCGGGATGACATAGATACACTTCTATTAACGCATAAAAAACATATCGTGCGGCATCTGTACCTACAGAGTATAGGTATATCTCGATGTAGTATCGAAGTGGTATCGATATAACTCAATTTTCGGCACATTCTACTCTCCACGCATCAATATCAGCTGCAAATCGAAGTGGGGTAAACATAGAAATAATAAGAAAAGCCGCGGGATGGACTGATAAGTCAGTAACTTTTGCAAAATTTTACAACAAGCCACTTTTGGATAGTTCCTCTTTTGCAGAGACTGTTTTAAGAAATAATTGCTCAGGTATTTAATATATTTTTAGTCAAAAATGTTTGGTAGGGTTATATTAGTTAATTATTGTTCTGTATGTTGTTACGTAAATATTAATATTGGTTACAAATTCGTTATATTTTTACATATGTACAGGGTGGCCATTTTTAGGCCTTTGTTAGTGGAAAACGGTCAAAGATATGAAGATATTATATATGGGAGATGATATGATATAAAGGAATAAATTGGCTCATTTAGCAACTCTTTTCAAATAAGACGCTAGGCGTCGCGACGCTAAGAAATATTTGTCCCCACCAGCATATTTTATTAATATATTATTATATTAAAATCGGGCACAACAGCGTTAATCAGGACACCATTGAACCCCCATATACAAAATTTTAACAAAAAATATGCAGAGAGTTCTATTCTAAATAGGAATTTTAAAGGAATCTGGCGGGTCAAGTGTCAAGTATGCCATAGAATTACATCAAAATAGTTGAATGATCAACAGGACCACACAGAGTACTAGTATGCAAAGATCTAATGACAAATATAAATAATAAATATTATTATGCATTATGTTTTTCTCTGTGCCAACTCAGAGAGCTAAGTTTATCTTTTAAATTTACCTATACCTACGGATCAAGAGCGATAAAAATCGATTAGGTGTATCAAAACCGCCGCAGAAATTATAAATAAGTTTCGTCTAAAATTTACAGAAACCTGCCAGTCAGTAAATCCAGATGAGTTAAGGCGGGTAGTGTTCTACAACAGAAACCCATAGAAAAATGTATACCTAATTTTATTAGACGATGGCTTTGTCGACAAAATCCAATAATTTAAATCGGTTTTACTTGTTGGATGATGTTTTGTAAAAATGAATTATTTTTTTATTAATATATTTAATAATTTATAATAACGCCAGGGTGCATTTGACCCGTATAAAGTATAAAAAAATTCAGCACGAGATGTCACAGGGCAGAACAACCTGTACCTATATTTGCTATTAGATTTTTGCACACCAATAGGCACCTTGTGTGGTCCTGTTGACCATTCAACTGTTTTGAGCTAATTCCATGGCATACTTGACTCTTGACTCGCAATTCCTGTTTTGCAAAATTTTGGCTCCCTGTAAAATACAACTCACTGTATATTTTTTGTTCAAATTTGGTATATGGGAGTTTTGGGGTATGCTGATTAGCGCCGGGGTTTCAGATTTTAAACAAAAAAGTCACTGAATGCATTTAGTGACAATTGGGGTATAAAAAATCGAAGCCGGTGCTGGATTTTCATGTTGACAACGGTAGGAAGCGTAAAAGACGCGGTTTTGAAGATATTTCAAGCAAATAAAAGGTAAGGGGAATATCTCCAAAAATAAAATCATAGAGAACGCTATATCATCCCTGGAAATGGGGATTAACAAAAATTAATATTTTAATGTGTTTTTGAAGAATAACTTTTTAATGGAAGATACTAAGGAAAAATGGCATTAACTAAAAATGTTCAGAAAAAAAATGCAACAAAAGTGGTATGTTGTTGGGAAAAAATATTTCTTGGCGTCGCGACGCCTAAAGTCGTGTTTGCAAAAAGTCGGTAAATGGGCCAATTTATTCCTTTGTACACCCTATATCATCTCCCATATATAATATCTCCATAATATCTTTGACCGTTTTCCACCAAGAGAGGCTGGGCATCTAAAAATGATCACCCTGTACATACTTATATAATTTTATAATATAAGTACATTACATTTAAACTTGACATAGGCGAAATTTTAAGACAAGTCACGGCGGGCGTCCATAGGCGGCGTTTTTTGAGGGGTTTTAAACAATTTGAAAACAATTTTTTTTGGGCTCTAGACAAAAAATTTTGAAAATTTATTTTTCTTTATCTACCATAACAATTTTTGCACTAAGTGATAGTTAACCCTGTATTACGCCAGCATCAAAAAGGCATACATCAACGAATGTTACATTTTTTAGGTGACTCCGAAACAAGTTCTGGGCCTGATAGTTCAGACACGGAATGTGGTCTCAATCCAAAAAGACCAGGAATCATAAGTAGTTCTTCAAGTGATGAGGAAAATATAGATAGAGGTTGTAATATTATTACAACGGTTGAGGAAGTTCATCCGCAGAAAGACAACGAAATGACGCAATTTTTGGGGAAAGATCCTTCGCAAGAAAAAGGACTGGGTGACCAGATTAATGAAAGTATTGTCTCCAGATAGACGATATAGCTTACTAAAGGTTTAGATAAGGAAGTGCGAGAATCGCTTACTGAAAAATGGCACATTCCCGTGAACTGCCTGCCACTGAGTGCTCCAAAAATAAACCCTGGTAATGGGTTTATAGTTACCGGCACGTCATTAAAGGAAGATAACGCTAATGCCGCCATACAAGAAAAAATGGGAAAGGGAATAGGCGAATTGGGCTATGTCTTAAATAGGTTACTAAAAATTGACACACCCGAAATTGGAGACCTAAAAAAATTTTACCAACGATTGTGGATTCTTCAAACCTAGTGGGCGAGGCGCATTATTTATTTTCTCGCCAGAGGAGGTTAGAAATCATACCAGCCATGAGCGGAACAGCAAGAAAGGTTGCGGAAGAGTCTGGTCTAGACAGATTGCTTTTTGGAACAGTTTGGTGAAAGATGTAAGTCAGCAAAGGCGGCGGAAAGTGCCGTAAGAGTTTTTAAGGCATGGAGTTCTAATCCAAGTGCGGCGAGGAAGATTATTCGGGCAGGATCAGCTTCCAATTCTTTGAACTGGAAGCGTCCTTACCTGAAGCACAGAATGAGAGAGGGGCAAGACTACACGACAAGAATATACGGATACAAGCAAAAACAGCAGAATACAGAGACACATCAACGAAAAGGAGGACACAATACAGGAAGTCCCAAAGCAACAAACAGTAGGCCAGGTAAAACTTGATAAATATGCTGGTAGGATCAGTCACTTTTTCCATAATTGGAAAGTGATCTGTAAAAATTCCAGTATTCTTAGTTGAGGTAAAGGTTGTAAATTACCTTTATTAAAAAAAACTAGGAATAATAATAGTTGTTATCCTAAAAACAAAAGATATACCTAAATCATGTCGAATTTCAAAAGTTGCAGGAAAGTATAGATAAGGAAATAAGAAATCATAGAAGCTGTAACAAAATGTAAATTTGATAGGAGGCAATTTATTTCGTCCTTTTTTTGTAGTACCAAAGCCCAATGGAGAGTACCGTTTTGTCTTAAATCTAAAGAGGTTTAATAAATACTTGGAAATCCCTCATTTAAAATGGAAAGCATAAAATCCGTTCGATCTATTATATCCCCGGAATGCTTTATATGTAATTGAGATTTAAAGGATGCATATTTTTTAATTCCCTTTAGAAAAACAGACAGAAAATATTTAAGATTTTACTATGATTCCTACTTTTACGAATTTACATGTTTGCCCTTTGGCTTAGGTACTGCCCCACTTGCCTTTACTAAAATATTAAAACCAGTTCTAATATTCTTGAGAAATGGAGATATCGTATAAGTTATCTCCATGATTTATTAATATTAGAAGAGGCTGAAAAGATTTGTTTGGATTTGTTTGGATAATGCAAATATGGTAGAACATACGTTACAGTCTTTCGGATTTATTATCAATTTTGATAAAAGTAACTTAGCACCCAAACAAACGTGCAGATTTTTAGGATTCGATTATAATAGCTCAAAGATGTTTATTCAATTGCCGATGGACAAACAGTCTATAGTGCAGTTCAGAAAATAAACAGATTCTTAAGTCGAGAGTCTTGTAAAATACGAGCACGAATTTTAGGCTATTTAGTGCATGTTTGCCCAGCAGTTAAGTATGGCTGGTTGTACACTAAACAGCTGGAGAGGGCCAAGTACTTAGGCTTAAAAGATAATTTTGGAAATTATAAATCTAAAATAATTATTATATAACGACAAAGTAAAAGAAGATTTACGCTGGTGGGTAAAAAATCTCCCCTCGGCAAAGACGGCAAATAAAGTATAGCGCCTGAGGTGTACGAAAAGGAAATTTATTCTGACGCGTCCACGAATGGTTGGGGAGCGATATATAATGGAGAGAGTACTCACGGTTTTTGGACAGATGACGAGAAAAGTTGCACATAAATTATTTTGAACTCTTAGCTAGTTTTAACGCTTTGGAATGTTTTGCAAAAAATAAGTCGAATAGCAGTATATTGTTAAGAATTGATAACACCACAGCCATCAGTTATATATAAATAGGATGGGTGGAGTAAAATATTCTTCCGTCCACGAGTTATCCAGGGCTCTGTGGCAAAAGAAGTATTCCCTTAACGAATTAGCATTTAATAATATCGCTACTAAATTAGGACAACCATCTATCGACCTACTTACAACTCAGGAAAATAAGAATTGCACGCTTTACGTTTCTTGTAAAAAAGATCCCGATTCTCTGTATGTCGACGCTTTTACAATTTCATAGTCTAGTTGGTTCTTTGGCGCATTCCCCCCATTTACAATTATATTAAAGACTTTGCAGATAAAGCAGAGGGTATTAGGGTATTGTGGTCGTCCCTAATTGGCCAACGCATAACGCTGGTATCCAATATTTATAAAGCTAATTTGTAGTAAAATTTTATATTATACCCTAAAATAGATTTATTGTTGAATCCCTTAGGAAACCACATCCCACATTAAGTTCTAGTACTATAAAACAGTATTATAGCTCACTTAAACAATGGTGGAAGTTTTGTAATACTAATAACATCAATTACTTTAGCAACTCTCTCAATCAGATATTAAAATGTTTGCAGGCACAGATGGAAAACGGAGAGTATTACTCAATGCCCATCGTTCTGCGCTTAACATAATCCTAGATATAGTAAATCAGTCAATAAGTAAACGGCTCATGAAAGGAGTTTTTAAAATGAGACCAGTTTTTCCAAAATATGCTATCACTTTGGATCCAGCACAAGTTCTTTCACTTCTAGAAAGACCTTTTAACTTATAAATTAGTAACCTTACCTTGCTAGTGCTAATTTCTGGACAGAGAGTTCAAACTCTGTCGATGATTCAAATTTCTATAGCATTAAAAGGCGCATGGATGAAATAGAAATAAAAATAACACGACAGACCAGATCTCTGCATTGCAAGATGTTTAGTTGGATATACAGGGTGAGTCACATCTAAAGGCAGAGCCGAAAACACAAGGTAGAATTCGCTAAAATAAGCACATATGCTTCATAAACATTAGCTCAAAAATGCTTGGTTCTCCACATACAGCGTGTTGAAACTTTTCCAAATATTTTTTTAATTTTTTCTAGCCCGTTTAGGAATTATTTTATACATATTATGGGTTGTCATTTTGTGCAATAATTTGGCCCTGTTCAGATGAGCAGCGGCGTAGATACAAATAACTTTATTTTAAATGCCAGCATAATCACCTCGGCACTAGTTTAAAAAATCCGAAATTACGAAGAAACTGTACCAGAAATAAAAAAATACCAAGAGGCACTTTTTGTTCCAAATTGAATGGGCTATCTAAAAAAGGCAAATTTTTGGTTTTGCACAGGGCCGTACTACTTTTTTTCTACAATTATTTACAGTAACTATTTGTACCTACGCCGCTGGTCATCGGAACGGGGTCAAATTATTGCACAAAATGGCAACCTTCCAGTGCATAATGTGTACCAAATTTGGTTGGAATTCCTAAATGGGCTCGAAGGAAATTAAAAAAATATGTTATTTCTGCAAAAATTTCAACACGCTGTATATGGAGAACCAAGCTTTTTTGAGCTAATGTTTATTAAGCATATGTACTTATTTTAGCGAATTCTACTATGTGTTTTTGGCTCTGCCCTTAGATGTGACTCACCCTGTATAAAAAGAACAGAACAGATTCGGGATGACATAGATACACTTCTATTAACGCATAAAAAACATATCGTGCGGCATCTGTACCTACAGAGTATAGGTATATCTCGATGTAGTATCGAAGTGGTATCGATATAACTCAATTTTCGGCACATTCTACTCTCCACGCATCAATATCAGCTGCAAATCGAAGTGGGGTAAACATAGAAATAATAAGAAAAGCCGCGGGATGGACTGATAAGTCAGTAACTTTTGCAAAATTTTACAACAAGCCACTTTTGGATAGTTCCTCTTTTGCAGAGACTGTTTTAAGAAATAATTGCTCAGGTATTTAATATATTTTTAGTCAAAAATGTTTGGTAGGGTTATATTAGTTAATTATTGTTCTGTATGTTGTTACGTAAATATTAATATTGGTTACAAATTCGTTATATTTTTACATATGTACAGGGTGGCCATTTTTAGGCCTTTGTTAGTGGAAAACGGTCAAAGATATGAAGATATTATATATGGGAGATGATATGATATAAAGGAATAAATTGGCTCATTTAGCAACTCTTTTCAAATAAGACGCTAGGCGTCGCGACGCTAAGAAATATTTGTCCCCACCAGCATATTTTATTAATATATTATTATATTAAAATCGGGCACAACAGCGTTAATCAGGACACCATTGAACCCCCATATACAAAATTTTAACAAAAAATATGCAGAGAGTTCTATTCTAAATAGGAATTTTAAAGGAATCTGGCGGGTCAAGTGTCAAGTATGCCATAGAATTACATCAAAATAGTTGAATGATCAACAGGACCACACAGAGTACTAGTATGCAAAGATCTAATGACAAATATAAATAATAAATATTATTATGCATTATGTTTTTCTCTGTGCCAACTCAGAGAGCTAAGTTTATCTTTTAAATTTACCTATACCTACGGATCAAGAGCGATAAAAATCGATTAGGTGTATCAAAACCGCCGCAGAAATTATAAATAAGTTTCGTCTAAAATTTACAGAAACCTGCCAGTCAGTAAATCCAGATGAGTTAAGGCGGGTAGTGTTCTACAACAGAAACCCATAGAAAAATGTATACCTAATTTTATTAGACGATGGCTTTGTCGACAAAATCCAATAATTTAAATCGGTTTTACTTGTTGGATGATGTTTTGTAAAAATGAATTATTTTTTTATTAATATATTTAATAATTTATAATAACGCCAGGGTGCATTTGACCCGTATAAAGTATAAAAAAATTCAGCACGAGATGTCACAGGGCAGAACAACCTGTACCTATATTTGCTATTAGATTTTTGCACACCAATAGGCACCTTGTGTGGTCCTGTTGACCATTCAACTGTTTTGAGCTAATTCCATGGCATACTTGACTCTTGACTCGCAATTCCTGTTTTGCAAAATTTTGGCTCCCTGTAAAATACAACTCACTGTATATTTTTTGTTCAAATTTGGTATATGGGAGTTTTGGGGTATGCTGATTAGCGCCGGGGTTTCAGATTTTAAACAAAAAAGTCACTGAATGCATTTAGTGACAATTGGGGTATAAAAAATCGAAGCCGGTGCTGGATTTTCATGTTGACAACGGTAGGAAGCGTAAAAGACGCGGTTTTGAAGATATTTCAAGCAAATAAAAGGTAAGGGGAATATCTCCAAAAATAAAATCATAGAGAACGCTATATCATCCCTGGAAATGGGGATTAACAAAAATTAATATTTTAATGTGTTTTTGAAGAATAACTTTTTAATGGAAGATACTAAGGAAAAATGGCATTAACTAAAAATGTTCAGAAAAAAAATGCAACAAAAGTGGTATGTTGTTGGGAAAAAATATTTCTTGGCGTCGCGACGCCTAAAGTCGTGTTTGCAAAAAGTCGGTAAATGGGCCAATTTATTCCTTTGTACACCCTATATCATCTCCCATATATAATATCTCCATAATATCTTTGACCGTTTTCCACCAAGAGAGGCTGGGCATCTAAAAATGATCACCCTGTACATACTTATATAATTTTATAATATAAGTACATTACATTTAAACTTTATATTGCATTTATGAAAAATATATGTACCTATACATATATTTATGTATATTGACATATACAGTATTAAATTTAACTGAAGACATGGTAGTGAATTTTAGATCCTATCCCTTTGAAGGTGGTCTACCTATAAAGAAGTGGTTCAGGAATAGGATTAAACGACTTACCTGTAAGGAAGTGTAATCTTGATTATATAAGGAACCACTTCCGAATAGACCACCCCGCCCTGCCCTTAGAGAAGTGTTCCTTGCATTGAGGGGTGTTTTTTTGTTAGTTTAGTTTTTAGATAGTGGATCAGTTCGGCCAGAGGCGTAAGTACAAGGTGGTCTATTCGGAAGTGGTTCCTCATATAATCAAGATTGAACTTCCTTATGCAGGTAAGTCGTTTAATCTTAGATTATATGGGAGGCCCGAAAGAAATTAAGTAAAATTCTATTTCTATTCCGACCCATTTTGAAAAAATCTCTATAGGTAGTTTTGTATTTTGAATCTTACCAGTTCTTCTGATACATATGCATTGTCATTGGATAACTATTGTTGTATCTACTGGGAGTAAACAACGAAATCAGGTTCAGGCCTTTTCTTTGCAGTTTGAAGGATTGTGGTAAAAATGAAAAGATTTCACTCTATGTTTTCAAAATCCATGTCATGTTCATATAATGATATATCGTGACATCATTGTTGAACATATTATATGAGCATGACTGTAAATAATCCTATATAATAATAATCCTATATAACATAACAATATATATATATATATATATATATATATATATATATATATATATATATATATATATATATACGTATATAACATGTTTCAGATAATTAGATTGCTGGGATTGTCACCTAACGACATGTAAATCGAGGCGATAACCAATAACTATTACCAAATGAAACTTATAGGTAGGTAGGTAGGTAGGTAGGTATAATACCTACTACCTCTTAATAGTGCTTCTTTCAAACCGAATATACCTAGATGGACGGGCAACATCAATGTATATTGATTCTTCTTGTTTACATATGTGTATAGTGCCAGTTTATTTAACTTTGGAAGCAATGTCTAAAAAGTCCCCATCAATATGGCGCTTGCGTTTTTATTTATCAAGGGTCATAAAACTCTGATTTTATCAAATATCTCGCTTTTGTGAATCATATCAGTTTTTGCGTTATTTTTTTTATGGGCTAGACAACGACGGCCATTGACCCGGATCCAAGGTTTATTTCACCCTCCTTCGATTCGCTGGCAGGAGTTGTCTGGCTCGGAGCCATCTCCTTGCCAGCTGTATATTGTATATCCTTAAACCTAACTTAAACCTAAAGACAAACACACAAACATAAATACAAACACAACACCCATGGCACATACCGTGGTGGGACTCGAACCCACGACGTACGGTGCCAAAGCGTGGGTCTAATCCAAAGACCCACTCGGACACCGCCGCCCCTTTTGCGATATTACAAAAAATGGAGAACAGAACATTTTCTACACAAAAGGTTATATAAATAACACGATATATGACATTTGGGAAGTCAACAGATACCGCCCACCGCTTAGGACTATCTATATGATTGGTATTTTTCGAGCCTCGCACTTCTCCTTCACAAATTTTCTCCTTTGCTTATTTATAAGATGTACTATGATTTCAGAATATTTTCTAAGCACACGCCACCTTTTGAAACATGAATTTAAAAAATGTCTTCTTTGTCGGATGATGAAGGTAAATAACTCCATTGCGTCCAGGTTTGAGTTAAATGAAAGAAGATAGTTTAAACACTATAATTAATTCGAAAAGGCGATGTGCTGTGCGAGCTGCGGTGTTATCGAGTACAGAATTGGCATGGTAATGATTTAAATCTTGAACAATAATGATGGGCGATAAATAATAATGTTTTGGAGCCCAGATATACTTTTAATTACTATTTTTTGCAACTGCATTAAATGATGTTCTCTGGGTGCAGAAAAGTTGGACTATCCCGTTCAATACTTTGGGGTCACTGGCACTGTCAATCACGTCTCAATGCAAATAATGTCGATAGCGCTACCGAAGAAAATATTCAGGATGAAGAATATAGTGAGTTTGATCCCGTTGACCTCCTGACACAAAATATAACAAAAGGAAAAGGCAGAAGAGAAGGAACAGGTATATTTCGCGGTGTGGAAGCATTACAGTATGACCTCGGATTGAGCAACTTTTTTATTTTTGGCCATGTTTTGATATTTAGGCATAACTTTTAATTCTAGACAACTTTTCTTAATAACATTTTGCTGAATTTTTTGAAATAAGGGTACTTTACTCTTGTACAATTTTTATATTTTTTGACCTACCCTGTATGCTGTTTGACTTGCAACCATTCTAAGTACACCTAATATGATTATCGAACATGCACCAACTTTCGTTAATATTTGTATTTCCGTTGTGCAAGTAATAAAAAAATCCCATATGTTGCACACTTAAATGACCACACTGTATAGTAGGCAGCGGGAATTCAACGGGGCAATTTTTTTATACCCTATACTTTAGACGCTGAAGTTTGCGAACTATTGGTTTGGGGTGCGTTTTTTTGAAAAACCATATTAAGCATTTTTTAATTAAAAATCTGACCACAATGTCAATCAGGACACCCCAAAATCCTCACATACCAAATTTTAAGAAAAAAATATACAGGTAATTCCATTCAGCAAGGTGTGAAAATTGAGCAAAATTAACTGAATAATCGATTCAGTGGCGTCAACACGGGTGGGCCGGGATGGGCGCTTGCCACCCAGAACTGTAGAGTGCCCACCCAGGTACCCACCCGAAAAATGGAAACATGGACCTTAATTGATGGAAAGGGAAAATAATTCCGTAAGGAACACCCCTTCATGTCCTAAAAAAATACAACTGTAATATTTGTATTATAGTAGTTACAGGATCCTATACAGGGTAATTTATTCATAAAACCATTAATTTTATTAGTGGGTGGGGAAACATACCCCAAACGCAAAATCGCAATTAAAAACATTCGAACTTTTTCTAAAGCCACAATTATTTTTTTCTAACCCGCATTTTTACCTATTTGGCCCCTATTTATGACTGCCACTGACTTAAGGCGAATGACTCACGAGACGACGCTTGCCGTCGTGTGCGTTGGCATTATTGCCCACTTGTACGAAACGAAGGAATATTTTCAGAAAACAATTATTTGTATTGTATGGATTATGAACCAATATTAACTAGTTCACTGATAATCCTTTTTACTGCACCGTGATGCTCTTAGAGTATCTAAAGTGGTTGTATTCTGTGGATGTTCCGCTTCTTCTGAAATAAGAACGTCAAGATTAGCCAATATCTCTGGGGTATAGTTGCTTTAAATTACCGTACTTTTCGCTTAGCGCGTTTTCAACTCCGACACACTTTTCTCATTGCGTTTTCTTGTCGTAGATAGGGATCCATATTTGCAATAGAATCATCATTGTGGGGGTGGTCCTCTTCTGTGGCACCGGTTTAGTCGTAGTCGGCCTTGTTCTTGTTTCTGGAGAGTGCACTGTGGTTTTTCTTTCGTTTATCACTCTCCGCCTCACTAATAGCACTACATGCATTGTAAATACTTTGTAAATATGTTTGAGTTTCTTGGGACTTTTCGGGATATTTGTTTCCCGTATTTCACAGAACACCCTCTCCGTATTTTGGTCTGGATATTTGAAGGATATGTCCCATTCACTGACACTACTGGTTGGCCTCCGTAGAAACTATTCCTTTGATAAAATGGAAGTTTTCGCACGAAACCCGCTCTCTTAGTTTCTCTACCGTCCGATAGGTGTCGCGGTAGCTTGATTGGAATTCTGCAGTCATTCCCCATAAAGGAGCAACGTAGGTATCTACTATATCCGCATTTGTGTATAGCGAACCATTTTTGTAAAAAAGCAAAAATATGGCACAAAGAGTCCCGAATAAACGGAAAATACAGAACGGAGGATTTTGTAGCACCTAACTACGTGGTGCCATCTGTTAGAAGGGTGATAAGCGCGCTGTAAATCTTTGGTTTTGAACATACAGAGTGGCTCAGAGATCTACAGAAATCTTTAGCCTAATTGCGCAAAATCGGCGACGTTAATAACAACTAGGAGAGATAAAAACACACATAGAAACCGGCGGCAGCTCCTTGACAAGTGAGAAGTTTGTGATTGTGAAGGAAAAATGGCCTCTTGCATTGTTATAACGCCTGATGTGAAAAGTGTAGTGACAAGTTTCTCTCGAGGATTATGTGTCAGTTAGATGCAGAACGCGGAAAGTCCAAAATGTACCAAGCAGGTAAATTTTAATAAACTCATTAATTGTTTCGTATTTAAATTATCAAACCGCAACAGCAACGTTGCGTTCGGCGCCATGTGCTCCACCATAACATGTCAGTCACGTGCGTTCAGGTACGCCTCGTTACGTGGGATTTGGGATAAATAGCGCCATTATAATTTAAACATGCAGTAAATGACTTTTTGCGTTTTCGGTATATGTACAGGGTGATCATTTTTAGACGCCCAGCTTCTATTGATAGAAAACGGTCGAAGTTATAGAAATATTATATATGGGAGATGATATAGGGGGTAAAAAGGAATAAATTGACCCGTTTAGCGACTCTTTGCAAATACGACGCTAGGCGTCGCGGCGCCAAGAAAAAATGTTTTCCCACCGATATATCTACCACTTTTGTTACACCGTTGGGAAGTCTTTATTTCTTCTCTTCCTTTCAAAAGTTATTGTTATACTTTGCTTTTATTTGCTTTTAAAAAGTTATTCTTATACTTTGGTTATTCTTTATACTTTGGATTTTAGATGACGGGAAATGCCGACCAATCACGTAAAAAAGATGCGTCCCACCTGCGTTGGGCGTTTTTTTCGCCGAAAATCCTTAATAACTCGAAAACCAGAAATCATTTACCTGAAACAGTTTCGTTAAACATGTTGACCCGCGTTCTCCGGCCATCTCGCCGTACTGTCAGATCTCTTGAAAAACGCGTTTGGAATTTTTTTTCCTGTGCACCAAACGGTATATGGCACTGGCTGTATAGCGGGACTTCACACACAACTCGCGTCCCCGAGGTCCAGACTTGCCCCCGTCTTTCGCGCCGTATTTAACAGCGGAGGATTTTTGGGGCCACGAAAATACGCCTATCGGATTTCTAAAGGACCAAGGGACCCTTTTTTATTGTTGCTCCATGGGCCATCTTTCCTCTTTTGTTATACAGGGTGCGGCAAAACAAACAGTGCAGTTTTGAAGGGCTATTAAAAAAAATTGGCACAACTTACGAAAAAGTGGTTTATTCTGATTGATCCAGTACCACACCCCATTTTTCTCTTAAGTTTTATAGATCACATCGGCAAGATTATGTCCGCCAGAAGCGATGCACTGATGTAGGCGATTTTTCAACTGCGTTCTGGCACATATCGATCGGAATGGCGGCGATTTCCTCTCTAATACGGATCTTCAGTTTTTTCAAGTTCCGAGGACGGTGCTTAAAAACCTTTTCCGTGAGATAGCCTAACAGGAAAAAATCGCAAATGCTCAAATCCGGTGATCTCGCTTTGCCGACCACCCCAGGTCGCCCCTCACCTCAGAGAGACGAGGCACGCACAGGGAACATCTACCGCAATTTTGTCATTGAAATCTGCACTGTGTAGGCTCTAGCCCCGTCCTGTTGGAACTAAATATACCCAAAGCCTTCTTCTTCAGCCAACCGTTCCAATTCTGAATCAAAAAAATTTTCTTCAGTAGTGATGTCGCCGCCATTCCGATCGATATGTGCCAGAACGCAGTTGAAAACTTCAGAAATCGCCTACATCAGTGCATCGCTTCTGGAGGACATAATTTTGTTGATGTGCTCTTTAAAACTTAAGTGAAAAAAGAATGGGGTGTAGTACTGACTCAAGCAGAATAAACCACTTTTTCGTAAGTTGTGCCAATTTTTTTTAATAGCCCTTCAAAACTGCACTGTTTGATTTGCCGCACCCTGTATAATCATATGAGGTAGATTTGCCTAAAAATTAACCACAACTTCTTTAAATAACAATGATCGGGCCCATATTAATTGAGGCAACCTACTCGCTTCAAGTAAAGAAATATACTGTCTACATTTTACATAACATCTTATTCTGTAATCTTATGAGAGTTGAAATCATGCGGCCGGCTCTCATACTATTCCTTGTAAACACAAATTAGCTCTTCATTCTAAAAAATAGTGGAGGCACACTATTTTTGTCCTTGCTCCGACTAAATCAATCACCAAGGGCTCACAGAAGGTAGGTACTATTTTTGTATCCGTCACCTGCCAAATTCAATCAATTCGGTTCACTGAGCAAATTAGACTAATAAATAGTTAGCTTATATCAATTATTATCAAAAGATATAACACAGACCATGTATTTTCAACCAAAAATAAAAATTGGTTAATGGGACATAGCAAAAAATGTACCGAATGAGAACTTCAAAAAAAAAATAGCTATCGACAATGTCGCTGTGGTCTTTAGGAATAGATACATTACCAAAGGCAACTTGTTTTGTTTCATGATTTTAAAAAGATGTTATTGTTGACACATTCAATGTTTTTAGATACGATTTAGGTTATTTTGTAAATATAAGTATCTCAAAGCATATATATACGATATACAAGTAGGTACCTTTATCAAAAAACTATTTAATATGCATTACAAAATAGGAAAGACTGAATTTAAGAAATGCCAATGTAAACAAATAAAGTAAGGCAAAATAGGTAGGTACATTTTTAGCAAAATTAGGCATTATTTTTTATAATAATTGTCTAATGGATATCTCAAGGGACATATCTTTTATTTGCTCTATTTAAAAGTCAAAAACATAAAAAATACATAGACGTTAGTTTGTGAGTAGCACTCCAAAAAAATTTTCGATTGCGGGCCAGTGCTTGCGGTTCTATCCACCACAATTTCACCCACTTCTACAATAACTCACGAGCCGTGATATGTAGCAAGGATATGACCTTTGCCTTTGTCTTTCATACTATTCTGAAGTGAATTAATGGGTACTAGTTTCCTTTAGGCTTCCCTTACTGCATTCAATGTCAAAAACGGCCACATAATATAAATATATGCATGTCCATTACTCATTCAATTTTTAGAACATGTCTAGCAACTTTCCTCTTGCATAAAATCCGACGTGTACCTATATGAAATACGTTACTAGGTTTGGGCCGGCCCTTACCCAACTGGTGCACAAACGCTGACAAGGTGGCCTTATAGGCCAGTCATTCAAGCAAAAAAACGTAGTAAAAAACCAAAAGTCTTCAAAGTGTAACAAAAGGTTAAGGTTGCTAAAATAATATTAAATCTAAATTTGCAACCTGTTTCGATGACCGGAACATTATTAAAAATTGAAAAAACAACAATTTTCAATAGCTTTTTGTGCAAAATTGCAAAAGTTGTGCAAACTTGGAGAAATGTTAAGGGGCTAATTATAAATCTTCCATTAAGTTTGCAACTTTTTTTGTTGAACGGAACCTCGATTTTAATTAAACAATTAACAAATTTTGTTGTAACTTTTTGTGCGAAATTCCAAAAGTTATGCAAACTTTATGCAACACGTATAATACAGTCCTGAGCCCATATGCCAATTTGCATAAATTTGCGAGGAACGGAAATATGTTTTTTATTTTTTCTTACTACTAGGGGCAATGAATTTTTAACAAAGTGGGATCAACAAAATGCAAAAGTTGTCAAATATGGTTGCAACTCTTCGTTACACAGGTACAGACTGTACTTTGAATTTGCAGCCTTTTAATACCTCCGGAACTTTGTTAAATTGATAACTATGTAAATAATTCCAATTTTGCATATCCAAAATATTGCAAAAGAGTTGCAAATCTCGAATTATGTTTGTCTAATATTATTAAAAGTATTTTTAAATTTGCAACCCCATAGAATGTCCGGAAAATATTTTTCATGATTTTTATGTTTATGATATAGGCGAGAGTGAGAGGAGGCAGGCGATATAATTATTTAAAGAGTAGTGCACGCGAGTGAGAGGACTGAATTGTAAGACCTACAGCCGCGAAATATAAACGGAATATCTATCTTTTAAGTTGCTTGCTAGCCACTTACTTCTTAATTTATTGAATGAACTGATCAAAAAGAAAGTTCATAACATATATGCTGGATGATTTTTTTACGACTATCTCCGCGATTTTCTCGCTCATTTTGCGCTCTACTAAAAAACGTAAGAAACAAAAATGTGGCAATTTTGAACAGCTAGGTGGCGCTGAAAAAGAAAAGTCGGCATCGATGGTCAACTTGTTATGCGATATATAAAAAAAAACTCAAATTGGGAAAAACTATTATAATAGCCGTAACTTGTTTATTGTAAGAGATAACAACAAGAAAACTTTCATATTGAAAATTGATAGCACCCAGAAGCTTTATGCAACTGGATGCTGAGATAGTTTGAAGAAATTACACAGGGTCTTGGCTCTCTTGAGGCCATTAATTTTATTCTAGTTTACTATGGCGATTTTCTCATTTTCTCGTTTCTCGAAACCCCTAGTTATTCCCAATCGCTTTGGAAATCGGGCTATAGTTTTTTACCTGCACACTTGGAGCAAAATTGAATAAAAAAAATATGAAAGGGATCCTTACTAGAGTAAAAAATGTATTATTGTTTAATTTCGTTATTTGTCACCGTTTTCGAGATATTTGCCCTTAACCGTTTCAATATTCGACATTATTAATGTCTTAATTATTATTGCTTTTGGTTGCTTTTTAAAAATGATTACCGACAAAAAAATATTCAGACTAAGAAACCCATTCCCAATGAATCCCATTATATTAAAATGCTGAGTCAATTTAACACAACGGATTTTTAGACTTTTTTCCCGGACCTCCTATGTCCACCCTGAAAAGAATATCAAAAAGAGTCCGCAACATATAGGTACAGGGTGTCTACTTTTATGTATGTAGAAATCGGTAAAAATTTTATTTTTCGAGATAATCGACTGAATTTTTTGTGTTTGAAAGATCTTGGAAAACCGCTTCTTCGGGCTCATTGTCGCTCTCAAGGTGCGAATCCAGGGCCAGCTATGACTTTTTCATACGCCCTATTTTCAGTGTATCTACCCCTCTATCCTCTATTGATTTTTTTATTTAAAATCTGACACCATAGTATTAATCAGGACCCCTCAAAACCACCATATGCAAAATTTGAACTTAAAATATTCAGGACATTCCAATTCTACAAGGTTAAGCAAAATACGAATTTGAAAGGCACTACGAATGAATGATTTCAAGACAATTTGAATATGCGGCGTGCTTCTTTCTACACGATTCCAAAGTTGAGCAAAATGCTGAATTTTTTGAGTCAAGTGAGCTATAATGTAGTTATGTAAAAACTGTTGAATGTTTTTTTTTGTTTCTTTAGCCATTTCCAAATTGTAGATTTTTTTGTGTGAATCTCCCCCAAAACAGTTTAAAGAATCTTTGGAAAAATTACTTTTGCAAATCATGTATGCCATGTAAATTTATAAACAAAACAGTGTGCCTCTAACCTTTAACGTAACAGTGAAATAGTTAAATAAGTTTATATGGGCGATATTTTATTTTAATTATTATTCAGCCACACAAAGAAAAAATAAATGGAAATATAAAAACTGTATTTTGTAACCAGGCGGTCGAGGCGGAAGCTCTTTTGAGCAAAAAAAAACAAAACAAAAACTGACTTTGGCGCGCTGTCCCCACCTTATTTGAATAAGGAAAACCCAAAAACTCTATGATTGGCTATTTAGATCTCAATATGTTTTATATTTTTTAGTTATTAAGGGCGTACGAGGATTCGCTTGCAACTCCAGCTATACTTGTTATTCTGGCAACCCAGGTGATAAAGGTAAATAATAAGCTGTTGTTTAGTAATAAAATATAGTCTATTAATGTCTAGAGATATTGTAAATTAATCAAGCTTGGGTTTTTTTAAAACACGCCCGTCGGAACTATTTAAATCCAACTGCGAGTTGTCAGAACTAGGTTCGCATGCTGGTATTTCTTGTTCCGGTGAAGATTGACTTTCAGTTGGGTTCTTTGGCTCTTCTGCCCTAATCTTGTCCATCTCCATTAACTGCTCACTTATTGATTCTTCCATTGACAAGTCAATATGTATGACATCTGAATCATCAAGCTCCGGATCAAAAGGTTCACCAAACTGATTTGTTTGCGTTAAAAACTGAGTCAGCTCTTCTTTGTCTCCATCATCTTCATCGTCAAAGCTCCTGACGTTATTACACGATTGGCCATGGCAATTATAGCAAATAGGAGAACACTTCAGGCCAGCTTTACGACAACCACAAAGTGCTTCACACCCTGCTTTGCACCTGCAAGAAATGTATTGTAATACTTCTTGAGGAGCTGGTTCATTGAGTGTCAAAACAGGTGTCAAACCATCAGGTCCTTTTTTCCATCCCCACTGTTCAAATTGCTTCTCATGGCCCAGCCATTTTTGAATTTGGTGATAGCACCGCAAAGAATGTTGTCGAGCAGCAGCCTTAGAAGGTGGCAGACTGGCCAAATTAAATTTACTTTTCGTCATTGATCGAGCGAAGCAGTTGTAGCGTAAAATGTTTAATTTGTCACCTGGCTGACCACCATAGACAGCTACAAAAATTTTTTCGCCCGCTGCATCAATGTCATCGGGATCAGCATTCTCGTCATAAAAAGCCGTAACAGCCTCCTCCAAGTGGGTCTGTTTCCTTAAATTGTTAATAACCTTGATTTTCCCTTGATTAAACATTGCCGACGTCGAATCACAACCTGTGAATGCGTGAAAGAACAATATATATGTTGCGGTAGAATCGTCTTTACAGCTTCTTGATGAATATAAAGATTTTGGCACTTTGCCTTGCCCTGGTTTCAAGAAATATACATTGGAGCGAATTGGCTTAGCGATACCAGTGAGAAGGACCAGCAGATCAATATCATTACCAACGATTATGACCGACTCAAAGTCGGTAGCTCTCTCTAAAGCCGTTTGGACGATTAGAACGTCGGCATCCTCTTCATGTTGCCTTACTGATATTCCTTTACGTTCAAATCGCCCCTTCAACATTGAAATCAGTCGTGATTTGTTCTTGTCGTTACTGAGGAATTTGTCTTGAGACACTATAGCCTTCATAGATTCATCGAATAATATTTCGGTTGCAAGTAGTTTTCGTGACCGTCGTAGTCGCTCTGCGGATTTCGTGCTTTTTCTAGAATTATCTTCAGGATATCCATCAAATACAATAACGGCATGTCTCCCATAGTGTTTTTCAACGTAAGCTATATATTGGCCACATATTGATGAGAAACTTTCTCCTTTATGCCAAATGACTTTGTGCAGTAAAAAACCACCATCAATTACATAGCTAATATGTTCAGACATGACATCCTCTACTGGTGCAAATAAACTGTATAGCGCTGATTTTTTGCTTTTACGCAATCCAGCCTCATCGAACAGCGATAAAGGAAATGGTGCCAGTTCATATTCAAAGAACTCCTTTAGCTGGTCTTGAGATTTCTTAGCGAATAATATCCGTTGATAAATCAACGCAGGATCTATTGCGACGGTTGAGTCATGAACTTTGATAGACGACATAACTGATGACAAAGGTTGAACTCTATTCTTTCGAGAAAACTTAACATCGCCGTAATTCTTGTCAATCATTTGCTCCATTCCCAGCAAACCAATTGCTCGAGCCTGGTGGCAATTCGTTTCCGGCTGCCCAACTGTTCCGTCACCCAGCGATACAAGTTCTTTTCGCTCCGCAACCGGGTTATATGTAGAAAGCCACTTGCTGAGTATCTCCACATCAGCGTTGTCTCGTTCGACACGAGATGGTCGTACATCGACATGTTGTTCAGTGCTGACTGATAAAACGTCTGCGAATATCTCAAGAGCTTCAGACACTTTTTGCATGATGGGCATACCCAATATCCATTTTGTCAAGACGCTATCGGTTATGCCTCGCCCATGCGTCAATCCACCAGTTGCTTTCATTGACCTCATCAATGTCTGTTCAATGGTCATGTCGCTCCAAATTCCGGACCAAAATTTTTCCGATCGTCTAATGGTGAAGAAGCCTTTTGTAACATACATGCGATATTCACGAGGGACCATTTTTTCTTGGAGATTGTACATATCTTGCAAGTACAGTTGCGCTGATAAGGCATAATTAAAATGCCCACTGGCGTGAAAGAATGGCAGCATTTTTTCTATCGTTGTGAGATGCAAATTCCAATTACCCGACCTCTCTGCTTCAATAAACTGTTTCACCAAAGACACCATTAGAAAGTATTGCATCCAAAGTTGAGCTGTGGGGCCATTTTTTTGAATATTCTCAACCGCTACCACAACTCGAGCCATAATTGTTTTAAATGGTTCTACATCGAAAAATATCGGTGTGGATTCTCCGTCCAAAATACTCATAATAATTTCTTCCATCTCAATCTTTTCATCTTCGGTAAAATCCACAGATTTGAGTAATACTTTACCCAAGGCTAAGTGTACCAATATGTGACCTCGAATTGCCCGAGAATATGCATGGCCGGCCATCATTTTATCCACAGTTGCGGGTGCATAAATCAATATCAACAGTTCCTTCAGACCACTGCCAGACATAATATAGCCAATTGCTCCCAGAAAAGACATGAGGAGATGAAATCCACCTAGTCTCACAACAACCGATTGCAGCCGTGGATCTGCGCTGGAGCAGACGATTTCGTGTGCTTTGAAATATAATGGCTGATCGAACGTGATGAAACATGTTTCGTGCTTTTGCTCTCTACACTGGTCTGCCACATACAGTAAAGTTGTATATATTGTATTATAGTCGGATGGGGAAGCATTTATAAATGGCCGAGTAATAATTGATGACATTGAATATTCTTTATGCTTATGTATTTTCCCCATAAAGCCATTCCAACCACCTAGATTAGGAACTTCAAGGGATTTCCCAAATATCCATAGAATGTCGGATGCTGTGGGTAACATCGGATCCGTATTCCTTATTGGCAGTACTTGGATATTCTTATGACCAGATTCATTTTGTTTTTCAAAAATTTGAATGGGCACATGTCCATAGCTTCCAAGAATAGCTGCTGACGGTACATCGTTCACTCGGAAAATACCACCAGAAGAAGTTGAAGCAGGCGGTGGAGTAACACTCTGAATGATTCCCATGGAGTGGAAAGTGTTCAATCCATCAATGGTGTTGACATTAACGTCAGCATTGTCAGCTACCCATTGGGAAAATTTGGACGATACATTCGTGTCTGGGTGCAAAACCGAAGACAGTTGAAACTTTGTTGTTTCACTGTATGAAGTGCAGTATCCCAGTGATGACAATAGCTCTATGAGATGCTTTGAGCCGTACCGATTATTCAGGTGAGTTCCAAGAGCTATGAGCACACAAGACAAAAAAGATTTTGGTCTTGTTGCTGCAATAATTGAATGGGCGATGCTTATGCATTGTGTCATATATTTGTCTCGAGAATTACGTTTATTTTTTATAATAATGCCATCTAAAAGAATTTTTAAAGTTTCAGGAATATCAGACGTGGCATCTTTAAAGAAATTTTCTGGTGATGGATAGTGGTCTGTTTCGTAAATTTGACACCTGATATCCTCACGGATTATCGCGGCTGCTGCCCGCACAACTCTTGCACGCTCATCGTGAAGATCTTCTTTTTTCTCCTTATTATACCAGGACTCCAGTAAGAGACGATATCCTGTATCACGAAAGCAGACAATCGTTGGATGGCCAGGTATAGCTGTGATGACGATATCATCACCGTATTTGTCTTCCAAATTTCTTCTTATAGTCTTATCGCTTGGTGGATCTTCGACAACATTCGCCAATTCGCGCAAAGAAAATTGACATTCTTCGCGATTATTCTCCAAATAATCAAAAATTTTTTGCATTGCGTGAGACACATAAGGATCCTTTGGTCGCCCTGGTTGAGTGCCCACAGGTCGTACTGGTAAACAAAATGATGAGTAGCACTTTTGGTGATATTGAGCACCTGCTGCAGACAAATTGACCCCTTCAATCCTGACTAGTACCTGTTGAATAGTAAAAAATATTGCTACATATTATAGCTTTGAGCGTTGAGTGAAATAATGTAATGCGTAACTTCAGCCGAATCTTGCTGCCAACAATCAGGGTTGGTCCAACAACAATCTAATTTTCATTGTTCTTGGAACAAATCAGATTATTGGCGTTGAGATTTGACAGCAGTGGCGCCTCTTTAGATTCCTTCACTCTCGCGAATTTAAAAATTTGTAGGGACACGATGCGTTTCATTATTGATTTTATGAACGCCTAGATTGTGTGCGTAAACACTTAAAATTTGTGAAAGCTTGAGGAAGTTGTCACGAGTCTGTTCCGAAAATTGTGAAACCTGCGGGTTCTTGAGAATACAAAAGATAATATTTGACGCCTGGCAGAGGATTAAGTAAATAAGGGTCTTGCTATGTTCGTAATATAACAATAATTATTATTATTCAGGAAATTACACGGTAGGAGAGGTGTTATTTTTTCCATAAAGTTTCTTTTTAAATCGCCGAAGCCAACTCCATTACTTAGGAATCATTATTGACCGTCTTCTAAGATGGGACCTATTAGAAATAAACAACGTATTCGTAAAATAAAGGGGATTCTATCTAGATTTGCATATCTTCGAGATTTCTTAAGTCCGGGTCTGTTAAAGATATTGAATTACTCTTTGGTGGAGTCGTATCTCGTGTATGGGATCTTGGGCAGGGGTGTCATCTTGAAAACTTAAACATATTGCAAAGGTGATTTTAAAAATACTTTATGGAAAAAATAAAACCTATCCTATAGTGTAGTTTTCCTGAATAATAATAATAATGATAATTATATTCCGAACATAGCAAGACTCTCATTTACTTAATCCCCTGATAGACGTAAAATATTCTCTTTTGTATTGGTAAGCAGGCAATTTAAAATTGGCGCAAATTGGCTGCAGCGAAAGAAAAATGGAGGGAAAAAAATAGTAGGCGAATTATTAATCTTAATTACCACACGCCAATTTTAAATTAGCTGCAGTGAACGAAAAATTGAGGGAAAAAATAGTAGGCGGGAAATATTAATCGTCAAAATACGCACTTAAAAGAAGGATGATAGGTACTTCTTTAATAGGCCTATATAAAAAGGGAAGGGTAATTCTTCATTACGTAAAACATTCGCTCGTGCGGATTTTGAGAACAAGCGCTCCAGTTTACTTCTTAATATCGGTGGTACTTGGAGTCAGCACCCCTCCCACTCAAACGTCAGGCGTCAAGCAGACATTTACTAGACAGCGGAACTGTCCGGAAAACATTGCATAAATCTTGGAAAATTTCGGTTTTTCCGCGGGTTTTCGCGAAGTCTGGATGTTCCAAAAGGTGCAAAATAGTGTGGTGATTAGTTTGAGCTGCGTACACTAAAAATTCATCCCGATTGCAACTACAAATGTCCCCGTGAAATGCTGGGTACGAGGCGGGGTGTCAAAAGGAAATTTGAAAATTCATTTTCTCGGAAACTACGTTTCGCCGGGAAAAACTGAGGTCAGATTCGTGTTCAGGGACCTCGAAAATAGGGGGGTAGCCGAAATTTCAAGAAAATCTGGGCATGGTGTAATAATATAAAGAACTACCAAAGTTGGACCACCCTGTATATGTAGGTATAATATTTTTACCTCTTCACTCCAAGGATCCTCACTGTGATAATTTGCAGCTACGATGATTCCCTTTTTCCTATTGCTGTCACGAATTTTATAAACCATGTTACGTTTCTCACGAGGCTTTTTGGCTTCCTTCTCCAAAAAATTGTCATTGATTTCCGCTGCACAAAAGAGGCATTTCGAAGTGAAATCAAACTTTCGAAACAAAGGTTGGGAACCAGATCCACTAGGTTCTTCTTCAATGGATTTCGATTCTCTTGTCTTAACAGCAGCCTCAATCATTTTTTCGCTTGTATATAGCTTGCGACACTTTTGATGTACTCGAACACTATCACAACCACGTAAAAAGTCCGCGTTACCATCTTGTCTTCGCTCACTTGCTTTGATAAAAGTTGTCAGACCTCTTTTCTTCACAACATCTGTATCACTTTCCTCAAAATTTCGCCCACAAATGAAACATTGGCTAGCTGTAATATTTTCTGCGGCTAACGACATTTTGTGTAGATTCGGGGCTCTTATTATCCAAGCTTACTAGAGGCACAGGTTGTGTTACCAATGGTCTTTTGAACAATAAAACTGACTTTGGCCGTCGAAACATTAGCTTCCTAATAATGCAAAATAGCGACTGACCGAATTGCGCTCGGATTCAGATAGGGCCACCGGCGTGGAGGGGGAAACGGAGGCTTCCCAGACCGACGGTCTGTCCGGTAGGGGGGCGCACTTGCGCCACCGTCGGACAGTTCTCGGCGTGGAGGGGGAAACGGAGGCTTCCCAGACCGACGGTCTGGTCCGGTAGGGGGCGCACTTGCACCACCGTCGGATACGTCTCGGCGTGGAGGGGGAAAACGAGGCTTCCCAGACCGACGGTCTGTCCGGTAGGCCGGTAGGGGGGCGCACTTGCGCCACCGTCGGATACGACGTCTTTATTAAACTTTAAACGAACTTCTGTTGATTTGACGTTGTGCTCGTTGATTTCTATTCGCGCCCAAACGTCTTTCAAGACAGAAATAAAGTGTAAGTTTGTATATAAGTATTTTCATTGATTATTTCCATCGACGGTATTTTTTAGTGATTACGCTAACGCAATCATGTTTTTAGTGTTACCAAAATCGACGGTGTTACAATGCCGAAACAGTAGTAACAAGTGGGAACGTGATAGACAGATCATAAGGGTCATATTCGCATACCACCCTAAGCATGGGTATCTTCCCCCTCCTTAATCAATGCTTTGGCACGCTGTCACCACCTTGTTAGGATTTTATACAAAGTTTTAAGTCTCGTATTGACACATATGGTTCTGTCTCATGCGGAGTGCGTGATAAAGGTCACTAATGATATGGTGTTGTTTAATATATCTGAAGGGAGGTTAGAGGTGATCTTAATTTGGTCACTGTTTTTTTTTTATAAAAACCGCGTAATCTTTTAATGCGAGTAATTAGATCACTAATGATATCTTTGGCGTTGTTTAAATTATCCGAAGGGAGGTTAGAGGTGATCCTAATTTGGTCACTGTTTTTTTTATAAAAAACGCGTGATCTCTTAATGAGAGTAATTAAGATTGTTGCCTGATGTGTTTGTTTTGGAAAAATAAATTTTTGTTTTAAATTATTTGGAAGTTTAAGTATTGCCCACCTGTCACAGTTGCTCGCTAACTCTGAGCGGGCCGGGACGCAAGGGGGAGATGGTCATACTAAGTGACGTCATCCATTTTAAATGCATAGTTTTTTTCAATATACAGTGTGTTTCACTTTGAGTCGAGACAATTCCGTCTTTTTGGAAAGATTGGCCGATACCTATTCAATTTTTTTCTTTTCATCCAGTAGTACTCGAAGAGCTCTACATTTTGGGGTATAATTTTTCTGAAATAGGCTTGTTCCGCGGCCTACCATTATTAAAAGAAGACGCCTCCAAAAATCACAAAACCGTATTATTTCTTGAAGAATAAAAGGGATGGTGCTGTCGCATTGGCCATAACTCGCAACCATTTGTACAAAATTTCAATACTCTAAGTTATACAGGGAGATCACAAAGTGGGGCGGAAGTTCGAAAAAATTGGGTTTTCTGGAGTACCCTGTATCAAAGAAAATTCTACTACGAAAAAATTGAGTTTTCTGGAGTACCCTGTATCAAAGAAAATTCTACTATAGGATCTTCTTTGCCTGTATAAACCAAAGGGCATATTTCGTTGGTATTTTTGCAGAAATCGATTAAGCTTTGCCTAAGGAATTAATTTACATAGTATAGCCAGTCTATCTCATACAGGGTGTTCATAAATAAAATTCAAATTTTACGAAAGAATTATTTACAAAAACTCGTTGTCTTTTGTTATATTTTCTGTTTTACCTTCAGGCATAATAATTATACCGTAGGAAAATAATTAAAATATCTCATTTTATATATTTAAAACGCCTAAGGTGTAACAAAAATTATAAACAGAACAAGAATATCTCGCGTTTTCCAACTTCCACTTCATATAAATTTAACCGGGCATACAGGCTGACATCCGGCGCTGTGTGCTGATTGGTTCAAAAGTGTTTTCATTCAATGAATTAATAAAGATGAAGTGGCTAGCAAACAACTTAAAAGATTGAATTTAGAATTCAGCCCTCTGACTGGCGCGCATATCACTCTTATTCCCCTGCCGTGTTCTCCCACTCTCCCTCCCGCCTGTAATATAAATAAAAATCATGAAAAATATTTTCCGGACATTGTATGGGGTTGCAAATTTAAAAATACTTTTAATAATATTAGACAAACATAATTCGAGATTTGCAACTCTTTTGCAATATTTTGGATATGCAAAATTGGAATTATTTACATAGTTATCAATTTAACAAAGTTCCGGAGGTATTAAAAGGCTGCAAATTCAAAGTACAGTCTGTACCTGTGTAACGAAGAGTTGCAACCATATTTGACAACTTTTGCATTTTGTTGATCCCACTTTGTTAAAAATTCATTGCCCCTAGTAGTAAGAAAAAATAAAAAACATATTTCCGTTCCTCGCAAATTTATGCAAATTGGCATATGGGCTCAGGACTGTATTATACGTGTTGCATAAAGTTTGCATAACTTTTGGAATTTCGCACAAAAAGTTACAACAAAATTTGTTAATTGTTTAATTAAAATCGAGGTTCCGTTCAACAAAAAAAGTTGCAAACTTCATGGAAGATATATAATTATCCCCTTAACATTTCTCCAAGTTTGCACAACTTTTGCAATTTTGCACAAAAAGCTATTGCAAATTGTTGTTTTTTTTTATTTTTAACGATGTTCCGGTCATCCGAACGGGTTGCAAATTTAGATTTAATATTATTTTAGCGTCTTTAAACTTGTGTCAAAGTTTCAAAACTTTTGGTATTTTTTCTTCAAAATCGACTTTGAAGTGCTTGAATGACTGGCCTACTAAAGTACCATCATAAAACGAGCTGCAAACCTTCCCTTTTTCAAAGGCATGTTGCTTGCACACGATTTTTAAACATAAACTGTCCTTACCGCATCTGGGATAGGGGTAGCCCGGGGCCCACGGAAACTTACGGGCCACCGCGCAGCAAGCCGTTGCCGCTGTGACGTCACCGTAGACGTCCATGTGCCGGCCGCAGCGCGTCTTTGAGGGATCAGCCCAATCTTTTTACTAGTATGTAATAGGTAACTTATGTGTATATATTTTAGATACAGGACAGAGAGCTACTAGAGTATTGGTTCTATTT